>JACGWO010000006.1:27184390-28523970 GCA_034509735.1 Sesamum alatum
CTCATTACATATATAAAAAAAAAAAAAACCCAGCGAAAACCCGGGGGAGTACATAAGGAGGGAGGTAGAATGCCCTATTATTCCAAGGCAACTAGAAAGAGAGAAGGAGAAAGCAGTAAAAGAGGCACACAGGCCCAACAGAAAATAAACCATACATCCGGTCTAGGGCTCGTGATCATCCATTTCCATCCAACACACATAATCACATGATCCAATCATATAATCACAATATACCAACAACACATGATATCCAATCATGAATATCCAAAATAATAAATGAATATGTGCATAACGTGTGAAAAATAAAACACAAATATTGGTAATAATATTTTCTCATTTTAGGAAAACCTTTCCTCATTATTTTAAGTAAAATAACCCCGGGATTCCAAATCCAATTTATTTTACTCCTAAAATAATGTCTTTAGAAAAATAGGCATAATTGAACCAAAAACGATTTTTTAGAATTAATTCAAAATTAAAACTGAAAATAATTAAAAAATAAAAAGAAAAACACTGCTAGGGTTTTGAAACCCTAGCAGCAGCCGCCGCCGCCGCCGGCAGCGGCCCGCCGGCGCGCGCACAGGGCAGCAGGCTCATCCTGCCGCCCTGCGCGCGCGCAGGCGCTGCCATCTAGCTACGGTCCGTGGCACTAGAGACTAGGTGAAATATTGGGGGATGAACATTTAGGCTCTAACAGTACACTTGTCCTTCTGCCTTCGGTCTCATCACTCAGAGTCTAGGGCACGAAAAATGCAGGTACCCATTTTGGACCTAAGTGTCGGTCTATCCTTACTAAACGCCGCAAGGGAAACCTTTCCCTTCTGTTCAGTTACTGTGGCCACAGGTTTCAGGGACAAGACACAGAGCATACATGAGACTCAACGGTCAATACCTTTTGACAGGAGACAGATCCTTTCTTGGAAACTACTGTCACTCTGTACACCCGAGCTGCACTAGACATGGTTTATGACTACTCAAGAGTATTTTGACAATCTCTCACCATATCTAAGATACAGACCTGATGCACAGGTAAACTCAGCAGTTCCTCAAGTCAAAGGACTTGGCCTATACCGTTGGAACGGGGAATACACGTCATACCTTGCTGACCATACTTAAGGTCCTCCGTAAGACGGTTCCCGTGAGTCATCTCAGTCAGCTGCTTCCTAACATGCTGACCCACTAACACTGCTTAGACGACCTTCGTCACCCGTCGATGAAATACGACAGCAGATGCTTAGTGCAAGTCTCAAAGGGAATCCCAGTACCCATTTTCGGGATTCCTTGACTTGGAGATTTCCGGACTGATTCGGCAAGACGGATTTCATGGACCTACCTCCAAGCGTAGTCCCAGTCCCTAAAATCGATTCTCAGTCCGTGGGCTTTGTTTGCGTAGTGAACAGAAATGTAAACGCAGATATAAGTGAACGTAAACAAAGTATTGCCATATGAATTTTCACTTCTTTATTCATAAATGTTTTTATCAAATACCAAAAATTGTCTAGACATAGGTTACATATTCCTGCCAAAATTAGCTTACATGGTCACCTATTCTAACACTTGGGTCATCATTTGTCTCCTTTCTATTGCACGAATACAATTAATTTCTCTTCAATGCTAAACTGAAAATTGAATATATTCCAAAATATAATTTTTAATACAACAATTATGTTCGTTAGCAAATATAAGGAATTTAGTACTTGAATCCATAAGTTTGCTATCTGTATTTGCTTGTCTTGGTGCATTATTGTTAGCTCTTTGTAGGTGTTGTTGACGATATTGTCGTCTTCTTGCAAGATTTGCATCTCGCTCTTTTGGTACTCATTTGTGCTCTTCTCTCTTTAGCACAAATACAATACTTTCTCTTCTTTCTCTGCTTCAACTACGACATCTTCAAATTATCAAACAATCCTTGTAAATCCATTTACTTATTCACTGTCAAAATAGATAAAAGTAAGATAATTTATTCTTGGTCTTCTTTATTATACATCTTAGATGAATAAGCATTGACGAAGGTCAAAGAGAGACACAAAGTGGTACTAGGATATAAGAATAGAAATATTCAACAATTTCTTGACTTAGTCAATAAGAAAAACAAAAATCCATTATTTATGATGAAATAACTTAATTAATCATTATATAGATAAAAGAATTCCATAAATTTCTGATTTTTTTATATTTTTTTATTATTCATTCTTTAGATATAATAACTTCACCATAATCATGGTTTTTTATTTTTCACGATAAAGATGTAAAGTAATAGTTAGTTGTGCTTAATTGTATTGTAACTTACTACTTTTCAAGATTTTTGAACAAAGAATTTCTCAATTTTAAATTACTACAAAAAAAGGAAAAAACATTGGTAGCTACTTCTATCGGATTATGAATGTTAATATAAGTTAAAGAATTCTCTTAGTTCGAAATGTACAATTCTCAATTTTCTCGAAAACAATTTTTGTTTATATTATTATTTATTTATAATTTCTTATTAAGGTTTTTATATACTTATTTGACATTAATTTTCTTCATTAATTATGCAATGCAATCAAGCCTTTGTTTGTTTCAAATTTAAACCAGCAAATCCTTGTCATGAGTTGCAAAAGAAGAATTTCGATTCAATTGGTGAAGATCTAAAACTAATATATGATCATAGGTGTTTTAAATCCTTTTTTTATATTATTTTTTACTTATTAATTTTCAAAGATAAAATGAAACTTTCCATTACGAAAATTTTGTTCTTTCCCAATTTATATACATACAGATTACATGGTATGCATTTTCAAACCAATTTCTATTTCATATTCTTCATGTGAATTTATATTATTGTATAATAAGAAAATTTATCATAACAAAAGAACATGTTCAATATATTTTATCCTTTTTTAGTACACATCATAATATACAATAATATTCTTTCAGTATGTGCTTCTGTATAATAAAAATGAACTCTTCTCTTTTTTGTCTTCTTGACGGACTTAGTTTATATGGATCAAATAATGTGACTTTTCATTTGGTAAATGAAATGCTTAACTTTTTATAATTGTCTTTATTATTTAATTATAATGTTTGAATCATGTAATTTTTTTCCGAACAATTCATACATGAATGAGGATAAGAGGATTTTAAATATGTCTTAAATTAAGAGAATGGTAGGTGCATATGATGAAATAAAAGAATGATGAAGGAATTTTTTGTTTGAAAAATAAATATCATGATTCTAGATAATTACACAAGTATATTTTGACTTTGACATAGCAAATTATATTTTCTATTGTGTTCCCCCTTTTTTAAAATTTTGTTCGTGCACTATGCTCTTGGTTGGTGATCTTTGTTTTGATAGTGGAAACTAGCCTTATTTGAGGACCTTAGAAATCTTGATTTTTCGGGATGATTAGTTGAATGACTATGTATTTTATTTAAACTCACACAAGTCTGATACTATTATGGAAAGCCGTTGCCATTAATAAAAAAGAGAAAGATGTAAGCTCTAATTCAAAAAAAGAAAAAAAAAAGGCAAAGAAAAGTTTGTTAGCTTGCATAATGTAGACAAGAACCCAGATGTCTTTGTTAAGGTACTCGCTTCCATTGTTATGTTAAAAGAATATGATTCCAGTGGAGTACCAGCAACACCATATAAATTAACTAAAATTTTTGTCTGGAATGGTGGTGATAGACATATTTTTTTGTTATGTTATCAATTTCAGGTGGATGAAAATCCAGAAAAGAATGAAGCAAGCCAAATTGCAATACTCTCCCACAAAGGCCACACGTCATACAAGCAATCATTCTTGTATTAATCAAAAGAATACATTTTCATCATATTAGTGTTATTGGTGTTTATAAAATGAAAAGATAAAAGATAAGGTTAAAGCAGGATGAGTTTATTTAACTCAAGGCTATTATAGAGTAAAATGATAGCCTTCTTGGTTTTTCATTAGTGAGTTTGTGGGAACTTATGAACTAGAAGTAGGCTTGAAAAGATAGGCTTAATTATATAAAGACCTCTTTGCAGGTACAAGGGGTTATATATAACTAGATATGGAATTGTGCATAAATTTCGCTAAACAAGGTGACATTATGAGATTATTTATGTATTACGTTTGGTCACTGATCTAATTTGGTGTCCACTCATTTTACTTTTTTTAAGTGGTTCATTTGTAATTAGAATCTACTTCTGCTTCTACTTTAACATCAAACTCTTACTCCATAAAAGACTTTTGTATTGATATTCTCATTGATGAATTAATTTTTTTACATGAATCATTGACTATACATGAGTTAAAAGATATTTAGATATATTTTCTTTTATATAGAAGTCAAATAAATAATAATAATTTATTATATATTAATACATGAAAACCTATTTTTTACTCCATATATATTGTAATGAATATATAGGATTTCAGATATCATATTTAATCATAACATGCAAAGTATATATTCTTACATATTAATTAAATTTGAATACATAATTGAATTCAATGAATTTAGAAGAAAATATTTAATTAGATAATAATGAATTAGGATCTGTTTTCACGCTCTATATATATAAATTATTAAACTCTTATCCCACTCCTTAAACTTTATCATATATAGGAAAATATTATACAAAGAGTTACCAATTTACAATTCAGTATGTTGAAAGACTCAACGCTTCAAATCAAATCATTGGAATAAATCAGAAATAATTCACATTATGTCCAAAAATGCTATGAATTGAGGGTGAAACAGCTTGAGGACCTAACTTCTCTTTTAGGCTTCAAAAGAAGATAATGGATGATGAAAAAGTAAATAGATTAAATATTTATCTTCCTATTATTATTTTTTATTCAACTATAACATTTTACTATGTATTCATATATCCCAACAATAATATTATGGTCGATCGTAGTAATTAAAATATTCAAATAAAAATTCTGGCTCTTTTTTTTTTTCAAGGCCCTTATGCTTTGGACGGAGGCTAACCATATTTTTGGCCCTTTTCATGGGATGATGTATTATTTTTTTCTTATCTTTTTTCAAAATAATAATAATAATAATAATAATAATAACTAAGAAGGAATGACACATAATAGCAAAAATATTCTTTGGTTGTGATTTTAAGGGTGCCCCATGTTCAAGAATATTAATTTAAACGGTTGGACAATTAAATGACAAAGTAATGTGCAGAGAGGCAACATATATTACACATTTCATTTTTTTCCGGTTCAATGACTACTTGAATTTTTTTATTTTTTTCTTCTTCAAACTTCTGTTTATTTTTTTATTTTGTTTTTGCATTACATTGCATTTTGCTATTGTTTGAGGTGATTCAAAGGTTTCACCTAAACATCAACAATATCTTATTTGAATTCTTTCTTACATGTACTAAGGAGCATCTAATGTAATATACTGATTTTTTTTTCGCGAAGAACATCAATTATCAAAATATTATAGAGAACTAAGTCAACATCTACAAAGTTTCAATTTCTCATTGCGCCCAACAAAAAAGACAAAAGTGATCATTGACAGACTAATATCATACTAGACAAACTGAAAAGCAACAAACTACGGAAAAAAAAAAAAAGAAAGAAAAGGAAGACATCAACTAAACTAATAAAAAATGATGGACCAAAAATGAATTTAGTGCAAAAGTTTACACATCAAGTGATATTGATGACAAAAATGAGGAGGTCTCTACCAAAGAAGGTTGGACGAAAAAAAGAGGACAGCTCAAGAAGAAACAACAAGAACACATTGAGATTCAAACTTTGCGAGATGATAAAAAACTCCTAATAATTTCAAAAGAAAGTACGGGATAAAATTTAAGAAAGCATGAAAAAATTACCAACAATCAAGATAAAATAGAGAGAGAGAGAGAGAGAGAGAGAAAAGGACTAATGAGACCATTAGATTATGGAATGTTTAAAGTTATAGTGTTATTTAAATTTAGAATTTTTAATTTGTTTTAGTTTTTTTATATTAGAAGAATTTTTTGAGTTGATCAAAATTAGTTTTAGAATTGCATTTCTTTATATTTTAAATTAGCAAATATATTTTATATTTAATCATTTAATTTAAAAAGTGTACTGTTATTATAATAAAATCATATGAATAACATGCAACGCATGTGTTCATTACTAGTTGGTGGAAAAAGTATGAATAGTATTTAGTAATTCCATTCGAAATTTACAATATTTTTTATATATTAATTATACATATTATATCTAGTTATACAACGTGAAGATAGAGTAAATGGTTGAGCAGTTCCTTCTATTAACGTGATCTTTTGAGTTTGAGGCAAGTATAGTTAATTGAATTTATAATATATGTGTATATTGAGAGATATATATATATATATATACTCATTGTTCGTTTTACCTGATTATATTATTGATTATTTGCCTGGGTTATGTTATTTGGTCTGTGAAATTTTTATTACGTGCTTATCTATGGCTATAGTGTATGAGTTAGATGAATGATGTGTGATACTATATTTGATTGTTAAATTGTATTAAATGATGAAGTTATTATTGGGATACTGATTGTTGAATGAAACTAAACGATGGAGTTATTGAAAGGAATATTGTGAATTGAGATAAAGAGATGACTTACCTAATTGGGGGGCATACTGCAATGGCTCATTATGATATGATTAATGATGGGCTGTGTGATGCATTGATCAGTGGAGATGATGTTGTTAGAATAGGTGACACGAAAGCCAATAGATGTAACCTATTTGACAACTTGTAACCTATTTGACAACTTGATGTAATGTAATATTATGTAATGAATAAAATGAGTATTCGTTACTTTGGTATTCTCTTTATTGCGCTCATTTTCCATAAGCTAAAATGGTGTTTTACATATATCGAAACAAAGCCCACAGACCACGATTGACAACTCATGCACTTGAGCCACGCATTGGATGGTGGTCATGAAATCAACTGATTAAGAGTTGGGTCTGAAACGTTCCAAATGGAGGACCTCGAGACAGGGCATCGAGAGTCCTATAGAGACTTGCATCAAGAGTCGTGTTCATTGATGAGTGTCGTGTTTCATCGGCGACAGGTGTGGGACGCCTACATGATCTTGATGGGTTGGTCGACTAGGGTCAAGCCAACTGGACTGACTCGTGGGGATCATCATATGGAAGCTTGGAGGCTTGGTCAGTATGATTGGATTTCCTCGATTCCGATAGTACGGGAGTAGTCCTCAAACTTGAGGAACCATGGTAGTCGCGTGCACAGGACGGCTGTATCTTGGATCTGGCGAGAGGTGATCATTCTGTAAGATGATCATTATGAGCCTTGTCCAGTGCAGTCAGAATGTGTAGTGAGGACGGTGGATTCCAAGAAGAGGATCCGTCCCCTGTCAGTATGTGACAGAGGTATTTCCTATGCACTCGGAGATACGTTCATGCTGTTTAAAGCTGTGGCCACAATGGTTGGTCGAACAGGGAATGATTTCCTGTGTCGACGCAATGAGGCATGCGTAGTCTCGAGTATTAAGCATAGATGCCTAGTCAAGGATGGGAACCGAGGCCCAATTCCATACCCTAGACTAAGGCCAGGATACGGGAGACGAAAGGACCGTACCTGTACGGAATCGGCGCCTAAATGTTCACGCCAACATTCACCTAGTCTCTAGTGTCATGGACCTTTGCTAGATGGCCACCCATGGTAACGGGCCCTTGTGGGACACGGGCCCAAGTCTAGCTGATGGTGAACCTAAAGGGTCACACACAAATCACCGAGAAGATTGAGAAATTGATTTGGAGTCAATTTTGAAGGATGAATAAGTAATTGGATTACTTAAGGGATTGTCCATTGGATGAACTGGCCGATATTGTATCGGGCCCTCGTTTAATCGGTAAATGGAATTTATCGATTAATATGAAAAGTTGAAATGTTGGATCTTTTAATTGGATTAAAAGATCAATGGGAATTATTTAATGGACGTTAAATTAAATTAGATTTAATTTAGGGTTCGTTGTAATTGGATTAAAGTGGAACCCGGTCCGTTAAATTTTGACCCGAGAGGTGTGTTAATCCCATCTCTGGAATAGGAAGAAGTTGGACTTCTTCCCTAAATAAGCATGGCAAAAAATTGTTACCTTGGAGGGAGCAAAAATCGGCCATGTTGGATGCTAGGTGTTAGTTGACTTGTCTCTTTTGGTAAGAGACAAATCAACTCCAATCAAGCATTTCCATTTTGGTATGATTTGATCATACCTTAAAGGATGGTAGGCTTGATAGAAGAATTGATGGTGATTAATTGGAATATATCTAGACATCCTCGGATGAACCTAGACACATTCCAATAATCACATTAATTATGTATATATATGAGTATATACTAACACCTAAGTAACTAAGATTCATTATTCATCTTTTCTAGGAAAAGAAGAAGAAAAATTACACACTCTCTTCCTCTCATTCTCGGCCTCCCTCTCTCCTTCTCCCTACACTTGTGTTCTTCATTTGATCTAGGATCATTTGAAAGAACAAAGTGAGTTTAAGAAGAACACTAAATTAATAGTGTTCATCTTCTTAAAACCGAGTCCTTCTAAACCCGTTTTCTTCTAGCAAGGAATACGAGGGTTTTTTCCAGTGTGGTGTGAATCACCTTTGGAGAGTTCATACGTTTGAAATTTGTGGACATTCCGGAGAGGAACAAAGGAAGTAGCGGTGCATGTGAAAACTACAAAGGTAACGGTTTATATACGCTTTCGTAGTTTATTCCACTCTATGCCCTATGTTCAATATGTGTATTTTATATTGATACATCCTACATTGAACGCTCGGTTGAGCACCCAAGGGTCCACCCCTTGGGATTTTATGATTATGCCTTTAATTGTTTTAATTTCCGCATTCTCACGCTTCCGCTCGCGCTCCCGGGCGGATCCGCTTGTCCTTCAGATGTGACATATCATACAAGCTATGTGCTGTGTTATATGATTGATGATGGGATATCATACGAGCTGTGTGTTATGTGGTATCATATGATGATGGGGTATCATACAAGTTGTGTGTTGCGTGGTACCGAAAAAAAGGGAGATATTGTGATTGAGGTGATGATAGCCGGCAATGACCATTGGGTTATGCACTCCAGCTTGGGTAAGCAGGGCCCTAAGAAATTAAATAATAACATCGAGTATTATGCTGTGGATTGAGATGATTGTTGGTATGTGTTACTTCCTGAATTTATTATGATTGCATGGCTAGTATCCTTTGGTTGATGTCATTGCATGAGATTTGTGTTATTACATATTTGCATATATATATATATATATAAAATAATTAGCTATACTTATTGAGTAGGCAGCTCATTCATTGCCACATTTTTTCAGGGTTCAAGTTGTAGTGACTTGCTGAATTGGATCATAAGCCGTCCTCCAAGTCATATTAGGTGGGTCAGAAGTGACATCTTGGGTTGAGATCTCTAGTTACATAACTACAAAGAAATTAAATTTTTATTTAAATTTTTATTTTACGGTTTCTTGGTTCTAATATAAGTTTCTTATAAATTGGGTTTAATTATGGAAGATGTATTATAACTAGTGGGATCAAATCATAGTGTTGTAGAGGGTGTTACATTAAGTTGTATCAGAGCTGTGATTAAATTCTAAGGAGATAATTTGTGAAGGATAATATTATTGAATACTTAAAACATATATAATGAACTTAAGAGTAAATGTGAGTTTCATATAGGCTGGAATGTCTGGTGAACACACTGCTGACCTGAATGAGTCATTAGATTTTGTATATGGTGATATAGAGCCATTAAAGTCTGATATATGCGTATATGTCCCTGCTTTGTGGGGTTATGCTAGTTAATACTGTAGTCAGATCTAGTCTAGTGTTAGTGGATGATGTTACACTATATGCGGATTTGGTTATGATAAACCTTAAAAAGTTTTGACGTTATTTTGCGAATGAAATGATTATTTCTTAGGCACACTATTGTTGACTGTTAAACAAAGAAAGTGGTAGTAGAAGTCAATAGGCAAATGAATATGGGGATGTGGAGAAGAGAAAGTTATACTCAAATTGTATTAAATTTAATTAAAGAAAGGTGTGAGGCGTATATAGCAAATTTACGTGATATTATGATAGTTAGTTCTATTGTATTAGATGTTCCAATAGTTACGAAAAAAAAAAAAGAAGAAAAATTCTGTGATATTTCCTGAGGAACAATTTGGGTTACCTCCTTATCGAGAAGTAGATTTTTAAATATGAATATATACTTTTTTTATCTAATAATAGTTCATTAACATTTGTTACATTTGTTAGTTTACGGGATAAATGTTACATTTGTTAGTTTGGGGGGTAAATATTACATTTGTTAGTTTAGGGGGTAAATATTACATTTGTTAGTTTAGAGAGTAAATGTTACGTCAAGAATAGTTTAATGGGCAAAGTGTATTTAACCCTAATCTTAATGCACCTCCTCTTTAGTTTTGTGAAGAAATATTATGAATAAAATAAATATGTAAGTGACCAAAAGCGAGTAAGCTTATAAAAAAAGATTTCTATTAAAAAAAAAATAGAACAGATAGTTTTCCATAATTTGGCCAGCATGAAATTTCATAAATATTATTATCTATTTATATTTATTTTAATTCCAGTTATATATGATATTTAAAGATTGAATAAACAAGGCTAACACCATTTAAAAATAAATAAACAAGGCTAAAATGCATTAACCCATGTATTTTGTTGAAATAGCTAAAAATCCCTCTGTGTTTTGGAAATAGGCTGAAATCCCCACTGTCTTTTGTAAAACTCAACAAAAAAACACCCCTTCCATTAATAATTAATGAAAGGTGTATTGAACGCGCGAGTGGTGGCGTTTTCCTGGCGTTGTGGACCATATTTTTGGATATTTTGGATTAAAATGCCCCTATATTGTGTTCAATATTACCATGATTAAAATTAATTGATTCAACCTTATTTTAGTATTTTGTTTTTGCACTTTCATCCCTTCAAAAAAAAATTTTGTGTGCTTAACTATATTTATTTAAATATCAAAATACCAAAAAGAATATGTAAATTTTTTATAAATTTATAACTTCAATTGAAAAATTAAATTAAAATCACAATAAAAATAATATACTAAAGTTCATTTTTTAAATATAAATCTATATAACTATAAATGTTAATCAATAATAACAATAATATTTATTATCCAATTTAAATATATAATCTATATAATTATAAATGCTAATCAATAATAACAATAATACATTCTTTTATGATTTTTAAAATTTAGATCAATTTTCTAATTTTTTTCTAAAAAAATCTTGAAAAGTTTTAAAAATGAATTTTTCTTACTTTAATATTAATTATTTTAAATAAAACCTTAATTAAAAATTATAATTTTTTTTTAAAATTGGGGGGGACGCGTTGCCGCCGCCATCGCCCTCAAATCTAGGCAATGGCGTCAACCGCCCAGCGACGCCGCCTAACCGCCCCCCTCTGCGAGGGCGGCATCACGATTGCCTCCCACTCTAGGTGGGGAGGCGGGGTGTGGGGTACGCAGCGAGGGGGTGGACGGAGGCTAGGATTAATTTTTTTATTAATTTTATATTAAATAAATAATAATTTTATTTTTTTTATAATTTATAATGTGCATATAATATAATTTTTTTTAATCTAGACCTTCAATTTTTTAAGATCCAACGGTTAAGATGAATTGATTAGATGCTACGGCTTTCATTCATTCAGAAAAGATCCAATAGTCATTAAAATAAAATATAGTATATAATAAATAAGGGCATAACGGTCACTTGATAAAGAAAAAATTAACGCTATTAGTTATATTTAATGCTATTTGGACACAAAACAAATAGGCCTTGAAAATTAGTTGTGTTATACATACTTTCTTTCTATGTATACTTTATTATTAAGATAAAACATCATTCTGTCTCACATTTTTTGTTTGTCCTAATAATTCATTTCTACAATTTCTTCTTTTTTTTTTTAGAAAAAAAGAAGTCAAAAAAAAAAAATCTGGAAAAGAAGATGTCTCTTCTTTATCTCATCTTTTACACAAAAATTAAATTGGTTCTAGGGCTTTTACACAAGAAAAATAGCTGTCGAAATCATGTGCTTATATAATTAAATTCTTATATATAATATTAGATATTCAAAAAATATTATATTAAATTTAAACCCTTAAATAATTTTGTACCGTGGGTTTTTAACATTAAACTTTTACCTAGTATCTACACATATGTTTTTCTTCATGTATATTGACTAGCATAAAACTCGTGCTATGCACGATTATGTATTTTTTTTTAATCTTAATATTCATTTTACAATGTATTGCGCTGTAAAATAATCTTACATGGAGGGTAAACTAAATAAAATGGAGTTAAAATTCATAAATTTTTTTTCCTTTTTTCTTTTCCTTCCAAATTTATTGTTCAAACAATCATAATATACAAATATATAGGCTCAAAAAATTTAGACTTGAATTGAAATCGAACTTAAATTTACAAAAAACAAAAGAAAATAATATAATACATTTGTTTATTTGAGGTGAATAGAATAAAATCTTTTTGAATTTTAGGGTGGGGAGGGGGATGGCCCGGGTAAGGCGGGGTATGAATTTGAGACATTTTAATTGGAGCAGGTCTCGATTTTAGACAGACCCGTCCTAAAATCGCTTCATTATCATTCCTAATTATGTAGCTTGAAAGCTTCAGCGTTCTCATTATACAGACAAAATCAATTCGATAGGTTAGCAGTGAAGGGATGCGGCTCGATTAGGAGTAAACGAGTCGAGCTCGAGCCGAAGCTCAATTTTTCAACAATTTGTTATTGTTTTTTTAAATATTATTATATTAATTATAAAAAATATTAAATATATATTAATTATTAAATATAGATTATTTTTTAAAGTGTTTGATCTTATTATATAAAAAATTAAATTGATGATAATTTAAATTTTGTATCATTCAACTATAAAAAATAAAAAAACTGAATTTTTTAAACTAAAGTACCAAATAGTGATCGATCTCATTATATATAAATAACAAATAAAAATAATTAACATTGTTCAACCATCATTATTGTTATTGTTATCTTTAGAATCACTAAATTTTCATATAAGTTTATAAGTAATGAAATAGATTATTAGATCACATACTATGTATCTTGGTATAAATATATACACACAAATCGATATAAAAAAAATTACAAGTTTTGTCAGGACTTGTAAATTTTAAAAAGTATAAGAGATTACAAAATGAATATTGAATATACCATAAAATTTATATGCATCATATTAAATAATTATTTACAACAAAAGAATATTAAAACTTACTAAATTGTTGATTAAGCTAGTTTTTGTATAGAGATTATATATAAATTAAAGTACCATGTTTTATTATTATCTAAAATTATAATATATGATATTGATTAATAATTATAATATGTGGTTAATTTTGAATATAAAGTTGGTATATTATTGAATATAAGTTAAGTATGTGAAAATCTTAAAAATTAGAAATATATATAATATATATATATATAAATAAAAAAAGCCCGCAAGCTTATGAACAGAGTATTATGAGCTCGATTTCGAATTTTTCAAGCTTGAGTCGAGCTCAATATCGAGCTGGCTCGCGAGGCTCGACTCATCTACCACCCCTAGGCTCGACAACTCCACCTCAATAAATATTCTGTTCTAATTGTGAGCTTCGCGAGCCGGGTCGATTCATCTGCCACCCTAGGCTCGACAACTCCACCTCAATAAATATTCTATTCTAATTGCTTGAACAATTCAATTCGATCCTTATATAAAATGACCAAAGACACGACTTTTTGTTTATTAATACTTCTTTCAAGTCTTTTTTTAGTGCCACTCTCACCTTAATTTTATGAGAAAATATTGGTGCTTGATTCATTTAACTGCCAATATCCAGAATTTTTTAATTAATATTTGTAGATATATGAATTAGAGAATTTTAATGAACCAAAATCAAGTAAAATTTTTAAAATTATTCCAAATTTTTAAAATCAAATGTCGAAATATATTTTAAACTATTCTGAAAATAATCTAAAAATTGAAATGCAATACTATTTTTATTAGTATATTTTCATCGCTTATTATTCTAAATAATATTGCGTTCAATTTGATTATTTGTATATACTTTACTAACTCTTTCTTTACGCGTTATTGCCTTGACTCCCCAAAAAATATAATCAAGAAATTAAGGTCAACTCGGCAAAGCGATTTTATTGGGGAGAAGAATATAAGATGAATGATTTTATATCCCCACTTTAGTACTATACAATAGTGCCTTGCAACAAATAAAAAAAGGTATTATACAATAGTGTCAACGCGTGTATATTGTGGGTCTTCATTTTTAAATTATAGTTTAATTTGAATTTTATATTTTAATTTTTAAAAATATACATGTCAATTATACATTAGTGTGATATATATGTGACGTCAAAACATAAATAGAAAGTTTTCGAAGAAATAATTGGTTGTCTACCAGTAAATATTAGCATCGAAAGTATGATGAGAAATCTTCTCACTTTGGTGTTACACATTGATCACACCCACACATGTATAATATGCTGCTTAACCTAAAAAAAAATTGACTAAATAATGGTATGTTGCAAGAAAAATATGCTACAGAAAGCGTTGTCACATTAGAAGATGTGTGGTCGAACCTTTTTCTGCTATATATACATACGATTGGGTATGAATGACAAAGGTTAAAGTCATAATTGAATTCGACAAAAAGGACTTCAGCTCCCTCAACACACAATGCATTTCGATTGCATCTACTGCACTCATCAAGGTTCATTCAACTTAGATATATGAATTAGAGAATTTTATTTCCCATTGTTTGAATAATTCAATTCAACTCGCGACTTTATTTTTTTATTAATACTTATTCTTCCAAGTCTTTTTTTAGTGCCACTCTTACCTTAATTTTATGATAAAATATTTTGTGCTTGATTATTATCTCACCTACCTCAGTAAGCTTCATTCAACTGCCAGTATCAAGAATTTTTTAGTTAATTATTTTAGATATATGAATTAGAGAATTTATTGAACCAAAATCAAGTAAATTTTAAATTATTCTGAATCGAAATATATTTTTAACTATTTTGAAAATAATCTAAAAACTGAAATCCAATACTATTTCTATTAATGTACTTTCATCGCTTATTATTCAAAAAAATAATATTGCATTTACTTTAATTATTTGTATATATATGTCTTACTGATTCTAGCTTTCTTTACGCTTTCTGCCTTGCCCTTCCCCCCAAAAATAAGAAAAAAAAAGATCATCAAGAAATTAAGATAAACCCAAAATCCTCCAGAAATTAAGGTCAACTCGCCAAAGCGATTTTATTGTGGAAAAGAATATAAGATGAATGATTTTCTATACCATTTTAGTACTATTGTTTTTTTTTAAAAAAAGAAAGTATTATACAATAGTGTCAAAGTATGTATGTTGGGTCTTCACTTTTAAATTATAGTTTAATTGGAATGGTATACTTTAATTTTTAAAAAAAATATGGGTCAATCATACATTATTGTGATATATATGCAACGTCAAAATATTTATAGAATATTTTCAAAAAGATAATTGATTTTCTAGTAGTAAATATTAGCCGTCGAAAATATAGTGAAAAATATTCTATCTCACTTTAATGTTATACATTAATGTCACACCCACATATGTGTTATATGCTATTCAAACTATAAATTACAATTTAATTTAATTATTTTTTTCAAACACTACACACAAAAATTAATTAATATCAAAATGCGATATAAAGTCCCGCCTATCAAAAGTGCCACCAATTCAAAACATTTTATTGCTTTCCCGATCAAAGACTTCTGCATTTGCTTAATGCGTAGTATCCAAAAATAAATACAAAACGGAGAAATAAGCTCATAACTTTTCAACAGTTCTTCACCTTGATCAACCTACCTCTCTCTCTCTCTCTCTCTCTCTCACACACACACACACACATACATCTCTCATTCAGAGGATCAGCACAAATGGAAGCGGCTGTGGTCGGAGCTGTGGTTGGAGTCAGCATCCGAATACTTCTAGACAATCTACTTTTGATTCCTGTGGAACAGATCACAATTTTCTGGGGTTTGAAGAAAGACTTGAAAAAGCTACGAAATTCTTTCCTCATGATTCAGGATTTCTTGGACGATGCGGAGATGCAACAAGTCAGCAATAAGGCTGTAAAGCGCTGGCTGAAGAAGCTTGAAGCTGTGGCCTACGATGCTGATAATGTTTTGGATGAGCTCAACTATGAAGTTCTCCGCAGAAACATGAAGCTCAACAAGGTACATGCTTTCTTCTCACGGTCTAACCCCATTGCTTTTCGTCGAAAAATGGCTAATAAGATCAGGAATATCAATGAGGAATTGGAACTAATTAACAAAGACGCAACCGGGTTTGGCCTTCAAATGAGATTGGTGGCTCCTACTCCTAGTGCTGGATCAAACATAATTGATGGTCGGGAAACTGACTCATATACTGCCGATCCCGTTGTTCTTGGAAGAGAAGATGATGTGTCAAGAATAGTGGAGATGCTAATTACTAGTCCAGCTGAGCAAATGTTGTCTGTACTTCCAATTGTGGGGATGGGAGGATTGGGAAAGACAACCTTAGCTAGGCAAGTATATAATAATGAAGTGATAAAGACACACTTTCAACAGCGTATATGGGTTTATGTTTCTCAGAACTTTGATGCCATCGTTCTTTTCAAGAAGATTCTTGAATCATTAACTGAAGAAAGCATTGAATATGGGAGTACTAGAGAAGATCTTTTGAAGAAGATTAAAAAAAGATCGGAAGGAAAGAGATACCTACTTGTCCTTGACGACGTTTGGAATGAAGAGATGGAGAAGTGGGATGATTTCAAAAATTCCTTGTTGGGAATTAGTTCCGGCCGAAGCCATGGCATCATCGTTACCACGAGAAGTGATAAGGTTTCTTCAATTGTAAAAACGCTTTCCGTTCATAAATTAGAAAGCTTATCAGAAGATAATTGTTGGTCAATAATCAAAGCAAAAGCTTTTAGAGAAGGAGACATCATTCCACCAGAATTTGAGACCATAGGTAAGAATATAGCAGAAAGATGCCAAGGCCTTCCGTTAGCGGCCAAAGTTGTGGGTGGCATGTTGCTTGACAAATCGAAAGATGAGTGGCTCTCAATTGAAGACACTTGGCTTTCAAACCTTGGAGGAGATGGAAATACAATCTCAAAGATATTAAAGTTGAGCTTTGATCGTTTGTCTCCACCATCACTCAAGAAGTGCTTTGCATGTTGTTCGATATTCCCTAAATATGTTTGGGTCTCACCTGAAGATCTAATTGAGCTTTGGATGGCAGAAGGATTTCTTCAAGCGGATCACGGAAATGATATGGAAACTATGGGCAACAAATTTTTTAATCTTCTTCTACAGAATTCATTATTACAAGTTGTGAAAAGAGATGAAGATGGCAAGATAGTATTTTGCAACATGCATGACCTTGTGCATGATTTAGCATGCTCTGTTTTAGGCGCTAAGAGCATTGGGACAAATGGCAATGTTCCAGATGAGCTTTATCAAGCTCGATACATTACGCTCAAGTCTTTTGGAGATAAATCATGTGCCATCTCAAAAGAAGAAGCAAAACATGTGAGGGCGTTATTCATGGAATGTAAAGTTTTTCATAACATGTTAGACTTCAAATCTCTACATGTCTTAATTCTGACGGGTGAAGATCTCAAACAGTTGCCAAGTTCAATCGGGAAGCTAATACATTTGAGGCTCATTGATACTACATTGTCAAGAATTGAATACTTGCCGGACTCTATATGTAAACTGCATTATTTGGAGACAATAAGAGTAGATGAAACATATTTCAAGAAGCTTCCAAACACATTAAAGTACTTGTGTAACTTAAGGCATCTTCACATTCCAAACATCAAATTGCCTCTTGATATTGGAACATTAACTTCTCTTCAAACACTACCATATTTTCAAGTAGGCCACGAAAAAGGATGGGGAATTGTAGAGCTTGGAAGCTTGAAGAATCTCAAAGGGACTTTAGAGATTCATAATCTTGAAAAGGTTTGTGATAAAGAAGAAGCAAAGAATGCACATTTATTTCAAAAGACAAACATATTGAAGTTAAAGTTTGCATGGAGTGAATTGAGAGAAGGTGACATAAATGATGAGAATGTTTTGGAAGGTCTGCAACCCCACCCAAATCTGAAGAGTCTAGAGATTGATGGATTTAAAGGTAGAAACTTTCCTTTATGGATATTGAAGATGGCAGTACATGATGATCTTGAAGGTCATTGGATACGATTTAATCATTTGATAGAGATCAGACTAACAAATTGCAAAGAATGTGAAGAGATCCCAATGTTAGGACACTTGCCATATCTCAAGAGGCTTTATTTGCATGATTTGCCTAATGTGAGGTCTATAGATTCTTCGTTCTATGGCATTGACAACTATAGCACATCAAGTAGCTCCAACAATCAAGTTCAAAGAGAGACAATTACTCTATTTCCAGTGCTTGAGAAGCTAGAGTTGTGCAAAATGTCAAACTTGATAGAATGGAGAGAAGCAGAATTGCCAACTTGTCTTGGGTTGATTGTATTTCCATGCCTTGAATATTTGAAGATTACAGAGTGCCGCAAATTAATGGGCTCTCCAAGTCATTTCCCATACCTTAAAGAATTGGAGATTTCTGCCATTGACAATGCCTTACCACTGACAAACATATATGAGAATAAGTTACTCTCACTTACAAAGCTCAAGTTAGATAAAGTAGATGGATTGGTGTGTCTCCCAAATTGCTTATTCTACAACAATCAAAATCTCTCAGATATAAGTATTAAAGATTGTCCCAACTTAACACATTTAGTTCCCAGCTTTGGAGATGGCAAAGTTTCTCTTAAGACGTTTGAGGTACAAAATTGTTTAAATTTGAGGATATTACCCAATGATTTACACAGCTTGAGTTCTCTTGAGATACTGATCATAATGAATTGTCCAAACCTCAAATCAATACCATATCCAAGTGGCGAACAAACACGGGGCTTCACTAATCTTCGCATGTTGGACGTGGAATGGTGCGAAGCATTGACCAGTTTGCCATGTGAAATGATAGCATCGTGTGCTGCCTCGCTCGAACTCCTGGGATTGGTAGGACTAAGCAGTTTAACAAATTTTGCTGAGGTGTTTAGGCTTGTACCAAAAATGCCTCGTCTCGCACACTTGGGTATTAGTGCTGTTCCCAAGTTCACTTATTCACCTATGGAGATTGGTTCCTTTGGCAACTTGCACACCTTACATGTCACTCCGCTCAAAGATTCATTAGATTTAGCTTCCTTTGAGGAGTTTCTTGATGTCTTGCTGCAAGGGTGAACTCTCTTCCTACATTATGTTTGACGGGGCATCAGCATTGGGATTCTCTCCCCAAGCAGCTTCAACATCTCACTTCTCTTACTGAATTAGAAATAAATGAGTTTGGAATACAAGTATTCCCAAAATGGTTTGGGAATTTGTCATCTCTCAAGAGATTAGAGCTATACAGATGCAAAAAGTTGAAGAGTTTAGCCTCTGTGGCAAGCATGCACAAGTTAGAGATAGAAATTAAAGATTGTCCGCTGTTGGAGCAGAGATGAAGTTGAAGAACATATCACATTTCATGATCTCATAATATCAGTAAGTCTCTAAGCCACATTAATTTCACCCCGCAAATATTTCCTTTTCTTTTTTGTTGTTTGTACACTAAAAAAATATGATTTTTTGCTACGGTTAAGTACTATAGTAAAAAAACAAAAAAAAAAAATCGTGTTGAATAAATTAATCATAGCTTGGCAATATTTATTAACCGTTGTTTCTTGGTTATAGCTAAAAACCATGATAATTAATTGACTGTGGTAAAAGTTTAAATTTTTTCATTGATTTTATTTGACCCTGATTTATAGTATTGATTTATCATAATTTTGAAAGGGTAAATTACATTTACCTCTCCTAAGGTTTGACATAATTATAAATACCCCCTCGTTGTTTGAAAAATGACAAATACCCTCTTGAGGTTTGTAATTTTCAATCAAAGGCTTGAAATTGACCATTTTGCCCTTGATTCTTTAGTTAAATTGTAGAAAAATCAGTCAAGGCAAATTGCATTATTAACTCCTCTTTGTAAAAAGCTTTAAGAACCTCTCCCTGCACATTGTAGTCCAAAAAAATTCAAAGAATTTTAAAAATTAACTAAAATGCATAAGGACATTTTGGTCAGTTCCCCCATAAAAATAGATAGAAATGAGTTATTTGTTAGACGGTTACAAATCTCAGGGGGTATTTGTAATTGTGTCAAACCTCAAGGGAGATAAATGTAATTTACCCATTTTTAAATCATGGTTCTTTATATTGTAACGAAAAATTAACTTTTTTATACTGGTATGATTGTTTGAGCACTTACAACCATTCCTTTCTCCTATTTTTCTATTTCTTGCTCTTAGTGCTTTGATCTTAAACTTTTCCTGGAAACCACTGAGGAAAACTTTTGCATGGAAAAATTAGGGATAATTTCACTTTTGGTACCCCAGGTATGGCCTTATTTCACCTCTGGTACCCCCCGTTTCCATGTCATCAATATTGATACCCGAAGTTACCTTTTTTCATCGACCTAAGTACCTGCCGTTAGTTGACCGTCAGAGTTAACGGTCAAATGCATTTTGGCGGGAAAATGGGCAGTTTTTTGCCTATTTAAGGATATGTTTGGCTACCATTTACTACACCACAAAAACTAGAATTGAAAAAGTAAAATTGAGAATATTTTGGGAAAAAAACGAGAGATATGAGGAGAAATCAGTTTCAATCTTACTCAAATACGAGTGTGGGTTCGTCTAATGTGGAAAAAATGTATTGTGAGTGTGGAATTGAGCTACCATTGAAGACTTCTTGGACCAAAATAAATCCGGGAAGAAGGTTTTGGGCATGTCCTAATTACGGGGTAAATTTATATTTAATTCTTATTTATTTTGTGTTTTTCATCCTCATCCATTAATTCTTATTTTTATTTTTTCGGTCACAAAAAGGGAATATTGTGGAGTTTTTAGATGGTTTGATCTGAAAATGTGCCCAAGATCGAAGCAAATCATTCCTGGTTTGTTGAGAAAAATCAACCATCTTGAAGACGAAATAAATGAGAACAAGGCCAAGGACGAAAGCTTGGAAGTTGAATTGAAGAAGTCCAAAAGCAAAGAAAAAGTGCTTGAAAATGAAGTTCATAATTTGAGAAAGAAAAACAAATGTCTTGCTATATGCACTTGTCTTCTTGTCTGTTATGTTATGTATGGCATTTTGGCCTAAATCATGAAATGGAATTCAATAACATAACACAAATAAAGTGTCTTACAATAGTCTTAAACACTAAAGTGTGACCTAGACCATTGGTTGGCTGGTTTTCTTACCAACCAATTATAGGCATTTTGGTCCAACTCCTTCAACTGCTCCATTCTGGCTCTAAACTCTTCAATTCTGGTTGCTCTTGCAGCTGCCTATAATGCATTTTTTATGCTCTGCCCTGAGAACCCATCCCTCTTCATGTTACTGTGTAAGTGTCTTACACAGAATCTATTTTCAGCATTTGGAAACAGAGACTCAAAGGCTGGAATTAGACCTTTTTGTTTATCACTCATAAAGGTCCATGCATATTCTTCATCAAGCTCTAAATCAGACTTTAGTAGAGATAAAAACCACATCCAAGACTCCTTATTTTCATTCTCTACTATAGCATATGCAATTGGATACATTGCATTATTAGGATCAACCCCCACAGCAGTTAACAATTGCCCTCCTTGAGGGCCCTTCAAAAAACACCCATCTACCCCTATCACCCTTCTGCAATGTTTAAACCCCTGTTTGCAGGCATCAAAACAAACATACAGCCTGTTAAAAGTGGGCTGTAACTCTTCATTATCAGTCAATTTGAGGACAACAGTGGACCCAGGGTTGCTTCTGATTAATTCCAAGCAATAATCCCTGATTGTACTAAACTGTTCTTTCAAACTACCCTGCAAGATCTCAACAGCTTTTTGTTTGGCCCTGTAAGCTTGTTGTTTAGAAACATTGCACTTCAAAGTGCTACAGATTTCACTCCTAAACTCATTGGTGCCCAATTTAGGATTATCTTTGAACTTGTTCACAAATGTCTTCCCAAGCCACCCAGATTTAATATTGCTATTGTGGTAGTTCCAACTATATTTACTATGGGTTGGATTATACCCTTCACCTGCCATGACTTATCCCGCATAGTGACACATACACATACCATTCACATCCCTCTTTTTTACATCTTGCTCTCAATCTCCTATGATCATTCCTGTCAAACTTATACATCATCCCCTCCTAAGACAATGAGATTCAATCACAAATTTGGCTTCTTTTTTTGGAACTGAAAACAAGGCCAAGCTCAAATCAGGGTTTTTATTTTCTGTTCTGGGATTATATTTGGGAAATTTGGTCCCTATATCTTCATCGGACCCATGCACACTCTGAAAATCATCACTGTCTGCCCCTCCTTCACTGTGCTCTCCTTCTATCATATTCTGCATCTCCTCACTTAACATTAGGTTATCAACAGAATTACCCTGCCCCACCTCACCATCAAACTCTACATCATGATCTACCCACTTCTCAAACAACCTGTCATCCTCATCCATGTCATAATCACTATCCTCAACATCATCATATTCTGACTCACTAGACTGGCTGGGAATGGGATCAGGATCAGAGAGATTGATATTATCAAGGAAAGATAGGTCAATCTCAAGTTCATCTAAATGTTCCAAATAAATTTCAACTACCCTGCTATTCTGTAGGTGGTTGATTATCCCATATACATCAGTGTCTGTCTCAAGACAAACACTGCCCAAATGTAGGTTGTGCCCAAATTGATGCCATAATCTAACCTTTTGTTTATCATATCCCAATTCTTCAACAAACTCATTCATCTCAATTAACCCAAACATTTCCAAATCCACATAATCAAAAAAATCAACTTGTCCCCCTATATAGTGCCTGAGTGGTTCAGTGTTCATTATACCCCCATGGTAAATTTTTATGCTAATCATTGTAGCTTCATGCTGTGGATCTACATAAGAATAACCCAAAAAAGAAAAAAAGTAAACAGAATTTCAGCAATTCTCAAAATACATACTGCAAGATTTTCAGCATAATTTCATACAAATTTCATCAGAAATACAAATTGCATACAAATTTCATCAGAAGTCATAAGTTTCGAAAAAGCCCCAAAATTAAATTGTATAAACCCTAATTTCAGAAACCCATTTCATTTCCTCCTAAATTTCTGAAACCCATTTCATATCCTAATTTTTTAAACCCATTCGCATCCACTAGACTGAAAACATATCGTATTGAGGGACATCGATCGACTCCGGTTATCTTCTCCTCGCCATGCCCTTCGATTCACCGTCCACTTGGCCAAACTCCAAAAATAATCGGTTGTTTGTGATTGATTCAGTACTTAAACGGTAGAAAAGAGAGTTTTGTGCGGAGATTTGGGGAGAAATGTATTAAAATTAGGGGTTCAAATTTAGGGATCTAGGGTTTTTTCATAGAGAGAACACTCACACTCGTTTTTTCTCAGCAAATAGGTGAAATGAGTTGGGGAGACAACAACCCCTGCCATAATCACGTGACTCACGTGTGACTTTGACCGTTAACTCTGACGGCCGACTAACGGCAGGTACTCAGGTCGATGAAAAAGGTAACTTCGGGTATCAATATTGATGACATGGAAACCGGGGGTACCAGAGGTGAAATAAAGCCATACCTGGGGTACCAAAAGTGAAATTATCCCGAAAAATTATATTAAAAATATTGTGATTATTTGGGTTCTACTTTTGTTAAGCAAGTGATCGTTGTTAGACAGACATTAAAATGAGTTAGGTATTTGTAATTTCTCAAACTATATTGAGGTATTAATTTATAATTATGTCAAGTCTTAGAAAATGTGACTATAATTTACTCTTAATATATTTATAATTATATATTTTTCCACTCTTAATGTGATTCTTTTCTTTTCTGTTTCCAAATACCTGAGGTGAGATTTGCCAGGATAAGAGAATCTTATATAAGTTAATTTGAGGCCTTTACTCCTCAATTTCAATTCACATGGAAACAATTTCGTTAATACATTAATGATGTCTTAGCCTAGTAATTTATGAAAAAGTTTAAGGTCATGTGTTCGAGTCCACAGACGTGTGCGTGTTTGTCTCACGTTGTGTGATTTATTGTAATTTATTTATTATGGTTAATCAAATTAATGTATTGCTTGATCAATTGAGGTATTGTGTAATGAGATGAGTAAATGTAATTTATTTATTGACCATTATCAGTTAAAAAAAAAAAAAGAAGAAGAAGAAACTCCTTTAATACAAGCAATTTACTCAATTTCAAGCTGCTGCACCCCATTCTTCAGCTTTTCTTTCATTCGAAACTTTGCTAAAGGTAACTTTGATGAAATTTGAAAAATCTCATTCTGGTTTATGTTTATTTGTGATTTGTGATGATATAGGTTATTATTTTTTCCTTTTTTCCCCCTATAGGAAAAAAAATTAGTGAGAATATATATAAACACATATTTGTTTCACTTTTATCACTACTAGTAAGTGTTGCACAATCTATACATTTGCTTAAAAATTAGCTAAAATAATATATTGATATAAATTATATTAATTAATTATTGTAGAGTAAAAAAAGTACCTAAAAATATGTATATGAGATAATGAGTTAATATAAATATTTTGATTTATAAAAACAATATTGATATTATATTTGCAGCTTTAGGACATAACCCGTCCTTTACGTGGCGGAGTATCTTTCTGCGCAGGAGGTACTTGAGGTGTGATGTCGGTGGCCTATTAGGGATGGTCTTTCGTTGAGGATTTGGCAGGACAAATGAATCCCTCACTTATTAAGTTTTTGGCCGATTACTTGAGTCAACACTCTTGGTGCAGATGCTAAGGTTTGTGAGTTGATTGATGATAATACTTTTTCTTGGAATTTTTAATTAATCCATTCTATTTTTGTGCCAGAGGATGCTGAACAGCACAACCTCTTTCGCATTTTCAATGATCGGGCCGCCTTATTTGACACTTTGCGAAATTCGGACAATTTTCGGTACGTAGTGCTTATTTTGTTTCTCAGCAAATTTGCCATTGTTTGGGTACTTTGTTTGGGGGTTCTATTGATGGTTCTTAACACTATCTCACTTTTTTGTGGAATTTGTGCTTGCCGGGTAAAGTGAAGAATTTTCTATTGCGTACCTGTTTGAATGCTCAGCCAACGCAAAGGACGAATATCATGTTTTGTTGCGGTGTTGTGTCGGTCGTAAAGTTTGAGCTCTCTCTTTTTTGCCTTGGCGCATTATTTCATTTTGGCAAGGTTCTGCATAGGCTTGGTCTCGGTGGTTACGTCATGAGTTGGAACCTAACCAATTCGAGGAAGCGGGGATTATTGCATGGTCAGTTTGGCAAAATCGAAATACATCTCTGATGGAGTACTGTGCTCAAGCCCCTTTGGAGGTGCTCAATTCTACACGTAATCGCTCTTCATTTCATCGGGCTCACAATAGGAATGGAAGTTCAGATGCTCTTAATTGGCCTTCTTGATGGCATCCCTATAACAAGGATTCTTTCTGGGTGAACTTTGTTGTAGCTATCTGTTGGAATGCACATTGATGATAATGTTCCACAGCATACAACCATTCAGTTTGTTGATGTTTCTCAACTCTGCAGCTAGTTTGATGTTGGGTAGATGGCTAAGTCGTGTTTTTATGTTTACACGTTTTCTCTTTCTGTTGTATTAAGTTTGCTGACTGTCTCAAGTAAGCTCGATACTTGTCAGGACAAGTTGAACGAAAAAAAAAATATTCTCTCTCTATAACTTTTCTCTGCAGTCGACCATTACCCCCATCACTGACCTCGATTCCCTCCTCCTCGCCGGAACCCTACCTCAGACTCGATGGTATGGCGGACCCCCATCCATCGTCGTCTTCCCACCCACCCCAGAACCCTACACCCTCGGTCTCAACCCATCCACCTCCTCAATCGAGCCCCCAAACCCCTTCAACCACACAACCCCATCCATTGCCTCCCTCGACTCCAGCCAGAAAAACATACTCATCTATAGTCCAACACCCTACGGCATCTCACTTTCAGCACGACCCACAAAGGGCAGCAAAGAAATCATTCCAGAATGAAGATCTGACGCAAATAGGCACGATCACCAGGCACAAGGGTGATCCAGGTCTGAAATTCTCCAAGGAAAAAATCACAAAACTCTCGGAAAGGCTTAAATTTGCTTTGGTTGGTAAGTTTTCACATGGACTCCCAAACCTTAATTTTCTCCGGCAAAGAATTGTGAAATTGGGGCTGAGAGGTTCTGTGATGGTTGGGGCTATTAATCTGAAGCATGTTTTAATTAGACTTTCTCATGAGGAAGACTTTTCTAGATTATGGCTTAGGGGAGAATGGATGTTCGATAATTTTCCTATGCGAGTTTTCAAATGGACACCCACATTCAACCCTCAGATTGAATTACCCATAGCTCCTGTCTGGATAAAATTCCCTGAGCTTCCTTGCCATTTCTTTGAAAAATGAGCCTTATTTGGTATTGCAAACCTAATTGGCAAACCCTTGCGAATGGATGAGCCAACAGCCGATTTATCTAGACCAAGCTTAGCGAGGGTATGTGTTGAACTAGACCTTACAACCCCTCGTATACCAGCCATTTACTTAGAAGATGAGGAACACACCATAAGGCAACCTGTCCTCTATGAAAATTGCCCACTATACTGCTCTTATTGCAAGCACCTAGGACATGACCACAGTTCTTGTCTTTCTAACCCAATCCTGATAATGATAGACCAAAAACCTCCCCTACTCTGCTAGAGACACAGAGACCAGATCAAAACAACCAGTTGGGTTTGAATAAAAAAGAAGCTGCTACCAAGAAAGGCAAAAGAGTCATGTTCTCATAAGCTAATAACCCTTCCCTTACTTGAGCAAGGAATAACAGTTGAACCAAGTGACACAGGCTCCAGAAAACAAATCATTGAGAAGTCAAGCATCAACCTGAAGGAAAATATCACAGAGGCCTCCTATCAAAACTACCCTCAGGAAATAGCAGAAGATAGCGAAGATGATTTTCATTATGATGATCCTATCATCATAGAAATTTTGGACAAAGATTGGGACAAGGAACTGGAGATGCACAAGAAAAGCCCCAATGACAAAGCTGCACAATTTGACATCAACAACACTATCATAGGGGCTGAAGGGGGAAAAAAAGACACACAGGGAGATCTGCAATTTTCTCAGGCCCTCAAACAGCCTGCATTCACCCCTGCCTGGTCAGTGGAGGAATGTGAATTAGACATTCTTGCAGTTCAACAGGATAAATCAAAGCCTTTGCTCAAGGGGGACATCAGTGCCACCAGGACCTCTGGAATACAAGACACTACTAATACTAGTGAGGAGGAAGAAGAAACTACACCTATTTACAACAGGTTTCAGACCCTTCCGAATCTAGAGGAAGAAGAAACACTCCCCCCTGAGCTACAGATTCAGCTCAGCACTGAAGCTGCTACTCAGGTGCATGAAATAAGGGACAAAGCACAGCAGGAAGAGGACAAGTCAGTTGAAATCTCTCAAGCATCCACCCACAACTACTTGCAAGACCAAATGCTCTTGGATTCAACAGCATCAAAAAAGCACAAAAGGAACAAATCTCAGGAAGATTTCTCCACACAAGAATCACCTAAAACCTCAGGCAAAGGCAAGAGGACCAGAGGTAAGTCAACTCTCAAAAACTTACCAAGAAGGCACACAAGATCATCCTCATCATCATCTTTACAGTTTTAATGATCAAAATGATTATTTGGAATGTTAGAGGTATTGGTAATTATGACAAACAAAAAATCCTTTTTGATATGATTATTGAACATAAACCCCAGCTGTTGATTCTGCTTGAACCATTTGTGCAATTGAAAACACACTACTTTACACGTAGATTCGGTTTTAGAACCATAGTGTCTAATATCAATAATAAAATATGGTGCCTTGCTTCCCATCATGTCAATGTCAATGTTGTCTTAGATACTAATCAATTGCTGCATGTGCATGTCTCATCCCCTAACATGTCTGATACTTTTTATTGCTCATTTATCTATGCTAAATGCTATAGAACACCTAGGAGAATCCTTTGGGACCAACTTAAAAATCTAGCATAGGAAAATGTTCCCTGGCTTGTTGGGGGTGATTTTAACACTCTACTCCACTGGAATGAAAACCAGGGGGGAAGTAGCAACATTTTAGGCCCCATGGAAGACTTTAATGATATGGTGTTTGATACGAATCTCATTGACGGAGGTTTTGAAGGAGAACCTTACACATGGACCAATAACAGAATCTGGAAACGTCTTGACAGAGTCCTTTATTCCCAACAATGGACTGAGATCTTCCCTAACACCAGAATCACCCATCTCCCTAGAAGATTGTCTGACCACCATCCCCTTCTGATCTCAGCCTCCAATCCCACTGGTACTAGCCCTTCATCCTTTAGGTTCCAAATCATGTGGATCAGACACCCTTCCTTCATGCAAACTCTTCAACAGTCCTGGAATTCTCCCATTAGGGGAACAGGAATGTATAAACTCCAACAAAAGCTCTATAGGACTAAAGACCTCCTCAAAAACTAGAATAAACAAACTTTTACACAAGCCTCACAGGCTGAAAAAACCTATGACAATAACCCCACTGCAGAAAACCTTTCTAATCTTAATAAATGCAACAATGATCTCCTTCATGCCCTGACCCTTGAATCTGATTTCTGGCGCCAAAAAAGTGCCTGTAAATGGCTGGAAGCCGGGGAAAGAAACACTAAATATTTCCATTCCCTTGTTAAAAAGAAAAGGATCAAATCCAAAATTCTAAGCATACAGGACAATCAAACTGTCCTAACCAATCCGGCCTTGATTAAAAGCTCTGCTGCTTCCTACTTCCAACAACTTCTTGTCTCCAGCACCACCATTGGTCCCTTAGGTAACTATCCATTCCAATTCCCTAAGATCAGTGCAGATAGTGCTAGCACCATATGCAATACTCCTACTCTTGAGGAAGTCAAACATGTTGTATTTAGCATTGACAAGGATAGCATTGCTGGTCCTGATGGATTTCCATCCTCATTCTTCCAATCCTGCTGGGATATTGTTGCACAAGATGTGTTGGAAGCAGTGATAGACTTCTTCAATGGCACCCCCATGCCTAGAAGCTTCACTACCACAACCATTGTTCTTATCCCCAAAACTGAATCCCCACAAACCTGGAATGAATTCAGACCTATCTCTCTGTGTAATGTCACCAATAAAATCCTGTCCAAACTCATATATTCTAAACTATCACACCTCCTTCCTGAACTGATCTCTCAAACTCAAAGTGGCTTTGTTCCAGGAAGGAATATCAGTGATAACATTTTGATGGACCAAGAGATGGTTCACCATCTGGACATCAACACCAAAAATAGTAACCTTCTCATCAAACTGGACATGTCTAAAGCCTACGACAGAATCCAGTGGCCATTCCTCTATTCTGTCCTCCAAAACATGGGATTCCCACTCAGATTCATACAGCTCATCAAAAACTCTATAGAACACTGCTGGTTTACTGTCTTGGTTAATGGTGAAACCTCTGGATTCTTCAATCCACTCAGGGACTTAGGCAAGGGGACCCCTCCTCTCCTGCCTTGTTCATAATTGCTTCTGAAGCCCTATCTAGAGGTTTAGATCACCTTTTCTGCAGCAATCTTGGTATGCGGTTCCACACCAGATGTGACATTCCTATCAATCATCTTGCCTTTGCAGATGATGTCATCCTATTCACTAACTGCAAAGAATCTAGCCTCAACTTGCTTATGCAATTTCTAAGGTCTTTTGAAGTCAACTCTGGGCAGAAAATCAACCATAATAAAAGTTTCTTTGTCTCTGGAAAAAAAGCCGATCTTCTTACCCACATAATAAAACACATCACTGGCTTCAATATGAAAAATCTTCCTATTATTTATCTTGGAGCCCCCCTCTTTAAAGGTCATAAAAAGAAAATCCTTTATGAACCTTTGGTCGACAAAATTAGGGCCAGGATCAATGGGTGGGAACATTGTCACCTGTCTTATGGTGGCAGGCTCCAACTCATCAAAAGTGTGTTATCCTCGCTTCCCCTGTATATGCTGCAGGTCCTAAAACCTCCCCTAGGGATTATCCAAAAGATTGAACAGCTTTTTGCTAAATTTTTTTGGGGATCCATAGGGTCTCAAAGGAAAATCCACTGGACCAAGTGGCACAACATTTGCTATCCCACTGAAGAGGGTGGGTTGGGGATCCGAAACCTCAGAGATGTCACAACCTCCTTCTCTCACAAACTGTGGTGGAGATTGAGATTGAACAATTCTCTTTGGGCCAAGTTCACCCTCCACAAATATTGCAAGAATTACCACCCCATCTCTGCTAAAATCTCCATCCAAGACTCTCCCATTTGGAAGAGACTTGGTCGAATTCGTCAAGCAGCCCACCAAAACACTTTTTGGAGCCTCGGTGATGGCAATATTTCCTTTTGGATGGACTGGTGACTCCCTGAGGGCCCAATCCAACAAATCCTGGGAACTGAATGGTGTGACCAAACCCCTGTCAAAAGATTTTGGACGGAAGGAAAATGGGACATTCACAAACTCAATAGAATCCTTCCCCAAAACATTGTTGAATTGATCAGTCAAGTTCCTATAGCCAATGATTCCAGGGATCTTATGTTCTGGGAGCTTACCTCCAATGGCAAGTTCTCCTCTTCCTCTGCCTGGAATGCTTGCAGGGATCATAGACCTCAAATCCCTCTCTTTCAGACCCTTCGGTCCCCTCTCCTAACCCCATCCATTTTCATATTTATTTGGAGACTGGTGAACGATTGGATCCCTGTGGATGATAAACTCCAAAGATAAGGTATATATCTAGCTTCTCAATGTTGCTGCTGCAAGGGCACTGAGACTATTCCCCACCTTTTCCTTCAGAGCTCATGTGCCAGTAATATCTGGAATAACTTTGCTAATAGGTTCCAGATTCTTCTCCCACACACTATCAACATATCTACCTTCCTCCCGGCCTGGAAACAGAGAACTACTACCCAACGTCACATCAGAGACATTGTGCCTGCCTTGATCCTTTGGCACATCTGGCGCCTCAGGAATGAACACAGACATGAAAACACTCTATTTAGAGCTAACACCATCATTTTCCGAACTCTAGAACATCTCAACAGGATCAATATAGCCAAACTTCTCAAACCTGAGTACATAAAAGGGGATCACCTTGCTGCTCTCCAGTTAGGTATCACCCTTCACCAACAACCCACCCTGAGACAGCATAAAACTGTGATCTGGGGAAAACCTCAAGGGGGATGGCTCAAACTTAACACTGATGGGGCCTCTAAAGGGAATCCAGGACCCTCCGGGGCAAGAGGCATCCTTCGAGACAGTAGGGGATCCCCTGTTTTTGCTTTCTCTGAACCCTTGGGTTTCCTATCCAACAATCAAGTTGAGATCAATGCTATTCTGAGAGGCCTTACTATCTGTCATGACAAGGGGCTTAAGCACATCTGGGTGGAAACTGATGCCACCCAAATTATCAAACTTATTTCTTCCACCCAACTGGGACCTTTGGCATCTACAACACCCCTTGATGAAAATTCGGGTCCTCATGGAAAAAAACTGATGCATACATCACACACATCTATAGAGAAGGTAATAAGGTTGCTGATTTACTTGCTAATCTTGCCTGCAACATGAACCAGCTGTGCATTATGGATAGCCTTGGCCTTAAAGGACAGTTACTTGGGCTCATCCAATTAGATTCAGTGGGTACTCCCTATCTTAGACTTAAGAACAACAACAATTAATGGTGTTACACAGATTCATGATCATGCCTGCACTTAACATGCTCTACTTGTTGAATTATTTCCTTCGGATGGCAGAATTTTGTTGCTGGTTTGAATTTATTCTGTTGGATTTCTGCTGCCTTGTGTGGCTTACTTACCACCTGCAACAATTCAGTTACATATGCTTTGATACAGATCCCCTTGGCTATTTGGTTTGGTATATTATGTACTGTTTGCAGGGACAGTTAAACATTATGATTGGTGGGCCTTGCTTATTGTTATGTTGGCTAATTTACAGAGTCTATTTCTCTAGCCAATACAATTATCCCTACCATTTTGTCAACAATGGAAAGTTGTTTTGTAAGGGAGTAGTACTCCTTATTTACCGCTTTCGAACTAATTGTAAGGGAGTAGTACTCCTTGTTTATAGCTTTTTAGATACGCTAGGGACGTAGCTCTCCCCGTTGTAAATTCCTTTGATCATTTAATATAGAAGGGACGGGGACCCCGAAAAGTTCCCCCCCCCCCCCCCCCTCTAGGTGGTTTTCTAAATAAAAAATAAAAAGTTTGCTGACTGGATTATTCCATCCCTCATTGGGCCAAGTTGGTTAGCCACGTAGACAGAGTTGGTTAGACAGTTATTGTCAATGGGCGGGGGGCCTGACTCTATTTAAAGACCTGCACATATGCAATACAAATATACTGATATTTTTCCTGAAATTGGTTATTCAAGTTCAACAGAAAAACTCTCTCTACTTTTCCATGGCGTACATTTCTTTCTACTACGTGCTCAATTTTCTTCATGGTATCAGAGCCTTCGTATGAAGGACTCTGAGTACCTCTGTCAACTACATCATAATTCTCTATGAGAAGAAGTTTATCCAGAATGGATGCAATCCGATCTGAAGGTGCTGAGGCGCCTACTGGTTCTAATGGATCGCAGAGTGTAACTAGTGGAAGATCTCAACCGGCAGCTGAAGGTAATAACTACTCGGATCACTCTGCTTTTACATTGATTTCATCATCTCTAGATGGTAATACCTACCTAATATGGAGTAAGGCGATTAAGTTCGCTTTAGGAGCTAGGAAGAAACTGAGCTTTATCGATGGAAGAGCGATAAGGCCAACAAATGATTCTGATGATCTAGACGAATGGATCAGGGATGATTATATGGTAATAACTTGGATCCTAAATTGCGTTTCCAAGGCGATTGTTGGTGTCTTCATACACGTTGCCTCGGCAAGAGCCTTATGGTTAGAATTGGAAGCTAGGTATGAAGATAGCAACGGTCCAATGATTTACAGTTTGCAGAGGGAGATAGCTTCTTTTTCGCAGAAAAGATCTCTCCGTTACTGAATACTATACAAGGATCAAAAACTATGGGATGAGTTGATGTACTTGGAACCTTTACCTTCATGCATCTGTGTAGCACATAAGGCAGTGGTTGACAGAGAAGCTTCATGCCAGCTCATGCAGTTTCTGATGGGGCTGAGTGCTACCTTTGATGCGGTTAGAAGTCAGATCTTGTTGATTGAGCCACGGCCACAGGTTGCGAAAGCCTTCTCCATGGTGCTTCAAGTGGAGAAGCAGTTACAAGTCCAAGTGAATCTATCAGAATCTGAAGGTAATACAGCCTTTCACATGGGGGTGAAAGATCTGAAGAAGGACATAACCAACAGTGTTCAGACCAAGAAGAAGGGTTATGTTGATAAGAAATCACTTCTCTGCGAGCATTGCCAGAAGCCTGGTCACTCAAAGGAAACTTGCTTCAAACTTTATGGCGTACCTGAGTGGTACAAAGAACTCGCAGAGAAGAAGAAAAAGGTTGTTGGGAGAGGAAGGGGATTCACTGCGGCAATTAATGTGGGAGCTGCTGGGCAGTCTCAACAGCTGCAACTGAACATACTGCAAGGTCCTAGCCTTTGCAGACTTTCTTCGTTCTGAAATAAGGAACATGCTTAGAGAGGAGGCAACACCCTTGGATACTATGCGAGCCAATTGCTGCACACTAGTTGAACTGGATGAGTTTGCAGGTAATCTTCGTGATCACATTGGCTCTAATTCAGGTTCATGGACTGTTGATACTGGGGCAACTAGTCATATATGTGCTGATTTAAACCTTTTCACAAATTACTATGTCCTTACCCACAGTTCAAAAGTGCACCTCCCAGATGGATCAAAACAACCTATAGCTCATATAGGCTCTATAAAGTTGTCTGCTCATATTACTCTAAACCATGTCTTACACATCCCAACTTTTTCTGTCAACCTACTATCTGTAAGTCAGCTTTGTGAGTCTTTACCCGTTGGTTTTGAATTCCTTATCACATGTTGTGTCTTGCAGGACCAGAGGACTAAAGAAAGATTAACAGTAGGGAACTCATAGACAGGCTTTACATCTTTGATTCTTCCTCATTTGTCACCTCATTAAAATCTGATTGTATTGCATCTTTCCTATCTACTGTTACTACTGAACCATGTATTGATGTATTGTGGCACCAAAGGTTGGGCCACCCCTCATTCCAAGCAATAAAACACATCTCTACACTCAACATTAAACACATGACTTCTAATTCTGCCCCATGTGAAATATGTCATAAAGCAAAACAAGATAGGTTACCATTTCCTGTCAGCTCTTCTCAAGCTCATTCTGCCTTTGATTTAATTCACGTTGATATCTGGGGGCCATATAACCAGCCCACTCATTCAGGGTGTTCATATTTCCTTACCATTGTTGACCATTACACTAGGGGGACATGGACATACCTCATGAAATTCAAGTCACAGGCTATTGAATACCTTGAAACTTTTTTGAAAATGATTCGAACACAATTCAATGTAAACGTTAAGATAGTGCGAACGGACAATGGGGCTGAATTCCTTAGTGCTCATTGCCAAAATCTCTTTCGATCTTTAGGAATCATCCATCAAAAATCTTGTGCTTACACCCCTCAACAAAACGGGGTGGTGGAGCACAAACACAAACACCTTCTTTCCGTTGCTCGAGCCCTTCTTTTCCACCTTCTTTTCCAAGCTTCCATTCCAAAGAAATTCTGGGGTGACTGTATATTGACAACAACGTACTTGATTAACAGACTCCCACGCCAAATTTTGAACAAGTCCACTCCATATGAATTACTTTTTGGGCGACCACCTCATATGATCACCTCAAAGTTCTTGGTTGTTTATGCTATGCCACAAACACCAAACCTCACAGAGACAAACTTGATCCTCAGGCCATTAAATGCATATTTTTTAGTCCAGGACAAAAGGGATTTTGTTTATATGACTGCAATTCCCATGTTTATTTCACCTCCAGAGAAGTCCTATTCTATGAACACATCTTCCCCTACTCTAGTCAACCTCCGTCATCTCCTCGTTGTCCTATTCCTCTAGCTCCTGGTCCTGCAGACTCTAGTCCTATTTCACACATCTCACCTACTCCATCCACGTTCGTTCCTCCTCTAGCTAGCTCCCATTCGTATCTTCATCTACCTGTTCCTGATTTTGCCATTTCTGCTTCACCTAATTCGCCTAGCCCTACCTGTTCCTCACCAACTCCTATTCCAGATCCTCTTCCTACTTTACAGAGATCCACTAGAACCTCCACAGCTCTTGCTCTTGCTGCCTCGAGTGCTTGGCATTTACATCAGTTGGACATTAACAACACTTTTCTTCACGGCTACCTCGACGAAGAGATCTACATGTTACCTCCTGAGGGGTACCATGTTCCGGCTGGTTCCGTTTGTCATTTGAAGCGTTCATTATATGGCTTTAAACAGGCCTCACGTCAATGGAATTTGGAATTCTCCTCCCAACTGACTTCATTTGGGTTTATTCAGTCACCTCATGACCATTGTCTCTTTACTATGGGCTCCAGGGACACTTTCATTGCACTACTTGTTTATGTTGATGACGTGCTCATCATGTTAGAATAGGTGACCATGTAGCCAATCTTGGTAGGCGAAATGTAACCTATGTCTAGACAATTTCAAGGATTTGATAAATTATTAATGAATAAGAAGTGAAATTCATTTGGCATTTACTTTGTTTGTGTTCACTTTATCTGCTTTATACATATCTGTTCACTACGCAAACAAAGCCCACAGATTGAAAACGTATTTCGGGGACTGGGACTACGCTTGGAGGTAGGTCCATGAAATCAGTCTCGCCAAATCAGTCTGAAAATCTCCAAGTCAAGGAATCTCGAAAATGGGTACCGAGATTCCCCTTGAGACTTACACTAAGCATCTGCTGTCGTATTTCATCAGTGGATGACGAAGGTCGTCTAAGCAGTGTTAGTGGGTTAGCCTGCTAGGGAGCAGCTGACTGAGGTGACTCGCGGGAACCGTCTTACGGAGGACCTTAAGTAGGGTCGGCTAGGTATGACGTGTGTTCCCGGTTCCAACAGTACAGGTCAAGTCCTTTGACTTGAGGAACTGCTGAGTTTACCTGTATATCAGGGTTGTATCTTAGATATGGTGAGAGATTGCCAAGAAGCACTTGAGTAGTCATAAGCCATGTCTAGTGCAGCTCCGGTGTACAGAGTGACAGTAGTTTCCAAGAAATGATCTGTCTCCTGTCAAAAGGTATTGACAGTTGAGTCTCACTAATGCTCTGTGTCTTGTCCCTAAAATCTGTGGCCACAGTAACTGAACAGAAGGGAAGGTTTCCCTTGCAGCATTTAGTAAAGGACAGACTGACACTTAGGTCCAAAATGGGTACCTGCATTTTTCCGTGCCCTAGACCCTAAGTAGTGAGACCGTAGATGGAAGGGCAAGTGTACTGTTATAGCCTAAATGTTCTTCCCCTAAATTCACCTAGTCTCTAGTGCCATGGACCGTTGCTAGATGGCCACCCATGGTAACGGGCGGATTCTAGGAATCCGACCAAGTCTAGCTGAAAGGTGAACCTAAAGAGTCACACACAATCTGCACACATAAAGTATTTAATTTAGAATTAAACATTTGGATTAATGGAATGATTAAATTGGATTTAATCAGGTCCTTAATTTTCTTGGAAAGAATTAATTCCTTTTATTGGATAAAAGAAATTTATCTAATAAATTAGATTTATTAGAAAATTAATTTAATGGGTTTAGAATGAATATTTATATTTAATATATTTATTTATTGCCCTTTGGAATATATAAATAGGTTTTAAATATTTCATTAAATTAAATTAATGGTTGAGATTAAAAGGAGAGATGAATGGCTAGGATTAATTTGACTAGGTCGAATTACTACTTTGACTAGGTCAAAATCCTAGTCAAATTAGTCTTCTAGAGTTGGAGTTTGAAGAGGATTAAACTCCTCCTCTATATAAACTCCTAGCCCTTCACCATTAGAGAGACGATGAATCTTCAACACACACACACACACACTAGAATTCGTGTGCCCCTCTCCCTCTCTCTCGTCCGCCTCTCTCCTCTCTCTCTCTCTCTCTCTCCAAGAAATTCTTCTCGTTCTTTTGTGTTAACAATTGAAAAAAAGGAGGATTAATCCCGTTAAGTAATAACGTGTGATTGATCCTTCCTCTCCAATAAATACTTGTTCGTTCACTAGCACGACGTGCAAGATATGTGGGCGGATTGCGTGTCACGATTTAGAGGATCTCACATACGAGATATTGGAGCAAATCGGGGAACAACGCGAGTACCGGTTAGAAGAGAAAAACGACGAACCGGTAGGTCCCTTTTACGTTTTCGTCCTCTTCTATTTTTAAATCCTATGGCCTCCATGATTGCATGTATGTTTTTTAATTCATAAGATACACCGAACACCCGGGAGCTTCAAGGGCACACCCCTTGAACGTGTTTTAATTTCATACGTATAATACATGTTTAAATTTTGTAATTTAAATATATACCGTGCTTCCGCATTCGCGCTATTCCTGGGATGATCCACACGCCTATCACAGGCTTTCAGTGGTATCAGAGCCCGGTTCGGTGTATAGGCCTAGGGTTTTATGTACGTTTTAAGCATGAAAACGTGTTTTTGGCATGTTTTAATTATTTCTTGATTTATTATTATCGTTAAAGCATGTCGTTTTTCTTGCTTTCAATTCGTATGATTTTTGGTATGTTGGTATTTTTCTATTTTTCTTGGGAAACGGGGGGCAAAAGTCGAATGAAACGGAAAAACACAGCACTGGCTGGCCGCGCGCGGTCGTGCGCCCAGGCGAGGCGGACGCGCGCAGACAGAGGAGCCTGCGTGCGGCCGCCTATGCCAGGCGCGCAACCGGCGCGCGGCAGTGCAAAGAGCTACCGACCAGGCGCGCGCGCACGCAGGCAGGGGCCTGCGCGCACGCAGGGGCAGCAGGCTGGTCCTGCTGTCCTGCGCGCACGCAGGGGCAGCAGGCTGGTCCTGCTGTCCTGCGCGCGCCGGCTGACTGCTGTCGGCGGCGGCAGTCGGTTAACGGGGTCGTTTTTCGTTATTTTCAGTTTTTAATTTTTGGATTAATTCTTAAAATTCGTTTTGTTTAAAATTTTGCATATTTTCTAAGAACATTATTTTGGGAGGTTAAGTTTATTGGATTTGGAATCCCGGGGTAACTTACCTGCAAATAATGAGGATGGGTCTTCCTAAAATGGGAAAAATTATTGCCAACGGTTGTACCATATTTTTCGTACGTAGCGCATTTATTTATCATCAATTGATGTGATGTGATTGGTAATCATGGAATATTAAATGTATTTATGTGATTGGATCATGTGATTATGTGCGTTGAATGAAAATGGATGATCACGAGCCCTAGACCGAATGTATGATTTAATTTTATATTGGGCCTGTGTGCCTCTTTTCTGCTTTCTCCTTCTCCTATTTCTAGTTGCCTTGGAATAATAAGGCATTCTTTCTCCCTCCTAATGTACTCCCCCCGGGTTTTCGCTGGGGTTTCTTTTTAAATATGTAATGAGAGTAGAATAGGAGTGAGGATTTATTTTATGTATTTGGTGGAGAAGAAGGAAGGTCCACTGATAGGGTGCATTTCATCTCTCATATGCATGCTTAACTCGAATGGTTTTTAAAGGTTTCCTTTACATTTTTTATCGAGTTATGCAGTTTTGAATGAAGGATCGAGATTAACCTGTTGTGAAGAAAAAGAGTTAAAAAGCCCCAAATAAAGACAGAAAGTGATCAAGTACAAAATAGTAATGAGCAGACTTGAACAACATTAGGGCATGATCACGCCCTATCCGAAACCCGAGTCTGCGAGGGAAGAGAAAAAGAGTTTTGAATTAGCAGACTTGAACAACCACTAAGGCGTGATCACGCCTTAACCGACATCCAGGTCTGCGTGGGTTTAGAAGAGGACTCTGAAGTTGGCACGAAAAGAGGACTCTGAAGTTGCGTAGGAAGAGGACTCTCAATTATAAAAGGGAGACTAGAACGCAGAGAAAAATGATCTTCTCATCATCGTTTTTCTCTTTTCCTCTGAATTCAGGCTTTTGTTTAGTAGTTAATTTTCTATTCCAATTCAAGGGAAACGTTAAACCCTATTGTTATGTTTTGAGGTCTTGAATTTATCTGATTTCGCCAAGTATTTCTCGTCTTGATTTACTGTGAACAGAATGATTATTATTGATAGATCTGATAATTCGATTCGATATTAATTATTCTATTGCTATCCATGAGTTCAATGATCCATAATGGTCATGAATGAGTGGTATGAGTAGTGAGCAAATTTATTATATGCTTTGCATGATTTATTTGTGGGGACGAGAAAACAAGGTTAGATAATTGCAACTATCTCGGTTATTTGATCTAGATTCAACTGTTTTCATTGATGCAAATGTTATTATTGATGTGATATGGAATGCTATCGTGCCCAGTCTTGATATAATAAGTTTGGATTTAGATGCTTGAGTCAAATCCACTGCGATAGGAAAACGGGAATTTATTACGGCTATCCTAATGAATTCCAGAGTTGAATGCTTGGTTATGGAATTAACCATTAGTGATCTATGATAAACATAACGATTGGTGAGACGAACTCCCTTGAATTGGACTTTTTCATCTATAATCTCATCTTAGTTATTTTACTCTTGCTTTTGTTAATTTAGTTCATTCATAATTAGTACTCAATACATACCCCCCTTTTGGTTACTACATCTAGATCGAGAAATTAATCGATAGTTCCCTTGGGATTCGACCTGGTTCCACGACTACTACAGTTTAGAATCAGTTTTTATATTTGACGGCTTCGACAACCGATCAAATTTTGGCGTCGTTGCCGGGGAACTATTTTTAGTTTCTTAGTCTAGTCTTGTGCTTTTTTTTTTCCCTTGCTAATCTTTTTGTTTGGCAGGGACCTTCGTGCTTGATATAGACTAACTGTTGGTGTTGAATCTATTTTGAGGAAATTGAAAACGAGATGGCAACAAGACAATGGATCTCTCCCATGGCCGAGAATCATAGACAATATGGATTTCGAAGAGATTGGGATGTTCAACAAGTTAATGAGGTAAACACCAATGATTTGGCAGAAAAACTCTCTGAACTAACTATTTTTGTAGACCAAATGGCTGCAGGAAAGATTTAAGGAGCAGTGGGTTATGGGATATTCTTAGGCCATGGACATTCAACCGAAACATGCCCATCGTTGCAACAAGGAATGTTGCCAGAAATGAATGCCGTAGAGGATTTCCTGGGCAACCCCAACGGAAATATGATCATTACTCCAATTTCTACAACCTGGGGTGGAAAGACCACCCAAACTTCAGTTATAGGAGTCGTGGGGAGCAATCAAGGCAACAACCACAATTCTTTAACCGACCTCCGCCGGCACCCTAGCACACCCAATGGGACGAAGGATATTGGCAAGCTCCCGCACAAGCCCCACCTCAAGCATCAAATTCAAGTATGAGTTAAGAGGATATTGTCAAATCCCTTGCTATTTCTACTCAACAGTTTCAAGAGAGGACGGAGGCGAGCTTTCAACACTTGGGGAACCAACTCGCGCAGTTAGCGACATCGATCAGTAGGTTGGAAACTCAAACATCTGAGAAGCTACCATCACAAACAGAGACAAATCCAAGTGCAAATGTTCGTACTATAACACTTCAGAGTGGGGAGGAGATCCACCCAATTGAACAAACACCGGTGCAATCCAATGAAGTTGAAAAGGCTATCGAAGATACCGACGTCCAAAAAGAAAAGATAAAGTCCGATTTAATCCCACTTTCTTCATCTAATACTTGTGATCTTCCTCCCCTATACAGGATGACGAAATCAAAGGAGGATGAGCGTGAGATGGAGATAATGAATACCTTCACAAAGGCATCCCCACTGAAGCTGAAAGACTTTCCCAACCACCTAAAAGATCTCTATTTGGGTATACGAGAGACATTATCTGCCACGATTTTAAAAGGACTGTTTACAGATCTGAATGAACGAAAGTTGGATGGAAGAGAAGAATTGAGAATTTGCAAGGAGAAAACATGGAGATTTCATGATCGTATGATTTTAAAGAAGCTATTTGAGATTGGCACAAAGGCGTTATTCTACAAATCTCGCTTAAAGCTCATCCCAGGTAAGTCGAGTTCTTTTTGGTTTGGTCGTTTTGAAAGTGTTAATGTTTTTCCTCATGGTGTAGCAAGAATTAAAAGTCTCAATACAAAGAATGGCCATCGATCGAAATCATTTCTTGGTGGTGATGAAGTCACAAGCATTATTGGTGTTGCATTGGCGTCACTCCAACAGTTAATATTTTGAAAAAAAAAAAGAGGCATTCCATCGAGCATAACGATAATAAATAATTGCGCTTGCTGGGAGGCAACCCGGCGTTTTATATGCTTTATTTTGAACTTTTAGTTTAGGATTTTTATTTCTCACCTCCGCAGATTTGACGTTCATATAAGGCGTGGTCATGCCCCGTTTGATGCCAGATGCAACACCGTGTTCATTGGTCCGACAGACTTCACAGCGAGATACGGCGTGATCACGCCTTATCCCACTGTCTCTTCTGTCTGAAGCAGACACCGAGCTCGGCGATTTTTCACTAGACGTACAGACTTGAAGGGTTGTTTAGGCGTGATCACGCCTAAAAGTGGGGACAAATCTGAATCCTCTTTGTATTATCTATTTTTATTAATTTTTCTTTCTAGGTTTTTTATTTATTTATTTTCTTCTCCCTATTTCAAAACAAATATATATATATATATATATGTTTGGAAAGCCCTAATTTCCTCACTTTCCTCTTGCAAACCTTAATTTCCCACTCTCATTGCAGCCGCCGCCACCCACTACCGCCGCTGCCACCGCCGCCGCCGCACAACCAAGCCACCGACAACAGCCGCTACTGCTCCGCTCGCACTGTTGCGGTCAGCGTCGCACCACCACAGCGCCGTCGCTGTTGCTGCGCCACTGTCCACAGTTGTTTCTCCGTTCGCCGCCTCCGCGCCACGTCGCCGCTACTGCTATCCACACCCCACCGCGACCTTCTTCGCAATGGCCTCCACTCGAAGAGGAACCAGCCACCGGCGAGTCCTCCAATCGAACCACCATCGCCATCTGCGCCGGCGACAACCACTACCTTCGCCGGGGCCCTGCATTCTGATGCGCCGGAACCGTCCACGGCCGCACACCTCCGCGACACCTACTGGAAACGGAGCAGATTCAGCTCCACCGTCGGCATTCCGTCCACAGCCGAGACGGACCTCGCAGGTCACCTCCACTTCACCTCTAGAGAACACAAAAAAAGGTACTTTGTTATTAAAACTCGGCCACTCAACCCCGGTAAGTCTCTACATTTACCGTTAGATGCATTGCGTATCTGTGGTAGTATTGATGCTTTGCTTTTTAATATGCAATGGCGTGAGTTTGCCAATATCCGTATGCCTGTGTTTGTTGAGTTGATTCGTGAATTCTATACTACTTTCGTCTTCAACAAACCGGACCCCTTTACCCTCACTGCACCCAATGTTATTCGTTTTCGATTGCTTGGTAGAGATTTTAGAATGAGCATAAATGATTTCAATCTGGCTATGGGTTTTGTGCATGATGAATATTTAGCATCACAAGAGTACCGTGAGGCTTTGGTTGATTATGGTGTTTTTGACCCCATCTCTGTGTGGCGAGAGTTGTCCAAGGACTCCTGGGTATATCACCCTATTCGGTCCAAGGCACGTCACTTATGCCAATTTGAATGGGTATATATGCAACGTTTCCTTACTTTTAACTTTTCTGGACGTCGGGCCACTGTGGATACATGTTCTAAGGTTGAATTATTTTTCATCTGGAGCATGATCAATAGGGTCCATGTGAATCTAGGTGCTTGGCTTGCTTCTCAATTTCAAACTGTTGCCACTTCGTCTAAGCATGTTTGCCTTGGGTCGTTAATTACTCACCTTGCAGTCAATTTGGGTGTCTTGAACTTGTCTAATCATGATTTACATTTGGCTTGCGAGGAGGAGCCGTTGGATGTGGCAACTTTGCACAAAATGCACATTTTTAATCATCACGAGGCCCCGAGTGGCATGAGCTATGCCGACCTTGACCCTGAAGAACGCCCAAACCACCGCTCACAGCCACTACCTGCCGCCCCATCTCCGAACGCCATTAAAGGCCGTCTAACCCGGCTGGAGCTCTCTAATGCGTGGCTGCACCGCAAGCTCGACGCGGCCTTGACTACTTTATACCCCCACCACCCCCTGCCTAACCCGCTTTGCCGTCACCACATATTTCAGGGATGCTCACTATTTCTCTCTCTCTTTTCATTTCCTTGTTATATGTGGTTTTATGTGCATACATTGGGGACAATGTATGTACTTGGTGTAGGGGAGGTTTGTGCATGATTTGGTATGGTGGTGACTGTGGTTATGGGCTTGATAATTCTTGTGATTCTGTGCTGCTGGTATTGTTGAATATTTGTGTTGGGAATTAATTTTTGTGGATGAAATTTCTGGGTGAAATTATTGTTTTGGCACTGATTATATGTCATGAACACCGTAATTTGTGCTTGAAATGAGTTGATCTTGAAACGAAATGTGTGGGTTGTCCTGTAACTTGAACTGAATTCCTTGCATGTTGTTTTGTGTTGTCCCTAAAGCCAATAGGAATTTGTGGTTTAAGTTGAGATTAGTAGGCGGAACGAACTCTAGTGGCATAAAAAATATTGCGTGTGAAAGATGTCCCATTGATTGCATTAGATGAACAACTTTCAAGAATCAACACTAAAACCCTTTATGTGAGCTTTTGAGCCAAAGCACTTGCATTTAAATAGTGCTCGTATATTTCTTTCAATTGAGGGCATCGGACTTAGTGTGTGCATTATACTTTACTAACTCTTTCTTTACGCGTTATTGCCTTGACCCCCAAAAAAAAATAATCAAGAAATTAAGGTCAACTCGGCAAAGCGATTTTATTGGGGAGAAGAATATAAGATGAATGATTTTATTATATCCCCACTTTAGTACTCTACAATAGTGCCTTGCAACAAATAAAAAAAAGGTATTATACAAGAGTGTCAACGCGTGTATATTGTGGGTCTTCATTTTTAAATTATAGTTTAATTTGAATTTTATATTTTAATTTTTAAAAATATACGTGTCAATTATACATTAGTGTAATATATATGCGACGTCAAAACATAAATAGAAAGTTTTCGAAGAAATAATTGGTTGTCTACCAGTAAATATTAGCATCGAAAGTATGATGAAAAATCTTCTATCTCACTTTGCTGTTACACATTGATCGCACCCACACATGTACAATATGCTACTTAACCTGTAAATTACAAATTTATGTATTTTATGCTACTTAACCTAAAAAAAAGTCGACTAAATAATGGTATATTGCGAGAAAAATATGCTACAGAAAGCGTTGTCACATTAGAAGATGTGTGGTCGAACCTTTTTTTGCTATATATACATACGATTGGGTATGAATGACAAAGGTTAAAGCCACAATTCAATTCGACAAAAAGGACTTCAGCTCCCTCAACACACAATGCATTTCGATTGCATCTGCTGCACTCATCAAGGTTCATTCAACTTAGATATATGAATTAGAGAATTTTATTTCCCATTGTTTGAATAATTCAATTCAACTCGCGACTTTATTTTTTTTATTAATACTTCTTCTTCCAAGTCTTTTTTTAGTGCCACTCTTACCTTAATTTTATGTTAAAAATATCTGGTGCTTGATTAACATCTCACCTACCTCAGTAAGCTTCATTCAAACTGCCAGTATCAAGAATTTTTTACTTACTTTTTTTAGATATATGAATTAGAGAATTTATTGAACCAAAATCAAGTAAACTTTAAAATTATTCTGATTTTTTTAAAATAAAATATCAAAATATTTTTTTAACTATTGTGAAAATAATCTAAAAACTGAAATCGAATACTATTTCTATTAATGTACTTTCATCGCTTATTATTCAAATAAATAATACTGCATTTAGTTTAATTATTTGTATATGTTTTACGGGTAAAATACAATTTATACCCCCCCCCCCCCCATGTTATTGGTAAAGTGCAATTTACCTCCCCTGTGAACAAACAAAGTGCAAAAAACCCCCCTGTACTTTTAAAAATGATGCAATTTACCCCCTAGAGGTAGCAGTGTAGCACACACGCTTCTCATGCGAAGTTTTATCTTTTTTAACAATAAATTATTTTTTATATTTTAAATTTTAAACGGTTAGGTTTAATTTCTATCGATCTAACGGTTAATACGAATGTATCTAAATGAATGGCTAAGATTGAATATGATCAATGGCCCAAATATATCCATATCTTTTTTATATATATTATTTGTTATATATAAATATTATATTTTTTTATATATATTATTATTATATATAAATATTATATATATAACATACACATAAATATATATTTATATATACATAAATGTGGTCGCCGGCCGCCGCCTTCGCTCGTCGTGCTCCTAGCCGCCGCCTGCACCAGCCCCCAGCCCAACCGCCGCCCCAGCCCCAGCCCAACCACCGCCCCAATACCCCCGCCTGCCGCCTTGCCTCGCCTCCCCCCGGCCCAACCACCTCCTGCCCCAGCCCCACCACCGCCCACACCTAGCCCCTAGCTCTCCCAATCGCCGGCTCAGCCCCCAGCCCCCCCAATCGCCGCCTCAGCCCCCAGCCCCCCCAATCGCCGCCTCAGCCCCCGACCCCCCCTGCCGCCTCAGCCCGCCTCCCCCAGCCCAACCACCGCCCACCCCAGCCCCCAGCCCAACCGCCGCCTGCAGCCAACCCCCAGCCCTCCCAATCGTCGCCCCCAACCCCTAGCCCAATCGCCGCCCCTAGCCCCCAGACGATCCGCCGCCTCCAGCCACCAGCCACAAGCCCTTCTCCCCCATTCTCTCTCTCTCTCTCTCTCTCTCTCTCTCTCTCTCTCTCTCTCTCTCTCTCTCTCTCTCTGTATATATATATATATATATATATATGTTTACATATATAAATAAATATATATAATTAAACATACATCAATTAAAAATATATCAATATTTAAAATTATATATAAACATATTAAAATATTATATATATATATATAATGTTGATGAGATCTGAACCATTCATCTAAATGTTATTAGATCTAATGGTTTTTAAATGAGGGGAAAAATGTAATTTTACAAACTAAAAATTAAAAAAAATTAAAAAACGGCGCGTGAAATGCACTAGTCGCGTCGAGGGGTAAAATGCATCATTTTTAAAAGTATAAGGAGGCTTTTTGCACTTTATTTTTTTCACAGGGGGGTAAATTACACTTTTCCAATAACACATGGGGGTAAATTGTATTTTACCCTATGTTTTACTAACTCTAGCTTTCTTTACACTTTATTGCCTTGCCCCTCCCCTTCCCCCCTCAAAAAAAAAAAAGAAAAAAAAAGATCATCAAGAAATTTAGGTAAACCCAAAATCCTCCAGAAATCAAGGTCAACTCGCCAAAACGATTTTATTATGGAAAAGAATATAAGATGAATGATTTTCTATCCCATTTTAGTACTATTTTTTTTAAAAAAAAATATTATACAATAGTTTCAAAGCAAGTATGTTGTGGGTCTTCACTTTTAAATTATAGTTTAATTGGAATTTTATATTTTAATTTTTAAAAATATGTGGGTCAATCATACATTAGTGTGATGTATGCAGCATTGTCCAAATCTCAAATCAATACCATATCCAAGTGGCGAACAAACACGGGGCTTCACTAATCTTCGCATGTTGGACGTGGAATGGTGCGAAGCATTGACCAGTTTGCCATGTGAAATGATAGCATCGTGTGCTGCCTCGCTCGAACTCCTGGGATTGGTAGGACTAAGCAGTTTAACAAATTTTGCTGAGGTGTTTAGGCTTGTACCAAAAATGCCTCGTCTCGCACACTTGGGTATTAGTGCTGTTCCCAAGTTCACTTATTCACCTATGGAGATTGGTTCCTTTGGCAGCTTGCGCTTCTTACAAGTCATGCCGCTCTTAGATTCATTAGATTTAGCTTCCTTTGAGGAGTTTCTTGATGTCTTGCTGCAAGGGGTGAACTCTCTTCCTACATTATGTTTGACGGGGCATCAGCATTGGGATTCTCTCCCCAAGCAGCTTCAACATGATTCTCACTTCTCTTACTCATTTAAGAATAATTGAGTTTGGGATAGAAGTATTGCCTGAATGGGTTGGGAACTTGTCATCTCTAAAGAGATTAGAACTATACAGATGCAAAAAGTTGAAGAATTTACCCTCTGTGGCAACAATACAAAAATTAGAGATAACGATTCAAAATTGTCCGTTGTTGGAGCAGAGATGAAGTGGAAAACGCTAAATATCACATTTCATGATCTCATGATATCAGTAAGTCTCTAAGCCACATTAATTTCATGATATCAGTTAGCAAATATCTCCTTTTTCCTTCCTTTTCTTTTCTCACACTGGAAAAAATATGATTTTCGTTACAATTAAGTACTATAGTTAAAAAATAAATAAAAATCATAGCAAATACAAATTGACCATGGCTTCACAACGTTCATTAACCGTTGTTTCAATAAGTGTGGCCAAAATATTAGCCATGGAAAATATTTTAATTATGCCTAAAAACCATGACAAATATTATTAATTGACCATAGTAAAAATTTAAATTTTTCCATTAATTTTATTTGACCGTGGTTAATAATATTGACTTGCCATAATTTTTAAGCCACAGTTCATTTATAGTGTAACAAAAAATTATTTTTTTTATTATAGTGGTATGATTGTTTGAGCAATTGCAACCATTTCTTTCCCCCTTTTCTCTTTCTATGTTTTTTGCACGTAGTGCTTTGATTTTAGACTTTTACCAGAAGCCACTGATGAAAACTTTTGCATGAAAAAAATATATAAAAAATATTGTGATTATTGTGTTCTTCTTTCCAGGTTCAATGTGTGCTCATTTGAGTTCTACTTTTGTTAAGCAGGTGATGGAGATTTTCAGGTCATTTTTGTCTCAGACCAGGTACTTTATGCTTTATGGTTGATTTCACATCATTACTTCCCTTGATTGCTTATTGATGAGGTGATTAATGTAAATAACCCATCGGGCATATTTGCCCATAAAAATATTTTTAAAAAATTCAAAAAAATATATAAAATTATAATCCAAAACTCAAACGAGTATTTTAATCAGTTCATTGGATAGAAAGGCTAACAGAATGAGTTTATTGTTATACAGACATTATAATGAGTTGGGTATTTGTAATTTCCCAAATTATAATGAGGTATTAATTTATAATATATCAAATCTTAGAAGAGGCGAATATAATTTACCCTTAATATATTTGTAATACATTTTTCCACCCTTAATGTGATTCTTTTCTTTTACGTTTCCAAATACATGAGGAGATATTTGCCAGGATAAGAGAGTCTTATATAAATTAATTTGAGGCATTTACTCCTCAATTTCAATTCACATATATGGAAACAATTCTCTTACTACACTAATGAGATCTTGGCCTAGTAGTTAAAGATAAAACTGAGGTCCCATGAACAAATTGAGGTCATGGGTTTGAGTCTCACGGACGTGTGAGTGTTTGCCTCACGTTATGTGAGGTCACTACAAAAAGAAATTAACTTTTCGCTACATTATTAATGACCACGGGTCAAACTGTGGTAAATCAACACTATTAACCACGGTTAGACAAAATCAATACAAAAATTTAAATTTTTGCCATGATAATCAATATTTGCCAGGGTTTTTAGGCATAACCAAAATATTTGTCATGGTTTTGCCATAGTTAACGTTTTGATCACACTTGCGGAAACAACGGCTAACGATCGATGCAAAGCCGTGGTTAATTTGTATTCTCCACAAATTTTTTCTTTTGACCATAATAATTAACTATTGTGAAAAATTATATTTTTTCCAGTGGTTATTGTAATTTATTTATTATGGTTAGTCATATTAATGTATTACTTGATCAATTCAGTATTGTGCATTGAGATGAGTTATTGCAATTTATTAGCAAAAAAAAAAAAAAAAAACCCCATTGATACAAGCAATTTACTCAATTCAAGGCTCAGGACTCTGTATACCTGCTGGCTGCTGCACCCCATTCTTCATTAGCTTTTCTTTCACTTGAAACTTTGCTAAAGGTAACTTGATGAAATTTGAATAATCTCATACTGGTTTATGTTTATTTGTGAGTTGTGATTGTGTAGGTTATTATTATTTTCTTTTTCCCCCCTATATTTGGTATTAATTTGAGGGATATAGTATTCTTCGTCCTATATTTTTAAGGCCAAAATACACCGTCCGCTTTTATTATCCGAAAGTCCCGTAAGAATAGGACAGTCACTAAGGAAGAGAGCGGATTTTTTATTATTGGCGATCTTAAATTGGGATTTCTATAGGCACAATACACGGACAAAGTTCTGAAATTATTTCAATCCTTGGACATCCAATTGCCTTATCATGTCATAGGTTTTTATTATTGGTCTTTTATTATTGGAAAATGAGCGTGCTAAGCACGTGGCCAGTAACTCCTTGACAATTTTTAGTTACGTTCATGCTTAACACTTTTTGTCCTATTAGTTACGAGATTTCTATTAATGTTTCTATAAGTTAAAAAAAAAAAAAATCGCTTTTAGTCCTTCTATGAGATTTGGTATTAATATGACAATATAGTTTTTTTGGTCCCATATTTTGAGGTCAATACACTTTTCGTCTTGTTGGTCACGGATTTTTTATTATTGGTCCCATAAGTTACATCAAAATTTCACTTTTACTCTAGATTCCATTAGTATTTTGATAGAAAAGGAATGTGCTAAGCACATGGCCGGTAACTCCTTGACAACTTTTAGTTACGTGCTTAGCACTTTTAGTCCCATTAGTAACGAGATTCTCATTAATAGTCCTATGAGTTACGAAAAAATTTCACTTTTAGTCCTTCTGTCATATTTCATTATAATATTGAATAATGGCCCAGTGCTTAATACGTTTCTTTTTCGTCAAAATACTAACGGGATCTAGCGAAAAATTAAAAGTGAGAATTTTTATACTTTATGTAACAATTAATGAGAACTCTTTAGTCAATAAGATGAAAAGCACGCATAATAGCCAGATATAAGACAAAAATGAAAATTTTCTTATTCTGAGTTCAACTATATATATGATAGAAAGCAAGAAAGAAATATTGGGACCCCTAGGTGGAAAGAGAGAGAACTAGAAATGGATAATAATATTTGTTGTCTCAATTATATAAGTTAAACATGTTAATTTTTTTGTTTTCCTTTTCCTCTGCGAATTAAGAATAGGACTTTAGAGAGAGGGGCATAACTACAAGAATGTCTGCAAATTGCTACGGTATATTGAACCATCAATTTTACTTGTGGATTTAGACAACAGGAGCAACAATATTTTGATACAAATGTTAGTTTCTTTATTATTACTGATTGTATGAATAAATTAGGTACTTGTACTGCTTAAATACCAAGGGTCATATTTGGTTTTTTTTTTTTTCATTTTAATTTTTTATTTTCGGTAAAAAAATATGAGTTTTCAATATTATATAGGTTGTTGTGTGAAAATGAAAATCTATTTGAATTAGTTGATGAAATCACGTCTTATATTGTTAGTGGTGTCAAATCAATATATTATTTTATTTGATGGAGATTATAATTTTATTTTTTATTGTTAGTGATGTCAATTGAATACTCTTTTTATTTAAATGAAATTGATATTTATATTTTTTAATTGACTAGAACGCATGACGTGCGATGCACGTGTACAAATATATTTTTAGAAGTAAATGTATTATTTATGTTAAGTTCATGATATTATTCATATTTTTTTTATCGAAACATTAGTATTATGTAATTATATTTTAAAACAAATTGATAACAATTATTTAAATTGATAAGGAAATTACTCAATTCTATTATTTGTAATTCACTTTCTAAATTTACTTGGTACTATTGAATACAAAGATATTCCCCAAAATTAAAATTTTTTATTTCGTATATTCACTATTGATTATTTCATTATTATGTATCAAATCAATTAATATGAAAATATAAAATAATGATATTCGAAAAATTAATATTAAAATAAAAATAATTAGTCAAAGCTCCTTATCTTGGATAGAAGAAATTCCAATTTAATAAAATAAATTGATCAATAGTTGAATTTTCATAAGCAATTATTTTAATAATGTTCTATTCATATATCAATTTTATTCTCTTTATTACTCATGGTTTTTAAAATTTTAAGTTATTTTTATAAATTTATTACTGTAAAAGTATATTAATCTCATTGGCTTATTTATTTATCATCTTTTTTTTTTCTAATTTCAACATAATTAACTCAGTTTTTGTTTATTAATTTATTGTACTAAGTTTATTCTAAAAATTTATTAATTTTCTTAGTAATGTGTTAGTATATAATTATTTTAAATTTTTATACTTGTAATTGTTATTGTGATAATGTTTACTCACCATTTGACTTTTCTTATTTTCATAAGGGGAAATAACATTTTCAGTCCGTAACTTAGGCCCTTTCCATTTTAAGTTGGTCCATTGATTTTGGGATTTTCACTTTCGGTCTCGTAAATATTAAGAAGGAGCAATTTGGTTCCATAACACCCTTCCCTCTAGATATTCAAAAGAAAATGCCATGTGGGTGTTAAGTGTATAATAATACAAGGGGACCAAATGTTACAACTTTTATGCACATTTTAAAGCTTAAAAATAGTTATATATGTCTCGTTAGGACCTACAATTATGTTAGTTAATTTACTACTGATCAATAAGATAAGTTTTTAAATTAAATTATTTATTATATTACTATTTATACTCTTCTTCAATGTCAATGTCTTGGGGGTGCAGGGGGAGGGGGACATGGTATTTTTAGCCTATTAAAATTGAAATAAAATCAATTAGTTAGCTCTTTTTTAAATTTTCAATAGCACTTCTAATTTAACCAGATTGATATTTTTTATTTGTAATTAAATGTTTATACTTATTCGTTTTTCCATTTTAGAAGAAATTCTATTTTAATAAAATTGATCAATTTTTATTTGTAGGTTTTATTGTGTCTCATTGCTATTGTTTGATTTTTGTTATATTATGTCTGTATATGTAATATGTTTTCTTTTACTATATTTTGAATGTCGTTAATTTTTAATGTATTGACACTAAATGATTACAAACTAATTATTCATTGACTATTATTATAAAAATATAATTTAATTGGACAATATTACTAATATTTTGTATTGTAAGATCCTAATTTTAATTATATTTCAATATCAACTTTTAAATATTGTCAAAGTATTATTTACATGCTTTATTTTCTTCTAAATTTTGAAATGTTATTGTATAAAATTTTATTTTTGCCTTTATATTGCAATTTTTATTCTATATATTTTTAGTTTAACTTCTTAATCTTATTTTCATATACACCGATTGATATAATCTATTTCTTATTCAATAATATATCATGTTACAACTTAATTTTTTATGTCACATTTGTTGTTGTAATAATTTTATTCTATTAATTAATATAAGAAAACAATAGTTGTAAAAGTAAAGCATTCAGGATTATCTAATACTAAAAAATCAAGTATTAAGAGATTCACTTAACAGTTGAATTTTCACAAGCAATTTCAATTTAATAATATCATATCCATATATCAATTTTAATTTGTAATTAAATTTTTATATTTATTCATTATTATAGATATATATATATATATATATTTAAGTTTAGATTAGTATTTTATATATATATTATCCATGTGTAGTTTATTTTAATTTTTAATGTGTCATGGTAAATTAAAACTTTCTTAACATAATTAAGATTTCTTCTAGCAAAGTAATTGTGTTGAAATATTATTTGGTATATTATTTTTTTTAGTTGAATATGTTATTCCTAAGTAGTTTAGAGAAACATTTTTCTTATAGAATTTTATTTTTTCCATAACTAATTTTATAATATAATTTTATGTGAATGTTATTAAAATTTAATGTGTGATAGGTCTATGTAGTTGGGCTCATTCATGATTTACAATTAGAAGTAGGTTATTAAAATTCTGTTTAATTGGATTCAGTCATAATTCACGATTTAGGTTTTTTATCCTAAATTTATATGGAGGAGGTTTAGAATATTTAGAATTCTAAATTGTTAAAAATTTCAGAATCTGTAATATAATAATTAATAATATTTAAATAAGGGTATATTTTTCTTTTCACAATAGGGAACAAACAACTTGAGTATTCACATATTTATATAGAGTATAGATTTGGATTATTAGTGGTGTCATACCAAGTCACTATGAAAAATATATATTATTATTTATAAAATTAATAATTAAAAAAGTTTAATATGTATGTAAATATAAAAAAAATAATAATTGAGATGAGAATGATTGTAAAAACAAAAATCAGTGAGAATATGTAGAAACACATACTTGTTTCACTTTTATCACTACTAATAAGTGTGGCACAATCTATATATGTGCTAAAAAATTAGCTCAAATAAAATATTTATATAAATTATGTTACTTAGTTGTGTAGAGTAAAAAGAATACATAAAAATATGTATATAAGATCATGAGCTAATATAAATATTCTGATTTATAAAAACAATATTGATATAATTATGTCTGCAGCTTTAGGAGGAGTCGTCTTTCTGCGGGGGAGGTACTCGAGGTGTGAAGTCGGTGCATATTGGTGATGGTCTTTCTGCGAGGATTTGGCAGGACAATTGAATCCCTCGCTTCGACCGATTACTTGGGTCAACACTCTTGCTGCAGATGCTCAGGTTTGTGAATTGATTGATGGTAACACTTTTTTTCTTGGTTCTCTAAATTTAATCCATTTTATTTTTGTTCCTAATGACGCTGAACAAATAAGCACACGGTTCTCATTACCAACGATCGGACCGTCTTATTTGACACTTTGTGAAATCGGGACAATTTTTGGTATGGAGTGCTTTTTTTGTTTCTCAGCAAATTTGTCATTGTTTGGGTATTTTGATTGGGGATTCTATTCATGGTTCTTAACACTATCTCACTTTCTTGTGGAATTTGTGCTCGCCGGGTTAAGTAAAGAATTTTCTATGGCGTATGTGTTTGAATCCTCTGCCAACTTGTGCGAACCTTAAAAGGTGTAGAGTGGAATTTTCACTTATAGAGAAACCAATTTGTCTCCTATGTTCGGTCGAGGCGAATGGCGACTATCATGTTTTGGTGACTTTGGGCTCTCTCTTGTCTGCCTTGGCGTATTATTCAGTTTGGCGTGGTTTTCAAGGAAGTGGGAACTATTGCATGATCCCTTTGGCATATCGAAAAAAATCTCCAATGGAGTATTGTGCTCAAGCCCCTCTTGAAGTTCTCAATTATGCACGTAATCTGCGCTCTTCATTTGTAGGAATGGAAGTTCAAATGCTCTTAATTGGTCTTCTCGGTGGCATCCCCCTAACAGGAATTCTTTGCGAGTGAACTTGTTGCAACTTGGGGTTAAAGAATAAGAATTTTGAACTTTCCCCTTTGTTCCCTATCCTCGCTGATATCTCCTAAATTCTGTGTCATGTTTTACATGTGAATTCTCCTTTGTTCGGCGTTTTGCGAATTGTGTAGCGCATGTCTTAGCTAGGCATGCTACTATGAGGTGTGAGGGAAGTTGTGCTCCATTGGGGCAGACCAAAATAAATCGGACATCAAAATGGTCCACTCCAATAATATGTAGTATAAATTTTAAGAACTGAAAACTGAAAATAAAAACAAAACCAATCTGTCAACTTCCTGACTCGTATGGCGGCTTAAGGGAAAATTATATTTTTGGTTTTTATATATATTCATTAATTTGCTTTTGGTCTCTAATATATACACTTTTTTCTTTTCAAAAACCACCCGAGGGTGGTAAAACCCTAATTTCTAAAATATATTTTTAAATTAATATTAATATTTTATCTATATTAAATATATAGTAATATGATAAATTAGTAGTTGAATTTAGACCATTAATTTAAACTAAGTAAAATCTGGACCATTGAATTTTATGTTGAATCTGGACCCTCGATTCAAATCTAATAAAATCTAGCGTTGATTCATTCTCTATGAAATTTCAACCGTTAGATCTATAAAAAATAAGATCTGACGGTCCATAAATTAAGATGCAAAATAATTTTATTATCAAAAATTAAGGCCCACTTGCATGAGGGGCGAGTGCAGTACACCTCCCGAGTTGAGGGGGTGTTTTGCCCTATTTTTGAAAACACAAGGAGGGTTTTTTACTGTTTTTTTTTTTTTTTTTTCACAAAAGGTTTTTTTAAATATTTTAAAAAATATAGGGAGGTAAATTGCATTTTACCCTTTATTGATAATATATGTAAATGGTTTTTTTTTTTTTTTTTCCGAAGAATCTCGATTGGTTATATGTACATTTTCAGTTGAATTCATATTTTTTAGATCTTAATTTGATTATACTTATTATTTATCCTCTAATGATCTCAATGGTTAATTTGTTCAAAAATTAATTAAAAATATTTTCGTTTATAAAACTTTAAAAATTTCAAAATGCACTATGCATCAACTTTTTAGAGTACAATATATTATTTATGTAAGAGTTATGATAAAACTTATGTAAATGATTTAAATATTTTCACTAAATAAAATTATATTTTATATATGTTTAGTGAGTAATTATAATGCGAAGCTTTTTTGAAATTTATGTAAATAATTTACAAATATTTCACTCATTTATGAATTTATACATTAAATAAAAAATAACTTTTTCTGTCTGTAGATTCTTATATATATTTCGAGTTATAATCCAAAGTTGTATAACTCATATTACTTGGATGAAACATGAAATTAAGAAGAAAGGAAGAAGGGAAAGAAACAAAATAAATAAAGGTGTAAAATTGTCAAATATAATAGGTAAAATTATTTAAAAAATACAAAAAAATAAAATTTTTTAAAAATATGGTGATTTTGAAACATTTATAAAAATAGGCAAAGACGGGAAGTCCCGTCTTTGCTGTAAAACAAAAAGTTACATGTATATTTTATTGAAGACGGGACTTCAAGTCTCGTCTTCAATAAAGTGATTAAAAAAGCAAGCATTTCGGCCGTGGTCGCGAGCCCACATTTTTGTTTTTTCTTGTTTTTGTTTTATGTTTTATTTTTAAATTAATTATTAATTATTAATTAAAATTTTAAATAATAATTATTTTAATTACATATAATTAATATTAATATTAATTAATTTTTATTTCAAAATTTTAAATTATTATTTTATATTATTATTTGTAATATATTAATTATTTTTACTAAATAAATATAATTAAAATTTTAATAACTAATAAATATATTTATTAATTAAATATGACCTATAATATTATATTTTGTACAAAAAAATTAAAAATATTATAAAATTAGTGATAATTATAATAGTAACCACCAGTCTCATATGTATGTCGTTGATATTGGTGTCGAGGTATTTTTTTTCTCACCAATCGGTTCTGTTGACTCATTTTATTTTTAAATTATGTTTAACAACTATATTGCCAAATTTATAATAATTAATAAATATCTTTATCAATTAAAAATAATCTATAATATTATATTATGTACAAAAAAATTTAAAAAAAAAGAATAAAACTATTGTAAAATTAATTTAAATTACAACTTCTAATAATGCCCGCCAATCACACCAATGGACCGTTGAAATCTCGTTATCACATATTCTAAAGAAGAAGATTTAGCGCCAATGCAAGTGGTACAATATTATCAAATTTAAACAATGTTGATTAACAACTACGATTATCAAATTTTTAAGAAAATAAAAAGACCTCGACAACTAATTAAAAATTTGACAATATGGTTGTTAATCGTAATTTAGAACATAATGAGACAACAAAATTGATTAGTGAAAAAAAGAAAGATCTCGACACCAGTACCAACGATATACATATGGGACTGATGGTCACTATTATAATTATCACTAATTTTTGAATTTTTTTTATTTTTACATTCAATGTAATATTATAGGTCATGTTTAATTATATTTATTAATTATTAAAATTTTAATTATATGTATTTAGTAAAATTAATTAATATGTTATAAATAATAATTTTAAATTTTTAAATAATATTTTATTAATATTAATATAAATATTAATTCTATAGAATTAAATTTAATTATTATTTAAAATTTTAATTTATTATTTAAAATTTTAATTAATATTTAATTTAAAAATAAAACAAAAAAAATAAATCGGCCGGTCGCAAGCCGAACTCGCGACCACGGCCGAATTGTTGTTTTTTAATCTTTTAACCCGTCTTCAATAAACATATATTTTGGTTTTTGGTCTTACGCAAAAGACGGGACTTTGCCCATTTCTGCAAACACTTTAAAACCACTCAATTTTTAAATTTTTTTATATTTTTTAAATAATTTTACCAAGATAATAGTCAAACGTTATTTTTCATTAAATATTTGACATTTTTTTTTGATAAATTAGCGACCATATTATAACAACAAAACCAAAAGTGCCAAAGTCTGGTACAATCACATAAACAGCAAACAAACTCATTAAAGCAATACCTGATGGAAACAAGATTAACCCCCTTACACAATTATCGAATCACCCCCGAAGTGTATGTAATTACTGCATTACTCTCGATCACTTCCTTGTACTTGAAGTTAGTGGGGCAATGTAAATTACCAAGTTACCCCCAGTCATTAAATTGTAGTCATTAGATAGTGGTCGGTTGGAGGACGAATATGTCTTTGCGCTTCCCCACATTCATAAGTTATGTACTATAAATAGGATGCTCATTTCATTGTAAAGGGCAGTTACTACTTTTTGGAAGAAGAATAAAGAGAAGAATTTGAAAGTTCTTGACTTGACATGTGTTAGTGTGCTTTGATCTTATTCTTTCCGAATTTTACCTCATCAGCTTTGGCGCCGTCTGTGGGAAGCTGATCCAAGCATTGAGGATGAACACCCGATCAAGAGCCAGGAACGGGAATGCGGGACAAGAAGAACTCGAAAGAGGAGGGGAAAATCAGGTGCAAGATCACGTCCTGGAGAATCCGCCTGCTTGCGACCTTCAGAACGAAAGGCATCAGGAAGACGTTGGGGTTCCGCCTCCACCCCCAATCATTCAGATAACTCCAGAGGCACTTCGCCAATTAGTGGAGGATGCATCTTCTCAAGTAGCGGAAAAGGGTTGTGGCCCAGTATATAGCAGGACATGCGTTACCCCCACGACCCCCTCGTTATCCTCGCGGAGGTCAAGACGCTCCGTTGGCCCCGAGGATTGCGAGTAGAGGCCCGGGGACGCCCACAAAGGTATGAACTATGAGGAGGAAGTCAACAGCAGGGCCACGCAGCCGGAGGACAACTATTACTCTTCACCTCCTCCAAGATGCATAGACGAAGAAGACTACTTCCGACCACCTCCCCAGGAAGGGCATAAAGACAACTATTTCCCCCCTCCGCGCCCGGAGGAGGTATCGCTGATACGGGGAGAAATGTATCGAGATATGGGTGGTCACATGCCTCCTCCACCTAGGCTTCCGAGTCCCTTGAGACCCGGTGGGTACCCAGCTCGGCCTTTGGCAGTACCGCCCCCACGATGAAGCCCATTCACCCCCCACATTTTAGCGGAAGCCATTCATCCGGGGATCAAGATCCTAAGCCTCAGCAAGTATAATGGAGTGGACGATCCTCAGGACCACTTAGACCGTAACCTGGCCAGAGCCGATTTGTTAGACATTAGCGACGCGGCTTATTGCAAGTTGTTTCGGACTACCCTTTCGGGGAAGGCGATGGCGTGGTTTAACTAGTTACCCCCGGGAACCATTGAGTCATTTGAGCAGCTTTCCCAGCGCTTCTTGCACCTCTTCGTGATTAATAGGCGATATCCTAAAATCCTTTCGTATTTGTTTATGATAATCCAGCAAGAGAACGAAAGCCTGAGGGAGTACGTGCAGCGCTTCTTGGAAGCTGTTTTGGAGGTTCTCCACGTAAACCCAGAACTTTTGGCAAGCATCATGCAGCAGAATCTGAGAAGAGATCGATTCAATGAGTCGATTGTTGGAAAGCCTCCCTCCTCCTAAGAAGAGTTGTTGTTAAGAGCCGAGAAGTATATAAAAATTGAGGAGTCAACATGTTCGCGACAAATCCATTAAAATGAGGGCCAATGAGGAGGAAAAAGGGGTTCCCCCTAGGACAGATGGGAGTAAGCGTAAATGCAGACATGTGCCACTAGGGGATTTGGCTCGGTAGACCCCTCTGAACGCCCCGCGAACTCAGATTCTCGCTGTAGCCAAACAACAAGGATCGGTGAGATGGCCTTTCCCGATGAAGGACAACCCACAGAATGAAGTCTGACAAATACTGTCATTTCCACAGGGATCGAGGCCAAAGCACCAAGGAATGCCACCACTTGAAGAATGAGATCGTGAAGTTGATCCGGAGAGGTTACTTAAAGGAATTTGTGGGCAAAGGAAACAAGAGCCCCAGGAAACCGCCTTTGGAGGCAGGCACATGGTAGCCCGTCTTGAAATAGGAGTAAACCTGGAAGCGGAGTGAGTTAGCAAGGATAACATCCTAACCGCTGGAGTGATTATGGTTATCTCGGGAGGCCCACTGGGGGGAGACTCGGAGCGAGCTAGAAAGGTTGCAGTAAGAGCAACGGGACACGCTGCCAACCATGTCGCTTACAGTTAGGTCGCAGCAGCGTCACCAGTAGATCCCACAAGTGAGATAGTCTTTAGTAACCAGGACTTGGAGGAAAACCTTCCCTCTTTCAACGACGCCATAGTAATAACGGCCTCGATATCAAACTTTTGGGTCAAGAAGATCTTGGTTGACAGCGGGAGCTCGGCGGACATACTCTTCTACAAAGCTTTTTCTCAAATGGGGATAGATAATTTTCGACTCAGACCAGTCAACACGTTGTTGACCATTTTTAGCGGGGACTTAGTTGAACCACTGGGGGAGGTCATGTTGCCCATGTCGATAGGGTCGTATCCAAGGCGAGTGACAAAACTTGTGAAGTTTTTGGTAGTAGACTCATCTTCGGCTTACAATGCAATCCTCGGGAGCAAAGTCTAAATCTTTGTCAGGCCGTAGCATCTACCTTACCACATGAAAGTAAAGTTCCAGACACCTGAAGGGGTGGGGGAAGAGTCGGCGATAGGAGACAGGCTAGAGAATGCTACACTAGCACGTTGAGGAGACCGATGATTATTTTTTTATGGGAAGGTAGAAGACGGTGGTAATCCTATGTTTGCGAAAAGGTCGTACGAGTTGAAGCCCGACGATCCACGAAAGGAGAGCTCCCAAGAAGGGGTGCGGGAGGTGCCTCAGAAAGAAGCCAAAAAAAGGAGAGTCGAAGAGGAGCACATGGAGGCCTTTGAGGAGGTAAAAATGGTTGAGCTCCTTGAAGATCCACTGAAAACCGTTAAGATTGGAACTCTATTGGGTTCACAGCTTGAACGCACCATAATCGATTTCTTGCAAGACCATTCCGATGTATTTGCATGGGAGATGTTGGATATGCAAGGAATAAGCCCCGAGGTGATGGTTCACAGGATCATTGTTAACCCTGAAGCAAAACTGGTAAGGCATAAGATGAGGGCATTCGGGGCAGAGAGAAACAAGGTGATAAGAGAGGAAGTAGAGAAATTACTTCGAGTTGATTACATTCGACCTGTACACTATCCAGAGTAGTTGGCAAATGAGGTCTTAGTCCCGAAGAGCAACGGGAAGTGGAGGATGTGTATTGATTTCACCGACCTCAATCGAGCCTGCCCAAAAGACTCATATCCTCTACCAAGGATTGACGTACTCATTGACTCAACCTCAGGATGCGAGTTAATGAGCTTCCTGGATGCCTTCCAAGGGTATAACCAAATCCGGTTAGCGCATGAGGACCAAGAGAAAACCAGCTTTGTATTGAGCAAGGGATATATTGCTACAAGATCATGCCCTTTGGGCTAAAAAACGCAGGAGCCACCTATCAAAGGTTGGTGAATGGCATTTTCCAAGAGCAGACCGGAAGGAACATGTAAGTGTATATAAATGACATGCTGGTCAAGAGCCACAGAAAGGAAGACCATGTAAAGGACCTCGTAGAATGCTTCGATACTTTAAGGAAATTTGTGATGAAGCTAAACCCCACGAAATGCACATTTGGAGTTCAATGAGGGAAATTCCTGGGGTTCATGGTCTCTCGGAGGGGGATAGAGGCCAATCCAGAAAAAATTGAAACCATTATGAAGATGCAACCTCCCAAAACAATTAAGGAAGTCCAAAAACTAACAGGATGAATGGCGGCCCTCAATCGCTTCATCTCGAAGTCCTTAGACAAAGGTCTCCCTTTCTTCAAGGTTTTAAAGAAGACAAAAGGTTTTTCTTGGACAAAGCAATGTCAAGCCACTTTTAAGAACTTGAAGAAATACCTTGCTTCGCCACCTCTTTTAACAAAGCCGGAGCATGGGGAAACCTTGTTTGTGTACTTAGCAGTGTCGGAAGGGGCAGTAAGCACGGTTCTCGTGAGAGAGGAGGTATGCGAACACCGACCCATATACTACGCAAGCAAAGCTCTTCAAGGGCCATAAAAGAGATATACCCAAATCGAGAAGGTGGCACTAGCCTTGGTAACAACAGCAACTAGAAAATTGAGACCTTATTTCCAGTCGCATCCCGTGGCCGTGTTAACAAATCAACCATTGAAGAAGGTGCTGGTAGATCTAAACATATCAGGGAGGATGGTAAAATAGTCAGTGGAGCTAAGCAAGCATGGGATCGAATACCAACTAAGGCCAGCAATCAAGGCTCAAGCCTTAGCGGATTTTATCTCCGAGCTGACAGAGGATGACAACGTTCAAAGAAATAAATGGTGGATAGTGTTCGAGGACAGGTCGTCCACATCCCAAGGTAGCGGGGCGGGTATTGTGATCGAAAGCCCACAGGGAGACACATTGCGTTATGCCATTAGACTTAACTTCGTGACCTCCAACAATGAGTCAGAGTATGAGGCACTAATCACGGGTGGAAAACTGGCTTTCGTCGCGGGAACGAAGTGTGTGAGGACGTATAGTGATTCCCAACTTGTGGTCAAGCAAGTAAATGGAGATTATGAAACTAAGGGGGAGCAGATAACCAAATGCTTAGCAAACATTCAAGAGTTAAGAAGCAAACAAGGACACCGCTCTACGAGAGACAAACATATGAAGAACAAATAATTTCGTTTACCTAATCAATTCAAAATAAGATAAACTTAGTTTGTCTTAATAAAGTGCGCTATTGATTTCAGGATTTGAGATTGATTTCAACATTTGATCAACTTCAAATATTTTTTGTTGTCTTTGCTTGTATCAAAATTGTTGGTTTGGCAGATAGGAACTTGTTAATTTGCTTGAGACAGACTCTGACAATCCGTTGCAAACTTTGTAATAGAAATTTCATCATTGTGAAACTTGCAACAAGTTAGGTGATTAGGAAATCAACATTTTTGCAACGGATACTACAACAATGTGAGGGATTTTTTTGCTTCATTTGAAAAAAAAAAAAAAGAATTAGGGGATGCATTGCTATTTTTGTTTTTCGTAAAGGAATAAATTACTTATTTACAAATCACAGGAGTAAATTATATTTAACTCAAATTATACTGTTTCACTTAGATAAATTAATATATCCTAACTTTTATTTAAAATAGTATTCTATGGATATTTGTAAGGGAGTAGCTAGTATTTCGAATTATTATATGCTCTCTCAGATTGGATGTGAGGAAATTCTATTGGAAGATTAAGGGAAAATTGCATAACATCCCATGTGTTATACGAAAATTGCTAAAAACTTACCTGTGTTAATTAAATAGTCAAAAAAGATCCCTTATAATTATAAACCCTGCAAAAAAAAACCCTCTCCGTAAAAAAAAATGAAGAGTTACTTACACGCGCGGAAAATGAGAGTTAGATACCATTTTGACATATTTTCAGCCTCTGACCACTTTGAAATGACAAAATTACCCCTATCTTATACAATTATCCCTCCCTTTATTGTTTTTAATTGATTTCTTTAACTTTTTCTAATTTTGCTAATAAAAATATAATAAATACTAAATAATTAATATTTATAATATTATATATATAATATTATTACATCAACTTAAATTATTATACATATTTTACAATATTAAAAACATTACAGTAAATTTATCCAAATAATATTCATGGGAAAAAAAAATTAGTCCATTAACTAGGTTCTGATTCAATTTTAGTACATTAACTTTAATAATTTTCAATTTTATACACTGTATTGTAATTTTGTTTCAATTAGTCCAATTGAGGGTTATTGTTCTAATTTCTGGTAAATTAACCGGAATTTGATATGTGGCCAGGTGTTGCTTATGTGTCCGGCAAAATTAACCACATCAGCACGTGATGTGGTTAAAATTACAAGTGGCAGATGATGTGGCTAAATCTTGCTTCCAACATGATTAATTGTATATAAGTATATATATAATTAAAATGAAATTGTTATATAATAGAAATTAAAAAAAAAATCCCTACCCACCCAACACCCTCTCCCCCGACCCCCCCCCCCATCCATCTGCGCGGCCCTCCATCTCCCATAGGAGGCGGCGTCACCCCCTAACACCATTGGGCGACGGCGAGTCGCCCAGTGCACCTAGGGGGTCGCCCCTTCTATTGGGGCGGCGACGCCCCCTACTATGGTTGGGGCGGACGAGGGCGGGGGTTGGACGGGGGAAACGGGGGTAGGGGTGGGGTTGGGGGGTTGGGTGGGTTAGGGAATATATATTTTTTAAAAAAATTTGTATTATATGTTAATTTTATTTTAATTTATATATTATAAAATATTTATAGTCATAAATAAAATTTATAAAATATGGATTATTATATATATTTATATTTATATTATTTATTTTTTATGAAATAAATTCTATGTATTTTTAATTTTATAATTACATAAATATTTATTTATAACAAAATATATAGTTATATATAATTTTATGTATTTTTTTTATCTATATATTCTATAATTATTTATAAAATAATAATTTTATGTATTTATTATAAAATAATAATTAATTTTTATACTCTATAAGTATTTATAAAATAAGTATTTATAATTATCTATAATTTTAGTTTATTTATTTTTTATTGTGTCGATAATATATAAAAATAGTTTTTTTTTAAGTTAGTATATTGAGTTATATATTTTATTTTAATTTATTAATACCTTTTAAAGTGTGTAAGATTATTTATTACATGCATGCAGGAACGACGTGTCACGAAAGTTATAAATATAATGTTATAAATAAAAAAAATAGTTCTAAGTTTTTCTCATAAAATAAATTTTATGTATTCTTTTATCTATAATTTTATAAATAAAAAAATATTTTTTATTTATAATTTTAAAAATAATTTTATGTATATCTATAAATATTTATTGCCACATGGGATAAAAAATAATTCACTTCAAGTGCCAAGTCATTTTTAGTGCCACATGGAATATAAAAATATCCATTTCAAGTGCCAAGTCAGATTTAATGCCACATGGGATAAAAAAATCACAAATATTGCCAAGTCAAGTGCTACATCATATGTTTGTGCCACATGGAATAAAAATTTCCAAAGTCATGTGAGGTGCACATGCTCTTTCACGGCCAAAAAAGCAGATTCCGGCGATCGATGTACTTAATTGCAACAATTGTGCAAGATAATGTAGAAAATTGAAAATTGACATAGTTAGTGTACTAAAATTGAGTTCGAGCAAAGTTAATGGACTAAATTTGTTTTTTCCTAATATTCATCAACAATTAATAATTTTGTGTTAGATATATTTTAAAATTATATTATTTATATAAATTACATTAAATAAACATAAACGTAATTTTTTATGTTTAAATATATAATTACTTGCATATTATGGACATAAATTACAGTAAATAAATATAAAAAATTTGTAAATAAATACAAAAAAAACAAATAAAAAATAAATAACAAAAGAAAAGAAAAGAAAAAAGGGGGCAACGACTGCAAAACGGGGCGCGGGCGACAAAAGGGGGCGACAGGCGACGGGGGTCGCCCTTCACTAGGTGACGGAGATCGCCCTCCGTCGCCCCCTTCTGGGTCGACGTCGCCATCATCTCCGGCGGCGGCGACGGCGGCCCAAATTTCAATGTATATATATGTATTTTGTATATATATTATTATATGTATAATTGTATATATAAATATATTATATATTTTTAAATTTTCTTAAAATCTAGACCATTCATTTTACATTGTTGAAGATCAATGGTTAATAATGCAAGGACATAACAGGCAAATAGATAAAAATTTAACACCGTTAGTGGCAACTAACGATAAAGGAGAGTGTGCATTATTTCCATAAATATGGGAATTTTTTTGCTTATATTTTTAACATGAGGAATTTTTAGCTGAATTTTGAAAATATAGGGGGATTTTATGCAATTATACCGAAGATTAATAAATGTATTGAGATCTACGTGTAATTCTTGTCTAGACAAACGGCTTCAATCTTATTAATTGCGCAAGGTCTCCACATTGATCTTATATAAAAATTATTGATTTTACAATTCAGTAAGTGGAAAATGGGGATATAAGAAATATGGAAGTAAAAATTGATGTTGAGAAAAGGTTTGGTATTTGATTAGGTAGAATATTTGGAGGGGAAGTAAAACTGAATGTATATGAAATTTTTTTAAAGTTCAATTTTATTTTTGTCCAAAATTGAACGAAAAAATGAAAGTATAAGGTTGGAAAGATAAATATATATATATATATATATATTTTTTTATTTCCTTTATTACAGATATATATTTATAATTTTCCTTCAATTCCTTTATCATTCGCGCTGATAATACCGGTAATAACTTTTGAGTAAAAAATAACCAAATCGGGAAAATTATTACATTGTCAATCATTGGTAGTAATTTTTATTTTATTTAATAATTTAAAATAAATGTACAATACTTATTTTTGATAAATATTTTTCATTAATAAAAAAAATTCTTCTTGTTTGATGAATATTTTTACTAATAGGATTTTTAGAGTTTTTTTATATAAAATTATTTTAATATAATATTAACTTGTTTATTTTCTAATATAAAATAAAGAGAAAAGGTTAATCAGTAAAATTGCAAAAAATTAGTCTTTTTTTCTCAATCTATTTTTCTCATACCGAACAAGAAAAAGTATTTAAGATTTACTCCCCGTTCAATCATACCAAATAACTTGAAGGAAAACTATTATTTTTCCTTCCCCCTTGCCTTTTCACTTCCTCTTTCCTCTTACTTGAACAAAACGACAACAAATATTTTAAATTTGTTTCGATCATTGTAATTTTAAGGGAATTTTAATTCCTTCAAATCTAAATTAATTTGAATTAAGATCTTTTGAATGGACTAATTAAAATTATGTCTCTAATATAAGGATATCATTTGGATGGGTGGATTTAGATCTGGATGAGGATTTTGGAAAAATGATTTTAAATGACTCTATACTAAATGAATTTGAAATCCATCACAATATTATTAAAAATAGCTTAAAATTATAAATGAAGGATTTCAAGTCATTTGAATTATACAATTATCCAAACAAACATAGTGGATTTATTAATATCAATTTGAAATCCTTAGCTCCACATATATCATTCCAAACACAACATAAATTTCATTCAAAATCCTTTCTCCAAATCCTCCCCTTAAATTCAAATTCATCCATCCAAACCAATGTTATTAATTAAACCCAGATCGAACCGGTCAATTCGATCGGCCCGACTGGGAAACGATCAGGTGTTCGGTCCAAGTCAATGGTATAAAATTGGTGTCAGTCGGACCAGTGTGGACCGGTCAAACCCACCGATCCACTCGGAACCTGATTGACCCAATTTTTATTAATAAATATATTTAAAAAACTAATAATATATATTTCACTAAAAAAATAATATAGTGAAATATACAAAGAGAGAAAAAAATAAATACCAAACAAAATAAATATGCAATTGCCTCATGGATAATTATTTAAACAAACTATCACCATATTTATATATAGTGTAAATAGTTTAAACTTTCTTATATTTTTTTAATATGAGACAAATAAAAAAGTATTCAATGTTGGCCTATACTTTTCCAATGTAAGACAATGAAAAATACTTAAATTACATTTGGTTTATACTTTTTTAATGCGGGACAATGAACAATTCTAATAGTCAATAGAGTTTTTTTTTTCCTTCATAATCTATTTCTTTTTCCTTTTCTCTATGCTTTTCCAATCTTTTCTGAGCTCTTTTTTTTTTTTTAATATATGGAGGCAATGGTTTCTAAAATATTTTTATAATTGTATTTATTAATTTATTCAATTCATATCTAATGTATTTGGGGGTTTTCAATTTTAATTTTTTTGTTAGTTTGATTATTAATTTAATTTGCTTCATCCAAGAGGTTTGTTGATTTTTTTGTTATTAAATTATTATAGATTGTATTCATTTATAAATTATACCATTTTATAAAAAATATTATTATAAATGGTATTTAATATGTTGATATATAATATATAAATATGCATGATCGATTCGATCTCCGGTTCAATTTTAAAAACATTGATCCAACGTAACCTAAAATTACACCCCAAACCGATCGAATAGAGATCTCATTTCATCTCATTGCAAATTAAATGAGATTGTCACATATATAACACCACCCTAAAAACACAATACAAAAATATTGAAAAAACAAAGGATCATAAAAATTCAATTACAATTTTGAATAGAAGGCATTGCTGGATCCTACTACGTAAAACTTCCCGGTGGACAGATCCTCCGCCGGAAGCAACACCAGCCGGGCACCGACCGCCGCTGCGGCATCGGCAGTGTGGTTGCCCTTGCCTCCAGTCATGGAGGTTTGAGTGAAGCCAGGGCAGAAACAATTAACACTGAGGCCATGGCCTTTGTAACGTCTGGCCAAAACCCTAGAGTAAGCATTTAGGGCCAGTTTTGAGACTGCGTAGTCAGTCCAGACTTGGGGCCATCCTTGGCTTTTCCATGTCCCATTCTTCACATTTTCAAGAAATAAATTGACCATTCCCTCTATTTGATCTTCTGATAGATTTTCGTCATCAAGAAGCATTTCTTTTAATTTAGGGTTCTTCAGCTTCTGCAAAGTTTGATATTGCATAATTTGTCAGTGAATCTATATATTATGGACTTGTTAACTTAAAGTAGTAGGTTGTTGTTTAATCTGTAAGCCGTCGGAACAAAAAATAAAAAATAAAAATAAAAGAAATGAATTATTTCTTGTATTATAAATTACTGCGGCTCTAAAATCATGTCAAGTTAATTATCTACCTTGGTCAAATAAAATAAATACGAAAACTTCTTGTATTATAAATCACTACGGCTCTAAAATCATGTTAAGTTAATTATCTACCATGGTCAAATAAAATAAATACGAAAACTTCTGTTTTGGCTACGGTTAATCAACATTTATCACAGTCTTATCTATTGCCAAAATATTTGCCGTGAATTTTACCTATGACTAATATTTTTTGACCTCACTTGCAAAACTGACGATCAAGAGTTGTTGTATGATCGTGGTTAATTAGTATTTCACTATGGTAGTTAACTATAATAAAAAGTAATATTATATATATAAGCTCAATACTACGAATTCTGAGCTTTTTGGGTTATTAGTATTTTTATTTTTTAGCTTAATTAGAACGTAAGAGATAATTTCAATACCATATATAATTAAATAGAATGCTTTTTTTTCAGATGTCTTATTTAAAGAGAAATTAATTAATACATATTTAATTGAGTAGTTGGATCACCTCGAACGTAGAAAATGAAGCTATTCATTCACTTTATTTTTAAAAATTTAATTAGTGGGAAATTGCATATATAATATGAAAATTACTTAACATATATATATATATTATAAAATAAATTAATTATGAAATTAATGTACTTACATTTAATAATCCAAGCCTTGAGCTAATATTAAGAATTCGACCGCCAGTAGATGAGCGGCGGAACAGCGGCAAGAGTGCCTCAGTCAGCATTTTTGGGCCGTAGAAGTTGGTTCTGATCACCGTCTCCGCCTCCTCCACCGAGTTCTCATGTATCTCATTGAATGACACGGCGGCGTTGTTTATCTATGATAAATAAATTAATTAAATTAACAAATTCATTCTCATAGAAATATATTAATCACCAAGTTTTACGTACCATAGAAAATATCATTATATATAAAATAACTCTAGAAAGGTGCATTTTATTTAAATTCATGACCTTAGATTATTATAATCCCCGGGCATTTTCCGAATTTACTATATATATTTCCTAAATTTGTTGACTTAATTCAGTGTATTTTCTGTTAGTATTAAAGGGTTTAAATGCATTTTTTGTCTTGTATTATGATTTTTTGACATTTTGATCATATAACTTATATACTAGTGTAGTAATTTAATTTTGTACATTTTTAATTTTCACAATTTCAAGATAAAATTGATCGAAAATTTTAAAGTTAGACAGAAAGTGATGAAAATCATATTTAGTGTAGAATAATATAAAGTTATAAATCTTTTTATTCTATTTTTCATTTTTTTTTTTTTGAGAAATTGAGCGATATATTTCTTTTTTCATTATTATTTCTGCCTGTGTCTTTAATTTTATAATTATTCTACGTATATTTACTGACTCGAAACACATTTTGAAAATGAAACTATAGTCCATCACAGAGAATTCTAATTGACCCTCAATAAAAACCTTACATAACTTATAACAAAGTTTTAAAATTAAATTCTTGGTTCTGATCATCCATATTCCTAACCCACGATTAATCATTTAATTAACTGAAAATTAATGGTAATATGAGTTATTTTGTCTCTCATCCGCGTTACATTATTAGAGACAGTTTAATTTCTTATTTAATTTGAAGGATTAGATCCACATTAGATCTTGTACAAGCCAAATTAGATCCACTTGATCTAGTACTGGTTAACATTAAAAAAATCCATTAAAAAAATGTAAAATATGTATAATATATATATTCCATTAATAATTGTTGTACTATTGTCTTTTCTTAAAACAGACAAATACATTATATAATTAAACATATACTGAATTATTTTTATTTAAATCAACTCATCAATATCTAATTGAAAAGACTTCCATTTAATTATTTGTGTATGATTGGACTTTACACAACCGCTGACATGAGAACAAAAATAGTTTTGTTTGATATGAGATTTCAACTTGCATTTTTCAACATATATATATATATATATATATATGTAGCATTTTATGTGTTTCGTTTTGAAAATATAATATATATAATATATCTCCGTCCAAAATTTAGTATCCAATTTGGTGTTTTCAATTTTAATATGTTAATATCATACTCTACAATTTTGTTGACTTTTTTTTTAAAAAAAAAAAAATTATGTTGATAAATAGTGCATGGAAGCAAATATAATTATAAGGTAAAAGATAAAGTTTTATCACATCAAGTTTAGGTTTAATTGTACTTTTAATCTTATAATTATATTTATTTGGTATTTTAATATTATAATTTATTAGAGTTGTAAATTGTATTTTTCACCTTTTTTAATTTCATGACATGATTAATTCTGTACTGAATTTTCAAAGTTGGTCAGAATGACACATGACAATCATGTGTCGATATTTTATTGACTAAATTATGATGAGTACGGAAAAAAAAAAAAAAAAAAAAAAAAAGACAGTAGCATAAGTTGGCACGTTAACGAAAACCAACCAATGAGATCTATTTTCATAAGTTTAAAGTAAGTAATATATATAGTGTTTACGTAAATCAGATTTTTATTATCATTATAAATATGTCATTAATTTTTAATATAATAATTTAGACACCATATATGTCAATCATTACTACAAAAGTTGTATGTTTAAAAGCCATAATGATAGCAAAAACAATAGTGATTATCATTTAATTCATATATATCTATATCTTAGCTACATTTTATCTAAATAGCAAATATATATTCAAATAATTAAGCAAGAACAGTAAATAACTCACTAGTATATCCACCACTCCAAAAGCCTCTTGAAACCATGAAGAAAATGTGTTGATGGAATTAGGGTTTGCAACATCAAGCCGAAAGAAATGAACATTGAGGAGCCCTTCACTCCTCAATGATTCAACTGCTTCCACACCCCTGCCGGCGTCTCTGGCCGTCAGCACCACCGTCAGCCCTAGCTCCGCCAGCCGTCTAACAAGGGCAAAGCCGATGCCCTTGTTCGCACCGGTAACTATGGCTACCGTTTCCGTCGACCACCATCTAAAAATGATAATTACACAGAAAATCCTTAAAATTCCAATAATTACAAAAAAAACCCTTTAGTTTTTCAAAAATATACTGATAGCCCTTGTATTCATATGTTACATCACATATTCCGCTCTATAGTATTTGGAGAATATAGGTATGTAATATATATAACTAAAAGAACTGAAGTATAAATTTTATATATAAAAAAAATGAGGATTTATTTAAAATAGACCTCAACCTCAAGAAATGTCAACATATTTATACCTTTAAAACTATGAGGGCAAAATGCTTTTTTGGTTCCGTAAGACTAGAGCATTATTTGTTTTGGTACCACAACTTAGGTAGGTGGTTGTTTTAATCCCATAAAACACGTTTTTCAGTTTTTTTTTGTCCCAACACATGACATTTTGGGACCAAAAAAATTGAAAACGTGTTTTATGGACTAAAACAACCACCTAAATTTGAGACAAAAAAAACTGAAAAACGTGTTTTATGGGACTAAAACAGCCACCTACCTAAGTTGCACATGATTTTTTGAGATCAAAAAAATTGAAAAACGTGTTTTATGGGATTAAAACATTCACCTACCTAAGCTATGGTACCAAATCAAATAATAACATAATCTTACGAGACCAGAAAAGCATTTTATCCAAAACTATGATAATGAGGTCACTACGTCTACCTAGATCTTTCAACATTCGCGTATTTGAAAACATATTTTTGAATAACTAGTAGTGTTAAAATATTTTTATGGACATCCTATATATTATTAAACTTATTTCATTGTAGAATTCCATGGTTGATGTATACTTAGCTAGGACTAAGACTGAGTATTGACTATCTAGCACGTACGTCATTAATCCAGTGTCTGATGATCCGTGTATTTTATCTCTCTGGACTAAAGTAATACCTGATTGAATTTTTTATTCTGAATTCTGCTATATATTCTATTTCAAATTAACATATACACACCACGTTAATAAAGATTCTATTATTTATTACAAAAAGACTTTATACACACGATGTGTATATATGAGAAAACTTTATTTTGTCCCATATCTTAGGAAATTTTTTTTTATTTGGTTTCATTTGTTGTATTTGTCTCATATTTAATTCCATTTGTTCAATTTTTTCTTAAATTTGATTCCAAACAGCATTTTTCGTCAAATTATTAATAGAGCCGTCAACAGTGGTAGAGTCTTGCCCCAATAACAGACTTGAAGGCTTGGTTAACAATTTAATGAAAAATTCTGTTTGGGACCAAATTTGAGAAAAATTGAATAAATTGAATAAATGTGAGACAAATGCAACAAATCAGGCCAAATTAAAAAAAACCCTAAAATATGAGACCAAAAAAATAATTTTTCATGTATATATTAAATGAAATAAAAAATACAACTGGATTTGAAATAGAAAATTCAATCTGACTCAACACACTCTAAGACTAATTTCATATCATACAAAAACTAATTATTAAAAAAAAGAAGAAGAAGAAGAAAGAAACTATTTTCACACACATCACATAGTACTCAGAACGCACTAACGGTGTCTTGCATCTATCTTTTGGAATAAATGCAATTTACCTCTTGTGATATAAGAAATGAACAAAAGTTTTCCTGAAGCAAATTATCCTCTTATCAAGGGAAAACATAGGAGATAATTTACTTCATTTCAAAATTACATGGAGTAATTTGCTAATTATTATTCCACATGAATTTTTTTTCTCATTTTTTATATCACATGAGAATAAATCGCATTTATCCCTATCTTTCTGATCACGCGAATGCACGTAAATAAACACGACCCAGAACCAAAAACCTTCGTTAAAACCAATTATTTCATAGAATCATCGAAGAGGAGGTAGATCGAAGGGAAGAACATATGGAGGGAGATAAAAGAGAAAGAAGAGATCGATGATATATATATATGTATGTATTACCTTGATATAGGATGGGAAGGAGCAACAAGAATGGTGTCTGCTGTCTGTTGACACGACATTTTCTCCAAGGATGTAAGAAATTGATGCTGGACAAGTCTGGAGGAGGAGAAGACAGCCAACCCACAAACTTATATATATGTGTGTAAATCTGCATATATATACGTGTAGTATGTCAATAATTATATAATTTAGTATAAGGCTGGCAGATAAGGTATTGTATTAAATATGCATGGGAAACACCAGTTTGAATAGTTTGACAATTCATTAGATATCCGGCGTGGACTCTGCCTAAACCCCCACCCAGAGAGAGCGAGAAATAAATTAAATAAAAATGGCCGGAGTGACTGAATATAACATTTAATCAAAACTAATGATCATAGTTAATTCTAAATAATTGTAGCAAATAGTTATTGACCATGATCACGCAAATTGTCGGTCGCGGTTATTGTGAGGTTGGCTACGACATTTGTTACGGCTAAAAGCCATGGTGAATATTTTTACTACGGTTCTTAGACGTGGTAAATAAGTTTTTCGTAATGAAAAAATTAGTTTTTACATCAATTTTTATTTAACCGTAATTAATAATATTTATTTACCACAATTTTTTACCGGAGTTTTGAATGTTGCTCAGAATTATGAATCACCTTTTCGACCAATTAATTTTGTGTTCTAAAATTACAAAATTACAAAATTCCAAAGAGTTGGCCTGTAGTTTCTGTGCTCTCTGCAAATCTTATTTAATCAGCACATGTATTTACTGACTTCTTCCAGGCTTTTGTTTACTGTCATGTTTATGATTATTACATATGCATTTCCTCCTTCTTGGGCAAATAATCAATCAAAATTTAGTTTACTGTGCCTTTAGTGCTTCAAGAATTATGAAGATTTATATCCTATGTTTCGTTTAAGGCGACTCTCAAACACTTTCACTGACTATTTTGAGAGGTTTTGGCCCAATTTTTCATACAATAATAGAATAAATTACAGTTATTTTTTCTGAAATTTGACATAATTACAAATACATCCTTATTATAAAAATTATAAATACACCTTTGAGGTTTGTAACTGTCTGACAAATAACCCATTCCCATTCATTTTTATGGGTAAACTGACCAAAATGTCCTTATGCAAATTGAATTATTCTTAAACTTTTTGAATTTTTTTGGATTACAATGCGCAGGGAAAGGTTTCTTAAGTTTTTACACAAAGAATCAATAATACAATTTGTCTCGGTTGATTAGTCTACAATCATAACTAAAAATTCAAGGGCAAAATGGTCAATTTCAGAAATTTGGTTAAAAATTAAAACCTCAAGGTGGTATTTGTAATTTTTCAAACAACGAATGTGTATTTATATTATGCCAAACCTCAGAGGAGGTAGCTGTAATTTACCCTACAATAATATATTATATAATTTAATCCACCTACAAACAAACAAATATTACTATATACATATATATATATATATATATATATTTATAAAAATATATAAAAGAGACATAATTCGACAATAAACAGTGTTTTTTGTCTCTCACTATATGACACAATACATACAATATCTTTTTACACTATTTAAAATTAATTCCAAAAACAAACCCAAACATACACCTTATTTCTAACACACACTTATTTATTTTTATTTTCTCTCTTTATCTCCATAAAACAAAAAGAAACACTTTAAAATAAAAACCAAACATAATGATAGAGTGTTGCACTTTTGTTGGTGCGGGAAAAATTACATTTTTTGTCCCATAATTATAAGGGTCACATTAAATATAAAATCCGTCGAAATTGCAAATTTGGCATGTGCCCCTCATGTGAGTCTCAAATTTTAGCCAGATTGCATTTTCAGTGAATTTTTTCCTTAGTGTGTCATTTTTTTTCAAATTATAGGGCTTAATTATTGAATTCGATTTTAATTGGACTACAATTGTAATTTTCCCATCTGTAGCATTAGATGTGGGTGTAATGAAAATGGAAAAGTTCACATTCCACCTTGATTTGAAAATTTTAAAAATAATAATAATTCAATAGTGAATTTATTAATTATGGCTATCTTACTTGGATATATTGGATAATTTTGATGTTTTACGAAATTATTACGTTTGTATAGTTAAAATATGTTGTTTTTCGAGGGTTGTCTTTTTTGTTTTAAGTATTCTGAGACAATCCTCAAAATATTTGATCAAATAAATCTCTAGATTTCTAAGGCGGAATATATAAATATATACATATATATCTTTCAAACTCTTATTATTTAATGGGTAAATTACAATCATCTCCTCTACGATTTTACATAATTATAAATACATCCTCATCATTTGAGAAATTACACATATCCCTAACTTTAACATCCGTCTAATAACGAGTTTATTCTGTTAAGTTTCCATTCAATTCTTGTCATAAACTAATGCCCTTTTGGATTATAATTTATAATTTTATATACTTTGTAAATTTGCTAGAATATTTTTACGGATTAATATTCTCTGCGGGATAATTACATTTACACCCCCTCATCTATTGTCCATTTACACAAACCACTCCAGTCTTTTAAAAAATTACAGAAATCACCCCTAACAGCCTTTAAAATCCAAAAATACCCCTATTGAATTAGTCAAACTTTAATATAAATCTCAAAGGACCAAAATGCCCTTAGGGATGTTTCTGTAATTACCAAAAGGTAGAAGGGGTGTTAATGTAATGTTTATGACGATGAGTAATATGACTCTATATATTTTTTCATTATTTATATCAAACTTAAATTTAAATTTAAATTATTTATTAATTTTTTTTAATTGAATCTCAATATAAAATTACAGTTTCTAATAATTAAAATATTAAATTATTGAATTAATATATATATATATATATATTTCTAAAATTAGTTATTAGATTATAAGTTTAAATTAAAAAATTATCATACTTGAATACATTATTTGAAATTATTAAAATTATAAAATATTTATCCTCTATTTTTATTTATAACTAAATTTTATTAAAATTAATATATTATAATTTAAAATAATTTATGAATTTTATATAAATCATATCATAATTAGTAAAATAAATAATTTATTTATTAAAAAGATATTTAAATTTTTTTTTTAAATTATCCCTCACTCCCGCTACCCTGCTTGCGCCCTCCTCGTCGCCTCCCCGCCTGCGCCCGACCCCTCTTCCGCTTTTGCCCGCCTTCGTTGTTTCCCTCCTCCACCTTCGTCCACTATCTAAATATGTATGTACAAAAATATAAACATATGTTATATATTTATAACTATATTTTTTTTATATATGTGTAAATATATATATACATATATGTATAATTTATTAATTATAGTAAAATTTAGATACCAATAAACATAGTGGATAAATAATCTTTTAATTTTAAGAATCTAAAATCATTTATACAAGTGTGATAATTATAATTTTAATGTATAGCCTAGTAACTAACTTTTTGTAATATATTAATTAAATAATTTAATATTTCAATTATTAAAATGTGTAATTTATGTAAAGATTCAAGAAAAAATAGTTAATAAAATTATTTAAACTTAAATTTAATTAAGTTTGATATAATTTATTAATTTTAGTTATAAATACAAATAGAGGATAAATAATTTTTTAATTTTAAAAATCTAAAATATTTATAAAGTGGATAATTATAATTTAAATGTACAGCATAGTAACTAACTTTATAAATATATATTAATTGAATAATTTGATATTTCAATTATTAAAATATGTGATTTCATATAGAAATTCAATTAAATAAAGTTAATAAAATAATTTAAATTTAAATTTAAGTTTGATATAAATAATAAAAAAAATATATGGGGTCATATTACTCATCCTCATAGATATTAGATTAACACCCCTCTACCTTTTGGTAACTACAGAAACACCCCTAAGGACATTTTTGTCCTTCAAAATTTATATTAAAGTTTGACCAAGTCAATAGGAGTATTTTTGGATTTTAAAGGCTGCCGGGGGTGGTTTCTGTAATTTTTCAAAAGGTAGGGATAGTTTATGTAAATGGACAATAGGTTAGGGGGTGTAAATATAATTATCCCGATTATTTATTTTACTTACCCTCAGATTTTTTTACATTTTTTCAAATATTTTTTTAAAAAATAAAAAGTTCAGCAAAAGTAAAATAGTACTTTTCATATCTCCATCTACAGATTGCACAATTATTTTCAATTTGAGGGAGGTATTTATAATTTTTCAAACAACGAGAATGTATTTGTAATTATGTCAAACCTCATTGGAGGTGACTATAATTTATCCTTATTTAATTATGCTAATATTTCATTCATGTTTATTTTTTAGGCTTTCCGGGAACTCAATTCTTTATGTTAAGATTCTTGATTTGACGACAATGACAGATCTTATCTAAATGTATACACGGTATAGCATAAAATATACATGTATATATTCGCATAATTTTTTTGCATTATTTGATTCTTGGTATTAATTAATTGGACTAATTAAGACACGCTCATATTTTTTATTCTACGCGTTACACGTGCGATCGATGCCTCATCGTACGTAAAAAAATGTCAAGTATTAATAAATAAATACTTCTTTTAACTTAGAACTAGATATTAATTATTATTCATTAATTTAATCGTAAATGAACGTAATCTTTTCAATTAACAGATTGTCAACCATGATATATCTAATGGAAATCGGCAACTTGACTAACAAATATCTGACATATATATATATATATATATGAAAAAATCGAGCAACTTCCCTATAATATTGCAAATGAACAAATTATCTCCTTATGAAAAATAAAATAGCAATTTACCTCTATGTATTTTTTAAAATAAATCAATTTATCTCTCATGTTTTTTAAAATGGAGCAATTTATCTCTCAAGACTGGGAGGTAAAATTGCTCCATTTTAAAGAAAACGGGGATGTAAATTGCTATTTTTTTCTTCCATAGAGGGATAATTTGTCCATTTGCAATATCACAGGGAGATAAATTGCACAAACCATATATACATTTGAACCTCTATAAATTAATACCAGATAAATTAATAACCTCTCTAAAATAATATTTTTTTTCTCGGTCCTGACTTGGCCCAAGGTCTAAATTAATAATTTCTATAAATTAATAAGATAATAATTTTTCAGAAGATCCTTATGTAAATTTGTGGTCCCTTGAATATTATAAATTAATAATTTTATAAAATTACAATATAACTAGGACAACTTAGTAAAATATGATTCTATTGTTGTTTGCTGCTTTTTAAAACTTAAATATAGCTTGGTATCTCCTCCCTTTTGTAAGTTGGCCGAAAGGTGCTCAGATGATCGCTTGAGTGTTCGATATTGTACCTTGACTAACTTTCAAAAGAAAATTTTCATTAATCCATTGTTGCAAATCTCATGTGGGGTGATCTCTCTTATACTCACATAGTACTTTACGTATTTGATCTGTCATGATTGATTCTTGAATACCTTTTAGATGAGAAGTCATGGTTGTATGGTTTTTGATTTGGATTGACAATTAAGAACGTTTAATGTTGTTTATATAGTGGTTGATTTTCTTACCATACATGAACTTGCATTAAGTTTTAACCAGTACTACGTACTAAACTTTGTTTTTTAGAGGGATATATTATATTTAATTAGTCACATTGTACATGAATATCATTCAGTTAGTCTATATAATGTATATGTTTTATTCATGAAGAATATATAATGAGGTTCGTTGAATAAAAAAAAATCTCTTTAAATTAACAAAATTTTAAATTTATCTATTAATTAATATCTCTTTAAATTAATAAAATTACGTGATTCGAGCATTATTAATTTATAGAAGTTTTACTATATATATTGACAAAAAAAATTCACAATAATTAAGGCTGTTATTTAAACACCAATATTTTGTAACACTACAAAAGTTGCAAAAACCGTCAACATTTTAACGAATCAAAATAATTAACGTTCAACAACATTATCAACACAATTATATTAACACTACTATTTAATATTTTGTTGTTATAATAATTGAGGATAAATTATATCTATCTCCCATAAAATTTGAATAGTTACGAATATCCTCCTCGTTGTTTGAAAAATTATAAATACCCCCTAATTTTAACGGCCGTCTACAACTAGCTCAATCCGTTAGTTTTCATTAGGTTTCAATCCATTTTTTATAGTGAACTGACCAAAATGACCTTGTGCGCTATAAATTAATTTTTTTTGAAATTTTTTTATGAATTAAGTGGATAATTTTTATTTTTTTTTTATAATTTTTCAATCCACCTTGTCCATTTTTATAAATTCTTTTCATTTTTTTAAAAAAAAAAAGTTACAACAAGGATAAAATTGACAATTTCAGGTCTTCATTCTAGGATTATATAATTTTATCAAACATCAAGGAGTATATGTACTTTTTCAAACAACGAGGTAATATTCATAATTATGTTAAATATCAGAAAAGCTTATCGTAGTTTAACTTATAATTATTTATTTTGTTTTCCCCTTGTAGTGGAGGCTAGATGAGGTCACAACCAAACCAAATTCTCCATAGATCTATCACTTCTGACCGAGGATTCCTCGCCGGAGTCGTAATGTTGATCTCTTATAATTAAGAGGTCGTGGATTCGAGTACTACGAATGTAGAGAGTTGTTTAATTTATAAGATAATTGTATTATACCTTTGATTGATATTGGTAGATAGGGATTTGTTATTATAACGTGGACTGAATAGATGTTGTTATACTGTGTACTGAATATTGTAATAACAATTGGTCGTTTTAAAAACATTTTTGTACGTTCAAATTAATAGTTCATTCCTCGTTATTTAAAAAAAAAATCTATCACTTCTGGAATGGAAAAGGCTCGGTGTGAATATTTTTTTCAGATAAAGTTTAACTAGACATTACTTTTGGTAAAAATATGATAATAAAATATAAATTCATGCTAGAAATTAAACTAATTAGTTTTATCAACAACTTTGCGTCATACTTCAACAAGAAATATATTATAATTAAGAGGCACGTTGGTAATTAGCAGTGTTAATTAATGCTTTACATAATCCAATGAATGTGCTCAAAAGTTGAGACAACAATTCTTACCACTAATCAAACAATTTAGGGATAATTACACTCTCCTCTCCTGAGATTTGGTGTAGTTACACGTAAACTTCTTGTGGTTTGAAAAATTGTATTTAGTATCCTTGAGGTTTGTTTCTATCTAACAAATTCCCCTCCACCCCCCCCCCCCCCCCCGTTAGTTAAAATTCATCGAATTTGTTGATATTAACAAAAAAAAATTGAATAAAAATTAATATTTACCATCGATTGACTTATTAATGACTTAATGTCTGCCAAACAAATATTTTATAACTATATTACCCTTATAACAGTGAAGATACCTCCTCTCATGCATTAACGTGTGACGATATATAAAGGTAGTTTAGTTATAAAAAGATTCGTCGACCTACAATATATAAGTCAGTATTAAGTCAATCGATGTCATATATTACCTTTAATTCAAGTTTTTTTTGCTAATATCAATAAATTTGATGAATTTTGAGTAACGGATGACCTATTTCTTAGACATAAGCAAACCTTATAGGTATTAGATGTAATTTTTTAAATCACAGTGAATCTACGTATAATTACACCAAACTTTAAAGGAGTAGAGTTTAATTATCCCAACAATTTATTATCCCTCTTTTCTCCAATTTTTTAAATAAATAACAAATTTTCCATGTCAACTTAGGTCCGCTCGACTATTAATTTACCTCTGCAGTCAAATAAAAAGTCGATTATTCATATTGGGACCACAATTTTCATATATAATATATATATACATATTTAAAAAAATAAGATTATAATTTAGAAGCACGCGTACGTGAAAACCAAACATTATGGAATCACCTCCACCGAAAACCCTAACCCTTTTAGGGTAATTATTATTTCCCTTTAGACTATGCTTAGCTAAATTTAGGGTTGGGACCACAATTTTCATATATATAAATTTAGAGTTTTGAAATTGAAAATTATTTAATAAGAAAAGAAAAAGAATTTGATATTCTTACGTACAAGAATATACGCGGAACTTACATTATATGCGAACAATTCCATAACGAGTTTAGGGCTTTTTTATATATGAATGGAGCAAGAAAAACATCAAATTATGTAGATCTTGTTGTATCAGTCTAATATAATGTAATAAAATTCATATTAGTTAATATTTTGACACTCGATATATGTATATATACATACAACAACCCTTTAGAGTTAAATATTTATTAGGATTAAATGTCTTTCGGTCCTTTAATTTAAATTATTTGGTATTTTTGTTCTTTAACTTTTTAGAGTAGTATTTTGGTACTGTATATTTTTAATATTCACGATTTGCTACCTTAGAAAGTTAGACAAAAATGCTACAAAAAATGAGTCAATGACAGTAGCCCCAATTTTAAAAGGTTACCTGAGATGCACGCACATGCATTTCTTCGGCAAAAAAAGAAGGATTGAAATCACAAACATTAAAAAGATGCAAGACTAATATGGTACTCTAGAAAGTTGAAGGACGAAGAATGACTTACGGATCAAAAATGCATTTAAGCGCTTATATAGACGAAATTATACTTTCGGTCCCATAGGATAGGGAGTTTGATATTTTTGGTCCTCTAGTTTACAAAATTTTCAAAATGATCTCAAAATTCGGAAAACTCAACAAATTCAGTCCTATGCCTTACAGGATTTTCAAAATGGTTTCAAAATCAAGAAAACTCGACACATTTAACCCCATAAATCCCGTGAAGCAGAGGACTAAATGTGTCGAATTTTCTCAATTTGTGACCATTGATGACTATATGTGCACTAGAAAAAAAATCAATATTAGCTACATTTTAATGACCATGGCTAAAAACCATGGTAAATAACTATTATTAATTATGGTTAAATAAAAACCGATGCAAAAACTAGTTTTTCCACCATGAAAAACTTATTTGCCACGACTTTTAGCCGTGGTAAAAACATTCACAATGGCTTTTAGCTATGGCAAATATTTTAGCCACCCTCGCAAAAATCACGACTGACAACCGTGGCGTGACTGTGGTCAATAACTATTCGCTATAATTATTTAGTATTAACCATGACAATTAGCCTTGATTAAATATTATATTTTTTGTAGTAGTGTCGAATATTTCCAATTCTAATACCATATTAAAAATCTCATGAAATAAAAAATTAAACATATTAAACTCGCTATCTTGTAAGACTAAAAGTATAATTTTATCACTTTTATAACAATTGGTTAGCTAAAGTTGGGGTTTGGGGGAATCTCTTGTTTGGTTCTTCATACCTTGGGACGGACATTTTCACAAGTTCAATGCTCCAAAATAGTACAATTTCAAAAGCTGTCAAGTCATATTACATGATTAAAGTATCACGCACCAAACAGGGTGCATGCATAACTAGTAATTTTTTCTGAAAACAAATGGAAAGTTGATGAGATGCACATGAATTTTTTTCCATCACATGCCCACAGTCCAAATATATTTATTATAAATAATTGTGCATGGTTCTAACATTTTAATATATAATAATTGTAGTACATTCGAGTTTACGCAATTTAAGTATATATATATATTAATTAATGAATCTTGACTATATCATACGATTTGGTCCAATTAAAGTGAACGTAGTCTCAAGTTTTCTGCACACATATTTGGTCGGAAAATTTTCTCACGTGTATCCTCGTACATGACCATTGAATTAGTCATCGTACGATCGAGAAGTACTTTTTCTAATCAATATGCCCCTTAATTAGTAGGTAATTCGATAAATAAGTTTTTTTTTTTAATTAGAAACGATGAATTTTTATTAATTGAACGTAAAGTGATTACATTGAGTCTTGTTGGTTATCAATATCGAATACAGACAATTACAAATAATCAAATCAATAATATCACATAAACTAACACATAGCTATTACAGCGGCAAATTATATCTAGTATACAGTAGAAATAACATCAACCCACGCATGGGTTCGTTGGACTGGTTGTGAGGCGTCCCCTAAAGGACAGCCAACGGCTTGAGTTTAAGATTTTTTATGAGAAGTCTTGAGTGCAAATCTGTATAGGTACGTAAATGTGTTTGGTGTATGGTTAAAACAACAAAATAAACAAACTTTTTTATTGTGATGGCTCAACCAAATTATCAATTAAGGTGTCATTAGCCTTAACAATTTATTTTGATTAGTAAGAATTTGTTGTTTTAGTTTATGCGGAAAATGCGATTTTAGTCCTGTAAGTTATGGGGTGGTAATTTTGGTCCTGTTCAAATTAAAATTCGTAGTTTGGTCTTGTAATTTTAAAAATTGTAGCAATTTAGTACAATCCGACTAATTTGGCCGAAAATTTTCACTTCGTCTATTATGTTAGCACCTAAATTGGGGCTTCTGGCGAATTTGATGATGTTGCAAACCAAGTTGTAATTTTTAATTGCAAGTTTGTATTGTATCTTTAAGTGGTTGACATTTTGGTCCTCTAACTTTTGATGTAGCGGTATTAGTCCTCTATCTTTCAAATAGTAGTGATTTTGGCCCTTAAGGCCAATTAGTAACAATTTTGACCTTTTATGACAAAAGCTCAATAGTTCCCGTGCACGCTCTTAATCAAGCCCAATATATGCTTTTGAAATAAAATTAAGTCTCCATAAACTTTATACCTTGGTTTGACTGCCTTGCCAGTTCCAAGCGATGAATTTCTTTCAACCTCACTATCGCAAGATGGTTCGCAGGTACTTGACTCCTTCAACAACAAATGCGGTAAGACGTCTACAATACACCATGAATCGAAGTAGCATACAAGTAAGGAGAGATTGATCGGGTAAATTTCTAAAACGCTACAGTTCTTAATATTATGATAAAAGAAACTCATTGGAAAGAACTCGAGCTAGATACCTCAAAGTTCTCTTCAAAATCTAAGAGAGATCCAAAAGACAGTTCAAAACTTTGGACATAGGTTAATGTATATACCTAAATAAAACTCTTGAACTAAAAGATGGACGAGATCTCCCTTGCTGGTGTTTTACCCGGATCTCTGTGGATTGTAGACAGATCACTACATTTGTTCTTGTTTGTTGTTGAAAGAGCCAAGTACCTTTGAACCATCTGCTGCGATAGCGTAGTTGGAATAAGCTCGTAAAACAATAGGGCTTGGAATACCTGGTGGTGAGACAGTCAAACCAAGGTGTGAAGTTTATCAAGGTTTAGTTTTATTTCGGAAGCATGTTGGGTCAGATTAAAAACATGTGATATGACTATTGAACTTTTACCATAAAAGGGCAAAATAGTCATTAGTTTGGCTTAAGTACCGAAATCGCTACTATTGTGAAAGATTGGGCAAAATGTTTGGCTTAAGTACCGAAATCGCTACTATTGTGAAAGATAGAAGACTAAAATTGTTACATCCACAGTTAGAGAACCAAAATTGCCAAGCCGTTAAAAATACAAGATCAAAATTACAACTTGAACTGCCACATCATCAAATTCACCGAAAGCCCTAATTAGATGCTGACATGATTGAATGCGTGGAATTTTCCAGCCAAATCGGCCAAAAAGTACTAAAATACTACATTTTTAAGTTACAGGATCAAAATACAAATTTTAATTTAAATAGGACCAAAATTACCGACCCTAACTTACAAGACTAAAGTTACATTTTTCGCGAGTTTACTTAACATGAATCATTTCATACCTAATTTTTATGAAGTATTAGATTTTAATGTATTGAATTATTGTGTGGGTACGGATTGGAGTATGAAAGGCCCACCTGAAAAGGGAAAAAGGAGTAGTTATGTTGATGCTGATCGCTTCGCTCAAGAAGAGGAGACAATAATAGAGCAAACATGCCCGCACAGTGCTCCATTATGAACTGCCAAACTGAAAACCATGTGAAACTTTTTTTTTTTTTCCTACTTGTTCGCGTGCTATGAAGTTAGAGTATCAGCTTTGATCCTCGTCTTTAAAAAAAAGAAAAAAAAAACTTGTTTTCGTACTTGATATGAAAAATGATATTTTATTTGATATTTCATATTATATATGCACGCTAAGCTTTTGTTTTTTCATTATTAGGCATGTCGCTAGACTGATATTACCTTATTCGGACTTACACTCAATAAATGCATGTAGTTATTACTTACTACTCTATTCTAACTCTATTCGCATAATACCCTTTAAAGCTTGTCCATTTTATATCCAAAACAATTGGGTTCGATTTGGATTTTACCCATGTTAAAATGAATGAAGACATTATATATGCGTTTATTAAATTAATTTATTAAAAATATTTCATGAACTTGTGATCAATAGAATAAATTAAAGGTTGTGAATTTTTAACATGTATAGATTGAACCATTGTTGAAATATAAATAATGACCTTGACTTTGTTCAAATAATAGACTGTTATTAATCAATTACACAATCGACACGGATTTGAGATAGGAACAAAAATTGAAGCAGAATTTTTTTTAATGAAAATCATATTTTAACTTTGAAGTAATTTTATTTATCCATTTAAAATTGCGTTCAATTTTTATTTGTTGAGTTTTATACATTTTAAATTCAAAAAAAAAATATCAATTCCATATATTAGTTGAGTTTAACTAATTTAAATTTCTTATGTATTTTTTTTATTTTTTAAACTATCATTCTATGTTCAAATTAATCTTATCAAAAACTTAATTTGGAGTTGTCACTATAAAAATAAAGATGAAAACTCTAACAATTTTTTTCAAAATATCAGTACATAAAAAAATTAATAAATTATGTATAAAACTTAATAATTTTATATAACAAGTAAATCTAATCGATTGATTAATCACAAAAATCACAAATTCATAATTTTAAGTTAATGAATAGATATGTATTTCTAGATTATCATATTTTACCTATTCATACCCATAATATCCGTGGGTATTTTAAGGTTTAGACACTACCCATATCCAGTACACTTATTTCAATGGATATGGATCCGAGTTTGAATCTAATAATATAAAAGTGTTGGGTCCGGATCTGAGTATTAAATATTATAATGAGTTTGAGTCTAGATATTGCCAACCCAGTGACAGATCTACTTGATTATATTCAAATATATACTTAGTGTATATAATATATCTGCATAAAATGAAATACAAGATAAAGTATCAAAAATTAAAATACAAGATTATGAAATGTTTCCCCAACAAAAATATGATGAAAAGAACTAGAGAATGGTGTCAAAAAGCCAAAAATTTTCTTTATCATTTTTAATGTCTTAATTGCATTTTTAGTCTTATAATTTTAGTTATTTAATACTTTAGTTCTGTAATTTATTTGGATAGAAGTAAAATGGTCCATCAACTTTCTTAATTTCACAATATCATAACAAAATTGGACGGAATTTCAAAGTTGCACGGAATTATGATGCTAACTTTGAAAAATTCAGGCAATTTCAGCCTAAAATCGCAAAATTAGAAGTGGTGAAGGACCATGGACCATTTTACAAGACTAAAAATGCAATTAAGTCATTAAAAATGTCAAATAACTATAATTACAAAACAAAATGTAATTAAACTTTTTTTTAACCTTAGCTCAATGTCCTTATCTTGAAATGAATTTCATGTCACCCTAGAATTAATCAAGTACTATATATGTACAAAGTACACTAAAGTTACATGGTGCCCTTTCAACTAAACCACATTCACTATACTTTTGAAATTAATTCAAACCTCCTCACAAAATCATAATTTTTTTTACTTTTTTGCAAAAAAAGCCATGCTACGTTTGTGAATTTATTAAATAACATAAGAGCCCCTATAATTAAATCATAGGTTATATACTAAAATTTGTGGAAGGAATAACACGTTCTTTTTTCTAGTATTGATCATCGTACACGGTATACTAGATTTTAAAAAATAAACAATCAAATACATCATTATAAACATTTAACTTTTTGGTATTTGTTATTGTACACTGTGTACTTGATCTTAAAAATAAATAATACAACAGTCAAACACGTCGTTATAAGCACATGTATTTGGTAGCCATCGTTACACTCAGTGTATACTGATCTTGAAAATAAATAATAAACAGTCAAATACATTGTTACGAACACATTTTATTTTTATTTTTTTGTGTTTATCATTGTACATGGTGTACTTGATGTAATAAGTAAATAATAAACAGATAAATACAATGCTATAAAATTAATTTTTTTGCCTCAAAGAACGTGCTTTCCTCGTATATGTTGCAAATGACTCTTGAAAGAAATAAACAAATAATTAAATACATGGTTATATATGAGTTACTTAGGTTATTAGGGAGATTTGATTTAATCTCCCTATTCTAATTGATTAAAACATGTGCTACTTATATATGCACATTCGTTTTATTTTATATAGGATGTAGATGTAGAATATGAGGCTGAAGTTTCCTACACAATGTGCAAAATAGCCACGCCTATGAATTTTAAATTAAATACATATTTCAAGCTTGATCAATGCTAATTAACATGGTTGCTTGTAATATTTCTTTGTATATAAACCCAACACTTAAATTTTTTTGTTAATTTTTTATGGGCTTCGAACTCATGATAATTGCACATATCTAAAGATTTTAATGTTTATTATTTCAGTTAAGTCTCATTGTTGAATTTCATAGTTTTAATAGTGATTGTATTTGTGGAAAAGTGGTCACTGACAAGAACTAGTGACAAAAAATAGAGGAGAAAATTACACTTTTGATAATATTATTAGAATACCTTATAATATCGGTATCATATTTTGCGAAATAGTTTAAAATGATATAAAAAAAAATAAGGCATGTTTTTAATATGGGTAAATTATATCTACTTTCTTTAAGGTTTGACATAATTACAAATACTCCTTGTTGTTCGAAAAATTATAAATACCTCCCTGAGGTTTGTAATTTTTAACCAAAGGCCTGAAAATAACCAATTTGCCCTTAAATTTTTTTATTGAAATTGTAGAAAAATCACCCGAAGCAAATTGCGTTATTCCTCCTCTGTGTAAAATATTTAAGAAACCTCTCTCTACGCATTGTAGTCCAAAAAATTTTAAGAATTAAATAAAAAATAATTTAGTGCATAAAGGCATTTTGGTCAATTTACCCATAAAAATAGATGAAAATGAGTTATTTGTTAGATGGTTATAAACCTCAGGGGGTATTTGTAATTAACCCCCATCCCTGCCACCTGCCCTTCCCTCTTCCCTCCCCACACCCCACCCTCGCCGCAGCAACGCCTAGAGCAGAAGGGGGCGACGACGCCATCAACGTCGATAGTTAAGGTACTAAAGTTTGGCGATCTAGAAGAAATCCTTTAATGGAACCCAAGCTTTTTATTTTCTTATGTAGGGAGTATATCAGTGGCTACATATCATAATTTTATCAAACCAAAACATATCAAACGTAGTTATTATGCTCGTCTACAGCTGCAACTCTACTACTTCAAAGCACTCAAAACAGTTAGTAATATCCAAATCAAGAAACTGTGTGGTCTGAAATGTTAGGGTAAATGCTTAAAGTGTATGCTGGATAGGAAAAGAAAAAAAATACCGGAGGAAGAAATTTTTTAGCAAAAAATTGTTCTACAAAGGCCAACAAGATTTAATTTATTAAACATTTAGAATTGTTTTTTACCTTTCAAAATCTTTCATATTTTGAAGGACTTGTACCCATACTCAGGACTTGTCATCCCGTCTTCCCAATCTCCCATCCGACGCCCGCCAAAAACTACCTGCTGGATGCCCAAATACCTGCAATAGAGGAGGTTCGGTGAATTTGATGCCCTGATGCATAGTAACACTAAGAATAGGTACAATTACATAAACATTCATACGTATAACAAAAGTCTGTTGATTTCAAAAGATTATGTTGCCTAAGCGTGGCACTATAATATTCGATAGAGATGGAGGCTTACTCTGAGCTTAATACGGTCAAGCAGTTAAGAAGAACGTCTATTGAAAAGAAATCAGCTGTCCCAAGGTCTACCCTGTTACAACATTCAATAAATGATGTAAGTAGCTTAAAAGCCAGATAGAATCTCATGTTATAACATAAAACTAAAAAGAGATTAAGAAATCATACCAGACCCTGCCCCAGTTGTCTTGGAATTCAACATCACCTATATCATGAAAGGACGAAGGCATCACCTTGAAACCCTTATCTGCATCATAGAGAGGATCGTACTCCATTGACGAGTTTGACAACTGCATTCATTAAGAGCTAATTTGGATAATATTGTTGTTGCTTGAGGAAAACTATACCAGAATACAAAGTTACCGAACACACTACCATAAGCAAATTTTTTATACTTTTTATGCGTTTCCACGAATGAGGAAGTTGGCACGTTACTGCCACAATCTTGACAGAAGTATATTTCCAAGACTCTCATAAGTTGACATGTTAACCAAAGGAATTAACGACGAAGTATATTTCCAAGACTCTCATAAGTTGACATGTTAACCAAAGGAATTAACGACAAATTGCTTCAATTGAGTCATTCACATGAGGAAAATCCAAACCGGAATATAAATTAACTAAATTGGACATAAACTCCATACTGGTAATAGAAATGAATATTTGTTATTATAATGTGGCAACTGCATCTCTCCTTTTCTTTTTGTCAAATGGTATCTTCTTACCTTATCCACGATCATAAAGGAATCTCATGACCTGCTCATAGTATTTACTAATCTTTAGGTATTAAATCATCAATTGATACATATTTTAGATGCCCACATTTTTAGGCTATAGGGAATGCCTCTCCGTATTTTCAGAGAATCAAAGGAGATCTATAGAAAGTTTCTGAAATAATAATAGTTGTAAGCACATGGACTCTACTAAAAAAGGCTTATTCAGATGATCAAATACAATTAGCAGGGCCAGTATTGTTCCACAAAAATCCTCACTCCCCCCCCCCCCCCCCCCCCCCACCATTCTTTAGAGCGTTAATGTCTGAATCTCAATAAAGAAGATATATCAATAAGCACAACGAGAAACATGAATCTCAAGAAGACTGAACCTGCAGATTGCTTGAGTTAAATGCACCTAAGCGACCCATCACATACCATGATTGAATAACCTGTTGCACAAGAAACACAGAGATAGTAAATGCTTAATCTTGGAGATACTCTTCAGCCTAAAAGAATAACAAGAAGCAAATGATAAAGAATTTAAGACTTCCAAATAGTTAATATGAAATAGTCATGTGAAAAGAAGGAGAAGAAAGAGAAATACACATACACTACCAAGAAGGTCAAGATCTCGATCAGAAGGTGATCCATATAACTCAAACCATATGTAGGAACCTAGAGGATTAAAACTGCAATCATAACAAAGAGTATAAGCATTGTCTTAACATGAATCGACAGTTATAGCAAATTAAAGTAGGAGAACGTGGAATATAGATGACATCAAAACATATAAGGCAAACTTGTCTTCTCTTGAAAGGTAGAATAGTATAAATTTGTTCATAAAGAGTAAAAGTACTTTTAGCAAATACACATGTTATACTTTACATGATAATAGTATTGTTTATCAGATTTTATTTCACAAATTACTTTGCCTTAAGAAATCCCTTTCTTGTCCATTTTACAGCTTAAAAAGTAATTTGACAAGTATGAATGAAATAATAACTCATGGAACCGAGAGACCTGTCTTTGTTTTCGTCTTCTTCAAGTCTCATAACTTTGCAGAAGGTATTAATAAGGATTAAGAAAATGAATGCAAAAGTAAATAAGCATCATAACATGAGACAAGAAATGCTTAAACCAGGGAGTTTACTTGATAGTAATATGCCATAATTAAGTATAACAGGAACAGAACAAGGGAGAGTTAAGAGGCACCGCAAGGTAATACAACAGGGTCGTGTATACGTCATGAAGCTCTACCAGTTTTGCAAGAGAAACAACCACTAGATTTCGGATTGGTATTGATCTACAGTTGCTCAATATATAAGACCGTAACTATATAATAATTTCAATTTGGAAGGGAAAGGAACTTAACATATAGAGTCAAAAAGTTAGCATCAACAGAAACATCTGCTTCATAGAACGATATTCCACTTAACTCTTTAGGATTTGACAAACAATATATTATACAGGTTGATTCTATGTGCATTCTCTGTTATAGTTAAAAGTGCTTTAAACTTGCAGTCAAATGACAACTTGTGGAAGCAGGTTGATCTTTTCTTATGACCATCTTTTCCAAGGAGCTATAAACTTTCACACATTTGCTTTTACTTGAAAGCATGGTCTAAATGTTCCCCTACTTCTATGTTTTTATTACATTTAATGAGGGCAGGATTATATAGCTGGCGTAGCAATGCTTAGAGAAACCAGACCCACTATTCGCTGATCATACCCTCAACTAAGATTAGGCAGCCAGAAGTTTTAAGACATCCAGAACCAAATGAAGATGAGGTTTTGAATATTTAACGAGTTACACTTTAAGACCTCATTTCATGCACGAAACCATATTTTAATTGTTCTGTTTTCCACATTAAAACTCAAAAACTGCCAAGGGTAAAAGGAAACAGAAAGTATGTGAATGGTACTGCACTTTTTCTGGAGTAGCAAAAGAATATAGAAATAAAGCTTTCTCTAAGCATTTAAGTTTCATTAAGATAAATACCAGCTACTAAATACTCAACATAAGAGGAAATCTGCAAAGTGTATAAGGGGGGTGAGTGACAGAGAAAGGAACTGCAAAGAGAATGTGGAGGAGCATCAAAGATATGCAAGTAATAGGTACATTACTCTCTAAAGCTGACTTTGAACGCAAGGATAGATCCAGTTTTAGATTTCTGGAAATCTCTCCCCTTCCTTTGGACTCTTTCTTCCACCTATCAAGTATAGAGATGAAAGTTGCATTAGGCATGGAAAAAAAAATTATATAACATATACTTTGCTCCAACAGAATATGAACATTACCACTAGGAAAGACAGCTGAAATGCGGAGAAGTTGCTTCTTTAATAATAATATAGGACCAGAATCTTGAAAGCAAAGAAAATAGATTTTCAACAACCCATAAGTGTACTTATTAGCCTTCCTTCAACCATCTGCCACTATCTAATCTAAACACAGGCTGGGAACAGCTTGTCTCGTTACACAAAAGCCCAATATGTACCTTTAACCATAAGGAAATGCTAGAATAAACATGTCGAAAGAAGTTTCAAGTAAGAATTTCAATGGCTAGTGTAACTTGGCACAGGCTGACACTTTAAGTCGAAACACAAGGGAAACTTCACAAATTGAAGGAAATAGGAAACTTTTAATGAAGAAGGTGAACATGGTTCATTCTGTCAGTCATATAGATTCTCAAAATCAATCAATAACTCGACGCAATTTGAACAAAAAAATAACTTACTCTTTTTCTCATGAGCTCAGGGTTGCCAATGCTATCCCCCAGAACAGCTCTAAGCTCAGAATCATTTCTACAGGCATCTTCCAACACCCTGCGGATAGATTCAAGACAAAGAAATAGCCATCCGTTGTCACACCTGTAAATGCGATTAAACAAAGACCTGAAGCAGAAAAGAAATAGCAAAAATTACTTCGCCCAAGCAGGATAATTGTGGCGTTGCTCATACTCGCGTTTCCTCTTTTCCTCCCGGACTTTCAATAAACGGCGCCCTCTTGCTGTAGTGCCTGACCCTTTAGCAGCCTTTCCATTTAGAAGACTACTGCTGCCTCCATCGCTTGTACTTGGAGTCGTATCAATCCCTTGATCAATATTCCCTCGAAAATCCTTCTGAGACAAAGCTACAATAGATGGGAGCATATGTCGCCATGACTTCCTATTAGCAGGATTTATTACGCTATTTTGAGGCATTGCTGGGAATAGAGCTGGTGAGAGGGGACGTGAAGAGGACGGAAGTTCCTTCCATGGAGTGAAACAAGAGCATCGAGCATATGCACAAGACATATCCATTGTTTCTCTCTGTTGATTATCTGTGTTAGAATATTTAGATTTATACTTATTTTTTTTCATTTGTTTTGAGTCCACCACCCTGACATCTCAATGGGCCAAAATTATCCATGCTCAGACCCTTTGAGTTAGGCGCCCAAATTTAAGTGAGGCCCAGACCCATTACATTAAAATGATTGGATCTGGGTCGGGTAATATCCCCGCTGCTACCCGACTCTACCCATACCCAACTTTACCCAATTTCTCACCCAAAATTATATTTGAAATTCTGCTCTCTGTCTCAGTGTTCTCCCATGGTCGACTTCATTCACAACTCACTCTCCTCCACAATCAGCTTGACTGTTGCTTTCAACCGCCAGATTCGACAGACCGCCCCTCCCTTCTCCAGTAGGCCGTCGATTCTCGAGCACCAAATGCGAAGCCCATTTTCACAAATCGTGAGCCCTTTTTCTCTGTTCTTCTCCATTCATAAATCTCAATTGCTTGGCCTCTTGTAAAACCTTTCTTTGTGCCCAACGTAAAACCATTTGTAAAACTTGGAGCCCTCTTTCTTTGTGCCAAACGCCAAAGAGTTTGCAAATGAACACTTCTTTAGATGCTTCCTTTCTGTCCAAATCAAAAGGCAACAGCAATGTAAATGTCTTGTACCTGTTATGCATATCAAAACCCTTGGTTTATTTGGAGAAGAAGATTTATTTGTTGATGGTTTGTTTCTTGATTATAGTGAATGTAGTGATTCTTTGGGGTTGTTGAAACAGGGGTCAGTGATGTGGGTTGTCTCATTTGCAAAAATGAAGGAGCTTTTAGCTTGGGGCTTTGTATTAGATTTTTTTTTTCTTTTTTTTTTGTGTGGGAAAAACTGGTGTTGGGAAAAAAATAAATAAATAAATAAAACGATCGGGTCAGGTCTAGACCCGGCCCAAAAATTCGGGTCTCACAAAATAAATTTTGGGTCTTGGACCCATTGGGTTTGGGCTATAAACTAATAATTATACTAGCTATTAACCCGTGCGTCGCACAACATATAGTTATTGAATTAAAATTATTTGATATTTAATATTAATTATTTAAGTTTATTTGAATTAATCAATAGTAAGATATTGAGATATTAACTCTTATTATATTTTATTGACAATTGAAATTGTTAACAAATTATTTTTTGTGTTAGCTATTATATGAATGTCATAATTGTAAATATATCTTAATGTTTTTATAACAATCGTATACTTAGGAAGTATCTTTTTTTTAAATAATGATCGTAACAAATAAGTTAAAATTGAATCAATTAGAAAATCCATTTATATTAAATACATTAATCTAGAAATAACAAATCTAATAAACAAACAAAATAAAATGTAAAAGTTCAAAATCCATGGTTAAAAATTTGCTAAATACTTCAAAATAAATTAACTGCATCATATGAGTTCATATAGATGCGGCTATTCAACTGAATGTCTAGCGATTTCCAAGAGGCAAGTGTGGCTTCATCTACCCTACTGGGATGTTAGTGTAACTTGGGTAACTCGATAATGGAGGGGTAAGCTTCCAGTTAGTGCAGCATGTAGGTAGCTTACTACTATCTTCGTATACCATATTTGGCAAGAAATAAACAACAGCAAATATGGTGGAGCATCCAAACCGACACAAACTACAACCTCCCTTGCTTTGGATCAAATAAAAAATAGGATAATTAGCTATAAATTCAATAATATTGCCATGGTCACAGTGTATTAGTTTACTTGTGAATAATAAAATTTATTGATTTGTTGAGGTATATGTATTAAGTTAAATGAAAGCGGCTCAAGAATAGTATTTTTTTTCTTTTTACTATAACTGATCTAATGCTTATATAATAACTAAATAGAAAATATAATATTTGACAATAGCTATATGATTATCGAAATATAATTAAAAAATTTTCATATTGTAAACATGATTTAATTGTATTATTATAACATGATTTTTTACTAATAAATAATAATAAAATTAAAATTTCTGAAAATTCTTATATAGTTTGATAATTATTTACATAGTATATTAATAACATAATGAAATGACTTGAGAAAGTATTTTCGACATATTTAAATCCAAAAAGTAAATAATGCAATCACTTTAAAGTAACATACGTTTACTCAAGAAATATATGGAAATGATATATTTAGATGTCAATCAATAATATCCCATAAAATTTTATCTATCTTCTTAAGCAATACTGTCTGTTATATTATACCATATGATCTAACACCCCCTGCCCTCCCCCCCCACCAAAAAAAAAAGGAAAATACAACATGATAAACAAAAACTATTGAAGCGAGATAAAAATTATAAAAATGCATGGAAAATAATATCTTATGATTTAAACAATGCATAAAATTAAGAAGGTAACGACATCGTTTATACTCAAGAAACATACTTTAAATCAACAAAATAATAAAAATATACTTTGTAACAGTAAGAATATTATATTTACAGAAATAAAATATTATAAAAGATAATTATTTGAGAAGCTTAACTGAAGTTGAACTTGATAAAATTATGAAAATGTGGAGAAGATGAGTGATTTAAACATAGAAAACAATTGTGATGAAAATATAAGAAGTCAATAAGAATAAAACTCGTCACTGTATTTTAAGTAGTATATAAGAAATTAGGGAGAGAATTAATTGATTACTATAGTTTGATGCAGATCATGTTTACAATAAAACATGAATATGCGTTGGATCTAACAATCATAATAATAATGATTAATTAGGTTTAATTACTAATAATTGATATAATTAACCAAGGAACTGTATACTCAGAAAAATTGTAACTGATTACATGATTAGTACTTGTATATATGACATAAAATAAGTTTTAAAATATCACATATCACCATAATTAGAGGATCCAAAATTAATATTAAGTATCATTAATTAAATTAGCCAAAATTAAGGGTTTAGTCAACAATTGGATTTGAGTTTAAAAAGAATTATCATGGGTATTTTGCAGGGTGCATACAAAAAGATAATTATCTACTATTCAACAAAATAATAATTTAACGATTTTGGATATTTATTTATTTTGTTGCAAATATGATGTATAAGCTAAATAATGTTTTGTACAATGAAGTGTTTTCAAAACCTAGTTTATAAGTTGTGAAATGTTTTTATTTTAAATGACTTAAATTATAAAAAATATTTTATGTAATTTGAAAGAAAATGTAAAGATTTGAAAATAAAAAGTAATTTAGAATAAAAATAATTAAGAATTTAATATAAATGGAGGGACTTAAAGAAGTAAGAAAATAATGATGAGAGAGACTAATTAATGAAAAGTTACTATAATTGACAATTTATATCTATATATACTATATTATTATTGGAGAGGGCCTCTTTGGTGTCCACATTAATTTGGTCTGTCATTTTCAAAAAAAAAATAATTAATTAACTATTTTTAACTTCCCCATGATATTTCATAACAACCTTTGGTAGTTTTTTTTCTCTTCATGCATTTTATCTTATTTTAAGTAATTTTGAACTTTACAAAATGTAAATCATATAATTTATAAAAATATTTTATATTAAATATCTTTTTAAAAATTATGCACATATATATGATGTGCCACACTTACTAGTTTTTAGAAATAAGTGCATGTGGCAAACTTGATCAAAACTAACTTGTCCACCTCATTATCCACATAGGATAGAGATGAACACATAGGATGGTATTTATTTTAAATATTATAATATGATTGGGTATTTTTAGGGTATGAGTCTGGGTGGGGCCTTACCCTACCCATTGACAGGCCTACCACCACTATATATAGAGGTTTAATAATCATTAATATACACAACATTCCTCTTTTCTTTTACTACTTTCTACATGGTATAAGAGCAGGTTCAAAAAAGAGTGAGAAAAAATTAATATATATATATATATATATATATTTCTTAGAAAAAAAAAGAGAGAAAAACACAAAAAAAAAGGAGAGACCTAAACCCTAGTTACTCAAATCCTTCACCTCGCGCCGCCGTGCCTCAGGCGCTTCTACTCGCGCCGGCCCGCCATCACTTCTCCTCACACCGTTGCGCCAGCGCTTCTCCTCACGCCGCCCCGCGTCCGACGCTTCTGCTAGCAATGCCCCACCTGCGGCGATTCTGCCTGCACCGCTGACCGGTGTTCCCTTGTCCCCCACCCAGATATGAGATGATAGCCTGAATCTGTTCTGTGTTCGCTATCTTAGTTTTTTTTACCTTCTGTTTCTATAATTGTTTGTCTATCTATCCCACTTGCTCATGGTTACCATTGAACATAAAAGTGCTCTTGGCACCACTGTTAAGTTGAATGGCCAGAATTATATCCTCTGGTCCCAGGCCTTTCGGTTGTTTCTTGGGTCTCAAAATTAACTGAATCATATTTTGACTCCTCCACCAACCTCTACTGATGCTAATTTTTCTACTTGGCAACAAGTTGATTACTCGGTTATGACTTGGCTTCTGAATAGTATGGAGGAATCTATTAGTTCCAATGTTATGCTTCTAACATCTGTTAAAATAATGTGGGATACGTTACATGATATGTATTCTCAGGAAAAGAACATATCTCGTGTTTTTGAACTGTATGAGAGAGCGAATGATAGTGAACGGTAGTGAACGAGCGAAGTAAATCATACTATCCCTTCCCTACGGTCAGGGCTAATTTACAACTATCGAAGAAGTATACTGCCTCACTGGTCCCAAAGGGCAGTTAAGCAGCTCCGCCTTCAATGCCCCACAAGCCTGGTCCCAAGGGGCAGGCTTGTTGTGGCATTTCCAGTCGCCTTCGAGCCAAATCCCTTTTGGAGTTCGGCTCTCAATTGCGGAACGAACCCTAAACGAGTCCGTTCCTTGTTCCAATGTTATGTTTTCTAACTTCAGCTAAAACAATGTGAGATACGTTACATGATATGTATTCTCAGGAGAAGAACATATCTCGTGTCTTTGAACTATATGAGAGACTTTGTTCCCTCAAACAAGATGGTCGTACAGTTGCCGACTATTTTGCCTCCTTGAGGGAAAAATCTGATGAGATTTTGTTATATCACCCGTTAGGTTGTGATGCTCAGACTCGCAAGACTCCGCAGGAAGATTTTTGGTGGCGAAGTTCCTGTCTGGCCTCGACAACAATTTGAAATCGGTTCGTGATCACCTCTTAGCCAGTGACTCCGTGCCTACGTTATCCAATGCTCTACCCCGTGTCCTCCACGTGGCTACTGACTCCTATGACTCTTCATCTGGTACAACCACCGATTCCTCAGCCATGGCAGTTCGTGGCCGCGGTCGGAACTCTTCCCGAGGCCGTGGTGGTCGTGGTCGAGGCTCCAATGCTTCTACTAACTCCCGGTATTGCACCCACTATGGTCGAACCAATCATGTTGCGGAAAAACGTTAGCTCAAATATGGCAAAGAGGAATGGGCTAATACAGTTAAAAGTGATGGTGAACCTGCAGCACCGGAACCTTCTACTAATGAATCCGATTTGGTTACCCTTAGCCGTGAAGAATATGAACAGCTCCTCCATCACCCTGTGGCTAATTCCGCTGCCCCTGCCACAACTTCCACTCCGATTGCCTTTGCTGCAACTCATGGTGAGTCTTGGATGCTAGATTCAGGTGCTACTACACACCTCACTGGTAATCGCTCTCATTTTTTTTCTCTCTTTTTCTCATACCTCTCCCCCCGTTCGCCTCGTTGATGGATCCTACTCTCCCATATATGGCTCTGGTACTGTTCATCCCACACACCAACTTACCCTTACTAATGTTTTGTTTGCGCCAAAGTTTCCTGTTAGTCTCCTCTCTAGATTTCCACCTCGTCTTGAAAACCGTAGTTCCTCTCCATTTAGTTTACTTCATTATGATATTTGGGGTCCGTGTCGTATTGAGTCTATTGGTGGGTTTAGGTACTTTCTTACCTTTGTTGATGATTACTCAAGAATGACTTGGGTCTATTTACTCAAGGATCGGTCTCAAGTACCTGCTATCATAACTTCCTTTTATAATGAAATAAAAACCCAGTTCTCCGTTAATATTCGTATTTTCTGGACTGATAATGCTCTTGAGTTTGCCCAAAAAGCAGTTTCTAACTTCTGTGATTCTCATGGCATTTTACATCAAACTTCTTGCTCATATACCTCTCAACAAAATGGTGTAGCAGAACACAAACATCGTCATCTTCTCGATGTTGCTCACACTATTATGGCACATATGCATGTTCTTAAGTCTTATTGGGGGGATGTTATTCTCACATCTTGTTATCTCATTAACCGTATGCCTTCTAGTGTTCTCAGTGGGGATAATCTGTATTCTTGTCTTTTCCCTAGTAAGCCTCTCTTTGAGGTAACTGCTCGAGTCTTTGGGTGTGTGTGCTTTGTTCATCTCCATTCTCCTAATCTCGATAAACTTTCACCTTGTTCTGTTAAATGTAAATTTTTGAGGTATTCACGGGCACAAAAAAGATTATCGGTGTTATGATCCTAAGTCTCACCGGTCATTTACCTCTGCAGATGTTACTTTCTTTGAGTCCATTGCTTATTACTCTAAGACCTCTTCCCCTAACGTTCCTACTACATCTCTTCCCTTACCTGTCCCGCATTATCACATCCTCACCATACAGAACAACCTACACAACCATTACAGGTGTATTCCAGGCGTAATCGTTCTATGACTACCACGCCTGTTGATCCGCCTCATCTTCCTCTTACTGCAGCTCCTGGCACCCCGACCCCTAAGTCTGCAGACGATCTTCCCATTGCTCTTCGCAAAGGTAAAAGGTCTTGCACTGCTCATCCATTGGCTCCTTCCATTTCCTATAAATGTCTTAGTCCTGTTTATCATGCTTTCACTGTCTCTCTATCATCTGTTTCTATCCCTAATTCTTATTGTGAGGCACTTCAGCCTCCAAAGTGGAAGGTGGCAATGGATGAGGAGATGTCTGCTCTCATTTCCCGAGGATCCTGGGAGCTTGTCCATCCACCTCCTAACGCCGACGTTGTTGTTTGTCGATGGGTATTCACCCTCAAGTTTCAGGCTGACGGGGCCCTAGACTGATATAAAGCTCGCCTGGTTGCCAAGGGCTTTACTAAGACGTATGGGGTAGATTATTTTGAAACATTTTCACCTGTTGCTCGCCTAAACTCTATTAGAGTATTGTTTTCCTTGGCAGTTAATCTGAATTGGCCGATGCATCAGATGGACATAAAAAATGCTTTCTTATATGGTGACTTGAAGGAAACTGTCTATATGGAGCAACCTCCTAGTTATGTTGCTCAGGGGGAGAAGCAATGAATGGTGTGCATATTGAAGAAAGTGATCTATGGTCTTAAACAAAGTCCAAGAGCATGGTTTGATAAATTCAGTACTATTATTGGTGAGTTTGGATTTTCATGGTGCCAAGCAGATCATTCAGTCTTTGTTCGAATTAAGGAATCAGGTACGGTTATTCTAGCAGTCTATGTTGATGATATCTTGATCACATGTAGTGATGTTTTCGGGATAGTAGAGGCCAAGACATACCTAAGGAAGCACTTCGTCACTAAAGATTTGGGGTGGCCAAGGTATTTTTTGGGGATTGAAATTGCTCATAGCAAGCATGGGATCTCTCTATCTCAGAGAAAATATGCTTGTGATCTCCTTCAGGAAGCAGGTTTACTCGGCACTAAACTGGTGGACAATCCTATGGATTTTAATCCAGATTTCTGGAATGATGATAGTAACTATTTGGAAGACAAGGCAAAGTACAAAAGACTTGTTGGGAAGCTAATCTACTTAATCGTGACTAGACCTGATATCTCCTTTGCGGTTGGCCTAGTTAGTCAGTTTATGGATAAGCCACGATCAGTTCATTGGGAAGCTGCTCTAAGGATCTTGAAATATATAAAAGCATTCCATGGTAAAGGGTTATTATTCCAACAACATGGACACACAAAGATTGAAGCCTATTCTGATGCAGCCTATGCAGGATCGAAAGATGATAGGAAATCTACTTCTGGATATTGCACCTATGTTGGTGGGAACCTTGTGACTTGGCGTAGCTAGCAAAAAATAAACTACAGTTGCTAGATCAAGCGCAAAGGCTGAATATCGGGCTATGGCTCACACCATTAGTGAAGTTTTATGGTTAAAGAATCTTTTGAAAGAGTTAGGTTTCACGAACAATGATCCTGTACCTATGCACTGTGACAATCAAGCAGCTATTCATATTGCCAGTAATCCTATTTTCCATGAGAGGACAAAGCATATTGAGGTTGATTGTCACTTTGTTCGTGAGGCTCTCATGAGTTAGAAAATTTGCACTCCATTTACTCCTTCTTCAGAGCAAAGAGCAGATGTTTTTAGCAACGCTTTAGGAGCAAAGCAGTTTAATATTCTGTGTAACAAGCTGGGCATTATTGATATATTTGCTCCAGCTTGAGGGGGAGTGTTATAATATTTAGATTTATGCTTATCTTTTCCTATTTGTTTTGAGTAGGTTTCTTTTATAGTTATACATTAAGTTGTAGTTATCCTTAATTCCACCACTATATACAGAGGTGGAATAATCATTAATATACACAACATTCCTCTTTTCTTTTACTACTTTCTGCAATCTGCACATGCATCGAATTCATCAATACAAACACATATCTCTGTGTGTGTGTGTGTGTATATATATATATATATGCAAAAATCCTGTTGTTCTTTTGCCTAAATTTATCTTTTCCATTTCTCTCAGATTCATGCATAGGAGAAACAGAACTAAAAAATAACCCTTGTAACGCTGCAACTCTATTGTACTAATTTAATTTTATTTATCATTTAAGTGCAGTTTACAAATAAAAATAAAAAACTAAAATTTAATTAATCAAAAGATTGGGTAAATTATTGAAATATGTGGAATAATTTGACAACAGTATGTATCACACTCATTCACCTTTTAAATAGATTAACAGACTAACAAAAGCAACATATTTAATAATTGCTTCCTTTTTCTTCTGGTCTACTGATAATCCCATTCATTCATCAGTTTGATTAAGGTCATAACAAATCAAGTTTGAACATTACATGCTTTTTTAATCCAAACTTTGAAACAAAAAATTTCAAGTAATGTTGTTATTAATAATTTAAACAGAAGCATATTGCCCCGTCCCACGCAAAAATTGACGGCAAATCTTCCGCTTTTCTACTGATTTCATACTGTAAATCATCAGTATTTCAGATAAAACAAACTTAGCGAAAGATTTTCCAAATTTCAAGAAACAGTTCTACTCAAAATATACTGAAAGGGTTGCAAATAATTGAACAGAAGCCATTCACTCGCCATATCAGTAAATAAACCAACAATGAATCTTCACATTTTCCAAATAATTTCATTTGGTTAATCAGCTCTGCAAATTAAAAGTTTAGAAAATATTAAATTTCAATAACTCAAAACATTCCTTCAAATGTCCAAAATATGTAAAATTATCTATTAAAAATAAAGTAGCTCTCATCAAATGTAATCTTCTAGAAAATTTGAGAAATTTAACGACGAATAAAGTAACAACAGTAAAAACATATGAATACAATATGAATACCATATATGAGTGTGCATATACATATCCACATATACACAACACACACACAATCTGTGGTATCGAACCTCAAATTAGCAACTGGCGGAGACGCATGCGGCGGCTGTGGTCGTGCGCTTGGGGAAGTCGATTGTGCGCGGTGGTTTAGGAAGATAAAATGAGGTGGACTTTATGGCTAAAGTAAGGCCATGTTTACTAATGAAGTTAGGATATAGGGGGTTGGATTAATTTGGGACTAATTCCTGACTTAATGGACCTTACTAAAAAATTCTGTGCTTACCTTGTAGGAAATTTAAGTGGTGAACAAAATAAACCACATTTACTTGCCCTCACTATTTCCTAGACTAGCAGAGATGTTGGACGAATTTGCCCCCTGTGTGACCGCGCCCAATCTCCCTCTCTTCTTCTCATAACGTGTCAAATTCATGAACATGAAACCCTAGATGCCTTCAATCTACCCCCATCGCTGAGTTGTTTGGTGCCTTTGGAGAGGTGCAACAGATCACCTTACACCATCGTTTCAAGGTAAACCCTTCTAATTTGATGTACGTCCCTCCTGCATTGCTTATTTTTTTCTTCAATAATGGCTGACATTGTACTAGATAACCTCGTGTTCTGATTATTGCATTGTAGCACCCCTATTACGATTTTTTTTGTGCTTTTTGTTGCTGAACTTCACTCAATAATCCTATATTTGTAAATTTGGTCGGTGGTTATTTCACTCGTTCGGACGTCGTCCCCAACTGAGAACTTGTTCAATTTGTATGTTGTGGGTTGTTACTGAATCGTTGTGTGGTTTAATCTTTATGTGCGTCGTTTTCGAGTCTCATGATGATTGCGAAACTTGTGCACATGGGGTTCAATACCTTGACACGCAATTTGCTACTGTTACAATTAGCGATCGCTTAAAACGAAATGCAATATTACCTCCCTTAACTTTCTTATTTATATATGTAATGCCTCATGTTGCTGGGTTGCAGTCACCCTGCAATTGATATTGCATTTTATATGAGTCATTTTTCATTATACATGTATTTTTGAACCCTTTTGTTGTTCCGGTACGGCCATTGTATATGCTTTGTATTTTTAAGATTGTTTCATCTTTTCTCCCTCGTTTAGTATCTTCAAATACTGCATTGCTAATAGTTCTTTCATCACCTCCTGTATTGTGTAGTTAATGTAAATGGATAATGGTAATTGTGGCGGGAGTTCAAGCAACAGGACATCTCCAGGTATGAGATCACCCGCTTCGCATCAGTCGGCTTCTTCATCCGATGATTTCCCACGCATATGCATCTGTGGTAGGAAGGTGGTTGCTCGTGGATCGGTAGGAACTCGGCTAGACGCTTTCATGGTTGCCCCGGTATTGAGATAGGTGTTCTTCTGCCTTACTTCCCTTTGTCTAATCTTCCCATTGCTGATTATAATCACTGTTTTGAATGGTCAATATTGTCGTACTTTCGAATGGATTGACCCTCCTATGTGTACTCGATCGAAAGAGGTCATTCTTGGGTTGCTCAATCGGCTCTCACAACATGAAGCTGCCGTAAAACGCCTCAACGAACTCCTTCAGCAGGAGCAGGCCCGTCGCCAACGTTCAAATCGTCTACTACTATGTGCAGCTTTTGGTTGGGCATTCTCAATTTCCATGGTTATAAGATTCCTTTAGATGTAGGCTTATTGTGATCTTGGTGTGATATTTTGCATCTATATATATTGCTCGTGGTGTTGGTTTGTTAATGTTTAATTCTTACTTATGTAGGAATGCCTGATTTTGCTGAATCTATGGGCCATAACCAAAGCTCCCGCATCATGTGTCAGTGTTTCGTTTTGGAGGATAAGATGTATTTGTATATGGTTGTGTAGCTTTCTATTTATGGCAGGCGTACTTGACCCTGGAGGAAAATTGGTATAGTTGTTTATAGCTGGGGGGAACTTAGGTGTGAATCGCAAATGTTTGCAGAACATTGTGTTAGTGAATGTGTTTTTCAGTGCATGTATGCCAAACGTGTTTCCATACCAATGTCAACTAGGTTTCAGTAATGTGCACTTGCATATAAAATTGCTAGTTGTTTCACAACTGAAGTGTTTATTAGCCACTTTGGGCGCACTCATGGATGTATAGCACATTTCGTATACATGATGGCAGAGAACATCTGTTTATGTGGCTGATCGATTTTTCATGGTTTCGGGTGTTGTGTGTGTGTTTGCTGCAACAACTGAACAACTATTTCAAAGGCAATAACAAAATGCTTGGGAATTATATTTTAATGTCGATAGACGTTGCATTTGTTTTTTTTCTAAATTGTTATAATTTGTGAAACTATGTCATTGTTTTTGAGCTTGGTTACACAATACCCCCCAACATAAATAATAAATGTATATTATTTACCCTCTTAGACCCAAAAAAATATGGAAAAATAACCATGCCAAATGTGCACACTTGCCATGAGTTATCCTGAATAATTATGTTAGTCTCAGTTTTATTTTAGGAATTTGCACTTGCGTAGATCACCTAAATATTTCTTTGCACAAGTGATTCTTATTTTAAAGTGAACTATTTAAATGAATACATGATCACTGTGTTGTAATATTGATAATACATGCACAACAAATATAATATCCCAAAAGTGCATATATACTTTGAAAATACTTAAATATGTATTTACGCATTTTTCTTCACAGATAAACTTATAAAAATTTGTGTAAAGTTTATTGTGTGTTGTAACATATATATATATATATATATATATATATATGTAAATATTTATTTACTGAATATGTAATTACTCATTTTTCCATAATTATTAAAAATTTATGTAGAGTCCTAAAAATGATTTTTTAAAATAATTTATTGCACAATGTTTATTTTTCAACATTATTTTTTCCCCCAAAATTATTTTAAACCAAAGTAATTTTGCCAAAAGTATTTGACTTTTATGTAAAGGTTCATTGTGTGTTGTACTCGTTCATTAGTCACCTACAGGAATTTAAAATAATCCAGTGCATGCAAAATAAATACAACGAAAATTGATTTCATTTACTTATTCATATTATTTTTCTCTATAAATTAATTACAAATTGATTTATTTTATAATATACAAAAACATACTGAAGCATCAGAGTTGGGTTATTATGATTGGAGTGTTTATTATTGCTCCACCATTGAAAAACAATGGAAGTGAGTTTGTATGTAGATAAATACAGTGGGCTTTTAGTAATTACAAAAAGTTGGAGAACCAAAAGGATGGAGTAAAACTTTTGGATAGTCAGAAATCTTCTCAAAAAGGCAAAAAAAGATTGCAACAGGCGTCATGGGGAACCCCAAAGGACTCGGCACTTGATTGATGAGAAGATGAAGGGTTGCAGCAAAATGATGACCTCCCCTCTCGGATAAAGAGCACATATATCACCATTTTTACTACTCCCCCATACATTTCCACCATATTTGGCCACAAGTGCTTACTATCCTTTGCAAAGCAAGCTGCCACACGCTCCAAATCTCCACAGAAAAATGGTAAACAAAAAGATGCCAATGGCCCAGAGTCGCTATTCTACTCAACGCCATGGACGAAGGAGGTGGACACAGCCTTCATCAACGTGCTTGCATGGGAGGAGAAAATGGGCTACAAACAAAGAAACCCTGAACGACCAAACCAATGCGTCCTTCAACTCGCTGTCGACACGTGGTCTCGCGGATCGATTGTGGCCACTTGATTTCTACAGAGCCAAGCTTCATTTCCTTCGCACTCGGTACGAGACATTTCGCCGACATTTCGCCAACATGTTTACCATGCAGAGAATAAGCATTAGAAAAGATTGATCTCCCACAAATGGCGTAAGTTAGGACTATATTTGACCAGGAATTTAGTCGTTCATCATGGGGCATGAATATCCCTAAAACTTATCGTCGGCCATTTTTACCCGAGAAGAATTAGACAGTGTGAAAAAGAGTTCCATATCCTTTGGCTCGTAACCAACCGACGTGCAATTAGCAAGTGCTCATTTTCGCCAAACACATCCAGCACCCGAACCGCAACCAAAACTAAAGCTCGCTTATCTGGGTCGCCAAACTCATTCTCAAGTACACGTGTGAGCGTACCTATACGGGTGTTGGCCGTGTTACAAAAAACTGGATACCATCTCCACTTACTGTGGTATCGCCGAGCTGGTAGCGTCTTGCGCCTTACACTTGCGGGAGGAAGTGCTAGCCCGTTTAGTTGCACTAGAGGAGTTCAAGGTCGGATCGTCATTCATGCTGAAAGATGCAGGTGTTTCCTCCTCCAGCCTCACGAAACCCGTATCCGGATTCCACTCCGCGGTTGGGACGTAATAGTCCTGAGTACCCGTTTGTTCCTCCACGTGCACATCATTTTCTACCCTGACGTGGTCAACCCCACGCATAAGTTAGGACTAAATTTGACCAGGAATTTAGTCTTTCATCATGGGGCATGAATATCCCTAAAACTTATCATCAAGCATGAGTCGGACCATTTTTTACCCGAGAAGAATCGTGAAAAAGAGTTCCATATCCTTTGGCTCGTTAACCAACCGACGTGCAATTAGCAAGTGCTCATTTTTGTCAAATACATCCAGCTCCCGAACCGCAGCCAAAACCAAAGCTCGTTGATCTGGGTCGCCGAACTCATTCTCAAGTACACGTGTGAGCGTACCTATACGGGTGTTGGTCGTGTCACAAAAACTATATACCATCTCCACTAATTGTGGTATCACCGAGCTGGTAGCGTCTTGCGCCTTACGCTTGCGAGAGGAAGTGCTAGTCCGCTTAGTTGCACTAGAGGAGTTCAAGGTCGGATGGTCGTTCATGTTGAAAGATGCAGGTGTTTCCTCCTCTAGCCCCACGAACCCCGTATCCGGATTCCACTCGGCAGTTGGGATGTAATAGTCCTGAGTACCCGTTTGTTCCTCCACGTGCACGTCATTTTCTGCCCTGACGTGGTCAGCCCCACGCGTACCAAATGCACGGTCCTTACCAAAAATCTCCCCCCATGCAGAAAAAAATGGAAACGATTTAAATCACATGACCTTTGCCGTTGGATCCACCTAACATAACGAAGGCACGTATAAATCCTCATCATTAATAATATCATCCTAATTGGATGAGATATTTAAACGGAGGTATTAGGATAATATACAATGCATGCAATACAACATCGGTAATAGAAACTATAAACAACATTGTTTAACCACCAAAAAGGTTCAAACCTTCACGTATTCATCCCAAGCATTGTCGTCCTCTATGGTGACCATACACCTGCTTTCATCCCAACCAAGCCCACTTTTCCCAACCATTGTAACAAGCGTCGAGTACTGTTTTTTCCACACATGTAATTTAGAGGTGATATGTGGCTCCGCCTTAATGTGACCGTGCGGAAAGCACTTTGCCATATGTGCTTCTAGTTGGGCCAAGTAACCATTCCTAAACCCATTATCACATTTCCAACCTGTTGAAACAAGCGTCTTCAATCCATTGACGAGGCACTCCTCCTCCTTTGACGTCCACGATCACCTCGTACCCGACCTATCTTTGTTCACACCTCACCGCCGTATACGGCTAGTGCCCTTGTCCTCAGTTGTGTCCATGTTGCGCAATCCGTATAAGAACGATAACGACGGTAACCTACAAATGAACTTGGAACAAGATTAACGATACAAAAGCACATATCAACCAAAAGGTGTGGACCAATATGCCATCTTAAACATAAAAAGCTGCTATAAAATGCAACTGTCAAATATAAATTCATGGAAAATGGATAAGTAAAGTTACACCAACTCATAGCATATAAATTTGGCGGTAAGGTCTATACAAATGAAGTAAATGTAACAAGGGTAACAGTACGATGCATAACGAAACATGAGGGGGTTGTTATCATATTGTATCATAAAGGGGCTTAGTGTCTCCTTATGAAATAGTGCAGTCAAAAACCCTCTAACAAACAAAGATGACGCATAGTTTCACTAAATGGTAACGGTGATTGGAGCTGAAACTAGTGTATATATTGGCCAACAGATCGGATAACAAGGGGATCAGGTAATATCAGTCTCGGTGCAACCACTCATTATCCATTGATTCAGCAGGCTGTCTCGCCGCGCAGACCAAGCAGCACTTGTGTGAATTGTCGACACACAGGGAATGTCCATATCAGCCACATTTTTGCCCTTATTGGGAATATCCGGTTCAAAGGGATCATCCGACATCTCAGTGTGTACGAAGTTATGAAGAAGCGTGCACGCTAAAATAATTCTATTCTGAATCATTATTGGGTAGAAGGCCTGGTTTCGTATTATACCCCAATGGACCTTCAGCAACCCAAAGGCCCTTTTGATCACATTACGAGCTGATGAATGCTTCAAGTTGAAAAAGCTCCTTGTGATTCTGCGGACCACCGAAACCCCGTTCCCATTCCCGAAAATGATATCAGACTCCACGATAAGGTGTCAAGAAGCCTTGGGCATTTGCGTAACCGTTGTCGCATAAATAATAGTTACCTGCATTTGAAGTAGACATATGGACTAAATACGTTAGAAGTTCATGATTTTTATATCGAAGACGTACAATCAAATGAGGTGGAAAATACCGGCGGGGACACAAAGACCATTGGGTCTGTGGATGGCATCACACAATATACGACTATCAGCTGCACTACCTTCCTAACCAGTTAGGACATAGATGAACTGCATGTTTTTGATTGCACACTCCGAGCACGTTACTGCCACCTGACCCTTACGGGTTTGATATGGTGACTTCTCTTGTTCCAGCACACGGACATCAATGAAAGTGCCATCCAATGCACCCAAGTAACCCTGTGTACAACAATTGATTACTGATATATTACGACGAAAATGATAAAAAAAAAAAAATTACACGAAAGACAATTATATAAAGAACGGATTAAACAAGAAGGAAAATTCGTGCCGAAACTGTACCTTGAACCACTTCCACTGGGGTCGGTGCAGTCCTCAGAGATCGGTGTGGGTCATGCAAGGAAAACACGATGCAAACTTAAGTATGGCACTGAGGACCTTATGAAAAATTCTTACTGACGGTGCATCCAGACCTTATGAAGTCGTGTTTACCAATAGCATTTTTCTTGTGGTGGGAAACTACACTAAGAAATATTGCAACCATTTCCGGCATGGTTAAATTCTTGGTGGCAGCAAGACCACCGAAATATTCCAACAGGTAGCACAGCCGTCCGAAAGCATGATGGTCCATACGCAGATTTCGTAGGCAAGACTCATCACTAACCGAAACTAACCTATGGAGGTGCCTAACCTGGTCGGGTATCCTAACTTCAACCTGTATCGATGCTCCCGTGTAGGACGAGCACGTCGTTATGTGGACTCAATTACGTGGATTATAGTAATGAACAATGTAAGTGCTACCATTATCTCAGCGATAATGTGTTTGCAAGGCTATCAAAGCCAAATTAATCATGTGCCTTGACCTCATCCTAAACGAAATTATCAAAACCATAGCCCAAGTTAATTACTGCATTTAACACAGAAGATGTCCAAGTATAAACGTTCATAATTAGTGCAAACAACGACGCCCTACATAGCATTTACATGGAAGATCACATAGCATTTAGTGCGGATGAGATAATGGGAATCAAATACTTTTATTAAGTGCTAATTAGCATCAGTCAAACTTGCATACAAATCAACGAAATACAAAATTCCACCACGGAACAATTTTCTTGCAGCGGAACCCGTGTTTTTTTTTTTTTTCTATAACTAGGACTTGTATTACCAAAAGGGGGATGAGATTGTTTATAGGATTGTAGGCCCCAAACATATGAAAAATTCACTAGCAAAATTTTAGATACATCCATAGTATTATTAAAAAAATTCCATATACAAATTGACTAGTCAACGCACGTAATGGGTAGGAAAATTCCGTAACGATAAAAATTTATGCTATAATCTAAAACAAGCTACCAACATATATAACCATACAAATACAACCAGATGATGTCTTACAATGGGCAGGATAATGGAAGATATAAGAGTCGGATGTCGATTTTAAATAGAACAACAAAATGAGTTAACCTGAACTACAACTTCAAACTCCGTTGGTTCACCAAGCCACGGAAAGATCAAACAACCCTTTACAACATATTTTGCACGAGATTTGTCAAACCGGAGCTACTGCATATGAATTCTATCAGGGTAACAACAATTTTTTTTGCTGGGGAGAGGGGCGCACAACACAATCCAAACCATTGCACTGGGATCCTTAATGTGGACAAAAAAAAAATAACTAAAGAAATGTGGGTTTTAAGAATGAGAAATGGAGAAATTTCTTACTTAGCGACAAACCTTCAATAGTGGGCAAAAAGAGAAAGCTTTCAACAAACGTCACTTAGTTCTTGCAAGGAAAGGGGTTTGATGGCTTACTCCATTCAGATGAAGAGGAAATTGGGAGAGCAATGAGGGCAAAGATGTAATTATCACCTGTTTAGTTGGGGTCATTTTGGCAAAATAACGTTGTGCATTCAATTTGTTGGGAGAAAAACATCCCAACATCCCACCAATCAAATCAGTCAATTAATGTTGCACCTAATCTCACATATGGCGGGTCAGACACATTAATTGCGGTCCACACAAATTACTAGTAAACATCCGAATAATTGGGAAAAGGTGAGAGATCCGACTTAATGCTACTTAGTAAACACAACATAAGAGTGTAAAACTATCTGATTAAGGGTAAACTTGTCCATATGATTCTAAAAGGACTGGATAGAGTATTTCTTCTTATGCAATAATAATGTGCTTAGTTCCTAAAATTTAAAATATCTAATCAGCTTTCAATTAATATTAATTTAATATTTAGAGATAAATTACTTTTTGTCTAGGTATGTAGCTAAATTAAATATGGGCCGTTTGGTTTTATTTACAAAACCCAATTTCTAATTTTACACTGTTTTAGATTTTTGAAACTTGTGTGTTTATTGATGATCCCTTACTCAAGTGGCGAGGTTGAGGTCCCACAATCAAGAGTACGTGGGTTCGAGTACTATGAATGTAGGGAGTTGTTTAGTTCATAAGATCATGTTTGTATTATTCCTTTGGTTGCTTTAATATTGGTACAAGTAGATTTAAAGATGTTGTATTTTCAAATTAATAATTCAATGCTCATTATTCCAAAAAAAAAAAGCTTGTGTGTTTAGCCAAATTCCATTGAAAAGACTCATTTTCAATGAAAAATTGCAACCTAATCTAATCTACTGAAACACATTTCTCAAATCGTCTTTCTAAACCTCATCATTTCCTAATAAAATAGGGTATGACATGACATATTATTACATCATGTTGACTTTTTAAGAAATAAAAAAAATATATTATATTGTATATTCAAAATATATATCTAGAGAATACATTAACAAATCTAATCCAAACAAATTTTGATTTCTCACACCTATAGATCCGTGTTTGAAAACATACAATCGAAACATATTTTCAATTTTCATTAGAAATGCTGGATCCAAAAATTGAAAACAAAATAGAAACAAAACCAAACGGGCTATTCGTGTTCTGGTTGTATGGTAAGTCTAAAAAAATGATCACTTCTGGTCTTTTTTTCAGATGGTCGTAAAAAATTAACAGATGAATGCACGTGCAAGTCATGTATTCGATCTGTAAAAGGACTATAACTGAAAACTCAACTATGTATGCCCAATTTCCAATTTCTCCCTATAAAATTTTAAATCCCCAATTTGAATTGGTTTTCTATTTACCTTCACAAAATCGACCGCAAATTTTCATTTTCATCCGATTGAACTCTAATTCCCCGAGCTACCAGATTATTTTTTAAAGTGAAAGCGATGAATATTATTAATTGAACTAAATTGATGACAATCAGCCCCGTCGACTATCAATCTCTAATAGAGACAATTACAATAATTATACATTGATCAACAATATTACATAAATGAAATCTAAACAACCACTTACTATAACAGTATACAAATAATCCTACAATACAGTAGACTATCATCCCACGTATTGATGGGGATTTGAACCCATGACCTCTAGGGTCATGGGACCTCAACCTCAACCACTAGGCCAAATTGGTCCCGAGCTACCAGACTATAGTCCATGCAAATTTGTCCAAGTTTTGATGGTTTAAACTTTAACCAACCGAATTGCGGAACAAGAATGACAATAAGAAGGGGGGAATGACATTTTTTTAAGCGATATAACTATTATTTTTTGAGTAAATCGATTAGCAATCATCAATATTAAAATATGTATATCTAACAAATACCAACAACTATAACAATCATATACTAATCATCAATATCAAGTAATTATATCTAATCAATAACTACTATTAAAATAGAATAATATCTCATACGTTGGTGGGGGTCCGAACCTATGACTGGTGATCATTTTCGCCAATAAATGAGTAAGAAATTGCGATCGCGAAATTAGTTTCTTTTTCTTTCTTAAAATATGTTGTCTTTATCTTCTGGTTTATGAGTTTATTCTTCATGCAATTTCTTTTCATTTTCTTTTTTCCTCCACATTTCACTCCAAAAAGTTGTGTTACCCTTCTTCTCAATCATTCCCGCTATTTCTTGTCAATTCTAGTCTATGGGAGTTGGTTTATTGGGCTTATTTAATAAATTAATGCAAATTAAAAATAATACTAAATTAAAAAAATAATACATTTAGTGCAAGTCGAACTCTGAATTGATTTATAGGGCATATTTAATAAATTAATGTAAAATACGAAAAGAATAACAAAAATAATATTAAATTAAAATAAATAATACATTTAGTGCAAGTCAAACTCATGAAATTCGACTTGTCAATTTAATTTTTTTTTATTTTAATTCAGAGTTCGACTTGAAGTCGAACTTTGAAAGTTCGACCCCCTACGGTTTGAGAATTGTGAACAAGAATATTTTCTTGCATATGAGTGTGACGTCCTTTCCAATCCATGCAACAATACAATCTATATAGGTTTCTTTCAACATAAATATAAAAGTAAAAGAGGTGTTTGGATCCCATTGAAAGACAGACTTTGTATTTTTTTATTTTAATAATTTAAATTTTATCGTTAATATTTTTTTTAATTCATTATCTTTTTATTTTAATTAATATAGATATTTTACTAATAATTAGCAATAGTAAATTTTAAAACTAATTTATTAAAAAAAATACCATCAACTATTAAAAATATTATTTATGGTCTACGAGCCAGACTGACACATCACCTTGTCATGAATTCAAAATGAAATGGATCGGCCACAAATGCACGAAAGACTACAATCCCAAAAAATGGAGGCTAGTTCGTGACAAGGTGATGTGTCAGTGCGGGGCTGTAGACCCTAAATTATATTTGTAATAGTTGATTGTATTTTATTAATAAATTAATTTGAAAATTTAGTATTAGTAATTGTTATTAAAATATCTATATTGATAATAATAAATAAAATAATGAATAAATATAATTATAATTAAATCTATAATTATAATTATTAAATTATTAATGATAAAATTTGAATTTATTAAAATAAAAAAAATACGAAGTCTGTCTTTTAGTGGGATCCAAACACCTCTTTTACATTTATATTAATGTTGAAAGAAACTTATACAGATTGTATTGTTGCAACTTGCAAGGATTGGAAAGGACATCACATTCATATGCAAGAAAATACTCTTATTCACAATTTCCATACCACGGGAATTAGAAACTTCAACAGAGTTTGACTTCTTTTTTACCACAAAAAAAGATCGGTGGATATTAATATTAAAACCCTTGAACGCAATTGATGTAATTTCAATAAGACTTAAGCTCAAACTTTTTGAAAAGAAGAAAGAAAATACTTGTCAAGAACAACTGTGAGTTTAGAAGTTGCCTCTTTCGCTTCCTGAAGTGTCGGCACCCCTCCAAACACAACCCTCGGTATCGGCTCAGTGGCCGCAACCACTGCCTACTCCCCACTAGCAACACCTAATCATCCATCTCCGAACAAGGCCTCTGCACGCCAGCCTCCACCGGCGAAGTCACAAGCTTCACATCCTCAACCTTCGCTGCCGGAGGACGGACGAAAGCGGCACTTCGGGCGGCAGAGGAGACCGGATAGTGCTCCGCCGTGATGCCGCGGAGACCATCGGAAGCGGCGGTGATCCCTGCCACCTTCGCCACGACCGTCATCGCTCTGCCTCCATTGTGTGTTGGGTAATTGAAAATTTGAAGGTAATAAGCAATAGTTTTTCTCTGTAAGTTTGACTTGCACTAAATGTATTATTACTTTCAATTTAATATTATTTTTGTATTTTTTATTAATTTATTACACAAGCCTGATTTGTTGTCTAAATCTCCCTGCAAAATGATTCAGTTGTTAATTTTATGACCATATAATGAAAGCGATCAAAAGTGATCAATTTTTTATATTTGAGGTACTAAAATTGATATAACCAAATTATGCAGTGCAAAATTGATATATTGACATGCTTAGAGGAATAAAAGTGAATTTACCCCTAACTTTTATATAAATGAAGAAGAAATCTCTATTACATGATAAATTACTTGAAATAAGTAGTGCAGAGAAAAATAAATAGATATAAGAAGGGATAATTACACCGCCCTTTCTTGAGATTTGGTATAATTACATGTAGGCCGCAGTGGTTTGAGAAATTACATTTAGTTTGGCCAGAAAAAAAAAATATTTGACCTGCAATCAGTAATAAGACAATTGAGGAGAAATATGAGTTTTTCATTCAATCTTTTTGCTAATATTAGCAAATTAGGTGAACTTTGACTAACATGTTGATCTATTTGTTAGATGGAAACAAACATTAAGAAAACTATATGCAATTTAGCAAATCACAAGAAATTTACGTGTAATTACACCAAATCTCAGGAAAAAAAATGATGGAATTATTCCTATAAGAAAAGGTATAATGCGTAGGAGTTTGAGCGAGAATTGAAAGAAGTGAAATGGGGAACACTCCAATGGCAAGTGTGGGAAAACCTAAAATAGTGTGTCAGTTACATTTCATACTTTAATTACTTCTTACTGAAGTTATTTTATCCACTCTAATAGTGTTAGGCCATGTTTATAAGGCTATATTGGATTAATGGGCATTTAAATTGATTTCACGTCAAGTTTTGTATCAATTTGGATAGTGCAAATGCACTATGTGTTTATTTGCATATTTTATTGGGCATAATATGGTTAAATTTGTGAATAATGTGTTTATCCCGAAATATTGCAAGAAAGTTTGCATGGGCCTTACCAATTGAATAATGAGGCAAAAAAAAAAAAAGAATAATAGGGACAAAATGTATGCATGGGCACTGTAATATTGCAAAAATAATGGAGATAAATAAAAAAAAGATAATTGAATAAAGTTGTGAGCCCCGCCTATTGTAATCCAACCAAAAATGGTTGGATTGTAACCGAGACCAATAGGACCCTATATCGGGCCCTTCAACACAATAGAGGGAAACCAAAAGTTGTTGTAAATGACTCACTTGGCTAGATTTAGTTGTTAAATGCAGCCTAACAGAATCTTGTAAACATGTTCTTAATTATGTGTATAGCCAATAAAGAGATTAGTTAGTGAAATTAATGCACCAAGTGGTACTTCAAGCAATGTTGTTCACTATCAGGAAAGATAATATTGGTGATAAAATATCAAGTGAAAAATTCAAAGTCTGTTACTACAAATATATAATAAGTGACAACAATTTTGATTTTGTCTATAATTATTTGTGAAAAAAAAAATATAAAGTTGTCACTATAAATACTTATTGACATATCTTTAGCGATGACTCAGTGACAATACGATTACAGTGACAACAAATAATCAATATCACTAGTTTGTCATTATATATGTATCACTAATTGCTTGTACTAATAATTTTATGCACGACTTTTTGTTGGAGAAAGTAATAACAATCATAGTAAACGTTTTGAAAATCAAATCAGATTTTAGTAACCGATTTGAAACTAGAAACACGACAAACACGTTGGAACAAATAAGTAAACAATTAGGTATGTTGTTTTACTAAAAAAATAAATAGAAAACTTATAAGAGAGTTGTATCGTAACAACTCTCAGTCCAAGTAAAATCACCAACCTAATCACAGAAATATTCTGTTTTCCTTGAAAAAATTATACGTTTCGTCAACGTGCACCCGATACTATGCAACTTCTTCCAGGATAAGACGGTTTAGTTCTAAACGGTATTGCACTATACCAAAGAACACCTCGACAAATACTCAGAAGCCTATAAGAACAAGAGCTCAAAAGCTTGGATTTTGGAGGCATAACTTGTTCTCGGACTATAGAGAGAAATGAGAATGCTTGAGAGAAGATTATTCTTGTTGTGAATTGTATGTTTGAAAGGTGAAGGCCATCTACCTTTTATAGGCAAGGCCAGCCACCACACCTTAATGCAGCCATAAAATCTAAATTCAATCAGCCATAAAACAGAATAAAAAATGGCATTAATCTCAATTCAAAACAATCAAAAAGAGGGTAGGAGTTTTCAGCAGTTTTCAGGTGTGAAAACCTGAATTTAAACCTGATTTAAAAGTGCATTAAGACCGATTTTGACTGAAAATTTTGAAATAGATTTTTTTGTTTTTAATCTAGATAAAATTAAATATTTTTGCTGCAAAAAGATATATACTGAGACATTTGCGTCAGGACAGGCAGGCAGTGTGCGTGTGGAACAACCACATGTTCACTTTAGTCTCCATAACACTTCAAACACCACTTGAATATTGAACTTAATATAAGGAGTTTATGTTATATATAAACTTCCAATGTGGGACACAAAATGAGTGTAAATTACTCACCCCACATACCCCTTATATACTTATCAAATGCTCAACACTGTCCCATCATATTTCTATGTGGGACAAGTGCACTTTTCCATTTCTACTCCCAACCTAATCTATGAATTAAAATTGTTATTGCATCCATATTTTAGACTACATTGTTGTTACAAATCAACAACTAATTATGCCAATTACAACACTTTTTATCACTAATTTTCAGTAATGATGATTTTAAAAAATAATTATAACTAATAAAATTGGGATTGAAGTTACTCTAGCACTTGATACTTTCAGGCCCCCAACAACACAAACCATGTTGATGTCAAGCAAACTAACTCAAATGGTGCAACATGGTGGGAGTGAAGATATGGGCACCTCCCCCTTTCCTGCCCATCCATCCAATATTGTCGCAATTCAGTTCCAACTGTATTAGCAGTCAAGTCAATGGAAGTCAAAACCAAATCCTAATTATTGAAAAGGAAAAGAAGAGATTTGTTACTATCACCAACTTGAATGTAGCAATGATCTCGATTCAAAAAAATGCGCACAAGTTCAATCTTGAATTGTGATATGTACTTGTTAATATGACTAAGCTACTTTTTTTTTTTTTTTGCTTCCAATTGCTTTGCACTATAGTCTATGGACATTTTGTATATGAGATGGCAAGTTATTTTGACATTTGGATTAGGTACTAAATGATGTATTTATGTCGTTAAGTATTTCAATTGTAGTTGTTTTTTATTCTATGAGCTTCCGAGGCAAATGGTATCACCAAAAAAACTAACATTGCATGATTACGCATCAAAATAAACTTCTCCATTAATATAGGACCAAACATAATTAACACTTTTCATCACATTTTCCAACACAGCTTGCTATCACACTAAGGAGGCAATTGGTACATCATAATTAACACTTTCGAAAAATATTTGAGGCTCCATCATATCCTTGCTCTCGCAATCTAAAAATAGATAAACCATGACGAGCAAATATACCATCTAGAGTTGCTTTTAGAAAGCATTGAAGTATCGCTAATGTGTTCAACACCAAGAATTCATTCAATAACGTGACCCCTCTTATCCTCACAATCACAGTCATTTGTCCCGTTATTGATTTATCCTGGGACTCGTCAACAAGAAAAGAAAAATAACTATCTTCAATCTTACTAATTATATTTGACGTTGCCTTTGTTGCACAAGCTCTCACCAAATCTTTTAATATCTGTGAAGAAATCATTTGATTATTTTCAGGAGTATATTCATTAAGCACACTCCCAACACTATCAACCCTCTTCCCATATCAATTTAGTATCTCCATAAAATTTTCCCCTTTTTTTGGAGGTGGCCTACTCATATGACCACGAAAAAGAAGACCTTGCATCATAAAGTCTCACAACATGTAAAACACCAACAATTCAAGTTTGATAAGCTTTTTTTGTCTTTCGATCTTATGATAAAAATACATGAGACACACTCCACCTTTGGTTCATAAAATTATCTACTTGTCCCCTTGCATAATTGTGAGTACTACCAACCTCACCAACATGTCCTCTAAAGTCATCGACTACCCTCTTCCAATGTTGAATACAATCTTTGAAAAGACATTACCCCCATGTTTTGCACCTTTCCCTAGTTGTTTAAAAAGATAGCAATACAGACAAAATGTTACATCTTTTGCTACATTATATTTCAATCGATCATATTCTTTAACCACACAGCTCTAAAGTCATTCCATTCACTTTTAAATTGTAATTTTGTCTAGTTGGTGACATGCACCTTTTAACAAATACTCCCTCCTAACCCTATCGTCAATCTCATCATTGATTTTCTAAGACCAGGATCAGCAACAATATCATCCGATCAAACTCAACACGAGTTCTTTTTTGGGTAATAGTACTTTTGGAACAACTAGAAATGTTTGTTCTTATTTCCACATCCAATCTTGTTTTTTCCACATTGAATCTTACTTATTTCACATTTGGTATTGTTTCTATACTCGATGTAGCAAAAGATCCCGCTAAATTTCACTGTCTCTTAATAATAAATTTATGCATCCCTTAAAAATTAAAACCTACATTTATATAATCATATATTTCATAAGAATTTTTATATCTAAGCTTATTTATTTGTCTTGAGAGATTTAAATAAAATAATGGGTTAATTACACCTAGACCCCCTCTGAGAATGCAAAATTACACTTTCCCCCAAAGAAATTTTGAAATTACACTTACACCCTCTCTAAAAATTCTCTATTTACACTTGACCCCCTTTCATTAGAATTTAGATGAAAAATATTGACGTTAGCAAAAAAAAATTACATAAGTTTTCAATTTTTCCAATCAGTTAACATTCTCATGTATATTTTTGTACTGATGAGATAAATGTAATGTATATATATGGAGTGAGGTTAACATTATTTCATTTTTTCTTTATAAGTGCAAAATTATTACATGAGAATGTTAAATGAGGGTAAAATTGAAAACTTATGTAATTTTTTTTGCTAACGTCAACATTTTTCATCTAAATCTAACGAAAAATGGTCAAGTGTAAACAGAGATTTTCAGAGGGGTGTAAATGCAAAACTTCTTTGGGGAAAAGTGTAATTTTGCATTCTCAGAGGGGGTCCCATAAAATAATAGAAGAAACTAAAAAGAATTACAAAACCAATAAAAGAACAAGTTGGTCAAAAATTAAAATAGATAAATTGAAAATCAATAACATAAAACATAAAAGTAATAAAAATTTCGGGAAAAATTATAACCTGGTGGTGAGAAAATTACAACATAAAGCAAACTTTTCATCTTGACTAAGTAGGAACTACGTGATTCTAGATAGTGAAGAGGGTATCTAAAAGTGGGGAGACGGGAGAAATTGAGTTTTGCACAAGTCAAAGCAAGTTATGATTATTTGTTTTTTAAACAACCCATTCCAGACTTAAAAAGTTGATGTGCTAATACAAGTATGTGAAATGTGGACTTAGAGGGTGTTTGGGTAAGCTTAAAAGCTCTTCAAAACATCTTATAAGATGTTTGAGAGCTTTTAAGATGTTTGAAACCGTTTGGCAATTTTTTTTTTAAAAGAGCTTATAAGATCCCAAAATAAGATGTTTTTGAGCTTATAAGATCTTTTAAAAAAAGTTAACTTTCCTAACTTTTTTTTAAAAGATTTTATAAACTCTATGCAATTAATAATTGAAAGGACAAAAATAACCTTATTAATTTGTTACATTTCAATTTTACCCTTAACATAATACACACTTTTTTAAAAACAAAAAATTCTCTCTCTCTCTTCCCCCTCCCCCAAGCATATCTGCATGTCCCTCCCTCCCCACCCTCTTCTCGCTCTCTCCTCTCTCCTCTCTCTCTCTCTCTCTCTCTCTCTCTCTATATATATATATATATATACATAATTTTATATATAATCTCTTTCTCATATAACTATTACATTAATTACATAATTAATATTGATTTTTAATTATAATAATTATGAAAAAAATTGCCATAGATGTTATATTTACTGGAAAAAAAAAACTTTCAAGATATTATAAATTATAATATGGCTAAAAGTAGTAATTGAAATTTAAAATATATATCAATTATATATTTATGTTATCATTCGACTAGCATGAATGTTAATATTACACTACAAAAAAACAGGGCTATAGCAACGGATTTTTTGCAACGGACCAATTCGTTGCAAATTTGCAACGACCTTTGCTACGACTTTGCAACGGATTCTGATTTTTTTTACATTTTCGTTGCAATTTTCGTGGCAAATTAACAATGATATTTTGCAACGGACTATCCGTGGCAAAATTCCATCGCATAATTTGGTCAACTTTAAAATGTCCCACATTCAACATAAGTCGTTGCAAAAGTCGTGGCAAAATATTGCAACGACACATTCCGTTGCAAACTTCCAACGGTTTTTGCAACGGAAGTCTTTCGTTGCATACTTTGCAACGAAAATTGTAGTTAAATCCGTTGCAAAAAATTTGCAACGGACTTTGTAACGAACCCGTGTCGTTGCAATTTGAATATTGTGATTTGCAACGGATTTAGCGACGGTACATTGTCCGTTGCACAACTTGCCGACAATTTTGCAACGGAGTTGCAACGACCTTGGAAGTCGTCGCAATCCGTACATACAGATGTAAGCATTAATTAGTGAGCCGTTGAATTTGCAACGATTTTTGCAACGGATTTGTCCGTTGCAATATATTTGTGACAGTTGTAACCCACTATTTTAAAATGCTATATGTTTTGCAACGGATTTTGCAACGATAATATAAATCCGTTGCAAAATCCGTTGCAAAATCCATTGCAAAATCCATAAACATGCGACCTTTATAAGATAGGTTTTAGGAAAGATTACTCCAATTGGACATCTCATGGTGATAACGATCTCCCGTGGCTGACGATTAATGTGGTACGGCTAGGGGTGGACACAAGTGTGAGGTACTGCATTGGCATTCTAAGCAGCGTTCCCCGGTAGCTGAGGAAGCCCCTTCTACGTTCTCAATGCCCGCGTCGACCTTATCGTCGCGTAAGGTGAGTTGACCGTCCATTGACAGAACTTCATAGCTTTTTAAGGAGGGATAACTAAACAACGGCCAATACAGATGGATTATGAGCATTCAATTTCAGCTGACAACTCTGTAGATCAAACGACAAATTCGAATAACTATGAGCAATTGAATTGGGATCGGAGGATGGTGTTTGATGCAGCTGGTCCTGTATCTCGTCCACAAGTGGTCCAGTGCAATATAGATGGATGTATTCTTTGAGAGGTATTATTATTATTGTTGAAAATTTAAATATGCATAATTTTTGCTTATGTATCTAATATTTTAAATTCCACTATATTTGCAAACCTCCATACTTTGAAGAAAAAGGTGAAGAACAAAGCTGCTGTAGAGGCTTCAATTTGTGAAGCCTACATTGTTGAGGAAATCTCGACCTTTGCCACGCATTATTTTGAACCCGATGTTATTTGCAAAAGCGTAGACCTGGGAGGAATGACTAGTGATGGCAACGGGGCGGGTCTGGTACGGGTCCGCCCGGACCCGAGACCCGCCCCACTTACAATTTAATATTGTAGAAAATATCCATTTTCTGCAATAATGCAATTGAAATACATAAAAATATTTATAGTTGAGATTGATATGTTCACAATATGCAATAAATTTGTATATTTATAAATGTTAGTATTACATTTGATGTAACTATCATCTTATATTGTTGAACAACATGGGTTAATCGGACCATTAAAATTCAGATCAAACCGTTAGATATGATCAAACTTACAGGAAAATACATTTGGTAAAGTTTTAGACTTATTGGGTATACGGATGTTGAGATATCGTACTCGTAACGAAAGAGTAATCATTTAAGACGGTGTATCGTTGAATCAGACCATGTGATTTTAAATCGTACCGTGTAATATGATGTAATGGACACATACTTATATATATTAAAATTTAGTATGAATCGGGTGGCTGGATTTTAAGATATCGTAATTGTTAATTAAACTTTTTGATGTAATTATATAATATAATATATATCTAAAATGAATTGTATAAGACAAATAATATGTTTATCTAAATTATTAATCTTCTCTTCAAGTAATATCATTTTACAATTTACAATGAATTATATTATACAAAGAATACATTAAACTAATATTTTATTTTTTAATAAATAATATCAATTTAGATTTAAATAACTCAATTTAGATTTAAATAACTTAATATAGACTATATAATGAAGAAGATGATGATGATGAAGATGATAATGAAGTGTATAGACTATAAATCATTTATCCCATAACATTTTTAAAAAAATTATTAATTATAAAATATTTTATTTCATTTATTAATTAAAACTATATCTTAAATCATTTATCTCATTTAATTTTAAAAATAATTATTAACTTAAAATTATTTTTTTCGATTTACTAATTGAATAGTATATCTCATTTAATTTTAAATAAAATTATTAATTCAAAAATAATTTAACTTTTTACTATACACTTTCCCTCTCCATTTTCACATCCTAATTTTTCTCCCCCTTTCCCTCCTCTATTTTCTAAACCCTAATTTTTCCCCCCTTTCCCTCCCTCTTTTTCCCCTCTCCCCCTTCCCCCTTCCCCATACATTTTCACCACTACATTTCTCTCCCCCCCTTTCCCTCCCTCTTTTCCCCCTCTCCCCCTTCTCTCTACCGGCCGCCGCCGCCGGTCGCCGCTGCCACCACGAGGTATGTTTCTCCTCCTTTCCTCTCCTCTTTTCTTTCTCCTCTTTTCTTTCTTCTAATTTTTTTTTTTTTCAGTTTTTGTTAAAGTCTTCGCCGCCGCCCGCCGCCACGAGGTATGCTCCTCCTCCTTTCTTCTCCTCTTCTCTTTCTCCTCTTTTCTTTCTTATATATATATATATATATATATATATATATATATATATTTTAGTTTTTGACTTTTTTTAGAGCCGCTCGCCGCCGCCGCCGCCGCCTCCACCGCGACCGCCGTCCGCCGCCGCCCGCCGAGGTCCTCCACTTTCTTCTAGTTTTTCATGTCCAAAACCCTTTTTACTTCTTTAATTTTTCAAGTCTAAAACCCTTTTACTTCTTTAGTTTTGTTTAATTTTTCATGTCCAAAACCCTTTTACTTGTTTAGTTTTGTTTAATTTTTCATGTCCAAAACTTCTAATTCCCTACATGAATATATGCTATATTGAGTATTGACTAAGTCATATTTTGTTCATGTGCAAAATTGAGTATGTTATATTGACTATGTATTGGTATAAAATGTATATTAAGTATGTGTTTAATATAAAATTGTGTATGACAATATAATATATTGAGTATTTGGTTGATATATTGAGAATGTGGTTGGTATATTGAGGTGGATGGGAATGATAATTGTATTGATGAGGTTGGATGATTGTTGTTGGTTATGATTGTAGATTAGGATTTTTATTAACATAAACTCATCTAAACTAATGTACCTAAGTTATATCACAAGTTAAAAATTTAATTAAACTAATTTAACTTGGTTATATCACAAGTTAAAAATGCAACTAAACTAATGTAACTTAGTTAACTTTCAAGTTAAAATTTTCAATTAAACTAATTTTACTTAGTTAACTCACAAGTTAGAAAACAAACTCCACTAATGTAATTTTGTTAACTTTCTGTTTAAAATCTTTAACTAAACTAATTTAACTTAGTTAACTAACAAGTTAAAAACTCAACTAAACTAATGTAATTTTGTAACTAATGTAATTTTGTTCACATTCAACTTAAAATCTTTAACTAAATTAATTTAACTTAGTTATTTCACAAGTTAAAAATGCAACTAAACTAATGTAACTTAGTTGACTTTCAAATTAAAATCTTCAATTAAACTAATTTTACTAGTTAAATCACAAGTTAAAAATCTAACTCCACTAATGTAATTTTGTTAAATTTCAACTTAAAATCTTTAACTAAACTAATTTAACTTAGTTAACTCTATTAAATGTCATTACTCCGGCGGATATCATGTAAGGAAATTTAAAATGTTTGATTGTTTTAAAAATATTTTAAAAATGTTATATTATATTTGTTTTTATAATTATTTATTTGATACTTTGTATGGATTCGAAAGTTCAAGAGGTCATCAAGGAGCGACTCTGAAGATAGTCCGGGTGATATCCCACCCGACCACCCACCTTCACAACATTGTGAAAATGAATTTGACCCCCTTTTTAAATTTGTATGCTTTAAAATTGAATATTTTTATTTTGTGGATTGAAATGTTGAATTATCTTTACTGTAAGTATTTTGCCTTAAATATATTGTCATATTTGAATTTTCTTGTTAGAGTTAAATTAAATATATTTTTATTATTGAATATAAATTATGAAATTGTCGTTGTAAATGAAAATAGTTTTGCAATAGATTATTGTTGCAATTATCGTGGTAAAATTTGCAACGGATTGTCATTGCAATTATCGTTGTAAAATGAAAATTATTTTGCAACGAATTGTAGTAAATTATGCCGTTGCAAAAAAAATATTGCAATATAGCAACGACTTCCATTGCAAATGTCGTTGCAAATAAAATGATTTTGCAACGAATTATAGCTAAATATTTCGTTGCAACGGAATGACGTTGCAAATATTCCGTTGCAATATTGCAACGACATTTCGTTGCAAATGTAGTTGCAAATAAAACCCGATTTTGCAACGAATTGCCATCATCTTTGCCACGAATACACCATAGTAAAGTCGTTGCAAAATATAAAAAGTCAACTTTTAAAATAACGAAATTTGCAACGGACTTTTGCAATGGATAAAAATCCGTGGCAATATTTTGCAACGACCAAAAAATCCGTTGCTATATAGCAGTGGTACCTATAGCAACGGAAAATTTTCCGTTGCAAAAGTCCGTGGCAAATCTGTTTTGCAACGAATTTTTCATGAAATCCGTTGCAAAAATCCGTTGCTATAGGTCTGTTTTTTTGTAGTGTTATTTCGATGCAAAAGATTTGAGATAATAATTTATCAATTTTTAATTTTTATAAAAAACATAACTATTAAATTTTTATCTGGAGTTATATTAACATATACTATTTATGAAAGTATTTTAAAAATATTTAAATATGAAATATGTCAAAAATAGTAACTTATTTGATTTCAATAGTATAAGGCCCTTTTTAGTCATTTTACCAATAAAAAGATCTTATGATACCAAACACCCTAACATCTTATAAGATGTGAAAATATCTTATAAGTTTTAACATTTTATTTTATCCAAACACTTTAGGAACTTATTTTTAAAATAAGATCCAACAACTTATAAGCTTCTAAAACATCTTATAAGATGTAGGAGCTTATAAGATATTTTTAAAAAGTTTAGTCAAACACCCTCTTAGTTGCTTGGAAAAGTAAAATTCCGTGAGATAGTTCAAGACTCCACCATTCAATTTAGATTCTTGAATTGGCTAATAATCATAAAAAATAAAAATAAAAATAAAAATAAAAATTGATGGAGTAATAGCTCTAGGCCTAAAGCCCAAACCTGTCAAGTTAATAGGCTAAGAATTATATTAAAAAAACGATGGGCTAATAACCCTTGGCCCAAAGCCAAGCTCTATTGGCCATTAGGCTATAACTTATTGAACCGTACCATAATGTATGCAATAGTTTATACTTTTGTGGTAGAAGTAAATTGTAAAGAAAGTTGTAAGCTTATCTGTAGTAAAAGTTGAAAGTAATTGAAAATAAAAGTGAAAAATAAAAAAAAAAAAAGTCGAAATTGGAGTATTTCAAGAAAAAAAAATTTAATATTTACAATTTTATCAATAAAGTGCAAAAATTAGCAGGAAAAAAACTTATAATTTTTAGCTTAAATGAGGGTCATCTAAACGGTTCAAAAGTATACATTATAAATCAAGAACAGTTTTTTCAACTTAATTTCATAAAAAAGAAACTAATAAGTACGTACTTAAACACTACAAGAAAAATGTTCAATAGCAATGAAAAAAATCAGGGTTGAACTAATTAACAAGTAAAATTTTTGTTGCTAATATTATTTAATACAAAAAAAATTACTTGCTAACAAATGTAGCAATAAAATTTTACTTGTGAACAAATTTAGCAATGACTTATTTAAAATATATCTTAAATGGTATAGAGTAACAACGAAAATTTTACTTGCTAATTATCTCGACGCTGATTTCAGCAACAAATTTTTTCGTTATTATTAAACTATTTTCTTGTAGTGAAATTAAGCTACTGCAGACATCATGTAAGTACCCTATAAGTGATATATGATCCTGAAAGTATGCCCTAACTCGAAGTTATGACAAAAATCGAAGCCGAAATCACTCTAACTCAAAGAAAAAGATAGGGAAAAAAATTGAAGAGGTTTGTCACGGATATCTCCATACTATTTGAGACGGACATCTCTTGAAAAAGGAGTAGTCCAAGTCCCACTTGTGACAACTAAAATCTTTCTTTAAATGTTGAGTGGGACCAAAATCTTGAACTGGTTGAAAAAAATCTCACCAAACAAGGGACAATCTTTCAAGGCCATATCCATTCCCTCTAAATTTAGATTTGTCATTTTTTGATCATTGCTTATTTATTTAAAGATTATGGATTATAATTTTATTTAAGGTAAATTACAGCCATCTCATCTAAAATTTGAAATAATTATAATATCCCCTCGTTATTTGAAAAATTACAAATATCACCTTGAGGTTTGTAACCGTCTAACAAATAACCAATTTTTATCCATTTTATGGGTAAAATGACCAATATGCCCTTATGCACTGAATTATTTTTTATTTAATTTTTACAAATTTTGGGACTATAATGCGCATGCAGGGAGAGGTTTCTTAAGTTTGTCACACAGAGGAGCAATAATGCAATTTGCCTCGGTTGGTTTTTTTACATTTTTCATAAAAAAATCAAGGGGAAAATGATTTTTGGTTAAAAATTACAAACCTCAGAGGATATTTGTAATTATGTCAAACCTCAGGGGAGGTGGCTGTAATTTACCCTTTTATTTATTTCGAGTGTGAATATTAATATTTTAAGGGCTCTTACGAAGAAGTTGTAAAATTACATGAAATACTTGTAAGAAATAAGAAGTAGATTAAATTATTCATTTAATTTTTAAGTATATCTATTGTTACTTTATATATTACACTCGATTATAATACTCAAAGTTATTATATCGTCTTGGATCCATGTCGCAGCTGAATAATGTTGTAGTAATTGATTTATTAATTTATATTCTCTAAGTTACTGAATTAAATTGAAATACATAATATTTTGGTTTTAATATATAAAATAATAAAAAAAATTGAATTATTAATTTGTGTGCGTAATATTTTAGTTTCAAACCAAGCATGCATTCTTCAAATTATGGAATATTGTATATTCAAACTAAAATATTCTTTGAGAGATTCATATTGGATGATTTGAAGATCGAAATTCAAAATAAAATGTTCTTCAGAAATTCATATAGAATATGAGACTTAGCATAACATATATATATATATATTGTGATTTGAATTCAATAAAGCTAATATACCATTATTAGATCATTTCTAAGAAAATCAAGATTTTAGCTTTTTCCTCTACAAACGAAGAAAGACTTATCTATCACGAAAAATAAAAAAGAGAAAGAAAGACTCGCATTGGATTCATTAATTTGACAAAAACCAACAAATATTTCAATTCGTACAAATCTAAAATAGTTAGATATTGTGTTTGAGTAAAGTTTCATGAAATTTTTAATATGTATATTCTTGTCTTAATTTTTTAAATTTCCGATAATTATTATGATTTATTAAATTTTCATATCATTTTTCTATGTGTTTTTTTTAATGTGGATATCAATATGTATATAAAATAAAATATAATAGAAAAGAAAAGGACAATTTTGTATGTTCGTTTAATAAATATCCACACATATTGAGTGTACTTCATACATTAAGGCCCCGTTTACCTTGAGAACTGAATTATATGAGTGATAAGATTATCTTGAATTAAATGAATGATAAAAAAAGCCATGTATTAATTGTAATGTGTTTACTTACATGTAGTAAAAAATTCTGATAAAATCTGTGTAGTGCTTATTTTGTTGTATTTATTTATTTTGATTGGGAAAATTACCCATTTGCCCTTCAATAATTGAATAATAGGGACGATCATTTCACCTACCCCCATTGAAGAAAACCCATATTCGAAGTAGGTATTTTGTTTGTTCTTCTGCTCCTCCACCGTTAGTTGAAGTAATTCAATTTTGTTCAAGTAATTTCACCTCCTCCAGCGTCGGTAAGAACATTCAATTTGTTGAAATAATTTTTTAGTTCTTTTTTGAAATGGAGCTTGGATCTGTAACATTAAACACCGAAAAAAATGCGAAGACATTTTGTTAGTAAAACCCACCAAGACGAAAAAAAAAATAAAAAAAATTATTAATCGGTTTTCACATGAAGCATAATAATCGATGGAATTTATGTTCTTATATATATAAACTCTAGAATACGAAATGGAGTTCAAAAAGAAGAATGGGAGAAGATGAAGAACTCACCTTGTTCTTTGGTTCTCTTCTCATTCGGTCCAGGTGCAAGAATGAAGAAATAGGGGTGAAAGTGTGTTGGTGATTGAGTGGTAGGTGAACTACTTCTTTGTCCTATTAGAGGGCAAGTATGACTTTTACCACCAGCATTAATTGTTGTATAAAACATTACATAACTTATACCACCATCTTTGGTGGTATAAGTTATGTAAGTGTACAGTGATTAATACGGGGCCCTTAAATTGTACAGGGCCCCCATACATGAAAGTAAACAACATATTATCCTATACTAATTTTCTTATTCAGGCTAATAACTCAAAGTAAACGGGGCCTAATAGTACTAAAACGATACAGTTTATATTATTCATTATATTCATACTTGATATTTATATAATACGAGAAGTAGCATTTTATTATTTCATACTGATGTTGTTTTTCTATATTTTCTTCGAATTTAATAAAATACAATAAAAAATGGATAATAGTTATAATATTTTAGCATTAATGCAATACTATATTCATGTAATATAATTTATATAATTTATTATTTTCACACACAATACACGTAATACAAGACATGGCCTTCTAAATTTACCTATAACTAAAAAACATAATAACTTTCATAATCTTTAAATAATTACACACACTAATATTAACATAATATCATACTATTTATTATTTTCATATTAATACATATAGTATTGATACTTGCTGCTGGAGAATTACATTTTTGTTTTATCTCTAAACAGTAACTCTTATATTTAATTTCAGTCCTTAAATAATCACCAATTACACTTTTGGTCCCTAAAAAAACTTCTTGTTGTTTTGGCCATTTTTGTCACTCTACCATTAAATAAAAGAAAAAATCAATTAATGAAAATGATGAAAATAATAAGAAAAGTGATAGTTTAAGGATCAAAATATAAATAATAATTATTTAAGGACTAAAATGAAACTAGTTTTTATGACATGCTATTCTTGCATACATAAAATAAATAATCACGTTTTAAAATATTTTTTAAACAAGAATATATATAAACAACAAATCACATTTAAAAAAAAATAAAAGAAAACCAACTTAAAATATTATGGATACAACAAAAGAATTTGTGTAGTTGTGTTACAATTACATGGGGTCACTTTGTAAAGAAAAAAAGTAATTACAATTAATTTTAAAATTATCTAATTAGAGGTAAAATTGTCGTATTTAAGAATTAGATAAGTCGGATTAGGGAAAATAACATTTCTTGTCCCATAATTTGGGACTTTTACATTTTTTGTCCCATTAATTATGAAATTTTCACTTTTAGACCCCTAATTTCCAAAAAGTAACATTTTTTTTTTATCACAAGACACCTTTGCATTAAATATCTAACAGAAATATGTCATGTGGCTTTTGGACTTGTATTAGGGGCTGGCCGGGTCAAAAAATTTGAAGGGGGGACGGGTAGCTTAGGACCCGACCAGGTCGAGGTGGGTCCTGGTTCCTTAAGGACCCGTCCCCGAGACCCACCCCATTGTATATATATATATATATATTACTTTATCTTGGTAGAATAAATACTAATAAAATATTATATTATTATATTTGTTTATTATTATGTACTTGTTCAGCAGTTGATGAGTTAGAAATTTGTCCCATGATACTTGAGGATAAGGAAAATAAAGAAATTGTTATTAGTGTATAATTACTATGAATTGTTTGGGTTATTTTGTTCTCAATAATTGCATTTATACTAGAGGATTTATTTTTTGGACTTGAGTTAGGCTATGAATATTTTATTTGTAATTGATATGTTAAATTTTCTTTACATATATATATATATATATGTAGAACAAATGGAAAAAAAATAAAAATAATCGGATCTAATGGGTTAGATCCGCTTCGACGGATTTTGTACCGGAGTGGGTTGGGGTGGTAATTCAATCCGAAATCGAAAAAAAGCGCCTTGGACCCGCGCCCATTAAAATTGAAAGTGAGGCGGGTCCTGGGTCCTAAGAATTAGGACCCAATTGGGTTCGGGGCGGGCCGGGGTCCTTAAGAACCCGCCCTGTTTATATATATATACATACCTTTTTTTTTTTATTTTATCATGACAAAATAAACACTAAACAAAATATTATATCATTTAATTTAATTATTGTACTTGTTTATCAGTTGATAAATTGAAAAATTGTCACACAATACTTAACAACGAGAAAGACGAAGAAGTTGTTACTAATGTATAATTGATATGAATTGTTTGGGTTGTTTTATTATGAGCAATTTTATTTGTACTTGAAAATCCTTTTAGACTTGAATCAAGTTAGATCATGAACAATTTTATTTGTAATTGATATATTAATTTTTTTTAATATGTAGAATAAATAAAAAAAATAACGGGGTCTACCGGGTTAGACCCGTCCCGATGGATTTTGTACCGGGCAGGCCGGAGTAAAAAAATAACCGGGGCGGGGTGGGTCTTGAGTCCTTCCCGGAGTTGGAGGGCAGGTCCCGGGTCAACTCAAACCCGCCCCGTTGTCACCCCTAAGGGTGGGGCGGAGCTTAAAAAAAACCGGTGTGGGAGTGGGGGATCCTGGGGCCTTCCCATAGTCGGTCGGATCTGTCCTGGGTCCACCCAAAATTCTTCCATTGCCATCCCTAGTGTCATGGGGTCAAAATGTCACTTTTTAAAAATTATGAAATAAAAAATAAAATTTTGTAATTAATAGAATCAAAAGTATAAAATACTTAAATTACATGAAGAAAAATGCTATTCTTATTAGGGTTAAATACATTTTGCACCCCTGAACTATACATGTAGTCTCATTTAGGCCCCTAAAGTATGAAAGGTAACAAAAAGGCCCCTGACAAAATAATTTGACATTAAAAGGACAAAAATGCCCCTTCTCACTTATCTCCAATACATTTCATTTTATTTTCTAAAGGTATATTTTATTACTTCCCCAAAACTACTTTTAGAGATTGAAAATTTTACTCAAATTTTATTTAAAAAATAATATTTAAAATTTATATTTTTTATTAATTATGTAATACAAAAAATATTTACAATCGCACTATATGCATATATATTTTACAAAGTAAATTATTTATGTTAAAAATACATGTAATCTGTGTAAATAAATAATGCATATAATTTTATAAAAAAGTATGTTATATAACCTATAATTTTTTGTTTAGTTATATGTACGCATAATTAAATGATATCACATCATTACTCAAAAGATTATAGAATATTATACATTAATTGTATTATAGATTTGCATATTTATAGTGTATTATGTTCGATGTAATATTATTAAATTGTATCAAAAATATTATTTTGTTAAAAAAAGTTCAACATATATATAACAACACAAGCAAAAATTATGTAAATTTTTAAACATTATGTAAAAACTATAAGGTCTGTAAATTTATAGAGTGTTATATAGATTTTATACTAATTATAAAAATAATAAATTTTGATAGTATTTATGTTAAATATATAATTTTTATAATAATTCGAATTATGTCTTAGGGGAATGATTGAAATAAACATATTTTAAGGGTGTAAATAATAAGGATATTTTCGTCATAAAAAAATAATCCATATCATGAGGGGCCATTTTGTTACATTTTATAGTTTAGGGGGTAAATACACTTTATGCATAGTTTAGGGTGCAAAATGTATTTAATCCTTCTTATTAATATTATTTAGAAAGCAGTGCAAGTGTAATTCTCTCTACTTGCTCCAAAGGCGCGTTCAACTCTGTAAATGGTAAATCTATTGTGGCAGAGTATGGTTTTTCAGACGCTTCTACCTTTTCTTTTTATATTTACCATTTCAATTCCGAGAAAAGCAGAAAATTAAATAAATAAAAGCAAGAAGCTTGAGATCTGAAGAGGGTTCTTTTCTTCCTTGTGCCATCGCCATTGGCATACAATCTTTTCACATTATTCTCTGCTTTTAGCACCACCCATTCGGAACTTACCCAAAATCTTGGGCCTAAAGATTAACGCCTGAGATCTTCAAGGCGGCCGCCACATCCTTGGAGTTGCTTTGCTTTACTCGCACTGAGAACGAGTGGCAAGATTTTGGACCGCCATTCTTGCTGATTTGTGGAGCCCATTTGGGATTGCGCCCGCATTAACTGATTCTTGGAAGACCTAGTTGAGATTACAACTCAATCTGCTTGTTCTCAGGTTCCACTCGATCTTTTTCCAGAGTCTACGTTTTGTGATTTTTGACATTGTGTTGTATTGCACACTCTGTGTTTGCTTTATTGTTTTACTGATGCTTTGATGTAATGTCTGCGTTGTTGTTGTTTTTTATGTGCAAGGTGGGTTCATATACGAATTACATCTGGGGGCCTGCAGTTCTTGTTGATACGCCAGAGAACTTTATGTTTTTCCTGCTCTTATTGGGATAGTAACTTGTACTTTCACATTTGTTTTTTCAACAATGAGAAATGCTGGTCGTATGTGCTAACACTCTCTTTTTCTTGTAAATGGATTTCCATATTCTTCATGGCATTAGCCAATTGCAATATCCTAACTTAAATCCTGGTGGTATGTGAACTCATGATTTTAAGGGACCTCAGAAAGTAAGAAGAGTTGATCTAGTATCATGATAATTCTACTTAGTTAATGCCATTTCATTCAGCACTTCTGTAGACAGTGACTATTGACCATTAACTTAATTTTATTGCACAAAAACGGGCTTTAGCACCATTGCCGAGCATGCATTCTTATAGGCCACAATCTCCTGAAATTCCAAGTGTTGATGGTTGCGACCATGTCTTCCTTTTTCATCTTGTTTCTTTGCGGGGCATACGGGTTGGTATGCTTACGACCATTTAATTGCTCAGGCAATCATAGCTAGAAACATGGGAACTTTGGATGGGCAGGACATTCTTTGGGCTCACTTCCCTATTAAAGGAACTGTGAGAATCTGTCCAAAATTTTGTTGCATAGATTCTTGAAGTTGGGGGGGGGGGGGGGGGGGGGGCGCTTGCAGAGACTGGTCGTCTCTCTTTTATGTCTAGATCTACCAAAAAAAATTCTCAGTGCTAGGACATCTTGAAAGATGCGGTTGATTACTTACTTTACAGGACCAATTTACATTGTTGTAGCAATAACCATTTGCTGCACCAGATAGCAAATTTTCCAGTCAACTGATATTTCGCCATAAAGAATCAAATAGTCATACCAGCCTATGGGCATTTCTTGATCTGCTGTGTTCCTTGAGTGAATCTACTGTCACATACTGTTGCAGGCGTTCATGGATTTATTATCTTTCACCAAGCTTATCATGCCATACTGGAATATGAGTGTGTGTCAATGTTTCAGATTAGAATTGTAAGCAAAAGTTATTAGATTGGAGATAAATGCAACATCTATCACAGAAGTAAAAAATGTGAATACAATGGAGCAAACATTAGATTGCAACTTTACGCACTTGTTTAAGCTTAATCATAGACACCACAACTCTTACCCCATAAAGATAACACCTAACCATACAAAGTTGGATTCGGATAGAAATCCCTAAAAGATCTGGTGGTCTTCTAAAGCGCGTCTTGATGATATTTGCCTTGCCTTTGAGTTGTGCAGATAGATAATCTTGACCATGTTTATCCCAAAAAGGATAAAAAAATTGAAAAATGAAGAAAATTGTGTAGATAAGGAAGAAAATGTTGGACCTTTGACTGTTTTGTGAGGAAGGAAAGAAGGCAATTGAACAAGAATACTAGGAGTTGAAGAAAATGATTCTCTTTTAATTTCCACCTGAACTGCTTTCACTTGCTTGGTTTTGTATATGTTATAAGGAATAAATAGAAGTAGCACGGAAAGTATGTTTAACTTTCTGTTGTTCGGTAAGAAGAGGAAGTGCTCAGCATCTGTAAGCATGATCGGTGATACAATCTTCTGTTATTCATTCAGACTTCAGAGCAATTTCCCCACCAATATGGCTGCTTGCAAGCTAGCATATTGCAACATTGACATATCATGTTGTGTTTGTTGCTATAGAGATCAAACAAATACTAATTCTGTACTTATTTTGCCATCCTTATACATGTCTACATGGCTGCTTGTTTTACAGTTCCTGCTATTTCATCGAGAGAACTGTATTCATGTATTTTGCAAAGGGGATGAATGAAAACATATTGAGCAGAAAATAGCATTTCATATCAGTCAATCTCTTCCAGAGAATAGTTAATTTGATTATTTGAGGCGCGGCAAATTTGACGAGCTGACATTGCTTTTGCGTGGAAGCTTAAGGGGAGCTAAATTGACACGATGATCAGCAAACAACTCTTATTGACCTACCTGTATCTCTTAGTATATATTCTGCTATCCTCAGGAGTTATCTTATATAACAAGGTACGTAGTCCCCTATGTACTGGCATGAAAGGGCAATCTCTTCTGTTGCTTAAATGCTTTCCATCTTCATTTTGCTTGACATATATTGGTTATATTTTGTTTAATCATTATTTCTCTCCCTATCTTGATCCTACTTTTAGGCTATTGTTATTGGTAGTAGGTATTGAAATTTTGTGCTTCTCTTCATGGACATTTTATTTTATCATTAGAGTATGTTAGATGTGCAGTTAATAGCTAGTAAGTACTATGCAGCCATAAGCTAACTCTTGTCTGTTCAATAATATGTTTGAAGTAAATAATCATTAAAATTTATGATAGTTATGTTGGTCCCTAATATTTCACCATAATGTCAAATACTTTACATCATTCATAATTTATGCCTTAAATTTAACTGGAAAAGCTCAATTTGTATTCAAATAAACGGCAAAAGCACCTTGTTTAATTAGTAGAAGACAAGAAAGAGTGTCCTTTTCCTGGAGACATGGAATGGAGGAGAGCTGGACTAACAGCCTGAAAGTTTCTTATTTGCCTAGGTGTCATTGACGACTCTCTCTACTAATGAAGAAAATGACAGCTGATTCTCAATGGTTAACTAGATCTTCTGATCCATTGAGATTCATATAGATGATTAATCTATGGAGCATAGTCCAAATAGTAATTGCCTGGTTATATGTTCTGGACCTGTGGTTATTAGTTTGTTCCTAGTAGGATCTTAGTGAAGCTGTGAACCTGCACCTGTAGGCTGTAGTTGCTTCTTACAGGTCTCCGACACTGTAGATATTTTGCTTATCTTAGCGAGTTGCTCTACCTTCTGTTTGCTTTGTTTATTCTGTATCTCTTTGTCTAGAATTAATTATTACAAAAATCTTCATAATATAGAGTTCACCAGTCTGCTACAGCTGTGTATATGATTGTTGGTTGGAGACAAACTTTTTAGACTAAGAGTACGATATGGCTTAGACTTCAAAAATCAATCTTATTATTTCATATTTTAATTACTCATCTCCAGTTACAAAGCATAGAACAATAGATTATGATGCCACCATTACGAAATAAGCTTTCATGTCTGGGAACTTCTTAACTTTGTGAGAAGCTATTTCCGTAGGTGACCATAGAAACTAGTAGCAAGCATTGCCATTGGAATGCCGGGCTAGTCCCACTTGCCTATAAGCGGACCGCTGTTTATCTGTTTCTCAAAATACTACATTCTTCGTTACATTGCGTATCCAAATTTTCACACTAAGATAGCTCACTATGTTATTTCTTTGATCATGGTAAAAAAGGTTGGTCAGGCGTTTGTCAACCTTAAAGTGTACCTGTTATACTTTGCCATCAATATGCTTTATATATTTATTTTGCAATATCTGTAAGTTCACATTTGTCTTTCTCTATTTATGTTCTGCAGTGGGTTCTCTCGCCAAAATATTTCAATTTCCCATTTCCTATAACGCTAACCATGATTCATATGGGCTTTTCGGGCTTGGTGGCCTTCTTGCTGATCCGAGTTTTCAAGGTAAAGCTTATTGCACAATTGACTTCATAATCTTTGCTATTTGGATTTTGTTTTTTCATTTTTTTATGGGCTAAATCTTTGATACATTACATGATGTCTAACACTGAAGGTTCCTCTGTTATTCCCTGTTGTCTTTTCGATTTATTATTTTGTTGCAAGTAAGTCAAGCACCAAACAATCATTCCTTGTTGTGAATTTTTGGAATAAACTTGGTAGATTAAGTTTATAGAGACATTTATGACTGAATCATTCTTTGCTCACGCTTTGTTGGGGTATCATATCTTGAACAGCCTCCAAGTTCATTTGAAGGATGAGGACCTTATATGTGCATAACTGTATTTGATGCATTTTAGTTCCTGTCCTGCACTAGAGACAAGTCTAGAATTGTCAATGGGATGTCTTGAATGTTGACATTTCATATTCAAATTCGCTGCTTGTTTTTCCTCCATTCTTAAGATTCTGCCTTAGATTCTCTCTGCGAGCATTAGTGTTGTTAAATGGCCTAATGACTACAAATACACAACTTTTGGTCCTTTTCCCCGTGGACAACATTATATTGCATCCTTTGCATTTTTGTATAAGTTGTTTCTCTTATCTAGGATGTTTTACTCGTTTTTTTGGTTTGAGCACTTGCATTATGTTTTCTTGTTGAATTTCCTTTGCCTTTATAGTTTTGACTTAAATTGATTTTTTCAGGTTGTATCACCTGTGAAGATGACTTTTGAAATGTAAGAGATTTATAACTTAATTCTTACAGTCTCAGTTTATTAGTTCATGAACCTGACTATATCTGCTTAACATGCAGATATGCCACATGTGTAATTCCAATCAGTGCCTTCTTCGCGTCAAGTCTATGGTAAGGGTTGTTTATTTATTTCTTCTTTTTGGCGGAATGACAAAGCTTGCTTGCTTTTGCAAGTTTTATATGTCTACCACAGATCCAAATTGCTCATGTTTTTCTGTGGAGCATTTTCAAAATTATAACATGTGTTTATGTGTATTATTTCCACTGATGGGATAAAATTCCTTCCACAAAACTGCAGATGACCGACCTTGACCTTGTCGGAAAAAATGGGACATCCACTGTGATGAAATTATATGCTATTGCTTGTGATCTTTGAAATTCAGGCACTTATCTCAATTTATTACTGGGAAAATTTAACTTGAATTCATAAATCTTATTTGTAGTACATCTGTCCTTTGTTTTACCCAACATGGCACCTATTACAATACAAGACAATATCCTATTGGTAGGGTTTTTCAAGTAAACTACGTGGCATACAGAACCTTTGTACATAATCTATTGAAGAAATAGATGGGGTGGGTGGGTGTGAGATATTTTGCAGTGGAGTAGGTTATCATTGGCACAATCCTGTTCAAAATGTTTTTGCATCATTCTCAACTCATGAGCAGTTCTTGAAGTCATTGTCTCTAAGCATTTTTTGGTACCACTTCAGTGACTACATTTATGCGGGGCACGCCTTTTCACAATTTTTAAACTGTTGCAGGTTCGGAAACACTGCTTACTTGTTCATCTCAGTGGCCTTCATCCAGATGCTCAAAGCCTTAAGTATGTCTATATATTTTCTGTCACGTTAACCATTGATATCCTTAAGCAATTTACTCATCAGATCTTTTTGTCCCCTTCTCTTTTGGTCCGTTGTTTTGTGGGTCCTACCCGATGGCAGTGCCTGTGGCTACTTTTTTGATGGCTGTTATTTGTGGTACTGATAAACTGAGATGCGATGTGTTTGCGAACATGGTCTTGGTCAGTCTTGGTGTTGTCATATCTTCTTATGGGGAAATTCATTTCAATGTGGTGGGCACCGTTTATCAAGTTACTGGAATATTTGCTGAAGCTCTTAGGTTGGTTCTGACTCAAGTTCTACTCCAGAAGAAGGGCTTAACACTCAATCCTATCACAAGCTTGTATTACATTGCTCCTTGCAGGTACACTTGTTCCTTGTTTCTGGAGTACATGCATTGATCAAAGATGTTGTATATAACAAACAGTTAATACCAGTTGTTTAGAATTATATCACAGATGTTTAGAGAAAAAAACAAGACTGGGAATGTGAGTGGATTGGACAGACTAAACTAAGAAAAGTGTAAACTTATATTATTTCCATTTTGTTACACTTCTGAATTTGGAAAGAGACATGCATTAATTGTCTTTTTCTCTGGAATGTCCATAGGATCTGTAATCTTAGTAATAATTAGTATTGAAAACTATTATGTATATGATGATCCATCTTGAGAGGAAATATTGAGAAAGTGGGAACAAAGAGTTAACATGGCACATTCAAGTACAAAGAATTGCTTCGTAGTCTTTCACGCTGCTAATGATGATTTTTATGTTGCCTTTCCATGTGCAGCTTTGTGTTTCTTTTTATTCCCTGGTATCTTCTGGAGATGCCCGGAATGGAAGTATCACAGATCAAGTTTAATATTTGGATATTCTTCTCGAATGCTCTTTGTGCCTTGGCTTTGAATTTCTCCATCTTTTTGGTAATTGGTAGAACTGGTGCAGTGACCATTCGGGTTGCTGGTGTTCTGAAAGACTGGATACTTATTGCCCTTTCAACTGTCATATTTCCCGAGTCAACAATCACCAAGCTAAATATTATTGGTTACGCGATTGGTATCCCTCTTATTCTGCTTAAATTTTGTATTTCTTTCGAGGTAGTCAGCTTGAAGCATGCTAAAATTTTCATTTTTTTACGTACAGCCTTGTGCGGTGTTGTCTTGTATAATTACTTGAAGGCCAAGGATATTGGTTCATCCCAAATTCCTGGGGAGAGTATCACTGAACGTGCAGCAAAGGTAAAACCTTGCTTGTTTATGAACAATATGGTCTGATCTCTGTTTCCTGTCAACATAAATATTATCATGGTGGAATTTTGACTTCTTTTCAACTGAAAAATTATACGTCTAAGTTAAATTAATTAGTGATTAAAGATAAATACTGAAAATTTCTAAAATATATTGTTAATATGACCTTAGATTTACCCCCTTTAGGTATTGTTAATATGACAACAGGTCTATGGGGACATTTGTTCCATGCAATATTTTATCTTCTTGTGGGATTGTTTTTCCTATTCCTTTTAAGGCTAAAATAGATCATTTGCAAATTCTGGTAATATGATCAAACCTCAAGAAATCTGTATAATATTGCCCAACAAAAAATGATTGTTGATGTTTGATTTTATTTCATGTTATGCATATAGTATAAACCCTCAATCAATAAGTATTTCCACACAGGACTTGAAGACGGAAAAGAGGTCATCCGATCTGTATTTTTCAGACGAAAACTCAAACAACAGCCTGGGAGGAAAGAACGCGAGAAATGGATCTCATCTGGACACAAATGTGGACGAAGAAGCACCTTTAATTCCTTCTTCAAAGGGTCTCTTATCCCGGACGAAGCCCAGTTAGCAGCCTCTCAGACTGGCTTCTGGTAGTTATACGTCACGACTCACATTTCCTCTCTTTTGTTGCTTTGTCTACCGTACCATTTCTAGAGCAGCATCGCTTGTTAGAATGTCCCAATCTTTTTTGTGAAGTATTGTCATTTTTTACTAAGCATGTTGAGAGATCATCACTTTGATTCGTTGTATAAACGTGAAATAGTTTAAGCATTCAATGAAATATTAGTCGTTTCTATGACCTCTTGGTTTTAGAGCCTCGACAGTTTGTGCATCTCCTTGAAATTTGTATTGGCTTTACTACTCGTCAATGGGATTACTAGTGAGCTATATGACCGTATATAATTCACCAAAGAAAACAAGGTTTCAAAGATGGATATTTTTTTTTCGTCTCTGAATCCAAATTTTCGATATTTTCATCTATGAACGTATATAATTTGTCGTTAAGTAAAATTCATTTACAAGATGAAAAAAAAAAAAGAAAAAAAAAAGCATCAAAGAATTTAAAGCAACTAAGCAATTCCTATAGAACAATATCTGTTTACAAGTTTAAAACTTTTTTTTTTCTTTCTAATTTTACTATAGAATATATTTAACAACGTTAGGGAAATTAAATGTTTGTACAAGTACACTATATTTTTCACTTACTCAGTGTACTTAGGTAAAATTCAAATTTTATATTTTCTTAACTCTTAACACATTTTTAAATTCAAGAAAAATCATTTCATTCTTTTAGTTTCACTAAAAAAATTCATTATATGAAAGAATTGATGGAATTACATTCTCATGTAATCAAATATAATCTTTATAAAATACATATTAAGAAAAAGAGTTTGTATTAATAGTATTAATTCTTACATTCAAATAATCCAAATAGAACATCTCAAACACACAACAGAGGAAAAACAACGTATTTAATGACATGACCTCTGCAGGTTGAAAGCATACAATCTTAGGAAGACCTCTGCAGGTGGAAAGCATACAATCTTAGGAAGACCACATGACATCTGCAGGTGGAACGAAATACCAATAACATGAAAACAGATTGAAATGAAATAAATTGTACTGACATACATAACAATTCAATTAAGCTTGTGAAGACCATATCATGCTAAAACCAAATCATACAAATATCGTTTTTGTGTCTTTCGATGATCATTTACAACTTTAATCTTCGTATAGGAAGTCACTTGCAAACATATGGGAAACCGGCAACGCCTAAGTACATCGACTGATCACAACCACAAATAATCTTTCACCTTCTTGTTAAAGAGTACATACAGTAAACCCGACATGGTAGCATATACTCGGCAGCCAAATGTTATGCCTGGTGAACTCACACTCTGTTCAAGCTATATCTTAGAAGCCAAAATAGATTTTCATTTTTTGGAACAATTTTCTTAATTGTTTCTAGCAGAACATCGTCTTTACCTTTTCGTCGCAGCTGATCGAGTAACAAGGACGCAGTTGCTGCATCGGCTAAGAAGCCCCTGTTGTACATTTCCTCCATGAGGGGCATTGCATTGCAAAGTTCATTTCTCTTCAGCAAACCCTGGATCATAACGTTGTATGTCATACTATTCGGTGCACAACCACTGTTCTCCATTTGTACAAGCAAACCTTTTGCATCCTCTACCAGTCCTTCTTGACAAAGTGAACCAATAATGATATTATGTACTGTGACATCGGGCTGCAAACCTTTGGAAGGAAGTTGATTAAAAAGATCTCTGGCAATGTCAAGTTTTCCATCCTTGCATAATCCTTCTATCAAGATACCATATGTAACTATATTAGGATTAAAACCTTTTCCTTCCATTATGTGTAAAAATGAAAATGCTGCAGCAATTTGGTGAGTCTTGCACAAGCCATCCAACAAGATACTATAAGTGTGTAAATTAGGCGTTATGCCCCGAGCTTCCATATCGTTGAAAAGCTTCCAGCCATCAGCAAATCTACCTCTACAAAATAATCCGTGTATCATGGTACTGTAGGTGACTGTGACTGTGTCGTGCTGTAATCCTTTACAAGGAACTTTCAGAAAGAGATGGAAGGCTTCATCTACCCTTCCCTGCTTGCAATATCCATTGATCAAACTACTATAACTGATTATGCTAGGCGTAAGTCCCCTATCTGCTATGGAATGCAACACGAGTTTTGCCTTACCCATTTCCCCTCGCAAGCAATATCCATCCATCAGTGCATTGTATGCGATAATATCAGGACAAATACTTCTTTGCATCATAATTTCTAAAACAGTCTCAGCCTCTTCCACCATTCCTTCCTTGCAAAATGCATCCACCAATATAGTACAAGTCTAGACATCCGGAGATATCTTGTTATCCAGCATTTCACTTAAAAAGTCTTTAACATCTTTCCATCTGCCAACATTGCATAAGCCTTGAATTATTGAATTATAAGTAACAACGGTGGGTGAAATACCCTTGTCAATCATTCTAGATAAGAGATGGAGAGCATCATCAACCATTTTGTCCTTACATAAACCGTCAATCACTGCACTGTAGGCATAAACATTGGGTTTGCAGCTCATGTTTTCAAAAACCCCAAGTAAATCACGGGCAGCGAGGGTGTGTCCAGCTTTGGAGAGACCATTCAGCACGACAACAATCGTAATTTCATCAGGTTCACACAGTTTCTCAGACAACAACTTTTTAAACAATTTTTTCTGTCTCAGCGACCTCACCGACTAGAAAGAGCCCTTTTATAAGAGTGTTGAAAGTGGTTTCATTTGGTTCGAAACCACGCTTGAAAAAGGTACCCAAGATAGCAAACCCAAAATCCACTCGATTCAGAAGGCAATAGCAATTGATTGCAATATCCATCGTGACGTCATTTACAGGGGCACCCAATTGACACATTTTGTCGAATAGAGAGAGGGCAACAGAATAGTGTTTCATCTTGACAACAACAGTTAACAGCTTGCTGAACTGAAAAACAGAAGGCTTTGGCCGCATTCTAAGCATATCATGAAACAAGATATGAGCATCCTCTACATCATTTATAGAGCTGATCGGACAAGATGGTAAATATACCATCTTGTCCCCAAAATTTGACGTTGAATTACTTAATTGACCCTAGGAAAGGCGATATCCCTCCCCCCCCCCTCCCTTTTCGTCTGCCTCAAAGCTGGGCTCAGAGAAGGCAGACGAAGGTAAGTTCTTCATGTTCAAATGTGCAATATATCACGTCAAATATCACAACAATAGAAAGGAATATATTCCTCTACAATACTTACTAATGGGTACATCCAAGAAATATCTTAACATAGAATCACAAAAGTGCAAAGAATCCTGGAAATCATTCCCCACTTTATTCTACTTTTGAGTGCCGTAAGCACATATATTCAAGGGGCCAAAATGATTGCACTGAGATACAATATTTTTTTCTACAATTTAAAACTTAAAAAAGATATTGGTATAAATACATTTTAATAACATAATTGGGAATATGTGTTGTAATTGACATTTTACAATGTTAATTTGTAACAACAAATTGTTCTAAAATATGGGTTCAATTACATGTGAATCCATAGATTAGATGGTGACAGAAATAGAGAGATTACACTTGTCCCACATAAGAATATGATGGGAAAACGTGGAGCCTTGATAAGGATATAAGGTGTATGTGGGATGAGTGTTTCAAACAATTGCCTCTCTTTGAAAAATTGCTCTCGGTTTTTGCAAGATTTCACAAGTTGAAATCTGTGATTGTTTCCTCTCATATATTCGAGTTTTGAGATCGGTTTTCATAAGGCTACTGAGGGTTGTTTCGAGGTGTTCTTCGATAACGTGCATACCGTAGAACTGAAACCGTCTTATCCTGGAAGAAGTTGCATAGTACCCGTGTGCACATTCGATACGGGACGTATAATTTATTCAAGGCAAGCAGATTATATCTATGATTCGGTTTGTTCATATCATTGGACCGAGAATTGTTACGAAATAATTATCATTTTAAGGTTTTACTTTATCGCTTTAACAATGTTTCTAACTATTTCGTTTAATTTGGTTCCAACGTGTTTCTTGTGTTTTGGTTTCAAAACTGTTTGTAAAACTTGATTGATATTTCAAAACGATTACTACGATTGTCTATTTGACAAATTGTTTTTCCAACAATATGTAATTTAAAATATTAAGAATAAAATCTTCTCCAAAATTAAATAAGGTAAATTATTGTCAGTTATTATAAATACCTGTTTAATAATATTTAAGACTTGAAGAAACTAAATTGCCACTTGGATGTTTAGGAAGTAGAATCAATTGCGGAAAGGGGAAAATAATAACTGATAGGGGTAGTATCCCATTTATGCTGAAAAGACATAAATACCCTCAAAAAGAGATTAAAATTGTATATGGATGACCCGCGTACAACACAGTCGGGTCGCTACCCGCGACCCGACCCAGATACGCGACCCAAAACTCGAACAAGAGGGCCCGAGATCTAGACCCTTGATCTCCTGATAGCTGAAGCCTTGAAATGACGCCACGTGGACCAGGCAAGTACACGCACTTGGCTCTATAAATACTCCTGTTCCACAGCATTAATGGTAAGACATTTTGGATAACATTCAACCTATCATTCTACTTAGATCGCATTTTTGCCATATCGAGTCTGAGTTGACTTAAGCATCGGAGGGTCTTCGCCGGGGATGATCCCGGCTAGGCTCACGTTTGCTCTCTTCTCAGGTACCCTTACTTTCCAGGTGTCAGGTGGAGATCGCTAATTCTAGACGTCTCCAGAGGTCGCTACCCGCTACCCGGATCAATCAAGCACAGACGTCACCAAGGATCGCTACCCGCCACCCGGATCAGTTGGCGGTGTATGTGGGAAAACTCTGAGAAGAGCACTTCAGATTCGAGATGGAAGTACCATCAGGAGCCGAACAAACACCAGGCGACTTTAACGAACCCATTTCGCGACCTGGAGAGCAAATTCTTCAGATCACCAGAAACGAGTTGCAAAGGGTGATCGATGAAGCTGCTAGGAACGCAACTAGAAACGCCATAGTTGAATATGAGAGGCGAACCGCGACCCCGTGTGCGTGTGATTCAAAGGAAAAGAGGTAGAATGTGACCCGAAGGAGGTGACTAGCAAAGGGATGCCTGAAAAAGGCATAGAAATAAAACTTCCGGACGAAGCATCAAGTAAAAAAGGAAAAATCAGGAGAGAGCCTGGGATATCGAGGGCTGAGGTGGAGAACGGGGGTCTCCATATTGAGAGGTTGGGGTTGCAGATTGATAAACTTAAGAGAAAACGGGAGATCGTGGCACAAAACAGAAACTCACCATTTTCAAACAAAAATGTTGATCGAGGTCGTGGATCCCAGCTTTTAGATACCCGATCTACCTAAATACGATGGAACCAAAGACCCACTGGAGCACATCGCAACGTTTGAATTGGTAATGAACTTGTATGGTCAAGCTGATTCTATTAACGCAAAACTTTTTGTTACCACCTTGACAGGAAAGGCCCAAGAATGGTTCACCAACTTGCCGAGTGGGGCGATTGATTCATAGAAACAGTTGATTCAAAAATTCACGTTCCACTTCGCAAGTAAGAAAAAACAGAAGAGATAGGCTACCTACTTGTTCACCATAAGACAAGAGGAAGACGAGTTGTTGAAAAGTTTTGTAGGAAGATTCAATAATGAGACCTTAGAGGTCCAAGACCTCCAAATTAACATGATGATAAGCTTTCTTATACATGGGTTGAAGAAAGGACCGTTCGCATCATCACTTTCAAGAGACCCACCTGAGGACGTAGAACAGTTGATGAAAATGGCACAAAAATACATAAACGAGGAAGAGATGAACGCGATGAAAGATGGGTGGATGGGCGAGCAGAGGCCGCGATGCTGGTCGAGATCGCAGAAGAGACAGACGGATTCTTCAAAGAATGGAATCCCGTGACCCTGAGCAAGAGCAGAGGAAAGAGAGAATGGGGAGATCGAGAAGCAGGTCAAGGACTAGGGAACGATTTCTCAAAAGAGAACATAGAGAAAAAAAAGTGATGAGGCAGGTGATAACGCTCCTATGAAAGGGGTCGTTCATACAATTGCAGGACCTACTGGAGGAGACCCCGCGATGTCGTGAAAGAGGTATGCTGGAAGCAACTGTTTTGAAAGAGAGATGGTTTGAAGGTTGAGCAGGAAGAGGAGATCACCTCTAGCAGAAACGACTTGTCATTAGAGATGGAGTCGCAGAACGACCCAATGGTGATCAAGATGGACATTGCAAATTTTCGGTGCACAAGGTGTTAGTTGACAAGGGTTATGAGCCAAGGAGGAGAACGTCGATGGCAGTAGTGTCCACCTATCACCTAAAGATGAAACTCTCAACAAGACATGGAATAGGCGAGGTGAGGTACGACCAGAGGGAGACTAGGAAGTGTTACAACCTATCCTAAAAAAGGGTGAAGGTGATGAAATAAAGACCAAAAGAAAGATAGTGACCGTGCACCTGGTTATGAGGATGGACATCGTAAAGAAGTCTAAGCCCGAGTGGATAGAACCAGCAGGAGAGCATAAGACAATCCAACTAGTGCAAGGAGAAGTAAGACGACCAGAATTGGGTTGTGTATGACCTCAAGTTTGGAGATGATGGTGATCGAGCTTCTCAAGGAGAACACAAGTTCGACCAGTCAAACATAAGAGGACGTTTGGGGTCAAGTGGAACAAGATCATCAAGGTGGAGGTGAACAAATTGCTAGAAAGCCGGGTATGTGACAGGTGCAATACACCCAGTGATTATCAAACGTGGTGATTGTGACAAAGGTATCAGGAAAGTAGCGAATGTGCACAGATTTCATGGACTTAAACAAAGTGTACCCTACTCGCAACCTCGAAGCAACTTGTTGGTAAACTACCATAGCGTGCGCGGTGTTCAGCAGGATGGATGCATACCAAGGATACCACCAAATTTTCAGCGCGGAATAAGATAGAGATAAGACGTCTTTCGTAATCGAAAATGGTATTTACTGTTATAATGAAATTTGACGTGAAAAATGCAGGCGTTATCTACAAAAGAACGTACAAGCTGCAAGATCTGGATGGAAAAACCTCCCACGACCGCGGAACATCCATAACTTGGAAAAAAATTTACGCGTAGGCGTAGCATGCGATCAAGAAGCTAGATGGTTTGTGAAAGACCATTTTTGTGCTAAGTCTCAAGACGCTTTTGGGTGACATGCGACCATAAATAGATGGTCTGTGAAAGACCACTTTGGTGCTAAGTTTTGAGACGCTTTCGGAAGACACGCGATCAAAAGGCAAATGGTCTGAAAAAGACCACTTTTTGTGCCAAGTCTCAAGATGCTTCTAGGTGACATGCGACCAGAAAATAGATGGTCTGTGAAAGACCACTTTGGTGCTACGTTTTGAGACGATTTCGGAAGACACGCGATCAGAAGGCAAATGGTCTGAAAAAGACCACTTTTGTGCCAAGTCTCAAGACGCTTCTAGGTGACATGCGACCAGAAAATAGATGGTCTGTGAAAGACCACTTTGGTGCTACGTTTTGAGACGCTTTCGGAAGACACGCGATCAAAAGGCAGGTGGTCTGAAAAAGACCACTTTTTATGCCAAGTCTCAAGACGCTTTTGGGTGACATGTGACCATAAAATAGATGGTCTGTGAAAGACCTCTTTGGTGCTAAGTTTTGAGACGCTTTCGGAAGACACGCGATCTAAAGGCAAATGGTCTGGAAAAAGACCACTTTTTGTGCCAAGTCTCAAGACGCTTCTGGGTGACATGCGACCATAAAATAGATGGTCTGTGAAAGACCACTTTGGTGCTAAGTTTTGAGACGCTTTCGGAAGACACGCAATCAGAAGGCAAATGGTCTGGAAAAGACCACTTTTTGTGGAGTCTCAAGACGATTCTGGGTGACATGTGACCATAAAATAAATGGTCTGTGAAAGACCACTTTGGTGCTAAGTTTTGAGACGCTCGATCAGAAGGCAGATGGTCTGAAAAAGATCACTTTTTGTGTTAAGTCTCAAGACGTTTGTGGGTGACAGACGACTAGAAGATTAGTGAAAGATCTAGAATAGCAGGATCTAAAAAAGATCCTTTTTGTGGTTAGCTCAAATTTTGAAAGTTTTCCAGGTGTAAGGATCTGTGAAAGATCATTTAAATACAATCGGGCTACTTAATTTTATGTGCGCAGTTGTTTATTCCTGTAGGTTACGTGACATCATCAAAACGATCTGAAAAAGATCGTGTCAAGTGATCTATGAAAGATCACCTCAAATGATAATCTCAAAACGATCTGAAAAAGATCGTCTCAAGTGATCTGTGAAAGATCACCTCAAAACGATCTAAAAAAGATCGTCTCAAGTGATCTGTGAAAGATCATCTCAAAATGATCTGAAAAATATCATCTCAAGTGATCTGTGAAAGATCACCTCAAAATGATTTGAAAAAGATCACCTCAAAAGATAAATCTCAAAACGATCTGAAAAAAATCGTCTCAAGTTATATGTGAAAGATCACCTCAAAATGATTTGAAAAATATAATCTCAAGTGATCTGTGAAAGATCACCTCAAAAAGATCACCTCAAAAGATAATATCAAAACGATCTAAAAAAGATCGTCTCAAGTGATCTGTGAAAGATCACTTCAAAAGATAATCTCCAAACAATTTGAAAAAGATCGTCTCAAGTGATCTGTGAAAGATCACCTCAAAACGATTTGAAAAGTTTATGTTCAAGGTCGCGTTATTATTTGAAAAGTTTGTTTAAGGTCGCGTACCTCCCATGAGGTCGCGTTATTATCCGAAAAAGATTTATGTTCAAGGTCGCGTACCTCCCGTGAGGTCGCGTTATTATCCAAAAAAGATTTATGTTCAAGGTCGCGTACCTCCCGCGAGGTCGCATTATTATCTGAAATGTTTATGTTTAAGGTCGTGTACCTCCCGCGAGGTCGCGTTATTATCTGAGAGATTTATCTTCAAGGTCGCGTACCTCCCGTGAGGTCGCGTTATTATCTGGAAAAGTTTATGTTCAAGGTCGCGTACCTCCCACAAGGTTGTGTTATTATCCGAAAAATGTTTATGTTCAAGGTTACGTACCTCCCGCGAGGTCGCGTTATTATCTGAAAAAAGATTTATGTTCAAGGTCGCGTTATTATCTAAAAAAGATTTATCTTCAAGGTCGTGTACCTCCCGCGAGGTCACGTACCTCCCACGAGGTGGCGTTATCATTTGAAAAGAGATTTATCTTCAAAAAGGTCGCGTACCTCCCATGAGGTCGCGTTATTATCTTAGAAAGATTTCTTCAAGTTAAACTCCGCCATGAGAGGTCAAGGTAGAAGATTTTAGCAAAATGGGCAAATGACTTCTCAAGTTGTCAGAAATGGAAAGATCGTCATAATAGCACGAAGACGCGACTGATCACATGATGCCTGTTCAACTTCTTCCAGTGCAATAACTTGCACTAGAAGAAGTGGGGGACTAATGATATGGGTAGTACCCCATATATGCTGAAAAGATATAAATACCCTCAAAAAGAGGTTAAAATTGCATATGGGCTTGATGACCCGCGTACAACACAGTCGGATCGCTACCCGCCATCCGACCCGGATACGCTACCCGAAACCCAAACAAGAGGACCCGAGATACCCCATATATGCTGAAAAGACATAAATATCCTCAAAAAGAGGTTAAAATTGCATATGGGCCTGATGACCCGCGTACAACACAATCGGGTCGCTACCCGCGACCCGACCCGGATACGCGACCCGAAACCCGAACAAGAGGACCCGAGATCTAGACCCTTGGTCTCCTGACAGCTGAAGCCTTGAGATGATGCCACGTGGACCAGGCAAGTACACGCACTTGGCTCTATAAATACTCTTGTTCCACAGCATTAATGGTAAGACATTTTGGATAGCACTCGACCTATCATTCTACTTAGATCGCATTTTTGCCATCTCGAGTCTGAGCTGACTTAAGCATCGGAGGGTCTTCGCCGGGGACGATCCCGGCTAGGCTCACGTTTGCTCTCTTCTCAGGTACCCTTACTTTCCAGGTGTCATGTGGAGATCGCTAATTCTAGACGTCTCCAGAGGTTGCTACCCGCTACTTGGATCAGTCAAACACAGACGTCACCAAGGATCGCTACCCGCCACCCGGATCAATACCCAAAGAACTATTCTACTTGGAAATTATGAGAAGGATGCAAGGTCATTCAAATTGTTAGACTGATTTATCATATGAAGTAAACATGGGATAACTTTCTAATCAATCCATACAAACTCATGAAGTAAACTGCCTACTATTAATCCTGAGTTTTTTATCATTCATGTAATAAGAATTTATCCTATCACCCCCAATAACTCATACTTGAAGTAAACGGCCCTTTAAGGCCATGTTTACCAGGCCTTATTAAGCAGGAGTTTAAAATATTTATTAAAGTTTTCGATGCTTGCCAGGATTTACGACGGTGCAAAGGTCATCCAAGGGATAGGGAATTATCCACTGGAGGAAATAAAATACGGCTTTCCGAAGTGACAGACTAATTTGCGGCTAAAATCATAATTTACATTAGTAATTTGTGCCACACACTATATGTGTGCAAATTCTATAATATTATTTAAACAATATATTTATAAAAAATATTTAATAAATTATATACGAAATAATAAGTTTACATTAAATTTATAAAAAAAATAGTGATAAAATAATATGTATGAAAATTAGAAAAAGAATTAACTATAAGAGAATAGTGGGGGAGTAGGAAGTTAGATAATCTATTTATGCATCTATGTATATTATAAAAGTGTGAATGATTTGCCATATTTTATGTTTCTTCCTTTTTTGTGATGCCAATTATGTCCTTTCTGTATAGTAGTAGATTATAAATTTATGTGTACAAATAAGTAATTTTGTAATTAGTTTTTATAATAATACTTGTTAATTACTTACATAATTAAATAAAAGTGGTTAAAAATAATACTAACTAGGAAAATATATAAACTATATAATTAGGAGAAGGTACGATTTAGAAACTTGAAAAAGCATCTCTTTGAAAGAAAGGGAAGTAATCCGTGGCACAATTTTATCATTAATTTAATATGAGTTAAATTTTATAATAAGATAATTATAAAAACATGAGTAACTTTGGATGTTTTATGTTTTTATTTTTTTTGTAATGATTAAAAGTATTAAAATTGCAGAAAATATAATTTTATATGTCAATAGATAATATTTTGGGGTACCTAATTAAATAGTATAATATCGCAAGTTCAACGAAAATAAAGTTCAATTAGAAACAAGGACTTTGAATAAGTTTATGTTAAAAGTTAATCAATTCTTGACGAACAACAAACTTAGAATAAGATCACTTACTTCATAAGTGGTTTAATAATTAATTGTACTTATAATATTAATTATAAAATCATAATAATAATATTATCAAAACTTATTGAATTAAATAAGAATGATTCGTGGGATGTTTAATGCACTTATAATTACTTGGTCTATAAGAATTCTATTGCATCATTTTCAATAATAAGTAATTTAATTTCTTTACATTTTTATTTTTGATTCGACTCTAAGTTAATAAGATTAGTCATGATTTTTATGTTTATTTCCCTCAATTCATTTCAATTCGGCAATTTAAACTATTTTCCACCAACATGAGGAATAAAATGGAAATTAAAGAGATTATTACAAGAAAGTTATATAAGAAACAACTTTAGCAATAGTTGGTATAAGAGTTAAAAGAGAAAAATAAAATTAATTATTTATTTATTTTTTCCTAATTTGCACAACTAGGAAAAAAATTCAAATTTTATTTCATTAGTGAAATAAATTTAAAAGATGGATTAATTTAAATGATTTTTTTATTATAAATATAAGATGTAAAATTAAAGTAATTAATTAATATATTCTTTTGGTTGTATATATTATATAAGTAATTTAGACTACCCTTTAATTAGATTTATAATCATATAAAAATTAAATGATAATAGGATTCTAATATTTATTATATGTAATATTTATATATAATAAATCATATGTTCATATTATGTTGTATATATATATATATCATAGTTAAAAGTATGAGTATTAACTTGGGATATTTCTAATTTCTTAACTTTTTATAATGGCTAAAATAACCTCATAAAACTACAGTGACATAATTTGCCATCATAGTAGATAATATTATTAATGTCAAATTAATGGAATGAGACCATTAATTGAGCTTTTGAATATATATATTTACTGAAATATTTGGTCTATTTATTTAAATTCTACCAAATATTTTTTTTTCTAGAAATATGTAATTTAAGTTTATATCATTAAATTCTTAATTGATCTCTAAATTAAATAAAATTATTTTTTAAAAAATAATTTTTAGCACTTCAATTCATTCCACAAAGCATTATTAACCAATTTAAAACATGTTTCCCCAATTTTTTCAACAACATGACAAATCAAATGAAAACTTAATTAGTAGAGAATTCTATCATAAATAACTCTAAACATATATATTTGGCATAAGAATTGAAAAATAAAAGAAAAATATTAAGATCATATTTGATAAGTCAAATAAATTAATATGTGGATGGAAATTAATATTACAGAGAAAATTAATGATAAGATCTAAAATTTCAATAGAAGGCAAAAGAACAAAATATTAAGTATCAATGTTTTCACATGAAATAATGGTGAATTTCTCATTAGAAATATAGAGATAAAATATATGTATCATGAAGAGAATTAATTATATAATCTAAAAATTTATAAGGGCAAAATCCAAAAAGTAAAAACCTACCTTCTTTTAAAAAATTGAAGTTCATAAGTCTAATGAAACATAGGAAAAATTTGAGGGAGCTATTATTGAAGATCATAAGTCTAATGAAACGTAGAAGAAATTTGAGGGAGCTATTAATTAAGTGAAATTTTTTAACTAAAATTAATCATTTGATTTTTAATAATTATCAGTTGGCTTTTATGAAAATTTTAATTTAAAAGTCATTGTAATCACTTGATCACATACAAACTCCATTTTTAATCATAAATACATATTCGTACGTAACAAGATATTTATTTTATCTAAGAGTATATTTATATCGATACCACAAGACTTAAAAAATATTCAAAAAGTTTCTTGAAACAGTTTTCTCTAATAACTAATAATATAATAATTATTGTGTTCCAAATAATAGAAAAGGAGGGATAGATGAGCTTTCTTTTAATAAGAACATAGTTTAAATATAATACCAAGTGTCCTTTCTGTGTTCTTGATTCTTCTATTAATATTTTCAATGTGTTTTCCTGCTAGCGTAACATTTTTTATTACATTAAATTTTCAAATAAACCAATTCATAGGAAACTAGAGTTAAAGGGCTTTTTAACTATAGGTGACAGACATATAAAGTACTTCCTATAAAATAATTATAATTTTATCAAATTTATTTTTTTTATAATATATGAAGTGATACTTTTATAATCTTTTACACTAATTAATTAGTTTACAATATAATTCTTAAGTATAAATTAAGATTAATTTATAGGAAAAATAATGAAAAAGTATAAAATCTCAACTCTAGATAACTTTGTTACAAAATCCAAAGGAATGATGATCTAATAAGTAATTATTAAATTATAATATTATTTGGATATACATCTTTTCAATTCTATTTAACCAATCAATTGTTCATGATGTATTTATTTACTTGACTAATTCTATAATTATTGTTATATAACCTTAAATTTGTGATAAAACACATTTATATTAACCAACCTGATAGAGTAAATAATTTTGGCACTATCTTTTCTTTAAATTTAGTTTTTAAATATCCAGATTTAGAACAGAAAAGTAAGAAAGGTATTTATTTTATACTATTATATTTTCTTTTCATATTTTAATTTTGATTAGGCTAATCAAATTTAAAATAAGGTCTAAAAAACATATAAAAGATAAACGATAGGAAAAGAAAAGCCAAAACAATTAATAATTTGTTGTTGATTCTTTCTAATAAGGGTAATTAATAAACTTTTCTTTTGGTATATTTGTAATTTTATTTAACCATGTTTCTTTATTGTAATTATCAGAGAAAAAAAGACACGGATAGATTTTTCTAAATATAATAATACTTATTTTCTTATTCTTATGTTGGTCCATTAAAGAAATTTAATATAGTTTAATTTATAACTATGTTTTGAATTATATCTCACAAAATATAAAACACTAACATAAGAACTAAAGATGGAATTTAAAGGATACATATGCCCTTGGAAAAAATTATAAGAAAACCTTTATCACACAAAATTAAGGTTCCAAACTTATATTTAAAGTCATTGTATTTAACTCTACATTGTAACTTTTCTTATTAAGATAAAAAAAACTTGAGGGTTGTGATTAATAGGATAATCTTTTATTTATATATTGTTCCTGTAATATTATTTTTGTTATAATATTTTAATATTGTAGTAGCCTTGATAAAGAAAATTATTCAGTTTATATCAATATAGTTTTATTAGATATTGATAGTTTATTTTTTATTTTCTTGGTCTTGATTGACTATGAATATTAGTTGATTAAGAAATTTAATACTATTATTAATAGTTGAAAAATGCATATATCAAATTTTAGCATATGAAATTACATGACTTGGTCTTATTTTATGCATTTAAAATGCTATGTACACGATATACAAATATCGATCAAAAAAATTTTAAACATAATTTAATAGTAATTATTATTTTTTTACATTTTTTACTTCTTTATAATTTGATCTTTAAATAAAGATCCTTGATCTGATTATCATTTATGTAGTTTATAATTAATATGATACAAACTTAAAATATTGGATAATGATATTATCAAAATAACAATTTAAAATAAACTTGTCATGTTTTACGTTTATTACATTTTTTGTAATACCTATTATAATATTAACACATAATATAAACCATTAGTTATTTCAACTAATATGTTTAATTAGTATTCTATTAGGTGTTAAACACATATAAGTTAAATGGTATGGTAGATCAGTAATGGAGATTGAAACAAGTTAGACTAGATTATATATTATCTGTATTATATATCTTTCATTGAATAAAATTTAATTTTAATAGATTAGATTGTATATGTGTTATATATCTTTCACTGAATAAAATTTTGATTCTAAAATAAAGTATCATAACGTATATGAGTAAACTTAATGTTATTTAGTTTTTAATTTTTCTTTGATGACTAAACTAATCTTATTAAAATTACAAAATGGATACAATTCTACAAGGCCATAAATTAACAATGTCAAGGAGTCCTAATCGATATTGTTATTAGATCAATAATTGAACTCTTAAATATTTAATAATATGAATTATATAGATTGAATCAAATTGAAGTAAAAATTTAGTTAAAAAAAGGAACAAAAGTTATTCTTATTTATTTTAATGTCAATTACTTAAATAGATTGAAATTAAGAGAATATTAGTATTTTGAACTTTAGTTTAATAAATTATTAAATTGATTTCAAATTTGTAAATTGTAATATGAACTTAGCCATTAAAAGAGAAATAATTGGCCCAAAAAAAAAGATGATAAGTTTTATAGCAAAATGCATAATTTACTACAACCTACACAAATAGAACAATATATTTTTCTTAAAACTTTTCATAAAATAAAATAAAATTAGAACTATATGTCAATAATGCCGCAAAAATAATCAGCTTAGTAACACGAAAATAAACAAAAGTCAAGAGACATACAAAAAGATAATAGAATCAACAAACCTCACAAATATTTCCATAGAACTATATATTCATTAATGACATTTCATAAAAAAAACTTAATAAGTTGCTATTATTATATACCATATAATAATTGTTATATTATTACTTATATAAATAATTATTATTAATTATACTTTTCAAAACAATTCAAAGTTTGTAAAATATTTATAAGATTTGTAACTATTTTTTAAAAAAGAATAAAACAAATGTCAATTGTCCACGCACAACATGCGTGCACCTTGCTAGTAAATAAAAAAATAAATATTTATAAATAAACAGACCAAAAATTGGGAGACACCAAATTAGTGCTCTCCTTTAAGGAATAGATAATTATTAATCTTCATCATAATTTGTGGTGGTAAACGTCTGTCCGGATTGTCAAAGGACATTGTCCAGCTTCGACCTTCCACAGTAAACGAAGTCGTCAAACATTATATCCTGGTTAATGCATATATTAATCACAAAAGAAAATAAGACTCATTAATCCAACAAAGGTTGGTCAACATGGCCTAAATTGACAATAAATTAATTAAAGAATCATTGAAGATCAAGAAAATGACAAATCAATATATCAACCAATTTTCATACCAAATTTATTCATATCCGTACTGATATATGCCAAAAAAATCAGCCAAAATCAAGGTCTAGAAGCTTGAAAGTGAAAGCTCTGCACAAAGGCTCGCCTATGTTCAGGAGGAGGCCCACTCGAAGCACCGGCCCATGCCCAAAGAAGAACTGGCTAGGCCTTTCCCAATAAGGAGGAAGTCCGGCCTAGCATGGAGGAGAATCCACATCAAGGGGGCCCAAGGAGGAAGTCCAGGAAGGAGGCCCAGGATGGAGGAGAAATCACTCAAGGGGGCCCAAGGAGTCCGACCCAACATGGAGGAGAAACCACATCAAGGGGGCCCAAGGAGGAAGCCCAGGAAGGAGGCCCAGGATGGAGCCCACCAAGAGAGGATAAGGGCTGACCAGGTCTGCCCCCTTATCCTTATCCGCAAAAGACCCCTTCAACGGACTCCCTACTTTCAAGGAGTCCAGGGGCTGCTAAAGTCTGGCAAGGCCAGCACGAAATCCTTCCAGAGTCCCAAACAATTAGGAGTCTTTCCGACCATGACTCTTCTTCTATAAATACCAGCCCATATGGTTGGCTCAAGTAACGTTTTCTAGCACTCTAATTCACAATTTTTATGCTCTCACACTCACACTTTGTTCATTTTATGCCCTTCGCTCACGAGAATTCATCTCTTTTTCATTTTGTTTACGCTTAATCTTCCTTAACTGCTTACTGACTTGAGCGGAGTGCTAACGCTTTTTTTGCAGGTTCCCGTATCATAGCTTGCAAAAAACTCAAGGCCGCTCCATTCATGCCCAAGGACTAGCTCTTTCAGCTCACATCAATTGTCGTCGTCTGTGGGAACACAAAACGAAGACGTGAGGATCATGGACACTCCCAACAACGGATCAAGCAAGCAGAAGGCCGTAGAGGCTCCTGTCGACCCTCAGGCACTGCAAATACTGTCTGGAGCCCCATTGGCTCCCTCCAGTAGGGGGGAGACTGGACCCTCCGGTCTTTTCGAACCTCTGTCAGACCCTCCGCGGGACAGTACCCCCTCGGATACCTCCTCCGATAGGTTGTCCCCAGGAGTGATGACGACCATCCAGCAGATGATTGCGTCCGCTATACGGGCTCAGATGGCAACGGTCGACACTGCCCCCTGGCAACGAGGGCCCCCAGGCCCCGGGAAGCCCCCCGGTGCCCGCTTGGCTAGCAGAAGATGACGAGGCCCTTCCAGGGTAGAGGTTCCTCGGATTATAGGAAGGGGAACCAGTTCCTCCTCCCCCAGCGCGGGATGGCCCTCCTTCGCATTGGGAGGCCCAGCTAGAGCATCTGCAAAAAAGCTTGTAAGATGTGCAGCATAGGATGATGGGAATCCCGTTGGAGGTGCAATGCGGCATCCCATTCAGCGAGGAGATCATAGCAGACAAACTACCTCCCAATTGTTGGACACCAGCCATTGCAAAGTACGATAGCTCCACTGACCCACAGGATCACCTATTACGATTTGATAACGGGGCGCTCCTCCATCGATACACAGATGGAATTAAATATCGAGTTTTTGTGACCACCTCCGCCCGAGCGGCCCAGCAATGGTTCAACCAGCTGCCCCCCGGTTCGGTGAGGAGCTTCCAGGAGTTCCGCTCGTTGTTCCTTCATCAATTTGCCAGTAGCCGGAAGCACTGCAAAACCTCCCTCAGCCTTTTTACCGTTCGCAAAAAGGACTCCAAATCCCTGAGGAACTACTTGCATCATTTTAATGTTGTTGCCCTGGAAGTGCCTGCAGCCATATAGGAGGTCAAGGCGAGCGCCTTCTCTCAAGGGCTTTTAGATGGGGATTTCTTCAATCCCTGGTTAAGAAGCCGGTACTAGATTTTGATAGTCTGCTCGCAAGAGCACCCAAATACATCAATATGGAGGAGGCTCAAGCCTCCAAGAAGGAAGGACGGGATGAGAAGAGAAAGGACACGCACGAAAAAGGATCCACCAAGAAGCCCCGTGCTGATGGGAAGGAGAGGAAATCCCCATTCTAAAGGGGACCTCCTGTCTACACTCCCCTCAATGCTCCCATCACTCAGGCCCTCATGGCAGTAGAAGGAAAGGGACTACTGATACGACCTCGTGGAGCTAGGGAAGGCCCTACACGGCCCAAGTCGGATAAATTTTGTCGATTCCACAACGACTATGAGCACTTCATGGAAGAGTGCCAACATATCATATACAAGATCGAACGACTCGTCCAGAATGGATACCTCCAAGAGTTCGTCTGCAGAGAAAAGTCTCAAGTCACAGGTCCCTACCAGAAAAAGGACCAAAACCAGGGAGAAACCCGGCGAAGTCCAGCCCCGAGCCTCCCGGACTGAAGGACGTAGACAGGCCCCAGCCGGATCATTGGAGAATGCAAATCCTCCTCGAAAGGGAGTCATACGCGTGATTGTAGGAGGACCTATGGGGGAGACTTCCATAGAACTCGAAAGACGCTAGCTCAAGAAGCCTAGGCTACGCCTTCGGAAGAATTCTTGGATGTAAGCACGAAGATGGGCGCGCCCGTCATCCAGTTCGGCCCCACCGAAGGAGCGGGAGTCATTCTCCACCACAACGAGGCCCTAGTAATCATGGCTACTGTGGCCAACTATGAAGTCAACCGAGTCTTTATAGACTCAAGGAGTTCGGCAGACATCATATATGGAGAAAGCATATGACTAGATGCAGTTGGGGGAGACCCCCATGGAGAAAGTTGATACCTCGCTACATGGGTTTGCGGGAGAAGTTGTATGCCCCAGAGAGGCAATAGCCCTCCCCCTGTCCCTAGGGCAAGGGTCTTTAAGGCGGACCTGCCTAATCAAGTTCGTAGTGGTGGACGCTCCCTCAGTATACAACATAATTTTGGGGAGACCCTTCCTAAACGCCTTCCAAGTGATCATATCCACCTTTCACATGAAGATCAATTTTTCTGTGCCAGGCGGGATCGGGGAAGTAGGTCTCCAACAACAGTCACGAAGGTGCTACGTAGAAGCGGTCCGCAAAGGACAGAAGCGGGGTGCTATAGAGCCGTGCCCCGAGGAATCTCGCAAAAGGCAGGGGAGGGACCCCTCAAGGGAGAAGGACGCGGTAAGCTCAGGGGCCTCCCCACCGAAAGCCTCGCCCAACAAGGAAGACCATTCCAAGGTCCAGCCAGCGGAAGAACTGGTGACCATCGAGTTATGCCCAGAAAACCCTGGCAAAACTGCTAGGATAGGCTCTCATCTAGAAGGAGCCCTGAGGGAGGACTTGATCCGGTGCCTCTAGTGTAATATGGATGTCTTCGCTTGGACCCCTCAAAATCTAGAAGGGATAAGCCTTGAAGTCATAATGCACCACCTCAATATTGATCCTTCCATAAAGCCAGTCAAGCAAAAGAAGAGGCACTTTGTCCCAGAGAAAGATAAGATCATACAAGCCGAAATAGAAAGACTAACGAAAGCAGGCCATATACGGGAAATTTAATTCCCCGAATAGCTCTCCAACGTGGTGCTAGTACCTAAACCCGAGGGGAAGTGGAGGATGTGTGTGGACTTTAGGGACCTCAACAAGGCTTGTCCAAAAGACTTCTATCCACTCCCTCGCATCGACCAACTAGTAGACTCCACATCTGGATGCAAACTCCTGAGCATGATGGACGTTTCACAAGGATACTATCAGATCATGTTGGCCTCAAACGATCACATGAGGGTCGGTTTCATTACTTTAGTAGGAACCTTCTGCTACTTGGTTATGCCTTTTGACTTGAAGAATGCGGGAGCTACATACCAACGATTGGTGGACAAGATTTTTCGCCCCCAGATGGGGAGAAACATGGAGCTATACGTAGATGATATGCTCGGCAAGAGCCGAAGGGCAGATGATCACACTACCGATCTGGAGGAGACATTCCCCGTCCTTCGAAGATATTGCCTGAAGCTAAACCCTTCTAAGTGCGCCATTTAGGGTGCGAGGAGGGTATTTCCTACGCTTCATAGTCACCGAGGGGATTGAGGCCAACCCCCTCAAAATCAAGGCCATTTTGGACATGAAAGCTCCCACTAACATCAATGAGGTACAACGCCTCGGAGGAAGGATAGCGGCGCTCAGCCGTTTCATCGCTAAATCAGTGGAAAGAAGCCTACCCTTCTTCAAAGTACTACGAAAAGCCAGAACTTTAAGTGGGAGAGGAATGCCACAGAGCCTTTGAAGAACTCAAGCAATATCTGGCCAGCCTTCCTTTAGTGGTCAAACCTTCACCAAGAGATACCTTATACATCTAATTGGCGGCCACCTCCCAGGCCGTAAGTTCGGTCCTCCTTCGGGAGGAGGGCGAGCAACAAACACCCATCTACTACGTAAACAAAGTCCTCAATGGGGCAGAAGGACGGTATAGCCTCATAGAAAAGATAGCCTTCGCGCTGGTGATAACCGCCCGAAGGCTGCGCCCCTACTTCTTATCATATCCGATCGGGGTCCGTACTAACCATCCCCTCAAACAGGTTTTGGGAAAGCCAGACACATCCGATCGTCTGATCAAGTGAGCTATCGAACTAAGCGAGTACGATATCTCGTACCTCTCCGGGCAGCCATCAAAGCTCAAGCACTAGCTGATTTCGTCTCGAGGAGCACCTTTCCTCTTTCAGACAAGGGGACTTGGCTCATGCATGCAGACAGGTCCTCCACGGCCTAGGGAAGCGGATTGGGCATAGTCGTAACCTCCCCATAGGGGGTAGACATGGAGTTCGCGGTCAAGTTTGGGTTTTAGAGTCTCCAACAATGAGGCCGAATACAAAGCTTTGGCTTTAGGCATGAGAATGGCCTGGGAGGTAGGAGCTAGTCACCTGGTAGCCTACTCCGATTTCCAGCTCATCGTTAAGCAAATAGAGGGAGTATATAAAGCTAAGAAGGAGAGCATGAAACAGTACCTCCAGAGGGTAGAGGAATTGAAGGCCAAGTTCGACACCTTCCACCTCATCCAAATCCCTCGGGAGGAAAAAAACAAAGCAGATTACCTGTCCCAAGAAGGGGGGATACATGTCCTCAAAGAGAATGATGAGGAATTCTGCGAAGCTCACATAAGAGTGTTGGCCCTAGCCAACAAAGCCCTAAGAGCAGGATACTTTTGGCCTACGATGAAGCAAGACGCTAAGGCCCTGGTCAAACAATGCGAGAGGTGTCCAAAGCACGCCTCCCTAATACATCAACCTGTCGAACCATTGGCCACGCTGCTGGCTCCATGCCCTTTCGCTCAATGGGGGATTGACATTGTGGGGTCGTTCCCTATGGCCGCAGGACAATGAAAGTTCCTATAGGTTGCCATAGACTACTTCACGAAATGGGTGGAGGCTGAACCTCTCTCCCGCATCACAGAGGGAGAAATCATGAAATTCCTATGAGAAAACATCATATGTCATTTCGGACTCCCCCATGAGATCATTTCGGACAATGGACGACAGTTTCAAGGAAACAAAATATGAGATTGCTGCAAGGGGTTACGTATTAGGCAAAGATTCACTTCTGTGGCTCACCCTCAAGCTAATGGTCAAGTGGAGGTCACCAACCGCACCCTCCTACAAGGCATCAAAAGAAGACTCGATAGGGTCGGGGCCAATTGGGCCGAAGAGCTCACTAGTGTCCTATGGGCCTATCGAACCACTCCTAGAAATTCTATAGGCGAAACAGATGCTGTAATACCAGCCGAGGTGGGCGTGCCTTCCCACCGGATAATGTGTTATTTGGAAGAACACAACAACAATTTACTTAGAGAGAATCTCAATCTCATTGAGGAGCTCAGAGAAAAAGCCTTCCTCTAAATGCAAAGATACAAAATCATAATGATCAATGCCTACAACAAGCGGGTTAGGCCCCGGGGATTCCAAGTCGGCGACTTGGTACTCTGAAAGGTGGAAGCATCGAAACCAGTTGAAAAACTGGACCCTACCTGGTAAGGACCCTACAAAGTTAGGGGAATCCTAGGCAACGGAGCACACGAACTAGAGTACGAGGATGGATACCCGCTTCCTCGCCCATGGAACGTACACAACCTCAAGAGATTCTTTGCGTAAGTCCCTCCAAGCGGACCTATTTTGGGGAAGGGCATTCCCATACCTTCTCTAACAAAAGACTAATCTTGTTTTCCAAGGCAGGCTCCTCACAGAAAGACATTTCCTCATCCCCCCTAAAGTGGGGATCCCTCGGAGGCAGTTCGGCTAACAAGCCCTGCCACAGTGCAGGCAGTCCACCTAATAAGCCCTGCTCCCTCACAGGCAGTCTATCTAACGAGCCCTGCCACAGTGCAGATAGGCTCGCCCATAAGCCCTACCACATTGCAGGCAGTCCATTCGACAAGCCCTGCTCTCTCGCAGGCGATTAATTTAATAAGCCCTACCACCTTGCAGACAATACATCCCATAATTCGTGCCACCTCGCATGAAGTTCCCTCAACAAGCCTTGCTATAATGCAGGCAGTTTACTCAATAAGCCTGCTACAATGCAGGCAAACCACCCAACAAGCCGTCCTTCTATGCAAACATCCAGGTAAAATCTGGTCACATTGCAGGTACATTTTTCCTGCTATGATTGCAGGTGCCAAGGCAAAACGAGTCTTGTTTTAAGCAAGCAATCACATTCAACAAAGGGCAGCAAAGCCTCCAGACAGATCATGGCGTATTTAACGCTTCCCTTAGGAAGAAAGATCACTTCCTATCTCAAACAACATTCAAGGCAACAACAAAATCACCCTATCCCTTTTTAGGAGCTGCCAGAAAAGCATACATGGGGCGACCATCCCCCAATCATCCAAAATTTCAAGAAGGCACAAGTGAAGCGAAGGAAAAAGCATACCATACCAAAACCCCCAAGCCAAACCGGCTAAGTTGCGAAATAGTAGCATCATTCAAAAATAAAATTATTTCATCCCCCTGCATCAGGGGGGAAAGAGCAATAAAAAATTAAGAAAATGGGGGTACATTCAAACATCCTTCCCCGCAGGCGGGGTCTTCTCAGGCTCTTCCATAGCTTCTGGCTCTAGGGAGGGGGAACAGCATCAGTTGGCTTGGCCAAGGGGGCTGGATCAGTCGCGCCAGGCTCATTGATCAGAGGCGCCCCATCCCTCCCTTCCGGTGCTCGGATCTCCTCCATCACCGTCTCTAACACTTGATCCAGTTCCTCCTCTGAAAAAAATTACCAGCCATATTATTGAGGAGCTTAAGAATCCCAGACAATACGGAAGAAAAGAGGACAAACTTATTACTTGGATCAAGGGAGAGAGGCTCAGTCACGGGCGGAAGAGGAGTAAAAGGTTTTGGGGCCCTCTTCACAACTCCATCATAATTCAAGAAGGAGAGATCCGCCCCCTCTGGAGGATAACCTTGGGCCGCAAATAGCTCTTGGCAAGACATAAAGCCATATCTCAAGAATGGCCCGGCGATCTTGGCCACCTCCCCCTGGAATTCCTCGAACTTTTTATAGTCCATAAGGCGGCTCTCCCAGTATGTCGCCAGAAACTGCTTGCCTTCCTTGGTGTTGGGAAATTCCAAACGGGCCTTGTCAGCAGCCTGACGAAGCGCCTCCGACTGATCCTGGGACAGGGCCAGGAAGTCCTATTGCAGCCTCTTCCTCTCCTTCTCTGCTTACTGGTACTTCCCAGTGACCTCCCTCTTGGCCTTCTTGAGTTTGGTCACCTCGGAGGCCAGACGCTCCACTCGGTCTTCCAGCCGCTTCCGCTGGGGGTCAGGAGGAGGGGGAGGAGGAGTCTCCAGGTGGCGGCTCAGAAGCTCCCCCACCATGGAAGTCGCCTACAAGAAAAAGAAAAGGTCAAAAGTCTCATCAAATACTGAAAATAAGAATCCCGATGGGGCAAAACAACATACTTTGGCCAGCTGGTTGGCGAAGGCCCCGGCCAACTCTTCCTTGGGAAGGGAGGTCAATGAACGGTGGTCTACTAGAAGGATCAGCCCCCGCAAGAACTCAACAGCAAGCCCTGACTCTCATTCCCTCTCCCTTAGAAGGGACTGGTGGGTGTACACCACCCAGTCCATAAAGAAACATTGGGGCCAAGGAGAGGAGCCCCCAGAGGAAGGCGGAGAGGCGGAGAAGGGGCCGCAGTCGACCGGGTAGACACCCGCAAAGAGCTACAGAAGGAGGGTGGCTGGAAGAGCCTCCCTTCGCCTGCTTGGAAGGCCCACCATAGGCAGGAGTGGCTGGGCACTTCCCCTTGCCCTCACTAGGGTCAGGAGTCCCATTTGGAGTTTGCGCAGTAGAAGGAGTCCCTGCCGGATTCCCGTGAGTAGTTTCCCGGAGCAGCTTGTCAAACATGACCTTCTCTGTGCAAAAGAGAAAAATATGAATTTAGAAAATACGCAACATATAACACAAGAATCAAATAACAAAGAATAAAGGGTACCGAGGGGCTCCTCCAAAGGGACCTCCTTGGGGCTCAACCCAAACCGGCAGAGGTGCCTTTCCTTTATGAGGCCCCTGACGTCATAAAGGTCCTTATTCAACTCCTCCAAGAAGATGGTAAGGGCTAGCGGCCTATCATTCCCAGTCGCTGGGTCCATAGGGGGGAGGTCGGAAATCCACTCACAGGGGAAGGACCAAGGAAGAGGGGGGCGCACAAAAAAAAAATTACCCCTCCAAGACTTAGGTGCGCTCGGGGCAAGTAGGAAGCGGGCCCCCTTTGGGGGAAGAAGTGGAAGATGTCAGGCTCTAATTTTCTCAATTGAAAACAAAAAGGAAAGTGTTGACTAAAAAACGGGTCAACTATGATACGTAAAGATTATGGCAAAACTAGCAAGAAGGCGGAAGGAGTTGGGGGTCAACTGGTTCCAGAAGAACCCTAAATAACTTGGCGACGTCTTGATAAAAGGAGGGGAGGGGAGACCTAAGGACAGGCCTCAACTAGGTCCAATAAAAACACAAACAACCGGTGGGGGGATGCTCCGGCGAACTGTTGGGGGAGGGGACATAAATAGTATAGCCCTGGGGGATTCCATAATCCTCCCTCAACAAAGCGGCGTCAGAAGCCCTAAAAAAGGATGCTCTTTCCAGAGGAAGGGGACTCGCTTCCCTCTCCCTCTCCTCCTTCTCCTTCTTCTTCTCCTCTACATCCTCCGCCTCCGGTGGTTTTTCCTGCTCTTCCTCTGGGGATGAACCTGCTTCGTCATCTCCCCCAGTACGAATCTCCATCTCCAGATCCTCGTCCTCCTCCTCATCAATCAAACACCTAGGGGCGCGGAAAGATTTCTCAGGCTCCATCGTCGGCCGCCGCGAGGGGCCGCAAGACCAGTCGTCCCTATGAAAGAAGCAACGGAGAGATCACCGCCTCCAGCCCACTCTATGGGCTCGTCGAAAGAGGTGGAAGAAGACATTTTTGCGAAAAAAAGTTAAAGAATGCAAAAGACTGCCTTAAGACAGAATTAAGTTTTTATTTTAACAATTTGAACAAAATTCCGTAACAAAGTCCATCGCAAATGTGTCATGGCTTGCAACATACATGCTTCCGTCGCAAATTGCAACTTAGCGACAAATTTCCGAAGGCACTCAACTTTAAAGTGATCCATCCCAAAGTTGTGCCAAATTGTCCTTAATCCAACGCAATTTTGCGAAAGAGCCTTCCATCGCAAATTTCGTAGATAGATTGCAACTAAATGTTCTCCTACCAAATTCGCACCAATTTTGTAATGGAATTTGCAACAAACTTCCCGTTGCAAAATCTTCATCAAATTTTGCAACAGACTTTGTGACATTTTTTTGGCATTTGGATCCTATCCATCCCAAATCTCAAAAACGCAAATTGAGACAACTAATAACTTGATTTTTGTAGTGTTCACCAAAAAATCATTACTATTGTTACAAAAATTTATCTAACTATCGCGAGTTGGATTCAGTCTTCATTGGACCAGACAAGCCAACTGTTTCACAGTTGGTAGGGGCCAAAAGTGCCCCAGGTACCAACTACAAAGCATGGGTGTCTTCCGCCTGAGAGCCAACAACCTTTTGTTTCTCCATCCCGTTGTTTGGTGTTTCCATGAGCCTCACGTCTTAGCTCTGTTTTTCCACAGACGGTCTCACTTGATGCGAGCAAAAAGTTGCTCGTATGAATACGTCCGACTTGGGATCTTTGGGCCTAGTTTTTCACAAGTCCCCAAGAACACCTGCTAAAAACACGTTAGCATTCCGATACTCAAGTCAATAAACAATGGTGAAAATGGGAATTAGAATTGTAAAAGCGTAGTGTAAGATAATAATTCAGTGTGAGAGTATTGTAATTGGCATGATAAAGTTGCTAATTTGTAAAAACATTTACTCTAAAGGTGGATGTCAATTCAAATGGAATCTATAGATTAGATTGAGTAGAAAAGATAAGAATGGTGTTGTCCCACATTAAAAGATGATGGTAGTCTTTTGTCTTTGTCCCACATTTGAAGTCCGTTGAAAAAATAAACACCTTATATTGAGTTTAAGGTTCAAATGTAGTTTGAAGTATTATGGAGACTAGAGTGAACATAGAAAAACCCCACACGTATGCCGTCGCTCGCCCGTCCCGTCTCCCTGCGCGGGCGTTAGGGCAAAATGTCTCAATATATACAAATACATTTGATTAATTTGGCATTAAGTTGTATTTATGTTGGTTAAATGTCAGATTACGGGGTATCATCTTGAGGCCACTATATAAAGATGTTGATGATCACTTCAAAATACACACCAAGACAAACATACAAAGTCTTCTCTTCAAGCTCCTCCCTTCTTTACAAATTTGGATTTCCAGTTTTATCTTGAGAGTTCAAGCAAGTGAGTATTATTCGAGGTGAGTTTTTAGCATAGTGCAAAAGCTGAAACTCTAATAGCGTCTTATCCTAGGAAAGTGACGTTGTACCTGAAGCACTTGAAATGGGACGTCTAATTTTTTCAAGGCAAACATAATCTAGTTCTGTGATTCAGTTGCAACATGTCTTCACCTTTTCAACTAGGCACCTCACGATCTTCAAGAAACCCAGACGATCACTTGACCAACCTTATAGTTGAATTGCAACTGCAGTTAGACAGACAAGAGGAAGTCTAGTCCCCCAATGACTCGGGGAGGCGGTTACTAAGAGATAGACTTCATCCGTTTGGGGAAGATTTTCCAATATTGACCATTGCGGGCTTATCTTTCAAGATGATATGCCTTCTCGCAGAATAAGCTTATCTGATTTCTAAGGGGTGGTTGAAACAGGTCCAACAAGCTCCCTAAATCTTGGGGCGTCCTCTGTGGCCAGGCAGTTGTCATCCCTCCGAGCTGTCTAACTGGGGTTCAACCATGTGTAAGAGAGAATGTTTTGACGTCCAGGTGTCCGCAACGTCAGCCTCCTTCTTGGGCCTTCCACGGACTTTTCTACGCCTTCTCGGGCTTCTACATTTACCAGACTCCTCATAGGAATCTGGGATTGAGGTTCGTGCCTCCTTGAGCCGCATGTAACCTTAGCACTTCTTTGGGCTTTCTTCATGTTGGGTTCCTTCCTAGGCCGCCATTGTTTTATGGGCATAAAAAAATAATAATAATAATTGCAAACTCTTTGGTTTGTATATTCATTTTTATAAATGTAAAAAAGAAAATGCAATTTTCAATGGGGAATCTAACTGAGAAACATTACGTGTATCAACTTAAAAGGTTTGTGGAAACAATTAGCTAAAAAAGTAATGTAAAGTGAAAAATTATATGGCTTAAGACATGCATATAGGCAACGATACGAGAAGTTTGTTGTGTAGGCACTTTGATACGAAAAATCTTGCTAAAACAAATTTTATTTCATATATGAAAAAATTAAAAGAAAACATGTGATGCTCCGGCCAATTTCATTATGTTGGAAAATATTTCAAAGAAGATACAATTTCATTTATTATAAGCATGTTACATGGCTTTTTGATTGAATATATAACTATTTCCTATTAAAAGTAATGATATTGTGATAAACGAAAAGGATATATAATTATTAGCTTAATTTGGGAGCTTGAGATATGCAGTTGATCGTATTGGTCTAATATGGCTTAAATGTATTTTTTGTCATGTAACTTAGGTCCTTTATTATTTTCGTTCTTTAACTTTTTAGAGTGGTATTTTGGTTTTGTATTTTTTTAATTTTTGTTATTTCAATTTTTCTTTTGCCAGAGTTCACCCATCTCACCTGAAAATACATGTGCATTTCACATGACCTTTTAAAATTGGGGCTAATATTCATAATGGCTCATTTTTGCCGGTATTTTTGTCATTTAACTTTTTAGGATAATATTGTGGTCCGGCATCTTTTTTATTTACATAATTTCAATTATTGGTTCTCCAGAGTTCATACTTCTCGTCTGTAGAGGTGAACTCCAGCAAAAAAAAATGGCCGAAATTGCAAAAATTAAAAAGATAGGGAACAAAATTGCTATGCTAAAGAAAATAAATAACGAAAATGCCAAATAACCTAAATTATGGCACCAAAAATACATTTAAGCTGTCTATATTATCTATCTCATACAAGTATTGAGCATATTAACTAGAACCTACTCTGGCCCAAAAAATACTCATAAGCTTATGCTTTACTGAATGGGTAAAAGGCTATAGTCTACTTATACCTAATGAAATTAAATGAATGAATATGAGTCGACTGGGCAAAATATTTTTTTTGGTATCGTTTTTGGTACCATAATTGTGGTGAGTGTCATTTTTGGTACCATTAAACACGAAATTATGCTTTTTTTGCCCCAAGTTAACGGCAGAGGCCATGTGCCATGTTGTGCTCATGGACGTTAACTTCTGTTGGCTTACGTGCCGCCCTATTTAATGGGACCAAAAAAATAAGAAATTTTTTTAAAAAAAAACCTTTCGACCAACTTTGACCACAAACTATAAGATTTTATTTTATTTTAACAAAAATGGAAGGGGAAATTTATTTTAATATATATAATAAAATAACTTTAAAATAACAATTATTTGTATTTTAAATAATTTCTAGTATCTATTTTACTATTTTTGAATTCTTTTAATAAATTTGACCATAGACTATAACAACAAAAATTGTGTTTAAAATAATAATATTAGATAAATATTATTTTTATATAAATAATAAATTAATTTAAATTATATTTATTTATATTTGAGATAAAGTTTAGCATCTTTTTGTTACCTTTTGAAATTGAATTATTATTTGGTCTAAAAATATTATAATAAACATTTAAGAAAATATATTAGAGAAATTTTATTTTAATATATGTCATAAAATAAATTTAAAATTACAATTATTTTATTTTACATAAACTTAGAATCTTTTTATTATTTTTTAAATTGAATTATTATTTGGTCTGAAAAATTTTTAATATTTGACAACAAACTATGAGAAATATTTCTTTTTAAAATAAAAGTATTAGATAAATGTTATTTTTATATAAATCATTATTTTTTTAAATAAATTATTAGACAAAATTATTTTATTATAAATAATCAATTAATTCAAATAATAATTATCTATTTTTGAGATAAATTCGAGCATCTTATTATTATTTTTTGAAATTGAATTATTATTTGGTTTGGAAATATTTTTTAAAAAAAATCTTATAGTTTATAGTCAAAGTTGGTCAAAATACTTTTTTTCCTCTTAATGGTACCAAAATGGCATTTTTTTTCTATTTTTGTGTACCATTAAATAGAGCGGCTCATGTGAGCCAACAGAGGTAAACGGCCATGTGCGAGACATATGGCCTATGCCCTTAACTCAGGATAAAAAAAGATGCATTTTCGTGTTTAATGGTACCAAAAGCGATACTCACCATAATTGTGGTATCAAAAACGATAATCACCTTTTTTAATAGAACCAAAAAAACATTTTGCCCTAAGTAGACCCTATACCTTAAGATACTCATTAATCCATAATTATCCCTTGATTTAGAAGTATTAAGTTTTTAAACTTTTAGGTAACGGTCGGTATGTAAGAATGGAGTAAAAATGCGAAAGAAATCATATTTGAATAATATTTCTATGATTGGTATATGCAAAAAATTAGAAAGTAATAGAATTCTCATTTCTTAGTTAATTTAATTCACATTATTGAATATCATTAGAAAGGCATAATTATTAATGAAATGAAATTATTTTTATGACAAACTTATTAATTGGCCATTTATTTTTTTGAAAAAATTAATTGTCCATAATTTATTATATTAAATATGTTGAATTCAATCATATAACACTAGTACTTCTGAAAATTGCTTGTAGATGTCTATAAGTAATTAAAACATCTCATATGTTATTAAAAAAAATTGTACTTATTTAATTAAGAATTAACTTATACAGTGATTCAATAGACACATCGATACTATTTTTTTGTAAAAATAAAAATATATTGATTTGACAAGAAACTATTCCATCAAAAAAGAAATATATATATATAGGTCAAATATTTCTGAACCTGTTCTATTAGAAAGATAATTATGTCAAAAAAAAATTATTCTCAACATGTAGGAACTAATTTGAAAATGCCCATTCCATTCCGATTCTATTTCTACGTACCAATCACCCTTTTAGCACTCAATGAAATGGATATACTTTCCCCACCCCCACCTCCCACAATATTGATAGACTCATAAGTTTCTTTTTATTGTTTTCTCACATGATCCTCCTGAATGCAACTTGGATTACTCATTTTTAAAAAATTTGCATACCATTTTTGTGCATGGTTGATCCATTTTGAGGCAAAAGTTAGTTATCACTTCAATTATATTGAATTTAGAATACCAAATAAGCCTAAAAAATAATCAAACTACTCAGACACTTTATTGAAATAGATTGATAAAGGCTCATTTGAATTCGATTTGTTAAACTTAGTGAATCGAACTTGAACAAATGTTTTTATCGATAAGCTTTTGAGCTCAGCTCGAACTTGATTCGGTTAGTGCAAAAATAATAAAATATATTTAAAAATATTTAAATACTCGAGTTCGATCATATTTAATCAAATTAAAGTTCGTTTGAGCTCAATTACATTAAGAATCATACCAAATTCAAACGCAAATTTTTGAACTCGATAATAATTCAAACAATCTTGAACAATTATATATTCGACTCAACTCAAATTATTTACGACCCTAATGCCAAATAATAAATGACAAAATCAATGTAAGTTTACAACACGAAATAATGACCTGAAAAAAATCAGAAGATGCTTTCCATCGCCACTTGTAAAGATGAAGAGCAAAGATATATAATAGGGTATGAAGAGCTAAGATATATAATAGAGTATTTTGGTTAAATGCAATTTACCATATTGTGTTATCAATATTTTTTAAAAAAATTTTGTAAAACAGAATGCTAAAAAACTTCCCTGTGATCTGCTTGTAGTTCTAGGCAAAACAATCTTTGTTCCGTATCAAAAATAAAGCACAAAGGCCCTTGAAATTTGCGGTATCATCCATGATCTCTAAAGGCAATTTTTTCTCATATTGCTTGTATAAATCAGCGTGTCTGATTTACTTGATTTAAACAAATGGCCCAAATCGAAGATTATTTATGATATGCCCAAAATGGTCGGCCCATGCACGCAACCCAGAGCATTAGAAGGATCCATCTACAAGGTGTGAGCCCAAGGAAATGACCCAGCAGCCCCCCATGCCCGCCTGGGAAGTCCAACACCAAACCCACTCAAAAAAGCAGGCCAGGACCTCCTTGAGGGAGGGAGCAAGGCCCGTGTAAGGGAAGAAGCCCAAGAGGAAATGGCTCACAAAGGAAGCCCATCTAAAGCCCGGATGGAGAAACCCACAAGAGAAGCCCATCCGGGCCCAGGAAGAGAGACTTGTGGAGGAAGAACTTCTGGAAGAAGAGATAAGACTCGTCAAGGAGACCAGATAAGGATTATACAAACATCCCCCCTATCTAGGGCAAATCACATAACCACCTCTTCCTTTTCAGGAGACCAGTCCGGGTAGGACTCTAGGGAGGCTCTAGTCAATCCCCGAGGAGTCCTAACCCTCCAGAATCCTTCTACTTCAAGGAACTCTCCCTATAAATATCAACCCCTCTTGGATGGACGAGTAACGTTTTTTCTACGCTCTGAATCTCTGAATCTCTAAATTTCTCTTTAATTGCACGTGGCCCACTTGATGCTCTTGATTCTCACTAATTTCTCCTTGCATTCAAGTTTTTTTTATTCCAAAATTGCTTACTGACTTGAGTGTTGGAATGCTAATGTTTTTTTTGGCAGGTTCCTTGTTCAAATTTGCAAAATTCAGGCTCACTTCGTTCAAGTCCAAGAAGACAATTTTAATTGAACTATTTCTGCTCACATTAATTTATATTATATATGTGTGACACATATGCATATTCTTTATATGTATTATTATTTGGTATATATATAAATATTAAATATATATTAAAATTTATATATATATATATAGAGAGAGAGAAAGAGATGGCAACTAGGTAGGCGTTGCGGTAGGTGGCCTAGGTGGACTGGAAACGAGGGGGGGGGGGGAGTGAGGTAACGATTGGCAACAAGACAGGGTGTAGGGAAGAAGATGACGGGGGGAGGGGGAAGTAGACGATGGAGTGGGGGAGCCGGCGAGGGTAGGGGAAAGGGTGGGTGCGGGAGGAGGCCGGAAGGGTAGGGGCAAAGGAGTCAATGGGGAAGGGAGGTGTTGGGACTTGGGAAGAAGACGATGACATGGATTTTTTTTTACTTTTTTCTATTCTATATGATTTTCAATTTATATTATTTTATTATGTATCAACAAAAAATAATTCATTTTGAGTATTATAATTGATAATAATATTTCATTAATTTATTTTTTTCTACTCACTTTATTTATCAATATTCATAAAATAAGTCAAAATGCATTGCAACCATAAAAAAGTTGAATTTGTATTCTAAATTTGAAAATTTATATCTAAAATTGAAACTTTTGAATCTATATCTAAGCTTTGCAATCAAATTTTAATATCTCGTTAATGAAAAAAATACCTTTGACGGTGAATATTTTGATTCCTCAGGACTTGACTATTAACATAAGTTATTTGATAATAAGTTCTTTTTATATATATTGAGAGATAATTATAGTAAAAGTATTAATTAAAATTAAAATATAAACTTTTTGATAGTCAAATGGATAAAAACAAAAATATATCAATAGAAATTTATGCATTTTCTTTTGTTATATTTTTTTTTATTTTAATCTCTAAGAGTAAAATAATCATTATATAAAAAATAATAGAAAAAACAAATAAAAAAATATGAATTAGGTACCAAAGTGATATTAATGGTGAAACTTGGGTACCAATTAAATAATTTCTAATTAGCGGTATACCAAAGTGACATTCATTGCGAAACTTGGGTACTAATTGAATCAATTGCAATTACTCATGTACCAAAGTAACATTAATAGCAACACTTGGGGTACCAAAATACTTTTACTCCTTTTGTGAATAGGTGAAAAAAGCAATTTTGGCGTCCGAGAATGTATATTTAGCACGAGTTTAAACATTTATATTTCTTCTACAAGTTTGTGATATAGTGTAAAATCTAGGCCAAAAAATTCAATAAATGGCAAAGAAAAGAAAATCGGGTAAAACGCAATTTTGTCCCTGTGTTCTAAAAAAAGATTAAAAAAAAGCCATGTCATAAATAAATTAGTAAAAAAGCCCCCTATGAGAAAAATAAATATGCAATATATATATAGATATTTATATATACACACACAAATATATCTTTATATAGAGGATATATATCTTTTAACTATATATATATTACATATATATAATTTTAATTATATATTTATATATTATATATACGAATTTAAATCTAAACCATTGATTCAAATTAAATAGAATCTGGGCCACTCATTTTCATCTAAGAAAGTATATATAAACCATAGATTTGTTAAGTTAATTCTAAACCATTCGATTTTAATTTGACAGATTTGGACCTTTGATTGTATTACTTTTCTTCAAAAAAAAAAAATAAATTGTATTACTCAAATATAGACCGTTGGTTCATATAAAGTAATATATAAACAAGGATATTTTTATCATTTTACATGTCAAAATTGAAAAATCTGCGCATTATTGGCGCGTGAACAACAAATCCAAACCGAAGGGGGTAGTTTTCCTATTTATTTTGTACAGGGTGTTTTCTTGCTAATTTATTTATTTGGGGGGTGGGGGGGTTGATCGATTTTTAAAGGGTAAATTGCATAAAAACCCCCTGTGTTTTATTTTTTTAAGCTAAAACCCCTCGTGTTAATTTAATAGGCAAAAAAAATCCTGTATTTTTTAAAATAATGCACATTCTTCCCTTCATTAGTGTTTTTTAACGGCATTAACATTTTTAAGGAATTATCCGTTGTACCCTTGTTATATTATCCATTATCTTCCCTAGTAAAAAATGAATAGTTCAAATTTTAAATAATTTAAAAGTATATTTTATATTTTATATACTCTTGAAAAAAGTATATATATATTATTTTCTCAAAATAGTATATATATTGTATATAATATAATAATATATATGTAATATATATTATAGGGCGGAGGCCATCTCGGACGCAAAGATGGGAGGTGGAGGTGGAGGCGGAGGGGGCTCGAGGAACAGGCGGAGGTGGATGACAAAGACAAGAGGTGGAGGTAGAGCTGTGGGCGGAGGCTGCGGGGGAAGATGACTACTTTCTTTTTCCTGTTTGTTTATTGATTATTATTTTATTGTTTGTATTTTGTAAATTGTATATACAATTTTTATACATATAAACTAAGATCTGAATAATTGCTTGGAAAAACAATTATTTTAACTACATATAATGGTAGTTTTAACTTAAATATTATCTATAATAAATAATATAACTTCAATTGATATAATATTTTTGGTACTTAGATTTTAAATTATATATTGGATAAATAAATATAATTTATTGAAATATATTTAAACTAAATAATAATCAATTTAGTTAATAGTTTATAATTAATTGATTTTTATTTTTATTTATATAAGTATTTTATTTGAAAAATGAATTTTAGTATATTATTCTTTGTATTGTTATTTTTCAATTTAAAGTTTCAACTTTTAAAAATTTTATATACTTTTTAGGTTTTTTGATCTATTTAAATATTTTATAAATAAATATAATTTTAAAAATATATTTAAAGTAAATAATAATTTAATTTAATCAATAATATGTAATTTATTAAAATATATTTAAACTAGACAATAATTTAAAATTATCAATAATATATAATTGATTAAAATATATTTAAAATGTCAAAGAAATGGGGCAAAATGAACGTTTGCACACTAAAGTAACCCAAAAAAAGTCCAAAAACAAAGCCCACTCACACAACACGCGCGTGTGGGATACTATCCGTTAGTTTCTAGCGAAGAGGGATTTTTTATTTTATTTTAAACAACACAAGAGGTATTTCACCTATAAAATTAACAGAGGGAGTTTTGTGTTGTTTCATCAAAACACAGAGGGTGTGATGCAATTTACCATTTTTTAAAATACAGAGGATAAATTGCTTTTTACCCGAAGAAAATTAATATACTTGGATTTAACTTTTTTTTATACTTATTTGTGTTTAGTTATATTCAAAACTAGTTGGCACTCCATATCAAGGTATGTGCGGGACGTAGATAAATAAATTTATGAATAATTTCATTTAAAATTTTGAAATATAAAAATAAATAATCAAAATTTTAAAATTAAATTAATTAATAAGTACAAGAGCGAAATTTAACCATTGCTAATTATCATAGTTAATAAGAATTAATTACAATAAATAGTTATTAATTATGGTCACACACCGGTCGTTGGTTGTGGTTTTGTGAGGTAGCTAAAAACCCATGACAAATGTTAGTGAAAAAACTAGTTTTTTGTGTCGATTTTATTTAACCATAATTAATAATAATTATTTACTATAATTTTTAGCCTACTCATTAAAACTGTAGCCAATAATTGTTTTTTTAGTGAGTAATTGTATATCATATAATTTACATTATTTTACGAACTAAAGTTACCAGAAGAAGAATGGTAAATCTTTTGGACCAAAATAACGAATGGTACACTTATCCTTTAATCAAGTGGCAAAATAGAAATATTCTTTTTAAGTATTATTAGATATCAAAATAAAACTTAAATTATATTACTAACTAATTTATTCAAAAAAAAATATAGTGAATCTTTTGAATAATAATAAATAATCATGCACGTATATAAATTTAAATAGCTACGATATTTATTATGTGACAAAATAAAATTAAAAGAAGTTAGCCAAATAAGTGTCATATCGTTATGGTTTTTATTTATGGAATTCACCTTTACCCTCCCCCCCTTCCCCCCAAAAAAGTACCATGTATGACGACTTGAATAGCTCGAGCCTCTATGTTTATGTTTTATTATATATAGATTTTTATTAAAATTAATTCAATAATTACGTTTTGATATACTTTCCAGTTCAGGAAAAAAAAAGATGATTTGTAGCTTGTTATAATTCTTTTATTTCATATAATTTCATGAAATATTTTTCTCTATTAAGATGTATCTTTGTTTGTCAAATTATATCAAAAATACACTTCGTTTTCATTTTTTTCAAAGAAAATGTATCTTATACAACAAATTTGGTTCTTACATTTTATTTTATAATTAACTTATATTACACATCACATCAACTATCATCGTTATATATATATTTTTATAAGACATCCAAACACACATTCAATAATGGCTTCTACTAAATATTTTGAACTTATATGAACTTATTTGAATCAAATGCTATAAAAATTTGTCTATGAGCTACAAACTTATATTCCATAATCTATACTATTATAAAAAAAAGTCCTCTACACTTACAAGAGGCGGTCAATCACACCACTGCATTAATTTTTAAATATGATAATTATACCATAAAATAAATAATTTTAAAAATTAATTATAATTACTTTTTTTTTTATAAAAGTGACTCCATGTCGTTTAACACCACTACACCAATTTTTTTTTTTTTTTATGTCAATAATACCTTAATTCGATTTTCTTTCGTTTCATTCTATTTGTTTTTTTTTTTAAATGTGATTTATTAATTTATATATTTTATTTTTGTTGATAATATATTTTAAAAAAATTGAACGATTATTTATCATATGCACAAAAAAAAAAAAAACATGCAAGATTATTTATCATATACACAAAAAAGGTGTGCCACAATGGCCATTATTAAAATAAATATACTCGTCCTCAACCTATTAACCCAAAAAAAAAAAAAAAAAAGAACGAATAATAAAAAAATAAAATAAAAGGCCTTCGACATAAACGAGCTTATACATATAAATAACAATACAATGGTTATAAAGAGTTAATTCATTGTTCAACCCATCAGTTGTACCTCAACCTACAGATGCAACGTACACCTCCATCTCCGCTTCTCTCCACCTACTGATGCAATCTTCCTGTAAGTTTTCCATCGCTCTCGAGTATATACACAGAAGCGTCTTTTGGGAATTGGTTTTGAATAATTTGGATCTGTTCCGATGTTCAATTGCTTTTTGTTGAATAGTCAAATGGATTGTTAGATCTTGGGAAGTGTATTGTGGATATCAGATCATTGTGTTGATGGAACGATCACAAAATTGAAGTCTTTTTAGTTATTTTTCCCACCAAAATGGACTAAAGATCTTTCTATGACTTCTCGAAGAATCAAATTGGTGCACCAACCAATCTCTGTTTTATCATAATTGTCACCGCTGATTTATTTGTGTAATATATTGAGGTTTGTTTATTTGTTTGTTTTTCATCTTTTGTTTTCTTGTGTTTCGGGCTCTTGATTGTATGCTACGCAGGATGCACTTTGATTTTGGAAAATGACTGCGTTTATGTATATGAATATGCTTATAATCTGGGAATAGAACTATTAATTGTCTGGCTGATATGAAAATTTGCAGTTCTTTTTCTCTTTGAAGGAGTTGGGGGTTTGGGTGTTCTTGAGATGATAAATTTTGATAGGCTATAATGAATCTTGAGTTGGCAACTCAGAATACAGAATATCTGCTGGTGGAAGGGGAAAGGAAAATTATTTTTTAATTTGATAGTCTTAATTTAGTTGCATTTATTCACTTGTCATCTGATATGCCGTGATCATTTGATGCCCTATGTCCAGAAACTGACGGTCTTAAATAGAAAACTTTGTTGTTACTCTGATGTCATGCACAATGAGGCATCTATCTGCATATAATGGTCAAATTTTGAGTGTTATGCTAATATTTATGCCATTGATGGTGCAAAAAAAGTCTACGGAAGAATACTTAAAGGCTTATCCTGCTAGTTTTCTGTGTAACTTAGAGTAAGGCTTGTCAGCAAGAAAAGTTGTAAAGGGCTTTTTGACCCATTTATCTGGTTGACCTGCTGTTGATTAATTGGTAAGTAATTTTACTGTTTTGCTCTCAGTCAGATTGCTGGTTCCTGCATCAGATACGTGAATCTTTCTGCTCAAAAGAACATCAAGACGGGTGAAGAGAGAGCATGGAATCATCTGGTGAGCCAATGAGAACTGTTTTAGTAGGCATTTAGAATCTTAGATTCTCTTGGCTTGTTTATTCATTCTCCGTTAGAAGTTTGAGTTATGATGTCTTACTGATTATGCAATCGTAATCTTGAACTTCAGTCCATCATGGTGTTTATGATCCATTCTTGTTAATATTATGTCCATTGGCAATGCCCAGTATTGTTTTAGCAGATTTCATTTTGCCATTATTCTTTAAGTTAGAAATGTCTGTGTAACAATTGAGAATGGCCTTGTAGCTTTCAACTTTACATACAAATGCAGTTGAGATTAGACTGCAGGAGTGTAAAGGTAGGCAAAAACTTGCCAAACGTCTTACTTTAATTTAGTGGAAAGTATCATTTATATTCTCTACCAATATGAGTAAACAATTGATATTATTGTAAGTTGAGGTTCTTCTTTTTTCTTTTTCTTTTTTTTCCCCTCATTTTCATTTTATATCTTCATTGGTTTATTTATTTATTTATTTTATTTTGTTGATATGTATTGCAGTCTTGCATATTAGATCATTTCTTGGGTTAAAATAAGATGCGATCTCTGGAAACTTCCATCTTATCTTTGCACTCTTTTTTCTTTTAATGAAATTTTCTATTTGGAATAATGCCCGAGTGTTCATTATTTAGCGATCTCGTACACTCTTGACTCTTTTCAAGTGTCTAAGCAATGAGGCTCCCACTACCACGGACCTCATTCTGCTACGCTTTTTCTAGGTTTGGATTATTTAGGTTTCCTATGTGCAGTTGCCTAAATTGGACTCAAAACACCACCATATATCCCTTGTAAATTTCCTGCTGTCACAACAACCTTGTAGTCACCAGTGAAAACTTTTAATGATTTTCACTAAACTACTTTGCCCCAGTGGGAGGAGGTGATTTTCCACTGAGATTCCCTGCTTCTAATTGTAACTAGCAAACTTAAAAATCATGGATACTTTTTTTGCTACCCTTTTTCCTTTTCTCCTCTGATTCCCGAATATGTTTGTTGTTGTTGCAGGTCGTTTTCTGAGGGATACATCTGTTGTTGTTGTCACATTGGACTCGAGTGAAGTATATATTATCGTCAGTTTGTCTACCAGGACTGATACTCAGGTTATCTATATTGATCCGACAACTGGGGCTCTTCGCTATACTGCAAAACAGGGTTATGATGTTTTTAGGACCCAAAATGAAGCATTAAATTACATAACAAATGGTTCAAAATTGCTTTGTAAGAGTGTAACACATGCACGAGCTTTATTAGGTTATGCAGCCCTTGGTAGCTTTGCTCTACTGTTGGTAGCAACGAGATTGACTGCCAGCATACCGAATTTGCCTGGTGGAGGTTGTGTTTATACTGTAACTGAGAGCCAGTGGATTAAAATTGCACTTCAGAATCCTCAAGTACAGAGTAAAACTGAAAATAAGAATATCCAAGAACTGACTGAGCTTGACATTGATGGGAAACATTACTTCTGTGAAACTAGGGACATAACTCGACCTTTCCCAAGTCGTATGCCTGTGCAGAATCCTGATGATGAATTTGTGTGGAATAAATGGTTCTCAATGCCTTTCAGAAACATTGGGCTTCCGCAGCATTGCGTCATTCTTCTGCAGGTTCTAGTCACACTTGGTATCTTCACAATTGTTCTATCTAATGTTCTTTTGACTTATTTGTATTACCTTCTCACTTCTTTGACAGGTGTTTCTTTTTCTTTTTCTTTTTGTTTTTGACTTCTTCCCGCGTGGCTTAAACTTTTATGAGTTCTGTAGTGTATCAGTATGTGAAAATATTATTGGTGACTAAGTTTAGCTGCACCTTTTCTGTGTACCATCTTTCCATATGAGATCTTCTTAGCTATGAAACTTTGATGTTATAATTTCCTTCAGATCATGTGAACCTTAGGAAGTTATATCTCTGGCTTTTACCTTACATGATATGATGATGTAGACTTTGAAATACATGTAACGGTGGCTTTTTGGTTGAAACAAGTTTAAAGAACTTCAATGGGCTCCTCAAAATGTAAAGCAAGTGTGAAACTAACCTAGCCCTGTTTTGCACCTAATGTCAAAAGAAAATGATTTCATGGTACGGAAAGCTCGCCGCCAACTTTTTTCTCTGGCGTTCAATTGCTGTCCATTCATTTCTTAGTTCTGGGCAATAATGTGTTGAATGCTGTTTACTGGACTTCAGAATGTAGAGAAAATCCACTTTTGTAGTCACTAATAGATCAAGGTGTCGTGTACCAGCTTTCAATTAAACTTGTCTTGGTGTGTGTACAAACCACTCTAGCCACAGTCCTTATAGATGTATTTTTTTCTCTCTTTGGGACAGCTCAGACCATCCTGTCCATACTTGTGCAAGCTTGTAGGATTGTGTCTTTTTGTATCTTTGGTTCTGATAATTTTTACGTTACAAAATCTTCATCACTTAGCTTCAATTATATTAAGTTTACCATTCAAATTCCTTCTGAATCTGATCCACCAGCTTTCTAGATATTGACATGTTGAAAGTTGGATGTCATGCTCACACAATTGTCAATCAATGTACAGGGGTTTGTAGAATGTAAGAATTTTGGTAGCCTTGGGCAGCAGGAGGGGGTTGTTGCACTCACTGCTCGTCGTAGTAGGTTGCACCCTGGAACTCGGTACTTAGCAAGGGGCTTAAACTCATGTTATAGCACTGGTAATTCTTCTATGATCTCTGCAACTTTTAGTTCATTCTTTTTCTTCTTTTGCTGTACAAATATTTGGTGTTAACTATGTCTGATAGTGCCGAATTTTTCGGAAAGATGTTGTTTATCTTCCTGGATGTTTGTTTCTTGGTCTCATTCGCGCAATACATGCTTCTGATCCATGTTTTTGCATTATTTGCAACTTGCAAGATTGTTATCTAAGCTACTGTGCAGTTGAGATGGTCGATTCTTCACCATACCGTTATCGACACTATAAATTTAACAAACTTTTATTGTTCTCCTAGTTGGTTTCAGATTTTTTTTCATACCCCGTAATTTTGAGTATTAGTTTCACGTACAACATAGAGTTTCTTTCCAAACAACTAACAGCAAAGTATCGTAGGTGCTGAGAGTGACATTTTACTATGAAATTGTTCCAAATAGCAGTTGTATCCCTGCTGCTTATAGGTTAGAATTCATTTTTGCCAAGTGGATCCTTCCTTTCCATCATCGTTCTGATATGGAGCATGTTTTGCTTGCCTGTTCATTTCTCGTTCTAACCACATGCAGTTGTAAGCTTGATCCAGTACATGGTCTTTTATATATTTTCTTGTCCAGTTAGATGCCATTATGTGTTCTTTTCCATTGGAAAAACTGCATTGTTTATGATCCTGTACCAGTGGTATTTCTCATATCCAGCTTTTCAATATCATCTTATTGACAACCATCATTTGCATTTTATTTCCTTGGTGTCCCCCTTGTCACGCATTTATTTTCTTGAAGGGCAGGCAATGAGGTTGAGTGTGAACAACTTGTTTGGGTTCCCAAAAAGGCTGGTCAAAGTGTTCCTTTTAACACTTATATTTGGCGTAGAGGCACCATTCCTATCTGGTGGGGTGCTGAATTAAAACTTACTGCTGCAGAAGCAGAAATATATGTATCAGATCGCGATCCTTATAAAGGAAGTGCGCAGTACTATCAAAGGTTGTCTCAAAGATATGATGCACGGAATCTAGATACAGCTGCTGGTGGGAATCAGAAAAAAAGTGCTCTGGTTCCAATTGTCTGCGTCAACTTACTAAGGAGTGGAGAAGGGAAATCAGAATCTATTTTAGTTCAGCATTTTGAAGAATCCTTAAACTATATTCGTTCCATTGGGAAACTTCCTTATACTCGGATCCACTTGATAAATTATGATTGGCATGCTAGTGTAAAACTGAAGGGAGAACAGCAAACAATTGAAGGACTTTGGTATCTTCTAAAGGCACCCACAATTTCTATTGGCATTTCGGAGGGGGATTATTTGCCGTCTCGTCAAAAGATTAACAATTGCAAAGGTGAAGTAATCTATAATGATGACTATGATGGTGCCTTCTGCTTAAGATCACATCAAAATGGAGTAATACGTTTCAATTGTGCGGATTCTTTGGATAGAACAAATGCTGCTAGTTTCTTTGGTGCACTTCAGGTATTTACGGAGCAATGTAGACGGTTAGGCATATCACTTGATAGTGATTTGGCATATGGTTATCAATCACCTGGTACCTATGCTGGATATGTGGCCCCATTGCCTCCTGGCTGGGAGAAACGGTCTGATGCTGTGACTGGGAAAACATATTTTATTGATCACAACACTAGGACTACAACCTGGAATCATCCTTGTCCAGATAAACCTTGGAAAAGGTTCGACATGACCTTTGAGGAGTTTAAGAGATCAACTATATTGTCACCTGTTTCTCAATTAGCTGATCTTTTCTTAGTAGCTGGTGACATTCATGCGACGTTGTATACGGGTTCCAAGGCTATGCACAGTCAAATTCTTAGCATCTTCAGTGAGGAGGCAGGCAAGTTTAAACAGTTCTCAGCTGCACAGAATATGAAAATCACACTACAGAGAAGATATAAGAATGCAGTTGTAGATAGCTCCCGCCAGAAGCAATTAGAGATTTTTCTGGGGCTACGGCTCTTCAAGCATTTTCCTTCGGTCATGTTCCACCCCTTACATGTATGTAATCTTTGGATTTCAGCAATTTATATTCCCTGGAGTTCCCCACTGTGCTTGTTGCTTATGCTGTACTTGGCTCTTTCAACCTCTCTGTTTCTGTTAATTTCTATCATCTAAAACTAAAATATGACATATTGACTAATAATTTACTATATGATGAATTTCGAAACAAATGTATTTTGTTGCAGTGAATATTGTAATGTAACAATAAAATTCGTATGAATTGTATTGGATATTTATTTAAGAAAATATCAAACTCGTACTAAGTTGTTGCTTAAGTTTGTTTTTAGAATATATAAATAAATATACCATATTTTATTCTTATATAAAATTAAAATAAAAAAATATTGATTATAGGAGTGCCAATATGTTATCCTTCCACTGCAAAGATCACATAAGTGTTTCATTCATCTTAATTTATTTGCCCATTGGGAGCTTCTTTTAGACTTCCGTACTCTTCTGCATGTGGTTCAATACAGATGAAATCTTTCACTTTCTTTTGTTGCAGTATAATACCAAACAGCATTAGTTTTCATTTGGTAACTTCTTAATCTCTTTGAATTAGAGCATTGTTATGGGGAATTGGAGTTTATCAGCTGAATCTTTTCTTTATCATGTCTTCTGTAGTATGAATGGATATTGCAGAACCAACTATTATTTTGCGGTTTAACTGGTTCAAACACTTGAATCTTGAAGCTGATAGATGAAAATTTGGATATCGATAAGTAATAGATCCAATAATATCTGAACAAGAAATTCTGATGGTTCCACTGTGAGGTTGAAATTATTAGGAGGCGCCTGATATGGCCATATGCTGACATGACTCAAAAGTTAATTTGAAATATGAGTACAATGTTTGAGGTTATATGGTTTGGTCTGTCGTTCGACTGTATTTCTGTCATCCTGTGCTGAAATTTGATTATTGTACATGACAGTCTTAGTAAGGTTATAGAATGGATTACAGGTTGATAGGAACTCTTAGGAATGATATGTTTATCAAAACTGTTAAAACAACTCAATCCACCAAACCTATCATATCTGGGCTGTCACTTTAGTTGAAATATGAACTCCCTTAAGTGAATTGATTTCCATCCTTGCAAGCTTGTCTGCAAAATGTGATGAGTCTCATGATTCGACTTGCAGCATATAATGATTTTGCTGATTACATCAGGTACCTTCTCGTCCATTTGGATGCTTTTTGAAGCCAGTTCCAAGCATGTTTTCATCTTCTGATGGTGGAGCCAGTCTCCTGAGTTTCAAAAGAAAAGACCTTATATGGGTATCAGATTTTGCATTCGTTGTTATGGAAGATTTGTTATGCATTTAAAAAATGTTCTCATTTTCTAAATTCTGCTAAGCCTAGGTCCATCTCATTTAATAAGTTATTACCTTTTGCATGTATACAACAGATTTCTGCGCAGGCTGCAGATGTGGTTGAACTCTTTATCTATCTTGGGGAGCCTTGCCATGTTTGTCAACTTCTTCTCACGGTTGCGCATGGTGCTGATGATACTACTTTTCCATCAACAGTTGATGTGAGGACCGGACGCTATCTGGATGGACTTAAACTTGTTCTTGAGGTCTGTTATATCTCTATATTGATCTTCTCAACTTTATGACCTGTAGTTTTTCCTTTTCATGTTTGCTAGGAGTTCTTCCAGTTAATTTCCCCGACAAGAATATAAGATTGTTCCATTTAGTTCTTGTCGAAATTGTTTCTTCTCTTGTTTGCCTAGAAGAAGTGAACTACCTGCTGTGTTTTCAGAGTGCAATCATTTTTACTTCTGCTCAATCTTAATATTCCTAATCACTCTCTCCAAGAGAAATTAAAAGGCCTTCATGGTTACAGAGGCATAGCTGGAGTTCATATTGTGTCTTCTGGCTTATGAATTCTGGAAGCATTGAGTTAGATTTAACGTTCTAAGCATATCTTTTTAATGTGAGATATAAGGAAATCCTTTTTACAAAAGCTCAAGATTTTAGAAATACATTAGCTTCTCTCTGTTTCTTTTTCACTGTTGCTCAATTCATGTTATATGATATGCTAAACAGGGAATGATAAAGAAGAAGACTAGATATCACATCATCAGAGGAACATTCAAGCTCTCTTGTTCTTGTCACTCCCCCTTTTTACCAGCTTATGTAGTTTGTATGTGGTGATCTTGAACCAATCAAAAGAAGTAGATCATCTACGATGCATTCGAATTAAATTATGCAATGACAAAGATTGAACATCACATCATCAGAGGAACATTTATGCTCTATTACTCTTGCCACTCCCTCATTTTATCCCAGCTTTTTTGTATTTGGTGATCCTGAACCATTTAAACGAAGTAAATCATCTGTGATGTCTTTGAATTAATTTATGCAATGGCCTCTAACCTCCAGTAATATACCAGCTACAATTTTAGTCTTAGTTACTCATCGTAAATCACTTTATAAACAATAACTTTTGTAGTTGGGACAAAATTTGGACTGTAAGGAGCATCTGTTTCTGAATAGACCCGGAAAAATAGGATGCGTTATTGATTATCAGTTATCTTTGCCTGAAAGTGTACTTGTGAAATACATGTGCTGGGAGATTTGAAGATGCCAAATAATTTCCGACTTGGTAATTTTAGGATACCCTTCTCTTTTGCTGCAGCTAATACCATTTCAAATGTAAATGTTTCTTTCTCTGAGAGCATTGGATGCTTTCTACAGTTGAAGGAAAATTCTAATATAGAAACATAGGGGCATATCTCCATTTCTTTTTTGGTCTTTGATCCATCATTGTTAACATTGTTGTCCTTGATTCACCAGCGATTTGCATGGTACTGGTATCTGCATTTGAGTGGTGTCTATCTACTTATGTGTTTCTACCCGCCTGTTTAATTACTCTTTATAGCCTTCTGAAAGAGAAAGGAAAATTGTGGAATATAACATAATGGAGGGGGAAACAAGGAAATATGTGCATTTAGTCCACTTTGACTTTTAGCTAATGCCGACCCATGCTTGACTGACAATTTTAAAATAACTAGTCTTTCCCTTAAAATTTCTTCGTACATTGCAATCAGAAGAAATCAAAAGTGATATAAAGTTGTTTCTGTTTTTAATAGCATTTCAGTTGGCTTTAAGGTCTCTTGTTTAACATTAACCTTCACAGGGAGCTTCTATACCTCAATGTGCAAATGGGACCAACATTCTGATACCATTAACAGGACCTACCAGTCCAGAAGACATGGCCGTCACTGGGGCTGGTGCACGTTTGCATGCCCAAGAGACCTCTAGCCCTTCCATGTTATATGATTTTGAAGAACTGGAAGGAGAACTTGATTTTCTTACTCGGGTTGTTGCGCTAACTTTTTATCCTGCTGTACCTGGAAGAGGCCCAATGACACTTGGTGAGGTATGAAACATCAACTAAATGTTGTTCAAAGAAATATATTGAGAGGATATAATGACCAACTGATTCTGCATGCAGGTAGAGATCCTTGGAGTTTCTCTTCCATGGAGGTCAATTTTTTCCCGTGAAGAAACTGGTGCTAGATTTATCGAACGCATCAACAGTCACCAAAAGGAAATCAGTCCTTCTCTTTCTGAAACAGAAACCAATGCTTTTGCTGCTGATTTAACAAATGACAGAAGACCTGCATCGGTTCAATCAGAATCATCAGCCAACTCATTTGTTGACCTTTTGACTGGAGAACTAAGATTTTCAGACTCCATTTCTCAACCAGCTACAGAACCTGTTGTTAACAATGGGAATGACTTACTTGACTTCTTGGATGACGCTATCACTCAGCCAGTTTCCGATGGAAGTGACCACTCCAAAATAGTTTCATCTCAAGGACATTCGGATAATGGATCTCAACAATACATTACATCATTCAAACTCCTTGCAGGACCTCACTGGGTATGTTGTTGCTGAATTAATAGTAGACTTCTAACAATTGCCTAGCTGTCTGCTCCTGCTGAACTTTTTTAGTTTTTTAAGATTCTTGTGACATCAAGACTTTTTTTATATTTAGATTGATTATAGTATTAAGTTAGACACAAATGAAGTGGCTGCCTCCCATGAGTCTCCTATAATTTAAACAGGCTATTCGTGGCTTTTCCTTCATAAAAATTGATCAGATGTACTAGGGAACGGAATCGAGTAATTCCCCATACATTTTCTGCTTACAGAAGACATCGAGTTGCTGTTCCTGTTCCTGTTCCTGTTCCTGTTCCGTACTCATGATATCATACTCTAAATATTAGATGTTAGCGGTCACTGTACTGAAATTCGCTCTTATATGTCTAACAAACCCTTTCTTTGGTGCATATGGTATGCAAAGCCATGGCACATTATCAGATACTTGAAGTATATCATGCAGTTCATGGACCATCCCCACCCCAAACTGTGCTTGGGTTGCCAACTAATCCTTTGAGCGAGGAACATTAGTTTAACATTGTTAAGTCCATTAAGCCACTTTTAGTGTGGTGTGTGTAGGCACGTCTCCAGCTCCTCTTTGTGTTTGTTTTATATTATGGTTGGGCTAGATTGAGATTGCTGTGTTAGTAGTTTGTTGCTGGAAACTTGTGAGCATTTAATGAACTTTACCCATATTGCATGAAGATATAAAGTTGTGTGAATTTCCAGTCACAAATCCTTCGCTAGCTTGTATTGGTCCTACATCAAATTGGTATAAGATCAACTACACTGAAACTTTTAAGTGATAGTTGATTTTAGTCAATTCAATATTACGGATGTACAGATTTGCTCCTGAAGCTTTGACAGTTATTGATCTTTACTTGTTCTAGGTGGTAAGTTGATGTTTCTGATTCATATGATTTATTGATTAAAAGATAATATTCACTTAGTGTAGCTCGTGGAACCTTTCCATTCCAAGAATGATAATATACCCATGTGGATGCATTTTTTTGGTCATTTACCCAGTATTTACATGTGTGTTATTCATAAACTGTTTTGCATATCCTGTTGCAACAGAAACTTGACAAAAGAAACTTCATCTCTTCGAAGTGTTCACATTCCCTTTAGATCCAGTGGTCTTGATTCAACTGTGCTTCAACAGGTCTAACTGTGTGATACTCACTTGTTAGCCTGGCTTCCTCATGGCTAACTGCTTAACTGATGTTTTACAGGATTAGTTATGCCTGTAACTTGTGTAAACAAATATGCTTGTACTTTAATAAGTTTCTTTTTCCTACAGAGCATGGTCATATAATACAACCACACATGCTGATTGTCTCTGAATATACCGTGGAAATACCTATTTATATTGTCACCATGATTTTTATGGCACCTGCTTCATTGACCGACTTGATGTAACCTTCTTTCTGTCTTTATACTATTAGCAGGAAAGAAGATTAGATTTCGTGGAAGCTGTGAAGCTTGAAATAGAACGTCTTCGGCTGAATCTTTCTGCTGCTGACAGGGATAGGGCCCTCTTATCATTAGGCGTAGATCCTGCCAGTATAAATCCAAATTTGTTGCTCGAGGATTCATACATGGGAAGCTTATACAGGGTGGCAAGCACCCTGGCCTTGCTAGGGCAGGTTTCATTAGAAGATAAAGTTACTGCTTCAATTGGGCTTGGAGTATTTGATGAAGGTTCTGTTGATTTCTGGAATGTTACTGCAATTGGAAAGAAGTGTTCAGGTGCTGCATGCCAAGTTCGTGCTGAGCCTGGGCCAGCTGGTGGTGCATCCTTGACTTCATCATCTTCCACGGCTTCAGAGTCCATTTTCATCTGTTCTGAATGTGGAAGAAAGGTTTGCAAAGTTTGTTCTGCAGGGAAAGGAGCTCTATTGCTTGCATCCTGTAATTCAAAGGTGAATTCAAGCTACAATGGTGTAACTAGCCAGGGAGGATCTGCCCATGGATATTCAGCTGATGCCTCTTCAAATCGCTCGCCGACACTTGACGGGATTATCTGTAAACTATGCTGCGATGAAGTTGTTCTTGATGCATTGATGTTGGACTACATCAGGGTCTTGATTAGCCAAAGAAGAAGAACACGGGTGGATTATGCTGCAGAGAAAGCCCTGAACAATGTGTTTGGATTGTCTTCAAGAAACTTGATTCCTGAAAGAGATTACTTTGTAAGCAGTGAAGGAGCTGCTAAGATCTTAGAGAAGTTGACAGATGGGGAGGAATCACTTGCTGAGTTTCCATTTGCCAGCTTTCTACACCCGGTATGTTGATTATCATTTTCGTATTCTCATTCTCGTATGGGTGTATTCATAATCTCAAATACTTCAAGTTTGTTCTCCTCTCAATTTTCTGATAAAAAGTTAATAATCCAAGAAGCTAAGATTCCTTTTTGTGCTAAATCCCGTGGTACAAAGTAGTGTCTAAAGGTTGAACTAAGAAACCAAATTACTCTTTCCATCCCATAATAATGTATCCTCTTGACTTGCCACGGAGTTCTAAGCGAGAGTTGAAAGAGTAGGTTTAGCATTATTTACATTATTATCTCTAAAAGAAGTGGTCTAGAGTTAGTGGTTTTGCATCATTACTTGAAGTGAGAGGTTATTTTTGACAAAAGGTTCCATTTTGAGGAAATAGAGCCTTAATTCTGGAACGTCCCATAAAGGAAATAGGATTTGATGAATTTGGGACAGAGGGAGCCACTTCCCTTGTTATGGCTCCCAAAGGTTTTCCAACTCCCTTTTGCTTAGCTAGTATTATTCCCTGCTCACTTCTGTAAACTAAGTCTTGTTTCTGTTCGTGGAATTTGTTTTACAGAGCACTCCCCTTCATCTTAGGCGCAGCTGCATAGTCCTAGTCTTTTCTTCCTATTTTAAGGGTTCATCCAGTAATTCGATGATTGACCCTTCTCTATGAACTTATGAGCTGTAAATGTTCTGTTCTATTAGGGATATTAGTTAGGAAAATTATGTCGTGTGGTTTGCCCAAAAGGAAAGGCAAATAAAAGCCCATTAAGAAAGGGTGATAATACGCTCAACATTGGTGGGGTTATTTGACTAATATTGATCATCCCATCAATGGAGTTTTTAATATGAAAGAGACACTTTAGTTTCAAAATACTTTTCTCATGATAGGTGCATCACTCAAGATCACCGTCTTCACTGAATACTGACAACAATTGCCAATACCCAAGTTGTCCATGGAAGTAGTTCCTAGGTCTAGACCACCTACTTACATACTGTTCATTAGTGGCCCTAAACCTCAAAGAGTATCCTTACATGAGTGGCTACTAACTTTATGCCAATGTTGCACTTGGAAAAGACAATAGACCTTTTTCTGTCAGTTACGTCATCAAGATCAAACATGTAACTGAAGCTATATGTAAAATGTGTAGATGTGTAGTGGTTTGATGTATTTCCAATCCGAATGTTTTTGCTCTCTGGAGGTTAGCTGTGGCTTTATGTTATATAGGTTGAGACAGCTGCGGGTTCGGCACCCTTGTTGTCGTTGGTTACTCCTTTCAGTTCTGGATCAGAAGAGTCATATTGGAGAGCTCCCCCTAGTGTTTCATCCGTGGAGTTTGTCATTGTCCTTGGCGATATTTCTGATGTCTCTGGTGTTGTCCTTCTGGTTAGTCCATGTGGCTATTCAATGTCCGATGCTCCTACTGTAAGTATCTTTTCTGCTGACTTTTAACTGTTGATTAACACTTACAGATTCAACTACTTAATTGATTGGGTGTCAAATTTATGTTTAGAACCAAACGTTTCCGCAGAATGGTCCTTTCAAGGTTAAATAGTATCTGAGACGTATATTATGTGCAAACTTTTGATTAGATTCTTGCATGAAATGATAGTTCCTTCCATACACAATTGTGTATGTTGCTATTGTACGTTCTCTCTCTTTAGTAGATACTTTTGCCCTAGTAATATGGTATGTAATACCAATGTTGTAAATCCTTATTCCTATTAGGAATGATATTTGTATTGCTATTGTTATGTCAAATAGCACATTTTTGCGTTATGTGTAACGTGTGCTATCCTACCCAGATACGGGGAAAATTGTATGAAATGGTTGAAAGCCTTGTACTTTATCTAGAGTGGGAAAAAGGAAGAAATCCAATGCACATTGGAGGAAAAAGAAGTGGAATTTTAGCACAACTAGGCCTTTATTTTTCCATGCTATAAAATTATATTCAATTCCCAAATACAATCTTCTTCTGCCTGGAGGTAGAGGTCGGTTTCTAAAAGAAAAATGAAATGGAGAATTGTTTTGATTAGTTTTATGATTTGTTATTTTTCTGTTTGTCGACTGTTTCATTTGATTGAGCCATAAACGATTACGTGATGGCAGTCCTTGGATGTTGCTAGTGAATGTTCAAAGAGGTTCCCTTCTCTTTTTACGTACTTTTTACTTACATTCACAAGTATGCCATATGAAGTTAAATCATCATAGAAATACAGCATACACGCACAAGTATGCTGTATGTTCCCTTCTCTCTCTACATACTTTTTACTTATGCTCGTACATTTACTGCTGGATTTAATATGAAATTGTCATTTTTGACTGCCAAAGATCATGTCTTGAAACTGTATTCTGAGGTCACTTTTATTACCTAGCAGAATTTGGTTTTTTTGATTTGTATCTTTCTGCTGTATATATAGGTGCAAATTTGGGCTAGCAATAAAATAGACAAGGAAGAAAGATCATGTACAGGGAAATGGGATATGCAGTCTCTGATAACATCTTCATCCGAGCTTTGTGGCCCAGAGAAGTCACTTAAAGATGTTAAAGTACCTAGACACGTAAAATTTGCCTTCAGGAATCCTGTCCGATGCCGCATCATTTGGATCACCTTGCGGCTTCCACGACTTTTATCTAATTCTGTCAATTTTGAAAGAGACATTCATCGTTTGTCTCTTGATGAAAATCCTTTCGCGCAACCCACCCGACGTGCCTCTGTTGGTGGAGAATTTGATAGTGAACCATGCATTCATGCTAAAAGAGTTCTAGTTGTTGGGAGAACTGTGAGAAATGAAATAGGGGTGTCGCCACAAGTTTCTGACCACATAAAATGTAAGAAACTGGTTGGAGAGAGCTCCACAGTTGAACAGATTCAAGGTGATGCATAAGTTCCTCTGTTTACAGTGCAGAATTTCTTTCATATTTAATTGGCTCAGAAATCCTTTGGAGTTTATCACAAATATTTCCTATACAGTATTTGGTTTACATTAATTGGCTGAGAGATCGTTTAAATGTTTCAGGTTCCAATTGAGGTTGAAAGATTAATTGACAATGATCTTGTTCTCGAGCAATTTTTATCCCCAGCTTCACCTCTGCTGGCTGGATTCCGTCTGGATGGTTTCAGTGCAATAAAGCATCGAGTTAATCATTCACCTCCCACAGATGTAGATATTGGGGTCACGAACTGTCTTCTAGAAGAGAGGCTGACATCTCCCCCTGTGTTGTATATTCAAGTGTCTGCTCTTCAGGTACTGCAAACATGTATCGTGTTGTCCTGCTTACACTGTCCTAAAGTAATGTCATAAAATAACAAGCTTAAGTTTTATTGGGGATTGACATGACCCAAGTTTAAAATTCCCCATCTTTTTAGAAATACGATTACGCCCAGGGCAAAAGGCCCCAAGATTGGGGCAAAACCAGGGACTTAGATAGCTAACCTTTTGTGCCTAACTCATGGTTGTTGAAGGCGCATGGCACATCATGGCGCACAGTGCAGCGTGCACCTTCACCTAACTTAAGCCCATTCATAGTTTTAATATCAAGCTGATGATATGGCTGCTGAAGATAGAGTAGAAGTTTGATATACATAAATATTGACCTTTGTCTTGTATATGCCATAGAATAGCGATCATGTTTACAAACATTGCTGATTTCTGCAGTTGCTGCCTCTAGTTTCAGCCATTTGGTGGGTTTTTTACTTAACATTTATCCCCCTCTTCCACTCGAGCTATAGAAAAAGAAAAAAGTAAAAAATGATATGCCCTCATCTTTGTTATTCACGTTTGTTATACTGTTTACACCTACTCACATATGGTATGACTAATTGCATTTGGTATGGTTTAGTTTTTCTAATCGTAGGAATAATAATTGTAATACTTGCATATGCAAAAATGGGTTTGCTCAGAGGCTTAATCTGATCAGCCGTGATAAAATTCCAAACAAAATCATGTGATAAATTAAAAAAATCTAGTTAGCTATCATGTGGTCAAGCCTATCCATGCTGTCAGTAAATCTTGTGTTAAGCTCTAATTTAAGTTGTAGGCCCATCTTATGGTGTTAGTCTCCATTCCTCCAAAACAATAATGTAGCTCCGTTTGGCAGGTACGATAATAATATATTAAAATGTTAGTGTTCAAAAGTCTGCAATGGCAGGTTAGGGGACAAGAGTGTTATGTTGAGGCTTTATTCCATTCCATGTTTTGTTGAAATAGAAATATGGGATTGGGACGGGGAATGGGATGGGCCTTCGGGGAATGTTGATTGCCATGATAGAAACACTGCGACCTTGTAGACAATTGAGCACCTTTCGGGGACAGCCTAGAGAGGACAAGGTTAGCCATTCCCTGTCATATCCTACGAGAAACAGTTCACTTAAAGATTTAGGATATTATGGGTGTGCGTACTGCTCGGATCCGAGAAATTGTTGGCAGCTCTACTTTTTACTTGGTTTGTATATATTGGTATGAAGATTTTGTTTGGACCCAAACGACACAAGGATGGGTTGAGAAAGGGAATGGTGATGGTTTCTGGAAGAGAATAGCAGTATTTAGATATGGAAGCTGGTACAGAATTAAGTTAGCAGCATTGGTGATGTTATGAAGAAAGATATAAGAACTCGGAACTGGAATGTGGTGTGAGAATAATTGAGGTAGAAACATCTAAAAGACGTGTCAAGACTCAGTCAAGTTATGAACTAGGAAATGATGCAAAAAATTGGGGAACCAGTTGCTAAAGTTGGGGCCGTCGTCCTTAAAAGTAGATGATTTAAAAAATGAAAATTGAAGAATTTGAAATCGTTTGTAACATGAAATTGTCCGATTTAAAATCCTTACCTTCAAATCTATTAATCCAAACACAATGTTAGAGATTCATGAAAACTCTAGGAAAAAATGAAGACTAGATCTGGGAAGGGAGACGTAGGACTACATTTGGGATTCATCATACTGCAGGAAGGAAATGACCACTGTTAGTGCAAGACTCTTCAAAACTTGTACCCGGTGCCAATAATTCTCTTTCCAAAGGTACTCAGACTCTCGTTGTTGTGTTCTTCTCAAGAACATCTGATGAGTTAGTTTGGGCCAACAGCTGAACGACTAGGCTTCATCACAGGTTGAAACTTCTAATACCTCTTGCATTTATCTCATGCTACTTTGATGTTCTGTGGATAAAACTGAGTTAGAAGAGGGAAAATGAAAGGTGAAAAATGCCACGATTAGTATAAAAGACGTAGCTTAGCATCTCTTTCTTTGACACGTCTCGGTAATCCATTTTATATAACTGAAGTCTCCATGTTCCTCTGCAGGAATCCCACAATATGGTCACTGTCGCCGAGTATCGTCTACCAGAAGTCAAGCCCGGAAACGCCCATGTACTTCGATTTCCCTCGACAAGTAAGCACCCGTCGCATAACATTCCGGCTGCTGGGAGACATTGCCGCATTCTCGGACGACCCGGCGGAACAAGACGATTCAGAAAGTCGAGCCCATCCATGGGCTGCAGGTTTGTCTTTGGCAAACAGAATTAAGTTGTACTATTATGCCGACCCCTACGAACTCGGCAAATGGGCCAGTCTATCGGCTGTTTGATCAAATGATGAAACTCTCTCTGATGCATTGATTATTGAATTATTGCTTACGATCTATTATCTACCTTTTGGTTATTCGAACGTAAAGTTGATGATGCTGCCGTTCTTTTGTAAATTAGCAACTTATGATTCTCTTGGTTGTGTTCTTGAGTTGTGTATGTAATTGTAGCATGGGTTCATTGATGTAACACTGTAAACGGATAAAATGTAGGTCGTTCTTTTGGTTCGAGTCTCTGCCTGCATTTTACTTGGCGGTCTCGTGCCAATGGGATAGGACGCTACTGAGAGCTTTTGATTCTGTCTCTTGCTTGTTTTTTTTCCAGAAACCGAAGCATTTCTACCTTGGCAAGGTTTTGAGTTAATGGTCTATATCTTACTGTTATTCAACACTTGAAATTTGCATCGATGCAGAAATAGAACAGAAACTAATACATTTGGTTCAGCGTTTGGTTTTAGTCCTTGAGCATTTTGGTATTTTTTTTTTGGTTTAAGTGAATTTGAAATTTACCCTAATGCTGCTAAATATAATTTAAAATGAGAATTGAATAACTTTATATCTTTTATTACACACATTTATCCAAAAAAGTGCAGTGAATTTTGATAGACTTGGTCGCTGACTCGTAACAACTCGAGTCATACGGTCAGTCTCAATTGGATAGGTTGAAAGAAATAAGTTGAAAATCTGCACAAGTAATGGAGATGCTGGGCTTGATCTCAGTGTAAGCACTCTGATAATTAAGTTAGAGGGTCGAAAGGTCTGAAACACAAAGTTAAAAGATAATAAATAGGGTTAAATACAGTTACCACTCCTGAAGTATCCATTCTACATCAATTATCCCCCTAAAGTATTAAAACCTTCAAAAAATCCCCTGACTTTCTAACACTTTTAATTTTGAAGTTCAAAAAGTCTATTTTACCCTTACTAAAAATTGATTTATGAAAAAAAAAAATTGAAGGAATTTTTAAAATGCCAAAACCACTCTTTTTTTAAGTTTTATCTAATTCTATTTTCACTTGTTCATCGAAATTTTTTTATTTTTATAGTTCTAAAGTATTTGGAGCTCATTTTATTTTAGTTTCACTTATTTGTCAAACCAAGTTAAAAATAAATTTATACATTCATATAATTACCATATTTATATAATTATCATATATATATATATCAATATATATTAATTGTATATTTTCTTATTAGTTCATGATCAACTCTTTCGGTTTTATTAATTGTATATTTTTTTAAATAAATATAGAAATATATATATATATATACATGTATAAATTTATTTTTAATTTGATTTGACAAACAAGGGAAACTTTAGAATTACGAAAATAAAAGGAACTCGATGAACAAGTGAAACTAGAATTAGACAAAGTTTTAAAAAAAAAGTGATTTGGTATTTTAAAAATTCCCTTAATTTTTTTCAAAAAGTATTTTTTAGTAAGGTTAAAATAGACTTTTTGAACTTAAAAATGAAAGGAGTTAGAAGGTTAGGGGGGTTTTTGAAGGTTTTAATACTTTAGGGGGTAATTGATATGGGGTGAATACTTCAAGAGTGGTAACTGTATTTAACCCTAATAAATATGATGATTAGAAACATGAAATTTCATAAATGAGAGGCTTTTTATACTTACCCCCAATGTGCAGACGCTAAATGTATCCCTTTGGAATTATGGCACGTGTACTTGATCCAACCCCCGTTAGGTCCTGGGCTCCCTAGGATTATCTTTTTGGGCCAGGATTGGTCCAATTTAGGTCCTGGGCTCCCTATGATTATCTTTTTGGGCCAGGATTGGTCCAATTATTTAGGCCATGGAGGATTAGGCCCAGCAGTAGTAAACATTAGCCCAAGCTCTATTTTAGCCCGCATCAAATTTAATACTATAGATTTCAATTTATTTAATTCTGAATCTATAATTTCAAATACAACATAAATTTTCTTACATTTATTTAACTCCATTAAGCCTCAAAAATCGGTTCTATATATTTAATTCTGATCTATAATTTCAAATACAACATAAATTTTCTTACATCTATTTAACTTCATTAAGCCTCGAAAATCGGATCGATCCAAGTCAACTAATTATAAAATATTAAAAAGGAAAAAAAACAACATCGAAGTTCTTAATTTTTGAAAAATGATAAAAAAATATTAAATGAATAATAAAAAATTAAGAAAAAATCTGACGCATGGGCTCGGCCCACTAGTGATAGCCATTCCGTTTTCAGCCCAAACCATACAGCCCGAAGGGTGTTCTCGTAATTTGCGGATTGCCAATTCAGCTTCTAGGGCTTATTTATATGTGTTCTTCTGTCTGAATGTCGCTTTCTCTCTCTTGGGTTGGACGGAGCTTCACTTCTACTGCAACAATGGTGAGTGCCGTGCTAACAGTTCAATAATTTTCGTCCACTTTATGAAAATGTGGTTCTTTTTCATTTTAAGTTGTATCATTATGCGTAAAGTTCTTGCGTGTTTGGCTTTGGAGCTTTGATATTGATACTGTTGGTTAACTTTGCCCGCGTAGAAAATGTAGTGAGCTAGTGGGAGTTTTGTTTAGATTAGTATTTGTTTATGCTTTTGTTTCTTTTTTTTGGGGGTTTCTCATTGAGTTTTAATTGTGGTTGTGATTTGTCAATACTTTGAAGTGCGTCAAGAACAACAGTGATCTGTCATGGGTTTGCTGCTCTTAGCAATGAGAGCTGGAAGTAGTCAATTTTTATTTTTCTGAAAGTAGTACATTGCATTTAACATTGAAATTTAAAAACAAGAAAAAGAAAAACTGAAGGAGATCTTTTGGAAAATTGTTTTGTGCTTTTTTAGTTGAAAGGAATTTATTCACTGAAGTTATTTCTTCTTGGGAAGTGATTTAGCTCGTACTTATAGGAAGTCTAATTTGGTTGTTTTTTCTTATAATCTTTTGCTTTGCATAATTCAGTGGAAAACTCATTGGATTTGATGTTTGCTTGGCTTTGTTTGATTTCCATTTGGAGGAAATCATAACTGTGGTATTATCATTAATTTATTATGAGTAAATAATGGGTGCAAAATTATATTGTTTCAATATTGTAAGCTCACATTGATTCTTACATAGTGGTTTCTTCCTTAACTTTTTTTTTAATTGTCTCCAAATAAACACCTTCGGTGTTATCTTTTGAGTATTAATTCTTTTTTGGATTGCAGTTTGTGTTTCATATCCTTGTATGGTGTATTGAGTAAAGTAGCCCCATGCATTCCTGTGTTTGTGTTATGGGCCGCTTATAGGTTTCAATACTTTATCATAAGCCGTTTTAGTTTTCTATGCATATTACTTATAAATTGATGTTTGTATTTACTAATTATGGGGATTCTGTTCTTTTCAGGCCTTTGTCAAAGCACAAAAGACAAAGGCATACTTCAAGAGGTTTCAGGTCAAGTTCAAGAGAAGGAGAGGTATTGTCATCCATTTTATGTCCATTTCATGAACTCCACAATTATTTTTGTCTGTTGATGTGATGATTTTGTGGTAATTCACTGTGTTCACTTTTGATGCTTGTTTTTCTATCCCTATCCAGCTGGGAAGACTGATTATAGGGCTAGGATTCGCCTAATTAACCAGGACAAGAACAAGTACAACACTCCTAAATATCGATTTGTTGTGCGTTTTGTATCCTTAACACTTGTTAATGCCTAAAGGGCTACTTTTATTGCTTTTCTTGGCTGCTGCTGCTTTATTTATGCCAAGCCAAGTATTATACAAAACTATGGTCATTAATTGCTGTTCTATATCTACTGTTTATTTGCTGATATGGAACAATAAGTTTGATCTGTTTGGATCATACTATAGATGGAAGCATGCTAACTACTTGAAGAAGACCAATTGCTATTATTACGTTGTAGTCTGATATTTGATGATAGTTAACTGTTTGAGGTGCGAACCTTAATGTTGTTATAGACCAACAAGGATATTGTTGCACAAGTTGTATCTGCAACTATTGCTGGAGATGTGGTTTTAGCTGCAGCATATGCCCATGAGTTGCCTCGTTATGGACTTGAAGTTGGTCTAACAAATTATGCTGCAGGTGACTATTCGCAGCCCCCAGCGCCCCCCCCCCCCCGCCCCCCGCCCCCCGCCCCAGAATTTTTTTTTAAGAAATCAGAAGCTACTTTCTTCCACTTTGTGCTAATGCACAAGTTACTATGAGCGTCTCATATCAGGTGTTCTGCAAGGGCGGGTATTAATAACATTTCCTTGACCAGCTTACTGTACTGGGCTTCTTCTGGCTCGCCGTGTCTTGAAAACACTTGAGATGGATGATGAGTATCAAGGAAATCTGGAGGTATAATAGATGCCATTACTGTATTTATCATTTTAGCTGTTGATGGTAATCTCGGCATGAATTTACTGGTCCCCTCCATGTTGTTAGGCCACTGGAGAGGATTACTCAGTTGAACCAGCTGATAGCCGAAGGCCATTCCGAGCTTTACTTGATGTTGGTCTTCTTAAAACAACAACAGGAAATCGTGTTTTTGGCGCCCTGAAGGTATGCAACAATCAAGTTATTTTCTTGCATTCTTTATTACATACCTTTGCAAGGTCTGCTATCCATGTTAGTTCTTAGGGGATAAAAATTGGTTGCTATATGATGTCTTCTGAAGAGGATATATTCTAGAATTTTGCGATATATTCTTGGCAATGCTTTTTCGTCAATAAGTATGGAAGATAATATTAACATTGTTTCATGGCTTTGGTGAATTTGAAGGTTCATGGAGTTGCTGATATTTCTTGTAATTTTAGGTTTGTTTATGTGGTCTTTAACAGCATTATAATTTATGGTTGATACTCTTAGAGCTTTTAATTGAGTGATGCTCTATGTACTTTTCTGGTATTGAGGTTTGATAATTCGGTAGTCAAGTGGACAACAAGCTCCTGAAACATTTGGATTTTGCATTTGATGTATGAATGATGGATACAGCTGATATCATAAGGGGCCTCTCTGCTATATTTTTCTTTTGAACTCTGTTTTTGCAAGATTTGGGATATTGCCAGAGTTAAGAGGTCAATGGTTAGAAATGAGGTTAGTTACATAGACGAACATGGGGGTTGTTTCTGTGACAAATACTTCAGTAATAGGTACTTGTATGTCTTCTTGCAGCTAATTCTCCACTCTTTTTGTGGTTCACTACCTTATTGGTTCTTTTCGAAATTTCAATTGCACGAGATTTCATCTCTTAGCCTGGCAGAGTTAACCTCCTATGCATGTAGTTTTAGTTTATTGATTAATCCAAGATGATCCTGAATTTAGACGTCTGTGGGAAATTGGCAGTGGGTTGTATTCAAGGATAATATTATGCGTTGTTCTTTTTTGTTGTTTCATTAGAGCTGTTTCCTTACATTCCACATACTACCAAAATTACGAATGCCCTATTATGGTTGTAGATGACCTGGGTTGATGTTAGTAAGGCAATATAAATATTAAATATTTGGCAAACTAGTTCCTTCTTTGTCCATTCAAATTATATTGGATTTCTAGGTACTTGCAACATACTGTTGGGAGTATTTGCATGCTGCATATATGTGTATGTTGAATGTACGCTTTTGGCTTCTAATTACAGGGGGCACTAGATGGTGGATTAGATATTCCTCACAGCGACAAGAGGTTTGCTGGATTCTCAAAGGATTCTAAGCAGCTTGACGCTGAGGTTCACAGGAAGTACATTTATGGGGGCCATGTTTCATCATATATGATGGTAATTTTCATAGTTTCCAAGTCTTGCTTATAATTATGAAGATATTTGCTGCAAAAAAGAAGTTAGAGTTTGACTTGGTCTTTGCTGCTTCTCTATTTTTGGCAAAATACTTTTAGAATCTGATGGAAGATGAACCAGAAAAGTATCAAACACACTTCAGTCGGTATGTCAAGAAAGGACTTGAGGCAGACAACCTTGAGCAACTGTACAAGAAAGTCCATGCTGCCATACGTGCAGACCCAACTGCTAAGAAATCTGAAAAACAGCCACCCAAGCAACATAAGAGGTTGGTAAACTGTCTAGTTTATTGGGAAAAGTTGAAATATTCATCCTTTTATTTGGTAGTTTTTGGGTGTAGCTTCTAGATGCAATGTTCTAAGGATGTCAAGACACCTTGCATTTCGTACAATTTATATACTATGGATTTCACATGAATCCATCCCATGGATAATTTTGTTCCAGTACTTGGAGTCTCAGTTGGATTCCATGTGAATCCATCATATGGGTTGATTGTGACTAACGAGAATCGGTATGAAATATAAAATGGATACGTCTTCAAAATGAGAAGTCTCCTGTACTCGAGCATCTTGCATGTAAATTGGGAGATTAGTCTGGCTGCATTTGCCAGTTTTGATTGCTTTTGGTTTGTTTGACGCATTAGGTACAACTTGAAGAAGCTCACGTATGAAGAGAGGAAGGCTAAATTGATTGAACGATTAAATGCTCTTAATGCTGCTGCTGGTGCTGATGAAGACGATGACGATGATGAAGACGAGTGATAGTCTCAGGGGTCCATCACTGCAAATCCTATTTTCTATCTTGAGATACTTACTGCTTGCCGAAGTCCCGTCGGGGACGACTTTTGCTAATGTTGGGAGTTCCTGTTCCCGCAGTTCGTCATTTTTGTAGCTTTGGTTGCTCTTTTAGTTGGAAAAAGTGATTAAATCTTCAGTTTGACATAAAAATGCAATTGTATTATGGGATAGCCACAAGGACCTCCCTTGAGGCTTTAGATTTTAGCAGATATGGAAATGTTTAATCGGTATAAATATCGATTAGTTTAATTTATTTTTTAATCCTATTGCTAAATGAGATGCATATCAATCTCAAACATTAAAGTATGTTGTCAAAATGTGACATAAGATCTTTTACTCTCAGTACTATATTTATTCAACCGTTTACACTCAGCTTTCTACTTTTTCAATAGTTTAGCCTTTGACAAGAGTATTCTTAAGATTGATCAAACAAAAAACAAAAAGAAAATAGGCAAATTTATACTTTTAGTTTCATAGAATAAGGGGTTTAATCCAATTAGTTGCCTATTTTATCGGATTTAAAATGGGTATCAAAATCAGAAAAATTCAACACATTTAGTTCTTTGTTTTATGAAATTTTTGAAGTGGTAGTCAAATTGAGAAAATTTGACACATTTAGTTATTTATTTTACGAGATTTATGGAATTAAATGTGTCGAGTTGTTTCAAATTTGGTATCATTTTGAAAATTCATAAACCATTGGACTAATTATGTCGATTTTTTTTTAATTTTGAGATTATTTTAAAAATTTGATAAATTAGAAGATTAAAATTGTTGAACCCCTATTATGTGAGTTTAAAAGTGTAATTTCACTGCCCAAGGTGATGTATATAAAAATGGGCTGGCCCAAAGAGGTCCAAATGACCTAAAAGATCAAAATGCTCCCAAGGGTGCCTAATTTATCACTCAGGAAGCCCAGCCTAAGTAAAGCCCCATGGAGTACGGCAAGTCCTCCAGAAAATAAATTGGCCAAAAGAAGTTCAATCCACCCAAATCTGAGAGGGCCTTAATCTAAGAAGGCTTCATAGGCCCACAAGAAAGTTTAGGGACTTGAAATCCCCCAACCAAGGTCAAAGCACCTCTCACATGGCATCCACGGGCGATCTAGGTGACATCTACGTAGAATCTCTGGAGGCACCCCTCACAGAATCTGATAAGGACCATCAGCCCCCTCGAGGACATTTGGCCCCTATAGAGAGAAGTACTATAAACCCTAAAAGTTTAGACTCTAGCTAGGAGAAGGCATCTCCTCAACCGCCCCCTGAAAATCGGGGAAGACATTTAAAATACCCTCATTTACTTCAACTACCCCCAGAGAATCGTGAGTCTCCAATTGCCCTCCCCCACCCCCTGGGGACTCTCCACCGAATTTGATGGGATGCAACATTATCTAACAACTCTGAGGTCATACTCCTCCAAATCCGTGATCTTCTCCAACCAATTAAATATTATTTATAAATAGAGACCTGCCCCAACGAGAAAAGACAAGTTTTGACCCCGCCTATGGAGTTTTTACCCTCCTATGACAACTTGAGCCTATATTTTCCAATCTTCACCTTCATCCTACTACTTTAGCTTGAAGAAACACTTGTTTCAACATCAATATCTTATTTATACACGCAAAACGAGGAATAACACTCTCATTTTCACTCTTTTATTTTTTTGCAATTTACTTCATTATTTTTCACTCTAACTGGATCGAGCACTACATTTTTTGCTCACATAATTGGCGCCGTCTGTGGGAACACAGAGCTGAGACGTAAGAACGATGTAAGCTACCAACATTAGAGTTAACACCTCTTTGGATATCCCCCCGGGAGGATGGTCCCCTCACGCTAGAGGGCTTCCAGCGAATGATTACGACCTCCGTTCAGGGCCCGACAACAGCCCCACCGTTATCTTTACTTAATGTTAATGCCCCTACTAACTCAACTTTTAATGTGCACAGAACCTTACGACAGGAAGTCCCCTCAGGAAGAAGTTTGGAGCACCTGCCCCCACAAAAAGGTGTCCCCAGAGACTGGGAGGCACACATTGATAAGTTTCAGTAGGAACTCCTAGACCTTCAGAGACGTATCTTAGGGGTCCCCTGGGCAAGCGATAGGGCACCCCCTTCAGCGAAGAAATCCTGGCAAATGAGCTCCTCCTCAACTGGAAGGAGCCCAATTTGCCAGAGTACGATGGCACCACGGATCCTCAAGAGCACCTATCTTGCTTTGAGAATGTTGCCCTTCTCCACCGTTATACCGCTGGGGTCAAGTGTCGCGTGTTCCTAACCACCTTCACACGGTAAGCCCAACAATGGTTCAATCAATTGTCCATGGGGTCAATCCGATCATTCAAAGAATTTCGTTCTCTCTTTCTACATAAATTTGCTTGTAGTAAACGACGCCAGAAGACAACCATGAGCCTTTTTTCTATACAACAAGAAGAAGGAAAATCATTGAGGGAGTATCTCCAACGTTTTAACTTAGGAGCCCTAGAGGTCCCTTCTGCTACCTCTGATGTATTAACTTGTGCTTTTACACAGGGATTGCAGGATGGGGATTTTTTCAAATCCTTAGCCAAGAAGCCTGCTCTCAATTTGACAATCTCCTAGCCCAAACTGAAAAATACATTAACCTAGAGGAGGTTAGAGAGTATAAGAATGAAGTCCTTGGTGAAAAATGCAATGAATGGGAGAATGAGACCTTGCTCCATGCAGACTTCAAGGAATAAGCCCTCCTCCATGGAGGCACAAAAAGTCCTGTCCCTAGGCAGGAGCCTCCTCAGAATAAGTCCGGCCTTCTGGTAAGAGCCTCCTCATAATATGTCTTGCCCCCCGGCAGGTGTCCGCACAGAATAAGTCTAGCCACATGCAAAAGTCTCCTCAGAATAAGTCCTGCCTCTTGGCAGGAGCCCCTTCAGAATAAATCCTGCCCCCTGCCAAGAACCTTCTTAAAATAAAATCCTGCCCCCTCGCAGATACCCTCTCAGAAAAAGTCCTGTCTTCCACACAAGCACACAAGCCCTCCTCCGCGGAGGCTCCTAAGCCCTGCCCCGGATAGAACTTATCCGTTCTCGGAGAAGTCCCTAAGTCCTGCTTAATTATGCCCTCAACTAAGCCCTTCCTCCGCGGAGGCCCCTAAGCCCCATTTCGAGAAGACACCTTATCCTTCCTCCAGCAAGGCCCCTAAGTCATGCTACGAGTAGGCACTCTTAAATAAGCACTCTTCCGTGGAGACACATAAACCTTGCTCTGAGCATGCACCTTCTAAAAAGTTTTGCTTTCTACAGGTACGAAGTAAGCTCTTCGTTCCCTAAGTATGCTTATGCTACTAACAATTTCTTGTGGGAAAACAAAAAAATAAATGGTTTCCTCTTCAGTCCAGTCTCTTGCCTCTGCTAAACGAAAAGCCTACTCTAATAAGTGTCGAAGTCTCCACCAATTAGGGGGTGGTTGAATGATGTACATAAAAATAGGCTGGCCCTAAGAGGCCCAAACGACCCAAAAGATCAAAATGCCCCCAAAGGGGCCCAATTCATCCCCTAGGAAGCCCAGCCTAAGAAGAGCCCCCACGGAGTCCGGCAAGTCCCCTAGAAAATAAATTGGCCAAAGGAAGTCCAATTCGCCCAAATATGAGAGGGCCTCAATCCAAGAATGCCTCATAGGCCCACAAGAAAGCTTAGGGACTTGAAATACTCCAGTTAAGGTCAAAGCACCTCTCACATGGCATCCACGGACGACCTAGGTGGTATCCACGTAGGATCTCTGAAGGCACCCCTCACAGAATCTGATAAAGACCAGTAGCTCCCTCGGGGACACGTGGCGCCTCCAGAGAGAGGTATTATAAACCCTAAAAGTTTGGACTCCAACTAGGAGAAGGCATCTCCTCAATAGCCCCTTGAAATTCTGGGAAGACATTCAAGATACCCTTATCTACTCCAACTACCCATAGAGAATCGTGGGTCTCCAACTACCCTCCCCCAAATTCGGGGGGGGGGGGGGGGGGGGGAGGGGAGGGAAGGATCCTCCAACTGCTGGGGCCTCTCCACCGAATCTGAGGGGATGCAACATTATCTAACAACTCTGAGGTCATGCTCCACCAAATCCGTGATCTTCTCGAACCAACTGAATGTTGCCTATAAATAGAGACCTCCCCAGCGGGAGAAGACAAGTTTTGACCCCGCCTATGATGTTTTTACCCCCTTATAACAACTTGAGCTTATATTCTCCAATTTTCACCTTCATGCTACCACTTTAGCTGGAAGGAACACTTGTAATTCGTACTTAAGGTTTGATTTCAACATCAATCTCTCATTTATACACACAAAACGAGGAATAACACTCTCATTTTCACTCTTTTATTTTCTTGCAATCTATTTTATTATTTTACACTCTAACTGGATCGATTACTACATTTTTTGCTTGCATCGCAAGGCTTTGTGAAAGGCTATCCAAAGATAGTAGATGAAATTTCTCAAGTCTAAAAAGTTTATATGTAACTAATAAACTTTAAGGGAAAACGCTAACGGCCCATGAATTTAGAAAAAAAAGCATTAATTGAAGATGCATTTTGAGAGTAAGGGAATTTTTGTCTTCATATATCAGCTTCTTTCTGGCAAAAAATAAAATAAAATAAAATAAAATAAAAAAAAATAAAAACAAAACACACGCACGGAGAAAGCTTTTTAGCTATTAATTATAGGGGTAATTATACTCCCTTCCCCAAGGTTTGATATAATACATATAGACCTTCTATAATTTAAAAAATTACATTTAATACTTATGAGGTTTGCTTCTATCTGATAAATAGGCCCATTCGTTAGTCAAAATTTACTGAATTTGTTGATTAACAAACAAACTGAATAAAAATCAAAATTTACCCTCAATTAGCTCATTACTGACTTATTGTAGGTCAAATAATTTTTTTTGACTAAAAAAGTTTGATCATAAAAAGATTTGTTTGACCTATAGTAAGTCAGTAATGAGTCAATTGATGGTAAATATCGATTTTCATTCAATTTTTTGGCTAGTATCAATAAATTCGGTGAGTTCTGACTATCGAAGGGACCTATTTGTTAGATAGAAGCAAATCTTCAGGGTACTAGATGTTATTTTTCAAATCATAAGGAATCTACATGTAATTACATCGAACCTTATGGAAGGGGAGTGTAATTTCCCTTAATTATATTGTCTTTTTACTTAATCCAGCAGTTCATAAGCACATAATAAACTTGTTTTTACATCTAAAACTTGAAGAGTATACTAATTAAAAAATATAAATCAAGTGGAAGATAAATCATTAATAATCATCGTCGTACGTTAACAATACAGCTCATCAGCTGTTTGCATAAACCAAGCAATAACAAAGGCTTTTTTCCATCAAAATTTGTGTATTAAAAGTTTATGATACATCAATAAGCTTGAGAAAGCAAATACTTTTTCAATATATGAATAAACTTGAAAAAAGTGAAAACTTTTGAGTTCGGAATACGTATTCTAAGTAATTACCAACTCAAAATGTAGCTATCACTATAACAAAAATAATATTATTGGCAAAAATGTTACATGAGAATATTAAAATTGACAACAAAGATATACTAAATGACATCAATTTTGGGGCTCTTTATTACTTATGAATAGGGTAAATTACAACCACCTTTCTTGAAATTTGGCATAATTATAAATACCTCCTCGTTGTTTGAAAAATTACAAATACCTTCTAATTTTAACGTCCGTATAACAACAAGCCCATTCCGTTAGTTTTTCATCCAATTTTTTTGGTGAACTGCCTAAAATGCTCTTTTGGATTATAAGTTATAAATTTCATATATTTTTTAGAATTTTTTAAAATATTTTTATGGACTAATATTTTTTATACATTATTTATTTTACTCACTCTCAGATTTTATTTTTACATTTTTATTTTTTTTAAATTTCAGCAAGGGTAAAGTAGTACTTTTCATATCTCATTTTAGAGGCTACATAATTATTTTTCATTTAAGGTGGGGTATTTGTAATTTTTCAAATAATGAGAGGATATTTGTAATATGTCAAACCTCAGGGGAGGTAGTTGTAATTTACCCTTATGAATATGTACTTAAATTTAAGTTTATATTACAATAATTATAGAATAATTCAAGTAAATAAATATATCATGAATTAATTGGATAAATAGAATTGAAAGATGTATATCCAAACAATATTATAGTTTAATATTTATTAATTTATTTAATCATTAATTCTTTTTTGTTTATTAGCAAAGTTCAATAGAGTTAAAACTTTATATGTCCTCTTTATATTTTTCCTATAAATTCATCTTAATTTGTACTTTAGAATTATAGAAAAATAATTTAATTAGTGTAAAAAATTAGAAAGGTATAGTATCACATATGCCGAATCATAAAAAATGTTAATTTTAAACAAACTAATAATTCCTACAACTGTTTGATGGATGTCGGAATCACAAAAAATAATTCATAAAACTGCTTTCTGTAAAAGTGGTGCGTAGGGTCGAATCTACAGGGATTGATGATGAGCTGATTTCTTAATAAGACACAAAAGAAAATAAAAGAGGGTTGGGGGGGGGGGGGGTGATTTTTAGTTTTAAAAATGACAAAACAAGATTTAAAAGAGAAGATTAAATGAATAAGAAGGCTTTCCGGTTAAAGTGGGTTCATGCTTGATTCCGTTAATTGATCATCGATGCAAATATAACAATCATTAAAACAAGTAGATCAGTTATGGTCATTGGTACGACCTAACGACCTTACCTTTCCTTACCTTTTCATCAGCCGAGGAACGTTTGTTGGCTAATTCCTAATCAACGAACAACCCTAGAAACATCCACAAGATTTAATCCATAAACAACATTAAGAATTAGAAAGGCCTGATCCTAACCAACAAATTCTTACAAGGATTCATTCAGATTTGATCATGCATTCCCCATAACATAATTAACTATTTTGACACAATTAACCATGCTATGTTGCTACTAATTATTGAACTAAACAAACAATTACGGATTTATAAGTTCAATTAGCTAAGAAAACCTTCTTGATAATGAACAATCAGTCGTATTATTCATAAATTAAATGTTTGTAATAAAAGTGCAAAGAATAACATGAATACCAATTTTAACGAAAGTAGTAAGCACTAGTTAGATCTCACAATATTTTAGGAATCAAGCAATCACCATAACTTTAACCAGGAAATGAAAAATTAGCTTAACATGCTAATGGAAGAACACACTAAGAAGTGGAATTCCATTAGCAATTGGGCAAAAAAATTACAACTAAAGAAAACAATGAGACGTAGACTGATAACATAAAATATAGAATTAAGGGTAAAACAATAGATAGTTTTAGAGGTGTGAGGTGCCTCCTATTTATACTATTAGCACCTCACAAATGTAGACATAAAAAAGGGTAGATACATGATTGCTTATAAAAGTGTTAACAAATCAATTCCTAGCAATCAATAGGCCTATCTTGGCAGTTTACACACTTATCAAATACAAAATTTGATGGGTGTTGGAACCACGAAAAATAATTTGTACAACTGCTTTTTGTAAAAGTAGTGCGTAGGGTCGAATCCACAATGATTGGCGATAAGTTGATTTCTTAAAAAAGGACAAAAGAAAATAAAATAAGGAGGGGGTTGATTTTTAGTTTTAAAAATAACAAATGAATAAGAAAGTTTTCCGGTTAAAGCAGGTTCATGCTTGATTCCGTTAATTGATCATTGCTGCAAATATAACAATCATTAAAACAAGTGGATCAATTATGGTCATTGGTACGACCTATACCAACCTCGCCTTTCCTTACCTTTTCGTCAGTCAAGGAACATCCGTTGGCTAATTCCCTAATCAATGAACAACCCTGGGAACATCCACAAGATTTAATCCATAAATAGCATTAAGAATTAGAAAGGCCTGATCCTAACCAACAAATTCCTATGAGGATTCATTTAGATTTGTTCATGCATTCCCCATAACATAATTAACTACTTTGACACAATTAACCATACTATGTTGATACTAATTATTGAACTAAACAAACAATTACAGATTTGTAAGTTCAATTAGCTAAGCAAACCTTCTTGATGATGAACAATCGACCGTATTATTCATAAATCATATGTTTGTAATAAAAGTGTAGAGAATAACATGATACCAATTTTAACGGAAGTAGTAAGCATTATTTGGATCTCACAACATTTTATGAATCAAATAATCACCATAACTTTAACCGAAAAATGGAAAATTAGCCTAACATGCTAATGGAAGCACACATTAAGAAGTAGAATTTCATTAGCAATTGGGCAACGAGTTATAACTAAAGAGAAAAATGAGACGTAGAATGATAGGATAAAATATAGAATTAAAGGTAAAACAATAGATGGTTTTAGAGGTGTGATGTGCCTCCTATTTATACTATTAGCACCTCACGAATCTAGATATAAAAAAGGGTAGCTACATGATTGATTATAAAAGTGTTAACAAATCAATTCCTAGCAATCAAATAGGTCTATCTTGGATCTTTACTAAAAATTCTCCAGCAACCATTCCATCTTTTTATTGTAAAATCCGCAGCTTTGCTTTTTCTTCTAAGTACTGCAGCATTAAACGTGGGCACGCTTAGTCGGATCTTCAAATCTGCTATACTTTTCCTTTTGTTCCCTTAAAAGACTTTAAATACCATCTTTACTCCTCATAAGACGTATTTTGCGGAAAATGCAATAAACCCACATGATTATGAGTAATTAGTCATTAAAATAAGGCATTATAATCATCAAAATATGGCAGTCTACACACTTATCAAATACCCCCACAATTAACTTTTTGCTAGTCCTCGAGCAAAATCAAGATCAGTTTAGCAATTAGAACCCTCTTCACAACCGAATACACTCAAGGTAAGTTGCAACATGTGCAATGGAAATGACACATCTAATGAAAAGATAATTCAATATGCTTTCAAACAAGTTCTTACTCAATTTCCATCATAAAAAATCAATCATACAAAACTAGTGGACCTTTTCTCATCGCTTTCCAAACTCTCAAGTGCATGTGGCTCAAGTGTTTCCCTCGATGCTTGCTACAACAATGCTTCACCATAAGTTTTCTTATACACTACATCTCCACCACTTTGAAATATGCACACACAAGGATCAAAAGATCTTCAATTTTGGTTGTAATGGGGCTTTGGTTTGGGGGTAGAATTTATGGATAATGAGGTTAAGTTCCAAAAGACTCAATTAGAGCACCAAGAAATTAAGTGAACAACAATTCAAAGCTCTCAAGAGTAATTTAATTCCCCAACCATTTTTGACAACCTTTTGAACTATGCCTTCTTCTTTCTTTTTTAGAGAGATTTTTTTTCCTTTTCTTTTCTTCCCCCATTTTCTTTGCAGGAATATTATTGTTTTCTTTTGCCAACTCTTTCTTATTTTCTTTTGTTTCTCTCTTTTTTCAATAGGCATAAAACAAGGTAACAATGTTAGCTCCACAAAGTGTGAAACGACAATTTGAAACCCCCACACTTATTTTGAGATATATCCTTTAGAGCACAAAATAGCGATGTTTCAAATCCTCACCTCATTTTGAGAACTATTCTTTAGGATAAACACTCATTTTCCTTGATGCTCTAATGATTTTTGGAAGGATTCAAATCAAGGATTAAAGAATGATGGAACAGGTTCACAATTAAAGACTTTTATCAACAAAACAAGGCTAAAAGCCCCAAGTGGGTTCACTAAGGTTAACATGCAATGTGGTGGTCAATTTAGGCCAAAAAGTGGTTTCAATCTTAGTGCCTCTATCATATCCAAATGCATGCACATTTATGTAGCCTCGATGCGGTTCAAAAAAAGTTCGTGGAATACAAAGTCATAGAAGCATTTCCTTTAAAAAAAAGGATGGAATATTTCATGAATGTGTTTAGGCTCAAAACCTCACACGGTCTGTTTAGTCCACTAATTCCATACAAAAGAATTTTCAATTCAAGTTATTGAGATAAAAACAAGTTCTCAAGCCATGGGTTACCTAAAGCATGAAACATGTATTCTTTTTGCACACAATGCCACCAAATCAAGAGTGGTTCAAAAATGCAAAGGAATTCATCAAGCCAAAAATTTTCACAATCCCAAAAATTATCCACCGATGCCAAAAATTATCCACCAATTTCATCAAGCATATCTATCAAGTTCATCAAGCACAACACAACAACCATACCCCCACACTTAAAATCCACATTGTCCTCAATGTGGACACACACATGCAAATCAAGAATGGAAAAAATGAGAGATAAAGGAAGAGAACATCCTTGAGTGCATACCGTGACAGGTCAAAGAGTGGGAGGATTCCGTGGAGTGAGGCCGACGTGCTCAAATAGTTCAAGCAAGTTGTTTTCGATTCGTGCTATGCATCGGGCGATGGTGTTCAAGGTGGCTTGTTGTGCGGGTGGAATGTGGCTGCTCTCATAGCCTCATCATCATCTGTGTATTCTTCTCGGAAGTATCGGCAGTGATCAAACGTCGGGAGGAAGACGCATTCGGTGGCATAGATGGACTTGCAGGGGCAAACTCAAAGGAGTCGCCGCGTCGAAGGACAAGACCGATGCGTACCAAGTAGGCCATGTCCAACGGCTCGGAGACGCAAGCAACATGCAAGTGGTGATTGTTAGGGTCAAACACACCAAGGTTAGTGGCTAACATAGTTATGTTGGCAAAATAAAGACAATAATATTCCTGCCACAAAAAAGAAGAAAAAAGGGGGGGGGGGGGGGGAAAGAAAAAGGAAAAAAATCTCTCTCAAAAGAAACAAGAAGGCATAGTTGACGAAGTTGTCAAAAATGGTTGGGGAATTGAATTACTCTTGAGAGCTTTGAATTGTTGCTCACTTAATTTCTTGGTGCTCTAATTGAGTCTCTTGGAACTTAACCTCATTATTCATAAATTCCTACCCCCAAACCAAAGCCCTATCACAACCAAAATTGAAGACCTTTTCATCCTTGTGTGTGCATATTTCAAAGTGGTGGAGATGTGGTGCATAAACAAGCTTATGGTGAAGCATTATTGTAGCAAGCATCAAGGGAAACACTTGAGCCATATACACTTGAGAGTTTGGAAAGCGGTGATAAAAGTCGACTAGTTTTGTATAATTGATTTTTTATAATAGTCATTGAGGAAGAACTTGTTTGAAAGCATGTTGAATTATCTTTTCATGATATGTGTCATTTCCATTGCGTATGTTACAACCTACGTTGAGTGTGTTCGATTGTGAAGAGGGTTCTAAATTGCTAAATTGATCTTGATTTTGCTCGAGGACTAGCAAAAAGTTAAGTGTGGAGGTATTTGATAAGTGTGTAATCTGCCATATTTTGATGATTAATGCCTTATTTTAAGAACTAAATACTCCTAATCATGTGGGATTATTGCATTTTCAACAAAATAAGTCTTATGAGGAGTAAAGATGGTAAATTGGAGCTAAGAATGGTATTTAAAGGCATTTAAGGGAACAAGAAGGAAAATATGGCAGATTTGAAGATCCGACTAAGCGTGCCCATGGTTAATGCTGCAGTCAACTCTGAAGAAAAAGGAAAGCCGAAGATTTCACCAAGCTGGAGAACTTTAGTAAAGATTCAAGATAGACTTGCTTGATTCCTAGGAATTGATTTGTTAACATTCTTATAAGTAATCATGTACCTATCCTCTTTTATGTCTAGATTCGTGAGATGCTAATAGTATAGATAGGAGGCACCTCACACCTCTTAAACTATCTACTGTTTTACCCTTAATTCTATCTTTTATCCTATCATTCTACTTCTCATTCTGTTTCTCTTTAGTTATAATACGCTGCCTAATTGCTAAAATTTGATGGGTGTCGGAACCACAAAAAATAATTCCTACAACTATTTTTTGTAAAAGTGGTGCGTAGGGTTGAATCCATAGGGATTGGCGATAAGCTGATTTCTTAAAAAGAGACAAAAGTAAATAAAAGAGGGAGAGTTTTGATTTTTAGTTTTAAAAATGACAAAATGTGATTTCAAAGAGAAGATTAAATGAATAAGAAAGCTTTCCGGTTAAAGCGGGTTCATGCTTGATTTCGTTAATTGATCATCGATGCAAATATGACAATTGTTAAAACAAGTAGATCAGTTATGGTCATTGGTACGACCTAATGACCTCACCTTTTCTTACCTTTTCGGCAGCCAAGGAACGTCCGTTGGCTAATTCCCTAATCAATGAACAACCCTGGGACGTCCACAAGATTTAATCCATTAATAACATTAAGAATTAGAAAGGCATGATCCTAACCAACAAATGCCTACGAGGATTCATTTAGGTTAGATCATGCATTCCCCATAACATAATTAACTACTTTGACACAATTAACCATGCCATGTTGCTACTAATTATTGAACTAAACAAACAATTATGGGTTCGTAAGTTCAATTAGCTAAGCAAACCTTCTTGATAATGAACAATTGACCGTATTATTCATAAATAAGATGTTTGTAATAAAAGTGCAGAGAATAACATGAATACCGATTTTAACGAAAGTAGTAAGCACTATTTAGATATCACAACATTTTAGGAATCAAACAATCACCATAACTTTAACCGAAAAATGGAAAATTAGCCTAACATTGTAATGGAAGAATACACTAAGAAATGGAATTCCATTAGCAATTGGTAACAAATTATAACTAAAGAGAAAAATGAGATGTAGAATGATTGGATAAAAAATAAGGGTAAACCAATAGATAGTTTAAGAGGTGTGAGGTGCCTCCTATTTATACAATTAGCACCTCACGAATCTAGACATAAAAGAGGGTAGGTACATGATTACTTGTAAGAATGTTAACAAATCAATTCCTAGAAATCATGCAAGTCTATCTTGAATCTTTACTAAAATTCTCCAGCAATCATTCCATCTTTTTGGTGAAATCCGTGGCTTTCCTTTTTCTTCAGAGTTGACTGCAGCATTAAACGTGGACACGCTTAGTCGTATCTTCAAATCTGCCATATTTTCCTCCTTGTTCCCATAAATGCCTTTAAATACCATTCTTAGTTCCAATTTATCATCTTTACTCCTCATAAGACGTATTTTGCTAAAAATGCAATAATCCCACATGATTAGGAGTATTTAGTTTTCAAAATAAGGCATTATAATCATCAAAATATGGCAGATTACACACTTATCACTATCACCTATGGTTAAAATGCCTTTGAAGTCTAGTATCATAAAAATTGATTTTATTTGAAATCTAATGTAATCAAATTATTATGATAGAAAGAATCATATTTCTAATTCTAATAGAAGAATTTAGAATATAGAAAGGACACTTGATATTATATGTAAACTATATTATCTTTATAAGAAATCCCAAGTATCCAACCTTTTCTATTATTTAGTACATGATAATTATTATATTATTAGGTATTAGACAAAAAAGTTTCAGAAAACTTTTTAAATATTTCATAAGATTTGTGGTATAGATCTCAATATATATAGTCTTATATATAAGATAAATATCTTGTATGTACAAATTCATGTTAATACTTAAAAATGAAAGTTGTTTGTGACCAAATGTTGATTAAAAGGACATCTAAATTAAATTTTTTGTAAACACCAGCTGATAACCATTAAAAATCTGCGGGGGTCTTGGGGCGGCTCCGACAGTTCGGAAGCTTGGAGATATGATCCGAGAGTTCTCCCCTGTGTTCGTATTTTTAACTGAAACTAAGTGTTCTGTTCGTAGGTTTGAGGTGGTTAAGCAGAGGTTGAATTTGTTTGGTTTTTGTGTTCCAGCAGAGGGTCAGTCGGGGGCTTAGGTTTACTATGGCCGAAGGAGGTTGTAGTACAGCTGAGATCGTACTCAAAGCACCATATTGATACTGAGATAATAGAGACAAACGGAGGTGTAGGGTGGCGCTTTACGGGCTTCTATGGGGACTCGGAGGCCACACGACGAAAGACCGCATGGGAGAAGCTTCGGACTCTGGGTGCGCAGTCAGATGCTGCTTGGCTATGTGCCGACGACTTTAATGAAATTCTCTTTCAGCATGAAAAGACAGGCGGACCGAGACCTGTCTGGCAACTCAACGATTTTAGGCAGGCTTTGGTAGACCGCGAACTGATAGATTTTGGGTATAAAGGGTCAAAGTTCACGTGGTGCAATAGGAGGCAAGAACCTGACACGGTGAGGGCACGACTGGATAGAGCTTGTAGCGATGAAAAATGGTTGAGTAAATTTCCAGGGTACTCTGTGACTCATAAAGCCATGCGGTGTTAAGATAATAAGGTGCTGATCATGGAATTCAGCGATCAGCTTCGGTCAAATACGATGAAACGCAAGCCCCAATTTCGGTTCGAGGTGAAGTGGCTGCAGGAGGACACCTGTGGGGAAGTAATTAAGACAGCTTGGGAGGAGAGGGTGGATGGGGATGCGCAAGAGATCGTTCGCCGGAAAATCCAATCATGTAGGATGGCTTTGTTGAAATGGGACACAGAGGTGGTCAAAAAGTCAAAGAGGGGCAGCCAGCGCCTTGAGGAACGATATGTACAGTTAGTAGAGGGGGTGTTGGATGCGGCAGCACATCGAGAGATGAAGGACATTCGAATTAGCCTGAACGATATTGAGACTCAAGAAATGCTCAGGTGGCAGCAGTGAAGTAAGGAGCACTTGTTGGCGAATGGGGATGAAAACACTAGATACTTCCATGCTCGGGCCTCGGACCGGCGACAACATAACAACATTGATCGAATTAAGGATGGCGAGGGGGTGTGGCAGGACACGGAGGAAGATATTCAGTCCACTCTTCTACGGCAGTTTCGAGCTATCTTCACCTCCAGTCGGCCAACGGAGTCGTGTATGGATGAGGTGGTGGCTTCAGTTCAACCACGGGTAACCCACGAGATGAACACCTTCTCACCACGCCGTTCACTGCGACTGAGGTAAAACGCGCTGTTTTTAGCATGTTTCCATTGAAATCCCCCAGCCCCGATGGCATGTCTTCCATCTTCTTTAAAATTTTTTGGCCTATTGTGGGTACTGATGTGACTAATTCGACCCTTAAAATCTTAAATGAGCATGCCTTGCTGCACAAACTAAATTACACACATGTTGTTCTCATCCTCAAAGTCCCTAGTCCTGATTTGGTGTCACAACTCCGCCCTATTAGCCTGTGTAACGTCATTATGAGAATTGTTTCAAAGTGTATTGCAAATCGTCTAAAAGGGCTTATGAATGATATTGTTTCCCCGTCTCAATCTGCTTTCATCCCGGGACAGTTAATCACATACAATATCCTACTTGCTTTTGAGCTAAATCATTTCCTAAGAGTGTTTTCCCGGTCAAAAGAGGGGTATGCCGCGTTAAAATTAGACATGAGCAAGGCCTATGATAGGGTTGAATGGTCCTTTCTTAGACGCGTTTTGCTTAGAATAGGATTTATGAGTGAGTTTGTGGATTTGATTATGCTATTAGTAACAACTGTGACTTACTCTTTGTCTGTGAATGGTGCACACTTTGGCTTCTTCCACCCGGAGCGGGGGATTCGGCAAGGGCATCCCCTATCCCCATACCTCTTTATCTTTTGCGCTGAGGCTTTCTCGGGTTTACTGCAGACGGCAGAGCAGAGAGGGGCAATAAGGGGGGTATCGGTAAGTCCTACAACACCGAATGTCTCTCACCTCTTATTTGCTAACGACACTTTGCTTTTTTGTGGGGCGGATGATAGGCAGTTGATGGAGGTTCAAAATGTACTTGATCGAATGCTAGAGCCTCGGGACAAGTTGTGAACTTCTCAAAATCCAGCATGGTGGTGAGTGGTCGTATGACGGAGGAGGGGAAACTTAGGTTGGCCGGATTGCTGGGGGTTCGGCTAGTGGAGTGTCATGATAGGTATCTTGGCCTTCTAGCAATGGCAGGACGATCCCGAGGAGCGCTGTTTAGTAACATTCGGGATCGGTTTTGGGCTCGGATACAAGGGTGGAACAGGAAGACGTTGTCCCAAGCAGGAAGAGGTGTACTCATTAAAGCCGTGCTGCAAGCCCTATCTACCTATGCGATGTCATGCTTCAAGCTTCTGGCCCGTTTGTTAAAGGAAATAGAGGTTGCTACTGTGGACTTTTGGTGGCACAACCGAGGAGAGAGACGAGTTCATTGGGTGGCGTGGCCAAAATTATGTCAGCCGCTGGGGGAGGGTGGACTAGGTTTTCGGAAACTCAAGTTGTTCAACCTAGCGTTGCTAGCAAAACAGGGATGGGGGGTCATAATGCATCCAAATACTTTGCTGAGTAAAGTGCTTAAAGCCAGATACTTTTCGGATTGCTCCTTTTGGGAAGCGGGGGTTGGCTCTCGTCCCTCTCTCACATGGCGGAGTATGTTGTTGGCAAGGGGAACTGTTACATGAGGGTTGTGTAGAGCAATTAGGTGATTAGCCCCAAGTTGGAAGAGTGACATTCGGTCGAGTAAAAATGCGAGATTCTCGGTGAAGAGTGCTTACACCCTGTTGTTGGACATTGAAGCTCGACGAACAGCTTCCTCCTCCTCTCAGAACCTGGGGTGTGCTGATTCGAGGAAACTTTGGAAATGGCTGTGGGCGGTTTCTGCTCCACCCCGAGTTCGTATCCTGGCTTGGAGGGTATGTTGGGGGGCTGTTCCTACTCTTGATAACCTGGCATGCCGCTTCAAATCACTCTTCTTCCACTAATTCCTTCCATTGATTGGGATGATAGCATGTTGATAGGCCTGCAAGTACCTTTCTACCCTGTAGCACTGTGTGTGTATTTTTCTATGTCCGACCCATTACAAAAAATGACAACACAAAATGCTTACATGGTATCCTACTTAAATCCCATTTTCTACACCCACATGTATGTTTCTCTAAGTCAACACTGTATTGATTGCCATCAAAGCGAGAAATCTGGTAATGCATCTCATCAGATTTTATTGGAATACAGTCTCCAAGCTTCTCAATATTCTTGTCAATTATCTTTTGAATTTTGGGACACAATACCTTTTTCCATTTCTTCTATGCCCTATCTCTATTTTGTTGGAGTCTTTTCATCAAGTACTCCATCAACCACTGAAGCAGAGATAAGGTGGGTTTGTCTCTTGCTTCAAGTATGTTGCTATTAAAGCATTCACAAGCATTGTTAAAGAGAATATCACATCTAGGGAAACTAGAAAAATGTGATCTTGACCACTCTTTTGGAGGCTTGTCTTGAAACCAAGCAAAAGCACCCTCATCCAATTTGTTTAATTTTTGCATCCTCTAGTTAAACTGATTAATTGTTGTTGCTCTTGCAGCCTTCCACAACCCATTTTTGAATGCCAACCCTTTAAACCTAAAAAGTTTGAAGTTGGAATGCAAATGTCTAACACAGAATCTGTGTTCTGCATTAGGGAATAGTTCTTGCAATGCACTCACAAGCCCCTTTTGTTTATCTGACATGAATGTCCAAGTAGAATCATCTTTAATCATCAAATCCATTTTCAGTAAACTTAAAAACCAGTCCCAAGTGTCCCTATTCTCTCTCATAACCACAACATAGCAAATTGGGAAGAAATTATTGTTCGGGTCAATTCCAACAACAGATAAAAGCACTCCCCCATGTGGTCCCTTCAAGTGACACCCATCTACACATATAACAGGTCTACACCCAGCCAAGAAGTTCATTTTAACCGCATACACACATAGATAAAACCTGTCAAATTGATTTTTGCCTTCAGTGCCCAATATGACTGTTGATCCAGGATTAGTTCTTTTGATTTCTTCTGCATAATCCCACAACAATGAATATTGTGCAGTAGGACTACCCTCAAGCATGAGCAATGCAAGTTTTTTGGCCCTAATAGCTTGGTTTTTTGAAATGTTACACCTTATCTCTTCAATTGCATCCACTCTAAAAACCTTAACCCCCCTTTTAGGATCACTTTTGAACTTGTGAAAGTATATCTTGGACAACCATCTAGAACTCATATTTCTCACATTAAAGGGGATATTACAGGTGTGAGTGGGAACATAATCCCTAATATGAAAGGTAGTTTCACCTTTCACTTGACAAGCATGTAATCTCCAAATGCATTCTTTATCAAAACATTTAGCATGGACATATTTTCTGTCATTCTTTGTAAACTTGATGTTTCTTTTAGTTTTGATGGCATGAGATTGCACTGCAGTTCTAAATTCATCTTTATTACTGAATATCATCCCCAACTCAAACTGTGGATCAAAAATGTGGGAGGGATTAAATACTGGGAAAGTTACTTTATTTGGTTCATCTTCACCAGATCCCTTGTTTGAATTTAATTCATCTTCACTCCAAACCAAATTCTCATCCCCAGACTAATCCTCACCATCAGCATCTGATACCCTGGCTTCTTCCCTATCTATATCCTCAACCCTGCCCCCTTCATCATTTGCCTTTTTTCACAACATTTTCAACTAAATCTCCCTCCACTTCCCACTCATCACTTGCCCTCTCTTCCTCTTCATTTTGTCTGATTCCATCCTGTTTTTTTTATTCACTATCACTATCATCAAAATCTTCACCACCTGAAGATGACTCATGATCATTCACACCACTCTGTAACATATCCTCCTCATATCCATCACCCTCTACACCTACCACTTGCCCAATTATGTATATATCTACCTCCAAATTATCCTCGAATTTAGCAAAAATTTCTTGTAGATCATTATTTGTGGTGATACGTTTGAAGATGTTTTCATCTTTGATGAAATATTTGTTTCCCCTTCAATTCCGACATACTTGGCCATTTCATTCAAACCCCAAGCCCAACACACTTAAAGTCAGTGCGATCAAACTTATAGGTTGAACCCCCACATAATTTGAATCTATGAAATTACCCCATAATGAATACTCATTGTAATAAACCCACTTTTTTTGGCTGTAAAATAAGGAAAAAAAAGCACACACACACAAAAAAAAAAAAAATAGAGAACACCATGCCAACTCACAGCAACAAAAATAGAGTAACAAAGCACATAAAAAATGTATATACAAAGTACATAAAAAATGCATTTCAGAAACTGACAATAAACACAAATTAGCTTTAGGGACCACATGCTTTGTAATTCCCCAACATGCTTCAGTATAATAATACACACAGCAATGGGCACTAAGGGACCAGTACTTACAAGAATACAATATTAAAGGTGCAAAGTAAGAGTTTTTTCAGAGTTCGGGCCCCTCAAGGCCATTAGTTATGGTCTCAAAGAACACGACACCTCTGGCTCTACAAATACAGAATAAACTAACAGTATTCAAGAGGGTGGGGGGGTAGCCATTCAACTCTGGGTCTCTCATAACCACCATGGTTGCGCCTCAATCCAAGCCTTTCGGCACCTCTATCCAAGCCTTTGGTCAGAATCGCAGAACGGATGGGGGGGGGGGTGATATTAGGGCTTTGTTTGACTGAAGATTGGGGGAAATGGGGTCGTTTTTCTTCAAGTGTAATTTGACTGAAGAAGAGGCACGTGAGTTGTGCGTGTCTCTTCTTTCCCTCCAATAATTGCCACGTAGGAAGCCTAGTAGACATAATATCCACGTAAGACTCACACATGTCTTCGTTCGCCGGACAAATAAGCAACTAATTGACACATCATCATTTTTCCGTTCATTTCGCCGGTAAATTGACACAAAAATCCTAAATCGTACTTAATTGCAGCAACTATGCAAGATAATATATAAAATTGATAATTGACATAGTTAGTGTACCAAAATTAAATTCATGCCAAGTTAATGGACTAAATTTTTTTTCCCTAAAGTATTATGTTGCAAAAATATTGCAATATTGTAAAAACTTTTATTGCAAATGTCCTTGCAATTGAAACACATTTTTGCATAGAAATTGCCACCAACATTGTCACGAATATATCATTGCAAAAGTCATTATAAAATATGAAAAGTCAAATTTAGCAACACAATTTGCAACAAAAATTTGTCAAGAAATAGAATCCGTGACAACAATTTGCAACGGCAAAAAATCTGTGGCTATATAGCATTGCTATCTATAGTAACAAAAAATCTTTCGTTGCAAAAGGCCGTCGAAAACTTTTTGTAAAGAGTTTTTTACGAAATCTATTGCAACAATCATTTGCTACGAGCCTGCTTTTTTGGAGTGGTACACAATTTATAAGTACAATTTTGGTCACAATATTAGTAATTATTTGATTTGGTATGAGGTTGGAAGAATTTACATTTTAGCAAAATTAAATTACAATCAAAGTTATTTTTATAGTAAGTTACTTCCACAATTAATTCCTTTTTTTTTTTTTTTTCAGGTTGCAACGTATATGGGCATGTAACTATTTATATAGTGAATCGATAATTTATGATAGCAAAGTGAAATCCATATACAATATTGTTTACGCACCTCAGATTATATTAATCCAAAAAGGTACAAAACAATTGCAAAAAGAGAATAAATGAATACATAAAGAAAAAAAAAAGCACAAATCATAGGAGAATAAAGGAGTTTCCAATAGTTTACCATCACAATTTTCTTTTTGCATATCTGCTTCAAATAGTCAATCGTCAGCCCCGCTCACTTCATTTGCCATTGATTAATTGTCAGGTTGCAAATTGATTAATCATCTCGAGCATCTTTCGTTTCGAATTTGCAAAGGAATGTGCAACAAAACTGTTAAATATACATACATATTTTGAGAGTTTGATGTCTTCCAAACTTCTGGTTAGGGAGGACTCTTCTTGTGTGAAGAGTCTATAGTCCCCTATAATTTGTATTAGGGTTGGACTCTTTTCGTGCACACCTATAAATAGGGTACTTCTATGGAATCAGAACACAATTCTATTTCGACATACGCTCTCCCAAAGCCTCTCGCTAAATACTCTCTCTGTTCTCTCTTGGAGGATCACCAAAAGTCTCCGAAGGTTTAAGGCGTGTCTATTTTGGTGGATAGCTCTTATAGCAATCTGCTTCGAGCGAGAAAAGGGCGCTTGTGACAAGGCCGTGAAAGGGATGCGCATGAAGATCCACGAGTTCGTAAGACGTGCTTGCAGATCCATGAGTTCGTAGAATATACTTGCAAGATCCACAAGGTCATAGGAAGCTTGTAAGCGAACTACAAAGATCCGGGTGTCACAAACTAATTCCGCTGCGTATTGACATACCGTAATATTAAGGTAACGATCGGACCTAATTATGTGCAATGTGTGTTAACGTGCTTCACATATATGCTTAATTTCCAACAGTTGTATCAGAGCCACTACGGCTTGGTCTCGCTTGATTTGCCTGATTAATCGCAAAAGTTTTTTGTATGCTTAATTTTTTTGAAAAAATTCATTTTTTACCATGAAATCACGAGTTTTTTCGTTGATTTTTTCACCATATGTAGATCTATTTTTGGAGATCATGTGGTTAAAATTTGGTGAAAATCAGATGGGTGGTTTATGAGAAAAATCAAACCTAGTTTTTCAAATTTATTTTCTTTGAGCAGAAAATCGAACCTGATTAAGTGTTTTTATTAAAGTATTTTTATTCTATATTGTGGATCATGAAAATAGGTTCGAAATGGTATTTGAATCATTGAAACGGATTTAAAATGAATTAGATATGAATTTTCTAAATTTTCGATGGAAAATATACTGTCGCCGGAAACGCGTTGCCGGCACCGGAGACGTGCTGACTGGTTGCTGATGTTGCGCCAATTGGGTTCGGGTCCCATGATGGCTGACTAGGCGCCAATTGAGCGCTGATTCGGCACGAATTAGGCGTTGACTTGGCGCCAACTGGTGTTGACTTGGCGCCAACTGGGTGTTGACTTGGCGCCAATTGGGTGTAGAGTTTAATGCCTCTTGGTTGGTTTTTGAGCCGAGCCGAGCTGAGCTGAGCTAAGCCGAGCTTGTTGTTCATGGCTAGCTTATGGCTAGCTCGCGGCTAAGGCTTTGTTTGGTTGCAATTTTTTCCAGTTTTTTTTTTTTTTAAATCCGTTTTCTCAATAAAAAAAAATATTTTTTTTTTAAAAATTATATTTTAATGGCGCGACATTTTCGAGTTGTTGAAAAGATTATTTTATTTTTTTTGTAAGTCTAAATATTTATATTTTCTCCTTTTTTGTGTTGTAGAAAATTGGAGCATGACTTAGAAAATAATATGTATTTATTTATTGCAATATTTGTGATTGCAATTTATGACATGTTGATTATTTATTATTGTATTTGTAATTGCAATTTATGCCATGTTGATTATTATTGCATTTGTGATTGCAATTTATGCCATGTCGATTATTAATTATTGCAATATTTGTGTTTGCAATTTATACTATTTTGATTATTTATTATTGCAATATTATGTGATTGCAATTCGTAAACATGATTATTTTAATTGCAATATTTTTGTGATTGCAATTTATGCAATATTTTTGTAATTGCAATTTATACTAGCATATTTTTGTGATTCAAATATGCTAATAAGTGCTCCTATTATATGAATGCATCCCTAGATAATTGCGTACTAATATATTTTTATTGCAATTTTATTGAATATGTGCAATATGATTTTGTGCTATGAATATATGGACATTAACATTTGGGTGCTCATGTATTATATGAGTATTTTATTATTTGTGGAGATAATTTGTGACATGGTTGTAATTAATGTGGTATCCTCATTTTTTTAGATTGATGTAGTAGGCCTTGGATGCAATTTTTTTTAACATAATGTAGTAGGCGTTATATCAATGTAATTATATTTTTGGAAAATGTATTTTTTAGGCCGATTTTTGGAGGCCATGTATTTTTTTTGTAGGGATATGTTTCGCTATTTACCACCATAGGGCCAAATTATCTCAACATGATGCACCAAATGTTAGTGTAGCCCATACGGGGCTATTTATTATTTTATTTTATTCATATCGCATATGGCATGCACGTAGAGTTTTTTTTGGGCATGGAGTTATTTTATTCATGATCAGTAAATAGTTTATTATGACTTTTTACTTAGTGGGAGATGATTACTAGCCGTGTGGCGAAAGTTTCAATTCTGCCGATATAAAGAAATAATAAATAATTTACTTGGATCTAGAATAGAATATCATTACTATAATTTTTGTGCACACCTAGAGATCTTAGATTAACTCACCATTTTTTTTAGTCTATTCAATGTTGAGATGAATAATTGTCTAATATTGTTGCGACTTAGATGCTGACAATCAATGGTAGATCAAGAAAATATTTGCGCTTTTATTGGTTAAGCTACAAACTAAAGAATCTCATTAGAGAGTTGTCAAGCTCTATTCTTGAATATGAGATCACTCATCCTTAAGTTGCTAATTGAGTTGACTTATATATGGATATTTATGTGTTCAACCAAAATCGCCAAACTTGAGGTTTTTTTTTTTTTTTTTTTTTTTTTTTTTTTTTCGGTTGAAACACAAAAGAGATGCACTTGTTGCTCATGTTGAACCAACTAAAGTGTTGTTGGATCAAATAAAGAATAGCACGACAAGTGCAAGACCTAATAATTTGATCCACGAGGTGATAATCGTATCACTTTTTCTAAAGCAAGTGACACCAACAATTGTCATAGTGCTATGGGAAATTGGTTACTCCACTCGTAATTGAACTGAGAGGAAGTTTAACTAAATAAATGCTCTTGCATTAACTTTGCTAGGGTCTCCAATTCTCTCCTTAGATGGATGGTAGATATGGCAAGACCTAGCACATATAATTCGAGATTGAGCAAAATGACTATTATCAGTATTATGAGCTAGTATAGAAATTTTGTGGCATAGCGCACAAGAGTAGGAATTTTGGAAGTGCCACCCCACGCTCATTTATTGATATGAATTGTACTCTTCAAGAGTCATATAAAAAGCAATGGAGCTACTCTAAAGAGTTGTGCAAAAGGCACTAGTTATCCGATATAGTCTAATCGTGTTAAGAGCACTCTTAAGACATTTGTTGTGTGTTGTGGCTTATCCATCTTAGATGCATTTTTTTTTTTATTGTGATTTACATTTCTTCTTTCATTTCTTGTGTTATGGCATATGGGATTTTGAGAATGATCATGTTAGCTAGAACAAACTATTTGGTTTAACTCGCTAAAGTCGACCTCCCCGAGGAAGATTATGTTTAGCTAGAGGAGGCCACTTGGTTCATTCGCTAAAGGTTATTCTTCCTTGAGATTGACCATGTTAGCTAGAAAAACCACCTGGTTCACTCGCTAAAATCAACCTCCCCCAGGAAGATTGTGTTAGCTAGAAGAGGTCACTTGGTTCACTTGCTAAAAAGTTACTCTTGATTGGAAATTTTTCCTAGCGAAAAGAGTTCACTGGAAAATAAGAAGGGTTTATCAAACCACTAAAACTTGTCCAATTAATGAATGTGGACTTATGAGTATGAGGCTCATATGATGCAATAGTATTTCTCACGCTATTGATCAGTGAACCTTTCTCACTAGTTGAAAAGCTCTATTTTTCAGCGATTTTTGACAAGGGTAGAGAATTAAAGGATGTGAACATTATGGTTTCCATGTACTGATAAGGAGCGAAAGTACCATGTCTGATTATGTTGGACAAATACTGAGGAATATAAAACTGCAAATGAATCATGATTCTAATCTCTTAGCAGTTGCATGAGCTTGCAAAAGGAAAAGAATATAATATTTCTAGAAATGTCTAGAATTTAAATGGCGCAAAACTATTTTGCATTTCACTTGAGTAGATGCAATTTTCGAATGCAGCCTACAACATGATAAAGTACCTCTACGAAGTTCTCCAACTCTTGTAATATGGTAGCAAGCATATGGCAAGTACCTACTGAATTATCAAGATATGAACAAAGGGTTCATGGAGAAATTAGTCGCGCAATATAGATTCCTTTAGAAGGAACCTTTTTGAGATCCGTGAGGTCAATAGAGTCTTAACTATGAGAGTGAAAAGATTCTTAAGAGAGGCGCTCATTTCTCTACAATGATGATATTTTATTCATCTTTAGTAGCAAGAGATAATCGAAGTGACTCAAAAGTCAGTGGGAGTGTCTGACTAGAGAAAGGATTCTCAAATTCTACAAATAAGGAATGGACATTAATAATGTTCCCCATCGTCTATATGAGACTGAATGGGTATCCTCCACAAGTATTTGATGGATATTGATGAGTCAAGAATTGACTTCACGTAACACTTCCAGTGGACAAGTGCCTAAAGGGAATTGATAAGCCTAGTGACTAAGAACAAAGTTGATCTTCCATCTATGTGCAAGATCATTTTGAAACATGTGGTTTCTAAAAGGTCAAGTGCAAATTAGATAGTTTATTACAAGTATAAAGGTCAACTAATGGTGAAATACTTACGCCTACTGAGGGGTGTAGTTTTGAGACATTCTCCTTGATGGTAAGAATTGTCTGAATTCGCCATAGACACCATCGCCACTTTCACCTAGGTGCTCCTAGCTGATGATAGTTGACATATCCAATTAAGTAGTGGACATGATGATCATGTGGATCTTCTAGCTAATCCAAGTTGTCGGGCAAGCGCAAGTTTGATGCTTGCAAGCTCCATCTATAACTTGAATTATTATCCAAGTAGTGATAATATCGATTCCGTCGAGCTATCATTTGATAGGCTTAACAATGATCGAGATGTTCACCAGATATGTCAAAATTGTGAGAGAATTAGCTCTCATCCGATGCGGGCGAATAAGTTTGATGGCTTGAAGTGATGTGGAGATATTGCCAAATAGAGTGGCAGTCTTTCGCATGGACATAGAAGCAAGTATGATGCATACATAGTGTTCAAATACTAAAGTTATATACGTATCATACTATCCTAATTGATACTCCATAACCACAGTGTTCTTAGTTAAGGGAGATGCCTTATATTGAAAGAAGAAAAGAAATAATGTGTTTGTGGGCGCTGTAGAATGTTTGATGCGCAATATGTGTGCACAACTAGTCATGTGCTCAATAATTAGAATGGTGAGTAGATATCGAAGTGATCTTTGATGCACATATCGTGATGCAACAAAGTGATCTATGAAAGTAATCTAAGATTAGACTAAAAATTATCTGGTCATGATGCATATGTGATGCACATAGCGAAACTCTGTATACTTTTGGGCGCCAAGTATTGTTGGAGGACCTAGTATACAGATGCCGGATATTATTGATGAGACATGCGCATAATCAATTGTTCTCCAACATGTTCTACGAGTGGTATGAGCGCTCATCCCTTTTACCAAGCCTTGGTATTGATGAAGGCATGTTAGTGGTAAAGGATCATGTAGAACTCATGGATTGTGAGAACATTAGATTGGTACGTAATTATGAAATGTCACTAGGCCCTGATTGGCCCTCTCACACGGGTAATCGCCCTGGCACTGCGATAGCGAGCAGGATGAGACTTGAAAGATCATTTCACACTAGTTAGTCATGCGAATGATCACCTTCGCACTTGAGAAGTGGGGAAAGACAATGTATAACGAATAGTCGCCTTGGCTAGAGAAGCTAAGATGAGATCACATATTTGATCGATTATGAAGTATGTCCGAACTTCATAAAAGGCCTATTTTTCGAGCTGCACGTGCGAACTACTGGAGGGCATTAAGAGAGTGACTGTCTGGTAGTGCGCAAGTTAGGTGCTTAGATAACGACTGGACTTAGGTTCATATAATGTTGAGAGCCGTGGCATGCCCAAGTTGAGTGGGAGCTCCATCATAACATGTATTCATACTACATGTGCTTTAAGCTGACCTCTTATGAGAAGTGACTGAATGGGTCCCTACTTCATCACTGTGTGAGCCCATATTATTTCTTGTACCCTTTGGAACACTAGACCATGTCATGAGGTGGAAGCTTGATGATGCTACTTTAGCATGTCATCCGATGGCCAAGTGTGATTCGATCTATCGGAGCATGTCTAGGAAAGCTGTCAAGACCAAGCTGATTGATATGAGAGGCTGAGAAAGAACTAAGTTGGTAACGCACTTGTGTTTTTATGGTTCATAGCCCGGGCGACTGTTTTGGAAAATGTCCAACTAATCATGAACATAGATACATACTTGAGTGAGTTAAGCATGCTCTATATATTGAGGGATCTAGAGATGCTTGATTAAGTGCGACCACAAGGTTTGGGGTACATAGTGAGTTTTTTTGGAGTTGAAGAGTTATGTTAGTTTTGGTGATGACTTAATATAACTCTCCTCACATTTCGTTCTTCTCACTTGGTCGCACGCCTTATTCCCTGTATGAAAGAGGGGATCAGAGATGAAAAATTTTCGATTGAGGAGGCTATGTCAAATATGTATGAGTGGGAGATGTTAAATATACATACATATTTTGAGAGTTTGATGTCTCCCAAACTTATGGTTAGGGAGGACTTCTCTTGTGTGAAGAGTCTGTAGTCCCCTATAATTTGTATTAGGGTTAGACTCCTCTCGTGCACACCTATAAATAGGGTGCTTCTATGGAATCAGAAACACAATTCTATTCCGACGTACGCTCTCTCAAAGCCTCTCGCTAAATACTCTCTCTGTTCTCTCCTGGAGGATCACCAAAAGTCTCCGAGGGTTTAAGGCGTGTCTATTTTGGTGGATAGCTCTGGTAGCAATTTGCTTCGAGCGAGAAGAGGGCGCTCGTGACAAGGCCGTGAAAGGGACGTGCATGAAGATCCACGAGTTCGTAGGACGTGCTTGCAGATTCACGAGTTTGTAGAATGTGCTTGCAAGATCCACAAGGTCATAGGAAGCTTGTAGGCGAGCCACAAAGACCAGGGTGTCACAAAATAATTCTGTTGCGTATTGACATACCGTAATATTAAGGTAACGACCGGACCTAATTATGTGCAATATATGTTAACGTGCTTCACATATAAGCTTAATTTCCAATAGGCAACAAAACATTTTCGTTGCAACATTTGCATGCATTTTCATATTATATCCATTGCAAAAACAAAAAATTGGAACGAATATTGCAATAAAAACAAGTCATTGCAAAGTCATAAATTTCTTTCCCCCGAATTTTGCAATGACCTTCAAGATACCAATTTGCCACAGACATAATTCGTTGCAGTATTGCCATGACTTATTCAACAAATAATTCGTGGCAAATATTTGCAAAATGCGATAATGCAACAATTTTTTGTTGCTTATTGTCCATTGCAAAATGCATTTCATGATTTTAAGTTATTAAAAACAATAGGGATAATTACACCGCCATTCTTAAAAGCTTGAGAAGAAATGATAAAATAATATAATAAACTATAATATACTAAAAAAGTTTATAATATCTTATTTAAAAATAAGGGAAAATTATCTTTTTTGTCCGGTAAGTTTATCCCAATATTAGATTTAGTCCTATAAGTTACAAAATAGATTATATTTAGTCCAATTTAGGATTTTTAATAAAATTTTCGGCATGTTTCGTCATAATTTGGCACATGTGTACCAGAATTTTCATCTAAGCTAGGAATTGATGATGTGGTGTGACGTGATATACACACATGAGTGATTAAATTTTTTTGTTGCTTATGGAATTTGAACTTAGTTCTCTCAAAACCATAAATCTTTCTTTCGCCACTTGAGCCATAACCAATATTAATACTATTTGCTCAACCATCTTCTATATATATCTGAAAATACTTTAATATAAAATTGATATTAATATTACTAACAATTTTATGAAAAAATTAAACCTAAAAATATCCATATTTGATGATATAGTTTATTTTATTATTCAAGAAAAATATAATTAGTATTGATATTATATATATTAAAAAATTAGATATTAATTTTCATGTGCTAATTTATATAATTTTACATGATTATTTCTTACTTTTAAAATTTGTTTAATATATTATATGTTTTGAAAGATTTATAGATTCTTATTAAATAAATAAATATGTTATGATTTATACACTTAAAACTGCTTAGATATTATTTTTTAATGTAATAATATTTATAAATATTATATATAAGTAGTTTTATATATAAGCTAGTTTTATATAATATATATAAATTAGCATATAAAAATATATATGTAATTTTTTAATATATATATTTCTTGTTAATATTTCACTATGAAGATGAATATCAATACTAATTATTTTCTTTTTTAATAACAAAATAAATTAACTATATCATTAAATACCATTATTTTTAGGTTTAGTTTTTTTTTATGTTTTTTAGTAATATTAATATCACTTTTATATTAAAGTATTTCTAGATCTATAGGTTATAAAAGATGGTTAAGCAAATTATACATATGTTAATTATAGCTCAAGTGGCATAAATAGTATTACTAGTTTTGAGATACTCAAGTTCAAATCCCATGAGTTACAAAAAAATTTAAGTCACCACCACATCATCAATTCCTTGTCCAGTTGGAAATTCCAGTGCACACGTGGCAAATTGCGACGAAACATGCTGGAAAATTATTAAGAACCCTAAATCGAACTAAACGTCATCAATTTTGTAACTTAAAAAACTAAATAAATAAAGGGCATAGTTACAAGACTAAAATATTGAATAAACTTACTGGACGAAAAAAAATAATTTTCTCATAAAATAATGTAATGTACTATAAAATATCCCTCCCCTTTTAGGGGCCAACACAAGGGCCGAATTTTTGGGATGGACTCACAAGCTCAGACCTCAACTGCGGGACTATCACATAGGACAATGCCACTGGCACCGGCACCAGACTTAGAGACCGTTGGGCTGAAGCTGTGGATGCAACGGATGGAGGGGATGATGCACCACATGATGACCTATTTGGGCATCCCACCAGTACCAGAGCCGCCCCAACCTCCATCAACGACACTTTTGAGCCCCACCACCTGGGAACGGATGACGATTCACACCCGACTGATAAGGAAAAAGGACGATATTGCACTAGACTAGGATTCTATCTTTATATATTTTTCAATCTTAAAACAAAATCGTACCAAATTTCGTTTTAATTTTTATTACTAATTTATTTTTAGTTTTAGTTTATTCATTCATGGTTTATTTTATTTGCATTTCATTTTAATTTTTAAATGCAAATTAAAAATACAATTTAATTAAATTATTAAGAAAATTTAATATATACTTTTTTTTGGAAAAAGTTACAAATTTAGTGACGGATTTGATAGTGGCTTCGTAAAGAAAAAAATGTCATAAACTACATCGCAAAATTTTGAAACTGTTGGTGTCGCAAATTGACTGTCATAAAATACGTCGCAAACTATGTGCGGTTGATGTCGCATAAATGATCATCCAAAACTACATAGCAAAATTTGCAATGATCTATCTACGTCACAATAGCGCATCCCAAAAAAAGTAAATATCGTAGTCGTTACCTGTCCCAAAACCGTGGCAATTTACTAAATAAACATTCCGGCATAATGATGACCTTTGCGTCATACAATTGTCCACCATCGCAAAGTTGCGATGGTGTATGTTGTTATGTCAAAAAAATTCTGACTTGCTCCAATATTATGACGGGCGCCATTGTCTACTTTCCCTTCACAAAATCTATCGTAAAAATGGTACCGTGATGGTGATTATAAATTTCCATCGCAAATAATAAAATTGTTTTTTTAGTTTTTTTTTACTGATGCATAAGCCTTCCATTGATACAACAAATTTTGAATACTTCTTGTTTGTTTCTAATTGGACTTCTCTGTTCGTATCCAATTTGTTTGTTCACTAATTAAACAAATTATTGTGATCTATATGTTCTTAGAGAAAGAATTTTAATTATTTGTGATGCTTCAAGAGAATAGAAAGAATTATTGTTAATTTCAATGTTTTAAAACTCAAACTGTTGATCAAATTGAAAATTTTAGTGGGTCAAGGGTCACTGGTTCAACCATCGGAAGAAATGTGGTCGAACAATAGATGTCATAATAAAAATTAATATATAAAATTATATTAAAATAATAAAAAATAAAAAATATAAATAATTTTTTTTAAGTTCATATAAGAATTAGCAAATTTGATAGTAAAATAAGTATATTAAAGATTAGGCCAAGAATGAAAATAGACTAATTGTGTAAATATAAAAATAACGAACTATTTACCATTATAAGTAGATTATAATTAACTTCACTGCCAATAAATATTTACCATCCATCATTTTTAAAATAATTTATAAATTTTATTCTATTAATTATTTAATTTGAAAATTTTAATTAGATTACGAACTAATGAGTTTGTTCATTTATAAATCACTACAATAAAATGTGGGAATAGGAACGGATACAGACGCCCGTTCCAACTACCGTTCCTATTAGGAACGGTAAATGGAACTGGTGTGGAACGAGAAATCGTTGATGACGTCACTATCGTGGTAATTGTAATACAAATTAATAGGAACGACATGACCGTTCCTATTCGAGTGCCAATCTATGTGTGCCAATTTGTACACCTATTACCGTTCCTAAAAGAGACCTGATATATTTTGGACTTCAATTTGGAACACATGTGTGAAATTGGCAACGGTTAGTCGACCGAGAACACTTACCATTCCTATACAAGATCCTATGGCCGTGTCTATTTGGACCGGTGAGCTGACCGTTCCAACATGTAGTCCTACATAAGATCCTTTTACGCCATGGGCAAAACTGTAATGCAATTACCGTTCCAAATGTCGGTATATAGAAAGTGCAACAGTGTTACAATTACCGTTCCCAATTGTGATCCAATTAGGAACGGTCCTGTTGCGTGTCCCTCATACCATTCCTATTATCCCCTAATGGCTATATTACAATGGTAAGATTACTGTTCCTGTCACCCCACCTGCGACCGTTCCTAAAGCTGGAACAATGGCTATATTTCAACGGCTAGTTTTGTGTTCCAAATAATTTTCTATATATATGCCCCCCTTCTTTATCATTGTTCTTATAATTACTCTCCAACTCATTTCCCCCCCTTGATTTTTTATACCGGAAAATCAAATATATCAATTACCGGGCGCGAATTTTGCATTGATATTGATAGGTGTTTTGCTCAGGTAAGTATGCAAAATTCTGTAATTGTTATATATATATAGATATGTATATAATATACTCTCGTCATTTAATTGCGTACTGTTGTGAATTATACGTAGGACCAATCATGTTAAGATAGTTGAGGAAATGGATGTATGATCGAGACGTCCTGGGTGTGACACTGGAGTTTAAGGATGGTGTTACAACATTTTTAGAATGGGCCCAGTCCCAACGTGCATATATGGACGGGGACAAGATTAAGTGTCCCTGGCGGAAGTGCAAAAACGAGCGGTTCAAAACACCAGATGAGGTAATTTTGATTTGTGTATGAAAGGGTTTATGCCAGAGTATTATAATTGGACTTCGCATGGTGATGAGAGGGTGCATGAATACTTTGAAGCATTAACAGCACCCCCTGTGCAGCAGCAGCAAACGCCACCCGTTCAGGAGGAGGGTAGTTAGCATTGGGGTTATGCGGCTCAGATAGATTGGGCGCAGAGGATGGTATTCGATGCCGTTGGACCGTCTTTCTGGTCTTCGTACAACCAGGAGGGACTAACTGATGATGGTACTCGGTATTATCCATCTGATGTGGGTCCTAGTTCATATTATAATTCGGGGCCCTATGATTATGTGTCTGGCTTGGCAGACCCTTTTTTTAATGTAGTTCATGCTGCGGACCAACCGTTGTAGAACGGCTGCACCACCTCTCAGTTGGCGTCAATTGCCTCTTTGGTGAATGTCAAGGACGAAGGGGATTTTTCCGAGTATACATATGATCGGTTATTCCAGTGGGCTGATACTGTAATGCCCCGCGATCACACTTTCCCCGCTGATTATTACAATATGAAGAAATTGATAAGAGAAAATTGAGTTTACTATTTTAGAAGATTGATGCTTGCAAAAACAGTTGCATGTTGTACTGGAATGACGATATTGATTTGGACTATTGCAAGTTCTGTACAAACGCTAGGTACAAGCCCACCAGGGACAGAAATCCTAAACGTAATAAGTCCCCATATGCGTCGAAGGCCACAACAGAGTATATGACTTGACATGCGAGCCATCAGACGGAGGAAGGATCCATGTGTCATCCGTCTGATGCAGAGGCTTGAAATCATTTTGACCGGACGTATCCTAATTTTACAGCTGAGCCTCGTAATGTTAGACTTGGGTTGTGCACAGATGGGTTTTGCACCGCACCGCCAGTATGGTAAAACTTACTCATGTTGGCCCGTGATACTTACATCGTACAATCTCCCACCGAAAATGTGCATGAAGTCTAAGTATATGTTCCTAACGATGGTGATCCCTGGCCCATCGAATCCTAATTGATGTCTACTTGGAGCTGTTGATCGAGGAGTTGTATAATTTATGGCATGTGGGTGTACGTACGCACGATACTGCGACAAACCAGGCATTCATAATGCATGCCGCATTAATGTGGACAGTGAACGATTTTCCTGCTTATGGGATGGTGTCTGGATGGAGTACCGTCGGTGTTATGGGGTGTCCAGTTTGTATGGAGGACACACTCGGGCATTCTATTTACAAATACCCCCCTAAGGTTTGTAATTTTTAACCAAAGGTCTGAAATGGACCATTTTGCCCTTGAAATTTTTATTAAAATTATAGAAAAATCGGCCAAAGCAAATTGCATTGTTGCTCCTCTATGTAAAAGACTTAAGAAACCTCTCCCTGCAAATTGTAGTCCAAAACAATCTTAAGAATTAAATAAAAACAATTTAGTGCATAAGGGCATTTTGGTCGGTTCGCCCATAAAAATTGATGGTTATGGGTTATTTGTTAGATGGTTACAAACCTTAGGGGAGTATTTGTAATTTTTCAAACAATGAGGGGGTATTTGTAATTATGGAAAACCTCAGGGGAGGTAGATGTAATTTACCATATATTCAATACTGTGATGGACATCAAGGGGAAAACGAAGAACAATCTGAATGCACGGAAGGATCTGAAGATCATATGTGATCGGCCGGAGCTTGAGATGGACGAAAGGAGACCGAACGTGATGCCCAAGGCGGTATATACACTGACAAAGGAACAAAAAAAGAAGATATATGAGTGGATTCGTTGTCTTAGGTTTCCTGATGGGTATACCTCTAACTTGGCCCGTTGCGTCGACCTGAAGGAGTTGAGGATGCACGGCATGAAGAGCCATGATTGTCATGTATTCATGCAGAAATTGATTCCGATTGCCTTTCGTGAAATGCTTCCAGAGCACATATGGGGGGGCTTTGACGAAAGTGAGCCTTCTATTCCAGATCCTATGCTCAACAACACTAGATGTGGCCAAGGTAAAAAAATTGGAAGATAGTGTAGCCGTAATCCTGTGCAAGCTCGAGAAAATTTTTCCTCCGTCTTCTTTCGACTCAATGGAGCATGTAATTGTTCACCTTATATATGAGGCACGCGTTGGGGAGCCCGTGCAATACAGGTGGATGTAGCCATTTGAAAGGTAATTAAATAAATACTATTAAATATATATTATTTTTAAGTAGCAATTAATTTGCATTTTAATAAATACTCGTATGAATAGATTCCTACGCGATTTGAAGAAAAAGGTGAAAAACAAAGCACACGTCGAGGCGTCAATTGTAGAGGTTTATATTGTCGAAGAAATCGGGTTTTTCTCCTCTCACTACTTCGAACCACACATTCTCAGCAAGCGAAACAGACCCGGTCGGAACGATGATCTCACGAGAAAAGACGATCGAATAGTTCGGTCCATTTTCAATTACCCGGGCCGAGCAAGTGGCACCTCGAAAAAGAAATGGCTGAGCAGTGAGGAACTTCATGTTATCGAGACATACGTCTTGTGTAATTGTGAAGTAGTTGCACCGTACTATGAGTAAGTGTCTTATACAAACGTAATTATCTCAAGCCTTCATTTCAATTTCAATTACATGTATATTTATAACTATCAGTTTCACTGTAACAGGTCATTCTTGAATGAATTGTTCAAGCAACACAATTCGGATGACCCGATAATTGATCAATTAGTGGTGACACAATTCAAGGATTGGTTCAAGGCTCGTGTAAGTGTCATCGATTTCTTGTAAACGCGATCTGCTCATTAATTTATAATCAATTCCTTCAATTGCTATATATATGATGAATTGCAGGTGAAACCCGAATTGAATCAAACGAACGATGAATTATTGAAGTTGCATTATTGGGGGCCTAGAGCAGAAGTGACGACATACCCATCTTACTTTGTCCATGGCTTCAATTTCCACACTGAACGTCACAATATCGGGAAGTCAACAACGAATTGTGGTGTTTATGTGGAAAACTCCTCATATACAAACACGGATTCTGACTTTTATGGAATTTTGGAAGAGATAATTCAGCTAGATTACCCACTAATTCCAAACATGCACATTGTACTGTTTAATTGTTGTTGGGTCGATCCGGTCAGAGGCATGAAGATACACCCTCGTTATCACGTCGTTGATGCCAACTTCAAAAAGCTCTACCAAAAGAATGAACCATTCATACTAGCTCAACAAGCAGTACAAGTCTACTACACGGATTACCTGAGCATGAAGAGAGACAAAGTCGACTGAAAAACTGTTTGCAAAATCAAAGCTCGAAGAGTAATCGATGAATCGCGATGGAGCGAGGTCGCCTATCAGATCGATGAAGTCGTACCTAATCCAGATGTTGTAATAGATAACCAAACCTTTGAACTGCATGACCCAATGGGAATACAGTTGGTCGTTGATCATGGAGCAGGGCCATCGCGCTCGCTAGACAATGAATCCGAAGATGAAGATAGTTTAGACGAGTGTGAGTCCGATGAAAACTTATTGAATTTTCAAAAAAAATTCTGTAATTTTTTATTAACCTTATTGTAAAAATTGTATTCGATATATGTATTTTGACTATTTTACGAAATTAGAATAAATTTTAAAAATAGGAACGGATATTATATAATACAACCGTTCCTAATACAGGTATAATTTTTCAAATATGGCGGCAAATTAAAAAAATGAGGGAAATTTGAATTAGGAACGGTCAGTGAAAACCTACGACCGTTCCTAATCTCAGTACAGTTTTTCAAATGGCGCCTGCTAAAAAAATGGCTCCAATTTTGAATTAGGAATGGTAATACCAATTGCTACCGTTCCAAACCGAGGTCCAATATTTTATTTTGGCGCCCAATGGAAAATTGGTGGGAAAACAACAATTGGAACGGTCAGTTTATATACGACCGTTTCCAATTGCAGTAGGAATGGTAAATACGTGTGTGTCTAAAACGACATCGTTCTTTCCCTTAGGAACGGTAATGGAACACTAGCTCTATTAGGAGACCGTTCCTATTATTTCAATTCCAACTAATTTCTCCGATACGTATGCCGGATCGACACCATTTTTAAATACATACAAGATTATGAATTGATATCCAACTGATTTTCAATCAGCAACCCGGATTTCCAAATGCATTTGTTTTTATTACGTTGAATGCTGACCGGATACGATATCTCGAGAACCGCACACCAAAATTTCTCAAAACTACATATACTGTATTATTTTGTGTGGTACGTCATATCTAACGGTCTGATTAGAATTTGGGCGGTCCAATTATGCCGTGCAGTACAAAAATATAGGATTTTAGTTACATCTGTGAAATACTAAGAAAAATAAATATACAAATATACTTCATATTTTGAACGTGTGTGTATATTGCAGAAATTATTATGTAATTTGAAATTTTTGTAAATATCCAATTGTGTACCTTTATTCAATCATATGAGTGTCCGGACGTGTTTTACTTAATTTATAGTTATTATCTAATAAGATAAAAAAAATATTGCAATACATATAGGAACTGGTGATCATGAAATTAGGAATAGTAGCTATACTTCATGTGCAAAAAACGACATCGTTTCTGTATTTAGGAATGGGGTTGGGTACACATTTTCTATTAAGTGACCGCTCCTAGTAGTACAATTCCAAGTATTAAGTATTTGGAATTGATATGGGAACGGTCTTTTGTAATTTAGGAACGGTCGGTATTGGGAATGGTTTTGGGAACTGCTTTACTACTAAATGACTGTTCCTATTTAGGTCAACATCAGTACAAGGTATCAAAATGACATCGTTTTACGGAGAATACGACATTGTTTTCTATGTTTGGACAGGTGGTAGGAACGGTCATTTAGAAAACGAACGTTCCAAAAAGTTATATAAATTGGCCCTTTGGCTAATTTTTTCTCACTTTCCCAAATCACTCTCTCTCTCTCTCTCTCTCTCTCTCTCTCTCTCACTCTCACTCCGTCTCTCTCCCTCTCTTCAAACCACCGTCCGCCGCCTCCATCCACAGTCGCCCATCCGCGTCTGTTCATATCGCCGTCCGCCACCTCCATCTTGTTTCAGACGACCACCCTCAGCCGCCGCCGCCGGCTACTCCTATATACCACCTCCCGCCACCGCCTGCACCACTACCAAGTAGGGTTTTACAAACCCTATTTTTATTTTTATTTTTCTGTTTTGCATTTTCTGAAAAATGCATGATCTGAAAATGCATAATTTTTTGCTATTTTGCATTTTCTGTAATTTGTTTCATTCTCTGTAATTTGTTACATTTTCTGCAATTTTTTGTAAATTTCTGTAATTTTTTCCTTTTTTTTTGGCAATTTCTGTAAATGTAATGTTTTATTTCTGTAAAATGTAATGTTTTGTACAAATGAATGTACTTAGTGAATATGTTGTAAATGAATGTAATTTTCTGCCATTTTTCACTTTTTTGCTGTAATTAGTGTAGTTAATTAGTGATGGAATTTTCTGTAATATATGGAATTTCTGTAATTGTTGGAATAATGGATAATTATGAAATTTGGTGAAATTCTATAATTTTTTATGAAAATAAAAATGTAATTTACCAAATTTTTAAAATTTTCTGTAATTTTTATATAATTTTGGTACATTTTCTGCAATTTATGAAAATTTTGGTCATTTTCTGTATTTTTACATAAATTTGGATAATTTTCTGTCATTTATGAAAATTTTGGTAATTTTCTAGGATTTATGAAAATTTTGGGTAATTTTTCATAATTTGTCAAAATTTTGGTAATTTTCGGAAATTTAAGAAAATTGGGGTAATTTTCTGTAATTTGTTAATTTTCTCAATTTAAGAAAATTGTGGTAATTTTCTGTAATTTGTGAAAAAAAAAATGTTAATATTTTGAAATTTATGAAAATTTGGGTAATTTTCTGAAATTTTTGAAATTTTTGGGTAATTTTATGTAATTTGTTAAAATTTTGGTAAAATTATTTATGAAAATTGGGGTAATTTTTTGTAATTTGTCAGAAAAATTTAATATTCTGTAATTTAAGAAAATTTTAGTAATTTTCTGTAATTTGTGAAATTTTAGAAAATTTGGGTAATTTTCTATAATATTCTGTAAGGATATAGGCAAATATTAGTATTTAGTATAAATATATAGGAAAATACAAGGATTTAGTGCAATTTTAGGGTCAAATTTTGGAATTTAGTATAAATATATAGAAAAAATAGAAGGATTTAGTGCAATTTTAGGGTCAAATATTGGGATTTAGTATATATATATAGGAAAATATTGTAGGAAAATTTTTTAGTTAATTTTGGGACTTAGTATATAATTTTAGGTTTTAGTTTGCATAATTAATTTTCAAATTCATACGACTAATATTTTTAAAAAAAAATTGTAGATCATGTCTGGTCGAGATTTCCCACCTCGAGAAGGTGGACGTGGTTGCGGTCGCGACTCACCGGCCATACCGCCGGCCGGTGTTGCTTCCCAGGATGGGGAAGCAATGTCCCGACCACCACCACCACCACCACCGACAGAGCAGGCACCCGCACCACCTGCGCCGGATCAGCAGCCCGGTGCGTCTACCGCTGCACCCGTCGAGGAGGGTGCCGAACCATCCACTACCGCACCGGTGGTCGATCCGGCCCATCCATGGGCTGCCCCACCACCACCACTCCCACCACCATCCGCGCCCCAGTACATCACACTCGCCAATGCGAGGTATATTTACATTTTTTTTAAATTTTTTTGTAATTTAAATTATTTTTTTATATCATACTAATTATTTTATAATTTCAGGAGTGATCGGAAGATCCACGAGCGCATGTACGCGGTCGTGCAAGGACACTATTCCCATCGTTGGGGCAGTTTGCGCAAGGTGCTGCTAGAGCACCAGATTTCTGGTTTGAGAGTTTGAAGGTAACGACAATTAATTTTTTTTTATAAATATTTTAACAATCTAAGTTCTGATATATATATATATATATATTACTACAGATGATGTACTGGTGGGACGCCGACGACGAGTCGATGTTCAAGATCCTCCATGTTTGGGCGGGGAAGTTTCTCAGGAAGAAGTTCGTTCTCGTCAGACAGTCCCTGCAGAAGCCTCTATGGCTGGCGAACGAGGTCTGGCGGCAGCTCCTCTTGTACTGGGAGTCCCCGGAGTTCAAGAAGGAGTGCGAGAAGAACAAGGCGAACCAGAACGCCAACCCAGCCGCATCCGCTACTGTGTACCGCGGGGGATCTGTCTCCATCGGTATGCACAAGCGGGAATTGGTAAGATATTTAATGTTATTTCAAGTATTTATTATTATTAAATTAAAATGGTAATAACTGTTTTCCATTTCTTTTTACAGGGGGAGCAGCTCGGCCGGCCAGTGAAGCAGATGGAGTTATTCTCCAGATGCTACAAGAAGAAGGTCGATGGTGGCTGGAGCGGGCCGAGGGCAGCGGAGGTGGCAGTAAGTTGTAGGAGACGTTCCAGAAGATGATGGAGGATCACCAGTCTCAGGCCACGGCCAATCCTGGGGATCCTCCGGTCGAATTAAAGGGCTCGGTAGATCAGACCGAGCAGGAGATGTGGCTGGCTTGCGCCGGGGGCAAGAACAAGGGCCAAGTATTCGGTCTTGATTTTGAGGCCCTAGGTCTCAGCCAGACCGTTACCTCGCCATCACCACCGCCACCGCCAGAGCCAGCGCCTTCGTCAAACATGAACAGTCGGATGGTTCTCTCGAGGAGATGATGATGGACCTGATGGGCATGATGATGGCCATGCAGACCAGTCACTCCGGCGCCGGCCCGTCACGGCCTCTTAGAGACCCCCCCCACCCCCTTCCAGAAATTGACAAGATGGACGAGGACGATGGGGACGAGGAGTAGATTATGTATTTTTTTATTATTTTTTTTGTAATTAAATTGGATAAAATTCGTATTTAATATAATTTTTATTTCTAAATTATACATTTTTTCATATTTAAATATTAATTATAAAATTAAAATAAAAAAATAGTATTAATAATTTAATTTATATTTTAATGATAATAATTATTAATTTAAAAAAATTAATAATTCATTAGTTTATTTTAGACGGCATTTGAGCGCCCCAAACCGTTCTAATATTTTACTGTTTTAAATCAGTTACCGTTCCCAATACCTAGGAAAACACCATTCTAAATTTAGAGGACAATCGTTCCTAAAAGCGGGTAAAAACGAATTTCAAATTATGGACAGACCGTTCCTATATATATTCCAAAATCAATGTTTTCGTGGTTAGACTTTCGTTCTAAAGAAAATACCAAAAACCGGTCCAACGTCGTATTCCAAAGTAGGAGTGCAAAAACCGTTCCCAACAACCACGACAACATTAATTCCAGTTACCGTTCTTAGTCTATACAACATACGGTTCCAACTCTTATTCCAAAAACCGTGCTAACATGTATCTACAACTTATGTTGACAATTTCAAAATGTGGTCTAATTACCTTTCCTAATTGCGAGATTTACTTTCGATTCGGCCATTCCAAAAAATTTATAAGGTGTTCCAAATGCTAAAATTATAAATTCATACATACAAAGGTAATTAGGAACGGTATAGAGAAAATATGCCAAAAACCGTTCCCAAATAGGAACGGTCGCTTCGTTATCGTTCCTAATTTTTAGGATCGGCTCCCATTCCTGAACCGTTCCTAATGACAGTCCAAAAGGATCCAGTGAACTATTTACCGTTCCAAAAGTTAAAAAAATCGTTCCTGTTACCGTTTCAATTCCTGCATTTTTTTGTAGTGAATATATATTTCAAATAGTTATTAAAATGTTGGTGTTGGTTTGTTCTCAACTTTTATATGAAAATGTCATGGTTTAATTTTAAATTGTATCAATTTTTGAAATTTTTTAAAAAAGTTCATGAACCAACCAGTTTACTTGATATGGGACTGGGTAATCGGGTCACCGGTTCGACCGGTAGTTTGAGCGATTTTCAAAAAATAGAACGGTTTTGGGGCTAGTCCAATTATATGGGTTGGATCGGACCATCTTAAGGACCGGATCACGATTTTACTGGTCCGATCAACCGATCAGGATTAGGTTTAAAAACACTGGTTATTTTAGGAGTGAGAGTTTTTATATGAAAATAATATATAAATTATTACTCGTTAATACGTTATATACACAATTTATAAATACTACTCTGGTCACATCATAAGCAATTATTCAATAAAAGTATAAAGTTGGAAGAATTTAAATTTTATCAAAATTATATTACAATTAAGTTATTTCTTATAGCAAGTTACTTCCACAATTAATTTCTTTTTTCTTTTTCAGGTTGCAACTATAAGGGCATGTAACTATTTATACAACGAATCGATAACTTATGATAACAAAGAAAAATTCATAAAAATTGATTTAGAAGTTAAGAATATCTTAATCCAAAAAGGTTACAAAACGAACGGGAAAGGAGAATAAATGAATACATAAAAGTTAAAGCAAAAACAATGAGGGCAAATCACATGAGAAATAAAGGAGTTTCCAATAGTTTATCACCACAGTTTTCGTTTTGCATATCTGTCTTCAAATAGTCAGTCGTTGGCCTTGCTCACTTCATTTGCCATTGCGCATATTGCTGACGGTGTTATGACCTTTCAAAGTTTCACCGGCAAATATTTGAATTCTTTCAAGAGCAACCTGCAGTGTCTCGTCATCCATACTTGCAAAGCTAATTCTAAACCAGCCGGGCTCGTTGCAGTGAAACGTTGATCCTGGCAACACATTGAGCTTATAAACATTGACTATCGTCTTCCACAAGCTCGTTTCAGCTTCAAATGTCGGCTCTTTCAGCAGGTGCCTCAAGTCCATCCAGCAATACACCGCACCATTGCTTTCCAAGCATTTTATGCCGGCTTTTTCCAGTCCTTTTATGAAGGTGTCGTGCCTCCTCCCCAGCCTGGCTGCGCTCTCGGACAGGAATCCATCGATGAATTCTTCGTCAGACAGCATTGATGCTATGAAGTATTGCGTTTGGGACGACACTAAGCAAGCTGTCGACATTTTGCGACAAAGATTCATGACGGTATCGTTGTATGAGTACACTATGCCGACTCTGAACCCTGAAAGCCCCAAGTCCTTAGCCAAACCGTAGAGTACGTGTATGAGATTGCGATTGCATTCCACCTCTTCAATTATCTCTGAAACGCTGACGAACTCAGGGGAACGGAAGACTGTGGCGGCGTACACTTCATCGCAGAGAAAGTGGATTTGCTTGTCATTGATGAAGGTGACGAGAGTTGTCAATGTGGCTCTATCCACTGTGACGCCTAAGGGGTTTGAAGGGTTAGTGATGACGAGGCCTTTCACTTTGATGTTTGCTTTCTGGGCATTTTCATATGCTTCTTCAAGAGCTTCTCTTGTTATTTGAAAGTTGTTTGAGCTTTCACAAACAATTGGGAATAATTGCACACCAGTCCTCCATTTCAAGAACCTGTCAAATCTGTCAAGAATCCAATGCCAAAATGTAATGTTTAGATGGGTTTGTTTGAGTTTTACGTGGAAATAAAAATGTGTCGAGATTATTTGATGTAGTTGTATTTTATCTTACTGTTACTAATATATAGAGTACCCTATTGATGTAATATTGAACGTATGTCACTACAAAAAAATGTGATATTAGTGACAAAATATTAAATGATAATTTAAAAGTTGTCACTAAAAATATGTGTTAAGTGATAATATTTTTTTTTGTCACTATATAATTATTAGTGACAAAAATTGTGTATAAAATTGTCACTAAATACCATTAGTGACAAATCTATAGTGACAACCTAGTGACAACACAATATAGTGATAACAATTATTTATTGTCACTATACATGAGTCACTAATTGTATTCAGTGACAACTTTGTGCACATTTTTTTTGTCAAAAATAACAATTTTTACAAAATAATAGTAATTATTAAATCATTAAATTCATTATTGTGACAAAATAAGCATTCTTGTCACTAAATATATATAATTAGTGACAATATATTTTTTTGTCACTAATCTTCTATTTTCTTGTAGTATGTGGTGTTACTTTATTGAAGTTACGGATGAAAATGTATAGGGTCAATTACATTTTGATTCTTTTTTAAAATGCAAAATTATACTTAATTGCATACCTCCGAAAATTTTGCAATTATAATTATATCACTTTTGTTAGAATCTGGATGAAAAATACCGACTTCAGCATAAACATACATAAGCTTCTAATTTTACGCATTATTCAACATTTCGTATAAATTATATATTGACAACATATGGTTGTTTTTGCATTTATCAATGGTTACATTTTATCCAATGATAAAATTACACCCTTTTGAATTTATATATATATATATATATATATATATATTACATTGACCCCTTTCCATGTATAAAATATTATTAGGGTATCTTTGTCAATAAATTGCATGGAACGCTGAATGAGGTCAAAATTGAAAATTTATGTAAATTTTGTTGAATGCAACATTTTTCATCCAAACTCTATGAGAATGAGTACAACTATAAATGGGAACTTCTTAAAAGGGTGCAAGCATAATTTCGAATTCTTTTGACGGAAAGTGTAATTTCGCTTTTTGGAGGGGGTCTAAGTGTAAGTACGTACCCTACATATATATAAAGTATATAAGAATTTTTAATAACAATATACACAAAATATATGCAATATTAAAATATAAAGTGTTTACCATATGTAAAAAATATAAAAAATTTTATTAATATATATGGAAAAATAGAATATTAAAGTGTAAAATACATTTTAGCCATATATATAATATAATAAATACAAGAATATTTTAGGTCTGGCAGGGGCTTGGCTGAGGGATAGTTGGGTTTGGAAGTATAAGATATGGGCTGGGTTGGTTGGCTGTATATATAGTATTTAATATTCCTATATATATATTAGATATAAAATAGAATATATATTAGATATTAATATATATTAGATATAAAATAGAATTATGTGTGTATATACATACATTTAAGTACACATTTTATAGGATAATTATATTGATTTACACCCCCTATGGTCAGTTTACACAAATTATTCCTGTCTTTTGGATAATTATATATATACCCATCAGAAATGTCAACATTATTTACACAAACCATCCCTTACTTTTTGAAAAATTATACATACACCCCCTAAAAATGTTAACACCATTACACAAATTATCCCTATTTTTTTACTGTCACGATTAGTTTCTGTAATTATGCAAAAGGTAGGGATAGTTTTTGTAAACAGACCATAAATTAGGGGTGCAAATATAATTATCCCTATTTTATATGCTAGGCACATGACATTATTTTTATTTTTCATTTTACATACGTATACATCAATATATTTGTATGTGTATTTTACTAAATGCAAATTTGAACCGTTTGATTTCAGTTAAATAAGATATGAATTATTAATGATTTTTATCAATGACGATGTGGGTGTTAAAAATACTAGCGAAAATTTAATAAACCCCACTTAAATAAAATTTTGGGCATGTCTTAAAAAATCATCAAAATAACTGTTAATCCCAAAAATCCATTCATCAGTTTTATTTTCATTAAAAAATGAAATGATTAACGTTAATTTACTTTATATTTTGTGAAGATAACCCTTAATTTTCTTAAATTATAAATTTATATTTATTGATATTAAAATTTAAAATTAACTTGTTTTAACTATATTCATCCATGTATAGTAAAACTTTTATAAAAGTTCATATTTGGACTTTGATATTATTAACATCTTTTAGTGTATCTAATTTTTAGAAATGATGATTATTAAATTGTCTATAATATTCAAATAAATATTTTTAACATCTTTTTTTCCATCTATTTAAAATGGCTATGGATTTTTGTCACTTATGATTTTCAATTGAATAAAATCAAAACTTTGGAGGAAAAGTATTCGTTGATATTACGGAGAACCAATTACTTGTGTAACGATAATTTAATTTTAATTGAATAAGATTAAAAAAAGATATATAATAAATCTAAAAGTTCAAAAATTACATTTTCTAAAAGTTTTAATCCAGCTAACAGAAAACTAATTTTAAAATTGAACATCAACAAATGAAAGAACTTACAATAGAAGAAAAACCAAGGTAATTTTAGACCAAAATAGAGTAAACATTAATAGCCGACTCTTTTGGAATGAAAAATTGGTTGAATGGGCCATTCCGATTTAAAAATATATTTTTATGAGTTTTTAATTAAATACAAAAATTTATCTTAAGGGGGTTACTATAATTTTCTCAAAATATTATCAAACCCTATCTTTCTATTCATTATAAATACCCCTACGAAATAAGCTTCCATTTAGGTCGTCAAACTATGTTGTTTTCGCCCTTTGACTAAAATTATTTTATTTTATTTTTGTTGCACTATAACAAAATTTACTATTAGTTACATTGTCATTGGTTATTGATGAATATCATGGTAAATATTTATTATTAATCATGACTAAACGAAAATTGTTACAAAATCTAGATCATCCATCATAAATTATTTTGTTATGGGTATGAGTCAGAGCAAATATTTTTACCATGACTTCTACCCATAATAAATATTTTACCCATACTTGCAAGAACCATGGCCAGCAATTGTTGCATGTTCGTAGTGAATGACTATTTACTATGGGTATTCATTTTTAACCATGGTTAAATATTAAATTTCTTCTTGTGGTTGGAGCTGATCCAAAAGGACATTTATCGATTACCCAGCAAGTTTAATATATTGTCATGTGATGCTCAGTCTGTCTGAATTACACACCAACTACATGATAAATATATTACATATATAATTAATTCAGATTTTACTAGACCCGAAATGAACTAGAGTTTTAAAAAAATGGAGAATAATCAAAGATATTTGGAACTTACCCGGGATACCAAGGTGAAGGGACCAAAAATGCATCTCCAGGATCAGCCAAGCAGAACATTACCATCTCCATAGCTCCTCTAACTCCTCCAGCCATTACTATTCTGTCCGGATCGAAATTCACCTTTCCACCTCTCACCTTTTTCATAATCTTCGCCACACCCTACCCACATCAAACATAATTAAAGCTGCACATTATTACAAACAAACAACTCATCATAACTATTACGTTCTTACATGTCTGAATTCAGGCAAGCCATGAAAATCTTGGAAGGCTGCAATGTTCTTGAAATTATCAGCTCCTTCAGGACTGCAAACCGATGCTCCCGGGTTTTTCTTAATCCATTCCGCAATCAACTCATAGGTAAGCTGCAAACGGGACAACATGGAAAATTTATTAATATGGTCAATTAAATTGGATTATAACTAAATATTTTTTTAAAAGAATAAATAAATAAAAGAGAAATAGGGAAATTGACCTAACCTTGTTTTCAGCAACAGCCATTTGTATAATTCCATTAGGGTTTTTGGTGGGATGGAAGGGATCACTGTCGTGTACTTGTTTCACTCTAAAATAAGGTGAGCTTTCACCATGATCGGTGTTGGCTATCTTGGACAAAAGTTGCCTATTTTCACACTTAAATTCCATTCTTTCCCTAGCTTAAAAGTCTGTGTGTGTGTGTGTGTGAGAGAGAGAGAGAGAGTATATTATCTTGCGTGTGAAGATTGTTGATCAATGGGGTGCATGGAAAAGAATGAGGAGTGGATATATTTATAGGGGGGGGGGGGGGGGGGGGGGGGGAGGGAGAAGGGGGAAAATAATTATATAATTTGAAATAAATCAATAATATATGCATATGATAAGTATGGACTCAAATGTCAACTTGTATTAATTCTAATACATATCTTCGTTTGATCCATGTATTATTGATGGTGGCATATTCATATATCTCTCAATTAATTATATATATGTCTTCCGCGTAAGGTGATCACCCTAGCTTATTATCAATTTAATATACTAGTGATGGCTTGAATATTAGTTATGTGTCAGGGTAAGATAAATATTTGCTTAGTGAGTTTAGAGATATCTAATAAATATTAATTCCTAGGGTTTAATATGATTGACTATACTAAATAATTAATTGTTAAATAATAAGGTAAATATAAATGACACTCCCAGAAATTAGGTCTAAATACATAAACACCCTTTGTCCTTTATAAAATTACAAGTACATTCCTTAAAATTATAGTTGTAATTACAGGTACACACCTTAATTAATCAGGGACAGAAGTTTATACAATCCCTTCAGGTACATCGAACGACTTAAATACATTTTTGGTCCAGTAACATAGGTATTTGGCGTTTTAGTCTTGCATCCTTTTAATTTTTGTGATTCGTGTCCTTTTTTTTTTTCTTGCCGAAGTTTATCCTTCTTGCCAGAAAAATGCATGAGCATCTCACCTAACCTTTTAAAATTATGAGACTACTATTCCTATTGGCTTATTATTGCCAGCATTTTTGCCCTTTAATTTTCTATTATAGCATTTTGGTCAAGGATATTTTAATTTTCACCAATTTCAGTTTCTTTAATCGTTTCACCATTCACGCTGATAGAGGTGAAATCCGACAAGAAAAATGACTAAAATCACGAAAATTAAAAAGACGCGGGACTATAATTCTACCCTAAAAAATTAAAAGATGAAAGCACTAAATGACATACAGTAGCTGTAATTTTGCAAAGGGTAGAAGGTATTTGTGTTTTTCGATCTAATCTAAAAAAGTATTAATGTAATGCACCATAAATAATATTTTGATGCAATTAAGTAATATTGCTTCACCTTTTGGCTGAAATAGGGAGATATGGGCATATTGATGCAGTCTTGTAAAAAATCTATTTACATAGAACATGACGAGTAATAAATGTATGGAGATTTCCTATTTCCTGCCTACATATATCACATGCAAGGTTGCAAGAATCCCCAATTGTTTTGTTGCCCACATTCTGCATGTGCTACCTATTTTAGTTGGGATTCTTTGATAGGAATTGATATGTTATACATATATGTCCAAGTGCATCATGAGTACTACTTTCTTAGGTGGTTGTATTATTACAGGTTGTGCCATCATTTTTAGGTAACTTAATAAAAATCTTGGGGCATCTAAGCAAGAATTTCTAGAGATTATGACACTTTAATTTTCCTGATTAATACTTGTTGGATAGTGAATATAGTTTGCTGGTTTTGAATTAATTGTAACATTTATTAGGAAAAAAATGCAATTTTTATCCTGTAATTTTGGGGTGATAGTACTTTTGATCCACGTCGATTTTGATGTTGCAATTGAGGATAATAATTTTAAAAAAGTAGCATATTTGATCCAATTTCTGTTGGAAAATGCCAATTTTAAAAGGGGTTGTCGTGTGCCAAGTATGTGCTCACTACAAGAAAATAGTTTAATAGCAACAAAAAAATTTGTTGGTGAAATCAACGTCGAGTTAATTAGCAAGTAAAATTCTCGTTGCTCCTACACTCCTTGATATATATTTTAAACAAATCCTTGCTAAATATGTCAGCAAGTAAATTTTTGTTGCTAAATTCAGCAAGTAAATTTCTTGTATTAGATAACGTAAATTAGCAACGAGAATTTTACTTGCTAATTAGCTCGACGGTGATTTTCTTTCATTGCTAATGAACGATTTTCTTATAGTAGGTTTTTTGTTTTTTTTTTTAGAAGATTGGTAGTTAGCACAAAATGAAAATGTGCCGGTCTTTTTAAGAAAATAATTATTGTTCTCAATTGCGAAATTGAAATTTAGATGCAGTTATGTCATATGTGAGAAGAAAAAAACAAGTGCATTTTTCCCCATTTACTAATAGACTAAGAGGGTGTTTGGCTAAATTAATTAAAAGATTTTATAAATTCACGCGGCTTGTAAGATAGTCTTAGAGCTTATAATATGTCAAATTTTATTTTAAGAATAAATTTTTAAAATGTTTGGATAAAATAAGATGACGGGTATTGTAACATGTTAGGTAATGATAAATGTATGATTAATTAATTTAAAAAACTTTACTAAAACTTTTAAAATAAGAGGGTTTTCTGGTAAGTGTCTTGTTAATATGCTGAATTACATATAATTACTTTTTTTGAAAGCTTAAAAGATGTTGAGAAATGTTTGGCAATTTTTTTCTATTAAACAAAATCTTATAACATTAGAAAATAAGATATTAATTAGGACGTCTGTTTTGGAAAAAGATGTAAACCTAATTGTAAATATTTTAAAAAGCAAAACAAACATCTTAAAGTTTTAAAATATCTTTCCAACTTTGCAGAAAATTTTCCCAAAGTAATATTTTCTTTTAATACTCAATATTTTTATAAAAAAAAATTACTTATGTCTAATTTATGTTATTTTGATTAATTATGATAAATTAACTCAGAAATGTTCCTTCAATAATATATTATTTGGTATAAGTGAAAAAAAGAATTAAGAAAAAATTGACAATTGATTACTTGAAAATATATTAAGCTAAATTAGGAAAAATTCAAATTTAAAATTCTATGCAAGTAAAAATAAATGAAACAAATACAATAAAATTTTATTTTATTTTTATTTATTTTGCATTGTTAAAATAATCATTTATGAAGAAACAAATATTACATTACAACTTAATATCGTTTGATAAATATAATTTAATCTAGAACTTCACAAGAGCAAAATTAAACAATCTCAAACACACAACTTTTAGGCACTAAAAAGACAACTGTATCATAGCTGATAGAAGGGTATTTATTTATGATCATATCCAAATATATATATATATATATATATTATAAGTACGTATCTCAAATGTTGTATACGATGAATAGTCAAATTAAATCAACAATATTTACAAAAATATTGTTCGTGGCAGAATACAAACGTGGGATGTTGGGAAGATAAGGCTCGAAACTGATCGAGATCTCCACAAACATATAACCAAATTATAACTAAGCATATGTAAAATCCAGTACTATATTAATTTTTTTTAATTAAATATTAATTCCAGAGGTACACGAGGATGAGATGGAAACATTTTCTGGATTACAAAAATCTTATTTAATTTGAAATTTTTAAAAAGTTGTGCGATACTTTCTCACATGCAACACAACCTGCCAGCACATGGATCCATCTCCGTAATTGCTAATACAATATTTCCAACAATTAATATCATACCTTTAAATTGGTCTTCATATGATTCCCCGCTTGCCAATTTGGATCCTACTGGCAATCCTTCATACACTCCATGTCATAAATTAATCCATTTTTTTTTAATTTTTTTTGAGTATTGAGTTGTCGACGTGAGAATTTAATTACGGTTGTGATTGCTGTGAGGTTGTATCGTTCAAATAAGAAAAATGAGGGGCAAATTTATTTTTTGGACGTGTGTTTGAATTTGAGATAAACGTGTGATGATCATAGTTGATGTAACAGTATAAAAGGTTTTGGGTTAGACAATGTGAAAGCTTACCCTGTTTTGGAACTTCAGCTTCTCCACAAAACTTCTATCCCAGGAACAGACTACCTGATGGGCTTAAATATATTTTTGGTCCTGTAAGTTAGTCATTTTGACATTTTAGTCCTTTATCTTTCTAGGGTAACAAATAAGTCTTGTACTTTTTAAATTTTTCGTGATTTTGGTCCTTCAGTTGCCGGAGTTTGCAAATCTCGTCGGAAAAGAGCATGTGCCTTGCACGTGTTTTTTTAATTTGGGGCTTTTGTTCCTATTGGTCGATTTAATGGACCAAAATTGCAAAAAGATAAAAGTTATAGGAATTATTTGCCACCCTAGAAAGATAAAGGACTAAAACGGCAAAATGCAAAGATACATAACGAAAATTTGCTTCCATGCTGGCAAAAATTGACCAATGCGAATAAAAGCCCCAAATTTTAAAAAGCACGTGCGGGCCACATGCTTTTTTTTCGGCATCTTTGCAAATTCCAACGAGTAAAGGACCAAAATCGCGAAAATTTTAAAAGTTACATGACTTATTTACTACAATAAAAAAAATAAGGGACTAAAACGCCAAAATACAAAAGATATAAGACAAAAAATACATATAAGCCCTACCTGATGTGGGGCTACATCAAAATTTTGAGAATTTACATGAATATCTCCAACTCTTTTTTTAATTACAAAACAAATTAAAGCCCGGGCCTTTTATATTTGGGTGATACTGTCTATCCAGTCCCAACCCAACTTGAATCAGACTATGTACGGACTTATGGTGACCACTCCATCATTCATGTTGCTTCACGTGAAATTATACAGTTCAAAATATCTATTATACCAGTTTCGATCCTCCACGTCCAAGTACAACCTTAGATATCCAGAATATTCTTACAACGCTGATCATAAACATATCTGAACCTTTCCTTATTTAAATCAGACCCTTGCGCAACTTTTTAAATTCGAACACACATAAGTTTCTATCCCCACCAGCCCAACTTTCCACCAATCACCCAAACCTAGGGTACGCAATTGCTGTATATTATGTTTATCTATTGTATATGTTTAAATTATTATATAGATTAATAAACATGTTTTTATTTAAAATCATTTGAAATTAAGTCCAATTAATGTGATATGATTGATCTATTCAATTTTTGTTTAAAAATAATTCATCAAAATACTTTTGTAAAATAATATTTTTCAAAATGATCCAAAATCAAAATAATTAAACAGCTTTTGGCCTCTTAAAAGATGACCCCATAATAGTTGCTATAAATATACATTCATTAACACATAAAGTATATTACGTAGCGTATCAGCATCAACTAAAAAAAGGATACAACTATGCGTTTCATCAATAATTCAAATATTTTAGACATAAATACACCACTTGCTTTCCTCATTTTATTTTTTTCATGAAAGTTTTATTTTTTCATGCTAATTTTTAAAGCTTAAAAATTTGTTTAAAAAATTTATTCAATAAGTTAAGGTATATTATTCGGCATATCAACCAAAAATAATTTTAATTTAAATCATTTGAACGATTTAATCGATGCAATATTATTCATCTATTAAAATAATTAATCGAAATACTTTCTAAAAAATAATATTTTTGAAAACGATCCAAAACCAAAATAATTAAAGATGAGATCAAAGGGTAGAGCTTTTGGCCTCTGAAAAGATGACTCCATAATAGCTGCAATATACATTCATTAACAAATAAAGTATGTTACGTAACGTATGAGTATCAACCAAAAAAACACAACTACGCGTTTGATTAATAATACAAATATTTTAGAGACAAATACCACTTGCTTTCCTCTTTTTAAGGGTAAATTTCAGCCACCTCTCTTGAGGTTTGACATAATTACAAATATCATCTCGTTGTTTGAAAAATTATAATACTAACCTGACATTTGTATTTTTAACCAAATGCTTGAAATTGACCATTTTGTCCTTAAATTTTTTGTTAAAATTGTAGAAAAAAATATTGTATTATTGCTCCTCTATGTAAAAAATTAAAAAACCTCTCCTTGCGCATTGTAGTCCAAAAAAATTCAAAAGTTTTTAAAAATAATTCAGTTTGTATAAGGGCATTTTGGTCAGTTCACCCATAAAAATAGATGGAAATGTGTTATTTCTTAGACGGTTACAAACCTCATGGGGGCATTTGTAATTTTTCAAACAATGATGGGATATTTGTAATTATGTCAAATCTCGGGGGTGGTAGCTGTAATTTACCCTATTTTTAATGCAATTTTTTTTAAAAAAATATTATTCAATAATTTAAATTAGGGAAAAATGCAAGTTTGGTCCACTAACATAAGGGTGATGGCACTTTTTGTCCAGGACTATCCTAAAATAGCATTTCAGGACACTAACTTTTAAAGAATTGCAATTGACATCCAAAGTACCATAATTTCCCCAGAATTTATCACGCCCAATCCACGTGACCCCCGAAAATTGGGGGTTTTTGACGTCTCTAGCCAAATTCGTCTATATGGCCTGTTAAATGTGGTGGATGCTGATGTGACAAGTTTGACGTGCTTAATTTTTGGACAAGGTAACTTGGCAACCTTCTGTATGTGGCAAGTCTGACATGTAACAATTAAACACGTCAGACTTGTCACACCAACATCCACTATATTTAACAGGCTATGTAGGCTAATTTGGCCGGAGACGTAAAAAAACCTCAATTTTTGGGGTCACGTGCATTGCGCGTGACGGATTCGGTGAAATTAGGGCACTTTGAACGTCAACTGCAATTTTTTAAAAGTTAGTGTTCTAAAATATTTTTTTGGAATAGCCGTAGACCAAAGTGCTACCACCCATATATTAATAGATTTAAATTATATTTTTCTCTTTAATGACATATATATGTGAATCAACCAAAAATAAATAAAATATTAGGAATGCCCACAATAATTCAAGTGTCTGACCGACAAATCTTGTACGTGGTGTGAATGTGATGCTGGCAGATAAGGCTCGAAAACGAGAGAAGTGCCCTTTTGAGTTGTTCCCAACTTATCTTAGACTAAAATAGTACCAACATTATATTTGTTTTCTTCTATCCCCCACGTTTACCTTCCGAATTAAGGTTATTACGCTCTGCTCCTTCCATTTTCTGTAATTTTTCACTTTGCCCCCCCCAACTATAAGAAGGGTAAAATGGCCATTTCATCAAAAGATTATAGAAAAAATAAATAAAAAATATGAATTGGGAACCAAAATGATATTAATGGTGAAACTCGGGTACCAATTAAGTCTTTTATAATTACTCGTGCACCAAAGTGACATTATGACGAAAACCAAGTACTAATTGGATCATTGTAATTACTCGGCTTTAATGCAATTTACCTCCATGTGATATTGTAAATGAGTAAATTACCTCCATATGAAAAAACAAATAGCAATTTACCTCCCTAAACAAGGAGGTAAATTGCTCCATTTTAAAAAGGCTTAATTATAATTTTTGTTCTGTAATTATAGGTATATGATATTTTGGTCCTATAAGTTTTTAGAGTAGCAAAGTAGTCCTTTAACTTTTCAGTTAATTGCATTTTCCGTCCTGTAATCATAGGTATTTGGCATTTTGGTCCTTTAAGTTTCTACTGTAACAAAATAGTCCTTTAACTTTTTAATTTTTGCGATTTTCGTCCTCTGGTCGCTGGATTTTTTAAAACTTGCCAAAATAATGGCATGCGATGAGGTTGATTGTCTTCTTGAGTGATACCACATTCAGGCATTGCCCCTTCTTCCGGCGAGTTTAAAAGCCTCACGTGTGAATCGCGTGCCATTATTTCAGCGAATTTTGAAAAACCCGACGACCAGAGGACGAAAATTGCAAAAATTAAAAAGTTAAAGGACTATTTTGCTATCCTAGAAACTTAAATGACCAAAACGCCAAATGCCTATAATTACAGGACGAAATTGCAATTAACCCTTTCAAAACAACCGAAAGGTAAATTGATTTATTTTAAAAATTACAGGGAGGTTAATTGCTACTTTATTTTTCATAGGATGATAATTTGCTCATTTGTAATATTACAGGGGTTGCTTGTACTTTTCCCTAATTACTCATATACCAAAGTGACATTAATGATAAAATTCGGGTACCAAAATAAATTTACTCTTAATTTTAATACAAATATTGATTATCTTCAAATCCAAATTTTCGTATTACTCCATATTGAAATTTAACAATGTATAGTTACTTAATATTGAATAAGTTGAGTTAAAAATGGATCTATGATATATTCATCACAAAAGTTGAAAAGGAATAACACACACGCAAAAAGAAAAAAATATTATTTTATTATGTTAAGATTCTTCTGTACTATTGAAAGCATGAATATAGATGAATTATATATATATATATACACATTATATGGGGATGGCAAAGTGAGAAAGTGTGCGATTTTTTTTAAAAAATATATAGCTTATAATAATTTAAAGCAATCTGAAAGCTTGAAAAATATCACAATTACTTCACAGGCAACATAACATGCCAACACATGGGGAACCAATCAATATGTGCAAAATTTTCAAAGTATTTATATATGTGCATTTTAAGTTTTAAAAATATTTAATTATATAAATTGTATGATTCAATTCTTATACATAAAAAGTACATACAAGTATGTATATATATAATAAGGGTAAATTACATCTACTTCCCTGAGATTTGACATAATTATAAATACCCCTTCGTTGTTTGAAAAATTATAAATACCCCCCTGAGGTTTGTAATTTTTAACCAAAGGTCGAAAATTGACCATTTTGCCCTTAAATTTTTTATTAAAATTATAGAAAAATTACTCGAGGCAAATTGCATTATTCCTCCTCTGTGTAAAAAACTTAAGAAACCTCTCCCTACGCTTTGTAGTCCAAAAATATTTAAGAATTAAATAAAAAATAATTCAGTGCATAAGGGCATTTTCGTCAGTTTACCCATAAAAATGGATGGTAATGGGTTATTTGTTAGACGGTTACAAACTTCAGGGGGGTATTTGTAATTTCTCAAACAACGAGGGGGTATTTGTAACTATGCCAAACCTCAGGGGAGGTAGATGTAATTTATCCATATAATAATGATAAATGAATATTAATATTTGATTTATGAAAAATTGTTTACAAAAGAAGATACTGGCATAATGTTGGAGAAATGCACTCATGGTCCCACAGTTTATGGATATTGCACTTTTGGTCCCATAGGCGAAAAAATTGTACCATTTGGATCCAAAAATGCTATAATTATTTATCCTATGGGACCAAAAATACTACAACAGCTACAAATTAAAAGATAATTATGTAAGACCATGAAACTAAAAGGCTCCTCTTCAATTACAGAGATTTGGATTGTCTTTATTCTAGTTTGGCAATTTAAATCTCACTTGCAACACCTAAAGGCCACATCCAATTTCTCTAAGTATATATCAATTATAGGATTAATTACTAAAGGAATAATGACACTATGTTTAAGCTCAACTTGATAAAAAAGATTTATTTTTTCTTTGGTTTAGATAAACAAAGTTAGATCGATCGATCGAGTTAAATCCATTGTAGCGACCCTAGCTACTAATGAAACATAACTGATACTGAATACTCTTTTCGTTAGAATTTGTTGAAACATTATCCAATTTGATCATTTTAGCCCCATATGATACCAAGTATTAACCCTAATTTGTACCGGATCATATATTATATATAATCAACCAATAATATAATTTTTTAGATTATACACTAATCATATAATAAGTATAATTATCACATGCACACTGCCAAAGAAAAAAAAAAAGAATTATTCCCTACATTGTAAATGACTACGAATTAAAACCATGGTAAATCAATACTATCAAATAAAATTGGTTGAAAAAATTAAGTTATATAACGATTAATTAACATTTTTCATGATTTTTACCATGACAAAAACATTTGCTATATATGGCTCTTTATGCCATGGATAATATTTTGAACCGTTTGTAAAAATAAGGGCTAATGACCGTTGCGTAACTATAGTTAGTTAGTATTTTCTACGCTTTATTTCTTTTAACAATGATAACTAGCCGTGAAAAAAAAGTCTTATTTTTTCTAATGACATTATATAATTTACTTTGTAAGGCGAAGAGGCATACACGTGAGAAATTCCTTGGCATATTCTCATGTGTGGTGAGTTTGTGGAGAAATCGACATTCTTGTCTTCCATGCTAAAGGGTCTCTATCAGCTTATACTATTTAGTTGATTATATTTTAAAATTCAAAGACGAAAAAATTAGCATAGTTTTAGCCAACGCATTAGAGACGGGATTAGATACAGATACAGATACAGATTTAGAAAATGTTAGAGACAGATTTTGGAATAATATTTTTTTTGGCAAAATTACATTTTTAGTCCTGTAATTTTAGGTCATTAGCACTTTTGGTCCTGTAATTTACTTTATTTACACATTTAGTTCTTTTTTTGACGAATTTAGTCCAACACATATCAAATTTGGTCCTTTATTGGCAAAATTAGTCATGTGTTGACAAATTTGGTCCGAGGACATATAGTTATAAAACAAGGAACACTAGAAAAAAAATCAATATTAGCTACATTTTTAATGACCATGGATAAAAATCGTAGTAAATAACTATTATTAATTACGGTTAAATAAAAACCGATGCAAAACTAATTTTTTCCACCATGAAAAACTTATTTGCCACGGCTTTTAGTCATTGTAAATACATTCATCATGGCTTTTAGCCATGACAAATATTTTAGCCACCCTCGCAAAACCACGGCCGACAACCGTTGCGTGGCCGTAGTCAATGACTATGCGCTACGGTTATTTAGTATTAACCATGACAATTAGTCATGGTTGACTGTCATATTTTTTGTAATGGAATGAGATTTACTCGAGTGAGAATAGGATCAAAATTGCCAAGACATGATTAAATTTGTCAAAAAGGACCAAATGCGAGATGTTCAACACTAAATTTGTCAAAAAATGGACTAAATGTGTAAGTGGAGTAAGTTACAGGACTAAAAGTACTAATGGGCTACAGTTTACAGAACCAAAAATATAATTTTTTCATTTTCTTTTTACAAACTTAAATGGATCGGAGACGGATTGATTCTAGAGACTTTCAAATTCATACGCGAATTAAAGTCAGACTAATGATGTATTTATTTAGGGATGGCTTTTGATGAAAAATTAGTTGCAACTAGTGATGGATTTAGAGACGATTCGTTAATATGTCTCGAATATCATGATGCAAACTTTGACTATGGGAATAATAGAATGATCCACCTTCAGCCACGGATCTACATAGATAAAGATATCAGCCTGTGGTATTTAACAGAGACGGATGTAAATGAAAGAATCTGTTTCCCTGTTCTCTTGTAGATATAGCATTATTTTGACTATGTCTAATATTTTTTCATAATTTCTTTTTATCATTCTTCCTCCTTTTGATTTTGATATTTTTATTATATTTTCGTGTCAAGTGAAAATTCTATATGCTTGCAAATGGATTTTATGTGTGCAAACTCTTGTAATTAAAACTTTACTTTGCAACTTTGCATGATTTATGTGTACACTCATATTATATGTAATGGTTGTAACCATAATTATAAAAAAAAAAACAAAACAAAACAAAAAGTAATAGTTGTAACCATGTGAATTTTATATGTTTAAAAGAGATTTCGAATTCATATATACTAGAAAGCATGACATGCGATGCACGTGTACAAATATATTTTTAGAAGTAAATATATCATTTATGTTAAGTTCATGATATTATTCATATACTTTAATTGAACCATTAGTATTATACAATTATATTTTCAAACAAATTGATAGTAATTATTTAAATTGATAAGGAAACTATTCAATTATATTGTTTGTAATTCACTTTCTAAATTTAATTGGTACTATTGAGTAAAAATCTATTCCCCAAAATTAAAATTTTATATTTCGTATATCCATTAATGATTATTTCGGTATTATGTATCAAACCAATTAATATGAAAATATAAAATAATGATATTTAAAAAATTAATATTAAAATAAAAATAATTAGTCAATGATCCTTATCTTGGATAGTAAAAATTCCAATTTAATAAAATAAATTGATCAATTTTATTTGTAGGTTTTATTATGCCGATTTTCTGTTGTTTAATTTTGTTTTATTGTTTGTTACATTTTGTATGTGTGTGTTGTATGTTTTCTTATACTACTATATTTGAATGTCATCTATTTTTAATTTATTGACATTATTACAAATTAATTATTTATTGACTATTGTTATAAAATTATAATCAAATTGGACCATAGTACCAATATTTATATTGTAAGATCCTTTAATGCATGTTAATCATATTTTAGTATCAATTTTTTTATATTATTAAAACATTTTTTACATGCTTTATTAGGTTCAAAATTTTGAAATATTATTGTATAAAATTTTATTTTCACTTTATAAAATAAACAATAGGTGTAAAAGTAAAACATTCAGGATTATCTAATACTAAAAAAATCAAGTGCTAAGAGATTCACTCAATAGTTGAATTTTCATAAGCAATTTCAATTTAATAATAGTCTATTCATATATCAATGTTTATTCTTTTTAGTACTCATGTTTTTTAAACTTTTAAGTTATTTTTATAAATTTATTACAGGAAGAATATACTAATCTCATTGGCTTATTTATTTATCATCTTTTTTTTTTAATTTCAACATAATTAACTCAGTTTTTATTTATTATTTTATTATACTGAGGTTATTCTCAAAATTTATTAATTTTCTTTATATAAAAATGTAATTGTACTAATGTGTTAGTATATAATTATTTTAAATTTTTATACTTTTAATTGTTATTTTTTAAGGTTTACTCACCATTTGACTTTTCTTATTTTCATAAGGGGAAATAGCATTTTTCAGTCCGTAACTTAGGTCCTTTCCATTTTAGTTTGGTCCATTGATTTTGGGATTAATTCTCACTTTCGGTCCCGTAAATATTAAAATGTAGCAATTTTGGTACTATAACACCTTTTGCTCTGGATATTCAAAAGAAAATGTCATGTGGGCATTAAGTGTATAATAATACAAGCGGACCAAATGTTACAACTTTTATGCACCTTTTAAAGCATAAAAATAGTTATATATGTCTCGTTAAGACCTACAATTGTGTTAGTTAATTTACTAAGATAAGGTTTTAAATTAAATTATTTATTATATTATTATTTATACTCTTCTTCAATGTCAACGTCTTGGGGCTATAGGGGAGAGAGACATGGTATTTTTAGCCTATTAATATAAAATCAATCAGTTAGCTCTTTTTTAAATTTTCAATAGCACTTCTAATTTAATCAAATTGATAATATTTATTTGTAATTAAATTTTGATACTTATCCGTTATTACATTTTAGAAGAAATTCCATTTTAATAAAATTGATCAATTTTTATTTATAGGTTTTATTGTCTCTTTGCTATTGTTTGATTTTGCTATATTATGTATGTGTATGTAATATGTTTTCTTTTACTATATTTTGAATGTCATTGATTCTTAATTTATTGACACTAAATGATTACGAACTAATTATTTATTTACTATTATTATAAAAATATAATTTAATTGGACAATATTACCAATATTTTGTATTGTAAGATCCTAATGTTAATTATATTTTAGTATCAACTTTTAAATATTGTCAAAGTATTATTTACATGCTCTATTACCTTCTAAATTTTGAAATATTATTGTATAAAATTATATTTTTTGCCTTTATATTGCAATTTTTAATTCTATATGTTTTTAGTTTAACTTCTTAATCTTATTTTCATATGCACGGATTGGTATAATTTATTTTTTATTCAATAATATATTATGTTACAACTTAATTTTATATGTCACATTTGTTGTTCTAATACTTATTCTATTAATTAATACAAAAAAATAATAGAGGTAAAAGTAAAGCATTCAAGATTATCTAAAACTAAAAAAATGAAGTACTAAGATATTCACTCAATAGTTGAATTTTCACAAGTAATTTCAATTTAATAATATCATATCCATATATCAACTTTAATTTATAATTAAATTTTGATATTTATTCGTTATTATGTATATATATATAAGTTTAGATTAGAATTTTATATATTATTCATGTGTAGTTTATTTTAAATTTTAATGTATCATGGTATTAAATTTTTTTTAATATAATTATGATTTCTTCTAGCAAAGTAATTGTGTTGAAATATTATTTGGCATATTAATTTTTTTTAGTTGAATATGTTATTCATTCTCTAAGTAGTTTAGAGCAATTAAAACTCTTAAAAAAATTTCTTATAGAATGGTTATTTTTTCTATAACTAATTTTATAATATAATTTTCTGTGAATATTATTAAAATTTAATGCGTGACAGGTCTGTGTACTTGGGCTCATTCATGATTACGATTAGAAGTGGGTTATTAAAATTCTTTATAATTGAATTCATTCATGATTCACGATTTCGGTTTTTAATCCTAAATTTATATGGAGGAGGTTTAGAATATTTAGAATTCTAAATTGTTAAAATTTTCAAAATCTGTAATATAATAATTAATAATATTTAAATGGAGGTATATTTGTTATTTCAGAATGGGGAACAAACAATTTGAATATCCACACATTTATATAGAGTATAGATTAGTAGTCTCACATATATTTCCTATTAAAAATAAAATATTTCAATTGGTGAAATTAAGGATATGTAAATAAATTATAATTATGACTGTAGAACAAAATAATCAATCTTAATAACAAGTAGAAACACTGACAAAACGACATTTAATTGTGATACGAATTTGATACAAAAAAAGACATTTAATTGTGACAGGTCTTTGTGACGGATATCCAACACAATCCATTTCCAATTTTGAGTTGTTACAAAAATTTCGATGACAAAAAAGACTTTGCGAATTTAATGTGGATTTGCCACGGACGTTGCAATGTGACTAATAGATAAATATGGGCGATAAGAATTTACTACTTTGCAACAAACTTTTCATTGGTAAGTTCATTTTGTTCATGCAGGAACAATTGGCTACGAACAATATGTTGTCACAAAACCTTTATGATGACATGTGAGAAAATTGCGAGGGCTCTTTGTTGCTATATTTTGCAACAATTTTTTTTGAGAAAATTTGGCTTCTATTTGCATCTTTGATATTGAGATGTACCATTTGTGAAAGCTGTTCGATCGTCGCAATCTTGCAACGAACTTTCCTACGGTTTGTTGATTCAACACTAGAAAAAATTTAACATTTAATTATGGTTAATTGCCATGGTTAAAAATAAATAGCCCTAGTGAAGAGTCATTCACTACAGTCATACAACTGTTAATGACCGTGGTATTTGCGCGTGTGGCTAAAATATTTAGCAATGGCAAAAACATTTGCTATGCCTCATAACCATGGAAAAAGAGTTTTCATGGTGGATAATCTAGGTTTTTGCAATGATTCTTGTTTTACCATGGCTAATAATAATTATTTACCATAATTTTAGTCCGTAGCCAATAAAATTTGTAGCCAACAGTGAATTTTCTTCTTGCAAGTTTGTGTTTAATTTCTTTAGTTTAGTTTTATATATGACCACTCATTTGCGACAATACATGCATGTGACTACATACTGGAACATTTTGAGACTACTTACTATTTTATGTGTTCTTTTATTTAGTTTTATTTAATTAAAAATAAATATTTAAATTTAAAATGTATTAAAAACTTAATGTAACAGAAAATTTATATTCAAATTAAATAAAGTATTACACAATTTTACAATTGTATAATATGGGCTTAGCATAAGTAACTTTTTTTCATACTGAACATGCGGTGCAAATTTCGTCGTAATTTTACAACGAAATTATGTTGTCACAAATTTTTGGCCTCGTTACAACGCACTGCAATAATTACAAGACAACATCTTTTTCCTTTAACTCTTCTGCCTCACGGTATAGGAATTTAATTAAAGGACCAATAGGTAATTTCCCGGAAGTATTACAAAAATTACCGAATTACCCCTGCCGACGGTTACATCCACAAAGATAGTTGGGTTAGTGGGCGGTTGGGGGGCAGATTGGTCTTTACACTTTCTAGTATATATATAGTTTTAGATTAATTGTAAAAGGGGGATTTCTATTTTTTCTGAGAAGAACTACAGACATGAGGGGGAAGGGATTTTGAGAAGAAGATGAATTTGTATTGTGATTTGATAAAATGTTATTTTGTACCAACACTGCCAATAGGGTGCAATTGCGATGAAATTGCGATGTATTGTCGGTAACTCTCACTTTGGTTTGGAACAGATTTTGTAACAATTCTGCCCAATAGGGTCCATGCTTCCTCGGAAAATCCATTGAAATGCACTACAAGAAAATATAATATTAGTGACAAAATATTAAGTCATAATTTAAAATTATCATTAAAAATATATATTAAGTGACAATATTTTTTATCTTGTCAATATATAATTATTAGTGACAAAAATTATATATAAAGTTGTCACTATATACATTAGTGACACATCTATAGTGATAACACTACAAAAAAATACGGGAATAGGAACGGTAAGGTGTGACCGTTCCAGTTACCGTTCCATGTAGGAACAGTTTTGGAACGGTAAACCGTTGATGACGTCAGAGTCGGTGTAATAGAAATACAAATTCATAGGAACGGTATGACCGTCCCTATTAGAGTGCCAAAGATAGGGTGCCAATTTGTACACCAATGACCGTTCCTAAAAGGGACCTTAAATATTTTGGACCTCAATTTGGAACACATGTGTGAGATTGGGAACGGTAGGCGGACCGGGAAAGCTTATCGTTACTGAATGTGTTCCAACGACCGTGTCAATTTTGGACTAGCTAGGCTACCGTTCCAAAATGTAGTCCTACAGGAGGCCCTTTTACGCCATGGGAAAAAATGTGATGCAATTACCGTTCCAAATTACGGGTATATAGTAAGTGAAGCTGTGTTACAAGGACCGGTCCAAAATGTAATCCAAGTAGGAACGGTACAGATTTCTTGTGCCTGATACCGTTCCTAATATGGTCTAACGGCTACATTACAACGGTAACTTTACCGTTCCTGATACCTCTCCTGAGACCGTTCTTTAAGCTGAAACAACGGCTATATTTTAACGGCTAGTTTTGTGTTCCAAATAGTAATCCAATGACCGTTCCAATATTTTCTATATATGTGTCCCCCTTCTTTGTCATTGTTCTTATACTTACTCTCCAACTCATTTTGTATTTGTAACTCCCCCCCTTGATTCTTTATACGAAAAATCGAACATACCATTTACCAAGCGCGAATTTTGCATTGATATCGATAGGTGTTTTGCTCAGGTAAGTATGCAAAATTCTGTTATTTTTGCATATATATATATATATATATATAATTGACTCTCGTCATTTAATTGTTGTCGTGAAGTATACGTAGGACCAATCATGTTAAGACAATTGAGGAAATAGATGTATGATCGAGACGTCCTGGGTGTGACGCCGGAGTTTGAGGATGGTGTTACAACATTTTTAGAATGAGCCCAGCTCAGCGTGCATATATGGACGGGGACAAGATTAAGTGTCCCTGCTGGAAGTGCAAAAACGAACGGTTCAAAACACCAGACGAGGTAAATTTTGATTTGTGTATGAAAGGGTTTATGCCAAAGTATTACAATTGGACTTCGCATGGTGAGGAGAGGGTGCATGAATACTTTGAAGCATTGGCAGCGCCCCCTGTGCAGCAGCAGCAAACGCCACCCATTCAGGAGGAGGGTAGTTCGCATTGGGGTGATGCGGCTCAGATGGATTGGGCGCAAAGGATGGTATTCGATGCTGCCGGGCCGTCATTCTGGTCTTCGTACAACCAGGAGGGACCAACCGACTGATGAGAGTAGTTCACCGTGCATATTATTATTAATTTAAATGATAAAAACTATTATTATAAAAAAAATAATAAATCATAAAATTAGGAACGGTACTTTAGACGGTCAGTATTCGCAAACTACCGTTCCTATATTTGAATTACCGTTCCCAATGGCGATGACAAAAACCATTCCTACAAGACGGAAACTACCGTGCCTAATTATATTCCAAAATGAATCCTTTCGTGGTTAGGCTTTCGTTCTAAAGACAATACCAAAAACTGGTCCAAAATGTCATTCCAACGTTTGAGTGCAAACCCCGTTCCTAATGGTCGCGACAAAATATGTTCCAGCTACCGGTCCTAATCTCTACAATATATCGTTCCTATATGTATTCCAAAAATCATGCTAAATTCTATCTACAACATAATCACACTGTTCCAAACAGAGTTCTAATAGTCGTTCCTAATTACGCGATTTATTTTTGATTGTACCGTTCCTACTATATACAAGTGTTCCAAATGCAAACAAAACAAAATTATACGTACAAAGGTAATTAGGAACAGTACAACCAGATAGTGGCAAAAACCGTTCCCATATAGGAACGGTAGTCTCGTCACCGTTCCTAATAATTAGGATCGCCTCTTATTGCCACGGATAGCCTCCCGTTCCTGAACCGTTCCTAATTGCAGTCCAAAAAGTTCAAATTAATTATTTACCGTTCCAAATAGTAAAAAAATCGTTCCTGATACCGTCCCAATCACCGCATTTTTTTGTAGTGTAAATTTGTAGAGATACAATTTAGTGAGAATGATTGTTTTGTTCTCACTAGGTCATTGCTATATATACACGTGTCACTGACTATATTTAGTGACAACTTTGTGCACATTTTTTTTGTCACTAATTCTTTGCTAATAATAATGTTTACAAAATCATAGTAATTATTAAAATCATAAATTTGGGAAAAAAATTTAGTCCATTGACTTGGTTATCGTTCAATTTTAGTCTATTACCTTTGATAGTTGTCAATTTTATACACCATGTTGCACAATTTAAAAGCTTTAATTAGGTTCTCCTGTGGCCGGATTTTGCCTTTGTAGCCGGTAAATTAGGCTGCAAAATTGGGGATTTTTATTTATCCCATGTGGCACTAAAGAATGACTTGGCACTTGAGGTGGATATTTTTTTATGTCTTCTCTGCCACATAAGCACTTACATAAAAAAAAAAGGTCAAATGCATAAAAACAAGCTTTGAATTTATATTTTATAATAACTTTTGTGATACGTCGCCCCTGCATGCATATAATAAATAATCTTATAGACTTTAAAAGGTATTTTTAAATTAAAATAAAATATGTAACTCAATATACCAGCTTCAAACAAAAATATACTTAAATATATTATCGATACAACGAAAAAAATATAAACAATTCAAATTATAAATAATTATTATAAATACTTGTAGATTATAAAAGTTGATTATTATTTTATAAAAATACAAAAAAATATTATTTTATAAATAATTATAGATTATATAGATAAAAAATACATAAAATTATAGATAACTATAAATAATTTTATTTATTGTAAAATTAAAAATACATAAATTTTATTTTATAAAAATACATAATATATATATTTTATAAAAATATATTTATATATATTTATAACTTTTATTTATAACTATAAATATTTTATAATATATAATTAAAATAAAATTATTATATAATATAATTTTTTTTAAAAATATAATTCCCTTCCCATCCAATCCCCCTTACCCCAGCTCCCCCAACCCCCGACCCCGCCCTCCCCCGCCATCGCAGGAGGCGACGGCGCGTCGCCCCCTTGATACATTGGGCGACTCGTTGTCGCCCAACACACAACTACAATGCATATTTTCATAATAAAATCGTAAGGCTTATACGAAATGAAATTGAACAATTTCTTCGCGCAACGAGGAACTAATTAAGTCACAAATCACATCAATATAATTTACTAATTAATAAAAAAAGTACAAAAAGATTGAAAAATAATAAATGAACACTCTCCTCTTATATATTATGACAAACTCATATTTATTTAAACAAATAAATAAAAAGAAAACATATTCAAAATACAACCATGGCCACCAGATCAGATATTGATAATGTTACAATATTATTTTGGCCTTTTGGAGGACACAAACACAAAATCAAATTACAACATACAGACTTTTAATTTCTTATCTCTCACCTCTGCAGTTTCAATTGATTTACCATTGCACGAATTGCAGATGAAGTCATGCAAAGCCGGTCAAATTCACACCGGCGAGTAATTGGATTCTTCTGAGAGCAACCTGCAGTGTCTCCTCATCCATACTTGCAAAGCTAATTCTGAACCAGCCGGCCTCATTGCAGTGAAACGTGGACCCCGGCAACACATTCAGCTTGAAAACGTTGATTATTGTCTTCCACAACCTCGTTTCAGCTTCGAATGTCGGCTCTGTAAGAAGGTGCCTTAAGTCCATCCAACAATACACCGCACCATTGCTTTCCAAGCATTTTATGCCTGCTTTTTCCAGTCCTTTTATGAAGGTGTCGTGCCTCTTCTTCAGCCTGGCCGCGCTCTCTGACAAGAATTTATCGATGAATTCTTCGTCAGACAACATTGATGCTATGAAGTACTGCGTTTGGGATGACACTAAGCAAGCTGTCGACATTTTGCGACAAAGATTCATCACTGTATCGTTGTATGAGTACACTATGCCGACTCTGAACCCTGAAAGCCCCAAGTCTTTAGCCAAACCGTAGAGTACGTGTATGAGATTGCGATTGCATTCCACCTCTTCAATTATCTCCGAAACGCTGACGAACTCAGGGGAACGGAAGACTGTGGCGGCGTACACTTCGTCGCAGAGAAAGTGGATTTGCTTGTCATTGATGAAGGTGACGAGAGTTGTCAATGTGGCTCTATCCACTGTGACGCCTAAGGGGTTTGAAGGGTTAGTGATGACGAGGCCTTTCACTTTGATGTTTGCTTTCTGGGCATTTTCATATGCTTCTTCAAGAGCTTCTCTTGTTATTTGAAAATTGTTTGAGCTTTCACAAACAACTGGGAATAATTGCACACCAGTCCTCCATTTCAAGAACCTGTCAAATCTGTCAAGAGAATCCAATGCCAAAATATAATTAGAGATAAACTCCGTACGAAAAGAATTGAAATCATAAAAAATTTAAAAAAAAAAAATACGAGATCAAAATGATGTAGAGTTCAACGCCCCAAGTCTTTTTCACTTCCAACACCTTTTTCACATGCGTAATTTAATCATTCTACTGGTGGTGTCAATGTAATTATCCCAAAAAAAATTGTAACTTACCCAGGATACCAAGGTGAGGGGACCAAAAATGCATCTCCAGGATCAGCCAAGCAGAACATTACCATCTCCATAGCTCCTCTTACTCCTCCAGCCATTACTATTCTGTCTGGATCGAAATTCACCTTTCCACCTCTCACCTTCTTCATAATCTTCGCCACACCCTACGCACATCAAACATAATTAAACCTGATCATTATTACAAAGAAACAACCCATCATAACTATTAAATTCTTACATGTCTGAATTCAGGCAAGCCATGAAAATCTTGGAAGGCTGCAATGTTCTTGAAATCATCAGCTCCTTCAGGACTGCAAACCGATGCTCCCGGATTTTTCTTAATCCATTCGGCAATCAACTCATAGGTAAGCTGCAAGCGGGACAACATTGAAAATTTATTAATATGATCAATTAAATTGGATTATAACTAAATATTATTTAAAAAACATAAATAAAAGAGAAATGGGGAAATTAACCTTGTTTTCAGCCACGGCCATTTGAATAATTCCATTAGGGTTTTTGGTGGGATGGAAAGGATCACTGTCGTAAACTTGCTTCACACTAAAATAAGGTGAGTTTTCACCATGATAGGTGTTGGCTATCTTGGACAAAACTTGACTGTTATCACACTTAAATTATATTCTTTCCCTAGCTACTCTGTGTGTGTGTGAGAGAGAGAGAGAGTATATCTTGTATGTGAAGATTGTTGATCAATGGTGCATGGAAAAGAATGAGGAGTGGGTACTTATAGGGAAAGAAATGACGGAGAATATTTTATTATTACTAAACAAATTAGACATATGGTACATATACTATAGTCGGTAAAATTATACTTTTGGTCCCATAGGATTGAGGGGTCAACATTTTTGGTCCCGTGTTTTTTGAATTGTTCAATTTAGTCCCAAAATTGAGAATTTTCGATACTTTTGGTCCCGCGCTTCCTGAGATGACCAATTTAGTCCCAAAATTAGAAATTTTCGACACATTTGGTCCCACTAACGATGAGACGTTTGTCGTTAATATTTTTGACGGAAATCGTCTAATGGGACCAAATGTGCCGAAAATTCCCAATTTTGGGACTAAATTGATTATTTTAGGAAGTGCGATACCAAAAGTGTCAAAAATTCCCAATTTTGGGATTAAATTGATCATTTCAGAAAACGCAGGACCAAAAATGTTGACCCCCAAATCCTATAGGACCAAAAGTGTAATTTTATCTACTATAGTCACATGCCATTTTGTATTCAATTAGGTTAAATGCAAGAACTCCTCCTATGAAAACATTATCAGACTCATCATGTCATAACTTAATGGTTAAGACTGCCACTTGACGGCCCACAAACGAATTGTTAGAGGGAAATAGTATTGGTTACATTATCAATGGCTATGTGCTACAAATTGTGGTAACTATTATAAACAAGGTTAAATAAAATTGATGTAAAAAATTAATTTTTTCACCATAAAAAAATTATTTGTTATAATTAAGAGTCATGGCTTTTAATTAGTTATAGCAAATGTTTTAGCTACCCTCGCAATAATCACAATAAAAAACTTTTGTGTTGTCGTAGTTAATGACTATTTGCAATGGCTATTTATTATTAACGATGATAATTAGTCATGGTTAAATGTTATATTTCTTGTAGTGCGAGTTCCACTTCTATCGAACATGTGGGTATATTAACCATGACAATTAGTCATGGTTAAATGTTATATTTCTTGTAATGCGAGTTCAAGTCCTATCGAACGTGTGGGTATTTGTCTTGCATGCAGTATCTAGCTACCTCACTTTATCTGAGTTTAATATAATTTATTTCATTATTTTTAGTTATAGTGATGTATTATTGAACCAATGTATATATTGCTAAGTTTATTAAGATATTGATATAAACATCTATTACCGATTCAGAAAGAAAATACTAATAACGAAAAATCTTTTGTATGAAAAATGGCAACTACAACCCAGCCCCTAAACTTTTAGAAATGGCTCAGTCAATGCGACCTCCTAAAATGTACTAGAAGAAAATTAACTATTGACTATAATTTTATTGGCTATGAACTGTTACTATGGTAAATACTTAATAACAACCATAGTTAAAAATTTCATGACAAAAACCTAGATTAATGCCCCATGAAAAATATTTTTGCCATAGCTATAAGTCATAGCAAATGTTCTTGTCATGACTATTGGCCATGATAAATGTTTTAGCCACACTCACAAAAATCATAACTAGCAACCATTGTGTGACCATGGTGAATGACTATTTACTACAATGATTATTTTTAACTATGATAATTAATCATAGTAAAATGTTAAATTTCTTCTAGTGGTGGGAGAGAGCTAGTTCCTTCTTTTTCGAAAGTTTAGGAATCGTATTGTCATTATTTTTGTTTTTGTTTTTTTTTTTTTTTTTTTGTTCAGAAGAGTTATGTGTTTATTAGCATAGAGGATCAAATCCAATTAATCTCATATTAATTAATTTAATATATATTATCTTTGATATATACGTATGTATATATATGTTTTGGTCGCATCTAACCTTAACTATATGTTACTGCCAGATAATAATTGATAATAATTCAGTTAAGATCTGACTGATTGCAAATTGATGACATTTTAACATAAATATTGTCGATCAAATTAAAATGACGTTTTAAGATAAATATTACAATATATAAATTTGCATGATAATAAAAAAAATTAATCACACATTCTTCCATTGTGTTAGTTTGTGGTCATAGTAACATGTACAAAATTTTGTATATGGTCTAGGTTGGGAGATCGCCATGCCATCAAGGTGGTCGATCCAGACGGTACTTGAACTAATTAAAAATAAGAATAGATCGTTAGGCTCGTTGAGAGGTCTTTATTAAGATCTTTCGATACTTAAATTAGTTGGCTATAAGATCAAACGGAGAAAACATAAAATTCCCTCAACTAAAAGTGACGTACTTTAGCTCAAAATAATTTCAAAATATTTAAGAACCAAATATTCATAATTATACGAATTCACGTAACGTGATCTCGGCATTCTAAATATTAGGTAATCAACAACTGTAATGTTGGTATACATTTCTTGTGTTTGGTTTCATTTTCATGTTGTTTTGTGGAGATAGAGGGAGAAAAATAGAGATTAATAAGTGTATGTGTTAGAAAAAGGTGTATGTTTGGATTTGTTTTTGGAGATAGTTTAAAATAGTGAAAGAAGGTGTTGTATATTTAGGTAACAAAAAATACTGTTCATTGTTAAATCATGTCATTTTATTTGTTTTTTAAATATATATATATATATATATATTCATATTTATTTGTTTATAGGTGGATTGAATTATTTAATATATTATTAAATATATATTTTTTTTTGTTTTTTTTTTTTTTTTGAAAAAATGACCCAAAAACGAAACCTAACACAGGATTAATTTTACATCATTAGTCTCAATTACTATCACGTGGCAGTGAAGTAGTAGCTAGGCTGATTAGATAGGGGTTGCTGTAGTTGGGCACCGAGGAAGAATTAATTGGTAATTTTATGATTATGTACGAAAATAATCGTATACAAATTTTAAAGTTAAAAACTAACTTTTACTTAAATAAAATTTAAAAGAATATCCTTATAGAATTTCAGTAAATTACTTAACTAGTTAAAATCATTAATACTTATTAATGTAGCACTAATTTAAATTTCTATTAAAATAAGCAAGCATCTTTTAATTAATATAATTTATATGTATTGTATTTTACTTAAATTTTTTTATTCCTTATTGGCATATAAATCACATGTCGAATTATATGCATACTTTATTTCTACGTCGTAGATGCACGAATCACCAATTATTTTGATGCTGACAATTTTGCATGTGCTATTTTTTTTTTTAAATTTTTTTATTTTGAATTGACAATTCATTGTCTACTTCATATCATTAGGGCATCATCACTAGTTGTTTCTAGGTAACGTGGCATGTTCATATGATTCATTTTTATGTTGAATTATATTTAGGGTTAAATACACTTTGCACCCCTTAGTTATGCATAAAGTGTATTTACCCCCTAAATTATAAAATATAACAAAATAACTCCTCATGATATGGATTATTTTTTTTATGATGAAAATGTCCTTATTGTTTACACCCCTAAAATATGTTTATTTCAATCATTCCCCTAAGACATAATTTGAATTATTATAAAAATTATATTTAACATAAATACTATTAAAATCTATTATTTTAATAATTAGTATAAAATCTGTATAACACTCTATAAATTTACAAACCTTATATTTTTTACATAATGTTTAAAAATTTACATAATTTTTGCTTGTGTTGTTATATATATGTTGAACTTTTTTTTAAAAAAAATAATATTTTTGATACAATTTAATAATATTACATCGAACATAATACACTATAAATATGCAAATATATAATACAATTAATCTATAATATTCTATAATCTTTTGAGTAATGATATGATATCATTTAATTATGCGTACATATACCTAAATAAAAAATTATAGGTTATATAACATACTTTTTTTATAAAATTATATGCATTATTTATTTACACATATTACATGTATTGTTTAACATAAATAATTTACTTTGTAAAATATATATGCATATAGTGCGATCATAAATATTTTTTGTATTACATAATTAATAAAAAAATTATAAATTTTAAATACTATTTTTTAAATAAAATTTGAGTAAAATTTTCAATCTCTAAAAGTAGTTTTGGCGAAGTAATAAAATATACCTTTAGGGAATAAAATGAAATGTATAGGAGATAAGTGAGAAGGGGCATTTTTGTCCTTTTAATGTCAAATTATTTTGTCAGGAATTTTTTTGTTATATTTCATACTTTAGGAGTCTAAATGAGACTACATGTATAGTTTAGGGGTGCAAAATGTATTTAACCCTTATATTTACAATTATGTCATTTCAAATTGTTCTTGACTTTTCAAACATGTGGCATCGAACAAAGTGTAAAATGTTCTAAATATATTGAAAAGAAAAAAAAATATATATATATATATATATAATTTAAACCCATTTTTTTCTTTATTCCGGTTTTCGAATTATTTTCCCCAAATATGACTGAAGAAATCATAATTAATATTCCAATTTTATAAACTATATGTGTTTTTATATATGCTCACATTATTATATAAATATAAAATATATACTTATATTTTCAATCATTTAAAAGCTTGATATGAAGTTATTTATTATACCAAAATAACTTAAAAAATAATTCCATAACTAACCCATTCTGAAATATTTTTTTTTCTATAAATCAATTGTAATTACATTATAATTTCAATCAAAATACAAATTATTGATATCGAATATCAATAACAAATCAATAATTACTATCAAAATAGAATAACACCAACGGCTTGATGGAAGTTGACCCAAAGTACTTAAAAAAAACTTCACCGTAGCTATGAATAAGCATTTAAGCTTTATTTTATTTTTAGGGTAAATTAAAAATAAGCTCGTGAGGTTTGACACAATTATAAATACTTTATTTGTTTTATTTTTATAAATTTGAAAAAATGTAAAAAGAAAAAAAAAGAAGTTGACGTGGTGAAATTTCATTGCTCTTCTAGTCCACAAATTTTTTTCGAAAAATAAATAAAATTATTTCATAGTCTACAAGGACATTTTGATCGGTTCACCACAAAAAATGGATGTAAACTTCACGAAAACTAACTGAATGAGCTAGTCGTTGGATAGACGTTAAAACTCAAGGAGAAATTGGTAATTTTCCAAGCAATGAGGGGGTATTATGTTCAACTTAGGAGAGCTTATTGTAATTCATCATTTTTATCAATAGCATGCGATTCATTATATCATTCAAGACATTCAAATTTAAATATTAAGATAATACATCAATAATTATAATTAATAAATACATTTAAATGAGACCAAAAAATAATACACTTAAAAAATAATAGATATACATTTATATTTATAGAATTTGAATTCACGATATTTTAACTGTGATGTCTCAACTTAACCAATGCGGTTGGCAAAAATCAAGTACACTATTTAGCACATGGGAATCAAAGTATAAGTATATAGGTAGGCCTGCACATCAATAATTTGAATATTGTGTACATGAATACGAACAACACACCCACAATGTCGTGGACACGAATACGAGCGTCACATCGAAAATTAAGGGGAATTGATAATATCCAAAGAAACAATGAATATTTGTAATTATATTAAATTTTAGGAGAATTTATTGTTGTAGTTTATTCATTTTTTTTATAGTATGCTATTTATTATATCATTCAATTTAAATTTAAAGATTGAATCGTAGATTAATAATTCAAATCAACGAATACATTAATGTATAAATAGGCTTAAATATATTTTAGAAAAAAATGCAAGATACTCCCGATGATATTAGAAATGAGCAAATTATCCCCCAGTGGAAAAATAAAAAATAAAAAATTACACTTTTGTATTATTAGAATTGAAGCAATTTACACCCTTAGAGGAGAGGGTGTAATGTAATGCACTCGCCCCTTTTGCGACTTGACCTGATTTTTTTTTTAAAAAAAATTATTTTATATAATATTATATATATAATTTATTAATAATTAAATTATTCATAAAAAGTATAAATACTGTTTTTTTATACAAAATATACAATATTTGAAATAAAATATATATTTTCATTATTAAAAAAAGCAAAAAACAACCCTCCCCCACCCCCCTCCCCCACCACAGTTGCCCCATCTCTATCCCCATCCAGTCCACCGTTGTCGCAGTCCTCCACCATGCCGACGTTGCCTGCGCCACCACGTCAACCTGAGCTCCCATCGTCGCCCCCTCTTCCCCGTCCGAGATCCCGCTTCGAAACACCCCCCACCAAAAGTTAACATAATTATTTTATAATATTTAAAAAGATAAAGGATAAAAATATCAAAATTAAAAGAGGCACATAATTTGCTCTAGCAAATTTTCAAAATTCAATACTGAAAGAACTAAAAATACAGAATATCAAAAAATTACAATATTATTTTATAATCCTAAAAAAATAAAAAATAAAAATATCAAAGCGTCAAAATTATAGAACCAAAAATATATTTAATTCTATACAAATATATAGATAGGCCAACACATCAATAATTTGAATATCGTGGATACGATCGAATACGAATACGAGCATCACACCGACAATTAAAAACTTCAATTCGCGACAACATAAACGTGGGACGCTTCGAGATAAGGCCCGAAACCGAGGAACTCCAATCCATCCATCGAGTTGTCGCCAACTAATACAAAAATACAGTACAATCATAATTATTTGTTTATTTCTTTCGTCCACGTTGAGCTCTTCCTAATTAATTAAAGTTGTACTCCACGCAAACCGCGGCAATTATTACGTGAGCTCGATTCTTTAACTTCTTTTAATTTTTTTTTTATTGAAAGCGATAGAATTGTTATTGACTCAAGTAAAGAGATTACAAAAAGTTCTGTCGAATATTAATATTGAACAGAGATAATTACAATAATTAAATTAATAATATCATATAAATAACACCTAATTATTATAGTTATAAACAATACTTACTATACAGTTGTAACAACATCATCCCATGCAGGGAGTTCGAAGCCATAAGCTTTAGAATCATGGGGCCTCAGCTTCGTCAATTGACCTAGGCCTCATCGGCTCTTTAATTTTTGTTACTATATGTTAAAAGGATAAATTATAACGAGCTCTCACGAAATTTAGTATTGCAAATATTCTTTCATTGTGTGGGAAATCACCAATATTCTTTTGATTTTAACAGTCGTCTAAGAACTAATCCAATAGTTTTCGTTAGGTTTTCATCTATTTTCTGTGATGAGCTGATCAAAATGCCTTTGTGGACTATAAATTATTTATTTTATGTATTTTTTGAATTTCTTTTTGAACCAAGTGGATGATTTTTTTTTATAATTTTTAAAATTTTTCATCTATCTTGTCTAATTATTTTTTTAAAAAAAAATACAACAAAGACAAAGTTGATAATTCCAAACCTCCATTCAACAATTTACATAATTTTATCAAATATTAGGGGGATAAATTTATAATTTTCCAACCAACAAAAGGGTATTCAAATTCGTAATTATACCAATAACCTGAGGGGAACTTTTGTAGTTTACCTTTTATTCAAATCAAAAGTTATATTTTAATCAATGCTTATTTCACATGCTAATTTTAGAGTATTATAAAACATTTAAATGGGCTAAAATATTTTGATTATCCAATTTGAGAATTTGGAACAAAAAGTCACAAATATTGTTTCTTAGGGTTTTAATGCAATTTACCTCCATGTGATATTGAAAATAAGCAAATTACTTTCAAAAAAAAAAAAAAAAAAGAAGCAATTTACCTCTCTATATTTTTTAAAATAGAGCAATTAACCTCTCTAGATATGGAGGTAAATTGCTTCATTTTAAAAAACACGGGGAGGTAAATTGATTCAATTTTAAAAAATAAAGGAATGTAAATTGCTACTTTATTTTTTATAGGGGGATAATTTGCTCATTTGTAATTTCACATGGAGGTTGCCTGTGTTTTTCCCTTATTTCTCACATGCGACACCACCTGTTAGCACATGGCACCATTAATTAATGTGATTAATTAATTTTTAAAATTATAATTAATTGGCTAAATCCGCCAAAACGCATGTTTCATGCCTTTAAATTGTTTTAATTCTATAACCAAGAAAAAAGAAAGGGAATTCTAGCTAAAAACCAATTTAAATTTCTTTCAAAAAATTGATTATTGGGTATTTTATATGATTATCGTTCTATATTTTACGACCACTACTAATATATATATACATGTGATTATAATTATAAATATGGCACTATTAATATCAAAATAAACAAAACAATATAGCTAGTACTTATTAATTCCGCCAAAGATTTAATTAAATGTTGTACACACAATTGAAATTATTGTTGAAAGCATATTATTGTACTGCATGCGAATATTCACAATTGTAACAAAAATTAAAATAGAGAATTCAAAAACAATATTGTGGAAGGACATCACACCACGGCGTGCTTACAAACAATTATTTTAAGCATTAAAATTTATTATTGAAAATAAATTGAAAAGAGTGTTTTGTTATATAGTTTTTTACTTTCGAGCTGCTTAGATTAAATTGATTTAAGCCAGAAGCTATAACCAGTTCTCTACCGACTTTTGCACGTTATTAGTAAAATTGTAAGTATTAAGTTGTTTTCCAAACATTCCATCTTCAATTTTTCTTGTTCACCTTTATATTTTATTTCCAAATACTCTCAACTTTTGCTACTGCTTGACTTATAATTTATTTTATGATTTATTTCTACCATGAAAACAAAAGTTATTGCTAACACCCAACAAGCACTCGGCCTATCAAAATATTAAAGAGTTTTTTTTTTTTCAAAGTGAAGCGATAAACTATTATTTTATTTTGAATAAATCAATTACAATCATATATATCAAATATTTTATATCTAATAACTTACCAACAACTATAACACCCCATGTTAATCACCTACTATAAAGTAAAACTACCCCTATGATTAAGTAGAACAACAACTCATGCAAACTCATGACCTTAAGAGCCGGGGTTCAAATTCGCCAATTAAACTAGATCTCGACTCAAAATGTTTAGAGTTATTGCCAAATATTATACAATAATACAAGTTCAGCTTTTTTTTTTCTTTTTTTTTTTTTTGAAAGGTAGTACAAGTTCAGCTTTATATAGTATCTTGTTCAATTCTGCGTCTAGGTTCTTTGATAAAGGGTGTCATCAGCCATGTATATCACCACAATTGTGTGTGAGAGACAGGTTAGTTCACATTTCTTCTTCCACGATCGATACCTCATGTCAGATACATGATGTTGATGTTAAATGCTTTTATTCAAAATTTAAGTGGTATTTGTAATAATTTCTATTTTTATGATCAGAATAAATTGCGAAAAAAGCTTTAACTGAAACATTAATAAAAGTTGGAGAAAATTGAAATTGCAGGGTTGGAAATTTTTTTTAATATTTTATAATTTTAATCGATAAGTTGGAGAAATTGATGGAGATGAGTTGCTTATAACTTTTGGTTCAAAATTTCAAATCAACTCATTAGAAGAAAAATAGCATTTAGTAATAACTAATTATCATGATAAAAAATAAATAGTCTTAGTACAGTCACTGACTACAACCACACAACGATTGTTGGCCGTGGTTATTGCGAGTGGGGAATATTTGCTATGGTTCATAACCATGACAAAATAGTTTTCATGGTGATAAACTAAGTTTTTTACCACTTTTTGTTTAACCATGGGTTAAAAATAGATATTTATCATAGTTTTACACTACAAAAAAATTGCTTTTTGCGATCAAATTTTGTGACGTGCACAAACTTATAGGATTCCGACGAGTGTCTGTTTATTGCGACGGTTTTGCGATGGAGAAAGACCCATTGTCATAGGTGGCGTCAGAAAATATTGGCAACAAGCAAGAAAACACCATCTTAAAACTAGGTATGGTTTTGATGCACCCGTTGCAACTTTGGTCGTTAATTTGGATGAACTATAATTTGTATAATTTATGGCCGATTTTATGGACTTTGCCATGGAAAAGCGGATTCTTTATATTACATATTTCGTTGCAATGACATTCATCAATGTGACGGTTTAGGGACGGTCATTTGCTAACGGCCCATCGCAAATGTTAAAGTGGAATTTGGGATGGTCGATCTGTCGCAATTTTGCGACGATAAAGCATCGAAAAACCCATCGCACAATTTTATAATTTTATATAAAACTTATATTAAAATTTTCTTAATACCTTATAATTGAATATTATTTTAAAATTGGGTTTAAAGCAAATTACCCCCATATGATTTTTAAAATATAGCACATTACCTCCCTACATATTTTAAACGTTAGCGTGAAGGGTAAAAGACTAAAATACCCCTCCTTATATATCGAAGGCTGACTGAATATTGACCCGATTAGGGTTACTTTTTTCGAACTTGTTTCTGGAGAGAACGGGAGAGAGGCGACGAAAGATGAACCCTAAAACAAGAAATCCACTGCAAAATCCAAGAAATTCCACCATTCGAAACTCAGTGAAAACTTTTGAATCTTCTCCACAAGGTACTTGCATTTTTATAATGTTTTTGGTTTTTTCATTTCTTAGTTTACTGATTTGTTTTTCTTATTTTGTAGAAAATCTGCGGTCATTTGGCTAAATTGTAATCCAAATCTAGAGGACACTACAAAAAAAAGACTTATAACAACGAATTTTTGCAACGGATTTCATGAAAAATTCGTTGCAAAACAGATTTGCCACGGATTTTTGCAACGGAAAATTTTCCATTGCTATAGGTACCAATGCTATATAGCAACGATTTTTTGGTTGTTGCAAAAATATTGCCACGGATTTTTATCCGTTGCAAAAGTCCTTTGCAAATTTTGTTATTTTAAAAGTTGACTTTTTATATTTTGCAACGACTTTGCGATGGTATATTCGTGGCAAAGATGATAGCAATTCGTTGCAAAATCGGGTTTTATTTGCAACTACATTTGCAACGAAATGTCGTTGCAATATTGCAACGGAATATTTGCAACATCATTCCGTTGCAAATTTTGCAACGAAATATTTAGCTATAATTCGTTGCAAAATCATTTTATTTGCAACGACATTTGCAATGGAAGTCGTTGCTATATTGCAATAATTTTTTTGCAACGACATTCCGTTGCAAAATTTGTAACGACACAATTTACTACAATTCGTTGCAAAATAATTTCCATTTACAAGGACAATTGCAATGACAATCCGTTGCAAATTTTACCACGATAATTGCAATAATAATCTATTGCAAAATTATTTTCATTTACAACGACAATTTCATAATTTATATTCAATAATAAATATATATATAATTTAACTCTAACAAGAAAATTCAAATATGACAATATATTTAAGGCAAAATACTTACAGTAAAGATAATTCAACATTCCAATCCACAAAATAAAAATATTCAATTTTAAAGCATACAAATTTAAAGAGGGGGATCAAATTCATTTTCACAATGTTGTGAAGGTGGGTGGTCGGGTGGGATATCACCCGGACTATCTTCAGAGTCGCTCCTTGATAACCTCTTGAACTTTCGAATCCCTACAAAGTATCAAATAAATAATTATAAAAACAAATATAATATAACATTTTAAAAATAATTTTAAAACAATCAAACATTTTAAATTTTCTTACATGATATCCGCCGGAGTAATGACATTCAATGGAGTTAACTAAGTTAAATTAGTTTAGTTAAAGATTAAGTTGAAATTTAACAAAATTACATTAGTGGAGTTAGATTTTTAACTTGTGATTTAACTAGTAAAATTAGTTTAATTGAAGATTTTAACTTGAAAGTTAACTAAGTTACATTAGTTTAGTTGCATTTTTAACTTGTGAAATAACTAAGTTAAATTAATTTAGTTAAATATTTTAAGTTGAATGTTAACAAAATTACATTAGTGCAAAATTACATTAGTTTAGTTGAGTTTTTAACTTGTGAGTTAACTAAGTTAAATTAGTTTAATTAAAGATTTTAAATAGAAAGTTAACAAAATTACATTAGTGGAGTTAGTTTTCTAACTTGTGAGTTAACTAAGTAAAATTAGTTTAATTGAAAATTTTAACTTGAAAGTTAACTAAGTTATATTAGTTTAGTTGCATTTTTAACTTGTTATATAACCAAGTTAAATTATTTTAATTAAATTTTTAACTTATGATATAACTTAGGTACATTAGTTTAGATGAGTTTATGTTAATAAAAATCCTAATCTACAATTATAACCAACAGCACTCATCCAACCTCATCAATACAATTATCATTCCCATCCACCTCAATATACCAACTACATTCTCAATATATCAACCAAATACTCAATATATTACATTGTCATACACAATTTTATATTAAACACATACTTTATATACATTTTATACCAACACATATTCAATATAACATACTCAATATGCATTTTATAATAAAATAGAACAAAATACTCAATTTCGCACATGAACAAAATATGACTTAGTCAATACTCAATATAGCATATATTCATGTAGGGAATTAGAAGTTTTGGACATGAAAAATTAAACAAAACTAAAACAAGTAAAAGGATTTTGGACATGAAAAATTACACAAAACTAAACAAGTAAAAGGGTTTTAGACATGAAAAACTAAACAAGTAAAAGGGTTTTGGACATGAAAAACTAGAAGAAAGTGGAGGACCTCGGCGGCGGACGGCGGTGGTGGGTGGCTCTAAAAAAAGTCAAAAAACTGAAAAAAAAAAATATAAGAAAGAAAAGAGGAGAAAGAGAAGAGGAGAAGAAAGGAGGAGAAGCATACCAAGCGGCGGCGGGCGGCGGCGAACAGCGACAGGCGGCGACGAAGACTTCAACAAAAATTGAAAAAAAAATATAAGAAAGAAAAGAGGAGAAAGAGAAGAGGAGAAGAAAGGAGGAGAAGCATACCTCGCGGTGGCGGGCGGGCGGACGACGGCGAGCAGCGACGGGCGGCGGCAAGAGGCGGCGGGCGGCGGTGAAGACTTCAACAAAAAACTGAAAAAAAAATTAGAAGAAAGAAAAGAGGAGAAAGAGAAGAGAAGAGGAAAGGAGGAGAATCATACCTCGTGGTGGCGGCGGCGATCGGCAGCGGCGGCAAGCGGGCGGCTGAATAAAGAAAAGGGGGGAGGGGGGGGGGAGAAGAGAAATGTTGTGCTGAAAATGTATGGGAAGGGGGAGAGGGGGAAAAGAGGGAGGGAAAGGGGGGGGGGGGGAAATTAGGGTTCAGAAAATAGAGGAGGGAAAAGGGGGGGGGATTAGGATGTGAAAATGGGGAGGGAAAATGTATAGTAAAAAGTTAAATTATTTTTAAAATTAATAATTTTATTTAAAATTAAATGAGATATACTATTCAATTAGTAAATCAAAAAAAATAATTTTAAATTAATAATTATTTTTAAAATTAAATGAGATAAATGATTTAAGATATAGTTTTAATTAATAAATGAAATAAAATATTTTATAATTAATTGTTTTGAGATTTATTGTTTCAGATTTTTTTTTTAACGATTTTGTATTGATTTGATTTTTCTTGTTGGCTTTTGCTTTTTGGAAGCTTTTCCTGAGGGGAAAAGTAGGTGAAGCTTCAGATCTGGAAGCAATGAAAGTAGGTTATCTCACTTTTATACTGAAAAATGCACTTTTTGTTTGTGGGTTCCATGGATTTTTTTATTCCTTTGGTTGGGATTAGGGTTTAAATATTATATTTTGTATTTTGTGGATATGTCAATCTGCATTATTCCTGTTTTTGGGGGGCTAAATGCTTTAAAGGTACCATACCATAGGGCTACTTTGCAATTTTAATACCACGCTTTTCGAAATGTCAAAATCAGTACCATACAATTGATAATTCTGGCATGACTGATACCGCAGTTTATGAAAGTTGCAAGTTTAGTACCTTAGTTTTGTGTTTCACAATTTTTAGTACTAATCCTCAACTTTTGATAATATCATTTCTAGCCCCCTAAATTTATTTTTTGCACATTTTGCCCATTTTTTCCAAGATTTTCAGAATTAGTCCCCTATGCATGAAAATGGTATCAGAGCCTAGGTTTTATTGAAGAAATATTTGTTTATATTACATATTGATATTTTATCCCTAACAGAGAAGATCTTTAAAAGTATGGAACCGAATGAAAGTTCGAGTTACATTGAAAACAGGGAATATTTTCAGATTCTGAAAATACAGAAAACATAATTTCTTATGGAAATTCTTAGAACTATCGCCAACAGTCCAAGGTTGGTCGATCCATCACTTCTTCCAGAGGAGAAAAGAGAGGAATGACACGAAAATCGCCATGTCCAAGAGGCGTTACCAGGAAATGTGGTGAGACATCTACAAGGAGCTGAGATCCATGGAAGAATCCTAGCAAGAAGATCCGGAACAGGTAGATTCTTGAAAAGATACAATTCTAAAAACAATGATTAAAGAAACTGATTGGAAGGAACTCGAACCGGATACCTCAAGGTACTCTCAGGACCTTAGGGAGGTCCAAAAGACAGTTCAAGACTATGGATATAGGTTAATCCATATACCTATGAAAATAGACCTCTTGAACCAAAAAATGGATAAAATCCTAAAGATCCTACCAGATCTACAGAAGGATCTTACAGATCTGAAGGCTGAGGTCACAGATCTGAAAAGAAATCAAAGAAAAACCCCTGAGACATCCAAATCTCATCAAGAACGCATCAAGGACGCCCTTGGATCGGTATCTTTCCTACATCAGAAGGGAAAGGCAAAGGAGATCTCGAAGCCAAAGACCCAAGAAGAACAAATCATCGAGATCATCAAATCCATAAAATAATGGAGATATCAAGAGTGGATCTATTGGATCTACAAGAGTTAGCTGAATCCTTTTCCCAACTAGGAATTGTGGATTTAGTCAACATCCAAACCAATGAGGTCGTTCCACTTTACCACCGCCGGAGGGAAGCACTGGCTTAAATGATTTGCCGCAGGATCATCTAATGAGAGAAGGTACGGATTTTCACACCAATGCTACCCCTACTTTCGTGGGGACAAGATTGCGAGAAAATCCAGGAAGGATTCCAAGACGAGTGCCTGAAAACACACCATGGGCAAGGACCATGCTCCAGCCCTTACATCCATATGGCACTGTTCTCAACCTGGATGTTATCGGCTTCTGAAACATCAAGAAGCTGATCGATGAATGGGTTGCAGCCATGAAAATTGCAGGAACTACGTTGAAACTAGACAAGGATAACTTCATAAAGCTATTGGAGTTAAGCTTGGAAGGGTCAGTAAATATCGGATGGGAGAATAGCCCAGAAGAGATCAAAGCAAGCATCCTTGAAGGAGAGTCTAAAAGTGCAATCGCAGATAGACTCGGAAGGTTAATTAAGATTCACTTCATCGGAGATGGATACTTCGAAGGAAGCAGAACAGAAAAGGCTAGGGAGTATGCACAAGCTCTCTTTGGCCTCGAATTAAGAAGTATCTGTGCAGTAGATGAATATATCTACTGGTTCCGCAAATACTTCTTCCAGAGTGGGATAACAACCGAAGTAGCTGCCCCAATGTTCTTTGCAAAGATCTGCAGCCCATGGAGGGAAATGTTGATACAATCATACAAAGTACCTACAGGTCAACTAGATTCAGTGGCAAGGAGGATGTCTTTCCTTAAAGACAAATTGAAGGATTGGTGTTACCAAGCACCCGTCCAAAAGAACATGAAGAGACTGAGAGGTAAAATCAAAAGAACCCCTCTCTATTGTGATAATAATGATTTTCCAACTATTATAGGAGAATCAAGTGAGCAAAAGAAAATGAGAAAGCAAGGTGGTGACTCTTATTCCAGGAGTTCCAGAAAATCCTCTTTCAGAAGGAGATCATGGTGGTCCAAATCAAAAGCCAGATCATACAAATCTGGACAAAGAACAGGACCAACAAGGGCTTCATCCGAAGGATTTAGACGATCAGAGGCGAAATCCACAGGACGAACCCCTACACGGAGAACTTTCAGACGAGCCCATACCCGAGCCAATGAAAGTTTTAACGATTGCAACTGCTGGACGTGCGGAGCAAAAGGGCATATGTCCCCAGATTGCAAGCAAAAACGTGGTGAATTACGCCAATTTGAAGCCATAAACGACATCCTAGATGCAGTCTACTACGACGATTTGGTACCGATCTACCAATTCGAAGATCTTCCCTCAGATGAAAGCATCGACGAGGAAGAAATAAAAAGTGATTCAGATGGATCTTCAACCGAATCAGAGTAATTACAACGAAGGAGATATGTTTCAAACCTCAGATAGCCTATCAGGATTCTTTTCAAAGATGACGGTGTCAAACAAAATCATGGAAAGAATCATGAGACAAGACTCTAATCTCAGCCCATACGACGGTTTTAGGATTAGAGGGATTGGAAGAGTCCTCAACCAGATAGGACTGGACCAAAGGAGACATCACATAATCTATAAAGTAAATTTAGGTGAGTTTGCCATCCCTATGGAACTTACTAGTAATGTGATGGAAATGCAGCTTATTCCTAAAGAAGAAATTATTGAAGAATTAAGTAAACTTAGGGAAGAAGTAGCGGTTACTATGAAATGGATCTACATAGGAGCTATTGAAGTAGTAATAAAAGCAACTTTTAAGCAAGGAATTGATTCAGAAATACATTTGTCCATAATGGATAGACGAATCAATAACTTAAGAGATGGTTGTCTTGGGACAATGATAGGAAATTTATATGCAGAAAAATTGATGTTTGATATTCATCCTAGGATAGCATTCAACCTAGCAGACCAAGATTTCAGTAGAGTCTTAACCCTTCATCAGGATTTTAAAAGAAAAAGATCTTATGAAAGATGGGAATAGACCATATTCTATAACATATAGAATAGCTTATGCCCTTTCCAACACACATCATTCTGATTTGTTTCTTAGGAAAGAGTATATTGAGATTCCTAAAATTTTTAAGGAATTCGCTAAGGTAATGACACCAGATCCCATTAGAATACCTAGAATAGGTGATGTGGATATCTTAATAAAAGATCACCCAGTTTAGATCGAACCCTTAGTTCTAGAACTGATTTTAGTAGTAGGATGTCCTTTTCAGAAGATAAGATTATGACCTATAAAGGAAAAGAACCAGAATTGTTGAAGCCTCGAGCTATTAGGGTTGACAATGTAAAACTTAGATGCCCTGAAGGCTGGAAGCAAATTCAAGTTATATTTAACATCACTAGAACAGAAAATTGTTTTCCTTGTGATGACTAATACCATCTGCAGCAACCTGTTGTGGGAAAATATGAAGGTATGCTAGAAATAGTAGGCCATGAGATTTTTGTTACAGGTATTACAGGACGAGAAAATGGGATAGTGACTTTGGGGCTAAGTTTCCTCGAAGATCATAAACCATGGGGAAGAAAAGGTAATGGTATGGAATTCAGTTTAGATGGTTATTACCATTAGAATTGAATGACGAGCCCCTTTTCTATATACATATCTGTCGGTATGTTGTATGAATAATATAAGTCAAAATATTTTGCAGCTTATATTGACTCAGGATCAGGGATTTGCACGGCAGAACCCGGTGTGTTCCCTAGTGAAGCTATGGAATCCTTACCCATTATTGCAGGAAGGGATTTTTCACAAAAAATTCTAGTACTCAATAAGGGTATACGAGAAGCAAAAATCATGATTGGAGGAGCATTTGGAACACCTTGGTTCAAGGTAAAAACGCCTCCTATTTACTTTCATGATACGGGAGCAGATATTTTGCTAGGTAATAATTTCATCCAAACCTTTGCAAAATATATCCAGGATAACCACAAGAATCTGTTGATTTTTACTACTAACTGTGGTAGTGAGATACAGGTTTTGTGAAGAGAAAAGGCATTTAATAGGATAATGCCCATAAATTTTCACAGCAAACATGGTGATGATGCCAAATTAACTCATCCAAAAATGCAGGATAGAAGAAAATTTGGTAAGGCTCTTTTGTCTTTCAGGCAACAGGGTTACAGTGATGCTTTTGAAGAGGATCTTAGGATCTTGAAGGAGGCTATACAAGAATACAAGTCATTGGACATAGATGGAGAAAGTAAACTTTCTCTCGAGAATGTCAAAAGGCTTATCCAGAGGAACTTCAGTGAAAATCCTTTGGCATGGTTTAGAAACAAGATCGAGGGCTACTCTAAAGGTCAAAGAGGAATGCAAGTACAAGTATGTCCGATACAAGCCTATCCAAATTAACATGGAGGATAAGAAAGATATGCAAGAGATCATCAAAGGGCATATCAATCTTAGACTCATCGAGCCTGGAGTCTCTGCCTATAGTAGCCCTGGTTTTCTGGTAAGAAACCATGGTGAGATAAAAAGAGGTAAACCCAGGTTAGTCATTAACTATCAAGACATTAATAGAATATTGCAATTTGATGGTTATAACATCCCAAGTAGAGAACACTTAATTGATTACATTAAAGGTGCTAAAGTGTTTTCTAAGTTCAATTGCAAATCTAGATTTTATCAGATTAAGATGGAAAATGATTCAAAGAAATACACTGCATTTTCCACACCTCATGGACAATATATCTGGAATGTACTTCCAATGGGACTTGCCAATGCACCCCAGATATTTCAAAGAAAGATGGATAATCTTTTCAAGGACTATCTAGAGCTTATGTTTGTTTACATAGACGATATCTTGATTGCATCTAAAAATATATAAGATCATAGACAACTTGAAATATTTTCTAATGCATGCCATAAGGAGGGATTAGTGTTTTCCGAAAAGAAAGCCATCATAGCTGTCAATAAAATTGAATTTCTAGGAATTCTTATTGACGAAATATGTATTGAATTGCAGGAACATAATTGTAGAAAAAATTTACAATTTTCCTGACATTCTTAAAGATAAGAAGCAACTTCAAAGCTTCTTGGGAGTTGTTAATTTTGCAGGAATCTTTATCAAAGACTTCGCAAAATACAGCAAGGAATTCCGTCCACTTCTGAAAGAAACAGAGAGCTCAAAGTGGAAATGGGAGGAAATTCATACGCAAAGAATTCGTGAGTTAAAACAGGTTTGCAATAACCTGCCAAATCTCACAATCCCACAAGACGGGGATGAGTTGGTAGTCTACACAGATACTAATGATTACAGATGGGTAGTAGTGCTCATGAGAAACACAAGTACTGGCGAAGAGCCATGTAGATACACACGAGGGTTGTTCACCAAACAACAAGCTAAATTATGGCATATTAACAAGAAGGAATTCTTTGCAGTTTGGAAGGCTTTCAAAAAATGGCCCTTGTTCTTACTGGCCAAAGAATTTACAGTAAAAGTTGATAATACGAATGTTAAAGCTTTCTTAAAAAATAAACTTGAATCAAAGATTGAGAAAACTCGTATTATTAGATGGCAAGCAGAATGTCAATATTATTGTTATAATATTGTCATTATCAAATCTCATAAAAATGTTCTTGCAGATTTCTTGACAAGAGATGGAGGCAGCTGAAGGAGACTCCGTCATCATCAGGCTCAAGCACCTCAGGGAAAACCTTGAGGAAATTGATAAGAGATTTGGACAGCTAACAGTTAAAGCCCAAATAGCTGGCTAAGTTCAACGAGCTGATCTGGACACTGTCCAAAGTGCCATCAGGAGTACCAAATTTACTGCAAGGTCGTTATGGGACGACCTACTGGAACCCATTCGAAAGGCATCATCTTCGGTGATTGCCCAAGAATTAAGAGAGCAGGGCTCTAAACCTGAAATTAGAGGACAAGGCTCTAAACCTGTAGCAGCAGATTCAAGTACTGCTTGCACAAGGCCATCGCCAGACTCTGGTGAAAAGGCAGAAGTTGAGTCACAGGAAGTGCAAACTCCTGATAATTCAAGTCAACCCAGCACCTCTGGGGTTAAAGAGGAAGAGATTAACCTTAGGCCAATGACGGGCACCTCTAAGGTTAATACTAACGAAGCTTTATCTTCTGTTTCCGCTTGGCAGGATTATCAGAGATCATGGAAAAAACTTGTTTTCCGTAAAGGCATAAGCCCAGGCAAGACCATCGTTGATACATCCGGAAGATATAACAGAATCTGGATGCTCGAAGGGTCTAAACCAGAAGAGGTACGAGAGTGGTATGATTTTAGAGCTCTTGCTTCAGTTCATACTATGTCACCAAGCTTTCCGAAAATCTCAAAGCTTCTGGAATGGATCGGTGGGCCGGTATATGACGCATGGCAAAACAATCCCCACCTTAAACGAGGAGATATTTTGGAGCTCAAGTTCATTTTCATAGCTCCAGAAATCGCAGGAAAAGGGTCTCATCCAGCATTCCAATTCATCAAATTGCAGAGACCACACATGGTAGCATTCAACAGAGTCAAGGCTGCCAAAAGAGAGGCTCCCCTAATATCTTCCCTTAGTGAAGATGACATATCCACCAGAAGAGCATGGGGTTACTGGGTCTGTCTCATAGAGATGGATAAAGTCAAGTATCCGTTTAAAATATTTTTCAATAAATTAAATGGATCATTCCTGTTAAACTCCATGACAGGAAAAAGCACCGAGTTTTGCAGAAAGCTTGTTTGAAAAGAAAAGAATGCTTGTATGGAAAAATAAGCTGCCTGCAACAGAGAACACAAGGAAGAAGGCATGCAACATGATGCATTTAGGACAATGGCATAACCACCTATGCCCTTGTTGTGAGAAACAGGAAAAGCCCTTGTTTGGAACAAAGATTCGGGTAACTCAAAATAAACCCAAACCAAGACCAGAGAAGGGTAAAAGAAAGGATTTTTACAAAAGGAGGTGAAAACCTCAAGATGTAAAAAATCAAAAGGAAGATTGTCGGCAGAAGAAGACAAAAGCGCCAACAGTCAGAAAGACAAAGAAACACCAGCTGGCAAGCACATGGCCGACAAGGCATAATGACCACAGCCGGAAAGTTTAAAGACAAAGTTGGTGACGAACGTAATGACGTCACCCAAAAACAAGATTGAAGTCCGGGTTTGAAGTCCGCGGGCTATTATAAATAGAGAGCTAAGAAGCAGATACGGATCATCAGAAAACTTCTCCAACTCTTCAGAAAAATAAACTGTGTCTCTAAACTCTCTAAGTATTAGGATATCCACTGTATGGGGTTATCCCCAACAAGTCAAGACCTCTCATATATGAGAGGCTAAATAGTTTTCTCCTCCGATAGAGGAATAAAAATATCTATGTAATATTTCAAATATTCTTTCAATAAAGTAAAGGCTTCTGTTCAATATTGTTTATCCAAAATTTTATTAAGTTTCTGTTATTGGAATACTTTTACACCTAAGGTAGGAAACGAAATAGGATTGTGATATTTGCTTCTGAAGGAGCCAAGGACCTACGAACCATCTGCTGCGGTAGTGTGGTTGGAAGAAGTCCGTAAAACCGAGGACTTAGAATATCCGGCAACAAAGTGGTCAAACCAAGGTATGAATTTATGGAGGCTTAATTTTATTTTTGGAAGCATGTTGGTCCTGATCAGAATAGAGTCATATGGGTGCTATTTCTGGAAAAAAAAAAAAAAAAGGGACCAAAAGTGACACTATCTCAAAGTTGAGGGGCTAAAATGAAAAATGAGGTACCTTGTTTGCAAATCTTTGTAAACTACAGTATCAAAATTACTATTTTGAGAAGTATGGTATCAAAAATGCAAGACCCCCTATACTGTGGTACCGAAATTGCATCTCACTCTTTTTTTGGGGATTAGGGTTTTGTTATGTGGTCCCAACTGTGTTGGGTGTATGAAATGTTTAACAATTGGTCCCCCTTATATTTTTTAATAATTCATAGTTTTGGTGGTATCTGAAATATGTTGGTGTTTGTAGAATAATTGTGCCAAACACCCCCCCCCCCCCCCGATTAATTGTTGTACAATTTATGTACTGATTGTGAGACTATGGGCATGAGTTTCTGGTTTTTAAATTTCTACTTTTTGTTGATTTTACTGCAGACATTTGATTATTATGATATACACTTCTGGTGGGGTGGAAATTTTGTTTCCAAACCCAAATTTAGATATGTAGGAGGAAATCAAAAAGTTTTCACACATGTAGACATAGACTTTTTGGGGTAGTGTGAACTAGGAGAAATTTATGAAAAAGTTGGGGGGGGGGGGGGGGACAACTTATGTCTCAAATTTTATTACAGGATACCCATACTTCCACTGAATATGGGCCTAAGACAAATTAAGGAAAATCAGGTTAGTTATGATATTATGGATTTGCAAAATACTTTGAGGATGAGATGTTTCCTAGAAATTTATGTAGAGGAAGAGGATGGTGAACCTCTTCAAATTGTCAGCAGTTAGGGTAATGTGATAGAAAAATAGAGGGATGAGGAGATTAAATACTTGTTGGAGGGAATAGATTTTGAAGAGATGGATGGAGTTGAGTGTGAAAGGGCTGATGGTAGGCAGGACTATAAGGGGTAGGGGGTAGGGGGGGAGTTGAGTGTAAGGGTGCTGATTTTGGGCAGGACTGGGGGGGGGGGGGGGGCAAGGTTTAGAGGGTCAGAGTTTACATGGGGCTGAGCGTGAGGGGCTTGATTGTGAGGGACAGGCGGAGGGGGATTGGGGAGTGAGGGTCTTAATAACAATAATATTGAAAACATAACTAAGAATGTCACTGAAGTTCCAATTCAAAACACTAAATTTGTAACTGAAAATATAACTACGAATTTCACTAAAATCCCAGTTTAGAATACTGATTCTGTGAGTGAACAAAACTGAGAATTTCGTTAAATTCCAGTTCAAAAAATGACTGGTAGTGACAAAAGAAAACTGTATGAGAGGTTTTTGAATGAGTCCCTCGTCAGATTTCGATGATTGATCTGATGAGGACTATTTTCAGTCCAATGAGGACAGTGATAGTGAAGCCCCTAGTATTGCTTTAGAAGATATAGAATGTGATTCTAATGAAGATATCTTCTTGAATAAAAATCCAACTAAAAAAGAATTGATGGTGAAGCTTAAAAGGGTAATGAAGAACAAAAAGGCAGCAAAAAAAAAAAAAAACAAACTAAAACAACACTAGAAACAGGGAAATTTGACTGGGCTAGTGATGATGGGAGTGAGGGTGATTTAGACAATGTAGAAGGTAGTGAAAATGAAGAAATTGAAAAGCATCTTGTTTATAAAGAATCAACTGGCACTATATCTTTGGAGTTAGTAGTTGGGTTGAAATTCAAAATTGCAGCACAATTTAGAGAGGTTTTGAGAGATTGGTGTATAAGAAATGGGGGAGACATTGAATTCATTCGGAATGAATCTTTGTGGGTGACAACAAAATGCAAAAATGAGGGCTGTGAATGGAGGATCTGTGCTTCACCAATACAGGGTGGTTCTACATTCCAAAATAAAACATAGAAGGGGTAAGCATACATGTGCAAGAATAATCAAAACAGGCTTGCAAATGCAGTCTATTTGTCAAAAAGAATTGAAAACTTGATAAAAAATAGAATTATCTCAAAATGCAATGTGGATGTGAGTAGGTTTAAGGTAATGAGGGCTAGGAAAACAACCTTATAGGAACGGGTCCACATGAAATTAGGAACGGTAACTATGTGCATGTCTAAAAACGATGTCTTTTTTGCTTTAGGAACGACGTTGGGAACACTTGTTCTATTTAAGTGACCGTTCCTATTAGTACAATTTCAAATACTAAGTATTTGAAAATTGATATGGGAACGACAATTTGTAATTTAGGAACAGTCGATATTGGGAACGGTCCGGGGAACAGCGGTACTATTAAGTGACCGTTTCTATTTAGGTCAACATCAGTACAAGGTATCAAAACGACATCGTATTAAAGCGAATACGACGTCGTTTTCTTTAGTTGGACCGGACATAGGAACGGTCAAAGAAAATATGACAGTTCCAAAAAATTATATAAATTGACCCCTTGGTTGATTTTTTCTCACTTTCTCCTCTCTCACTCTCTCTCTCTCTCTCTCTCTCTCTCTCTCTCTCTCTCTCTCTCACTCCGCCCCTGAAGGAGTCCGCCACCGCCATCATCCGCCTCAGTCCGTCTGTCTCTCACTCACTCCTCCATCATCCGCCATCGTCCGCCGCCTCAGAGGCAGCCCGCCGCCACCATCATCTGCTTCCGTCATCTGCCACCTCCACTGCCATTGCCACCATCTCCGCCCCCTCAACTAGCAGCCAAAACCCCTTTTTTTTGTATTTTTTGTCTGTTTTCTGAAATGGCATATATATGCATCTGTAATTTTGAAAATAATTTTGGGCATTTTTTGTAATAGTATGTAATGTTAGGGATTATTCTGTAATTGTATGCAATTTTTGTGCATTTTCTGTAATTTCATAGACTGTAGGAACTTAGATGTAATTTGTGGAATTGTAATGCCCATTCGGGGTAATTTCTGATTATTTTCTGTTATTTGGGGAATTCTCTGTAATTCTTGTGAATTTTCTGTTATTTTTGTGAATTTTCTGTAATTTTTGTGCATTTTCTATAATTTATGTGATTTTTTATGCTAAATTCAGAATTTGATGTCAATAATCAGGAGAATATAGGATATTTTCAATAATTAGAAATTTAATATAATTATTAGAAAATTCAGAAAAATAATTTTTGTTTTATTTCTACAATTTTAAAAATTTTGGAAATTTTAATTTTTTCTGTGTTAAAAATCTAGAAATTTTTAATTTTTGAAATTCTAAAAATTCAGAAATTTTTTGTAAATTTTATGTAATTTTAAAAAAATTCAGAATTTTTCTGTAAATTTCCGAAATTATGAAAATTCTGAAAATTTCAGAAAATTTTCTGTAATTTTAAAATTTTTTGTGAATTTTTGATAATTTTCTCAAATTTTTAAATTTTTTATGTCATTTTCTATAAATTTAAAAATATTTTCAAAATTTTTCTGTAATTTTTTAAAAATTATGTATTTTTAACAAAATTTCTTGAAAATTCTTTATATTTTCTGTAATTATAAAATTATGTATTTTTAACAAAATTTCTGGAATTTGAAGCAATTGACGAAGTAAGATGGGTATGTCGTCACCTCTGCTCTAGGGCCCCAATAATGCAGATTCAATAGTTCGTCGTTTGTGTGATTCAATTCGGATTTCACCTGCAATTCATCATCATATAGCATTTGAAATAATTTGATTACAAATAATGAGCAGATTGCACTTACAAGAAAATGACACTTACACGACGCTTGAACCAATCTTTGAATTGTGTTACCACTAGTTGATCAATTATCGGGTCCTTCGAATTGTGTTGCTCGAACAGTTCATTCAACAATAATCTATTACAGTAAAACTGATAGTTATAAATATACAGGTAATTGAAATTGAAATGAAGGCTTGAGGTAATTACGTTTGTATAAGACGCTTACTCGTAGTACAGTGCAACTACTTCACAATTACACAAGATGTATGTCTCGATAACATTAAGTTCCTCACCGCTCAGCCATCTCTTCTTTTGAGGCTCCACTTGCTCGGCCCGGGTAATTGAAAATGGACCTTACTATTAGATCGTCGTTGCTCATGAGATCATCGTTGCGATCGGATCTGCTTCGCTTGCAGAGAATGTGCGGTTCGAGGTAGTGAGAGGAGAAAAAGCCCAATTTCTTCGACAATATAAGCCTCTACAATTGACGCCTCGACATGTGCTTTGTTTTTCACATTTTTCTTGGAATCTATTCATACGAGTATTTACTAAAATGCAAATTAATTGCTACTTAAAAATAATATATTTAATAGTAGTTAATTAATTACCTCTCAAATGGGTACATCCACCTGTATTACACGCCCCCTCCCCCCCCAACATGCGCCTCATATGGAAGGTAAACAATTAGATGCTCCATTGAGTCAAAAAAAGGAGGAAATATTTTCTCGAGGTTGCACAGGATGACGGCTACACTATCTTCCAATTCTTTTACCTTGGCCATATCTAGTGTTGTTGAGCATAGGATCTGGAATAGAAGGCTCACTTCCGTCAAGGCCCCCCCCCCCTCACACGTGCTCTGGAAGCATTTTACAGAAGGCAATCGGAATCAACTTCTGCATGAATACATGACAATCATGGCTCTTCATGCCGTGCATCCTTAACTCCTTCATGTCGACGCAACGGGCGAAGTTAGAGGCATAGCCATCAGAAAATCTAAGACAATGAATCCATTCATATATCTTCTTCTTTTGCGCCTTCGTCAGTGTATATACCATTGTGGGCATCACGTTCGGTCTTTTTTTCGTCCACCTCAAGCTCTCGCCGATTACATATGATCTTGAGATCCTTCCGTGCATTCAGATTGTCCTTCGTTTTTCCCTTGATGTCCATCACAGTATTGAATATATTATCGAATATATTCTTTTCAATATGCATGACATCAAGATTGTGTCGTATCAGATGCGCTCCCCAGAGTTCAAGCTCCCAGAAAATGCTTTTCTTCGTCCACTTATGGTCGACACCGTAGCCTTCCGATTCACTCAACGGTTGTTCGACTGCCACACTAAACGCATCGACACAGGTTCGGATCTATTCTCCAATCAGCCTCAGACGTGCAACCTTCCTCTCGATTCGTTTTTTAGTGAAGGCTTTCTTGTTCCCGCGATAAGGATGATCAGGTGGTAGGAACTGCCTGTGGCAGTCAAAGTAGCATGCCTTCCGATCGTGTTGTAAATAGAATGCCCGTGTCCTCCATACAAACTGGACACCCCATAACACCAGCGGTACTCCATCCAGATGCCATCCCATAAGCAGGAAGGTCGTTCACTGTCCACATCAATGCGGCATGCATCATGAATGCCTGGTTTGTCGCAGTTGCGTGCGTACGTACACCAACATGCCATAAATTCTGCAACTACTTGATCAACGGCTCCAAGTAGACATTGATAAGATGTTTCGGATTCGATGGGCTAGGGATCACCATCGTTAGGAACATATACTCAGACTTCATGCACATTTCCGGTGGGAGATTGTACGGTGTAAGTATCACGGGCCAATATGAGTAAGTTTTACCATACTGACCGTGCGGTGCAAACCCATCCGTGCACAACCCAAGTCTAACATTACGAGGCTCAGCTGCAAAATCAGGATACGTTCGGTCAAAATGCTTCCAAGCCTCTGCATCGGACGGATGACACATGGATCCTTCCTCCGTCTGATGGCTCGCATGCCAAGTCATATGCTCTATTGTGGCCTCCGACGCATACAACCTCTACAGCCGAGGGGTAAGCGGTAGATACCTAAGAATGGCACATGGGGACTTCTTGCGTTTAGGATTTTTGTCCCTGGTGGGCTTGTACCTAGCGTCTCCACAAAACTTGCAATATTCCAAATCAATATCGTCCTTCCAGTACAACATGCAACCATTTTTAAAAGCATCAATCTTCTGAACTAGTAAAACCAATTCTCTTATCAATTTTTTCGTATTGTAATAATCGGCGGGAAAAGCATGATCGCGGGGCATTATAGTATCAGCCCACTGACATAACCGATCATATGTATGCTCGGAAAAACCCCTTTCGGCCTTGATATTCACCAAAGAGGCAATTGACGCCAACAGAGAGGTGGTGCAGCTGTTCCACAACGGTTGGTCTACAGCATGAACTACATAAAAAAAACGGTCTGATAAGCCAGACACATAATCATAGGGCCTCGAATCGTAATATGAACTAGGACCCACATCAGATGGACAATACCGAGTACCATCATCAGCCGGTCCCTCCTGGTTTGTCGCAGTATCGTGCGTACGTAAACCCTCCTGGTTGTACAAAGACCAGAAAGACGGCCCCCGCATCGAATACCATTCTCTGCGCCCAATCCATCTGAGCCGCATCACCCCAATGTGAACTACCCTCCTCCTGAACGGGTGGCGTTTGCTGCTATTGCACATGGGGCGCTGTTAATGCTTCAAAGTATTCATGCACCCTCTCCTCACTATACGAAGTCCAATTATAATACTCTGGCATAAACCCTTTCATACACAAATGAAAATTTACCTTGTCTGGTGTTTTGAACTGTTCGTTTTTGCACTTCCGGCAGGGACACTTAATCTTATCCCTGTCCATATATGCACGTTGAGACTGGGGCCATTCTAAAGATATGTAACACCGTCCTCAAACTCCGGCGTCACACCCAGGACGTCTCGATCATACATCCATTTCCTCAACTGTCTTAACATGATTGGTCCTACGTATAATTCACAACAGTACGTAATTAAATAACGAGAATATTATATATATATATATAACTAACAATTACAGAATTTTGCATACTTACCTGAGCAAAACACCTATCAATATCAATGCAAAATTCGCACAAGTAATTGATATGTTCGATTTTCTGTATAATGAATCAACAGGGGGAGTTACAACAAAATTAGTTGGAGAGTAATTATAAGAACAATGAGAAAGAAGGGGGACATATATATAGAAAATATTGGAACAGGCATTGGAATATTATTTGGAATACAAAATTAGCCGTTGTTCTAGTTTTAGGAACGGTCTCAGGCACGGATATTGAAACGATAACCTTACCTCTGTAATATAGCCGTTAGGGCATTTTTAGGAACGGTATTACACTACAAAAAAATGTGGTAATTGAAACGGTAATAGGAACGGTTTTTTTAATATTTGGAACAGTGAACAGATCACTGTACCCATTTGGACAGGTATTAGGAATGATTCAGGAACGGGAGGCTAGCCGTTGCAATGAGAGGCGTTCCTAATAAATAGGAACGGGAGAAGGCCGACCGTTCCAGTTTAGGAACGGTTGTTGGCATACAATTGTTTTACCGTTCCTAATTACCTTTGTATGTATGAATTTGTAATTTTTGCATTTGGAACACCTTATAAATTATTAGAACGGTCATATGAAAAGAAATACGCGCAATTAGGAACGATCGTTAGAACACGTTTTGGAATTATCAGCATAAGTTGAAGATACCATTTAGCACTATATCTAGAATAGTTCTTGGAATGGTCGGATATGCACGTTAGGAATGGTTACTGGAATACATTTTGACCCGATTCTTGGGAACGGATTTTATACTCCTAATTTGAAATACGATATTGGCCTGATTTTTGGTATTGTATTTAGAACTCAAACCTGACTACGAAAGCATTGAATTTGGAATACATATGGGAACGGTCTGTCCATAATTTGGAATTCGTTTATACCCGTGTTTAGGAACGGTCGATGCATAAATTTGGAATGGTTGTTTACCGGTAATAGGAACGGTCACTTCTTCTAAACAGTCACATATTGGAACGGTTTTTAAGCACTCCACGATCGTCGAAAGTACCGTTCCTAAATAATGAATTATTAATTTTTTTTATGGTAATAATTATTATCATTAAAATATATATTAAATTATTCATAATATTTTTGAATTTGGTTTTATAATTATTATTTAAATATGAAAAAATGCATAATTTAGAAATAAAAATTATATTAAATGCGAATATTATCCAATTTAATTACAAAAATTTAAAAAAGTCATAAATCTAGTCCTTATCCCCTTCGTCCTCGTCCATCTCGTCAACATCTGGGAGGGGGGGTCTCTAGGAGGCCGTGACGGACCAACGCCGGAGTGACTGGTCTGCAGGGCCTTCATCATGCCTATCATGTCCACCATCATCTCCTCGAGGCGGACCATCCAACCCTCCAGGTTTGACGAAGGCGCTGGAGCTGGCACTGGTGGTGGCGGTGGCGGTGGCGGTGACGGTGGCGGTGGTGATGGCGAGGTAACGGTCTGGCTGAGACCGTGGGCCTCAGAACCAAGACCGAATACTCAGCCCTTGTTCTTGACCTCGACACAAGCCAGCCACATCTCCTACTCGATCTGCGCCACCGAGCCCTCTGATTCGGCCGGAGCATCCCCAGGATTGGCCGTGGCCTGAGACTGGTGATCCTCCAGCATCTTCTATAACGTCTCCTGCAAAAATAGTTAGAATAAATTAGAATATTTTCAAACATTAAAAAATATAAATAAGAATATGAAATCTACAACTTACCGCCACCTCCGCTGCCCTCGGCCCGCTCCAGCCGCCGTCGGCCTTCTTCTTGCAGCATTTGGAAAATAACTCCATCTGCTTCACTGGCTGGCCTAGCTCCTCCTCCTATAAAAAGAAATGGGAAACAATTATTACAATTTTAATTTAATAATAATAAATAATTTAAATAACATTAAACATCTTACCATCTTCCGCTTGTGTATACCAACGGAGACAGAACCCTTGCGGTACACAGTAGCGGATGCGACCGGGTTGGGGGAGCGGTTCGCCTTGTTCTTCGCGCACTCCTCCTTGAACTCCGGGGACTCCCAGTATAGGAGGAGCTGCCGCCAGACCTTGTTCGCCAGCCATAGAGGCTTCTGCAGGGACTGTCTGGCGAGGACGAACACCTTCCGGAGGAACTTCCCCGCCCAGACGTGGAAGATCTTGAACATCGCCTCATTTTCGCAGTCCCACCAGTACGTCATCTATATTAAAAAAAATTGTATATATCAAAACTGAAATTGTTAAAATATTTAAAATAAAAATTTAATCGATAACTGAAATTAACCTTACCTAGAGGCTCTCAAACCAGAAATGCTGGTGCTCTGGCAGCACCTTGCGCAAATTGCCTTAAGGGTGGGGATAGTGTCCTAGCACCACCGCGTTGATGCACTCGTGTATCTTCCGATCCCTCCTGAAATTATATAATAATTAGTGTGAGATTAAAATAATAATTTAAATTACAAAAAAAATTTAAAAAAATGTAAATATACCTCGCGTTGGCGAGTGGTGGGCCGGTGGGGGTGGTGGTGGTGGGCAGCCCATGGACGGGCCGGATCTACCACCGGTGCGGTAGTGGATGGTCCGACACCCTCCTCGACAAGTGCAGTGGTAGTCGAATCGGACTGCTGATCCGGCGCAGGTGTTGTCGAAGGTTGCTCTGCCGGTGGTGGTGGTCGAAACACTGCTTCCCCATCCTGGAAAGCAGCACTCGCCGGCGGTATGACTGGTGAGCCGCGACTGCGGCAACGACCACGGCCGCGGCCACGTCCACCTCCTCGAGGTGGGAAATTTCGACCAGACATGATGTACAATTTTTTAAAAATATTAGTGGTATGAAGTTAAAAAATACATGTAAGTATCAATTTATTTGAATAATGATAATTTTTCTAATATTTTAAAATATTTATGCAAACTAAATCCTAAAATTGTATACTAAGTCCCAAAATTAATCCTAAAATTTTTTCCTACAATATTTACTAAATCCTAAAATTATTTCCTAAAATATATACTAACACACAAAATTGAGGCTTAATTACACTAAATCCTTCTATTTCTCCTATATATCTATACTAAATCCCAAAATTTGACCCCTAAAATTTCACTAAATCCTTCTATTTTCTATATATTTATACTAAATACCATAATTTAACATAAAATTGCACTAAACCGTTCTATTATCCTAAATATTTATACTAAATACCAATATTTGCTTATATCCTTATAAAATATTATAGAAAATTAACAAATTTCATATAATATGAGTATTTTTTTTTAAAATTACATAAAATATAAAGAGTTTTCAGAAATTTTGTTAAAATACATAATTTTTAAAAATTACAGAATTTTTTTAAAATTATCGAAAATGACATAAAAAAATTTTAAAATTTCAAAAAATTATCAGAAAATTCACAAACAATCTTAAAATTACAGATTTTTCAAATTTTCAGATTTTTAAAAAATACCAATTTCTAGATTATCCAAACTTTTAGATTTTTAAAAATACAAATTTCCAAATTTTTAAAAAAATACAAATTTCCAGATTTTTAAAAGTTACAAATTTCCAGATTTTTTTTTAAAAAAAAATACGAATTTCCAGAATTTTAAAAAAAATACAATTTCCAGATTTTTAAAACAATACAAATTTCCAGAATTTTGAAATTTTTAATAATATTATAAAATTACACAAATTACCTACATTATTCTAATTATTGACATGAAATTATGAATTTAACATAAAAAAATCAAAGAAATTATAAAAATTGCTTAGAAATTGCAGAAAATATTCAAAAAAATTCCCAACAATTTCAGAAAATTCCCAGCAATTAACAAATAATTACAGAATTGTAGAAAATTCAGAAAAATAATCAGAAAAATTCTCATAAATTACAATTACAGCACAAAAATGTACAATTATAGCACAAAAATTCTCATAAGTTACAGTTACAACACAAACTATTAAAAAAATTACAATCACAGTCCTAAATTTACAAAAACACACACACACACAAAAAAAAAAAAAGAAATTCGGAGTAGGGTTTTTGGAAACCCTACTTGTTAGTGTTGCCTCACAAACGACGGTGGAAGACGCTGAGGAGGTGGTGGAGGAGGCTAAGGAGGCAGCGGCTCCGGCGGTGGTGGGTTGTGGCGGAGGCTGTCGGCGGCGAGGGCGGAGAGAGAGCTTCAGAGGGAAGTGCGACGGTGAGATGGAGAGACGGAGAGAGAGAGAGAGAGCTTGAGAGGAAGAGAGACCTTGAGTGGGAGAGAGAGCTTCAGAGGGAGCGAGAGCTTGAGGGGGCGAGGGTTTGAGAGGAAAAGAAGGAAGGGGAAATTAAGGAAAAAATCGGCCAAGGGCTGATTTTATATTAGACATTTGGAACGGTATTTTTTTTAAAGACCGTTCCTGATCCCAGTCCAAATTTTGGAGAACGACGTCGTTATGCTGTTAAAACGAAGACGTTTTAAGACATAGCAATGGCCATAAACTTACTAGGAACAGTCATGTAATATTGTACATGTTACTAGTACCGTTCCTAAAAACATATACGATGTCGTTTTCTTAGCTGTATATATTTCCCATTCCTATTTCCATACGGAACCGTTCCTATATGTATTACAATTCTTTTATATCTTCTTAGATAATAAATATAAATTAAAAAAAAATACGTTCTGAACACTTATTTTACTAAATAAACGTATACAATTGAATGTTTAAAGATTTTAAAAATATATAGTAATTTCCAAAAAATAGACACACGTTCACAATATGAAGTATACTTGTAAATTTATGTTTGTTAGTATTTCACAGATGTAACTAAAATCTTATATTGTTGTACTGCACGGCATAATCAGACCGTCAAAATTCCAATTAGACCATTAGATATGATATAACACACAAAAGAATACATTATATGTCGTTTTGTAAAATTTCGGTGTGCGGATCTCGAGATATCGTATCCGATCAGTATTCATCGTAACAAAAACAGATGCATCCTTAAATCCGGGTTGCTAATTGAAAATCAGACGGTTGGATATCAATTCATATCCATAATCTTGAATGTGTTAAAAAATGGTGTCGATCCGGCTCACAGATATTGAGATATCGTCAAAATTAGGCAAAATACACATTATAGTAACTAAATTTGGAACGATCGTCACTGTTTTAGGAATGGGATGTAGCAATTTTCTCTAGGAACTGTCATCTATAAACTAACCGCTCCAAAAGTTGATTTTTCCACCAATTTTTCATTGGGCACCAAAACAAAATATTGGACCTCAGGAACGGTCGGCTAATTGGAATGACCGTTCCTAATTCGAACTTGGAGCCATTTTTTCAGTAGGCGCCATTTTGAAAAATTGTACCAGAATTAGGAACGGTCCTAGGTTTTCATTGACCGTTCCCAATTCAAATTTTCCTCAATTTTTTTTAACAATTGTACCTGAAATAGGAACGATCGTAATAAATTCAAACCGTTCTTAATTCAAATTTTTCCAATTTTTTTTAAGTAGCCGCCATATTTTAAAAATGCACCTGAAATAGGAACGGTCTTAGAAAATTCGGACCATTACTAATTCAAATTTCTCCAATTTTTTTGTTTGGCGCCTATTCAAAAAGTTGGACCGTTATTAGGAACGGTCGTAGTATATAATATCCGTTCCAATTTTTAAAATTATTCTGATTTCTTAAAATAAAAAAAATACATATATCTAATACAATTTTTACAATAAGGTTTATAAAAAATTACACAAAACTTTCAGAAAATTCAATAAGTCTCTTCATCGGACTCAGCCTTGTCAAAACTATCTTCATCTTCGGATTCACTGTCTGGCGAGCGCGATGTCCCAGCTGCATGATCAACGACCAACCGTATTCCTATTGGGTCATGCAGTTCAAAGGTTTGGTTATCTATTACGACATTTGGATTAGGTACGACTTCATCCATCTGATAGGCGACCTCGGTCTATCGCGAGTCGTCGATTACTCTTCGAGCCTTGATTTTGCGAATAGCTTTCCAGTCGACTTTGTCTCCCTTCATGTTCGGGTAATCCGCGTAGTAGACTTATACTGCTTGTTGAGCCAGTATGAATAGTTCATTCTTTTGGTAGAGCTTTTTGAAGTTGACATCAACAACGTGATAATGAGGGTGTATCTTCATGGTTCATTTTTTGCACTTCCGGCAGGGACACTTAATCATGTCCCCGTCCATATTTGCACGCTGAGACTGGGCCCATTCTAAAAATGTTGTAACATCGTCCTCAAACTCCGGCATCACACCCAGGACGTCTCGATCATACATTCATTTCCTCAACTGTCTTAACATGATTGGTCCTACGTATAATTCACAACAGTACGCAATTAAATGACGAGAATATTATATATATATGACTAACAATTACAGAATTTGCATACTTACTTGAGCAGAACACCTATCAATATCAATGCAAAATTCGTGCAAGTAATTGATATGTTCGATTTTTTGTATAAAGAATCAACAGGGGGAGCAACAAAATGAGTTCGAGAGTAATTATAAGAACAATGAGAAAGAAGAGGGATATATATATAGAAAATATTGGAACGGGCATTGGAATATTATTTGAAATACAAAACTAGCCGTTGAAATATAGCTGTTGTTCTAGTTTTAGGAACGGTATCAGGAATGGTTAAAGAAACGGTAATCTTACCGTTGTAATATAGCCGTTAGGACATATTAGGAACGGCATGTGGCGCGTGTCGACCATGACCGTTCCTACTTGGAGCACAATTGGGAACGGTAATTGTAATTATATTGCATTTCCTTTATACCCACAATTTGGAACGGTCATTGCATTACATTTTTTATCATGGCGTAAAAGGGCCTCATATAGCACTACATATTGGAACAGTCGGGAAACCAGTCCAAATAGAACGGGTGACTGGAACACATTAAGGAACGACCACTGTTCCAAGTGGCGTAACCGTTCCAAATATCACACATGTGTTCCAAATGGAATACCAAAATCCGGTCCTTTTTAAGAGCGGTAATAGGTTTACATATTGGCACACATATGTTGGCTCATATATAGGAACGGTCGGGCCGTTCCTATTCGTTCGTACTACAATTAACTCGAAAGTGACATCATCAACGGTTTTTCGTTCCACTACCGTTCCACTTACCGTTCCTATTAGGAATGGTCATCTATATCCGTTCCAATTCCCGCATTTTTTTTTAGTGTTAGTCACACACAATATGACCGTTCCTAATTGGAGCACAATTGGGAACGGTAATTGTAAAAACATTGCGTTTCCTATATACCCACAATTTGGGATGGTCATTGCATTACATTTTTGCTCATGGCGTAAAAGGGTCTCATTTAGCACTACATATTGGAACGGTCAAGCAACCGGTTTGGAACACATATAGGAACGGTCAGTGTTCCCGATCGAGAAGCCGTTCCAACTTTCACACATGTGTTCCAAATGGAATACCAAAATATATCCGGTCCTTTTTAGGAACAGTAATAGGTTTACATATTGGCACACATATGTTGGCACATAAATAGGAACGGTCGTGCCTTTACTATTCGTTTGTACTACAATTAACTCGAAAGTGACGTCATCAACGATTTTCCGTTCCACAACAGCTCCACTTACAGTTCCTATTTGGAACGATCGACTATATCCCTTCTAATTCCCGCATTTTTTTATAGTGTATCATTTTTTTGGACATTGAGAAAAATTATTTTATAAGTTTTAAATATTATATATATTCTTATTCAATTAATGTGTTTTTAGTAAAATAAAAATATTTATATTTAGATACATTAATTTAAATGATATTGTCATATATTACATGAGAGGGTTTCTCTTAAAAAAATACAATTCATAATAAATTATCCATTTTGTAATCAAATTTCTAAAGAAAAAAAAGAGCATTAGTTTTGCCTTTTTATTTCCTTCATAAATATATGACAATATTTGAAAGTCATAAAAGTAATGATATAGATATATTTTTAAGTTATATCTAAGGTACATATATATACAATAAGAATTTGAAACGATACAAACAAACCATTAATATCACTGACATGCATAATAAATTTCTAGTAGCTGGGATTATGTCCATTGATTATTAGTGATCTTTTTAATGAATAATATTTTATCACGTTGAGTTTCCAACTCAAGGTCGTTCCTTTTTCACTTGATATTAAGTTTATTAAATACCTATAATTTTATAACTTTATCTTTTTGTTGGTTTCATTCAATTTTGAAGGGTCAAAAAATAAAAATAAATAATCTACTCATTAATTTTAATCTTTATACGTATTCTCACAAATCTTGATTTTAAGCACCCTATCAAACATTATAAACACGAAAGATCTATCGATCTTAAAAGAAAAAAAAATATCAAGATTTAAAATTATATAAAGTAAAAGTCAAAAGTTTGTATAAAATAATTCACCAGTTTCAGAATGCAAGTATTAATTTAGTGGAACAAAAGTCACATATGTAGAACCCGAAATTCAATTTGAAATGTATAGTACGCCCTTTTCATGAAGCCACAAATAAAAAATGAAAATAATACTTAAGATATATTAAGGAATTGAATTAACTTTTGTATTCTTTATTAATCTATTACATGTCTAAAATATTTTCAATTAAATTAAAATATACAAAAGAGGAAAATAAGTTGAAGCATGTGTAAACTATTTCTCAAAAGAGTTTGAATTACACACACATAAAAATACATATATTTACATGTAAATATAAAGATTGATGAAGCATATGATCATAGATTTATTAGAATCATATATAGATAGTTGGAGAAACTAATTAATACAAATTAAAATATGGTGATTCATTCCATCTCATAAACATCATTAATCCACAAAAAAAATATATAAACTTGTAAATGAATGATAGAATTAAACTATAAAATTGAATTTTAATAGATCAAACTACAATATATAACAAACTTGGTGCATAAAAAGATACAAAAGCGGTAAATATTTAACAAAAACAAAAATAAAATGGGAGATTAACTGGAATCATACAAATTGAGTATTAAAAGAAATATGAAAACAAAATCAATTTGTATTCTTCTAGAGGAATCCAAACACACAAATACAATGAGGCCTTATACCATTACGCCAACTATTCGAGTTGGAAAAAACTACAACTCATTGCTGCTTAAAACCATACAAGTATATCGGAAAAAGGTAATAATGTAGTGAAGAAATCCCTAAACTTTTGTAGTTTTTCACATTATACTCACAAATCAAGTTGAATTAATGGGAGACAACACTCATGTGATATTGTAAATGAGCAAATTACTTTCCTGTATTTTTAAAAATAGATCAATATACTTTCCCGTATTTTTTAAAATGGAACAATTTATCCCTCTGTTTAGGAAGGTAAATTGCTACTTTTTTTATAAGAGAATAATTTGCTCATTTATAATATTACAAAAAAATAAATTGCATTAAACCCTATTATAGTACACATGACTGAATAGTGAAAATCAATCAATATGCGATTACTCCAACAATCACTCGCCCAATCAAAAATAGTACTTTGTTGTCTGTATCGAGATGTGGGATGCTGGAAGATAAGGCTCCCATTCATGAGATGTTGCCAACTACTATAACTTTAGTACAAAGTTGTAATTAATTATGGGAGGCAATTAATTTTGTGTTCCTATTCTATCTGAGCATAAATAAGCATAGAATATATGATGTGCGGATCATGTTTGGATATATATGACTAATTACAAAATGCCTCGATCATAAATTTTAGAGTAATTTACGACGAATTCTCCTGAGATTTGACATATTATAAATACATTATCGTTGTTTGAAAAATTACTAACATCCTCTGATTTTAGCGGTCATCCCAATCCGTTGGTCCCTTCTGGAGGATAAGGCTCCCATTCATGATTCTGTGTTGCTTTGGGCCTAGAATATATGATGTGTGGATCACGTTTGGATATATGTCTTAAAGAACCAAGTAGAATGTGCCTATAATCGTAATTTTTATACTTTAGTTGGTTCTGAATTCGTGTGTAAGCATTAGGGTCGTATTGATCCGAACCCTACATAGTCTAAACCCAAATATGATAGACTTATTTGTACTATCTAATTTAAATTGCACAAGTGGTTCACATGAAATCGTACAATTCGGTCATAAAATATATGTTGTCCTTACACTTGGTATACTTGCAACCCTAGCTTTTGGTAGAAGTTTAATTTCTAAACAACCTTATTGATTTAAGCATCCAAGGGCTATAATCAGGATTTTCTCGGTGTTATTCTCACAAGCTCTATCTTGAGTGACTTATATGAGGTTATTGGAGGTTATCGGACCTGATTCGGGATTTATTAGAATTGAAGCACTACAAGACAATTGTTTAATAGCCACGAAAATTGGATGTTGAAATTAGAGTCGAGCTAATTAGCAAGTAAAATCTTAGTGCGAATACACATTATTTATATATATATTTTAAACAATTCATTGATAAATCCTTTAGCAAGTAAATTTTCGTTGCTATTCATTAGCAAGTATATTTCTTATATTAAATAATGTAAATTAGTAACGGGAATTCAAACTCAAATCAATACAAATGCTTTTTTTTTTTTTTTTTTTTTTAAGTATTGAAGATAAAATAAATATAAAATAAGAATACTTATTTCGTAAAAACGTGCATACAGTATGGGTCTTATGGTATGGTAGTTAATTATTTAATAGTAACTACAAATTGTGTTTGTAAAACCCTATCTGACTAACTTCATTTATGATACTTTCGACAAAATGATCAGCAGTATCCAAATATGAAAAGCAGAATCAAAATGCAACAAATGAAAAATTATTTTTTTTTTTTTAAGAATTTATAATAAAACAAAAAGTTTTAACTAATTGCATTCTTAGTCCCGTAGTTATAACCATTTGACACTTTAGTCTTGTAATTTATTAGGATTGTAAAATGATCATTCACATTTTCTAATTTCGTGGATTTAGCACAAAAGGCTGAAATTAATATAGTATAGTACAGATTATGTACTAATTGTAAGACAACAAAATCACCCTCTTCAATTATATATAGTATAGATTATGATACTGATTGTTCATTAATTTATTATAAACCGAATGAGTACTAATAATTATTAACATGGATCAACTTTCGTCATTTAATCAATAATTAACCCAAAATATTAGATAATAATACTATAATGAAAGATAACATGAGTGACAAGATTTTGTGGCAATTTCACAATTATCGCTAAAAATATATAATAACTGACAATAATTATAGTTTTCCCGTACTATAATTTTGAAGCACTTATTAGTGATCAGAATTCTATTTAAGTTGTCACTATTGATAGTTGATGACATGTTTATGACAATGAGTTATTGATAGCATCGACATAATTACAACTATATTTATTGTTACTGTATAGTCATTATTTATATGTCACTAATTATTTTTAGTATCACTTTTTTTAAAAATATATTTGTGCACTAATTATTGTTACGGACAATTTTTATAGAAAAATATTATTACTATTAAAATTATAAATTCTGTCACTGTTAACTTTGTCGCTAATTTATTAATACTAACATTGAACTGCTATAATATTGTCGCTAATTATTTACATTGGAAAATCATATAATATTTGACAGCTCTCATACCAAAATATTGATTTGCAAATTTATCCCTACTAAACTAACCATGAAAGAGTACAGTAAGATCTCTTTCGTAACTTCTTCTCTCCTGTCACCAGCCATTGTCATAATCGTGTTTACACCACAACTCCTCGCCCCACAACTCCATTGTCCACGGCCTCCAAAAGCAAGAGAAATGGAAGAATCTACTGAATCAGTGAAGAGAAGCTATGGTGTAGTTTTCAATAGTTCTACAAGAAGATTTTGGGGCAAAAAAAAGTGTGGCATGTTGGCCCTGTTGAGTTTGAGCTTCAGCGGTCGCCGCCAGCAACAACAGATGAAGAAGTTGAGGCTGATGAAGGTGGTGGAGTTTCTGGAGCTTCAGACTTACCTGGACCAGCTAGTGCCTTAGCCATTTTAGATCATGGATAGCAAATATAAGGAAAACGTGTTTTTAGCTTTTACATTTTTGTATTGCATAGTTACGATTTGGTAGCTGGCAGGCTGAGTCATTTATTCCGCATCTCATAGGTCCACGTCATATGTAGTTGGTTGGAGGTAGTTACCTTTCTGTTACAACTGCATAGTTGGAGGTAGTGATTTATTCGGACAACTTCTCTCCTGTGGCTAAGGCAGTAACTGTACGCATCTTCCTCACCATGGTTGTTTCTTATGGTTGGCCCTTGCAACAGTTAGACATAAATAATGCATTCCTCCATGGTTACTTGGACGAAGATATATATATGCAGCCACCTTGATCAAGGTTATGTAGCTCCAGCTGGAATGTTCTGCAAACTTAACATTCTCTATATGGCTTAAAGCAAGCATCACGCTAGTGGAACTTGGAATTTACACTGAAGCTTAAGGCATTCGGCTTCTCAAAATCAGGCCATGACCACTGCCTGTTCACTAAACCCTGTGATGGTGGTCTCATGGCCCTTCTGGTTTACGTAGATGATGTCCTCATCATTGGACCAGCCATGGCCGACATCCAGGCAGTCAAGAGCTATCTCCACCAGCAGTTTACATTAAAGATCTTGGCGACACGAGGTACTTCCTTGGCCTCGAAATTGCTCGCAGTACTGCAGATATTTACGTAGTCCAGACCAAGTACATAACAGACATTCTTCATGACACGGGCCTAGCTCATGCCAAGGCCACCTCCACCCTTTTTCCTCAGGGTCTCAAGCTAAGCATTGATGGTGGCTCCCCATTGCACACCCCTGATTCTTATTGCCGATTGGTCGGCCGTCTGTTGTATCTAAGCTTCACACGTCCTGACATTGCTTACAGCGTCCAACAACTCAGTCAATATCTGGCCCCCGGCCTTGTGAGTCTCACTGGCACGCAGCCTTGCATGTGGTGCGCTATTTGAAAGGGTGTCCCTCTCTTGGTCTCTTTCTCCCTGCTCATAACTCCTTCGAGCCTCGTGTGTTCTGTGACGCGGATTAGGCCTCATGCACGGATTCCAGGCCTTCTCTCACGGGCTTCTGCATCTTTCTTGGTGATGCCCTTGTTTCCTGGAAGACCAAGAAACAGTCGACAGTCTCCCGGTCCACGGCTGAAGCCAAATATCGAAGTATGGCCTCCAGTGTGTGTGTGAAATGCGCTGGATTTCTTTTTTGCTCTCTGATTTTGGCGTCCATCTTCACCAGCCCATAACACTGTTCTGTGACAATAGAGCTACCCTACACATTGTGGCCAACCCTGTTTTTCACGAACGTACCAAGCACATCGAGCTTGATTGCCACCTTGTCCGCAATGCCTTTAAGGAAGGCTTCATTGCCCCATCTCGTGTCCGCAGTTCCAACCAGCTTGCTGACGCCTTCACCAAACTACTCCACCTGAAGTCCTTCTCCTCCTTGACGTCCAAGTTGGGCCTGGTTTCCTTGGCCCCCAGTCCCACTTGTGGGAGGGCTGTTGAGTTTGAGCTTCAGCAGTCGCCGCCAACAGCAGCGGATGATGAAGTTGAGGCTGATGAAGGTGGTGGAGTTTCTGGAGCTTTAGACTTACCTGGACCAACTAGTGCCTTATCCATTTTAGATCATGGATAGCAAATATAAGGAAAATGTGTTTTTAGCTTTTACGTTTTTGTATAGCATAGTTACGATTTGGTAGCTGGCAGGCGGAGTCATTTATTCCGCATCTCATAGGTCCACGTCATATGTAGTTGGTTGGAGGTAGTTACCTTTCTGTTACAACTGCATGGCAGGGAAACTCGGTTTGTATTTAAACTAGGGTTCGAACTCCCTAAGAAGCAATTGATTCAGCTTTATTCAAATCTTCCCTCTCCAACAATGGCTTCCTGCAGTTTCAGTCTACTCACTCACGTTCACACATTTAATAGGCCCCTCTTTTCTTATGCAACAGAAGAATGACAGATATCATTTTTGTACCATTCAATAATAATCTTTTGCAACTACAGATAATTTGTTTTCGGATGAAGAACAATGCAGCTCATATATAAGTTGATTTATTTAGAGTTTGATGCTATCAATTAAATACTACAGTAAACAAGTCCTCAATGTCCTCTCTCTTTTTTGTTTCATGTTGTTTCAAAGTCTCCTCTCATTATGTTACTTATTACACAATTATATCATTGTCTAGAAATAAAAAAAAATTCTAGTTTAGTGACTTGCACTTTTATCATTGTTTAATATCAGGTATGCAAGTGATTGTGAAAAGCTGACAATATTGCATTCCTTTCATTTTCTGGAATGCAAATTATGGAGACTTTTTGCAATGCGATGCTCAAACACAAAGGCATAGAATGAACTGATGTTATTGATTTACATATATGTTTAATTTATCTTCTATTGTTTGGTTTTAATGTTTTAATGCTTTTACTAGATGTGATATATATACATACTAATTTATAGGTATAATTTAGAATATTCTTTTAATATCAAATTATGTTATATTAGTTGCCAAATGAGTTATAGCTAAAAAAATAATGAGTATGTAAATTGTGTAAAGTTAAATTATAAATATACAACTTTATTGTATTTACAATTAGAAGATTTTTTGTGCTTGACATCATGGAAAAGGATAAATGGTAACAACATAAAAGTTGCTTTTCTAATGCACCAGAGTGAGCTGTTGAGGAATTATAACATTTCTTCTCTTATTGGGGCATTTCTTTTAGATAATAATGTAGAAATGATGTCTTTTTTTAAATATGATTTTGATTTGAAGACTACATCAATGTTGAATAATGTTATAATATCTTAACTTTTAGTCTCTTATTTAGTTATTGAAATTTTTTTATATTACGAATTATATATTAATTTTATATCTTAATGGTTATGTGATATTTCTACATGCAGGTGTAGTTTGACAAATGTTTTTATTATCAAATCATGATACATTTGTTGTAATAAATGAGCTAGAATTGAAAAACTTTATAACATGAAAATTGTGTGTACTCAAATTAATTACAAATATTCAATTTTACTCCATTTATAATTAGAAAATTTTTTGTATTTGTAATTTCTCCTTGATGTAATTTGTAGTCTTACTTTACTACTGTTTCAATCAATATTAGATATAATTATTCTGAGTAATAAAAATGTTATGCATTATCGGACTCTTTTGTCATAAATATTTAAGCTGAAAATTAATATAGGACATAAGGCAATAATATTTGTACGAAATTACTTCAAAAAATTCCATGTAATCAGAACTTGATACAATAAAGTTAGAAATATATATTATTATTGAATTATACAAAAAAGAAAAAATATGCGTGCGGGAACCGCGTGCAACGACAGCTAGTTATATAAAAAAAAATTGTAATGCTTTGATCAATGTTAATATTAATAACGGGTATATTTTTCTAAATTTATATGAAAGGGATCAAAATGCAAAAAAATACTTAAAAGAAGGAACAAAATGATTTATTGTAAGAAAAAACGAAAATTTCTCCAGAGTAGTATGAAAAAATCACAGAGCGGATAGACTAATTTAAAATAAATTTAAAATATAAGAATTATTTTAACATTAAAATAAATATTGGGGGCTAAAATAAATTTGAACCTGTTTACTAATATTAGTTCCTTTCTTGCAGGATGTATTTGGATTTTAGGAAAGAATTCGGATGAAAGATTTCAAACGACTTCATTTGAAAAAAAAAAAAAAATTCATCAATATTCAACAAAACACAATTTAAAATCGAAACTGAAGGATTTAAAATCTTTTAAATTAAAAATTATCCAAATAAATTTTAAAAAACTAATTAGTAAAAATTTAAAATCCATAGTTTAAAATATTTAATGCAAGGTAAGTTGTATATCAGTTCAAATTTTCTGGGAGCATCTTAGTGGGAATATCCCCTTTGTATAATTTAGTTCGACAAATACTTCTCTTCACATGTGGTCCAAATGTCAATTATTGTATTTCGTGACGCAGCGCCCCGAAAATGAAAGTACCGACAAATTATATTTCCCTGATTGCGACTTTGTACCAGAAAGAGGCAAAAACGTGGAAAATTATTCAGCTGCGGAGACAAGCGACTTCGGCTTATAATTATGGCCCACATGTGATTTTCCTCAATTTGGAGTCTACCAATCATTTTTTCCTATCAAATTCTGCATGTGCCACGTTTTGTTTTTACTCATATATATCTATGAATTATTATATATTATTAGTTTATTTATTTATTTATTTATTTATTTATTTATTTTATTATTATTATTATTATTATTATTATAAAAGTGTGAATGATTTGTTATGTTTTATGTTTTTTTCTTTTTTTAAATGCCAATTATGCCAGCCACGTTGTCTCTATGTTCCATCGTGCTTTTCACCACTGCGGTTTGCCATTCGCCACTAGATCTGCCAGGCGGTGCCCTGTTCCTCCACAACTAACACCTCAGATCTCAGCGCGGTGCACACCACCGCATCGACTCCGCCGCGCGATTCCACCTCCCTTCACCTTAATCTGACCTCCGTTCACACCACTCACACCTCCAAGCCATGCTCGTCGATATTATTTCAGCCATTAGGACCTGCTATGTACCAGCCCCGTCTCTATCTTTTGGACCCAAATTTGTCCTGATTTTTATTTTTTTCTTTATACTAGCCATCAACGCACACGGTTCTCGCGTGCACAATTTTTGTTTTAAGTGTAAATAAAGGTAATCGTAAAAATTCTTCTAATTATAAATAAAATAAAATTATTCATTTTAAATTTGAGTGCACCCAATTCTCATACTCATAGTGTTTTTAGTTATAACTCGTTTATTACAATTGATGTTCATTTGTACTATGATATTATAAGATTATAAGTAACTTACAACATAAAGAAAAATCTCATAACTAAAAAAATTTCAATACCAAAGAAAATATTAATGAATAATGAAAACCACATATAATTTTTTTCAATGTAAAAATACTAAAAAATATAAAAACATAGAAGATAAATATATGCACATATATTTCTTTGGTTTCCGTCTTGGTGCTCGGACAACCTAAAACAAAAGTTTTTTAAATCTACAATTAAAAAAAAGTATTAGTAATTTAATTTATTCATAAATGAAAGCCAAATCAAAAATGAAAAACAGTAGAGACAAAATGATTTCTATTAAAACTTTTCCACAATGTGGATACTTGTTAAAATTTTGTCAAAATTAGATAATTTTGTCAAGTTGCTCAATCATAATAAGATTTGATTAATTTCAATCAAATATCAATCCTTCGAAAGATGAATTACAATGAAACAAAAATAAGAATTTTATCCGAAACTCAATGCCGCAATTACTCCACATTTCTTTCATTTCCAGTTACTTCCCCCTTTTCTCAGAGCATAGGATAAGTATCAATTGAACTTTAGATGATCAACAATACCACATGAACTACAAAAAAAGAAAAATCAACAATAAACCCAGTCGATAAATTAGGATAGAATTAGCATTTATCTATAACATTGACCAACACTGAAGACTTCAAACGAACTTACCGGTGACTCAACTCCAAAGAGAAGCGAGTAGGTCGCGGCAAAGGTAGCTGTGCATCACATGGGCAGTCAATTAGCCATCAAACCCAGATAAATGTTGTGTTGCTCTGAAAGAGAGGAAGAGAAAGAAGGAGGATTTTACGTGGGATGTGGGTTGTGTGTGTGTGTGTGTGAGAGAGAGAGAGAGAGAGAGAGAGGTGTGAGATGTGGGAAAAAAATATATGAGGTGGAAGACCTTTTTTTATTTTTTTTATAGTTTAATTAGTTTAATGAGAGGGTATTTTAAGTAATTCAATATTTTTGTATGAGAACTGCCAAAAATAGTGTAAATTATCATTTATGCCCTTCACAAATTAGTTAATTCCTTTTGTTGAAAGAAAATGATAATGGAATTATGTAAAAAGTAAAGGGAAAATGTTGTAAAAGGCAAAAAAAAAACTTTCACTTTGGACACAAAAGTGGATTTCTTTTTATAATTAGTATAGATAGTTACATTTTTTGTAGTTCATTATTTTTACCCAAATTATTGAAATTCATATTCTAGTATAAAATTTAAAAACCCTAGATTTTGAAATTATGAATGTTTTATCATCATTTCTTAATTTTTTATTTTACAGCTGCTATCATTCTTTAAGATAAAAGGAAAATTCACAAACACTACAAGAAAATAGATTAATATCAACGAAAAAATTTGTTGTTGAAATCAGCGTCGAGCTAATTAGCAAATAAAATTCTCGTCGCTAATAATATATATTTTAAACAATTCGTTACTAAATTTTTTAGCAAGTAAACCTTCGTTGCTAAATTCATTACTCAGTAAATTTCTTGTATTAAATAATGCATTAGCAACGAAAAGTTTACTTGCTAATTAGCTTGACGCTAATTTTTTTTTTTTTTTTTGTTGCTATTGATTGTTTTTCTTGTGTAGAGATATCAGTATATATATTTATCTATTTTCATAAATGATACTAATGCATGCCCGATAAATATAATTCATTTATCATATATATAGTTTAGTCAAAAAAGTACAAAACGACTGAAAAATAATTAATAAATGAACACTCCTCTTCTTATGACGAACTCATTTATTTAAAAAAGAAATGAAAGAAACCATATTCAAAATGCAACCATGACCACGAGATATTGATAATGTTACATTATTTTGGCCTTATGGACGACACAAACACAAAATCAAAATATAACATATAGACTTTTAATTTCTTTTCTTTCATCTCTGCTTCAATTGATTTACCATTGCACGAATTGCAGATGAAGTCATGCAAAGCCGTTCAAATTCACACCGGCGAGTAATTGGATTCTTCTGAGAGCAACCTGCAATGTCTCATCATCCATACTTGCAAAGCTAATTCTGAACCAGCCCGCCTCGTTGCAGTGAAACGTGGATCCTGGCAACACATTCAGCTTGAAAACGTTGATTATCGTCTTCCACAACCTCGTTTCGGCTTCGAATGTCGGCTCTGTAAGAAGGTGCCTTAAGTCCATCCAACAATACACCGCACCATTGCTTTCCAAGCATTTGATGCCGGCTTTCTCCAGTCCTTTTATGAAGGTGTCGTGCCTCCTCTTCAGCCTGGCCGCGCTCTCTGACAAGAATTTGTCGATGAATTCTTCGTCAGACAGCATTGATGCTATGAAGTATTGGGTTTGGGACGAGACTAAGCATGCTGTCGACATTTTGCGACATAGATTCATGACGGTATCGTTGTATGAGTACACTATGCCGACTCTGAACCCTGAAAGCCCCAAGTCCTTAGCCAAACCGTAGAGTACGTGTATGAGATTGCGATTGCATTCCACCTTTTCAATTATCTCCGAGACGCTGACGAATTCCGGGGAACGGAAGACTGTGGCGGCGTACACTTCGTCGCAGAGAAAGTGGATTTGCTTGTCATTGATGAAGGAGACTAGAGTTGTCAATGTGGCTCTATCCACTGTGACGCCTAAGGGGTTTGAAGGGTTAGTGATGACGAGGCCTTTCACTTTGATGTTTGCTTTCTGGGCATTTTCATATGCTTCTTCAAGAGCTTCTCTTGTTATTTGAAAGTTGTTTGAGCTTTCACAAACAACTGGGAATAATTGCACACCAGTCCTCCATTTTAAGAACCTGTCAAATCTGTCAAGAGAATCCAATGCCAAAATATAATTAGAGATAAACTCCGTACGAAAAGAATTGAAATCACAAAAAATTTTAAAAAAAAAAAATACGAGATCAAAATGATGTAGAGTTCAACACCCCAAGTCTTTTTCACTTCCAACACCTTTTTCACATGCATAATTTAATCATTCTACTGGTGGTGTCAATGTAATTATCCCAAAAAAAATTGTAACTTACCCAGGATACCAAGGTGAGGGGACCAAAAATGCATCTCCAGGATCAGCCAAGCAGAACATTACCATCTCCATAGCTCCTCTTACTCCTCCAGCCATTACTATTCTGTCTGGATCGAAATTCACCTTTCCACCTCTCACCTTCTTCATAATCTTAGCCACACCCTACGCACATCAAACATAATTAAAGCTGCACATTATTACAAAGAAACAACTCATCATAACTATTAAATTCTTACATGTCTGAATTCAGGCAAGCCATGAAAATCTTGGAAGGCTGCAATGTTCTTGAAATCATCAGCTCCTTCAGGACTGCAAACCGATGCTCCCGGATTTTTCTTAATCCATTCCGCAATCAACTCATAGGTAAGCTGCAAACGGGACAACATCGAAAATTTATTAATATGATCAATTAAATTGGATAACTAAATATTATTTGAAAAACATAAATAAAAGAGAAATGGGGAAATTAACCTTGTTTTCAGCCACGGCCATTTGTATAATTCCATTAGGGTTTTTGGTGGGATGGAAAGGATCACTGTCGTAAACTTGCTTCACACTAAAATAAGGTGAGTTTTCACCATGATACGTGTTGGCTATCTTGGACAAAACTTGACTGTTATCACACTTAAATTCCATTCTTTCCCTAGCTACTCTGTGTGTGTGTGAGAGAGAGAGAGAGTATATCTTGTATGTGAAGATTGTTGATCAATGGTGCATGGAAAAGAATGAGGAGTGGATATTTATAGGGAAAGAAATGAGGGGGAATATTTTATTATTACTAAACAAATTAGACATATGGTGCATATACTGTAGTCACATGCCATTTTGTCTTCGCTTAATAGTTAAAGCTAATCGATACCGTCCATACACAAATTGATTACATGTTCAAGTCTCATTGAACGTGTGAATATTTGTTCACATGCGCATTGGAATACCAACGTAGTTTTTGCAGGTTTTCATTTAAAAACTCGTAAAATATTAGACCCAAAAATCCAAAGTCGAGCACAATGTAGACAAACAACTTTTTGCTCCCATCATATTTGTATATAAATATATATATATATATATACATTATTGATGGCATCTGACCTCAACTATATGTTAGTTCCAGATAATAGTTGATAATAATTAAGCTAAGATCTAACTGATTGCAAATTAAAACGACATTTTAATATAAATATATACAATGAATAGATTTGCATGATTGTAAAAATCATGACCACACATTCTTCACGTTGTGTTAGTTTGTGGTCACAGTAACATCCATAAAATCTTGTATACGATCACAATGACCTCAAGATGGCCAATTCCCAAGATGGCAATTAAGAACATTAAAAGATCGTTAGGTTGATTAGGAGGTTCTCAATTAATATTCTTCGATATTTAAATTAATTAGGCATGAGATTGATGGAAAAATTGCAAGATTTTTTTAATAATAAATGACGTACTTTAACCTAAAATAATTTTGAAAAAAAAATTATAAGATCAAATGTCCATATATATACATGTCCACGTGACGTGGCGTGATCTCAACCTCTTAAATATTAAGTGATCAACGACTACTGTTAAACATAAAATATGTGGTTGGACAATAGTGATGTGAAATTTCTGAACTCAACTGCTAAATCTATTACATCATCAGTCTCAATTACTATCACGTGGCAGTGAAGTAGTAGCTAGGCTGATTAGATAGGGGTTGCTGTAGTTGGGCACCGAGGAAGAATTAATTGGTAATTTTATGATTATGTACGAAAATTTATTGTATACAAAGTTTAAAGTTAAAACTAACTTTAAGTTAAATAAATTTTTTTTTTAAAAAATATCGTTATAATATTTAATCAAATTTCTTATCTAGTTAAAAGCACTAATTTAAATTTCTATTAAAATAAGCAAAATCTTTTAATTATTGTTTAAAAATATAGAAATTAATGGTATACAAATTTTAAAAAATAACTTCTATTTAAATAAAATTTTAAAATAATCTCGTTATAGTATTTAATTAAATTACTTAACTAGTTATAGTTAATTTTTAAAATAATCTGGTTATAGTATTTAATTATATACTTAACTAGTTAAAAGCACTACTGTAAATTTCTAATAAAATAAGCAAGAATCTTTTAGTTCTTGTTTAAAATATTGAAATTAATGGTATACAACTTAATTTTAAAGTTAAAACTAACTTTTATTCAAATAAATTTAAAAGAAATTATCCTTATAGTATAAATTACCCAACTAGTTAAAAGCACTAAATTAATAAAATAAGCAAGAATCTTTTAGTTATTGTTTAAACTATTGCTTTCTGAAATACAATTATTAAATAGGCAACTAAAAATATGATATAATGTATTTCATTATAACTCAATAGTTAATATAATTTATATCTATTGTATTTTTCTTAATTTTTTTTATTCCTTATTGGCATGTACATCACATGTCGAATTATATTTATTCGACCTCGTAGATGCATGAATCACCAATTATTTTGTTGCCGACAATTTTCAATAAAAGTTAGTTTTATTTTGAATTGACATTTCATTCTCTATTCTATTCAACAGGGCTTCATCACTGGTTGCTTCCAGGTAATGTGGCACGTTAATATGATTGATTTATATTTATTATTCTTTTCATTTCCCTTATCTTTGCACTTTTCCTCCCCCTTTCATTTTATTTTTCCTCTAACTTTAAACTAAACGAACCCTAATTGAATAGACTAATTGTTAGACGGACGTTAAACTCAAGAAAGAATTAGTAAATGCCCGAGCAATGATGGGGTATTTGTAATATGCCAAACTTCATGAGAGCTTATGTAATTCACCTTTTTCTTTTTTATCTATATTACGTGGGGCAAAACGTTTTTTAAGTCCTATAAGATTAGATCATTATTTTATTTGGTACCATAATTTAGGTAGGTGATGATTTCAGTCCCATAAAATACGAATTCAGGTATTTTTAGTCCCAAAAAATCATGTGCCTTGCACATATCTGTTAACAGCTTTTAACTTGAAACTAAAACTACTTAAAGTCGTGGGATTAAAAATACCTAAAATCGCATTTTATGGGACTAAAAATACATAAAATCATGACCACATCCTTTAACTTGGGGCTAAAAATACATAAAATTATATTTTATAGGACTAAAATCGTCACATGCCTAAGTTGTGCTACCAAAAAAGTAATGACTCAATCTTATGGGACTAAAAAGAATTTTAATTCATATTAATTACGCAATTCATCATATCATTCAAAACATTCAAATTTAAATATTGAGACAATACATCAATAAATCAAATCAATAAATATATAAAATAAACCTAAAAAATAATAAACTACAATAATATATATATATAATTCACATTTATAATATTTGAACTCACAATATTTTGATTGTGATACATCAACTTAATCAATCAAACAAGATGTCGTTGGCACAAATCACGTACACTATTCAGCACATGGAAATCAAAATTAATATATATAGGTAGGCCTTCACATCAATAATTTGAATATTGTGGACACGAACACGTATACGAATACGAGCATCACACCCACAACACAAACGTGGGACGCTTCGAGATAAGGCCCGAAACCGAGGAACTCCAATCCATCCATCGAGTTGTCGCCAACTTATACAAAAATACAGTACAATCATAATTATTTGTTTATTTCTATCTTCCACGTTGAGCTTCCGAATTAATTAAAGTTGTACTCCACGCAAACCACGGCAATTATTACGTGAGATCTATTCTTTAAGTGTTGTTACCATATGTTAAACCTAAATTAGGACGAATTCTCATTAAATTTGATATAATTATAAATATTTTTTTATTTTTTGAAAAATTGTTAATATTCTTTTGATTTTAACAATCGTCTAATACTACAAGAAAATATGATATTAGTAATAAAATATTAAATGATAATTTTAAAGTTGTCACTAAAAATATATATTAAGTGACAATATTTTTTATCTTGTTATTATATAATTATTAGTGACAAAAATTGTGTATAAAACTGTCACTAAATACAATTAATGACTCATCTATAGTGACAATATAGTGACAACAATTATTTATTGTCATTCGATTGTCACTATACATGAGTCACTAATTGTATTTAGTGACAACTTTGTGCACATCTTTTTGTCACTAATAATAATTTTTACAAAATAATAGTAATTATTAAAATCATAAAATTTATTATTGTGCTAAAATAAATATTCTTGTCACTAAATATATATAATTAGTGACATTGAAATTGTCACTTGATTTTTTTGTCGCTAATCTTCTATTTTCTTGTAGTGTAAGAACTACTTCAATTCGTTAGTTTTCGTTACATTTCCATCCATTTTAAACTGACCAAGATCCTTTTGTGGACTATGAATTGTAATTTTATATATCATTTGAAATCTTTTAATTTTTTTAGACCAAGTGGATGAATTTTTTACAATTTTTGAAAATTTTCATCTATCTTGTCTATTTTTTTTTCAATTTTTAATTTCTTAAAAAAGACATAATAAGGAAAAAGTTGATCTTCCAAATCTCCATTCAAGAATTACATAATTTTATTAAATATCAGGGGTATATATATATAATTGTCCAACCAAAAACTTAACGGGTATTCGTAATTATACCCATAACCTCATGGGAACTTTTGTAGGTTATGGGTATAATTACGAATATCAGGTATATATGTGATTGATCAATGCTTAATTCACATGCTAATTTAGGGCTTATTTATTATTATAATATAAAATAATTCTAAAATATGTGAATTAATAGAAATGGTGCAAGTCGAACTCACAAAATTCGACTTCACCATTTTTTAATATTTTTTTATAAAAATTGAAGTCGAACTCAGGGAGTTCAACTTTCACTTTTTTGTTTTTTTAAATATATTTTTATTAATTTTAATATTTATAATTTTATAATGTCACCACCATCAATTTTAATTTTACAATTTCCTCAATTTTAATTTTAATATTATATATAAAAATTTTAATTTTAACAAATAATTTAAAAATTACACCCACCCAAAAATTTATATTTACACAAAAAAAAAATTAAAAATTAATTTATTGAAAACAAATACAATCAACTATTATAATTATTATTATCCTCTACGACCCATCACCGACGCATCAGCTTGTCTTGAATGACCCTTTCTTTGTTGGTATTGTTGTCTATCCCGCGTTTGTGCCCAATCCATCTCGTTATGAATACATGATGTTTGGGTTCTACCAGGACGAATGATGCTACACAGAGTAATGTCATGGACCAACACAAATTCTGAAATATCCCAATAATCTTCCGCCATCAAAGGGTGAAAAGACTTAAAATATGTTCTCCTGTAAGCCATTAAATCGTAATAGTCATTAACCATTGATGCGGCATTAATTCTATATGCAGTGCATATCTTTTGAGCATGTGAGCATGGGATGCCGAATTGACTCCATTTGGCACATGAACATTCTCGTGTGGCAATTATGACGACGTGAGTTTTGAATCCATGTCCAATCTGACTCTTTATTGCAACTGAGGCAGACTGTTGATACTGACTGTATCTCGTCACAGCATGTTCAACACTTTTTTCGAACCAACGTTGGAACAATTTGTATGCAAAGTTCGTCCACGGTTGGTTATTGCTTAACATGACACCACTCATTGCCCATCCTCTCACGAAAATAGTGGACTGCACGAGCAAATGTTATTTCCACTACTGCAGTCACAGACAAACGACGAGCCCCTTTCAGAACTCCGTTAATGCACTCTGATATGTTGGTTGTGAGAATACCGCACCGTCATCCGCCATCGTGAGAAGCTATCCATTTTTCCTTTTCAATCCCGTCTAATTACACAAACACTTCTAACTTGTGTGTCTTTATCTCGTCCATGGTTCGATTGAACTTTCTGATTTGATATTTAGAACTAGCTCTCCAACAAAGGTATTTCAATTCCACATTCTTGTAGCGATTGTTGAAATTAGAACATACGTGCCTCAAGCAATATCTGTGCACTCCCTATGGTGGCACAAAAATCGAAATTGCTTTTACTGCTCGAATGAGACATGCATTACGATCAGAAATAAGGCACATCCCAAATTGTCCTCTTATAATATGTTTGCTCAACATTTGAAGAAACCAGGTTCAAGATAATTCGGATTCTTCATCGACAATAGCAAATGCACGAGGAAGTACCTGTTGATTCCCATCCATGGCAGCTGCAATCAACATTTTGTGCTTGTACTTTGTGTATAAATGTGTTCCATCTACACTGATGACATTGCGGCAGAATTGGAACCATTCGATACACAGTTTGAATGCCCAGAAGACATATTATATCACGTATGCATTGCTTGACCGCTAAAAGTATTTATGCTCCTATTAAACAATCGTCCCTTCATTATACTTTTGGAAAGCTCCCATGTAACTTGGTAGCTTTTAAACTGAACTTTCTCATGTGTTATAAACAGTTTCACGGGCCATCTTCAAACTGTACCATGCCTTTTGGTATGGTATGTCGAACCCTATATGGTCCTTCACAGTTTGTATGGCATGCTTGATTCCATATGAGGGGTCGCATTTTACCTGCCCCAATAATATCGTTAACAACACATATGTGGTCTCCCCCTCCCCCCATATTTTTTTTATTTCCCAATGCCCTTTTCTCGATTTTATTATTCCTCTAAGTTTCCATCTCACCACACATCTTAATAGAAAAAAAATAAAAAAAATACACGTTCTAGTAAGATAGTGATAGACGACTATACAATATTGATACGTACCAGGGGGTGCTATGTTTACAGATGACTTTTTATTTTTTTGGGTACTCTCAAGTACCACATACTCAGGCCGTGCATGCCGTATTGAATGATATTTCACCGCTCCTATTAAATGATCTTTATTTTTTAAAATCATTCCCACATCAAGTCTCCTTTCATTAGCAATGTAAAATTTTGCATACTTTGAAGACGGAACATCGATGGAGTCAGCAGGTATCTTCGGGAATGTACGATCAAAAAATGGTATAGAACGATAAAATATTTCCTCATTACTGCTATTTGGCATAGACGGTTCATTGGTTGGTGACATACATTGAGCGTCGGTTGCAAGTGTTTCAATCATGTCATTTATGTGAACCTCGTTCTCCAGTCGTGACCCTCTTCAATATATATATATTAAATTATACAATGTTGTGTCTATATAAGAATGTAAAATGCGTTGTTGTAAACCAATTTATCGTATTTCTTCAAACATTTTCAATTTACGCCAAATGTTCGTTGTTGTAAAGTCCTGCATAAAATATGGATAGAAGACAAGTATATGGTCCATGTGATGAAACCGTGTTGTCATCACAAAGACAACATAGGTCTAATGATGTGCCTGATAGCGATCTAGATGAACCCCTAAAGGCACAACGTGCGGATGACGCATTTTGGACACACTTCCAAGAGCATGCCCATATCATAGAGTGCTTGCAGTACTACACTAGATGGAATTTTATGGTGTGTATCAATGTGACAGGATTGTGCACGAACCGCATCTTATCACAACACTAGTTGAGCGGTGGCGCCTTAAAACACACACCTTTCACTTCACCGTAGGGGAAGTGACAATTACCCTACAAGACGTCCAAATAATTTTGTGACTCCCAATAGATGGTCTTGCTGTGACCGGAGTGGATCGAGAGAGATCTACTACAGAATGACAGGAATATTGTGCAATTTATTTGGGTTTTTATCCATATGATGTGGAACTCAGGGGTTCACGTGTGTCCATAAACGTATTTTGCGTCACATTACGCGGATCGTCATTGATGAAGACACACTGTTTGCGAATATTGTACAGTATGCACATTGTATGGCATTAATACTTTTCGGTGGGGGTGATGTTCCCTGATTCATCCGGGTATCTGGTATCATTACTATATGCATAGAAATTAGAGGATATCGGCGCCACCCGAAACTATAACTGGGGAAGTGTTGTGCTCCCATACTTGTATCGTGAATTGTTTAATGCCAGCAGCAAAGACAAAGCCCAAATTGGTGGCCCGTTGCAGTTACTCCAAGTAACGTTAAATATTTATATTTGTCATTAACTAACTTATTGCAATGTTTTATTTTTAACACAAGCTTATATTATTTTACAGATTAGGGCTTGATCGCGTATCACTCCAATAACACCTGATCTTGGTGATGATCATGTAATAATGGGGCTAATACAAACTTATAATAATCGGCTTCTTCCAATACCACAGTACGATGTAACGTGGAACAAAAGCCACAACTTCACCCGCACTATACGGTGGACTGTCCAGGTATTTGGAGATATGCTAGATAGCATGACGGCTAATCAGGTAAACAACACTCATCATAACGCATATTTATTTATGAATATTATTTACCCACTAATTTAACATCTTTGCTTTCATTTCAGTTTCTATGGCAGTCGTACGACATGAACTTGGATAACATTCTAGCCCACTGAGATGAGTTCAACCCCCAGTTGTGGACATCAATATGTCTTCTATTCTTTTATGCCATTGTGGAAATGCTTCATCCCGAACCGGTACTTCGCCGATTCGGAATGAGGCATGACATTCCACAGAGTAGAGACAGTTGGGAAATGAGCCTCCATAACATCTCCCTTAGAGCACGTGGGGGCATAGACTGGAGACTCATCACACAATATACGTTAGTAGATGGGATAGATGACACGAAACAATTGTGAACCGACCACCCGTTTCCAACGGAAGAGATACAAAAAATAGATATTGGGATTGGTATGATAGAATAATCCATCGATTCGTCTCATCATCTATTGATATACGTGCAGAGAGTGCCTATATATATATGGATATGTGGATATATGGATATATCAAAATTTTGAATAAATATCAAAATTTAAAACTGCAAATTAAAATTGATATATGGATATGATATTATTAAATTGAAATTGCTTGTGAAAATTCAACTATTTAGTGAATCTCTTAGTACTTGATTTTTTTAGTATTAGATAATCCTGAATACTTTACTCTTACATTTTTTTTTTATATCAGTTAATAGAATAAAAGTATTATAGCAACAAATGTGACATGAAAAATTAAGTTGTAACATAATATATTATTGATTAAGAAATAGATTATACCAATCGGTGCATATGAAAATAAGATTAAGAAGTTAAACTAAAAATATATAGCATTAAATTGCAATATAAAGGCAAAAATTAAAATTTTATACAATAATATTTCAAAATTCAGAAGGTAATAAAGCATGTAAATAATACTTTGATAATATTTTGATACTGAAATATAATTAAGATTATGATCTTACAATACAAAATATTGGTAATATTGTCCAATTTAAATTATATTTTTATAATAATAGTCAATAAATAATTAATTCATAATCATTTAGTGTCAATAAATTAAAAATCAACGACATTCAAAATATAGTAAAAGAAAACATATTACATACACAGACATGACATAGCGAAATCAAACAATAGCAAAGAGACACAATAAAACCTACGAATAAAAATTGATCAATTTTATTAAAATAGAATTTTTTCTAAAATCGAAAAACATTAAGTATCAAAATTTAAATACAAATAAAAATTATCAATATGATTAAATTAGAAGTGCTATTGAAATTTATAAAAGAGCTAACTCATTGATTTTATTTTAATATTAATAGGCTAAAAACACCATGTCCCCCCCCCTGCACCGCTAAGACATAGACATTGAAGAAGAGTATAGATAGTAATATAATAAATAATTTAATTTAAAACCTTATCTTATTGAGTAGTAAATTAACTAATATAATTGTAGGTCCTAACGAGAGATATATAACTATTTATGCTTTAAAAGGTGCATAAAAGTTGTAACATTTAGTCCCCTTTTATTATTATACACTTAACGCCCACATGGCATTTTCTTTCGAATATCCAGAGGGAAAGATGTTATGGAACCAAAATTGCTACTTTTTAATATTTACGGGACCGAAAGTGAGAATCCCAAAATCAATGGACCAAATTAAAATGTAAAGGACCTAAGTTACTGGCTGAAAATACTATTTACCCTTATGAAAATAAGAAAAGTTAAATGGTGGGTAAACATTAATACAATAACAATTAAAAGCATAAAATTTTAAAATAATTATATACTAACACATTAGTATAATTATATTTTCATATTAAGAAAATTAATAAATTTTGAGAATAAACTTAGTACTAAAATAGTAAATAAAAATTGAGTTGACTATGTAGAAATTAGAAAAGAAAATGATAAATAAATAAGCCAATGAGATTAATATGTTTTTCGAGTAATAAATTTATAAAAGTAAATTAAAAATTTAAAAAGTATGAGTACTACAAAGAATAAAATTTGATATATGAATAGAATATTATTAAATTAAAATTGCTTATGAAAATTCAACTATTGAGTGAATCTCTATGACTTGATCTTTTTAGTATTAGATAATCCAAATGTTTTACTTTTATATCTATTGTCTCTTTTATAACGGTGAAATTTTTTATATATAATATTATTTCAAAATTTAGAAGCTAATACAGCATGTAAATAATGCTTTGACAATATAAAAAATTTGATACTGAAATATGATTAACATACATTATAGGATCTTACAATACAAATATTGATACTATGGTCCAATTTGATTATAGTTTTATAACAATAGTCAGCAATAAATTAAAATAAATGACATTCAAATATAGTAGTAAAAGAAAACATACAACACACATACAAAATGTAACAAAAAATAAAACAAAATTAAACCACAGAAAATAGGTATAATAAAACCTACAAATAAAATTGATCAATTTATTTTATTAAATTGAAATTTCTTCTATCCAAGATAAGGAGCTTTGACTAATTATTTTTATTTTCATATTAATTTTTCACATATCATTACTTTATATTTTCATATTAATTGGTTTGACAATAATGAAATAATCATTAGTGAATATACGAAATACAAAATTTTAATTTTGGGAATATCTTTTTATTCAATAGTACTAATTAAATTTAGAAAGTCAATTACAAATAATAGAATTGAATAATTTCCTTATCAATTTAAATAATTATTATCAATTTGTTTGAAAAATATAATTGTATAATACTAATGTTTCAATGACAAAAAAATGAATAATATCAAGAACTTATGATAAATAATATATTTACTTTTAAAAATATATATGTGCACGTGCATCGTACGTCATGCTTTATAGTAAACCAAAATATATATATATATATATATATGTAGCTAGTACTTATTTAAGCAAATGTTGTACACGCATTTGAAATTATTGTTGGAGGCATATTGTTGTAGTGCATGAGAATATTCGCAATTGTAAAAAAAAATTAAAAAAAAAATAGAGAATTCAAAAACAAGATTGTGGAAGGACATCACACCAAGGCGTGCTTGCAAACAATTATTTTAAGCGTTATCAGCTTATTGCTCAAAATAAGTTGGAAAGAGTGTTTTGTTTTACAATTTTTGCTTTTAAACTACTTAAATTAAGTTGATTTAAGCTAGTAGTTATAAGCAACTTTCTAACAAATTTTGCAGGTTATTACTAAAATTGTAAGTATTAAGTTGTTTTTCTAAACACTCTAACTTCAATTTCTTTTTCTTTTTTTAATTTCCAAATACTCCCAACTTTTGAATTGAAAACGATGAACTTTATTAATTGAAGTAAAGTGATTACAATAAGTCATGTCGAATATCAATATCGAATAGAGACAATTACAACAATCATATTTTGGGCATATTATCAAATTAATTTAACATAGATAACACCTTACTGTTACAGTATACAAATAATATCTACTATACAGTAGCGACATCATCCCTCGCAGGGGTTCGAACCCATGACCTTTAAAATCATGGGATCTTAACTTCGTCAATTGAATTAGACTTCATCCACAATACTCTTTAACTTCTAATACTATTTAATTTATAATTTATTTCTATCACAAAAACAAAAGTTATTGCTAACATCCCAACGACCACTCGGGCCTATCAAAATGTTAAGAGATATTGCCAACTACTGTGATATAGTACAAGTTCAGCTTTATATAGTATCTTGTTCAATTCTGCGTCTAGGTTCTGAATAAAGGGTGCCATCAACCATGTGTATATATCACCATAATTGTTGAGACAGGTTAGTTCACATTTCTCCTTCCACGATACCAAATGTCAGACACGTGATGTTGATGTTTAATGCTTTTGTTCAAAATTTAAGTGAGGTTTGTAATAGTTTCTACTTTCATAATAGGAATAAATTGTATGATTTATTTTCTTTTAATAAATTGATTATAATTATTTATATCAAATATCTTATATTAAATAACTTACCAACAATTATAATAATCTATACTAATGAGAGTGTTGGAAAAAAAATTAACAATAGTATTAACGTTTCGAAAACCAATCAGATTTTAATAATCAGTTTTTTAAACAAAAAACACAAACAAACACGTTGAAACAACAATAGACAGTTTAGATACGCTATGTTCCAGAAGAATAAATTGGAAAATTACAATGAGAATTGTATCGTAATAACTCTCGGTCCAAAGCAGTGAACTAACCGAATCGCAGAATTATTCTATTTGTCTTGAAGAAATTATACACCCCATTTCAACGTGCCTCAAGAATACACATCTTCTTCCAGGATAAGACGGCTCAATTCAACAGTATTGCATTGTACTGAAGAATACCTCAAACAACAATTAGAAGCCTATCAAAACTCAAGCAGAAGGGGTAAGACACGCAACTCGCAAGGTGCGGCATCCGCCTAATGGTGTTATTGTGTTACTCCAATCACGTGCTTAGCAAAGATATATATATATGTATGTATCACTCATTCACACGTGCAAGGTGCGGCATCCGCCTAAAGGGGGAGAGGATTTCCCTCAAAGAAAGATAGGCATGTCAGGAAACAATATGAAGTCACTCCTATTTCGCTGTCCAAGGAGCTGTTGACTAATGACCTAAAAAATTCGATCTACATTGGATCTCACCAGAATCGTGTCATCTATCCTCCCAAGGAGAGGTTTGGTTTCAAAGCCCGGTTTGAACAGGACGAGTATGCCATGCTAATGTGCCTCGGATGATGGACGAGTACGCCTGCTAACGTGCCTTGGATGATCCACATCTCAGGGTTAGGCGCCTCTTTTTGGTTTTGTATTTGTAGCTAAGTGAACAGCTCCCTAGTTGCCAGGTAGGAACGATAAAGCAAAGCAAGGGTGCCAGGGGTGCGAGACGAATATGCAAGCATACGTTTCAGGCTTGTGTGAGTAATAACAATGATATTTCCCAATATCATGCTAATAATAGCTATGATTTCCAGAAGATGTCATTTGAGAACTATACCTACTATTAAGTAGAACAACATCCCACGCCGACGAGATTCGAACCCATGACATTAAAGTAGTTATGGGGCCTCAACTTCGTCAATTGAGGTAGGCCTCATTGGCAGTTTTAACTTTAACATTAGTAAAATTGAAATCGTAGTGTTTGGGGAAACAATTTAATATTTTATAATTTTAATTGATAAGTTGGAGAAGTTGATAGAGATAAGTTGCTTATAACTTTTGGTTCAAATCAACTCACTATAAAAAAATATAACATTTAACCATGGCTAATTGTCATGATAAAAAATAAATAGCGCTAGTAAATAGTCATTGACCACGGCCACATAATGATTGTTGGCAGTAATTTTTGCAAGTGTGGAATATTTGTTATGGCTCATAGCCACGGAAAAATAATTTTCATGGTGATAAATTAAGTTTTTGATCGATTTTTGTTTAACCATGGATTTAAATAGTTATTTAGCACGGTTTTACACTACAAAAAGTTGCTTTTGTGATAGAATTTTGTAATGGAAACTTATAGAATTCCGACGAGTGTCTATTTATTGCAACGGGTTTTACGATGGAAAAAGACCCATTGTTATAGGTGGCATTTGCAAAATATCAGCGACAAGCAAGAAAAAGCCATCGTAAAATTAGGGATCGTTGTAATGCATGCACCCGTTGCAACTTTGGTCATTTCGACGAATTATAATTTATATATGTAATTTGCGACGAATTTTCCAGACTTTGCGATGGGAAAACGGATTCTTTATATAACATGTTTCGTTGCAATGGCATTCATCAATGGACGGTTTAGGGACGGCAATTTGTTACTGGCCCATCGCAAATGTTCAAGTGGAATTTGGGATATGGTCGATTCCATAACAATTTCGCAACTCATTTTTGTGACGGTAAAGCATTGAAAAACCCACCGCACAATTTTGTAATTTTATATAAAAATTAAAATTAATTTTTTCTCAATACTTTTTAGTTGAATTGTATTTTAAAATTTAATTTAGAAAATAAAATGGAATGTAACTAAACCAAAGACAGAATGAATAAATTAAGAAAATGTATTAATAAAAAAATGTAACAAATTTAAATATAATTTTGTTTTAAATTGTAAAATACAAAAATAAAAATAAAAATAAAATAATCCTAATCTAATGAGGCGTCCTCCTCCTGATGCTCATCACCTGGCTGGTGGCCCTCAGCGGTGTCGTCGGCCTATCGAGCTAGGAAGCCTACGGAAAAATGACAATTTGTTAGCCTCAAAATTGAAGTAATTTACAATATATTATAGTATTTTATAGTAATTGACAAAAATCCACTCCATTTTATATTATTGTATTGTATTTCATTGTATATTATATTACACAGTACAATAGTATTTTATACTATTTTCAATAATGGTATAATATATATTTTTTTATCTTTTATAAAAGTATTTTGTATTATATCAAAGTATTTCTCAATTAGTATATTTCTTATAACATCTAAATTCCTAAAAGTTCATAAGTTTTAAATGTTTGCACACTAATCTATTGTGTTACCTGATTTTCCCTAAAATTAACATCAAATTTCAAACTAATTTCCTAAGTTCAATACATACAGCAATATATTTTTCAAATTTCAAATAATTCACAAATATATTCAATATATACAAAACATATATTTTCAAATCAAAATTCAAATAACCCACAAAATTCACTAATTCAAGATAAAAACAATATATTTTCAAAATTTCTAACATCAAAATTCAAATAATCTACAAATATATTCATTATATAGAGCAATAAATTTTCAACATAAACTCTAAAACAAAAATATTCAAACTCGTATCATTCAAAGTAGGATTCCACATATCAAAGCACCACACGTACACAAATTGCACAAACAAACAAGAGAAAAGGGAAAATCACATTTTTGTCCCTCCAAAATACTACTAAAACAGTTTAGGTTCCCCTTCATCCACGAGTTACACTTTTGGTCCCTCAAAGTACCATTTTTAGTCTCTGTCCTCAAGTTACCTTTAGAACTTAATAGAGACGTCATGTGAGGCTCTTCATGGGGCTGAAAGTGGGGGAAAATATATTGCAATTTGAGGCCCAAAGTGGTTGAGAGAAATAAAAAATCATTTAACAATATTTTTTCGGGTAAATTACAGTTACCTCCCCTGAGGTTTGACATAATTACAAATACTCCCTCATTGTTTGAAAAATTACAAATACCCTCCTGAGGTTGTAACCGTCTAGTAAATAATCAATTTTTATCCATTTTTATAGGTGAACTGACCAAAATGCCCTTCTATATTTTATTTAATTTTTAAAACTTTTTGAACTACAATGCGTAGGGAGAGGTTCTTAAGTTTTTTACACAAATGAGTTAATAATACAATTTTTCTTAGCTGATTTTTCTACAATTTAACAAAAAATTCAAGGGCAAAATGATCAATTTCAAGCATTTGGTTGAAAATTACAAACCTCAAGGGGGTATTTGTAAATTTTCAGACAACGAGGGAGTATTTGTAATTATGTCAAACCTTAGAGGAGGTAGATGTAATTTACCCTATTTTTTCTCTGTGAAAAATTACAACTCCAACACTCCTTCTCTATTTCTTCATTTAACCGAAAAATGTCTGCTCAATTACTTCAAATATCAACTTTTTAGCCATGAGTAGAAACTATTCAAATGATTCATCAAACTCATCCAATTCAATATATGAAAAAGGAAGCAAACAAGAAGGGCTTTTTTGTTTTTCAAATGAAACACTTTTTTGCAAATATGAGATTGAGTTACCAGTAATGACTTATGGATAGAAAATAATCCATGAAGGAGGCTCTGTGCATGCCCAAATTATGGGGTAAGAAGTTTTTTTATTTTTTGAAATTTTCAGATTTTTATTTTTTGTTTTCGGTCAAAAATATTTTGATAATAAATTTGTTACAATTTTGTCAAAAATCTTCATATTGTGGTGTATTCAAGTGGTGGGATCGAGAGATGTGTATCTACATCCAAACAAATTATTCCCGAATTGTTAAGTAGACTGAACAAATGGAGGAGGAATTGAAGAGTTCTAAAAAGAAAGAAGAAGCATTAGAGGAAGAAATCCAAAGGGACAAACAACGAGAAAAGATATTGGACTATGCAACCTCCTCTTACCGAAAAAATAGAAGAAGATTAAAAAACTACCAACACAAGTTGAGCAAAATAGCAATAGGGAGGAAAACTTTTGGTTATGGTTATATTTATCTTGACAATTTGTATTCCAATATTGATTAGCATGTTGACAAAACAAAGTGGTGTTGGTTGGAAATTGCAACAAAGGCCTTGAATGAAATGATGTAAGCCTTACTTTTTAAATGAAAAGTAAACCCTGTTTTTGCCCCTTTTAATTTAATGATCTTGCCCCTCTGTAAATGAAATGTAAACCCTATTTTTGCAAGCATAAATGATACATGTTGGCCCCTAATTTATGTTGATATAAAATTACAACACGTATGAAAATGTGCTCATAACAACCAAAACATAATCTGTCTCAAACTAACAAAAGTTTACCATAATTCAAACACCCCAAAGTTCACCATAATTCAAACAAACCAACAAACCAAATTGTCTCATAATTCAAACAAACAAACTGTCTCACAATAACTACTTAGAAGATTTCCTAGTAGTCCTAAAAGAAGTAGCATTCTTTGAGGACCTAGTAAGTATGGTTCTTCTCCGGGGCTTGAATGAATGGCTAGAAGAAGCTGCCTAGATGCAATACGAGGAGGTACTGAAGCAGTCTGAGGGACAGTTGTAGGTGCAATTTGGGGGACAGATGTGGAGCCTTTAGCTCAATTCCCAATAATTGTTCTTAACTTTGAAATACTGATAACGCTGACTCCTCTTTTAACAACAACGGGTGTTGATACTTTTGAAGCTTGATTAATCTTGCGAAAACAAAAAAAAAACAGTGTAACTTGATTAATTTAGTATGTTAAAATGCTACATATGAAAAATGAAAATAAATAATTATCGACTTACATTCATTGAGGCCACAGTGTTAGAGGAACACCCAATATTAGCTCCCGTTTTGGTTGGTCTTCTCACCTATAAACAATAACATTTTGGAGAGAGAAAAAAATGTTGTTAAATGATGCAAAAATAATTGTTTATTTCTCCCAACCACTTTGGGTACCAACTTGCAATAAATTGCAATAGATTCCCCCCTCCCCCCCCCTCCCCAATTTCAACCCTAGGTGAGCCGACGTGACGTCTCCATTAAGCTCTAACGATAAGTTGACAGTAAGGACTAAAATATTCAAAAGGGTACTTTGAGAAGCCAAAAGTGTAACTCATGGCTGGCTGTTTGTTGTGGGGGAGAGAGGGGAGGGGGGAGGGAAGAACAGGGGAGAAAGAGAGAAGGAGAAAGGGGTTGAGGGAAAAACTGCTAAGGCACGTATTTTTATAAAAAAATTGCGACGAAATTTCGCCTGTCGCAGAACCCCTCTCAAAGTAGTCACAAATATATTTTTGCAATGGGTTTTTAAATTTTATTTTCCTCCAATACTTTATTATCCCACCAAATCTAATAATTTTGCACCGGATCATGCGAAGGAAACACAATCAAAAATAAACTTAAAACATGTCATTTAGATTTTCCGTCACAAAATCCGTTACAAAGCACAAAAATTTGTCGCTAATTTGTTGCATACTTATTTCCAAAATATTGAAAAACATAAAACATCCGTTCTAGACACTTAAGTGGTCATACAAAGTAATAAAAGTGCAATAGAACACATTGAATGACATAAAGAAAATAACCATTGTCATTTTCATATGTTTATCATACTGCATAAATGAATTTTTATAATTGTAAGTATCGTACTAATCTTATTGTGATCATCTGTTAGTGTAGTGCATCTTTCGAGCGAACCATCCGATTTAGACCAGACCGTTAGATATGATTGAACTGATACCATCCAACTTGCATTGAAGTTTTAGACAAATTCGGTGTGACGCCCATAAATTTTTATACATAATTATGGGGTTAATTGGTAATTATTTAAGAAATTTAATTAATTAGTAGATATATTATAGATTAAATTGTGATCATATTAAGACTTGAACGAAGTGAATTGGAGCTTTATATAATATTTGGGAGCAAATTATATTAATTAAGAAAATAGAAAGGACGTAATGGGTATTATGAGAAAAGTTTATCAAAAATTAAAAAAAAAAAAATGGATAAAGATGGGTGCGTCAACACCCATCTGTTTTCTTTATAAAACACATTAATCACAGACACGCACTTTCGACGAACAGAAGGTAACTAATTAATTTATTTTAATTAGTTTTAATTTATATAAGGGTAAAATACACTTTCCCCCCTCGAATTATTGCCTATGTAACAGTTACCCCCTTGAACTATCATTTTATACAGTTACCCCCCTAATTTTAACAGTCAACTAAATTGACCAAACTACCGTTAAAATTTCCGTCAAATAGATGATGATGTGGCCTAGATGCTCCACATGGGTGGTGATGTGGACCATATAAATCAAATATGTATTTAGCCAAAAGAAAAAAAAAAATTGTTTTGAGGAAAAGGAAAAGAAAAGTGCTGCAAAGGAAAAGAAAAGTGCTGCAAAAACGTGGAATCAAAAACGTTGAAACACGCTTTTGATGCAGAATTTTCAAAAAGGGTTTAAAACCCTTTTTCCCCAATTCTTCTCTCTCGGCTGGAAAAAAATTGCACAAAAATTTACCTTTTCACCGAGGAATTCATGGCGTAGAACAAGATTCGAAGTTTTGGGTGTCTCTACTCGACAAATTTCAGAGAGGTATGTATCCCTTTTTTGCGAATAAAGTGGGTTTTGGGTGGGGTTTTCTTGAAATTCATTCTTGTTTTTGGTGAAAATTACAATCTTTCAGTTATTATTTCGATTGTTTATACATATTTCAAGTAGTATATTATACAATTTTTGACTTTTTGTTGTTTGTTATGGCATTGTATGGCACTTACTTTTGTCCGATTGCTTTTGTTGTTGCTATAGATGCATTTTTCTTTTTAACTTTTGTCTCACTTTTGTATATGATAGTTAGATTTGTGGTCCCATATGCTCATACAAAGAAAATAATTTGCTTAGTTTTGAGTATTTTACTCTATGGTCCCATGTGGTTATAATATTATTTTCTTATATTTTAATATAAAATTGTTGGTGGTGTTGTAATAGAGGTACTATGCGATATGGCATTGTATGTAGTCTGAATCATTGTGAATTTCATTATTGCAGGGACTATGGCAGACTGTAAATTTAGATTAAAAATCAATTATGGGGGAATTATTGCCAATAAGCCTACAATCATGTATGTTGGGGGCTCTGTTGAATATGTAGAAATTTCTGAAAACCTGTCATACTTTCAAATGTTCCATGTTGTTAGGGAGTTGGGTTGTGCAATTACAAGTGTCATATGGTTTAGGGTACCAGGAAGTGAAATGAAAGAGGGACTACGGCTGATTGACAATAACAACACACTTGATGACATGTTTAAGATTCATCAGGAGCATAATGAATTTACCGTAGAATTGTTTGTTCAAGATGTAATGCAATATGAGATTGACATACCACCACTAGATTTAAATCAGACTAATGAACTAGGGGATGCTGCAGATGATCTAAGGGATTGGGGTTCCATAGGCAGTGAAGAGGAAGAAATTGAGGGGAGTGTGTCTGATTTTGAATATTTTGCAGAGGGGGATACACTTAGTGATAATTGTGATCCTTTAAGGAATGAAGAGGTAGAATATGATGAAAATAATGTGCATCCCTCAGCAGAAAATAGCCCTGCATTCACTGCTGCAGAAAATGAAGTTCAGAGTGATCCAGAACAACTTACTGAACCTAGTGAGTCCGAGGAAGAGGGTACTGAAATCAGATTTCCTAACTTTGTTGAGGATAGGGATATGAAAGTTCCAGATCTTGAGGTGGGTCTTGTATTTCAGAATGTTGGGGTGTTTCGAAAGGCTTTAAGACAATATTCAGTGAATAATGGGTTTGAGCTTGTGCTTGAGAAAAATGAAAAGAATAGAGTGACTGCCAAGTGCAAAAACGAGTGTGGATGGAGATTACATGCCAGTCTTATGGGAAAATCGAGTTCATTTCAGATTAAAAGCCTGAAAGGGATACCTCACAATTGCCCTCGAAACTTTAAAAACACAAGTGCTAATGCTACATACCTAGCTGACAGGTTTATGAAGCACTTTGTTGATGATCCCAATATGAGCCTGAAGTCATTTAAAAAATTGGTTAGAAGGGAAGTGAAAATATATGCTCACAGGCAGAAATTGTATAGGGCTAAAAGAAAAGCTGTAGAGGCGATTCAGGGGAATGTGAAGGAGCAATACTACAGGTTGAGGCAGTACTGTAGACAAATTTTATTGAAAAATCGGGGTTCCATTGCAGTTGTAAAGGTTGAGACTCCCACAATTTATAGAAATCCTATTTTCCAGAGGATTTTTGTAATGTATGAAGCTCAGAAGAAGGGGTTTTTAGTGGGGTGCAGACCTGTTATTGGGTTGGATGCATGCTTTCTTAAGGGTCCATTTGGGGGGCAGCTTATGGCTGCAATTGCTAGGGATGGAAACAACCAAATGTTTCCATTGGCCATTGCTGTTGTTGAGTCAGAATGCCGGGATAGTTGGACATGGTTTCTTGTGATTTTAATGGATGCTTTAGGTGGAACTGATGGGAGGCAGTGGACCTTTATTTCAGATAGACAAAAAGGATTGGTTGAGACTTTCCAAGATTTGATGCCTAGTGTTGATCACAGATTTTGTGTGAGACACTTATATGCAAATTTCAAGTTGAGGTTCAAAGATAAAGCTTTAAAAGATTTAATGTGGGGTGCAGCATGCTCTTATGTTGAGGAGGGATTTATTAATCATATGAATCAGATTAAAGAAATTTCAGATGATGCTTATCAGTGGCTAATGAACATTCCAACTCAACAATGGTGTAAGCATAAGATGTCAGTTATCCCAAAATGTGATATGTTGAGTAACAATCTTTGTGAGTCTTTCAACAATTATGTTAAAGAGGCCAGGGATCAGCCAATATTCACAATGCTGGAGATGTTGAGGAGACAACTAATGTGTAGATTTCAGCAAAAGTTGCAGTGGATAGCAAAATGCAAGGGATTGTTGTGTCCAAGGATCCAAGATAAAGTTGACCATTTGAAAACTAAAGCACTGGATTATGAAGCATTCCTCGCTGGAGAAGGAGTTTGGGAGATTCAAGGAGCAAACACAAGTTGGGTGGTTGATCTAAATCAACATAAATGCACATGTAGGGTTTGGGATGTTACAGGCATTCCCTGTGTGCATGCCACATGTGCAATACTCACAGAGCATGCAACTGTTGAAAAATATGTGAGTGGATACTTCCATGTGGCCAAGTACAAACAGACTTATGAGGCTATTATACATCCTATCCCAGATCCTAAACATTGGATTGAAGAAAGTGAAGAAATCTCACAGTTAGATAGGGATGAAACGATAATGCCCCCACTATATAGAAGGCAGCCCGGGAGACCCAAGAAGGCAAGAAAAAAAGGTCCTGATGAGGTGAACAATGGAGGAAATGTCACAAGAAAAGGCACTGTGATGACATGTTCGAATTGTGGAGAAACAACACATAACAAGAAAACATGCAAGAAACGACCTCAAGATAAACAACCACATAAGAATAAGGTACTATGTAGATGTCTTTAACACTTTCTTATATAACACTTTCTTGTTTTCTACTATTCATATATGTCCTTTTTTTTTTCTCAGACTCCTAATGAAGCAAGATCAACAGTAGAACCTTTCACTCAGTCATCCAGCCTTACTAATGACAACATTACCACTGTCAAAGGAAGAGGAAGGGGCAGAGACAGGGGCATCACAACTCAGTCAAATAGAGGTAGAGGAAGAGGGAGGCCAAGAGGAAGAGGCAGAAGCAATGGGCCTCTCACTGGGTATGGTAATTGGAATGGCATTGGAATGTCGAATATGAATCATTTTGTCCCAGTTGTCCAGGTATTTATGTATTTGTATATTAGTTTTTTTCAACTGTATTGTAGTTGTTTTTTACTAACTATCTTATATAGCAGGGTGTAACTACACATGCTACAAGTTCTTCAACTCCTAACACACAGGTATAGTTCTTGTGTATTACATTTGTATTTACATTCTGTAATGATTTGTCATCTTATTTATTAATATAATTACAGGTACTTAGAAGATCAACAAGATTTGGTAATGTGATTTTTAGCAGTGTAGCCAAAGATTATGGAGAACATGACCCTTAGTGGTAATTGCTCTAACTGCGTATTTTTTGACAGAACAATGTATGTTCTATTGTTGCAACCAATATGGGCGCTTTTTGATTGGATATGTTGTGGTGTCCAACATTATACTGTCTGTGCAAGATGTTTTTGGATGTCAGTTGCACTTTTTGTTTAATAGAGTGCTTCAAACATTGTTATGAAATGAATATTCAGGGTGTTCAAACATTGCACTTTTTGGATGTTGTTGCTCTAGCCATTTCAATACAATGATTTTGTTGCTTGGGAAATGAAATTTTATCATTCTTCTCTGTGCTGGAAAACAACTTTTTTTCTTCTTTTGGGCAAATTTGATTTGTATGCTCCACATCACCACCCATGTGGAGCATTTAGGCCACATCAACTTCTATTTGACAGAAATTTTAACGGCAACTTGGTCAATTCAGTTGACTGTTAAAATTAGGGGGTAACTGTATAAAATGATAGTTCAGGGGGGTAACTGTTACATAGGCAATAGTTCGAGGAGGGAAAGTGTATTTTACCCTTTATATAATGATATTATTTAATAAGTGCATTTATTAAATATAATTTATACTATTCGATTTAGTGTTTAACCGGAGAATTTTATGAATTTGAGTATTTATAATTAGTGTCTGGTTAAATGTCTCAATTGAATTAGGGGTGTTATAATTAATGGCTTAAACTGCTTAATTTGCTACATTTAATAATTCCTACAATTGATTGGCTTAGTTTAATCGGGTTGAAAATTTTATTTGAGAAATATTATAGAATATATTTGAAAATATTATCTTTAGTAAAGATAAGTATATTTTGAGATAAATATAACCCAAGAATTGTTATTATGAATGGTAGTTATAATAGGATGAGGGGTTTAATGAAATATTGAGATATTGGTGAAAAATTTATATAATTACTATTTAATATTTTATTTAGAAATTACGATACTTTTGATGTGTTGATTATATGCATTATAACTTATTATAGGATAAGGGGCATAAGGTGAATGATTGAGCAATTCCTACGTACAAGTATATTTGTTGTAAGTCGAGGTAAGTGAATAATTAGTACTATCTATATATGTGTTCTTTCCTTGTGATACTATCGTTACGTAAATCTATGATTCGTGCTAGAATTAATGTATTTTGAATTCTATGAGTTATTCGTCATTTCATTTGATTAATGTGGTGAAGGTGAAATGACGAAATGTATTGAGATGTTTTATTGTTAAATGATGTGTTGTTGGTGTTTGTCAATGATAATGTGCTGAGATGGGCTATTACTTGACTAGTTGGCTTACAAGAATGGTGATATGTGGAATCGAGAGAGTGATGAGTTTGATTGATCGTCGTGTTATGAGATAACTACGTGGATAAATGAAATGAAATGTGCTTGATCAAACTGATTATATTTTATATACGTTGCTTATTTTGTCTTATTGAAACTATATTTGTGGTGCGTGTATAGTTGGTGCCGATTATTCACTTATTGAGTTGCAGGCTCATCCCCCAGCTAATATTTTTCAGGTGTAGACTTTGTTGTGCCTATTCACAACAACTAGGTTCACGTTTTGCATTCCAGTCAGGTCGGGCCAGTATGCAGTTTTCTCCTCATCATAAATAGAAATAGTCGTCTCATTTTAAATTAAAAGCGAGAATAGCATGTGAACAAATTATATCAGTTCCATTTTGATGTACTAGATATATATATATATGTGATTTTGTGGATGAGATGATAGGTATGCTTGTTGTGATGATGAGGCTACGTGTAATTATACTCAGCAGGGACTAGATTATGTGCATAATTACGTATATAAACAGGGTTTACATTAAGTGTGATAATTAGGGGAGATATAGTCGTAGTGCCGTTAGAGGGTGCTACATTCGGTTAATAGATGTAGAGATATCAAATCTGGAAAATAAGGCTAGTTTTCAAGACGAAATTTGGGGCAAAATTTGTGACGTGATTTCTTATAACAGTCACAAATTTGTCGCAATGCCTGTCAAGAAATGTTTATTTAGTTTTTGGATTTCTTATACCCGTCCCAAATCCCATTGCAATGCCCATCAAAAAAATGTTTAAATTATTTTGAATTTTCGCTCCAAAACTTTTTGACTTTGCGACATGTTTTACCGTTGTTTTTGCAACGGGCACTTTGAATTTTATTTTCCTCTAACATTTTATTTATTTTACCAAAATCTATTTTGTGACAGGGTTGTAATTTTTTAAAAAATAGTTTTCTTGCAACAGGCATGTGAATTTGCGGCAATCTTTGCCAGCAGTAGCAAATCAACCCATTTTTGCTATGGGATTTGCAAGGGATTACCAACTGGCAATAGACGATCATAGAAGATGTTTGAAAGATCGTCGAAAATGTTCTAACCTGTCGCAAATAATGTCCCAAATTTAGGACGGTAATATTCCATAACAAAACGCTGTCGGAATTCGTGGATGGTAAAACAGTTGTGACGGATTTTCCGACTATCATCAACAAGATTGACACCAGATGATGCCATTTGTCAGATCGTCGCAAATTTTCTTCTACGAACTTAATTTAAGCAATTCAAAAGTTGAAGTAATAAATAAAAAATACTCTTTAGCTTTTTTTTTTTTAAAAAAAAAAGGTTAATAGGATAGTTGGTCCCTTAAGTTTGCATTTAGAATCATTTTAGCTCCTTAAGTTCATTTTTTGATTTTTAGAGTTCCTAAACTTTAATTTTTTGTCTCAATTTGCTCCCTCTATCCATTTTTCGGCAAAAATGTGGTCGGATTTTGACTTTCTAGAGAGTAAAATGATCAACGTAAGGTTGCTTTTCTTACTTTAGTCCCTTTGTCAAATGAGTCTTTTTTTAGGCAGAAATAATACTTTTTATATTTTGTATGGTAAGTATGATATAATTATCTTATGTGAATAATGAAAACATAATAATAACATATTGCTTAAATTATAGTATTTTTTTTTTTCATTTTCAGACGTTACCTAAAAAAATCAAAAGTTATGACTAATTAAATATATCTAATTTGAAAATATAATAAAAAAATTAAGCTAGTCATTTTAATATTATAAGTTAAAGATAAGGGTTAAAGACAATTTACCCCCTGTGTTCAATTTACCCCCCTATGAAAAAACAAAGTGCAAAAAACCCCCCTGTATTTTTATAAATGATGCAATTCACCCCCTTCCGTCCAAAGGTGGTGTGTACGCGCCCATTGTGCGATCTTGGGTGCTATTTTGGCCTATGTAATGACATTTGTACCCTCCCAGCACAAATTAGGCCAAGATGTATAGTTCCCATGCTTTGTACGTGATTCTTAGCAAAATAAATAAATAATAATAAAATAAAATAGAAAAAAAGTTGGTAATTTCTTTGTTGTAAGAATGATATATTGCAGTATATATTTTATTATGTAATTTAGTATTTAAATTCTAAAAAAAACATTTAAGAGTTCAAATATACTTACACCTGCACATCTAAGCTTGCATATTTCTTAATTGAGCTGTATATAAGAAAAAAAAAGTTGAACTGAAAAAATTGGACGAAATTGCTAGAAACAAGATAATTTCATAAGCCAAAACTTAGACCAGAATTGCCAGAAACAAGATAATACCAATAAATTCATAACTAGTATTCTGAAAGCCATAATACCAAAAAAAAACTAGACTCAGCCAGAATTCCAAAATATTAAAATACTTGCCCAATGTGCAAAAAACTGGACACAACCAGGCATAAAAAAACTGGGCACAATGACTAGTTTAGTTTAGCACAAAAGTTTCAGTTCAATCAACAAAACAAAAAAATATTCAGTTTTTTTATGGCTTCCATGCCCTTCTTTTGGAATTCTTCCTGATGTTCTCCAGCACCTCAGTAATGGATGGTTTCTTGGTCCATTTTCTGGTGTTTGTGGCTACTACAGGAGGGACATTTGTCACAGTTTGTTGTGGTGTACTTGATGAAGTGACATTAGCAATTGGAGTGTCATTTCTTTGCCTCTTCCCCAAGAGGGTTGCATTTCTTCTTCCTTGATAGCCAATATGTTCCTGTCATTACAGAAAAGTTACAATGCATTAATAACATAAAAGTAAGCAATGCATTAGTTGTATTATTAACTTACATCATGTCTTGCATTGGCATTTGTGGCCATCCTCACACCATCCCTTGGCTGAGACCCCAAACCATCATCCTGACTCAATGGAGGAGCCTCTTGGCCTGTTGTAGGCATTTCATCATGAGTTGGAGGTCCCTGTCAAGCAACAAACAACTTTGATTAGTTCAGCAAGTGTAAGAAAATCTAAATTGCAGAAAATCAATTAAAAAGCAAACACAAAACCTTGTAATTCTTAGACTTTGGTTGTGGTGGTTTTTTACAAGTATGTTTGTTGTGGCCAACTTCACCACAATTCCTGTATGTGTGAGTCAATCCTTTTCTTGTTGATGTGCTTTGGAGTTCATCTGGGCCTTTCCTCCTCATTTTGGCTGGTCTAACCCCTCTTGATCTTCATTTTTGGAGGCTGCAGTGGCTGAAAATCAGTCTTGATGTAGTCCTTCAAGCCTGGAACTGCATGGATCATCTCTTCATAGACCTTCAAGTAGGTGTCTTTGCTGTAGCACCCATCCACATATTCCTCTAACTTGCATCTTTTTGAGGCAATGGCAGAGCATGCATGACAACATGGATACCCAGTCAACTGAAACATGCCACAGTTGCATGTTTTCCTTTCTAAATCCACTATATAGCTCTCCAAATAGTGATCCACCTCATACTCTTGCCCCCCACACCACAACACAAAACAGTTCCTAGCCATTTCATGTTGTTTGTTGAGTTTTTTTCATAACATTAGGACAAATTGTGCCACTGTATCTCTCCATCCCTTCCTTTTTATGTTGGATTCTTGTCATCAACTTCACTCTAATCCACTCAATCATTGTGATGATTGGCTTATCTCTAGCTTTAAGTATGTAGTTGTTGAAGCTCTGACATAAGTTGTTAACTAAGATATCACATTTGCTGTAACATGAGAAATGTGACCTAGCCCAATGTTCAGCTAGTATTTTTTTCAACCATTCACTTGTTGTTTCTGTCTCATTGTTGACCTTAGGATCTGCCCCTTCTATTTTTTTCATCCACAACTCAAATCCCTCTTACTCCCTGTTGCTGCAGCCCTCCAAAAAAAGGTTTTCAGTTCTTGTGCTTTGAATTTCATTTTGAAATTTTGGTACATGTGTCTTATACAGTACCTATGCTCACGTTCTAGGACAAGCTCTTTTAATGCCTCAATCAACCCTTTCTGTCTGTCAGAAATAAAGCTCCATTTTGCAGTTCCCAATCCACCTATGTCCTCTAACAATTCACCCCAAAACCACCTCCAATTATCCCTGTTTTCAACTGGAACTACAACCATTGCTATTGGCACCATGTTGTCATTTCCATGTCTACCCACAGCCACTAGTAACTGTCCTCTCAAAACATGTTTTTAAAAAACAGCCATCCAGCTCAATCATTGGCCTACACCCACTTAAAAACCCCTTTTTCATTGCATGTAGACTGACATACAGTTTCTCAAACACTGGTGGTTCTGAACCATCAACCTTCCTAACGATAACCTTAGTACCAGGATTGCAATTTCTCAATGTCTCACAGTAGTCCCAAAGATACCCATACTGCAGTGCATCAGCCCCCTTAATTGCATTTAAGGCTTGCCTTTTGGCTCTCACCACTTTGGCCCTACTTACATCAACTTTATATTTCTTTTTTATGGTGTTTTTCAACTGTTGAACAGGGATATTGGGGTTCTCTCTTATTGCATTTTCAATCCTCTTGGCCAAGTATGAGGTATTGGCCAAGCTGTTATCATAATTTCTTGGCCAAGTTGAGTTGGAGTTTTATAGTAGAAGTTCATACAAAACTTCTTTCCCCCGACCTTATCATACATTATACCTAATTCATATAGACTCAGAAAGTCTATGTCAATCTTTTCAAACACTTCTTTCCTACCTCCTACATATCTCAATTTATCAGTTTTAACAAATTTACCACCGTACCAAAACTCAATATCATGGTATTCAAAACTCTGCAATTAAAATCAATAGAACAAAAAAAAAAAAAAACATCATCAGAAAAATAACCAAATTCTAGACATACAAAACAACAACATACAGAAGCAAAATAATAAGTATCATAGGGGGTAAAATGAACATGCTCATACTGTACTGGGGACCAGTTATTTCTCAAGACAAACAAGGGACCACATGTTTACATAAAGCAAAACATAACAAATATAATATTGTAGATTCTCAACTAAAATATTCATTCTACAGAAATATTCAGAGAAAAAAAAAGTAGATACAAATTTCAACAAACAAGACAAATTCAAGCAAGACAAATATTTAATAATTTCAATTCAAGCAAGACAATTCAAACAAGACAAAAAAGCATAAAGCATAAACTTTTTAAAAGAAAAAAAAAAACGACAATAAGCATAAACCCTAGTACTATATAAGCATACATACCTTCTTCATTTTTTTCACCCAGTAGAACTCTAATACTGAGCCTTCTTTCGTCTTCAAAGAACAACACAAATACCCTTCTTACGCAGCACCAAGCTTCGCCTCGTCCTTCGCCTTCACCTGCCTTCGCATTTCTCCAGTCTTCGCAAACCCACACTAAAAAAAACTCTGAAGTTGCAAGACCTCACTACACACACTTTAAATCTTAGGTTTTTGATTGATTTGGGTTGATTTGGGAGTAGAGATTGATAGATTTTACTTCAAATGGGTTTCTAGGGTTTTTCTCTTTTTCACAGAGAAACGATCCCAATTTATTTAAAATGAGGGGAAAAATCAGCTGTAAAAATTCATAACTAGGGGCAAATTGGTCTTTTGACTTTGGGATGCTGTTCATTTTGATTTGAGGAGGCAGTGTGCATCATTTATAAAAACACAGGGGGGTTTTTTGTACTTTGTTTTTTTACAGGGGGTATATTGAACTTTTCCAATAACACAGGAGGTAAATTGTCTTTAACCCTTTAAAGATAAGCCTAAGAAAGTTAAAAACCTTAAAAATTAACATTAGGGATTTCGAACAAAAAATTTGTACAATTTAGTTTATAATTTTTTTTGGTGAATTTCATATATTTATAATTCATTTTAAGAGGTTTTTGTAAAATGCTTTTTAAAATTTAATACCCAAAAAGATAAATATTTTATCTTGTATAAATTATAACTTATATAACCATATCCTAGGAAAAACAACCCACGCTTGTCTTAATTATTACTTTGCAGTTAACTTTTGACAAAAATGTCTGTTATATCTTGGCTTTGGAAGACATTTTTTTCACTTCATTTAAAATAATTCTACCCTAGAATCATTTAAATTGTTTATGTGAAATTTAATTATTTTTGTAAGAATTTATGATGAGAAAATGAAAAATAATCTAAAATAACATAAAATATTATAATAAAAAAGATGAAAATTAAATAGGACGGAAAAAAAATATAAAATTAAACCTTGAATATGAAAGAGGAAAGAAGGGGAAAAAAGCGAAGAATTTTTTTTCTACTTGACATTAATTTTGTACGTTGGGTTGTTTTAGTCCTTATACTTAAAAGGAAAATTTTCATAGCACCTCCTGTTTTATGGAAAATTTGCTAAATATTTACCTGTGTTAATTAAATATGTAAAAAAAAACATTATAATTATAAACCCTACAAAAAAAGGCCCTCTTCGTAGAAAAAACGAAGAGTGGTCTACACGGGCTAAAATGCAACTCAAATAACTTTTTGACCATTTTCAACTTTTGACCTCATTGAAAGGATAAAATTACCCCTGTCTTTATTAGTTTTGATTAATTCTTTATATTTTTTATATTTTGTCAAAAAAAATGTTAAATACTTAAAAAAAGTATTCATCAATATCTATATGTAGAAATATTATTACATAAAAGTAATTTTTTATTCATATTTTTTATACGGAAATATCAAATTTTTAAAAATTATTTTTAATATTATAAATATGTTTTTAGATTCAAAATACATGATTTTATTTCTAAATATTATTACTTAATTAGGAATTATAGTTTTGTATTGAATATATTTTTACTATGTATTATTTTACATAAATTACGTTAAATAAAATTTAAGTTTTTAATATAATTGTTAAACATTAAAAAAATCATCATCTTCCCCAACCTACCCAAACCCCCACCTTCTCAAGTCCCGTCGGTCCTCCCCCCTCGTCGCTGACCAGCTGCCCCGCCAACATTCGCTCCTCCCTTTCCCATCCCTTCGCCGCCCACCCCACCCTCGTTGCCCTGCCGCCCGCCACCTGCTGTTGTCCACCCTCTCCCCTTCCCCTCCCTTCTCACCGTTGGACACTGCATTTTTCAAGGAATACTGGGGGCGATGGAGGTCGTGTAGTTGCCCCCATCGTGTCATCACTCAGATCGGAGGCGACCTCGCCATTGCCCCCTTCTGCGTTGGGCAACGACGATGTCACCCCTCTTGTGGGGGCGACAACGACTTTTGAGGCCGTCGTCGCTGTCGCCCATATATATATATGTTATGACGCATTATGTTATATATACTATAATTATATAGATGTATGTATAATATATGTATATATAAATATAAAATAATTATAAATAAATAAATAATTTTGCTTTGAGGGAGAAAAAGTCAATTATATGAATGGTATAAATGAAATACTAATAAAATTATGAGTGTGTTTTATCTATTGGATGTTAAGATTAAAGAGATTATAAGTATATATTTTTGAAAAAAGTTGTGTGAAGTCAATTCTTTTTTAAGATCTTATAAGATCCAAAACATCTTATCTTTGGATATTATAAGATTTTTAAGAAAAATTTTGCCAAATTATTTTCAAAAGCTAGCTTACAAGCTCTCAAACATCTTATTTTTGGATTTTATAAGCTTTTTAAGAAAAAAGTTTCCAAACTATTTTAAAAAATTTATAAGCTCCCAAACATCTTATGAGATATTTTGAGGAGTTCATAAGCTTAGCCAAATACCATATAAGTACTTTAAAAAGCTAAAAACAAGCATATCATTTTTTTTTTCTTTCCCATAATTTTTTTTAAATGAATCATAATCATTACTTTGCGTATACATGCATATAAATACATATCTGCATCATTATACACTATTTCTGTTACTCTTTATATAATTAAATAAATATTACATTAATAAAAAAGGATATATTTACATATTATTTAACAAATATTCTTCTTAAAACATAATGTTTCAAAATAACAGAAGCCAAAAATTACCCCCACTTGCAATCCGTGGTTGCCCCTGGTCCGAATTTTTTTTGCGGGATAAATATAATTTATCCTCCTGTGATATAAGAAATGAGTAAAAATTTCTGTAAAAAAATAATTAACAAATTATCCCTTGTGATCTTAAAATGAAGCAAATTACCCACTGTGTTTTCCTTTGATAGGGGCGTAATTTGCTTCACTTCTCAAAACACAGGAAACTAATTTACTAATTTTTTTTTACAAGGAGGCTTTTGCTCATTTTTCATATTACGAGTGAGTAAATTGCATTTTTTTTTTCACATGATGGGATTCGAGTACTAGAATTTCGGCACATTTATATAATATATTATATATTTAATTAAAATTTGTAAAAATACCGCAAAAGGTAAAACATTTGCAAAAATGTTGCGATCACGAGCCCACGCTTGCGACCGGCCAATAAAATTATTTTTTTATTGACCGGCCGCTGGCCCAGCTCACGACCCATGGTCGTGAGCTTGAGCCAGCGACCAACGGTCGCTGCCTCGCTAGCCAAGGCAGCGACCCTCGGTCGCCGCCTCGGCTAGCGGCCCATATTTGTTATTATTTTTTTTTATTTTTTTTTAATTTTATTTATTATATAAATCGTTAATATCTATTTAATTTACTATACTAATAAAAATTTAGAATTAAAAGTAATACACTAAAAAATTACATAAAAATGTGTATTCAAGTATTTGGTACATTATTTTGCCGTCTACGACCCTGCCTTTGGACGTTATTTTGGCTCGAAGGACCTTGGTTTCGTTGGGATTGACTGCGAATTTGTTGTCGTGCACGAGCTTGTGCCCAATCCATTTCATTAGGTATTCGGGTACTTTGGCGTCGACCCGGACGAGTTGATGTACGAAGAGTATTATCGTGGACCAATTGAAAATTGGGAATATCCCAATAGTCTTCCGCCATTATCGGGTGAAAAGATTCAGAATATGTCATTCGATATGGCATTAAAGCATAATTTGCTTAACCATTGATGTAGCGTTAAGCCTATATGCAGCGCATACCTTTTGGGCATGGGAGCATGGTATTCCAAATTGATTCCATTTGCCACATGAACACTCCTGCGTTGCAATTTTTACAACGTGAGTGTTACAACCCTGTCCATAATAACGTCTTGTAAGCACAGAGGCAGTCTGTTCAATTTGATTGAATGTCATGACCACATGCTCGACAGATGTGGCGGACCACCGTTGGAACATTTTATATGCATAGTCAGTCCACGGTTGATTGTTGTTTATCATTGTAGTACTCCTCGCCATCCTCTTACGAAAATAATGGACTGAGCGGTTAAAAGTCATTTCAACAATTGCAGTCACAGGAAGGCGGGTGCCCCTTTTAAAAACCCCATTGATGCATTCGGACATGTTGGTGGTCAGAATACCGCATCGCCATCCACCGTCATGAGAAGCTGTCCACTTTTCCTTTTCAATTTGCTCCAGCCAGTGGTGTGCTTCTGGTTTTTATACTCTTAATCTCGTTCATGGTGCGATTAAATTTTCTAATTTGATATTCTGAGCCAGCTCTCCAACAAAGATCCTTCAATTGCACGTTCTTAAACTGATTGTTGAAGTTTGAGCACACGTGCCTCAAGCAATATCTATTCACACCGCGAGGAGGAACAAAGTCAGGAATGTCTTTTACGGCGGATAAGAGGCCGGCATTGCGGTCAGATATAAGGCACATTCCCGACACCCCTCTGACGATGTGTCTGCTTAGCATCTGAAGAAACCATTTCCAAGATAGATATGATTCTTCATCAACAATAGCAAATGCAAGGGGCAGTACCTGTTGATTCGCATCCATCGCAGCTGCAATCAACATTTTATGCTTGTACTTCGTATATAAATGGGTTTCATCTACACTTATAACTTTGCGACAATGTTGGAACCCCTCGATGCATGGTTTGAAAGCCCAAAATACATATTTGATCACATATGTACCGGTTGAGCGCTGGAATGATTTGTGCTCCCATTCAACAATTGTTCCATCATTCCATTTTTGCAGTGCGCCAAGGTAACTGGGGAGTTTTCGGACAGAGCTCTCCCACGTCCCATAGACAGTCTCACGGGCCATCTTCAAACTATACCATGCCTTCGCATATAATATATCGAAACCTAATTGGTCCTTCACAGTTTGGATGACATTCTTTATTCCATATGCAGGGTCACATTTAACTTGTCCCAATAACAGGGACACAACAAAACCTCTATCTAAATTTGAATGCTCGAGGGACGGTTCAGATATAACACAGGTATTTTATCACAACAACAACAACATAGGTCTGACGACGTTCCTGTTGGCAATATTGATGAACTACTAGTACCGAAACGTGCTGATTCGGCGTTTTGGAGTCTTCTCGAGACAAAGAGTCCACATCGTCGTGTACTTGAAGTCATACACGAAATGGATTTTTACGGCGTGTACAGATGTGGCAGAATTCAATTAGATAGTCATCTCATCACCGTACTTGTGGAGAGATGGCGCCCTGAAACCCACACGTTTCACTTCTGCCCGGGAGAGGCCACCATCACTCTACAAGATATCGCGATCATTTGGGCCCTTCCTATAGACGGAGAGCCCGTAACCGGAGTGGATCTCGAGAGAACTTCTGATGAATGGAGGGAGTATTGTACTACATATCTAGGTTTCCAGCCCTCTGCAAATTCCATTCGAGGTAGCCGTATAACTGTAACAGCTATTATTAACCACATGTCTAATATAGAAATTACAGATCACACTCCATTTATTGTTGTACAACAATATGCACGTGCGTTTGCTTTACTGCTGCTAGGGGGGCTGATGTGCCCTAACTCGTCCGGCAACCGAATTCCTTTGTTATACCTCCAAAAAATGGAGGCGACGCACACAACACGATCATATAGTTGGGGCAGTGCCGTACTTGCATTTTTATATCGAGAACTATGCGGTGCAAGTTTAAAAGGAAAAGAGGTTATTGCAGGCGCACTACAATTGCTACAAGTAAGATTGGGTTATAATATTTATGCCTCTATATTTGAACAACTTCAAATCTTATTATTAATAACCTACTTACTATTAACAGATTTGGGGTTGGTCTCGTATCAGTCCATTGAGACCCATCGTAACAAAATGTTACGTTAAGATGGAGCACTATGTTATTGATGAAAATCATGTCCTCCCATTGCCACCATATGGTGCCTATTGGAATGGCAAACTCAGATTTACATCAACAGTGCACCGCACCATTCGAGCAATGAGATAAGTATTGGATTGCATGTCGCATGATCAGGTATTTTAAAAAATTTACACTTTTATACTACAATTAATTAAACTTGAATTTACAACATTTCCTTTATTCCAGTTCTGTTGGCAGCCGTATGATATGAGCTTGCAATGCATTGGAGAGTTGCCACAAGAATGCAACCCACAATTGTGGACATCATCATGTCCTCTGATCTTCTATGCAGTTGTGGAGATGCACCGTCCCGAACGAGTTCTTCGCCAATTCGGGATGAGGCAAAATATTCCAGAAGTGCAAAATGACCGCGACATGCAACTACATCGTATCTCTCGTTCATCACGTATGGGAACAGATTGATATCAACGACACATTGAATATATCGTTCGATGGCAGAGATGAAATGAGACCATTGTGATTCGACCCCCATATCTAATGAAATAACTGTAGAAGATGGATATGAGGAGTGGTATGATGAAATTACACGTCGTTTCATATCATCATCTGCTCAAATGCGCGTTGAAAGCGGGTACCAACCTGGACATGCAACATCGTGGCAAATGGTGGTACGTTATCTCGACAACATACTTATTTCAGTCATATTTTTTACTTTTCACACTTTTAAAATTATACACTTATATTATATTCGGTTCACTTTAGCTTGACCAAATGGAAAGCCTTCGAATAAGTTGTGAAACTACACCCGATCAACTAGAGGCATATCGTCAAGCAATGACAACGCATTTGGACATATATCGAAATGTTGTTCAAATTGCAACAAATCAACGAATGGGACATATGGCCCCTCAAAATCCATTGCCACAAGATGATGTCCCGTCCACATCCCACAGACAAACGCGAAGTCGTAGTAGGAGATCAGCTCACACAGTAGAAAGAGATACACCTGATGTTGACATAGCTGGACCATCTACTGTGCATCAACCTCAATTTTTTACTGAAGACTGCTACGTGCCTGGACCGCCTCAACAAGATGATTGGTTTCAGTCGACTCCTTACATGCCAGTACATACAGAAGGTCATTACACAAATATTGAACTTGACATTGGTCTTGGCATGAATCAAACATATGCACCAGTACGTAATGTTTCACCTATCCAATTTCCCTCATGGAGTGCATATCGTGATCCAATGGAGTTGAGTTCTACAGCATCATCTAGTCGGTTACAAATTCATGCCGATATTGATGATCAAGAACAAAATGAACCATCAAGTCCGGAAATACGACGACCTAGGCGGCATTGTCAAAGACGTAATTGTGGGACAGGCGGACATTATTAAATTTTGTAATTATATTTTTTATGTAAATTTTTAAGTTTATTAGTTATTGCAAAAGAATATTAAAATTGTAATTATATTATTGTATTGCAATAAATTAATAATAATTAGTAAATTAAATAAATTAACGATTTATAATTAAAAAATAAAAAAAAAAAGGCCGCTAGCCAAGGTGGCGACCCTTGCGGCGACCAAGGGTCGCCGCCATGGCTAGCGACCGGCGGTCGCTGGCTCAGCTCACGACCATGGGTCGTGAGCTGGGCCAGCGGCCGGTCAATAAAAAATTCATTTTATTGGCCGGTCGCGAGCGTGGCTCGCGATCGGCAACATTTTTGCAAATATTTTGCCATTTGCGGTATTTTTACAAATTTTAATTAAATATATAATATTATTATAAATGGGCCCTAGAATTTCCCACTATATGAATTGCTCCAAAACACGTAAATACAATGAGATCTTACACCATTATGCCGACTATTCGAGTTGTAAAAAACTCCAACTCATTGCTGCTTAAAATCATACAAGTGTTTTGTGCTATTAGCATATTGGGAAAAGGTGATAATTTAGTGAATAAATCCCCAAACTTCTGTAGTTTTTTTTATAGGAATATCAATATTATTATAATATCGGGTGTAGACAAATAAATTTCGCAACCAATCAAATGACGACAAGTGAAAAATATATATTATCTATTAATTATATTCTATTTTTTTATTTATATTTTGGAATCTACTAAATTAATTTCAAATATAGATAGTTAATTTAATTGATATTTTAATATATATCAATTATATATCGGTAAATTCAGGAACACGAAAATTTATTTACATCGGGCAAAATGCTTTTTTGGTCCCGTAAAACTAGAGTATTATTTATTTTGGTACCACAACTTAAGTAGGTGGCTGTTTTAGTCTCATAAAACATATTTTTCAATTTTTTTGGTCTCAAAATGTCATGTGCCTTGCACATGGGACATGACGGGACATGACATTTTGGGACAAAAAAAATTGAAAAACGTGATATTTTGGGACCAAAAAAAACTGAAAAACATATTTTATAAAACTAAAACAGCCAACTAGCTAAGTTGTTGTATCAAAATAAATAATGTCATAATCTTACGGGACCAAAAAAAATTTCACCCTTATAATATCTATCCTCACAAATTAAACTAAATTATTGGATGAGGTATGCGTGGCTGCATGTCATTGTTCTAGTACACATGACTAATAGTGAAAAATCAATCAATATGCGATCACTCCAACAATCACTCGCCCAATCAAAAATAGTACTTTGTTGTCTGTATCAAGACGTGGGATGCTGGAAGACAAGGCTCCCATTCATGAGATGTTGCCAACTAATATAAATTTAGTACAAAGTTGTAATTTAATATGGGAGGCAATTAATTCTGTGTTCTTGTTCTATCTCAGCATAAATAAGCATACAAGGAGAATCAAAATGCAACAAGTGAAATATTTGTTTTTTTAATGAATATATAATAAAATAACTAAGTTTAATTGTATTTTTAGTTGGGTAATTATGATTATTTGGGATTTTAGTTCTGTAATTTGTTAGAATTGTAAAACGGTCCTTCACGTTTTCTCATTTTGTGATTTTAGGACAAAATTAACTGAAATTATGATGTGACTTTCCAGCTAACTTTGAAAATTTCGATAAATTTTATCTTAAAATAAAAAAAAATTAAAAAAAATATGAAGGACTATTCTATAATTCTAACTAGTTCGAGGAGTAAAATACCAAAAAATAAAATTATAGGACTAAAAATACAATTAAACCAAAATAAATAAGTGTAATTGAAAACTGCAAAATCACCATGAAATATATAGTAGAGGCAAGGAACCAAAAAAGAAAAAGAAGAGAGAAGAGAGAAAGTGATATAAGCTAATTAATTCCCATCAAGTTTTCTTATTTTTTATGCAACTTTTAAGAACTCAATTCACCAAACTTTTATTTATTTTTGTAACTCGTAATTTATTTTTAGGGTTGTAAATTATTTGAATTTAGTCGAATTATATATCATTTTTCAACTTTGTTTCAAGTATTAATTTATTACCGAGCTTAAAAATTGCATTTGAATTTAGTTTGATTATTGATTAAATTGATCTCAAACTAATTTTAATTCGATCAAACATGAGTCAAACTCGAATAATTTGATATTTTTACATATATTTTGTTAATTTATTCTAACCGAATTGAACTCGAAAAATTATCAAGCAAAAAGTTTTGTTTAAATTTGATTTTTTAAGTTTATCAAATCGCGTTTTAAATAAATTTTTATCAATTAATTTTAATCAAGTATCAAATAATTCAATTTATTTTCAATCATATAGTAAAATTGACATATCATTACATTATAAGGATTAAATCTTTCTCCAATTTGAAAGAGGTCATAATTACTTTCCACATGCAACGCAACCGACACCATATGAGAAACCAAGAATATTGATATGTCCCTCAACACATGTTCGGGAGGATTTAATTTTTTATTCCAAATTTTATTTTATTTAATATATATATATATATATATGTTATGTGTATGAAATTTTTTTCGATATAAAATGATGACGTAGTTTTTGTATACATTATGCGTCTATTTTAAATGAAATAAAAGATATAATAAAATTTAAAATAGAAAATTCAATCCGATCAACAGAATAGAGCACGTGATTAATTAACTAATTACTGTTGTAACTCTTCCTCAAAAACTCTAATAAGATGATTGATGTGGAGAAAAATCATATTTACAAAAAGACCCTCTAATTTATGGGTAATTGTGCAAAGACCCCAAAATGGAGGTTGAAAGAGGTTAAAAGAGAAGTTGAGGGAAGTTGAGAGAAGAGAAGTTAAAAAGGAAGTGGGCTAGTAAAATGACGAGAATACCCTCAGCAGATCAATTTTAGGCCGTAGGATCAAAAGGCAACATTGTAATTTCACCCCCGAAAATTTACTATAATTAGGGGGTGAATTCATTGTAAACTTACTTTTTATATATATGAGAATAACACTTTTTACATTTCATGATCTTTTCGAGCTTCCTGAATTGATTTGGTGCCAACGTGAGTAGATTACTTTCTTTCTAAATTACCCACCATCAGGTTGGCGCCGTCTGTGGGAAAGCGTCTAGGCATCGAAGATGAACACTAGATCAAGGGCGAGAAGCGTGAACGTGGGGCAAGAGGATCCTGGGAGACGAGAGGAGGAGCAGGGCTACGCCCTGGCGAATCCACCAGCACCAGTTTAGAGGGTGGAGAACCAAGAAGGCGAGCAGGGCCGCGCCTTGGAGAATCCTCCAGCACGAAGCCGAGAGGGAGAAGGGCACGAGGAGGTTGAGGTCCCACCACCTCCACCAGTCATCCAGATTACTCAAGAGGCCCTTCAACAGATGATAGAGGAGGCATCGACTCAAGCTGCCGCAAGGACCGTGGCACAGTTTATTGCTGGACAGGCAGCACCCCCGCGACCCCTTCGCCATTTTGGGAGGGGGCAGGAGGCACATGCAAGAGAGCAGAGGCCTGAGGAAGCTTTTGAAGGCATGGACTTTGAGGAGGAGGTCAATAGCAGGGCCACGCAGCCCAAGGACGACTTCTATCCTTCACCCCCTCGTAGAGCGGGAGGAGAAGAGAATTATTTCCTTCATCCGTCACCTGGGGGGCAGGAAGACAATTATATCCCCACCAAGGGGGGAGGCAGCCAGCACAAGAAGCAGGATATTACGAGAGAGGAGCCCCTCCCCTGCACGCCTTCCCTAACTCGCTGGGGCCTTCGGGATATCCGGCGCGACCTTTGGCAGTGACACCTCCCCGTCGGAGCCCATTCGCCCCCCACATATTGGCAGAAGCTATCCATCCGGGAATAAAGATTCCAAGTCTGAACGAGTATAGTGGAGTAGGGGATCCTCAAGATCACTTCGACCGCTTTATGGCCAGAGCGATCTGCTGGACATCAGCGACACGGCATATTGCAAGTTATTTCGCACTACCCTTTCAGGGAAAGCTATGGCGTGGTTCAATCAGCTGCCACCTGGGACTATCGGGTCGTTTGAACAACTTTCGCAGCGCTTCCTGCACCACTTCTCGATTAATAGGCGGTACCCTAAGACCGTTTCATACTTGTTTTCAATAATCCAGCGGGAGAATGAAAGTTTGAGAGAATATGTGCAATGCTTTTCGGAAGCAGCGTTAGAGGTCCCGCACGTGAATCCTGAACTCTTGGCTAGTATCATGCAGCAGAATCTGAGAAGAGGGCGATTCAAGGAATCGATAGCAGGAAAGCCCCCCTCAACTCAGGAAGAGCTGTTATTTCGAGCAGAGAAGCACATCCGGATAGAGGAAACAGTGAGATTGCGTCTGGCAAATCCCCTCAAAAGGAAAGCTGATGAAAAAGAAATGAGATTTCCTCCCAGGTCAGAGGGAATCAGGCGAGAAAGGAAGCCACCGATACCGGGGGAGTTAGTGAGGTATACCCTATTGAACGCTCCGCGGGTTCAAGTTCTCGCGGTGGCTGAACAACAAGGGCTTGTGAGATGGCCCTATCCGATGAAAGACAATCTCCATAGGATGAAGTCTGACGAGTATTGTCACTTCCATAAAGATCGAGGCCACAGCACGGAGGAATGTCGCCATCTGAAAATTGAAATTGAGAAACTCATCAAGCGAGGATACCTGAAGGAATTCGTGGCCAAAATGAAACAAGGACCTCGAGAGGTCACCCGAGAAAATAAGCGGCCGACGCCCCGCCTTGAGATAAGAGATAAAGAGGAAGTAGACTGTGAGAGAAAAGATAACCTTCCGACAGCTGGAATCATTGGAGTCATTTCGGGAGGCCCGGCTGGAGGGGACTCAGGGCGAGCTAGGAAGGCGGCCGCCAGAGCAACAGGAAATGTTCCTAACCAGGTTGCCTGTAGCGATCTCAAGGGAGTGCCTCAAGCATGTCCCACGGGGGAGATAACGTTTAATGATCAGGACTTGGAGGGGAATCTTCCTTCCTACAACGAGGCAATTGTTGTGGCAGCATCAGTATCGAACTTCTGGGTGAGGAAAATTTTGATTGACAGCGGGAGTTCAGCGGACATCCTGTTTACAAGGCTTTTTCTCAAATGAGGATCGACAACATACAGCTTACGCCCGTCAATACCCCCTTAACCAGCTTTAGCGGGGATGCGGTTGTGCCATTGGGGGAAGCCACTTTGCCAATTTCGATTGGGTCGTATCCCAGGCATGTGACCAAGTTTGTAAAGTTTTTAGTGGTGGATGCACCTACGGCTTACAATGCTATCTTGGGGAGACCAAGCCTGAATCTCTTCCAAGCTGTGATATCCACTTACCACATGAAAGTGAAGTTTCCCACACCTGAAGGAGTAGGAGAGATGATGGGAGACAGGAAGCAAGCCCGGGAGTGTTATGCCAGCACGCTGAAGTCGTCAGTAGAGGACCGTGAGCGAAAAGGCGAAGGCAGCGTACTGGGATGTCTGAGAAGGAAACTCGTGGGAGAGAGCCCGGTAAAAGGAGCTCCACGGAGGATCAAAGAGAAGAAACCAGGAAAGAAGCCAAAAAGAAGAAGGTGGAAGAAGAAAGAATAGAGGCTTTTGAGGAGATCAAGATTTTTGAGCTCCTAGGTGACCCTAAGAAGGTGTTGAAAGTCGGGTCGCTGTTAAGTGAGCAGATGGAGCATGTCATTGTTGATTTCTTGCAAAGATCAGTAGACGCATTCGCGTGGGAGCTGTCTGATATGAAGGGGATAGACCCCGAGGTTATGGTTCACAGACTCAACATGGATCCAAAAGCAAAGCCTGTGAAACAGAAAATGAGGGCATTTGGGGTAGAGAGGAACAAGATCATAGGCGAGGAGGTCGAGAAACTGCTTCAAGTAGATTATATTCGACCGGTGTACTACCCAGAATGGTTGGCCAATGTGGTCCTTGTCCCAAAGAGCAATGGAAAGTGGAGGATATGCATAGACTTCACTGATTTAAATCGAGCTTGCCCCAAAGACTCATACCCCTTGCCGAGGATTGATGCGCTTATTGATTCAACTTCAGGATGCGAGTTGATGAGCTTCTTAGATGCGTTTCAGGGCTATAATCAGATTTAACTAGTGCCCGAGGACTAAGAAAAGACAAGTTTTGTGACGGAGCAGGGCACATACTGCTACAGAGTGATGCCCTTTGGGCTGAAAAATGCGGGAGCCACATATCAAAGGTTAGTAAATGGCATGTTCAGAGAGCAAATAGGACGAAATATGGAGGTGTATATAGACGAATGGCGGCACTAAATCGTTTCATTTCAAAATCCTCAGAACGGGGACTCCCATTCTTCAAGGTATTAAGGAAGATGAATGGCTTCACCTGGACAGAGTAGTGCCAAGTTGCTTTTGAGGAGTTAAAGAAGTATCTTACTTCGCCGCCCCTGCTGACAAAGCCCGAGCCTGGGGAGACCTTGTTTGTATACCTGTCCGTCTAGGAAGGTGCGGTAAGTTCGGTCCTCGTGAGAGAGGAAGGGCGCGAACATCGACCCATATATTATGCCAGCAAGGCACTGCAAGGGCCAGAATAGAGATACGCCCAGATTGAAAAGGTGGCCTTGGCCCTGGTAACCGCGGCGAGGAAGCTAGGTCCCTATTTTCAATCGCACCCTGTAGTGGTACTAACGAATCAACCCTTGAAGAGGGTATTGGCAGATCCCAACATATTCGGGAGAATGGTGAAATGGTCGGTGGAGTTGAGTGAGCACGAAATCACATATCAGCCTAGACCCGCGATAAAGGCACAAGCGTTGGCAGACTTCATCTCCGAATTGACCGAGGAAAATGGCATGCAAGATAAGAGGTGTTGGAAGATGTTTGTGGATGATTCTTCCACATCCCAAGGTGGCGGAGCAGGAATATTACTCGAGAGTCCATATCAAGAGACAATGCGTTATGCTATCCGGCTTGGGTTCGTCGCCTCAAATAATGAAGCAGAGTATGAAGCACTCATCGCGGGAGGAAAGTTGGCCTTTGCAGCCCGGGCCAAGCACGTGAAAGTCTACAACGATTCCCAACTGGTGGTTAAGCAGGTAAATGGAGAGTTTGAGGCCAAGGGAGAGCAGATGGCCAAATACTTGACAAAAATCCAGGAAATGCGGAAGAAGTTTGACACATTCACCGTGGAACAAATTCCGAGGAGTGAGAATGAAGAAGCGGATCACCTGGCTAAGATGGCCAGTTCACTAGCTCCCCTAAAGAGTAGGAAGGTAACATTGTTGAGCCAAGAGTACCCGGATGTGAACGAAGAGGAGAATGAAGTCCTGATGGCGAAAGGAGCTCCATCGAAGTGGATGGAGGAGATAGAAGCTTATCTAAAAGTTGGGGAACTGCCTCAGGATCCCAAGCAAGCTAGGACACTTTGCACGAGAGCAGCCAGATTTACCTTGATGGCGGGGAATTGTATAAAAGAGGATTCTCGCAGTCATACCTCAAGTGCATAAACGAGGACAAGGCGGAGTACGTTTTGAGGGAGATTCACGAGGAAAGCTGTGGCAACCACTCAGGTAGAAGAGCCCTAGCGCAGAAGGCCCTAAGGCAAGGGTATTTTTGGCCAACCATGCAAGCAGACGCCAGGGATTTAGTGAGGAAGTGCCGAAAGTGCAAAGAACATGCCAATATTGCTCATGTCCCAGCTGCGGATATGCAACCCCTATAGAGTCATTGCCCTTTCGACAGTGGGGGATGGATATAGTAGGGAAGCTTCCCCGAGCAACAGGCCAGCGAGAGCACTTGCTAGTAGCAGTAGATTATTTTTCCAAGTGGGTGGAAGCAGAGGCATTAAGCAGGAGGAAATCATCAAATTCGTCTGGAAAAATATCATATGTCGCTTCGGCATCCCCAGAGCCTTCGTGATGGACAATGGAACGCAGTTTCAGGGATCTAAATTTCGCCAATGGTGTCAAGAATTGAAGATAAAACAGTACTACACGTCGGTGGCAACACCGCAATCCAATGGCCAGGCAGAAGTGACCAACCGAATAATCCTCCAGAATTTGAAGACAAGACTAGAAGATGCCAAAGGCAATTGGGTAGAAGAGCTTCCAGGAGTTCTCTGGGCATACCGAACCACCCCACGCCAGAGCACGGGGGAAACTCCCTTCAGTCTAGTCTATGGGTCGGAAGCCGTCATCCCAGTGGAGATTGGGGAAAAGACACTTCGAGTGAAGTGCTACAAACTGACTAGCAATGAAAATGAAAGGAGAGTCGACCTCGATTTTTTGGAAGAGCTAAGGAGCTGCGCGAATGTCAGAACTGAAGCATACAAAACATTGATTTCAAGAGCCTACAACGGTAAAGTCAGACATCGAGATTTCCAAGTGGGCGACCTCGTTTTGCGGAGGGCTGACGCCACAGGGAACATTGGGAAGCTAGATGCCAAATGGACCGGGCCATATCAAGTGATTGAGATTCTGGGGAAAGGAACATACCGCTTGCAGAAATTATATAGAACAGAAGTACCACGTACATTGAATGTGGTGAACTTAAAGAAATATTTTGTGTAAATTTTTTCGCACTTTACGTTGTATGAAAGTTATAATGTAATACTCTCTTATAACTCAAAATGTGGTAATGAAAATTTCTTTTTCGCAAGTTCTTGCAGCCTATATGTTTTAATTTGTTGCAAAAAGGGGGATTGCCCCGAAATAATAAAGAGAGGGATTGCCTCTCACGGGGGGATTGCCCCGAGATTATAAAGGGAGGGACTGCCTCTCATAGGGGGACTGCCCTAATGCTTAAGCATAATAAAAAGGGAGGGACTGCCTCTCATAGGGGGACTGCCCCTAACATTGAAAAACATTATCTAAAAGAGGGGGATTGCCTCTCAGAGATATTGAAGTACGATATGATATAAGCATAAAAAATTTTTTATTGAAGATTTCAATGTTGAAAAGAGAAAGAACAAATGCTGAAAACTAGATTTATAAAAAGTGAATACTAATAATAAATAATCCCTAACACATCTAGAATCTACGAAAAAAAAATTCAAGTAAATAAATCCTAAAGGCTAACTAATTCTTCTCTATGACAGAAGGCAGGTTTCCACCAACAGGAGTCTCGTCGACCATATCATCGGCAATCTCGCCCTCTCCATCCTCATCCCCTTCCTCATCAGGAACCTTGGGATCAAGAAACAGAAAATCTTTATCACCAAACCGACCACTGCTCCTCAAGGTGGCGCGACATTGCTGGATTACTTGATCATACACCTCGCTAGCCTTGCTAAGAACAGCTTGGTGGAATTCCTCTGAGTCCACGTATTTCTCCTTAAAGTCATCCCCCACACGCTCCAAGTATGCCTTGCCAGCATCAGACTTCAGGAAAGTCTTCCCCGAGGTAACCTCCCGGTTGAAGCTTTCCTTCCACTTGAGTTGTTCAGCGGAAGCAGTCTTGAGCTCCTCTTGACAGCGCTCCAGGTTTCCGGGCGTCTTCAAAGGCGTCCTTCAGGCATTCAATCTCCTTCTCATGGTTACTCAACCGCAGCTCAGTATCTTCGGCTAAGTTGATAATCTAAAAGGATATCCCTCAATTAGACACGTGAGGACAGAAAATGAAGAATCAACAAAAAATTATAAACAACATACCCTGGCAGCTTCGCCTTGCATAAGACGAGTGAGGGTGACTGTGGGGAGGGTGCCAAGTAGCGTCGTATCGTAAGGACTCACTAGATCCCTGGATCTTTTGTGAGCAAGGTCCACGTCAGCTGCATTCCAAAAAGAAGAGATATCTCCCTGCCTGTTCGTCGCATAGGTGAAGAGACCTTTTCCTACTCCATGACGAGGAGGACCTGATTCGCCTTCCCGGGGGCGTTTGGAGGCATTGCCTTCAGGAGGGGGGGGGGGGAGGAGCGCCCCTCGTAACGAGTTGAGGGCCCCGAAGGATCCCAGGCCCGGGCGGGAGGTGAGCGCCGGCGACTGCTTTCTCCCCTCCTTGGCGGGTGGGGAGGAGGATGACGGGACCTTGAGGCATTCTCTTTGTCACGGAAACGATGGACATCGTGGAGGGAGATCTTCTTTCCTCCTACAAACAAGTCAACAGAAAAAAAAAGTGAGAAAGCGTCGAAAATTTTTTACAAAGCAAGTAAAAGCAGAAAAGTTAAATACCAGTAGGCCCTAAAGTTTTGACGTCAAAGAGTTGGTCAAACAGCCCAATCCCGATGAAGGAAAGTCGAAGATCAGGAACGGGGTCGGGCACAAAACATGATTCCCCCCAAGGGGCAGTTAATCCCTAGGATAAGTCCTTTACAAATAAGAACTTCTCTTTCCAAGGACCCTGAAAGAGACACCACCCTCAAGAAGCTTGCAACTCCCCCGAGGATAGAAATAGAAGTAAGAGTCGTTGGGCACCTTCCTGACAGTGAATAAGGTATAAAAGGCTTCAAGAGACAGGGTCAAACCGAGCTCCTCAAAACGTTGAAGGAACCCCCTAAAACTTACAAGGGAGTTGGGTGTAAATTGACTAATGCTCAGGGTAGTACAGGTGATGATTTGGAGTAGCAGAGGATGACGGCGGAGAGTGAAACCCGAGGAAAAGAATGATGAGTACACAGTAAAGAACCTAGAAAGGGGAAACTTGATCCTATCATCAATACTAGGCAACAGGAGGGTGAATTCGGAAGAAGCGTTGACACTAGCTTCTAGGGAGCGGAATTCTTCAAAACCCACACGACTAAGGCAGCTATCGACATCCATTATACGACAGCGAGATTTTGAGTAGGGGGCTGAAGAGGACTCAGTTCCATCTAGACCAGAATCGACAAGATCAGTTGGCAAGGGAGATAAGAGTGGGGGAGTTTCTCGGGAACTTGACTCAAATGAGGGATTTGGAGAAGGTGACGGACAAGTGGGAAGGTTCCGAATCGCTTCAATCACCTCGTGATCAAAGTCCACGATATCCGGACCCATGTGAGGAGCTGAAAGAGGAGAGGAATCTAGGCTTATAACCAGAACGGAAGAAGAAGGAGGAGGAGCCCCTCGGGCGGGGACCGGCCGAGAATCGGCACCTCGGCCAGATCCTGGCCGAGGGCTCGCGCCCCGGCTAGATCCAGGCCGAGGCTCCTCGCCTCGGCTAGGATCTGGCCGAGGCGCCTCGCCTCGGCCAGGTTCAGGCCGAGGCACAGCGCCTCGGCCAGAGTCTGGTCGAGGCGGGTTGCCTCGACCAGAGCCACGTCGGGCGTTTCCCCGGCCCCGACTCGGAGTTAAAATTCTCCCCCACGGGATCCCGGCGTTGTTCGACATGACGCGGATGTTTTTCTTGGAAGAAAAACGAAGTCTTGAGTTTTTCTTGAAAAATCTGGATTGAACGAAGGAGTATGTTTTGGAGACACTAACACGAAGAATGGAAAAATTAAATGGAAGCAGTGGAAAAGATGGAAAACTAAATACCCGAGCCAAAGCATTTTGGCATTCTTATTTTTTTCTTTTTTGGAGACGACGAAGGCAATAAGAGAAATCGGTGCATAATGAAAAATTGAGGATGGTTACCTCCAATTTATATAGAGAGGAAGGAGTCCAAGTTAGAGAAGGAGTAATAAAGGAAAAGAATCCCAATAGGAATAAAGTTCGTTTGAAAAAAGAGAGTTTGAAAAAAAGAAGACTCCCTGATTGAATAAGGAGAGCGAAAAGGAAGTCTATTCCAAAAAGAATTTGATTCAGAGTCAGTTTGTTGCTGGGAACTTTCAGATTTCCAAGGAAATTTCTGAAAGTCAGGGGGCTACTGATGTGGAGAAAAATCATATTTACAAAAAGACCCTCCAATTTATGGGCAATTGTGCAAAGACCCCAAAATGGAGGTTGAAAGAGGTTAAAAGAGAAGTTGAGGGAAGTTGAGAGAAGGGAAGTTAAGAAGGAAGTGGGCTAGTAAAATGACGAGAATACCCTCAGCAGATCAATTTAGGCCGGCGGATCAAAGGGCAACATTGTAATTTCACCCTCGAAAATTTACTATAAATAGGGGGTGAATTCATTGTAAACTTACTTTTTATATATATGAGAATAACACTTTTTACATTTCATGATCTTTTCGAGCTCCCTGAATTGATTTGGTGCCAACGTGCGTAGATTACTTTCTTTCTAAATTACCCACCATCAATGATTAATAGAGGCAAGAAGAGCCAAATAGGCCTAACTTAGTTGACGAAGTTGAGGCCCCATGATCCTAGAGGTCATGGGTTCGAACCTCTGCGTGGGTTAATGTTATTTCTACTGTATAGTTTATGTAATATTATTGATTTGATTGTTTGCAATTGTCTCTGTTCGATATTGATAGCCGACCTGATTGAATGAAATCACTTTACTTCCAATTAATAAAATTTATCGCTTCAAGTTAAAAAAAAAAAAATAGAGGCAAGGAGTAATCATCTGCCGTATTATAATTTTCAAGCACTTATGAGTGAGAACATCAACATAATAACAACTATATTTATTGTTATATCATATTGTTACTATATATATATGTCATTAATTATGTTCAATAATATTTTTAAAGATATATTTTTCCCTAATTATCCTTACTAATATATATTTTTTTAAAAAAACTATTATCAATATAAATTACAAAAATTATTATTATAATAAAACTAAAATTTTTGATAATTTGTCCTTTTCTTGTAGTGAACTTTTATCATCATTTCGAATTTTCTGAATCAATGATGTCTTGACCTAATAGTTAAGGTTGAGATCCCATGAAAAAATTTGATATCATGGAGACGGTCTAATCAAACATATGAGTATTTGTCTCACTAATTAATATAAATTTGTTGTAATTTGAAATTATAGATTGAGCGGATGTATTTTATTAATTTATTAATATTGATGTAATTATTTACTGTAATTTCCGATTTATATAAATAAATAAAAAGAAGAAGTTCGAATTTTCTGGGAGTATCTCTAAGGGATATTACAATATCCCCTTTGCATAATTTAGTTCCACAAGTACTTCTCTTCACATGTGGTCCAAATGTCAATTATTATATTTCATGACGCAGCGCCCCGAAAATGAAAGTAGCGACAAAGTAAACTTCAGTGATAGCGACTTTGCACCGGAAAGAGGCAAAAACGTGGAAAATTATTCATATGTGGAGAAAGCGACTTTGGCTTTTCAGGTACTATAATTGTGGGCCCACATCTGATTTTCCTCAAGTTTACCAATCATTCTTCCTATTAAATTCTGCATGTGCCACGTTTTGTTTTTAGTCACCTATTATTTCCTTCCAATTAATGCAATTATCTGCCCTTAAAAATGGTTTCATAATTCTTTATATATGTTTTATTTTAATTATAAAAGTTAAAATTTTCAGGTAAGTTTTCTCATTTAAGAAAATTTGTAATTTATATTTTCTTGGAATATTTAACTATGAAATAATTAAGACTTATATGCTTATGAAAATAGGTCGTTAACATGCCATAATAATTCTAAGGGTTAAACATACTTTGCCTCCACTCTACTTTAATTACAGTTATTTTTCCTGAATTTTGTATAATTATAAATATTCCCTTGTTATAACACGTGAGGTTTGTGACCGTCTAATAAATAACTCATTTTCATCCATTTTTTAGGTGAACTAACCAAAATGCCTTTATACGCTAAACTATTTCTTATTTACTTAAAAAAATTTGGACTATAATGCTTAGGGAGAGGTTTCTTAATTTTTACACAAAGAAGCAATAATGTAATTTGTCTCGGCTAATTTTTCTACAGTTTTAATAAAAAAAATTTAGCGCAAAATAATCAATTTCAAGTATTTGGTTAAAAATTACAAACCTCAAAGGGTATTTATAATTTTTTAAATAAAGAGAAAATATTTATAATTATGCCGAAACTCGAGAGAGGTGGCTGTAATTTACCCTAATACTTATTCTCCTTAACTTTACAAACCATCACTTGCCCCCTTGAGTTAACGCTCAATACTATTGACTATTAACAGTGTTAAAAATTATTGCACTGTCTCTTTAATACCAATGGCCTATGGCTGCTGATTTTTGTATGAAGGTAAATATATTCCATTTATAACATTTCAAATAAATTTTCCTGTAAATTTTCAACTCATTTTCAAGCAAATTCAAAAGCTCTGTTTCCATTCTTTTGCAAATAAGGATTCGAGCTCCATTGTTGATATTGAACTCATTGCAACCCGGGTAAAAAATATTATCCTTATTAATTCTAAAGGTTTTATGAATGTTAATCGTATCTCACCGTTGGATTTTAAGATTTTAGGATTTTAATTTGGAACTTTACATTTTTTATTTTCGGAATTTAAGGATAAACTTGGCTGGAAAGTAACACATGTTCAAGTAGTGTTCCAGTTAAAAATTAGAAAAATTTGAGGTTATCGGCTGATTTTTTATCATGTGGCAAGAGTAGACTATTTTTTGTATAAAGATGGTATCATTTATTTTAATTTAAGAAGATATTTTATACACATAATGTATATATATTAAATGAAATAAAAAATGCAACATAATATAGGATAGAAAATTCAATTCAGACTAAATGTGCATTATTTTAAAACACAAGAACCAAAATGCAACAACTTCAAAGTATGATTAATGAAGTCTTAGCCTAATGATTAAGGTTGAGGTGGGGTGAATCTCATTTTTGCTCCCATATATTAGATTCGGTTCAATTTTGGTCCCATTCATTAGAAAAATCTCAACTTCAGGACAATATCTTACAATTTGTCTTAATTTTGGTTCCCACGCAAAAAAATAAATAATAAAATAAAATAAAATAAATAATTAATGGAATCGTTAACTGCCATTAAAAGGAGACATATGCTCCTCACATGATGCGTATTTAGGGGAAGTAAATACATGGAATGGCAAAAAATGGGAAAAAATAAAAAACTAGGGTTCATCCATCTCTTTCTTCTTCATTTCAACCACCTCTTCTTCCATTTGGTGCAAGATAATCACTTTCTTCCTCATTTAGGACACCCCTTATTCCATTTTGTTCAACTTGCGAAGAAGTCCATGAATGATTTCTTCGCCCTTGTGCACATTGGTGGGTCTTCCTATACAAAAAAAACTACACCCTCTAGCAATATTATCACAATCATAAAATCTTCTTGCCAGATTGACATTCGTCCATGAGGTTTATAAAGATGATTTCTTATCACAATAACACATGAGAGCTCTAATTGTAGAAGTCGAATCACTTAGTGACTTAATTTTTTCAGAAATGCAAGTGCAATTTGGATTTGTTAGATGAACCTTAATTTTTTATTTTTCCTCCTTTTCTATCGTTCCATGTATTTATTCCCCCCAAATACGCATCATGTGAGAGGCACATGCCTCTTTTAATGACAGTTAATGATTTTCATTAATTTTTTTACGTTGGGACCAAAATTCAAATAAATTGAAAGATATTAACTTGAAATTGAGATTTTTGTAATGAATGAGACCAAAATTGAGCTAGGCCTAATATATGGAACAAAAATGAGATTTACCCGTTGAGGTCCTACCTCCCATGAACACATTTTTTTTATTTAAAACACCTGGAGATGTGGGAAGCTTTTCGGGGTTCCCGTTCCTTCTACATTAAAACAAAAAGCCAATCAAATATACAACGGGGAGTGCAAACTCCCTAATTTTATCTAGGAAAGCATAAATAATAAGTACTATTCGCTTACACTGCAACACAACAAAAGCAAAGACGAGTAGTACAACTCCTTTACAACTTTGAATCCCGAAAGCGTAAATGAGGAGTACTACTCTCTTACAGAAAGAGTTCCTAGGCCTATGTCCAAATTGAAATAAAGAGAGAGAACTATGTTCAAGCATGCCAAAAATTCTGCAAAAACATAGGGAGCTCCAGCCCCTATTTGTCACCTACATCAGATTAATAGACAAAAAATACCAAGAATATATCCCCAAGGAGGACACCTACTTAAAGTAAACAGGTAACAACAGGTGAGGCCAAAAGTTACCCAGAAGTCCATTAAATGTACATGCATGAATAACAAAGGAATGTATCCTTATAGAAAAATAAGTATTCACAACCAGGATATACAGGAAATTGAGTATGCAGTCAAGATCCAAAGAGAGAATAGGGAAAACATAGTTTGACAAGTTTGATTAGAACCGTGATCTTACCACAAAAATGTTCCCTGTTGAGGATGGTGAGTGCTTCTGCAGAGCACGCTTGGTTTGCCAAGAAATCTGCTTGGTTTCCAATCTTTAAGAATGTGTGTGAATTTGAATTCAACTTGACTGAGATATGATCGGATCTTCTAAAGAGAGTGTTGCATGTGTCGTGCTCCTTGTGAATGATTAGAGATTAAATTTATGAGATAGAGTGCATCCATTTCAATCCAAATTTTAGAGAAACCTCTTTCCAAATAGATTTTGCAGGCCTCGGAGAAGGGCTTTGAGTTCAGCAGAGTTGTTTGTTCTAGTGCCAAGAGGTTCCAGGAATGCAAAGAAGACTTGTCAAGCATGGTCCCTCAGAATTCCTCCTATCCATGAGGTACCTGGGTTGCCTTTAGGGGCCCCATCTATGTTCATCTTCACCCATCCATTTTTAGGTTTTGCCTAATGTGCAATTTCAATCTTCTTTCTACAAGTTTTTTGCAGCAGTGGGTAGAGAGATAAAACGGCATAGTTTGCTCCCTTCAAGTGTTGCGGTTTTCAAAGCTTGCACTTACTGATGATGTTGAGATGGTTCAAGGTTTTGAAGAGGATGGTGTAGCTTTGAACGGTGTCTCTCTATGTTTAGTCTCGTTCCTCGCTTTCTAAATGTGCCAGAGAATCACCATGGGGACGAGGTCTCGAATATGAAAGTGTTGGAATTTCCTGACTTTCAAGTCCTGAATGAAGAAAACAATGTTGGACGTTTATTGGACCCTGATGTTAAACTTGTTCGCAAAGAAGTTCCAAACTTCCAGTGATTTTTCATTGTTTAGGAAAAGATGTTCTTTAGTTTCTTCACTCTTGCAAGAATAGCATTTTGAAGCAACTGGAATTCCTTTCTTCTTTAATATAACTTCAACAGGGATCGAGCCGTTCACAAGTCTCCACATGAAAAATAAAAATTGTTGGAGTGATCAATGGGGACCACATTTTTTTAGATAATGGGACAATTGGCTTGTGATCTTGATTGCTCTCCCATGCTGAAGCTATGGTTAATTTTCAGTATTTGAGAGTTTTCAGATGGGCTGGTCAGGTTGCTCATTAAAGATCGGAACAACCATCACAAGTTCAACGATGGACGGGGGGAGATCTTCTTGGAGTTTTTAGAGGTCCCACTCATGGTTGTCCCAATATCTGTTGATAGGACATGTGCAGTGATGTGGTGTGTCAACATATCTTGTAGCATGCCTTCTTGTAACCACTAGTCATGCCAATAAGAGATGTCTCCGCGGCCAAGGTTCCAGAACATGTTGTTTTAAGCCTCTTGCCTCACTTTGCATAATCTTTTCCAGATTGCTAAGTGAATTTGAGTGACTCGGGCTTTCCTAGGGAAATATTCTTTGCAGTATTTTTTGAGGGTAAAGAGGGCCAATAGGAATTTTGTGCTCTGAATCTCCACCAGAGCTTTTGACAAAAGGCCTGCATCACACCTCTTAGATTTCTGATCCCAAGACCTCCTTCTTTTGTCGGGTAGCAAATATTGTGTCATTTAGTCTAGTGAATCTTTCTTTGTGCTTCCATTGAACCCCAAAAGTACTTGGCAAAGATTTGCTCGAGCTTTTGTATAATGCCAATAGGAGGACTGAGAACGTGGAGGAGGAAAACCAACATGGAGGAAAGGACCGTCTTGATCAAGAGGAATCTACCTCCATAAATCAGGTGGTTGTGCTCCCACCTTGAAATCTTTAAACTAAATTTTGTCTAATAAAGACTCGAAGAGAACCTTTTTCTTGTCACCTTTGTACAGGGGTGCCCCCAGATATGTAATGTGAAGACTTTTCACTGAAAAACCTATGATGTTACTGATTCGGTGAACAATGAGGTTAGCTTTCTTCCCTAGAACAAAGGATCTTTTGGTGTGATTTTTTTTCTGCCCTGAGATATTCTCATACCGCTCCAAGAATTCCATGAGTTTGATGAGTCTCATTTCTTCGGAGTTGGTGATTATGATAATGTCATCTGCACATGAAAGATGAGGAACAGGGAAACCACAATTTGATTTATAATACATGCTTTTGTAAGTACTATAAAGGTGATCAAGTCCCCTAGAAATAACTTATGCTACAATGATGAAAAGGGTAGGGGATAGTGGGTCACCTTGTCCAAATCCTTGAGAGGATTTAAAAAAGCCGACAATGTCTTCATTCACAAGGACCGTAAACCAACTGTTTTCAATAGCAGATTTAATGAGATTCATGAATCTAGGAGGGAAACCCATTTTAGACATGACAGAGTACATGAATTTCCAACGAACTCTATCATACCTTTAGACATATCAAGTTTGATAACAACATTACCTTTACTGTACCTGAGGGCCAAGTGGCGGATCATCTCTTGAGCCATGAGGATGTTATCGCTAGTAAGTCTCCCAGGGACAAAACCACTTTGCGAAGGGGAAATGAGGACTGGAAGAAGGGCAGCCATTTTGTTGTAAAGGAGCTTAGACATGATTTTGTTCGTGACGTTGCAGAGGGATATCGGTCTGAAATTAGACCATATTTAGGGAGTGTTTTGTGACGCCCCCAAATTTTTATACATAATTAGGAGGTCAATTGGTAATTATTTAAGAAAATTTAGTTAATTAGTAGATATATTATAGATTAAATTTTGATCATATTAAGACTTGAACGGAGCGAATTGGAGCTTTATATAATATTTGGGAGCAAATTATATTAATTAAGAAATTAGAAAGGACGTAATGGGTATTTTGAGAAAAGTTTAATAAAATTTTAAAAAAAATAAAAAAATAAAAGGATGAGGTTGAATTGTGGCATGGCCCACATGCCACCACCATTAACCAATTGAAGATATATATATATATATATATATGAACAAGAGTAATAATATTTCCATATGCACTTTACATTTTAAAATGAATTAGGGAAGCAGATTAATTTCGTTTGCCGAAAACAGGTAAGTTTATTTTAAATTTGTAATTAATTAATATAATGATATTATTTAATAAGTGCATTTATTAAATGTTATTTATACTACTCAATTTAGTGTTTAATCGGAAAATTTTATGAAATTGAGTATTTATAATTAGTGTCTGGTTAAATGTCTCAATTAAATTAGGGGTGTTATAATTAATGGCTTAAACTGCTTAATTTACTAGATTTAATAATTTCTACAATTGATTGGTTAGTTTAATCGGGTTGAAAATTTATTTGAGAAATATTATAGAATATAATTGAAAATGTTATATTTAGTAAAGATAAGTATATTTTGAGATAAATATAATCCAAGAATTGTTATTATGAACGGTAGTTATAATAGGATGAAGGGTTTAGTGAAATATTGAGATATTGGTGAAATATATATATATATATATATATAAATACTATTTAATATTTTATTTAGAAATTGGCATTCTAGATATTAATTGTACGCATTATACCTTATGATAGGACACGGGGATAAAGTAGATGATCGTACGACTTCATATCAACTAGCTAAATCTGTATAAGATCGAGGTAAGTAAATAATTAGTGCTGCTTATATATGTTCCTTTTTCCTATTAGGGTTGTGTACGTAAATAATTAGTATTATCTATATATGTTTCATTTTTTGGTGATATTACTTTTATGTGAGCCTATGATTCGTGTTTGACTAATTTATTTTGAACTGTACGAGTGGTTGATGATTACTTTGAAATGATTATGTCGTGAAAGTGAAATGAGGAAGATATGCCATTGGCTGTTTGATACCAGTGTTATGTGCTTGTACGTGAAAAATGTTGCTATGTGGTTTTATGTGGCTAGTTGGCTTACAAGAACGGTGATATGTGTAATCGAGGGAGTGATGGAAATTAAATATCATTATGATATGAATACCCCTTGATGTTGTTGAATAGCCTATGTGGCAAAATAAAATGAAAAGAGCTATGATGCGATGTGAAAAGAGCTATGATGCAAAATGAAAAGAGCTATGATGCGAAATGAAAGAGCTTTGATGCGAAATGAGATTGATGAGTCTGTGTGGCATGCCAAGGGGATTCATGTATATGTGTATAATAAATGGTGAGGTTGAGTTGGTGGAGAAAAACACTATATCACCTTCTGGCAAGCCAACTAGATTAATGCGAGTTTGATTGATTGTCTAATCATGAGATGATTACATGGAATAATGAAATGAAATGTGCTTGATCAAGTTGATTATATGTTATATACATAGCTTATTTTGTCTTGTTGATATAAATGAGGTGCGTATATATAGTCGGTGCCGATTGTTTACTTATTGAGTTGCAGGCTCATCCCTCTGCTAACATTTTTCAGGTGTAGATTTTGCTGTGTCTATTCACGACAACTAGGTCCACGGTTTGCATTCCAGTCAGGTCGGGCATGCAGTTTCTCCTCATCATAAATAGAAATAGACGTCTCCTTTTGGATTAAAAACGAGAATGACATGTAAACTAACTATAACGGTTCCAGTTTTGACGTACTTGATATATATGTATATATGTGATTTTGTGGATGAGGTGATAGATATATATGTGGTGATTATGAGGCTACGTGTCATTTTACTCAGCAGGGATAATTACGCATATAACAGGATTTACATTAAGTGTGATAATTAGGGGAGATATAGTCGTAGTGCCGATAGAGGGTGCTACATGTCTAATTTGGGTATGAGGGTGATAGTGGTAGCTATAAAAAATTTTGGTACTGGGGTGCCACTGAAAAAATCTCTAAATGCCTCTACCATGTCTTCTGCAATAAAATCCCAACAGACTTGAAAAAATGTTGAAGAAAATCCATCTGGTCCCTAGCACTGTCCTTGTTGATGCTAAATATCACCTCTTTGATCTCCCCAGTAGCTGGGATAGTGTGGAGTGCTGACGCCATGGCTGTGGGGATGGTATTCAATTGAAAAGGGTATTCGGTATCATTGAAGGTAGAGGATGTGTTCAATGAGGTTTTGAAAAAAGTCAGTTGACTGTTTAATCTATGTTGGATCAGTAATTTCCATGTCATTTGCCATGATTTTGTGAGTCTTAGACTTGAGTCTTTTTTCTTCACCACCAAAAGAAAGAATTTGGTGTTTCTTTCCCCTGCTTCAAGCCACTTGCAGTTACTTTTTTGCCTCCAAAAGTCTGATTCCATATTAAGGGCCTGGACAAGAATTGCATTGTGCTTGTTGAGATCAATCACATTGGCCTCTGTGGGATTCCTGTCGAATTTCATTTCAGCTTCCTCTGCTTGGACTTTGGCTTGTTCCACCAAACTGAAAATATTCCCAAATACTTGCTTCTTCCAGGTTTTTAGAACTTCTTTGGTACGGTATAACTTTTGCTAAAGTTTGTACATTCCATATCCTTGGATAGGTAGTTCCCAGGATTTTTTGGTGGTTTCTAGAAACATGTGGTGTCTCAGCCACATACTTTGAAATATGAACGAAGAGGCAAACTTTTCTTTCCTTTTCTGAGCAAGAATGAGAAATGGATGATGGTCTGAAAGCCTCCTGGGGAGATAAGAAACTCTAGTACAGTTAAGCATTTATTACCATTCTCTCGAGTACAGGATCCTGTCCAGTCTTTTCCAAATTTATTGTCGGTCCAAGTAAATGGTTTGCGCTCGAATACAGCATCAATCAAACCACCTTGCATCACCATGTCATTGAAGTCTTCCATAGGCCCAAGGATGTTGTTGACCCCCCTTGATTTTCTTCTATATGCAATATTGTTAATTTCTAGCCAAGTTTGTTATATGAGTTAGGAAAACTTAGCCAGAAAGTAAAATTTTCAGATTTCTTATATTGATATATTGATTGAATAAATTTATTAATTGAAATATTGATATATTCTAGTTGTCATTTCTATGAAAAAACAACTTTAAAGTATGATCTGTTAAATCCGTCTAAGTAAACAACATGCGGCCTATATTTTCAAAAAATTGTGAGAATATATACCCTTTTTACTGATGAAATGAAAGGATGTTAATCTTCACAAAATCTGAGTTTTCTACTACATTGAAAAATAGGAAGATTATTCAACTGCATAAATTGGATATTTGTTTTAAGTAGTCAAAGTTTGTTTAATTATGATCAACTAGTTATTTTGGCCTCACACGCGTCACCAGAAGAAGTATGAATTTTTATTATGATTAATTACTATGATTATTACAAGTAAAAACTTGGGAAATACTAATTAACCACAATTTTGCAACGGCTATTAGTTGTTATTTCTATAAGCAATGCCGAAATATTAGCTACAGTTAAAAACTATGACAAATATTTTGGACATAGGTAAAATTATGATGAATATTGATTACTCATAGTCAAAATTTAAGCTTTTGTATTGGTTTCGTTGTGGTAGATTGTATTGATTTATTATAGTTTTTAAGTCGTGGTGATTCATAGTGTATGGAATAATCTATTTTTTGTAGTACTGTATGCAAGCTTAAATAAAATCTTTACTTTGACTTCATATAATTTTTATTTTAGTATATAATAAATTCATGATATCTAGTCTATTTTCAAATCCAAAAACCACCCAACATTGAAAATATTCATTTGTAGGAGAATGAACTAAAACGTAACTAATTTTCACTTCTTATGATAATTTTGGTCGCTAATCAGATTTAGTTTAGTTGGCAAAACCGATGCACTGTGATCATGATCAATTCGAGTCACGCTAATATGTGATTATTACTCTACTTTAATAGTAGTTATTGATTTAATGTAACAGTAATTATTAGTTAGTTATAGAAATTTGATATTGGTTATTGACACGTATTGATTATTAATAACTGAAATTTATGATATGATTATAATCAATTCAGTCAAGGAATAAATAAATAAATAAAGACCATGTCTGCTGGAAGTGTCAATCAAGTCGAATTTATACTTATTTTCTAAGTTGAGAAGGCCCGATGAGAACTCATTGGCCAAGGCCCAAAAAACAAGGTTGTATTTAATATAGTTTGTAAAGGTAAACTTATCAATATAATTTTAATATTTATATAAAAATAAGGATTAATTACACTTGCACCCCCTCTGAGAATGTATAATTACACTTTCCCCCAAAAAAGTTTTGAAATTACACTTACACCCCCTCCGAAAATTCTCTGTTTACACCTGACCCCCACCCGTTAGAGTTTGGATAAAAAATGTTCACGTCAAGAAATATAATTACACAAATTTTTAATTTTTCCCGTCATTTAACATTCTCATGTATATTTTTGTACTTATAAGAGGATAAGTGTAACGTATATGTATGGAGTGAGGTCAATATTATTATATTTTTTCCTTATAAATACAAAATTATTGCACGAGAATGTTAAAAGAGAGGTAAAATTGAAAATTTATGTAATTAGTTTTGTTGAAATGAACATTTTCCGCCCAAACTTTAACGAATGGAGGTCAGGTGTAAACAAAAAAATTTTAGAGGGGGTGTAAATGTAATTTCAAAACTTCTTTGGGGAAAAGTGTAATTATGCATTTTCAGAGGGGGTCTAAATGTAATTAACCCTAAAAATTAAATTTACTAAGATTTAATGGTTATGCATAATTTTTCCATTTACCTTTCAATAGAGTGATCAGACTGTAAAATACTATACAATTAAAACGAAGACCTTGAAGAAAAAAAGGAGAGAGGGGGTTGCAGATGAGAGAGGAAAATACTGATTTCATTGTTTGATGAGATCATTAATATTGTTTCTATTTAAAGGAATAAACGGTAACAAAAATAAACTAAAATAAACGTGAGCAGCAACAAACCGATGGTAAATTTTTAGGTGCTACGTTCGTTAGTTGGAATCTTTCTTAGAGTGCGTGTTGTTCAAGTTTGTTAGATCTGGCCCTAATTTAACTAGAACATTGTCGTTTCTTTTCTCAATTGTGCTCCCAATCTGATAAGTTGGGACGTGTCATTTTCGCCTTCTAATAAGTTCTTGATCATACCAGAATGTTTAAATCCTTTCTCCCGTGTGACCCAACGGTTGCCGCTTTTGTCGTTGCTCCTTCTAAGTAAATGACATTGCTTCCCTATTATTGCCCACGAGGGGTCTTATAAAAATCTATAAACATATTTTTGATGTCGTAGCAATCCTCCCAAGATTCCTTGGAAGGTAAATATTTAAGGAACTATTGTTTTGTTTCGCTATCAGTCGCTTGCCAAGTATTGTTAATGGAAAAACCCTGCAAATACCATCAGAATCTTAAATAGGCAGAGCTTGTGTTGGTGTGCTTGTATCCAATATTTTTCTTAAGCAATGAAACATGAAAGACGGATGGATATTGGAATCTGGTGCTAATCTCAATCGATATGCAACCTCACATATCCTCTCCTCAATCAAGAAAGGCCCATAGTATTTAGGAGCTAACTTCATGTTTCGTCTCAATTGTATAATATTTTGCATGTACCATTGCAGTCTGAGGTAGACAACCTTCCAATCCTCCTTTTGTCCGTGTAGTGTTTCATCCAATTGTGAGTTTCACATAGGTTGGATTTTACAAGCTCTACCATCTTGTTTATGCTTCTTACATATTCATCCACATCAAGATGCTCAATTTCAATATAAGGCTCCAGTGATAATGGTGTTAGAGCATACCCAAAGAGCGCCTCGAAGGGGTGGTCTTGAGACTGGTATGGAAACTTGTGTTGTACCAATGTGCAACCAAAGTAAGCTATTTAGCCCAAGATTTGGATTTGAGATGACACATACATCTCAAGTATGTCTTCAAGCATTGATTTACTCTTTTAATTTGGCCATTGGATTGGGGGTGGTAACTTGTAGTCATGTTGAGTTGTATGTTGAGGGTTTCAAACAAAACACTCCATAATTAGCTTGTGAATACCTTATCTTGATCAGTCACAATGTTAGTGGTTGACTAATGTAGCTTGTGGATGCTATCTAGGAAGATCTTAGCTATAGATTTAACTGCATATGGATGAGACAGACCCAGGAAATGTGCATATTTGGTCAATCTATCCACCACCACAAATATAGAGTCCTTCCCTTTGGAGTTAGGCAAACCTTAGATGAAATCCATGCCTGTAGAAGTCCAAGGTTGGTGAGGGATCTCTAGAGGGTGTAACAACCAGGGCAAGAAACCCTTTCATCCTTAGAGATCTGACAAGTCTCACATTTCTTGACCAAGCCATCATCTCTTCTTTTAATTTTGGCCAGGTCAACATTACTTTAACTTCTGCTAAGTCCATAAAACCTTCCTCCAATGGTGTAATCATGGAGGGTTTGAAATCTGTTGCCTCAGTAAAACATTGGACTCTACACAAATTCTCTTCCCTTTTCTCAATACTCCAGCACGTAAGGTGAATTCCGAATGAGCTGAAGGTTCAATGACCTTAGCTTGAACAATAGGTTGATACAGATTGTCATTGATGTAACTCTATTGAATTTCAGACACCCAGTTAGGGATAATAAGGGTGATTTTGTGCATTCACCATACTCCATTATAGACAACACGCCGGAGGTTACGACTATGACATGACTCTGCACTTCATCCTTATTTGAAGTCAAATCAATTACAATATTGTGATGCATATTGTTTGCATTATCCGCATCACTGGAAATATTATTCATAATTGATTTTTAACTCCACCTACACCATCTAACTTCTCTTGGAATATGATATTTAATGCATCGTAATCGGGATCTCCTCCATACAAGTAAGTTTTGCTCAATTTTATTTTCTATACGTTAAAAAAATGGAGTATGAGTTAAAAACATGTATCCAAGTTTTCATGAAATGGAATTTGGATTGAGATTTTCACCTTACACCAACATCCCAATGACATGGTAGGGCATGAACTATGTTATCCTCTCGCCGAATCGTTTCAAAAATGAATATCACCGCCTGAGCTTTGAACTGTGTCTGACAAATATTGTACACTACAAGAAAAAAAGACTTCTAGCTACCATGCATGAATCGTAAAAAAAGGTATGGAATGCCAAATGTATCATTCACCACCCTACGAACCATCAAAATTGTGTGGGATGCTACTTCGCCATGACTCACAGCTCCCTTTCTAGTTTCTCCTACTATTACCTAAATAAATCTCTTGTCGATACTCTTCGTTCACTCGACATTGTAGTAAAAGAACTTTTGGTTTTTCTCAACCCTCGGATTCGCAATTTTAGATAATATTCTATGTAGGTGACAATTTTAACTAAAATACTTTCAATTTATGTTTGCATTATGAATTTGACGCTCTTTATATAGAAATGAAAAGGTAGCAACGTTGACAACTACTTAAATACATGTGAAATCATATCAAATCATATCTCACATATCAATCATATTTAACAACGGAAAGATTTCAACGGTGACGAAAATCACATTATATATCAAATCGAATTTGGTAATGACGATATTTAAGTAAAAAAAAAAGTATAACAACTACTTAAATACATGAGAAAATTTAAAAGGACTTTCGACTTTTTTCACTTTGCCTTATTTGTTACTTGTGAAATATATGCATGATTAAAAAAATTTTAGGTGAAATATATTCCTCTACAACACATACAAATATGTACTTCCAAGAAATATAAAGGTTAAGTGATAAAATTTAAGTTGTAATATAATAAAAATAAAATTTGCAACATGATATGTACGCTAAGTTGTGTACTTCCGAAAAAAATAAAATTTTTGGAGCATGATGTTAAATAATAATTTTGCAATGTGATATATTTTGCAGCAATGTGTAATTTAAAAAAAATAAAAAATTTTCAATATAATAATTTATACGCTAAAAAGATAGATTATATATATAATGTACATATGTATATACAATTAAGCCATATACAATGTGTATGGTAGAAAAAAAAAAAAGAAAAACCTTCATATATGAATACTATAATATATATATATATATATATATATTATCGTGTAATAATAATATAATTATATAACATTATATAGAAAGTGTATGTAAAGTTGAATTTTATTAGATATTAATATGGTATAAAATAAAAAATTATTAAGTAAATTAAAATAAAATATACCTAACAACTTTCATATATATATATATATATGTATATATATGCACATATACATACACAACTATTCATGATTTGATATAAAATAGTATTTTATTCAACAACAAACATAAATCCAAACATACAACAACATATCTCAATATATTCTACTTTTTCTCCAAAAACAAATCCAAACATACTACGAACTCCCAAAACATACCCGCTTATCTTCCAATTTCTCTCTCTACTTTAACAAAACAAGACAAATCATCTAAAAAATGGATCCAAACAAAGCCGTTGATTTTCACTATAGAAACAGAGGGAAAGGTTTGTTTGCATCATTGAGAGAAAACCCACGGTGTATTTTCAAGTGATTAGCGATGAAAAGAAGGGAATGAAGAAGACGAAGGGAGCGACAAACCTGCGAATCTGAAACTGAAAATACGCACAAAAGGTAGGCATTCTCTATTGGCAACTTGCCTTGTCTTGATAGCTTTTCAAAATATACATTTCATATTCTTAATTCTGCCCACTTTAATTCTTCAAAACACCTCCACTAATTGTAGTAGAGGTCCTTGAGTTAAAAGAACAAATGTTATCCTTTGTAACTAAAATATTGCAGAAGGAGCTTGAGAAGACGCATAGTTAGCATCCTGAATTTGATTGTTCACTTTTATAGTTGTATATTTGGCAAATTTTGTAAAGAAAATGGTCCCCCACTCCTTTAATTAGTGTTTTGCAAACGGGGACAAAATTTCGATTGTAGGGGTTCTTTTTAATTATGATTCGATTTTTTTAGTATATATGGGGTCTTGTGTTGGGGTCCTTTACTAATTTATATATGTGCTAATGGTGCCTATTTTCTATAACTTGGTCTCCATTTTACCCAACATGGTTGTTCCCTTCATTATCTTTTTATGTACTGTAACTGTTTATAGTGTAATTTATTTTAATGTTTAATGTAATGGTTGTGAGTACACTGTAACATATACAAGGATATTTTAATGATTGTTTAGTTTAATGGTTGTTAGTGTAATGTATATGTTTAATGTTTAGTGTAATGGTTGTTAATTTAAGGATGTATTGTTTTTGTTGTAATATTTATTGTAATTTTGTTGTATTGATTAATGTAATATTTAGTGTAATGTTTAATTTTGTCGTACTATTTCTGCTGTACTTGGTCAATTTCTGTTGTAATGTATTGTAATTTCTTGTATTGTATGGATTGTATTTTGATTAGAATTTGATGGTTAAAATTTTGATTATTGCAGGAAATATCTAATTTTGAAGATGATTATGTGACATTTGATGTATGGGTGGGGGTGTGGTTCAATGGGTTCCTACAATTAGGTATGTAGGTGGGTGGAGGATGATGTTTCCTAATGTCAATATTGAGAGAATCTTTTATCATGACATACTAGACATGAATAAAGAAGTTGGTGGAAAAGCCCTAAATGTTATTGTCTATTGGAGTTTACCTGGGATGTCTTTAGATAATGGGATAAAAATACAAAGGGGCGATGAAGGTATTGTTGAGTTAAGTGGGCTTATAAAAATCTTTTTGTTATTCCTATACACATAGAAGATAAGGAAGGCCCCCTGTTGGTACTTGATACCCAGGGTAATGTCATAACAAGTCATGAAAAGGTGCCCTCACTCCCCTTTGATTTAGAGAATGGTTCTGGTATGGAAAGAGGGGAAAATAATGCAGATGAGCCTGTTGAAAATGATGAAGACATCCAAATATTGCAGAACCAGAAGAACAAGTGAATTTGGACAATGAAAATGAAGAACAAAACATGGATGAAACTCGGGGGGGGGGGAGCAATATCCTAATGTTCATCCCAATGATGAATATGGTCCTACATTTGAGCAACAAGATGATGAATTAGAGTCTGAATCTGGTTCTAGTTCATCATCTGTGTCAGAATTTCCATCTGGGATGCTTAAGGATCTAGAGGGTCCACAAGATGATGACATTTTTGCTAATAGGCCTCCCGATCATGCTAGGAAGTTGTGTAAAACACTTAAGGCTTTTCTGAAAGATAAAAAAAAAGGTTGGTGAGGAAAAACAAAAGGCTAACATGGGAAATAATGTGGAGGGGGATGAGTGGTTTGGTAACTTGAACAATGAGGATAAGTTGCATTCGCTGAGAGGTCCAGATGAGGATGTTCCAGAACATCCTAGTTGGCATGATAATATGATGAGAACTGGATATGAATTGACTGCTAGGATGCGGTTCCCAACAAGGGAAACATTCAAAAATGTACTGAGGGATTAGGCTGTCAGAAAAGGGTGGGATTTGACATTTTAAAAAAAATGAAAAACACAAAATCACTGTCAAATGCAAAAAGGGTTGTGAATGGAGATTGCATGCATCTTCTGTCATGCAAACAAGCACATTTCAGATAAAATCAATTAAGGGGTTCACAATTGTGCCCACACTATTGAGAACAAGCAGGCCAATTATAAATACATTGGCAGGAGGATTCAAGATACTGTACGGGATAATCCCAATAAGGGATTAGAATCCCTTAGAAACAAAATCAGAAGAGATCTTCAGATTGAATGTGTCTATATACAAGGTGTATAAGATAAAAAGACATGCATTAGAGCTGATGAGGGAGGATATAAAAAAGCAATATCATCCCACTAGCACTGTTGTCTTGAAGGTTGAAGGGCTTTGAGTCCCCCTTTATTGCAGAGAATGTATTGTGTTTTTCAGGGTTAAGGGAGGGCTTTTTGAATGGGTGCAGACATATAATTAGGCTAGATGGGTGCTTTTTGAAAGGGGTGTATAAGGATCAGTTGTTATCAGCTGTGGGAAGGGATGAAAATGATAACATATATCCAATGGAATATGCATTTGTTGAGGTTGAAAAGGCAGATAATTGGGAGTGCTTTTTAAACCTAGTGCTAACGGATATCCGGAATGTCGATGAGAGGGGATGGGCATTCATATCTGACAAGCAGAAGGGGTTAATTGATATAGTTAACACACTTGCTCCACATGCTGAACATAGGTATTATTTGAGGCACATGTACAACAATTTTAAAGTGAAGTTTAAGGGGCATGAGCTAAAAAAAATATTTTGGAAGGCTGCTTCTAGATATAATGTAAAGCAACATTTAAGAGTCGTGAAAGAAATTAAAATGGGGAGGCTGGAAAGGTCTAATGAACTCACTCCATATGAATGATTGCAAAACATTCCATCGCATCGTTGGGCAAGGTGCTTCTTTCCATCACAAACAAAGTGTGATGTAATTGTTAACAACATATCAGAATCATTTAGGGTTAATTTCATTTACTACCCTCGAAGTATGCCTTGCGTCGCAAACACCCCCCTAATGTTTAAAATGTACCAAAAAGGTCCACCCTACTTAACGGTGTTAATAACTCCGTTAGACTATGATTGATATGGCGTGATGTGGATTTTATTTATTAAAAAAAATTCAATAATTGCCACATGGGATTTGTCTTTCTATGACAATAAATTAAGTCCAAACATAATTTGCTTTATCAAATATTGGGAGTTTGAATATAGGAAGTTTCAATGTTGGACTAATGGTGTTCACTTCATCAACCTATTTGCAAACTGTTGGAATCTTTGAATGTTAGAGTATTTTGAGGTTGTTCATTTTCGTTATCATTTGTTCCGAAAGTATCAATAGAAATAAGCATGTATCAAATTCAAAACCACAGTTACTAATCATACAATAAAATATCATTTTTCTTTTAAAAAAAATAAAAGGAAAATTGTCCTACAAGATTTTTTTTTCTCTTCCCTCAATTTACAATAAATAAAAAAGTAGCAGAGATTTTGTAGGGTGAAATCTCAATTGTTTGGGATTTTTTTACGAAGCAGACCAGTTCTTTCTTGAATTGTAATGGACTTACAAGAACTCTTTTTCTCAATTTACAAAGTTGCTTGTTTTATATTGGGTTAATTATATTTAGACCCCCTCTGAAAATGCATAATTACACTTTCCCCCAAAGAAGTTTTGAAATTACATTTACACCCCCTATAAAAATTCTTTGTTTACACCTGACCTCCATTCGTTAAAGTTTGGGCGGAAAATGTTCATTTAAACAAAAATAATTACATAAATTTTCAATTTTACCTCTCATTTAACATTCTCGTGTATTAATTTTGTACTTATAAGGAAAAAATATAATAATATTGGCCTCACTCCATACATATAAGTTACACTTATCCTCTTATAAGTACAAAAATATACATGAGAATGTTAAATGATGGGCAAAATTGAAAATTTGTGTAATTATTTTTGTTGACGTGAACATTTTTCGTCCAAACTCTAACAGATGGGGGTGAGGTGTAAACAGAGAATTTTCGGAGGGGGTGTAAGTGTAATTTCAAAACTTTTTTGGGGGAAAGTGTAATTATACATTCTCAAAGGGGGTGTAAGTGTAATTAACCCTTTTATATTTGATAAAAACAAGTTATGTTTGGGCTTATTTTATTGGCATAGAAAGACAAACCCTATTTGACAATTATTGACTTTTTTTAATAGATAAAATCCACATCACGCCAGATCAGTCATAGCCTAATGGAGTTATTAACACCGTTAAGTACGGTGGACCATTTTGGTAAATTTCAAACATTAGGGGGGTGTTTGCGACGCGAGGCATACTTCGAGGTTGGTAAATGGAATTAACCCAATCATTTAATAGCTACATCTTGAAGGCCAGAGAGCTTGCTATTATTGATATGTTTGAGTGGATAAGGAGGAGATGCATGACTAGGATACAGATTAAAAGAGAAGGATGAGGTATCACGGCGTGGTTTGTCCAAACATTGTTAGAAAAATTGATAAGCAAAGGAGTGAGAGCAGACATTGTTTTCCTAGTTGGGTTGGGGAGGACAAGTATGAGGTGCAACATTATATGGAGAATCATGTGGTGTACCTTAATGAGAGACACTCAGTTGTGGGATGTTCCAGCTTTGTGGATACCCTTGCTGTCATGCAATTACAGCAATAAGGTATCATAGGTTGAATATGAAGGACTATGTGCATGGATCTTTGGAAAAAAATTTGTACATATCTGCATACAGCGATATGATAATTCCTGTTCCCGGCATGCATGAATATGAGGAATCCCCTCTTTGCAAGGTTAATCCCCCAGACATACTTATCAGACAAAGAAGACCCATGAAAGTGAGAAGGAGGGATGGAAATGATAGAAGGGATGGCGAGGGAATTTCCCGAAGGGGTCTTACTCACGCATGTGCCATATGCTTGGAGCAAGTGCACAATGAAAGAAGCTGCAAGAATCCTCCCCATCCATATTCAAGGTTTTACAAGGTAAATTCAATCTTAGTCATGCAAAAATATAATTTTTAAGCATAATTCCATGTTTTTCTGATACTATTTTGGTGTCAATTTATAATTTTTTAAGCTCCAGGTGGTACACATGGCCCTTCACAAGCTGAAAATAACTCAACTATTCCACCATTAGATAAACAGGTTTTACACTTTCTAATTACAACCATGTAATTGTTTAATGTAGCATGTTGTGGTTGTATTTTATTGTTTCAGCCTGCTGCCAATGAAGAAGCCCAACATCCTGCCAATGAAGGAGAAATCCTCTCTGGCAATCAGGTAATTTGCAATACAATTTTATTTTTTTCAATTTTAGATGCCAACACAAACTTCAGTCCAAGAGCAATTTGGCTTCACATCTATGGATTTGAATGAGGAGGATTTTCAGGTATAGTTTTGTGTACTAATTCAATGTTTGCATTTCATTCATTCTTTTATATGAATAATTTACTTACAATCATATCATATAAATAGGTCCCCCCCCCCCCCCTCGGTCTCACAAACAGTCCAAGAGCAAATTTGGAGGACATCCATTCATTTGAATGATGATGATTTCCAGGTACAATTTCATGTACTAATTTGATGTTTGATTTCATTCATTCTTCTATATGAATAATTTACTTAAAATCACATCATATAAATAGCCCCCCTCCCCCTCCCCCTCCCCAAACTCACAAACAGTCCAAGAGCAAATTAGGAGGACATCCATTCATTTGAATGATGATGATTTTTAGGTGATGTTTTATGTAGTAATGAATGTTTATATTTCATTCTTTATATATATATATATATATATATATTAAATAGTGTACTCACAATCACATCATATAAATAAGTCCCCCCCCCCCTCCTCAATCTGCCTCAAATGCCCAATCACAAAAGTCATAATCAAAATCAAGGAAGCAAACATGTCCAAAAAGAAGAATGCCATCAACAATCCCCCCCCCCCCCCCCCCGGTGCCTGCAAAGGAAAAGCCCTTTCAAATGAGTTGTTGTTCTTCTTCTTACACATCCACTTCAGCACCATCAACAAATTCAAAGGGAAAGCAACATTCATCACACAAGAAATAATATTCAACTGTTTGTGGTGATTAAGCATCAGGTTTGTGCTGATGAAACGGTGAATGGGTGTCTTTTGTGAAACATGTGGAATTTATTGGCGTCATTTTATCAGTTTTTTTGTCAAATAGTTGATGGATGCTGGTATTGATATTATATGTATGTAATTTCTCGTTGGATTTAAAGACCCCTTTTTGGACATGTTGGATGGAATTGATGAAATGGAAGCAGGTTACTTTTGTCATTGTTAAGTTGTGTCATTGTTACTTTTCAAATGGAATTGATAGCATGTTATTATCTTTTGGTGTTTTTGGTTATATTCTAGTGCTCATGAAATGGTGTGCAGGTTGCCTTTCAATATTTCAATAAGTATAATACCACAAACTCTAACAACTTCATTTCATAAAAATAACAATACAACTTAGCAATTACATGAGTTAAGTGCAATTCACATGAGTTAAAGTACTACTTCAACATTACAAGAAATAACATATAAAAAATAACACAAGTTATGAACTTCATCATTTTTTGATTCTTCTCCATCTTTTTATGCTTCGAACAGGAGCGCGTGTAGCACAAACACCGTAAAAAATAGATGAAATGGGGGTTTTTTTGCAGATTTTTATAAAATACAGGGTACCATTTAGCCTATTTTCATATAACATGGGATTTTTAACTTTTTCGCAAAAATATAGGAGTTTTTTTTGCATTTTACCCTAAAAAAATTCCCCAAAATTTTGTGACTAGAGAATCTGCTCCCACTTCCATTTCCTTCCAAACCCAAATGCCAATTTCCTTCCATTTTGCAGAGAGAGGGGAGGGGGGGAGGGGTGTGTTGAGTTTGGAGATGAGTATTTTTGGTAGTTTAGAAATTTGGTATGAGAATTGTCAAAATTTATCAAATTTTCATTTTTTTTCCTCAAATTTGTTTTCAAATTTGGTATGAGAATCCCCAAAAGGGATTGAATTTATTATTCAAAAACAAAGGGCAAATTCTGTAAAATTAATAGATAACTGCTAGTCTAGACACAAAACAACCTTTCCTTTTATAGATAGTATAGATTATAAATTAGTACGACTTAAAAATCGTGGTAAATCAGTTCTATTAATCATGGACAAAAAAAATCAATGTAAAAACTTAATTTTTTTTACCATATTTTATCATGGATTTTAGCTTCAGCCAAAATATTTGTCATGATTTTAGTTGTAGCTAATGTTTTAGCATCACTTGCAAAAACAACAACTAATGATGGTGGGGGGGGGGCCTAATTAATTTGTATTTGTCATAATTTTTTTTCTTTTGATTATTGTAATTAAATATACCGAAAAATCATAGTTCTTTCTAGTGTAGAAATAAGATTCTATTTGATATCATTAAGGATGTGATAGAAATGAAATGTAAACTAGAAATATAACCAACTAATTATAAGATTTCTAATTAATCATCAATATGAAATTCATTTTGGGGGTAAAAATAAATATGAAATTCTAAATAAATAAGATCACCGACTTCCTAATAATTGTCAAATATTTAAATCCAAAGAACCTCTTCACGTGAATCATGCATGTAGAGTTTCCACAATCACTAAAAAAAAAAAAAAAAAATGACGTTTAATCATGGCTAATTGTCATCATTAATATTAAATAATCGTAGCGAATAATTATTGACCATGGTCACACAATGATTGTCGGCCGTGGTTTGACGAGGGTGGCTAAAACATTTGTCATGGCTAAAAGCCATGGCGAATGTTTTTTATCACGGCTCTTAGTCGTGGCAAATAAATTTTTTATGTTAAAAAAACTAATTTTTGCATCGATTTTTATTTACCCGTTGTTAATAATAATTATTTACTATAATTTTTAGTTATGATTATTAAAAATATAGCTAATATTAATTTTTTTTTAGTGAATAAAGGCCTGAGAATAATTAAAGCATCGACTTAAAATACAATTAATTTATACTCGGATCACTTATCTGTATCCCAGTTTTCGCATCTCATACCATTATATCTATATATATATATATATATAATTTTACACGTTTGAATATTAATTATTAATTAATCATGCATTTGCCAACTCAATTGCAATGCTTTCGAGAACTTTAAAATAAGATCAATCAAATGGATATTCGTCGAATAGTCTTAATAAAGTATGGTGTTGGGATAAATGCAATTTATCCATGTGATATAAAAAATGAGTAAAAATTCTCTTGTGAAAAAATAATTAGTAAATTACATCATGTGCTTTTAAAATGAAGCAAATTATCTCGTTGTATTTTCCCTTGTTAGGGAAGTAATTTGTTTTATTTCTCAAAATACAGGAAAGTAAGTTACTATTATTTTTTCACTGAAAATTTTTTACTTATTTTTTATATCACAGGGGTAAATTACATTTATTCCAATCTATATATATATAATGTTACCTATTCGTAGTTGTTCTAAATAATCACTATATATTTACACTTTTAATCCCTATAAATTGGTACGTCGTCTGACATTCTTTTGTCATTTTTGTCAAGTGACTATTAAATTTGATGGAAAATCATCATGTGCCATTCAATGAGCCTTGGAACAAGGGTGATGACAACCTTACATGTATGGCATGTGATGACTTTCCGTCAAAATTAACAACCACTTGATGAAATGATTAACAATATTAAAAAAATAAATAAAAAAAAGTGTCAGTTTAGGGGCCGAAAATGTAAATGATAATTATTTAGGAATTAAAACCGAATAAGTGATATTATCACTAAAAAATTATCATTTAATCATGATTAATTACTATAATTAAAAATAAATAATCGTAATAAATAATCATTCACCACAGTCATGCATGATAACCCATACATATTTCACGTGGAATAAGAAAACCATGAACCATATTGTCATGTCGGAACACCCATCTCATTTCCACATATACAAATTATAAAATTAAACAAAGTCATTGAGGCCTATGTCACATAAGATCTAATCAAAGAAAAATGAAAAATAATCCCACATGGAGTAAAAAAAATTATGATAATATCGATATTGATGACTCATGAATTTCACATGATATATATATATATATGATTTGATGTAAAAGAGCAAATAATCCTCTTATAAAAAGAATAGCAATTTACCTCCTCTGTTCTTTAAAATTGAGCATTTTACCTCCCTAGACAGAGAGGTAAATTTTAAAAAATACGAGGAGACAAATTGATTCAGGGAGGTAAACTACACCAATTTAAAAAGTACAAGGAGGTAAATTGATTCATTTTAAAAAATACAGGAAGATAAATTATTATTTTATTTTTCATAGTAGGATAATTTATTCATTTGCAATGTCACAAGAAATTATTTGTATATATATATATATATATATACACGAAAACATGGTAGAAATATTAAAATTTAAAACATCTATAGTATTATAAAAGAAAATTTTTTTGTCGTACCAATTTTTTAATGTTGCAATTTACCTTTTGATTCATTCTTTTTTTTTTTTTTTTTATAACCTTATTAATGGGCTTACAATTGAAATGTTATCTTAAAGAACTTAAACGTATTTTCTTGTAGTGGGCTCAAATTTAAGTTTTACAAAAAAAAAGATTCTGCAATGTGGATTTTTGAAAATATATGAATTTGGGTCTTCTATAATTTGAGTATGAGTTCTTCTAAACAATTAAGTATTTTTATACATTATTTTATATATATAATTTAAAAAATTAATTATATATTTAGCTGTTTTGTTTTTCGCAGGTTATTTTATTTCTAAATCTAAACCAAATCAATAAGTACAGTACGATTTTATTCTAAATTTAAAATTATTATTTAGAAAATAAATATAGAAAACGGCTCGATTCTGTTTGATGTGAGCGATTTGGCCAGTTTTAAAGTTTCATTCATCACCCCCAACAACTAGTAACAATTTAGCTATGATTCTCTAAATTGGAGGTACAAACTTTGTTGAGAAGGGCAAAGTGAGAACTGATAGGCCAGGGCCCAAAAAAAGATTTCTACCAATTTTACTTCAATTTTTTTTAAAAATGCAAAATTACAGTTTTCATCAAAAAGTTCTAAGTTCGCATTTTTAAAGGAGTTTAAGTGGAATTAACCCTAAAATTTATATGAAAATTAAATTTAATAAGAGTTAATGGTTACACACTATACATGTTTTTCGATTTATCTTTCAATAAAGTGACCAGACTTGCAATAGTGTAGTTATATATAGGACAAAAATTAATTATTTTTGGTAATTTGGTACTAATCTTGCAAATCACCCTAGAGTTAAAAGAGACTGGAAATGCATTTTCTCTTAATAATTTACTTTAAACTTAGATTGCACTTAAACAGTTTAGATACTGTTGCGCTTATTTTACTTTGAACTTACATTACTCATAAATAATATTAAGTAATTGTTAGTGGATATGTCGTTGCAAACTCGCCGAATTAACATTGAATGTCCGTCGCAAAGCATTACACATGTTTGCAACAATTCTATTTTTCGTCATAAACTGTCAGTCGAACCTAAACGAATACACATCGTTGCAAATCCATCTTAAATTTTCTTCATTCGTTAGAATGTTTACGTCGCGACGTCCATTGCAGAATGCATAAAACAATTAAGTAAACAAACTTCGCGATAAATTTATGTGATCGTCAGCACCCTAATTAAATCCATTGCAAATTGTTTGCGACGGGCTTATGTGCCACTGTCCCATCAAAAATTCCGTCACATAATAGGCTAAATATAAGGTTCCGTTTGATATCATTAACGATGTGAGAGAAATGAAATTCAACTAGAAATATAACCCATTAACAATATGTTAAAAAAATAATATGATTTTTTTTTGGGTACAAATTAATGGGGAAAATTATTTTTTTTAGTCCGTTAAGTATGCTTAATATTAATTTTAGTCCAATAACTATGCCTATTTTTTTTCTAAGTCCAGTAACTTGCAAAATTGATGAGATTTAGTCCGAATTAGAGTTTTTTACTCAATTTCCGGCGATATTTTGAAAACTAACTGGAAAATGCCACATGGCAACTATTTGATTAATTTCTGACAATTTATACATATGTAAAATCACATGTAACACATGGCCATTAATGCTGACTGGATATTGTTTAAAATATCATAATTCTAAAATATATATATAAAATATTAATTGATTATAAAATTATATTTTATTGATTAATTTTATGTTAATTTTTTAATGATATTTAATTAAATTAATTAAAATATATTATTTTTTCCTTGTAGGGACGGCGACACCGCGCCCTCCTCAGCTTTGGACGACGGCGTCCTCAACGCCGTCGCCCCCTTATGCAGGGGGCATTGAGGGGGTGGGGAGGAGGGTAGGCGATGGGGAAGGACGAGGGAGGGTAGGTGGCGGGGGAGTGGGGGTTTGGGTCGGGGGCGGGCGTGGAGGTGGGAGTAGGTGGGGGGTTAATTTTTTTTCAAAATAATAAATTTATTTTTGTAGATTATAAGTATCTATAATTTAAATTAAAATCTACCTCATTTCAATTGGCTCATAGGCTTAAAAATTCTCAAAGTATATCCAATTGGCATGGCATGTAATATTTCTGGCTAAGAAAACAAAAATCGACCACCGAAAGACTAAATCTCATCAATTTTGTAAGTTACTGGACTTAAATAAAAATAAGCATAATTACTGGACTAAAATTTATATTAGGCATACTATGCGAACTAAAAAAATAATTTTCTCAAATTAATATAAAATTCTAAATAAATAAATCACCGACTTCCTAATAATTGTTATATTGGTTGAAATATTTCAATCCATAGAACCTTTTCATGTGAATCATGCATGTAGAGTTTCCAAAATAAAGACCTGATGAGAACAATTAAAGCATTGACTTAAAATACAATTTATACTCGGATCACTTATCTGTATCCCATTTTTCGCATCTCATACCTGCATTATATCTATATAAATATATATATATATATATATATATAATTTTACACGTTTGAATATTAATTATTAATCATGCATTTGCCAACTCAATTCCTATTCTTTCGAGAACTTTAAAATTAAGGTGAATTACAATTACCTTCCCTAAAGTTTGGCATAATTATAGATACCTCTTCCTTGTATTAATTACAAATTCCTACTGAAGTTTATAACCGTCTAACAAATAACTCATTCGCATTTATTTTTATATGTGAACTGACCAAAATGCCCTTTCCAAATTGAATTATTTTTTAAAATTTTCTAAACTTTTTAGAGAAAAATGCGCAGGAAGAGGTTTCTTACGTTTTTTACACAGAGGAGCAACAATGTAATTTGCCTCGCCTGATTTTTCTACAATTTAAAAGAAAATCAACGAAAAAATGGACAATTTCATGCCCTTGGTTAAAAATTACAAACCTCATAGAGATATCTATAATTTTTTAAATAATAATGAAGTATTTATAATTATGTCAAACTTCAGGAGATATCATTTTAATTCACCCATAAAATTATAAGATCAATGAAATGGATACTCGTAGAATAGTCTTAATAAAGTATGGTATTGCCTAATGTATATATCTAACTTTTTTAAATGGGCAAATTATACGTTTGATCCCTAAATAATGTTACTTATTCTTATGTAGTCTCTAGACAATCACTATTTACACTTTTAGTCCATAAATTGGCACGTTCTTTTACGTTTTTTGTCATTTTTGTCAATTGACTAAAAAATTTGATGAAAAATCATTGTGTGCCATTAACGTTAACCTTGGAACGGGGGCGATGACAGCCTAATATGTGTGGCATGTGTTGATTTTCTGTCAAACTTAACAACTTCTTGATAGAAATGACTAACAATGTTAAACATAAATGATAATTATTAAGGGACTAGAAGCGAATAAGCTATATTATTTAGGGGTTAATTGCAATTTTCGTCCTGTAATTATAGGTATTTAGCGTTTTGGTCCTTTAAGTTTCTAGGGTAGCAAAATAATTCTTTAACTTTTCAGTTAATTGCAATTTTCGTCCTGTAATTATAGGTATTTGGTGTTTTGGTCCTTTAAGTTTCTAGGGTTGCAAAATAGTCCTTTAACTTTTTAATTTTTGCGATTTTCGTTCTCTGGTCGCCGGAATTTTTAAAACTTGTCGGAATAATGGCACACGATGAGGTTGATTGTCTTCTTGAGTGATACCACATTGAGGCATTGCCCCTTCTTTCGAAGAGTTTAAAAGCCTCACGTGTGAATCACGAGTCATTATTCCGGCGAGTTTTAAAAAATTAAAAAGTTAAAGGACTATTTTGCTATCCTAAAAACTTAAATGACCAAAACACAAAATGTCTATAATTACAAGACGAAATTTGCAATTAGCCCATTATTTAGTGACCAAAAGTATAATTCTCCTCGTTCTATCCATATGTCTTTACTTTTGTAGATGTAATCTTTTATTGTAATTTTTTTTTAACAGAAAAAAGTCACCATTTGATTAACATTATTTTATCTCACATTTCATCTATTATATATTTAATACAGTACAGAAATAGGTTTTTAACCGTATAAGTATTACGGATCGATCTTACGTTCAGAGCGTATATAGTAAATGAAACAAAATAACTCTGAATCAATATATACATCCGTTTTTTAATTTAAACATCTATTGGGTTAATTACATGGATATATACCAATATAAAAAACTTCTAGGGTTCATTACATGCATGATAACCCATATATTTCACATGGAATAGTTAAGAATATCATGAACCATGTCATGTCGGAATACTCATCCCATTCCCACAGAAAAAATCGTTGTTTGGTCTCATATTTTAGGGTTTTTTTTTATTTGGTCTCATTTGTTACATTTGTCTTATATTTAGTCTCATTTGTTCAATTTTTTCTCAAATTTAGTCCCACACAGTATTTTTCGTCAAATTGTTAACGGAGCCGTCAAGTCTGTTATTGGGGCAAGACTCTGCCACTGTTGACGGCTCCGTTAACAATTTGATCGAAAATGCTATTTGGAACCAAATTTGAGAAAAATTTAAACAAATGGTACTAAATATGAGACAAATACGACAAATGGGACTAAATCAAAAAATGTCCTAAAATATGGGACCAAATTAAAATAAAATTTTCCCCATTCCCACATATACAAAATATAAATAAATTAAACAAAGTCATTGAGACATATATATATATATCATGGACTATATATGTTACATATATAAGATCTAATCAAATAAAAATGAAAAAATAACCCCACATGGAATAAAAAAGTTTGTGATTATAATATGGATCGATGGCTCATGAATTTCACATGCGATATATCCGACTGCCATATTGGTACAAATATTAAAATTTAGGATAAATTACAACGGGCATTACGCTGCCAGGCTAACACACTACAAGAAAATATAATATTAGTATAAAATATTAAATGACAATTTTGAAGTTGTCACTAAAAATATGTATTAAGTAACAACATTTTTTATCGTGTCACTATATAATTATTAGTGACAAAAATTGTGTATAAAGATGTCACTAAATACAATTAGTGACTCATCTATAGTAACAACTTAGTGACAACACAATATAGTGACAACAATTATTTGTTGTCACTAGGTTATCACTATACATGAGTCACTAATTGTATTTGGTAACAACTTTGTGCATAGCTTTTTATCACTAGTAACAATTTTTATAAAATAATAGTAATTATTAAATCATAAAATTTGTTATTGTGACAAAATAAATATTCTTGTCACTAAATATATATTAGTGACAATATTAAAATTGTCACTTGAATTTTTTGCCACTAATCTTCTATTTTCTTGTAGTGACACCATGTGAGGTGTTGCAAGTGAATTTGGTCTAAATGCAACTTGTCTTCTTGAAATGATCAACATTTATCTATAAAATAAAGATATATATCATCATTAAGTGCATCAAATGTAAAGTGATGTTTGGTTAATAAAAAAAAAACGTGAAAAGTAATATATCAAGTAGGAGGATGTTTATGGGATAGTTACGGTTTTGGTCCTCAAATATAGTTATTTATGTGCTTTTGGTCCTTAAATAATTTGAGATTGCAGTTTTAGTTTTCAAACTATTATTTTTTTAGCATTTTTTGTTCTTTCCGTTAGTGGACCGTTAAATTTGACGGTATTGTAGTTTGGAGGGAAAAAAAATAAGTCTTTTTTTGCTCTCATTTTGTGGTCTTTCTTCAAGCTTTGATCCAGAGTACTAATTTTTCTTATTTTTCTTCAAGTTTCAAAGAAGAAGAGACCAAGAAAATGAGTTTAAGCAATAAATTTCTCTATAATCTTAATTACAAAATATTGTCAATGACTTATTTTGTGAATATTTCGTTAATGTAGAAATTCCTTCAACATATAAATGAGTAATGCAAAAAACAATATCCATATTGAAAAATAGACATCCTTGTATTAATTCAAAAACAACATCCATACTAAGATTATGGAATGTTGATGTTGAGATTGTGTTGATATTTAATTAGTTCAAATGTACATGCCTATTTTCAATATGGATGTTTTTTTTCCTCCAAATGCAATTCCGTCGACATTAAATGTTCAGCAACAAAATGGATCTAAACAATAACAATTTGATAACCAAAACTGCAATCTCAAATTACTGAAAACCAGAAGTGCATAAGTGACTATACTTGAGAATCAAAATCATAATTATCTAGAATGTTTACCATATATACATGTCCACATAAATATTAAAATATAGCACATAACACATCAAATCAGATGAAATATTTACCTTACATGACCAAATATTGTTGCAATAGACTCACGTATATAAAAATTATTTTTTAATAAAATAAATAATATATTCTTATTGATCAGAATAGAAGATGTACTATAAATTGAAATAGAATATGAAAACCCTAATTAAAAGACACCACTAATAATTACCAGTAAATAGAATAAGTCGAATGATAGTATATATTCGTAATTGATAATATAAATTTATACACATGCAATTTTTTAATATTATCGCATCGTTATTTTTAGAGAGGACACGTAAAAGGGAGGTCGCACATATTTAACTCAAAATTGACATGTGCACATATATGTCAATTTATCATATTTATTTTAATCATTAGAATAAAGCTCTTCCCCATTCTTGCACTATAAATTTCCACGATTTCTTCTTTTCCATGCACATCACTCAACAAATCTTCACACACACACACACTTTTAAGCTAGGGAAAGAATGGAATTTAAGTGTGAAAATAGGCAACTTTTGTCCAAGATAGCCAACACCGATCATGGTGAAAGCTCACCTTATTTTCGAGTGAAACAAGTACACGACAGTGATCCCTTCCATCCCACCAAAAACCCTAATGGAATTATACAAATGGCTGTTGCTGAAAACAAGGTTAGGTCAATTTCCCTATTTCTCTTTTATTTATTTATTCTTTTAAAAAAATATTTAGTTATAATCCAATTTAATTGACCATATTAATAAATTTTCCATGTTGTCCCGTTTGCAGCTTACCTATGAGTTGATTGCGGAATGGATTAAGAAAAACCCGGGAGCATCGGTTTGCAGTCCTGAAGGAGCTGATAATTTCAAGAACATTGCAGCCTTCCAAGATTTTCATGGCTTGCCTGAATTCAGACATGTAAGAATTTAATAGTTATGATGAGTTGTTTCTTTGTAATAATGTGCAGCTTTAATTATGTTTGATGTGCGTAGGGTGTGGCGAAGATTATGAAGAAGGTGAGAGGTGGAAAGGTGAATTTCGATCCAGACAGAATAGTAATGGCTGGAGGAGTAAGAGGAGCTATGGAGATGGTAATGTTCTGCTTGGCTGATCCTGGAGATGCATTTTTGGTCCCCTCACCTTGGTATCCTGGGAAAGTTACAATTTTTTTTGGGATAATTACATTGACACCACCAGTAGAATGATTAAATTACGCATGTGAAAAAGGTGTTGGAAGTGAAAAAGACTTGGGGTGTTGAACTCTACATCATTTTGATCTCGTATTTTTTTTTTTAAAATTTTTTGTGATTTCAATTCTTTTCGTACGGAGTTTATCTCTAATTATATTTTGGCACTGGATTCTCTTGACAGATTTGACAGGTTCTTGAAATGGAGGACTGGTGTGCAATTATTCCCAGTTGTTTGTGAAAGCTCAAACAACTTTCAAATAACAAGAGAAGCTCTTGAAGAAGCATATGAAAATGCCCAGAAAGCAAACATCAAAGTGAAAGGCCTCGTCATCACTAACCCTTCAAACCCCTTAGGCGTCACAGTGGATAGAGCCACATTGACAACTCTCGTCACCTTCATCAATGACAAGCAAATCCACTTTCTCTGCGACGAAGTGTACGCCGCCACAGTCTTCCGTTCCCCTGAGTTCGTCAGCGTCTCGGAGATAATTGAAGAAGTGGAATGCAATCGTAATCTCATACACGTACTCTACGGTTTGGCTAAAGACTTGGGGCTTTCAGGGTTCAGAGTCGGCATAGTATACTCATACAACGATACCGTCATGAATCTATGTCGCAAAATGTCGACAGCTTGCTTAGTGTCATCCCAAACGCAGTACTTCATAGCATCAATGTTGTCTGACGAAGAATTCATCGACAAATTCTTGTCAGAGAGCGCGACCAGGCTGAAGAAGAGGCACGACACCTTCATAAAAGGACTGGAAAAAGCAGGCATAAAATGCTTGGAAAGCAATGGTGCGGTGTATTGTTGGATGGACTTAAGGCACCTTCTTACAGAGCCGACATTCGAAGCTGAAACGAGGTTGTGGAAGACGATAATCAACGTATTCAAGCTGAATGTGTTGCCGGGGTCCACGTTTCACTGCAATGAGCCCGGCTGGTTCAGAATTAGCTTTGCAAGTATGGATGAGGAGACACTGCAGGTTGCTCTCAGAAGAATCCATTTACTCGCCGGTGTGAATTTGAACGGCTATGCATGACTACTCCTTCTGCACTTCATGCAGTGGCAAATCAATTAATAATTTTATATTATGTATCTTTGTGTCTGGGCTCGAAATCTTAAAGAATAATTGGAAACCAACTTTGATCCTTGTTAAGATAAATATATATATATATATATATATAAGTCGAACTTCGTGTATGTTGTCGATCCTTTGAATGGGCGAAATAATGACATTCAGCGGCGAAGCTAAGCCCCGTCTAGCCACAGTGGCCGACATAATTTAGCTTCAATTATCATGTAGCATTTGATGTTGATGAAATAATTGGAATTAATAAGTATCTCAATTTGAATGTCTCATTTATGACTTTCTAAAAATAATATGGGGAAAGAGTTTTTAGTTGCAATAATTCTTACAATATAGACAATTTCGAACAATATTAATGTAACTACAATTACTAGTACCGAAAACTTTGTAGTCCTTTGATTGTCATGGTAATAGTTGTAAGAACTAGTTGTATTTGATACAATTTGGTTCGACGATTACATAATTAATTATAAAATATTAGAATATGATAAAAATTAATTTGGAATAATTGATTTTAAAAGAAGTGATTATAGCATTTAGGTTCACAATTTTATAATTGATTATACACATGTTGTTGTTACTAAATTCCAAAACTAACCTTATTCTTAAGGAAAATGCAGGTGTAAACAGATTTTCCTATTCCTAAATTTAGCGAAACAAAAAAATATTACAAATAAATTTCTGGAATTGATTTGAGTATTTGTGAGTGTTGAAATCTCTACTTGAAACCTCTGATTCTTCTCTTCAAGAAGTGATCTTTGATTCCGGCAACTTCGGAGGTGAAACTTGATGTTTGATCTCCTTCGACGTTGATTTTGACTTTGAATAACGTTAATTCGGGGGATCGTTGACTTGTTCTGGGATTAAACACTATAAATTTAAAGATATTTGACTTGAATTTGAAATATTTCTTGTGGATTTGAGACTTTGATCTCCGCCAAGGCGAACTTGCTCTTGATAACATTAATTCGCAGGTCTTTTGACTCCTTCTCGTATCAAACATTCACTATAGATGATTTCCGCGACGAACGCCTTGAATCTTGCCTTGAACGCCATTGATCTTCCTTAATTTGCGCTTGAGAGGATTTCAGGACTTCTTGAATGCTCTCTTGCTTGTATCTTCAATTGTATGTGTCTCTTTTGAACACTATAAGAAATATGACATTTAACCATGGCTAATTACCGTGGTTAATACTAAATTAGCCGTAGCGAATAGTCATTGACCACGGCCAAGCAACGGTTGTCAGCCGTGATTTTTGCAAGGGTTGTTAAAATATTTGCCATGGCTAAAAGCCATGGCGAATATTTTTACCATGGCTCTTCGCCGTGGCAAATAAATTTTTTGTGGTAGAAAAGCTAGTTTTTGCAATAATTTTTATTTAACCATAGTTAATAATAGTTATTTACCACGATTTTTTGCCATAGTCATTAAAAATGTAGCTAATAATGATTTTTTTTCTAGTGGAATGAGCCCCGGAGACCTCTTTATATAGTTGTCAAAGAGGTAGAGTTGTGGTGAACTTGAACACTTTTTTTGCATTATTTTTTTATTTTAATTTAAAGGATAAATACATTAAATATTTGGGAAGACATGATTGGTCAATTTCGATATTATCTCCTTAAATCTTGTATTTTTCAAAGAGATAATATAAGAAATATTTATCTTGATTTGATTGACCGAAACACCTCAATTTGACACTTGACAGCTGTTGATTTGATGACGAAATATATTAAAATATCAATTAATTAACTATTTATATTTAAAATTAATTTAGTAAATTCTAAAATATAAATAGAAAAATATTATAATTGATAAATAATATATATATTTTCACTTGTTGTCATTTGATTGGGTGTAAAAATAATTTTTCTACAAATGCACCTTCGAGACTCGTTCACGAATATATACTTGAAAATGTAATTTTTGAAGTGAATGAGTCGCGAAAATATGAATGAAATTTGAATGAGCCATCACAAATATGGATTTGCTTTCAGCTACATTTGAATTTCTTGCGGACTTGAAAATTTAGGCCGCATGTGCATTGGGTTGATCAATTTCCCCACCGAATAATGAACCAAGAGAAAACCCATCACTCTTTCATATATATATATATATATACATTGGGCCGCGAATCATATCGGTCGGCACCCAGCAAATTCCAAGAGTAGGCCTTCTCTCTCTTTCTTTTTTTTTTTTTTCTTTCAGCTTTGGACCGAGCGAAAACCCACAAGATTTATCCTTTTCTAATCATCAGAATTCTTTTAAGCAAGCACAAATCTGGGCGGTCTTTGCTTGGCCCATTAGCTAGTCATCTTCTTCAATTTGCAAATTGAAGAAATCTACAACAACTTTGTCTGTAACATACAAAGTTTGAATTCAATATGATTTTTTATTTTTGAAAAGGTCTTAACCTTGTAAAGCTCTGAATTAATTAGTGCTCCAATTCTGTTTGAACTCAACATGGAGAAAATTTGGTCAGAGTTATTTGAATTTGAGTTCAATCGGGAGTAAAGATCACCCAATTTATTTGAACTCAACATCTGAAATTGACACTTATATAAGAGCTCGAATAATGACAATCCAGACCATGATCTTGCTCCGTTCTTGAGGTATGTTTCAAAAAAAAAAAAAATCTTCAATTTTCTAATATGCGCACCACGCATTTGTATTAATGTCTCTATGGTCTTCCTGCAGATTCTTCGGTTCGGTAAGAGGTTTTGAACTCCAATATTGATCGGTTCCTTAAGGTAACATGTAGCTTTATGCATTTAACTTCTCCAGCATGTATTTCTTTCCAAGAATTGCTTGGTCAAATTCTTTTATTCATGATTCGTCCCAGCACCGAGACTAGTTCAATGGTTGTTTTATTGTCGCAAAGGGGGTTGATCCTGCTGGCTTTTTTGTCTTTTTTCTTTTTCTTTTGGTGTATAGATGTTCTCAATCCCGTTAAACTCTTAGTTCTTCTTTCTTTTGCAATTTCTATTGATAATTTCATCAACTCTTCTTTGATATACAAATCGATTTGCTCAATAGCAACACCACCCGAGAGATATGCTGGCCTGACTTTGTATATCAAATTCACGCAAAGATTAACATTCTTTCTTGTGGTTAGTTGCCAATGTCTCCAACATCCCCATCTTTGATAGCTAGTTGCAATTTCATGACATTGAATATAGAATTGAGATTTCACATGATTATTGTTTCGTTGTTTTCTCTTTTTCACTTATGTCTTTAATGTAGCCTATGAAGAAACATAATCCTTCGGTAGACAAAAACCATATGAAGCCTCGAAACCAATTTGTGAAACTCTTGTTCTACAAAACCACATAAAAAAACTTTGGCATCGCCACCGCAACTAATGTCTGAATACATGCTATTTCTCTTCTCCTATTTCTATTGTTTTTTTATTATTTAGGTGATAGAGAATTGTGTAACGACAAAGGTGGAGGTACCGTCATATGAGGGTCATCTTAGTTTCTAAATGCATGCTATTATTTATTTGAACTATCCTTTTCTCCTGACTCAATTGAATTTATCCTTTGTGCCTTGGTAGGGTTGCGACATGGTTTGCCTCAAAGATTAATCCTCCCCTTCCGGTGAAAAAAACTTTTTTTATTCTTGACGATGGAAGTCAACTCATGGATAAAGGGACAATTTTGACTGCTCACACTCCTCCCATCGGTCGATATGCGAAGCAATACCCAAGGTTGACGAGTCCACTTTACATGGAGCAATAGTCTCGAGAAGTTCCATTAAGAAAGACTTCCAAGGTGTTGTCTTTGCAAGCGACTCATTACTGTATTCTGACGAACAAAGCTTTTCAACCGATGTTAGGCAGCCGCATCATTGAAGGGAAAGCCAAGTGGGGTGACAACATTCACTTTGCCAGAGAGCTCCGCTACATCGAAGGATTTCGAGGGTGGACGAAAGACGTACTCAGCCTGTGCAAGCACAAGCTAGTTGCAGCTCAAGTATATGATGTCGTGCACGCCTCATTGTTCACTTACGACTGTAATTCCGACATCAAGACATTCTACGAAGTGTGGCCCATCCACTAACACTCTTCTGACATCCTTCGGCGAGTTTTCTATCTCATTGTGGGATGCACACACCCTTGCTGGACTTCTCATGATCGAACTCCTTTACGACGAAATCATCCCAAGTGCCAAGCAGCTTAACGGTGTTGACGATATGGGATGGAGACTTGTGCCTTGTTCTTGCAAATTCCTGCTCCACGCTTACCATTTGCTTCGAAGGGGTAGTAACGATGGTCAATCCTCCCAAGTTCCTGTCGACAAGTGGATCCAGTTTTAGCTTAGAAGAGCCACGAAGTACTGCGAGCCCCCTCCGCGTAATGAGAAGAGAGCAGTTCATCCTAAGTCAACTCACAACCCCTTCGAAACCTTTGGGGTACATGGCAAGTGGTCCACAGCGGACGAGGCGTTGTTCTCGAAGATTGATATCAAATGGAGTTTAAAGGAAAAGAGATTATTGGCGGCGTATTTGGCATGTAAGCTTTGTACCTTTGCTCTTTCCATTCAAGATGTTGGTTTAATACTTCCAACTGTTTTCAAGGGGGCGAGTGCCATAGCAGCTGATCGAAGGATTGGTCTCGTAGTTCCTGTCGTGACTAACGTTTACAGAGGTTTGAATAAGATCTTTAACTCTCCAAGGCCAACTCGCGTGCATTCTTCATTTTCGATTCACTTTGTTTATAGTTGGATAGTTTATTATTCCAAGACTCATTATCAAATTACGCAAAGTGCTCGTGGGCCCAAAATGACGCTTTTTTCAGGCGAGGGAGGTGCGAAATACTACGATCCGCAAGAGGTGAGAAAGCGGCTTCACATAGAGGACTTTATCTCTTGGACTTGTAACATGCTTGTGACAGACAAGGATTTTTCATTTACAGACGACAGGCACGCTACTGAATCTGAAGAAGCCTATTTCATGTTTGTTCGTTCAAACTATCTTCCTTTGCAGCAAGGCGATCATTTTGTTGTCGAGCCCTATAGCCCTCATCAATTCGGTCATCAATTTGGTTCCTTCCAAGAAGTGTCGAGGATTCTTTCACAAGACGTTCGTAAGGCCTCTTTAGAAGGTGGAACCCGTCATTGGCGTTTGTTCATTTTGTCCAAGACCATGGAGAAAGTGTGGTTTCCTTCCATGCCCCCAAATACGAAGAAGTTCTCCTCTGAGGCGTACAAAAAGTGGTAGGCCGAAATTCATGGTGGCTACCTTGAATAAAACTTGGCGATATTGCTTGCCTCAAGCCCAAGTCAAGCTTCTCCCAAGAGCAAGGAGTGTGTTGAAGGAGTTGCCCAAGATCAACCTCGCGAGCAGGCTATCTTTCCTCCCAAGCGTAGTTCTCAAGTGGTCGAACCCCTCGAAGTGAATAAGAAGAAAGACGCTTCTCGTTCTTTGAAAGTAAGTGGGAGTAGCAACCCTGATCGTCATTGGAAGAGGCCGAAAAGGGATTCAAAGTCAACAAACATCGACGTTGATGGTGAGGGCTCAAGTCATGAACCATCGATGCTAAATTTTGCCAAGGAGGTTATTTTCCTTACCCCTTTCCCTTTTTTTTTTTTTGTAGAAATAATATCTTCTTTTGTTTCTAACTCAAGTTGACACATTGCGGTAGCTCAAAGATGAAGTCTTAGTTATTGAAGATGATGAGATTTCTCAAGACAGTCAAAGATCGACTTTTGGGTCTAACTTGTTGGCTACAACACGTCCAGTTGGAATGGGCCTAAGAGAAAACAAACTTCTTGTCATGCCGCGGTGTCAGTATTTGAAGGCGAGAGATTTGTTCTTAATCATCAAAAGGAGTTCCTTCAAAAACTGTGGAGTGATCCCCTCGTGAAGATATCGAACACCCCAATCGACTTCACCTCCTCAATCAAAGACAATGTTTACTTCGTTCTTAAATCCATGAAGAGCTTTCAAAAGTTTGACTTCTCAAAAATGGAAGAATCGACGGACATGTTCTTCGCCAAGGCTGCTGCTTATGACAAAGCAAGATCATCGTCTTCTGAAAGGTTATCCAAAGGTCTTGTCGAGCGATAGTTAAAGGAAACCAACGATCGTCTTCAAGATGCTCAAACAAAAGAGAGTGAAAAGGCTTTCAATGTCCAATCCACTACGAACAAGTTGAAGTGTGTTGACAAGGAGCATATGGACTTGAACAAACAAAGGAAGAACTTGTATGCTGCTCTGAAGGGAAGAAAACAACTTTTTCATAGTGCTTAAGCCAGAGTTCATGAAATTGTGGAAGAAATTGTAGTGCTTGATAATACCACCTCCCCTCCCCCCCCCCCTCTCCCTCAATGATGAAATAGTTGTGAGTTTGGAAGCTTCACGAACAAATTTGGAAGTCCTCAAGGAAGAATTGAAGGACTTGAGTCCCTTTGCTTGAGATATGCTTAGGGCCTTTTATTTTGTTGCATTTGATTCCTTATTCTTTTGTTCTAAGTAATGAACTCCGATATTTTTTTAAACTACGTAATAGAAGTTTTTTTTTATTTTCTCTCTATCTTGCAATCTTTGAGCATGTTTTGAATACTTCCCATCACGATGACTTCATATGAGAAATAAAGTTCATTTAAATGTTATGACTGAACTTAGAGATATCTAAGCTGCCTACGTATCTCATCAAGAGGATCAAGTCAATACATAGTTCAAGGGTATAAAATATTTGTTTGAGAGGGGAGGGTTGTTCACAGTTTATACTCATGCAGGCTAGGAGTGTTTTTTTCTCTTTTTTTTCTTTTGTTTTTCTTTCCTTTTTTTTTTTTTTTTTTGCTTTTTTTTCAGGCGAAGTATCGCTTCAGGAACTTTCCATTTATCGGGCCTATCGTCAATCCATCTTCAACAACCAACTTATATGCACCATTTGTGTAGACCTCTTTCATGACATACGGACCATCCTCTTTTGGCAAAATCACCCACCTGAAAAGAGAACAGGCGAACCTTCTTATTGAATCCCTTGAACAATCGAAACACTCGAGCCTTTGTTGTGCTTCCAATATTTTCTTATCGAGAGCTTCTAGCTCTTCAAGCCGTATTCGAGCATTTTCTTCTTCAATAAGCCCTTCTTGTATTGTTATCCTCAATGAAGGAATTTGTTTCTCAATCGGGAGGACTGCCTCCACTCCATAAACCAGGGCATAAGGAGTTGCTTGCGTAGGCGTTCTGACAGTGGTTCTGTATGCCCATAGAGCCTCTCTAATTCTTTCGTGTCAATCTCGCTTTGACTTGGTCACTACCTTCTTCAACAGGTTGGGCACTCCATAACGGTATATGATGTGGGTACAGATGAAGTCATCAATATTCTCTTCCTTCACTTCTTTAAGGGGGACTGCTTCAGCCCATTTAGAGAAGTAGTCAGTTGTTGCCAAGATATATAAGTGACCACCGGAGGACTTTATCATGGGTCCCACAACATCCAAACCCCAAGCATCGAAGGCCTAAGAAGCCAGGGTAGGGTGCAATGCTCAGGTGGTTGGTGGATAAGATTGGCGTGAATTTGACAAGTTTGACATCTCCTTGCGTAGTCCATGCAATCCTTGACCATTGTAGACCAGTAATAACCCATCCTTTTTATGCGGAAGTGCAGCTTTGGCCCGGATTGGTGAGCACCACAAACTCCAGAGTGAGCTTTTTCCATAGCTTGCATTTTCTCATCATCATTTAGGCAGCATAACAAAATACCATCAAATGAACGTCTATATATTGTGTCTTTGAAGTAGATGAAGCGAGACGCCTGTCGGTCGAATTTCGGCTCTTCGTCGTAGATCATCGGGTAACTTCTCGTACTTTAAGTAGTCAATGAGCGGTTGTCGCCAATCTTCCTCTTCAATTTCGAGAGCCTCCATCACATGATTTTCTTCTTCTTGGAATGTGTCATCGTCATCATCACTGAAGATCGGTAGTATGACCCAATTCTTACATATCAATATGCGCGTTTTCTTATCAGTCATCGAGAGGGTTGAAGCAAGCTTCGCCAATGCATTAGCTTGTTTATTATCCTTTCTGGGTAGGTGCTCAAGTTTTACATCTCCTAGCCATCCCAATAGCCTTCTTGCATAGTCATGGTATAGAAGCAACTCAGGCTTTTTGACTTCTACGTCTCCTTGCCATCCCAATAGGCTTCTCGTGTTCCTGAATTTAACGAAACAAGAAAATATTACAAATAATTTTTTTGAATTGATTTGAGTATCTGTGGGTGCGAAATCTCTACTTGAAACCTCTGATTCTTCTCTTCAAGAACGTGATCTTTGATTTCGGCAACTTCGGAGGTGAAACTTGACATTTGATCTCCTTCAACGTTGACTTTGACTTTGAATAACATTAATTCAGGGTTCGTCGACTTGTTCCCAGATTAAATGCTATAAATTTGAAGATATTTGACTTGAATTTGGAATATTTCTTGGTGGATTTGAGACTTTGATCTTCCGCCAAGGTGGACTTGCTTATTGATAACATTAATTCGCGGGTCTTTTGACTCCTTCTTGAATCAAACATTGACTTTGGATGTTTTCCACGACGAACACCTTGAATCTTGCCTTGAACGTCGTGGATCTTTCTTGATTTTCGCTTGAGAGGATTTCAGGACTTATTGAATGCTCTCTTGCTTGTATCTTTAATTGTATGTGTCTCTTTTGAATGAGCCCCGAAGACCCATTTATATAGCTGTCAAAGAGGTAGAGTTGTGGTGAACTTGAATACCTTTTTTGCATTATCTCTTTATTTTAATTTAAAGAGATACATACATTAAATATTTGGGAAGACAAGATTGGTCAATTTCAACATTATCTCCTTAATTCTTGTATTTTTTGTAAAGATATTATATAAAAAAATATTTATCTTAATTTGATTGGCCGAAAAACCTCAATTTGACACTTGTCGGCTGTTGATTTGACGAAATATATATATATTAAAATATCAATTAAATTAACTATTTATATTTGAAATTAATTTAGTAAATATAAAAATATAAATAGAGAAATATTATAATTGATAAATAACATATATTTTTCGCTTGTCGTCATTTAATTGGGTGCAAAATAATTTATCTACAACAGGATTAGAAAATTGTTTATAGGCATAATGAGTCATTAGATGAAATAATTGCAATGAGATCAAGAGGTACAAATTATAGTTTTTTTTAATCAAAACATGATTATGATGAAATTTAATCCCAAAAATTATTATTGAAAAAGGGGTCAAACGACACAAGATAAGGTATTTATACTCAATGTAGGTTTGATCATGCTTAATCACAAGACCAAACGGACACTTTATATATATATATATATCACTGTACTTTTGTCTTTAATTTGTAATACATTATGTACTAACTTAACACTTTTGTTTAATTTAATATTTTTATTTAAATTAATTAATTAAATTTTGATAGGGCTAATCCTGACTTCGCCACCGTGACATTGTCATCCCGTGATTTGTAATTTGGAGTCTTTTCTCTTATTTTCCTTCTACATTTGAATAAATAATAGATTTAATTTGTAATGATGAAGATAGGAGAGTGGAGTTGGGTTAAAATAATGAAAACTCCTTTCTCTTATGACTTGTGCTCTATGCTTTAATTTCTTTACAACTTTGTTTATTGAGTTTTTCTTTTTGTGTTTGGTCAAGAGTTTGCATACTATAAGGTCTTCTATATATAGAACTAAATTTCCATGAATATTGCTTTAACCATATATATATAGGGTAAATTACATTCATCTTTTCTAGAGTTTGGCATAATTATAAATACACCTTTGTTGTTTAAAAAATTGCAAACCATTCCTATGAGGTGTGTAATTTTTAACTAAAAGCTTAAAATTAACCATTTTGCCCTTGAATTTTTTATTAAAATTGTAGAAAAATCAGCCAAGATAAATTGCATTATTGCTCCTCTGTGTAAAAAACTTAAGAAACCTCTCCCGACGCATTATAGTCCAAAAGCTTTTAAGAATTAAATAAAAAACAATTCAATGCATAAAGGTATTTTGATCAGTTCACTCATAAAAATGGATAAAAACGATTTATTTATTAGACAGTTACAAACATCAGGGGTATTTGTAATTATGTCAAACCTCAAGAGATATAGCTGTAATGTATCCTATATATAAATGATCCTCAAATTCAACTTGGTAGAAAATTTTCTTTCATATTCATATACATAACAAATGGCTCAATTGCATTTGCCGTCTCGTATGTTAGAGGCGTGCGGTAAAATAAAGACTCCTGATATAAAGATGGTAAAATGTAATCAAGATTAATTAATTTTTAACAATTATAAGATTTCGGCCACCAAATTTAAAATTTAGCGGAATTTGTTGAGGTGGACAGAATTAGGGCATTATTATTTTTTGATGAGAAATTGATTGATTGGGCTTGTTGTTCAATTGCTTTGGGCAATTTTTTTTTTTTTTTTTCCTGTTGGGGTGGAGATTATACCAGAATTTGATGTCAATGTATTTTGGGCTTGGTTGAAATTTTGGGCCTCATTTTTCGGCTGTTTGTGTGGGCTTGGTGTTCGGCCCAGAAGATATATACTAAAACTAGTAAAACAGATCAAGAAAAATTGGTGGAAATAACAGAAACTCCAAGTTCTTACATAAGAATTTTAAATATAAATATATATATATATATGTGTGTATGTGTGAAATTTGATGAATGGAAAACTTGAAAATATGGCCTATTAAAAGAAAATTCACTATTGGCTACAAATTTATTGACTACGGACTAAAACCATGATAAATAATTATTATTAACTATGGTTAAACAAAAGTCATTGCAAAAACCTAGATTATTCACCATAAAAAAATTGTCATGATTATGAGTTATAGTAAATGTTTTTGCAATGGTTAAATCAATCAATTGATACTGAAGGAAAAAGGAAGATAACTAGAAAATAAAAAATCAGAAAAAGTTCAAGTAAATACTCAGAAATTTATAAGAGCAAATAAAAAAATGTAAGGGTAAATTACAGCCACATTTCCTGATGTTTGACATAATTACAAATACATTCTCGTTGTTTGAAAAAATATAAATACTCCCCTGAGGTTTGTAATTTTTAACCAAATGCCTAAATTGATCATTTTGTCCTTCAAACTTTCATTAAAATTGTAGAAAAATCAGTCGAGGCAAATTGCATTATTGTTGCTCTGTGTAAAAAACTTAAGAAACTTCTCCCTACGCATTGTTATCCAAAAAAAATAAAAATAAATAAAGAAATAATTCAGTGCATAAGGGCATTTTGGTCAGTTCACCTATAAAAATGAGTTATTTGTTAGACAATTACAAACATCAAGGGATATTTATAATTTTTCAAACAATGAGAGAGTATTCATAATTATGACAAATCTCGGGGGAGATAACTATAATTTACCCAAAATTTAAAGAAGTAAAGAGTAACACTTCACAGTAGATTCGTTCTAAACAAAGAAAATGTAAAAAATAATATCTAAAAGATGAGGAAAAGAAATTAATTGGAATAAACCGAAAACACAACAAGAGACGTGAAATCAGACTTAAAAAGAAAAGAATGAAAAAATAGTCGTTACGTAATGCATCAGACAAAGAAGCTAACACTGTTATATACCATTGTTCTTTATATTAATACAAAAATATTATATCATATGATAACAAAAGATACGTAAAAATGACAAAAGACAAGCAAAAGCCAAAACAATTACGATAAATAACTAAAAGACTATGTTTGTCCAAAGACAGCCCAAAATAAACCCTATGTTTGGATTAATTTGTCTATATTTATTTATTTTTGGGCAGTATTGTAAATATCTCGGCCCATCTTATGTTGTTTCTCTTTTTTTTGGGTGATGGGCTCGTGCAATTTGATCTTTTTTAAATAAGGAATCTTGAACTATTAATTTAAAAATACAGTAATATTTTTAAAACAATCGTTGTTATTACAATATTCAGACTACAGTGTAGCAATATCTCTAGATCTGTCAACACAAATATTAAAATAACCAAAGCAATAATACAAATATTTTATAAACTAAACAATACCTTATATTTGTAGTACTCGAAACCACAATCCTTTGGTTGTGGGACCTCAACCTCACTACTCAGGTAAGAGATCATTGGTGTGCAATTTGATCTTTAAATTAAATGTGGCCCCATGAGCTTGGTGGCCCACCTGGATAAATGTCTTAGCTCTGTCTGGCCCATTAAAACTAATAGTTGGTCTGGCCCAACTCATACAGTGAACATGGGCTTCTGACTGCTCCCATGGCCCATTAACTAGCCCAAAATTAAAACCAGCCAAGGCTCAGCCCACTACGACTAATCCAACCCACTCAAATTTGACGACTTTAAGTCCGAACTCAGAATAACAACTCAGAATAACGCTCCAAAGTTCAATACAGTATGAATCTCTATAAATTAATACTTGATAAATTAATAATCTCTCTAAAATAATATTTTTTCTCGATTCCAACTTAAACTCAATGTCTAAATTAATAATTTCGATAAATTAATAAGATAATAATTTTTTGGAAGACCTTTACATAAATTGATGGTCTTTTCAATATTATAAATTAACAATTCTATAACATTGCAAATATAACTTGGACAATTTAGTAAAATATGATTCTATTGTTGTTTGCTCCTTTTTAAATTTAAATATAATTGTATTTCATATTTAACATTCCTTACAACATCCAAAAGGTCGCACTGAAACAAAAAATTGCGAAGAGTTGTTGCCGCTATGAGTGCTTCCTTCTGCGTAATTGGTAGCAAAGGCATTGTATCATCTTCAGTTTCATACTCAATTAATACGAGTTTCAACAACACTAGTTACAATTTCTTCTAAACTTTGAACTTCTGAATATATATAATTTTCACTGGGATAATTCAATAGGTGATTTTAACTAGTACTACGTACTACAATGAACATTATTTTTTTAAGGGGATGTATTATATTTAATAATCACATTTTACGTGAGTATTATTCAATTAGTCAATACAATGTATATGTTTTATTCATGAAGAACAATATAGATTTATTGAATCGAAAAAATTCTCTTCAAATTAATAAATTTTTATTAATTAATTAATACCTTTTTAAATTAATAAAATTACTCAGTCTCGACATTATTAATTTATAGAGGTTTTAATGTAAGTCACTAACCTCTATAAAATTTAGAAAAGAATGGAATTAGAATAAACCAAAGTCGTGTTAGTTGTTTGACGATACATGGAATCTGATGCTGTAAATTGATAAAAGTCAAATGATTATATATTCTACATAAGTCGTGCGTGTAAGCCGTAAATACCAATCCTTTTTGTCAAAGGGAATACAAATAAGTTTTGTATATATATACACTTGTTCCATTTCATGCCATTCAAATATTGTATGCTTTTTTAGATTGTTTTTTTAATATTGGAGAACCTCATTCGTATTCTCTATTCTTATTTTCACGCTCACGATATGAGTTTGAATTCTTATTTAAGTATTCAGTCGAGTTAAATACACGTCTCACGATCTATATGTTGAGTTTTATGTGGTTAGATCTTAGTTTTTTATTACAATAATAAGTCAATTAGGAACCTTATCAGACATATATAGTGAGTGTGCGATTCTCCATGACCGATATGTGGAATTACTGCTGCTACTTTCTCATTTTTTTTGTAACTAAGAATATTTATATAGAAAGATATGTGTGTAGCACAATTTTTAAGGATATTTTTGTGAGTAAAAGACGAAACATATCAAAATCTTTTATGATCTCAAGATAAGGATTTGCTTTCTTGTTCTTTTTCTTTTTTTTTCAATTCAATGAATATTTTAGTATTGTCCCAAGATGAATGACTTTTTTGTTTGTGATGTGAAGAAATTATATTCTAAAGTTTTTTTTTTTCTCAATTAATTAATTTTATTTTGCTATTTTTTGTTTTTACCATAAGGTGCTAGTTAGATTGTGACTTTTTATTAACCTCAAATTGCCATGATAGCATGATTTTCTTTCATTTTTCTTTTTCATTCTTATTTTTTAAGTTGGATAGTAATATGGATGAGTTTGAAGCAAATGTGAAAGGTAATGATATTTGATAAAAACAATGGTTGTTAGGGTAGTTACATGGTGTCCCGCCATGACTTTCCGATACTTAGTTAATTTAAATAGAAAAATTGCAATCTACCCTCCTGTGTTATGAAAAAAATGGCAAAACATCCTCACGTGAAAAATAAATTAGCACTTTACCCCTCTCTATTTTGAAAACAAGTGCAAAATATCCCCTCACTCGAGTGGTGTAACACACATGCTATTTTCTTTTTTTTCAATTTTTTTTATTTTGTATCTTTATTGTCAACCGTTGGATCTTAACATTATAGATGAACAGTACAAATTTAATTTTACACATATAAATATATACAAAAAGAATAAAATATTTTCACAAATATAATGTATATATATATATTATACATATAATATATCTATACCTAGAAAACCCCCTCCCCCACACAGCCGTCCTCCCCCCCCCCCCCCCCCCCCCGTTGTTGGCGCAAAGGTTTCCCCCCGACCGGCGTTGCGCCTGTCGCAGCTAAGCTCCCCCTGTCGCCGCTGCACTTTCTCCCCCCCCCCCTACATCCACCTCCGCCTCTGCCCCTCGCATCCGCCTCCTCGCGCCCGCCTCGCCTCGCCTCTCCTCCCGTCATGCTAAGCTTTTCCCTACACCACCACTACGCCGTCGTGGCTAAGCTCCCCCCGTTGCCGCTGTGCTTCTTCCCTCCCATTCGCCCGCCTTTGCCTCCGCGTCCGCCTCCACCACTCCCCCCCGGCCTCTGCCTCTCCCCGCGCCTCCACCTCTGTCGCCTCCCCCATATTTTCTTTATTTTAATGTTATTTGTATATATTATATATCTATATGGGTATGTATATATTTTATATATTATTTATTGTATAAATTCATTTTTATATTTTATATAATTTATTTTTATATCTTGTATTAATTTGAGCCATTGATCTAATTCAAATAAATATGAGCCATTGATTATATAAATCAATACAGATCGTTGATCTAAATAAGAAAAAATATAGACCGTTGATTTGAGTATTAAATCTGAACCGTCATATATAAAATAAGATCTAATTAAGGGCATAAAAGTAATTTTACAACTAAAATGAAGCAAAAATCGCAGACCTTGCACGTGTAGCATACCTCTCGCATGAGGCGAGTATTTTGTATATTTTCTAATAATTGAGGGGGTTAAATTGATGTTTGTTTTTTTATAGAGCGGCTTTTTGCCTATTTTTTGTAACACATGTACATAAATTGCAATTTGCCCCAATTTAAATAATAAAATTTGGATTCGTATAGTAAAAAGTCAATAAATGCAATGGGTAATGTATTTTTTTTATATTAGTGATCTTAAAATAAAACAATAACCACACATCAGTAAAATTTGGACAGATGACCTTATACTTATGGATCGGGCATCATTAATCACAAACTCAATTTTAAAGCATTAGAACTCTAGTATTTAATTACCAAAAATGTAAAATTAGATAACTCTTAGGGCATGATTGGTATATAGGAATGGAATTGGATGGGAATGGAATGAAATTAGGAATGGAATGAAATTAGGAATGGAATGATTTTGGTATGCCATTCCCATGTTTGGTATACCAAATGAATGAAAAATGGAATTGAATCAAAACTTTCCAAATTACTCATTTATATATTTTTTAAATAATGAAACTTAAAAAATTAAAATAAAAAACAACTAAACTACATCTCATTAATGACATAAGAAATATTATTTTGAAATGTTAAATTAATTATAAGTTTATAATATATATTGTTGGACGTTTTCATTAATTTAAATTCTTTTGATAAATACTTATTATTTGGTAAATGCTCATACTTATAGTAATATTTGGAAAAATGCGTATAAAGATGTTAATAATTTTACATAATATTTAATAAAATATTTAAGAATTTATTTTTTTATATTATATATTTGATATTTTGGTAACACATATTTAAATATTTTATATTGATATTTATTTTATTTAATGTATTCAAAATAATATATAATTTTGTGATTATAAATCTTGAAACTATAATTTTATTAAAATTTATTTTAGCAATATATAAAAAAAAATCTATTCCCAACCTATTGGGAATAGCTAAAACCATGAGTAAGTGGGGGAATGGCTAATCCCATACTTATGGGAATGGGCATTCCCAAAGGAATGGTTATTGCTATTCCTAAGTTATACCAAACATGTGTTTGGAATAAGATTAGGAGTGTTCATTCCATTCATAACCCATTCCCGCATACCAATCATACCCTTAATGTATTAATAGAGAAAATTCGGAATCAAAAGATCAAAGGACAAATCAGTTTCATAGTTTTAATAGCGAAAATTATATTGTAAAAGTTGTCACTAGCCATACTTAGTGATTGAAAAATATATATTGTTATGAAATGATCGAAGAGAAATAGGAACTACAAAGTATCATAAACTTTCATCGTATTTTTCATTTCATTAACAACATTGTACGTCTATTATTAATAATAGTCTATTAAATAATAGTGTATTAATGACTTCATTAATACTTTATATTTAATAAACTAAAACGTATAAATATTATTAATTGTCATTGATTAATTATACTTTATGTTTATAACATTCCCCTTGAATGACCATTTGTGAAGAATATGCTTCATTCTCTACTTACTTCATGAATTGCAATTATTTTTAAATGATTTGAAGATGTAGCCACCAATGTTTGTTTCACTAATATCCATGAGATGGAGGTACCTTCATATGTAAACAGATAACCAGTGTGTGATTTCCCTTATGAGGATCAGAGAGATATCCCGTGTCTGCATACTTAACTAATTAAGAACTTGATCTATATGGATAGAACAATCTCATATCAATTGTTCCACAGAGATAACGAAGAATATGTTTGATCTTGTTCCAATGTCTTCGAGTATGATTGGGACTATACCTTGCTAGTAAGTTAACTACAAAAGACATATCAGGTCTTGTGCAATTTGCAGAAACATGAGTGTTCCTATAGCGCTTAGATATGATACTTCAGGATCAAAAATGTTTTCATCTTCTTCGGGAGGACAAATGGATCGTTTTTTATATCATAGGAATACTCAAGAGGTGATCATAATCCATATGAAAGTGCTTCAGGATTTTTTACGTATAAGTGGATTAGTGAACAAAAACGCCACATGTTCGATTTGTAATTGAAGACAAAACTTAGTTTTTCCAATATCTTTCATTTCAAATTGTTCCTTAAGACCACGTGCAACTTTGATGAGCTCTGCTGGAGTCCCAATAAGATTTAAATCATCAACGTATACTGCAACTATAGCAAATCCGGTTGGTGATTTTCTAATAAAAATACATGGGCAAGCGTCATTGTTTCCATATCCCTCTTTAAGGAGGTATTTACTCAAATGATTATACCACATACGACTAAATTGCTCTAATGCATATAAAGACTATTGTAATTTAATAGAATAAACACTTATGTGTTTATTATTATATGCTTCCGACATCTTGAACCCTTTGGGGGCTTTCATATAAGTATCTTTGTCCAGTGGTACAAATATGCAGAAATTACATCCATCAACCGTGTTTTCTGTCTTTGTACAAGAACTAAACTGATCAAGTATCTAAAAGTAATTGTATCCATAACTGGAGCATATGTCTCCTAGTAATCAATTCCAAGTTTCTGCGAGAAACCTTGTACAACTAATCGTGTTTTATATCTCATGATTTCATTTTTTTCATTTCTTTTTTTGAAAAAAATGTTGACTTATGTCCAACAAGCATAACACCTCTAGGTGTTTAGTGTTTGGACTATATGTCCAAATACTCGTTTTGCAAGTGAGTCCAGCTCTGCTTGAATTGCTTCTTTACAAATTGACTAATCACGGCATTCATTGACGATTTTATGGTTCAATTTCATTGTCACTGTTGATGATATCAAAAATAATTTTTAATGCAAATACATTATCGATGATGATTTTATTTCTCTTTATTGTGAATAATGTATCCAGATCTCATTATCTCCAAGTACTTGGTCTTTTTCAGGAGAAGAAAGTTCCTCTTCAAGAGGATCGTGTTCCAATTCGAGAGGATTAATATTAGAGTAAATTTGGACATTAATTCCATTGCTTGTTTTGTGGGTGTGGGCTTTTCAGGAGCTTTATCTGGTTCTTCAGGAACTTTAATTTGCATTTTTTCTCTTTCAAGGAGTTTAACCTTTTGCACCGTCTGGCCTTCCATGCTTCAGGTATGGTAAGGATCAGTAGCTGCTAGATTAGTTTTTTATCCTTAAGGAATTTCAATCCTAGCTTGCAGGTTTATTAACAGTTGGTATATGAGATTTTGTAATATTTTGATTGTCGGTGAAAGGATCCGGTAATTGATTTGCAATATTTTGAAAATGAATGATCTTCTGAACTTCAAGTTCACATTCTTTAGTGCGATCACAAAAATGACATAACTTTATCTCATGCCATGTAATTTCTTATTGTGCTTCAGTCACATACTTTTCTCTCCCTATTGGAGAAAAATAGACTCATCACATTGACAATTTTCAAAATTTCATCTGTCATTGGTTCAAGATATCTAATAATGAAAGGAGAGTAATATAGATACCTAACCTACGTTCTGGACCCATTTTTGTGCATTTTGGAGGCGTAATTGGTACATAAATTGCACAACCAAATGTTCTAAGATGAAAAATATTTGAGGATTGACCTAATACAAGTTTTAATAGGGATTATTTCTGATAAGCCGCGCTAGGCTAATTTTGGCTAAATATGCAACATGTAATATAGCGTGTCCCCAAGCAGATGCGGGTAATTTGGATCTCATAGGTAAAGGTCTGGCTAGTCCAGTGTAATCTTTTAATAAAAGATTCAGCTCAACCATTCTGAATGTGTGTATGTGTTATTGGATGTTCGATATCAATTCTCATTGACAAACAATAGTTATCAAATATTTTTTTAAGTGAATTTACTAGCATTGTCCAAACGAATTTTTCGAATTGGGTAATCTTGTAAAAGGGTAGAAGCTACTTGTGCTGATAACGTGTTATAAAGTAATTGAAAGAATTAGAAAATACAGAGTATCATAAACTTTCAGCTTATTTTTCATTTCATTAACGTCATACGTCTACTATTTATAATAATCTATTAAGTAACAGTGTATTAATGACTTCATTAATACTTTACATTTAATAAACTAAAGCATATAAATATTATTAATTATCATTCATTAATTATACTTTACGTTTATAACATATATAAAGTTATCACTAGAAATATTTAGTAACTTGTGTAGTAACATTAACGAACTATAAGTTACAATAAATACTCTTCATCAACTGGATTGTATGTGTCACTAATTATCTATAAGGATAATTTTTTATTTGATCACATTTACTGTATTTGTCTCACATTTAATCTCATTGGTTCAATTTTTTCTCTAATTTGGTCCCAAATAGTATTTTCCGTCAAATTGTTAACGAAGCCGTCAACAGTGGCAGAGTCTTGTCCCAATAACAGACTTGACGACTCCGTTAATAGTTTAACAGAAAATGATGTTCGGGACCAAATTTGAGAAAAATTGAAAAAATGGGACTAAATGTGAGACAAATGCAATAAATGAGATCAAATCAAAAAAGGCCCTAAGATATAGGACCAAAAAAATAATTTCCCTTTTAGTGACAATATTAAAATTATTACTTGATATTTTTTTTACTAATATTAAGTCTTACGGTAGTATCTAGTATTTAGTTTTTCAGGCATCTCATCTTTATTTTTCAGATAAAATTACAACGAGTTTCCATGAGATTTGATATAATTATAAATACCCCCTTATTGTTTAGAATATTACCAATGCCCTTAATGTTTGATGAAACTAAAGTTTTCTTAGATGGAGCCTGAAATTATCAACTTTGCCCTCACTATATTTTTTTTCTTTTCAAAAAAATGAATTAAAAATTTGTTAAAGATTGGACAAGGTGAATAAAAAATTTTGAAAATTTGTAAAAAGATTACTCCATAAAAAGTTTCAAAAAAATTTATAATTCATAGTTCACAAGGCAATTTGGTCAGATCACCCAAAAATAAATCGAACTCTAATGGGAACTAATTAAATGATTAAGTTAGTTGTTAACGATCGTTAAAATCATAGAAGTATTGATAATTTTTTAAACGATAAAATAGCATTTGTAATTATATCAAATTTTACAAAAACTCGTTGTACTGTACCTTTATTTTTTTATCTCTCACTGATTTGAACGAAAAAGGTTATCACTAACCACATGGTAATACGTGACATGTTATAGTTGGCCTTAAAATATCTTTTTTAGAAGCTAGTAAGGTCCAACTCAATTAAAAAAAGTTGCTAGTTATTAATAGACTTTGTCATCTATTTTTAATAAATTATTATTAATATTAAAAATATTCCATAATTACTATAATTATTTATTGTATTTAATGTGACATTAATCATGCAATCAACTTTTGAAGAGACCCTTTTTTGACGCATATCAACTCATTTTTTAATACTTGGAAAAAGGGGGGTTGCTTCTCCTTTACGATGATGATGATGAGGATGATACGTGGAAATTCGAAGCCAGCTGCAATTTTTTAATACTTTTAATTAAAAATATATTTTCTTGCTAATGAAATATAATTTAATTAGCAAGACTGCGACCCCCTAAGTATATGGGAAAGAATTTAAAATCTATTTATGTATTGATCTATCTCAATAATAATTACTTTTTATTATAACAAAGTTATTAATTATTATAGATATTGTGCAGATTAATATAATTATTGATGATTAAAATTTATAATGCAACTATAAAAATTATAATTTCTTGATGATACGTGGAAATTGAATGGAGCTCCTTGTGTTGGTACCTAAGAGGAAAATTAAGTAACAAAAAACTGAAACAAAAAAAAACAATAAGTTTTATTTGGTTTATTTTTAAACTTTTGAGAGATCGAGAGAGAAAAATAAAAATAAGACTATAAGCTCGAGACATAATATTTTAATGGCGAAGATATTACTTTATATATTAACGCTTGATAAACTAGAAAAGTTCGTTAAGATCAGATTCAGAGTAGTGAAGATTCAAATATGCAACGCAAGCAACAATAAGAAATACTCTGGGAAAACTTTTCGATTACAGCCATTCGATACCTGAATCAGTAAGCTCGCACATGAGTGATATAGAGAAGGTCATAAAAAAGTAATATGCGGCAAAAGTCGTACTTGGGATATAAAAAGCTAATACTTATAGATTATAATTATAAGATTTGACATGAATCATAAATTCAAAATGATTGTGTGATCATCATGCCGAACTAATACAACCTCACGCAGATTTTAATGTATTTTGTAATTAAGAGAAAAATTAAAGACATTTGTATATTTATAATATTAAATAATCCCCACATCACACATAAATTTTAAAAAAAGGATTGATAACATGATCATCATCATCTCAAATAATAAAAGAAATAGTCAAGTCATTTCAATGTTGATGACTTTGCACAAGATGTGACTAAACGTGGCAATATTGTGGGCACGCACCTCACCCAATAACCCACACCAAATGTGTACACAATCAAGTGGTACACGTATGCATACATACATATATACCGTCACCACCACCATCGATCATAAGTCGCTAATGTATACTTCTTAACTTAGTAGCTAAGATTGATGTTTCAATAAATTAATTTAATATTATGGGTTTGAGTCATACTGAATGTGTGAGTATTCGGTTTACTATATGTGAATTTAATGAAATTTATTATTTCATGTTTCTTAGTGATATCGTTATATTGATCAAATTGATATATTGCTCAATTACATTTCATTTATTAAAACATTCTATTGATAAGAAAGTTGTCTATAACGTATTTATAAATTATATATCGATACAATTTTCATAGTAATACTGATCCGCATTGAGATACTCGATCTCAATAAATACTCTAGGATCACTTCCATATTCTCCAGCAAGCCTGATCCAGCAACTCGTCTCAGACAGTGAGGTCCCTAAGAAGAGAACAAACATGAGTCTAGTCGGAATTGTCCCCTGCGAAGACCCTCGATGCTTAAGTCAGAGAGCGTTCGAGATAGAGGAAATCGACCAAGAGTAGTTTTAGCTATAATAAATGCACATATCTGTAATAAACGAGAATATCATCTATTTATAGAGCTATGTGTATGGATTTATCTTGTCCACGTGGCACAATCTTTGTGATTTCTTACTAACAGATCGATGGCCTCCAATGGACCCACGCAACCAAGTCGATGGTCGTCCCTACTGAAAAGTGTGCGGATGCTGATGACATTACCGTAATTTCTCATTTTTTAGAGTATTTTTAAAATAAGGCGAGTAAACCCCGTCAAATACAAATCGCCTATACAATTTGCATACGTGCGTGTATCTTATTAGTATTTGTTGAGACTATGGGAAAAGATGTGGCATAAGAATAAGGAACAGCGTGCATGCATTCTCATACATTTATAATCTCGGGACACAAACTTATAATAATATTAAATAAATAAAAAGGCAGCTGGTTCATTTCATTTCATCTCCCATCATCAACTCGTATGTTTTTTTATGTAAGAATTGCCAAATTCTTTTTGATAGCCTAATAAGAATCAATCCATCCAGCTACACTTTCCAAATTAAGAATATATATATCATACGTGTCAAAGATCCAACCCCATGCATAACTTGCTTACGCCCACCATCATCAAGTTCTTCATTTTCAATGTTTGTTTAAATTTTTGTGGAGTTTTTTTTTAGTATTTTATATTTAACTTTAAATGTATTTTTAAAATATATGTTATATATTTAATATGCACTTTGTTGGCATAAATTTTGAGTTTGCAAAAAATTATAAGATTAGAAAACTATGGAGGAATTGATTTATGAATTCAGAAAAAATGAGTTATAATTTCTGATGAGAATCCTCGCAGATGAAAATTATTAATTTCCTTTATTCTTCTCTATAAGTTGCGACTCAAGAGTTGGAAGCTTGTTTTTATGAAGGTGTGTAATCTCTTTTGAATTTGTCGGAGTAAAATTAGGGGTTATCTTTAAATTTAGTATCAAGTGTGGACAAATAAATTTCGCGACCAATCAAATGACGACAAGTGGAAAATATATATTATCTATCAATTATATTCTATTTTTTTATTTATATTTTAGAATCTACTAAATTAATTTTAAATATAAATAGTTAATTTAATTGATATTTTAATATATATTTCGTCATCAAATCAACTGCCGACAAGTGTCAAATTGAGGTGTTCGGCCAATCAAATCAAGACAAATATTTCTTATATTATCTCTTTGAAAAATACAAAATGAAAGAGATAATATCGAAATTGACCAATCATGTCTTCCCAAATATTTAATGCATTTATCTCTTTAAATTAAAATAAATAGATACTACCAAATAAATGTTCAAATTCACCACAACTCTACCTCTTTGACAGCTATATAAAGGGGTCAGTGGAACACAATTGAATACACACACATATAGTTGAAGACACAAGCAAGAGAGCATTCAAAAAGTCCCAAAATCCTCTCAAGCTCAAATCAAGGAAGATCCACAGCTTTCTAGGCAAGATTCAAGGCGTTCGTCCCGGAAATCATCCAAAATCAGCGTTTAATTCGACAAGAAGTCCGAAGACCGGCGAATTAACGTTATCAAGACAAAAGTCCACCTTGACGGAAGATCAAAGTCTCAAGTCCACCAAGAAATATCCCAAATTTAAGTCAAATATCTTCAAGTTTATAGCGTTTAATCCGGGAACAAGTCAACGACCTCCGAATTAATGTTATTCAAAGTCAAAGTCAACGTCAAAGGAGATCGAACGTCGAGTTTCACCTCCGAAGTTGCCGAAGTCAAATGTCACATTTTTTAAGAGAAGAATTAGAGGTTTCCAAGTAGAGATTTCGCACCCACAGATATTCAATCAAATTCAAGAAATTTTATTTGTAATATTTTCTTGTTTCGTTAAATTCTGAAACACGAAAATCTGTTTACAAATTTTGGCACGCCCAGTGGGACCACTCTACCTCTCATCTGTTCCCTTCAACAAAGTCCGAAGTATTTCGATGGCCACTCAAGGAAAAGCTGTGAAGACGGTGAATTCCAAACTCGCCACATCGAAGTCTTCAAGTTCAAGTACCAAGAGTCTCGGTGTTACTACGAGAACCATGTCAAAGAAACTTAAAGAACCTTCCCAGATTATTCCTCCCATTGAGTCTGCTCAGAAGGACTCCTTCATACCTAGCCATGCAAGTGAAGACGACGAAGATAAATCTCCTCGGTCTTCTCCTCGCTCTGTGTGTCTAGCTACTCCTTCACAATAAATGTGGCCTCAGCCATGGTGACGAATGCCACAACCTTAGAAGAGTAGATTGCAAGTCTAACAAGAGCTATCGAGGGACTCACCAAACATGTCCAAGAGCAAGATGCCCAAATTGCTAGGTTGATCAACAAGCCAGACAACGTTGACACAAGCCAAATCCGGGAAAAACAAGCCGAGGCTCATTATGAAGTAGAAATATCCACAAAGCAGAATTGTACCGAGAAGGATAAACCTGCAAAAGATCTTCAAGTCTCATCTGATGGGTTGATTCCGATAGACCAACTAAAAGAATTCATTGAAGGAACCATCAAGAGCAAGATTGAGGGGCGCGCAAGGTCATCCTTCACCTACTCCAAGCCAGACACTTAAAGAATTGATCATCTGAAGATGCCAATCGGCTATCAACCTCCCAAGTTCTAGCAATTTGATGGCAAAGGCAATCCTAAGCAACACGTGGCTCACTTCGTGGAAACGTGCAACAACACTGGAACATATGGAGATCACCTCGTCAAACAATTTGTTCGATCTTTGAAAGAAAATGCATTTGATTGGTACACCGACTTGGAAGCCAACTCAATTGACAGTTGGGGACAATTAGAACAAGAGTTTCTCAATCATTTTTACAGTACCAGAAGAACAGTCAGCATGATCGAGCTTGCGAACTCACACCAATGGAAGGAAGAGCCCGTCACTGATTATATCAACCGCTGAAAAAATTTGAGCCTTAATTGCAAAGATCGATTGTCCGAGACTTCAGAAAATGAAATGTGCATCCAAGGAATGCATTGGGAACTTTGCTATATTCTTCAAGCAATAAAACCAAAAACTTTTGAAGAGCTAGCGACTTATGCACATGGAATTGAAATAAGCTTCAATTGCAAAGAAGACGAATACTCAAATGATATCAATGATGATGCCGATGATGATGCAACACCATGAAAATTTTCTATGCTCCTGGATATGAGCATAAACTATCTAATGTCCAAACAAAAAAAAAAAAAAAAAAAAGAATTTCAATGCTCCTGGATATGAGCATAAACCATCTAATGTCCAAAAAAATCTCAGTGCTCCTGGATATGAGCATAAACTATCTAATGTCCAACAAAAAATTTTCGATACTCCTTGATACGAGTATAAACTATCTATAAATTTACTTGAACAACTCCTTGATATGAGTATAAACTATCTATAAAGTCAAGTCAATGAACTCCTTGATATGAGTATAAACTATCTACGAATTCAAGTTGAAAAACTCCTTGATACGAGTATAAACTATCTACAAATTTACTTGAACAACTCCTTGATATGAGTATAAACTATCTACAAATTCAAGTCAAAGAACTCCTTGATATGAGTATAAACTATCTACGAATTCAAGTTGAAAAACTCCTTGATACGAGTATAAACTATCTACAAATTTACTTGAACAACTCCTTGATATGAGTATAAACTATCTACAAATTCAAGTCAAAGAACTCCTTGATATGAGTATAAACTATTTATAAATTCAAGTCAAAGAACTCCTTGATATGAGTATAAACTATCTATAAATTCAAGTCGAAGAACTCCTTGATATGAGTATAAACTATCTACAAATTTAAGTCAAAGAGCACCTTGATACGAGTATAAACTATCTACAAATTCAAGTTGCAAAACTCCTTGATACGAGTATAAACTATCCACAAATTCAAGTCAAGAACTCCATTGACATGAGTATAAACTATCTACAAAGTCAAGAAGTCCTTGATATGAGTATAAACTATCTACAAATTTAAGTCGAAGACTCCTTGATATGAGAATAAACTATCAACAAATTCAAATAAGTTCAAGTCAAGAACTCCTTGATATGAGTATAAACTATCTACGAAGTCAAGTTTGAAGACTCTATACGAGAATAATTCAAGTGAACTACGTTATAACTTGATCATTACACAGTGGCACATAGGCAAGAACTATGTTTTCAAATCCAATCACATGCTAAATAAAGAACAACATATGAAGAAGAATCAATTTCGAGACATGTTCACTCTTTCACTTCGTTGCAGTAGATGCTCGCGAACAAGTCTCGAGAGGGCATTTGTAGATCAATAAATTTCGCGACCAATCAAATGACGACAAGTGGAAAATATATATTATCTATCAATTATATTCTAGTTTTCTATTTATTTTTGGAATTTACTAAATTAATTTTAAATATAAATAGTTAATTTAATTGATATTTTAATATATATTTCGTTATCAAATCAACTGGCAACAAGTGTCAAATTGAGGTGTTCGGCCAATCAAATCAAGACAAATATTTCTTATATTATCTCTTTGAAAAATACAAAAATTAAAGAGATAATATCGAAATTGACCTATCATGTCTTCCCAAATATTTAATGTATTTATCTCTATAAATTAAAATAAAGAGATAGTACCAAATAAGTATTCAAGTTCACCACAACTCTACCTCTTTAACAGTTATATAAAGGGGTTAGTGGAACACAATTGAAGACACACACATACAATTGAAGACACGAGCAAGAGAGCATTCAAAAAGTCCTGAAATCCTCTCAAGCTCAAATCAAGGAAGATCCACGGCGTTCTAGGAAAGATTCAAGGCGTTCATCGCGGAAATCATCCAAAATTAGCATTTAATTCGACAAGAAGTCCGAAGACCGGCGAAATAACGTTATCAAAACAGAAGTCCACCTTGACAGAAGATCAAAGTCTCAAGTCCACCAAGAAATATCCCAAAAGTCAAATATCTTCAAGTTTGTAGCGTTTAATCCGGGAACAAGTCAACGACCCCCGAATTAACATTATCCAAAGTCAAAGTCAACGTCAAAGGAGATCAAACGTCGAGTTTCACCGTCGAAGTTGCCGAAGTCAAAGGTCACGTTTTTGAAGAGAAGAATCAGAGGTTTCCAAGTAGAGATTTCGCATCCACAGATATTCAATCAAATTCAAGAAATTTTATTTGTAATATTTTCTTATTTCATTAAATTCAAGAACACAAAATTTGTTTACATCAAGGTCTTGAGATTTTGATGTCATGGAAAATGCAGAGCCTCCAACTCATCAGTCGTAATACTTCGTCGTGGTTGAGAGTTGTAGATTTGAGCTTTGGGTTTCATTTGTTGTATTTATGTTGTGTGTATGTTATAGGCTCTTTGCTATAGGAATGAGCTAGAATTTTGAGTTATAGTTCAATCCTATTGAGCTTGAACACTAATAGGTGTTTCGGTGGATTAGTCTTTTGACGTTCCATATTTTTATTTTTTTACTCAAAAGAATAACTTTGCATTCTATCTTAGGTTGACCCATCAAACTTCAAAAGATCTAAATTTGGTATAAGCATTGATGCGTACCAAAGTCTAGCAGTATTACAAGGATCTAAGGATTTTCACGAAAATCCTAAAATCAAGTGAGGACTAATCTGCGAATAAGAGTTAGCACTCCGATATTTAAGTCAATAATGTGCTTTACTAAATAAAATAAAAGGAAAACTTGAAGTGGAGTAAGAATAATAGTGTAAGGTTATAGTGAAGTGATAAAATTGTGTGAAATAAGCTTAAAAGCTTAAAAGCCGAGAGAGAGTGTGTAAGTGAGAGTAGAAATTGTGAGATGAAGATGTTACCAAAATGACTGTACAAAAGGTTCATTTATAGGCGATCATGGAGCAAGATCTTGAATGCGGTTATGTAGAGTCTTACGTCGTTTGAAAGCTACTCGTGTTACATATCCAACTGAAGAATCCGTTCGGGATTTTGACTTATATTGACGGAGATATGATCATTTTACCAATCCTTGCCCAGTCTGCCTCAGAATCCGGGAGTTTGTTACATGATGGATTAAATGTCTAATTATTAGGAGTTTGTTAGAGATAGTTTAGTATGACTTGTCCAATTTGTCATCAATCTACATGATGCGTCCGTCTTGTGGTATGCTGACTCATCCTGCTGAAGTAGGCTTTTTTCTTGGGCCAACTAAGTTAATAAAGAAAATATCTTTTATGGACTTCACTACCTTGCTCTTGGGCCAACAAGTCCTGACCTGTTGGACTGCTCGGTGGGGGGCCACTTTCATATTTTGGTTATGAGAAAAAAATATTGAAGGGATATCAGACTTATTGTGGATTTATTCATCTCGAAAATGTATGAAGCCCAAAATTTATAATGAACTTTTATGTGAACTCAATTCTCGACTAGTTTGTTTCGATTTTTAATCAATGAGATAGGACTACCTTGAATCAGTTGACGAAATCAAAGCTAGTTCGAGCTCAATTTCAATCCACAACTGGCCGAACCAGCCCAACTAACAGCCCGACAAGTTAATAGCATTCCACCTACAACTAGCCCATCCTGTTGACCAATCAGTCTCGCTCATCTCATAAGTCTACCTCTTGACTAAGAACGTATAAGGCAAGAAAAAACACAAGGACATGTTTTGTCGGCCAAAAATAGCATCCTTTCGAAAAATTTAACTATACCGGATAACATTTTTCATCTGGCAGGATTATCTTATGTATGAAACGGAAAACATATTCCTAGAAACAAAAAAATCTTTCACCTTTCACTACCCGAAATTATATCTAACTAATTACAACAATCATCTACTTCTCAATATAACACTTAAACTGAACATATAAAAATCAGGGCCAAAATTTATAAACCACACAACCAACTCTTTATTATTAAATATTTATTTCCAAGCTAGTATCATCCACATCAAATAATTTAAAAGAAGTATGATTGTGTCTAAAAAAAAAAAAAAAATATGCCACAGCACAATATTAGTTGATTGCAATGACAAAGGTGAATGTTATTGTGGACCCTTACCCTGGACAATACATACATGATCCTGTTTATTTAATTGGGGATTGAAGGAAGGGGGAAAATGAGGATGTGGCGCACCCCAATGAGCCATGATGTTTTGGTTTGATCTTCTAATCGAGTTGTCGCTGTCTCGTAAAGCAAAATAAAGGGATTCGTATCAAAGTGGAGCCCCCAAATATCTTCCCACTCCACCACCACTCTTCTTGGTCAACTCCCATACATCAACCCCACCTTTCCCATTATTATTATTATTATTATTATTATTAATTATTATTAATCTATTTATTTAGGGCAAATGCATGGAAAAACTCGATATTAGATCTAATTATACAAATATCACATGTTATTTTATCAAATTATTGGTACACGCTTTTAGTAGGGGTTTGTGTAAAGTTTTAGCATTGAATAGGAGTGTACTTGTAATTACAACTACAACCTCAAACGATGTACATGTAATTTTGCAAAATGCATGAGATATTTGACTAACCTAGTCTCATGTAATTTACCTATTTAATCATATCTATGTCTATTTATACTATATATTAAGGGAAAACACTTTTTTAATGTCTCCCTTTTTTTTTGTTATTTTAATATTTAATTTAATTTTTTATTTATTTATCTAACTTTCCACTCTCTCATTATCTTTTGATAGTTTTTTTTTAAATTTGCATGCATCTTTTTTGTCTCTATTTTCATATAAATTTAATATTAACTTATTATTTTGTATATTCTTTATTAAATGATACATATTTTATAAATATTTTATTTTAAATAGTATTACAGATTTTGCACACGCATAGGGTGTACTGCAAATATATTAATTATATATTAAGGCTCAAGACCTTAGAAAAATTAAGTTTTGTAGATGAGATGTGGAGTGACTAAAATATCCTTACTTAAACTTATTTTGTCCATAAATAACCATCCCTTTTTTTAATTAGTTATGTTTAATTTATGTAAAATCAAATTTAACAAGAGTTAGGAGTGGGCCTACAATCAGCACAACCCAACAGGCCTAACACATGTGGTCAAAAACAGTAAGGTTCTTATACATAAAGTTCAGTTTTTGTTCACTGACCTAGTAGGCCCACGGAAAAGTCTCGTACAGCAAGCTTAATCATCAAACAGCAGGGATTCCACATCATACAGGTGACCAACACGTGGAGCAACATCATACTAAAAATTCTCATCCAAATTCTCAGAGGATCCACAATCCTGATGTTTCTCAGCAGGTAACCACTTTTTTGAAAAATGTGGTAGACATTGCAAGATTGACTCAAACAACCATAACTCCTTCAATTCAACTCCGATCCTAACGTGGTTTGTTGGGTTGAAAATCTGACTTTCAAGGATTCCAATGACATAAGGCTCTCAACTTAATTCCCAAAAAAATCGAACGTACGAATCAGTATAAAATGACTAACCTGCGTAGTCATTTTCCCAAGTAACACATTATCACTTTTGGAACTTCATCCTCACTTGTTTTTACTCTCTTTCAAGCCAATTTTCAGCTCACATACACATGAGTTTTCACTGCAAAAAGCTATTTTACCATTATTCACTTACTTCAAGTTTTTTCGTTTATTTTATGAGTAGAACATTACTGACTTAAACATTGGAGTGCTAACCTCTGTTTGCAGGTTAGTTTCCCCTACAATCTTGGAATTTTCGTGAAGGTCCCTCAATATTTTGTGGTGTTGCTGGATCCAAGTACCCATCAAATTTAATTTTTCAATAATCGGTTATTCATTTTATTTTCCTTCTATTTTATTTCATTAAACAAATACAATGAAAATTTTAAATTAAACACACACATTGAGTGTATTATCGCTAGTACTATTTATTAAATATGAGCTTCTAGAGTAACTATCAAGGTTGGCAAAATGTGAATTTACTAAAATGCCCTATTTATTTCTTTCACAAATAACCATCTTTTTTACTAAGTAGTTTTATTAATAATTTCTTATTTATACACATTTAAAACTGTAGTTCATATTATTACTTTACATCAATTTCCATTTTATATTTCTTTTTCCGGTTAATTAAATAAATATAATAAAAAATTAAATTACACACATATTTTGAAAGTACTTCAATCACTAGTATTATTTATTGTGTGCGGTGAACTTAAAATAACTAACTTTGGTTATCAAAACATGTATTTATTAAAGTACACTCAAATATACTATTTCTTTTTTCACAAAATAACCATTGTTTCAATTACTTTCTTTTTATCAATATCTTTTTCCATTCATGTCCATTTAAAATTAAAAATATTTTAGTAGATACGATAAGTTATTTATTTTATCTTCTTTCTCTTTCATTTAATCAAATAAATACAATAAAAATATATAGAATATGTATATTTGTCGAGTGTGTATCGACTGCGAGTTCTATTAATTAAGGGATAGGCAAGGATGAAAATGATTCGACTTGAACCAAACACATCATTGTTCAAACTTGCTTGAATTGTTATCAAGCTTGAAATTTATGTTTGAATTAGGTTTAATTATTAATATAATCAAATTTAAACAACCTTTAATTGGATCAAACATGAATTGGGCTCGAACAATTTAATATTTTAAGTACATTATATTATGTTTACCCTAATCGAACCAAGTTCAAGCCGAGCTCAAAGCATATCAAACAAAAAAAAATCAAGTTTAATTTTTAAATTTAATAAATTAAATTCAACCGAGCTTTGGTTCAAATTACCTCATCCTTCTCTGTCTTTCTGTCTTGCAATCTGCAAAGCCTTTCCAACCCTAGTATTATCACTATTACAACTATAAAAAAATATCATAATAACAAAATAATAATTTTTATCATATATTAATATTGTTAATTTGAATACTATCACTTAATTTTTTATCATTAATATATATAAACTATTATAAAGAACAAACGTGTTATAGACATACTAAAATGACATTTTTGATACCACTGCACTAACTTTTTGTAATCTAAAAAATGCACATCAAATAAGATAACTAACTATTTAGGATAAATTGCATAAAACCCCCTGTATTTTAAAATTTTAGCTAAAAACCCCCCTGTATTAAAAATATAGCCAAAAAAACCCCTGTGTTTTAAAAAATGATGCACACTCTCCCTTTCCGTTAATTGCCTTTAACGGCGTTAAATTTTTGCCTGATTTGCCTGTTATACCCTTATTTTCTTAGCCAGTGATCTTCATAAGTTACAAATGAACGATCTCGATTTATCGATTTTATAATATATCTTTTAGTTATATATACACAATAAAATATGTTATACATATAATATATATGTGTGTATATACTATTTAATTACACCGGCCGCCGTTCACGGCGGCCGGTGTCGCCGCGTCTGGGGGCGACAACTAATGGTCGGCGTCGCCGTGTCTGGCCGTCGCCCCTGTAGAAGCTGGCCTCTCCATCGCCCCCGTCTGGGCGATGACGGTCACCCAGATCTAGGGGCTGGGCGACGACGCAAGCATTGCCGTCGCCCATTTCTGCTTGGGCGACCATCGTCGCCCAGACCCAGGGGCGACGGCGATTGCCCCGGCGCCGTCGCCCAGATCTACGGGAGACGGGGTCGCCCAACCGAGAAATGGGCGACCACTCGATCTGGGCGACCATCGTCGCCCAGGGCAGTCGTCTAGATCCATGGGCGATGACGGTCACCCAGGCGCCGTCGTCTATCGAGGCGATGGCCGGCGGCAATGGTAGTTTTAAAAAATATTTTTATTTTAAAAAATTAAGTTAACATAATGTAATTTTTTTACAAAAATAGAAATATATAAAAAGTATTAAAATTTTATTTTAAATAGATTATAATTTTAATATTATTTATAATAAATAAGATAAAAATTTGATATAATTTTATGTATTTTAATATTTGGGTAATATTTTCTATAAATAAATATAATTTATTGAAATATATTTAAATTAATAATAAGTTAATTTAATTAATAATATACAATTATAACTAATTTTATTTATTATATAGATATTTAGATTTGAATTTAGTATATTAATTTTTTAATTGTATTTTTCAATTTAAACTTTGAACTTTTAAAAAATTTATATATTTTTAGGCATTTTTATACTTAATTAATATACTTTACAAATAATAATTTATTAAAATATATTTAGATTAAATAATATTTTAAATTAGTCAAATATATAATTTATTAAAACAAATTAAATTAAAATTATATATAATATAATAAAACATATTTAAATATGAATAAGGGTGCAAAATAGACATTAGCACACTTAAAATAATCCAAAAAACGAAGCCCATTCGCGCATTAGGCGCGTGTCAACCACTCTCCGTCAATTTCTAACGGGAGGGGTTTTTTTGCTGTATTTCAATAACACGGGGGTTTTTTTGCCTATAAACATAACACAGGGGAATTTCACGCTATTTCCCTAAAACACAGGGGGGGTTATGCAATTTATCCAACTATTTAACTTTCCAAATTTTACATTAACTGATAATATGGTGTGTTAGTTTATTATTTTACTCTTATTTATAATAAATTTTAAGTGTGAAAAAATTATTTATTATATTCACCCATGAATTATGTGCCAGTCGAAAAAACTATTGTCTATATTCATGGAGAAATTACGTATCAATATCTATACTATTATAAAAGAAAACCTTTTAGCATACCAATTATTAAATGCGCAAATTTATCCTTCAATTCATTTCTTTTCTTAAAGAAATATTGATCAAAAAAGTAATTTTATTATTTTTTTCTCTCACTCCACTCCATGTTTCTTTCTTCTTACTAACTTCTTTTTGCTTATTTCTTTATAAACCTCTTTTTCTTTTCATCTCACACCATAAATCTTTTATATGCCCGCGGAGATCGCGTGCAGAAACGACTAATATATATATATATATATATATGGTTAATTACACTTAGACCCCCTTTGAAAATATGAAATTATATTTTCTCCCAAAAAAGTTTTGAAATTACACTTACACCCCTTCCGAAAATTCATCATTTACACCTTTTTTCGTTGAGGTTTCGACGGGAAGTGCTATCGTAAGCAAAAATAATTACATAAATTTTCAATTTTGCCTCTCATTTAACATTTTCATGTATATTTTTGTACTTATAAGGGGATAAATGCAATATATACATATGGAGTAAGGTTAATATTATTGCATTGTTTCACTTATAAGTATAATATTATACTTTCTCCCAAAAAAAATTTGAAATTACACTTACACCCCTTCCGAAAATTCATCACTTACACCTTCTTTCGTTGAGGTTTCGACGAGAAGTGCTATCGTAAGCAAAAATAATTACATAAATTTTTAATTTTGCCTCTCATTTAATATTTTTATGTATATTTTTGTACTTATAAGGGGATAAATGCAATATATACATATAGAGTGAGGTTAAGATTATTGCATTTTTTCCCTTATAAGTGTAATATTATACATGAAAATGTCAAATGGGAGGCAAAATTGAAAATTAATGTTATTATTTTTTTTGACGTCAATATTTTCCATCAAAACCTTAACGAAAGAATGTCAGGTGTAAACGGTGAATTTTCAAAAAAGGATGTAAATATAATTTTAATTTTTTTTGGAGGAAAAAGTGTAATTTTGTATTTTAGAGGGGTCCAAGTATAATTATATATATTTTTAGAGGTGTATATATATAGATATTCTTTTAGCGACGCCCTCACTCTCATAGCCAATCACTTTCTTTCACCTCCTGTTGCCCACTATATCATCTCTTCCTTTCTACTTGTCGCTGTCCTTTTCCCCTTATCTTCACTGCAAGGAAAAAAGAACATAGTGATTATACAAAAGTTGTAACTCATAATAAAACAAAAAATTGAGGTTATATTTGAATTGATTAATTTAAATTCAACAGAAGAGTTCAGGGGAAAAAAAGGAGTCTATAATAGAGAAATTTAAAATTTGTTCAACAAAATATATTTTAAATTTGAAGTCGAAATATTTAAATTCCTTTGGAATTTAGAATATCCAAATAAATATTAATGGATATATTTGAATTGATAAATTTGAAGTTATGGATTTTAATTGCTTGGTAACAAATTATTTGGATAATACTAGATGCATTTGGATCGATGAATTTGAAGCTATGGATTTCAATTGCTGGGCAAAAAATTACTCGGATTTGTTTGGATAATTTTAAATTCAAAGAATTTTAATCCCTCCATCTCTAAATTTGAACTATATTTTTTCGAACATTGATGAATTTCAAATTCCTCTAATATGAAGTCATTTGAAATTATTATTTCAAATTCTTCCTTCAAATCCAAATCCATCAATCCAAATAGAACCATAAATTTGTCTCATTGAAAATTGTTTTGTATTATTAATCATCAATATAACAATTTAAAACATTAGTTTTTTTAGGGCTAAATGCACTTTGCCCCCTTAACTATTGTTGATGCAACATATATCCCCCTGAACTAATAAATATAACACTTACTCTCTAGTTGGACAAAATTACCCCTCATTTCTTGAATAATTATATTATTCTCAATATATTTTAGTATTTTGCACATTAAAATCATCATCAAATTTTTTTCTAATTATTTCTTTTTAATAAGTGAAGAATTTAAATTAAAAATATTAATAAGTCAATATGTATAATAGATATATAACAAATGTAATATCTCAACAACTCATATATACTTTTGAAAAGAAATTGACAATATACATGCTTAATCAAAAGTTAAAGACTTTTAGGAAAAAAAATTAATAGATATATTTTTCCATTTTTTAAAGAAAATATATTGAAAAAATGGATATATAATTACGCAGTTTTATCTAAAAATTAAATATTTAATATGTAACTTAATTTTGTTACCAAATCAATAAAATCTTTTACATAAACTTTTTTTTGTGTGTTTATTGTACTCATTCATTAAGTATAGTATATATGAGTTATTGTGATAATATATTTGTTGCGTATCTATTATATATATATATATATTAACTTATTACTCCACTTTTAATTTAAATTCTTCACTTATTAATATTTTTGTTAGTTAGAAAATAATTTGGTGATGATTTAACATGCAAAATGCTAAAATATATTGGGAATGATATAATTATACAAGGCATGAGTGGCAATTTTATCCAACTAAAGGGGTAAGTGTTATATTTTTTAGTTCAGGGGGATAAATGTTACATCAACAATATGTCAGGGGGACAAAGTGTATTTTACTCTTTTTTTTATCATTATTAAGTCGCTTTCTATAAAATATATATATATATATATATATATATACTAGCAGCTAACGCACGCGGTCCTCGCGTGCAAAATTTTTTAAATATAAATCAAGGCAAATACAAAAATATTTCTAATCGTAAACAAAATAAGATTGTATATTCGTAAATTTTAAATATTGTGTGGAATTAATCCATTTATAGATATAATGAGTTCACATAAAAGCATCTACTTCCTATACATTATTTTGTGTTGTTGGTGAACAATTAATAATTTTTCTAATTTGATTTTTTCTTCATAACTCTATTTGTGTTTCTTGAATAGAAAACAAAGATAATTTTTTTTATTTACTTTCTTTCTCTTAATTATTTTCTCAACTTTCTTCAGTCGATGGAGGAAACAGAGGAAACGGATTCAAAATAAAAAGTCAAATAATTTGGATTTAAGCTGGCAACAATAAAAATTGAGGGCAAAAACTTTCATTTTGCAAAATATTTAGTAGAAGTAAAGGATAATTGTAGAGAGAGTACTAATAGAAATTTTATAGATATAAAAATATAATTTTCGTTGGTTTCATAATTTAAAGGGTAGTAGTTTGAGAAAGTTGTTCCCAAGTCCAACATTGGATATTACGGAGAGACTTTTTAAGTCAATGCGGTGTCAAAAATATTTGTGTAAAAGAAAAATTCAAAATATGTAGTTACTTTTGAGTTATTATTATTGTATGATTGTAACGTCAAGTGAAATAATCTAAGTAATTAGAAGTCATTATTTTTTTATTAGTTCTTCTTTGTTTTGATGAGTTTTTTCTTTTGATATTTTTTGAGAAAATATCTAATATATAAATAATTGGAATTTGTGTATATGTGACTAACTTTTTATAAATTATGAACTTGAATTTTGATGCACATAACTTATTGTGTCTATTTGGTTACAACTTTTAGTTTGTCGCTGCAATAACTTTGGTATGCCATGTAATTTGTTGCCTGAATTAGTTGAAATTGAAAGTTGTTTTAGTTGTAAAGATCTCATAAGTGCATTAAAACTAACTCACAAACATAAAATAGAAAACTATAAATCAAGTACATGTAGTTTTTGAAAGAATCATGAAAATACTGATTAGAAAGGGAAAAATATAGGGAATTAAAGGATTTTATTCAATTTTATTTTTATTTACAATTAAAAAAATTTATATACTTGCCCTGATTTACACTTAAAAATTGCGCATGCGACGACCGCACGCGTTAACTGCTAGGATCTACAAATTGATGAATTCCATCACAATATTTAGGCACAAAATGTCAAAATTGTGAAAAAGTCTACAAATGAACTATTATTACCAGCAACAAACATAATCTACAAAATTAATAAAAAAAAAAAAGGATAAAGCAAAAATTTTCACATTTTAATTGCAACTCCTTGAAATTTAAAGGTAGAAGAAACCAAACTTAAAAATTCCTCACTGCCATTCAAATCGCATAATTTAAATAATTGAAAATACATTTATAAAGAAACAATTTATCATATGAGAGTGGTAATGAACATAATCTTGTTCAAAAAATAAGTAAATTAAAAGTAATTATTTTTGTTAATAATCGTATTAACAATTACATCTATTAATTTTATCTATAACAATTATAACAAAAAAACATATAAAATTTTATCAAAATTAATTTAAAAGTAACTTGAATAAATATAATTGTTAAATCTATTAATAGATATAAATTGTTATAATTAACAATTGTTAACGACTATTAATTGAATAATTATAACATAATAATTACATTGTTAAAAGTCCCAATAGTATTTTTTTCTTTTTTTTTCTTTTTTTAAGAATGATGATTAATGAGAACATGGAAGTTAATAAGGGCATATTAGGTAGTTTGAAAATTTGGTATGAGAACTACCACTATTATGTTGAATTTCTATTTTTGCCCTCCAGAAATTATAGATTCCACTTTGTAGAAAGAAATATGTAAATGAATTATGCAAAAGCAAAGGGTAAATTTTGTAAAATGCCTAAAATAACTTCCACTCTAGACACAAAAGAGCCTTTCTTTTTATAATTAGTATAGATTAGTATAGATATTATCACTTAATATATATATATATATATATTATCTATACTATCTATACTATTTATAAAAGAGAAGGCTATTTTGTATCTAAAATGGTAGTTTTTTGTAATTTTTACAAAAACCACCCTTTAGTTTTTGTATAATACATTTGATTATTTTTTTCTATAGAATGAAATTAATATTTTATGGAGGACAAAAATGAAAATTTGATATCATATTGGTAGTTCTCATACCAATTTTACAAACTACCACTTATGCCCTCTTGCCCTAACCACCCATGTTCTCCCACCAACTTTTTCTTTCTTTCTTTCTTTCTTTCTTTTTTTTTTTTTTTTTGGGTCTACAAAAGCCCAATTAAAAGTCTAAAACCTCTCTCACAATCTAATATGTTAATATATTTCTCCAAAATTTGGTCTTAATAAGAAACATGTAATTAATATGTTCTTTATCAACCCTCATTCCTTAAAAAAAAAAAAACGTCCATGTTCTCATCTTTATTTTTATATTTATTTGATTTATTTTATTTTGTAATAATATAAATTACTCTTTTTTTTTGTAGTATAAGACTGTAATATCCCATGTGAAATGAAGTGTTCACCATAATTTTTTATTTAAAAAAATTGTCCATTAAAGTTTTCATATATATATTTTTAAATTTTAAATGTATGGATATATTTAATTTTTATATTAAAATTTATTAAACTGAAATAAATCATATTTATAAAAATAAAAAATAAAATAAATATCGGATATTGAAGATAAGAGTGTATTAAATAATCTGAAAATATCGAAAGAAAAATTAATTAAAAGAATGAATATATATAAATAATATTATATTTAATATTTTAATTGTGAAGTGCAATCATGATACCTTAAATTAAAAAAAAATAAAGCTTAATGAATAATTATTGACTAATTAATATTAAGAAAGTAAGTCATAATATTCTCTACTAATTATCTATACTAATTATAAAAAAAATACTTTTTTATGTCTAGAATGAAAGTTATTTTAGCATTTTATAAATTTTACCCTTTGTTTTTGCATAATCTATTTTCATATTTCTTTCTACAAAGTGAAATTTATCTTTTGTGGAGGGCAAACAGATTTAACACAGTATCGGTGTTCTCATACCAATTTTTAAACTACCTAATTGCCCTTTTATGAACCCTTATTTTTAAAAAGAAAAAAAAAAACTTCCATGTTCTCTCATCTTCATTTTCATATTTATTTTACAATAATAAATTACTTTTTTTGTAATATATAAAACTGAAATATGATATGTGACATGAAGTATTCACCAAATTGTTTATTTAAATTTTCATTACTCTCTCTACAAATATCCGTTACTTCTATTAAATATTTTGCAAATTGAAATTTTTTGCCCACAATTTCTTTTGCCGCCCACTTAAACCCAAATTTTTAATTTTTATTTTGAATCTCTTTCCTCTGTCTCCTTCGTCGATTGAAGGAAGTTGAGAAAAAGATTAAGAGAAAGAAAGTAAATAGAAGAATTTATTTTTGTATTTTTTTCAAGAAACAAAAGGAATAAAGTTATGAATAAGGAATCAAATAGAAAAGTCATTGATTGTTCACCAACAACAGAATATTGTATAGAAAATAGGTGCTCTATGTGAATTCATTATATCTACAAATGGATGAATTCTATCACAGTATAATGGATATATAATCTTATTTTATTTACAATTAAAAGAATTTTATATTTACTTTAACTTACATTTAAAATTTTGTACGCGCGAGAATCGCATGCAATGACTACTAGTTAACATATATATTTTCGCGGTCCTACGGCAACCCTCAATTGAAAAGGGCCAACACCCAATAAAATAAAATATAAGAGAGATATATAAAGAGAAGTTACATTTTAATTATCTTTTATACAGATTAAGTGAAATTATTCTTTCTTTATTATATTTCATCTTAAAACAATAAAAAATTTATTTGATTGCCATTAACTTATATATATATACATATATAATTGGTGATGTAAGAAATATATACAACTCGAGAATAAATTGATAAGAAATAGAGTTTTTCCAATCATAGCTCTTTTATTATTCATGGTCTCTCTTTGTTGTGTTTTACTCCATCACGGAAGAGGCCATTTATAATTCCCATATTTGACGAACTTCGTAAAATATCTTTGGAGAATTCTCTTTGATATTTGTTCAAGTTCTCATAGAAATTTCTTTATCGATTCTACAAAAATATTATTTTTAATTCCACTTGACAGAGTGGGTCGTCATCCCAAATGAAGCTTTATGGCACTCGGCCTTCTCGTTCTATTCGAACCCTCCATATCCGGCTTGCTTTCCTCTCGTGGGGTAGTCGTATTCCTTTTCGGCCAGGATACCTAGTACTCTTTTCAATCGAAAACTTCATATTTTCTTTAATCAGTCCATCTTGTATTCCTTTCATTAGAGCTATGCCGTTCTCTTTCTAGTATGGAACCTCGTACTTTTTTCAGCTGAGATACCTTATATTTTTTTTCGTCGGGCTGTCTTATATTTCTTTCATTGAAGCCACTTCGTACTCTTTTTAGTATGAAAACCTTGTACTTTTTTCAATTGGGATACCGCAGCTGAGCCACCTCGTAACCCCTTCAGCTAGGAGGCCTCGTATCTTCTCCAACTAGGATGTCTCATGTGCTATACAGTTGAGATACCTTGTTGTTATTATTATTATTATTATTATTATTATTATTATTATTATTATTATTATTATTATTATTATAAATTTAGGAGATATATTAGTTTATTTGATGAAAATAAATTAGAGTATAATTAATTAGTACATAGTATTTACATATTATATCCATGTACAATAAACTTTAGGTTTGATTAAAGATAACAAATAATGATTATATATCCTGACAAATTAAGCTGATCATATCATTTGAAATCACTAATAAAGTCGTTGTTTCCACGTACGTGTCGAGTTTTTGTTATACCAAAACTACCAAATAATTGCTACCAAATCTTACACGACTACAATTACTTGTGAACAACTTTGCTTAATGAAATTCCTTTCTTAAGATTCTAATTAATTATTACTATTCTTTGAAATTAATACTCCAAAAGTTATAACCAATAATTACACATTATGTCCAAATAAATATATTATATAAATTAAGTTAGTACATGATCACGAATTCAAATTCTAAGGATGCAATGGTTTGGTGTTTGATATAATTATAACTATCTTTATGTTGTTTGAAAAATTATTAATACTCTCTGATTTTATGGCCGTCTAACAACTAGTCCAATCTTTTGTTTTCATTAGATTTTCATTCATTTTTGTAGTGAGCTGAATTAATGTCTTTATGGACTATGAATTATATTTGTCCAAGTGGATAACTTTTTTTATTGATTTTTTAAAAAATTTCACATCCACTTTCTCTGTTTATTAATTTTTAGTTTTTTAAAAAAAGAATAAAATACAACTAGAATGTGTTTGAATTAATGGATTTAAATTTGAAGAACGGATTTGGAGGAATGATTTCAAATGACTCCATTTGAAAAGAATTTCAAATCCATCCGTATTCATCAAAATATAGTTCAAAATTAGAATGAAGTGATTTGAAATCCTTTAAATTCATAATTACCCTAATAAATTCAAGGGATTTGTTATTGAGTATTTGAAATCCTCCAATTCAAATGCAACCATAGGGGAAAGTTGACTATTTCAAACTTTCATCCAAGTATTATATAATTTCATCAAACATTCAGGGGAACGAGTAATTATAATTTTTCAAACAACGATAGGGCATTTGTAATTATGTCAAATCTCATAGGAGCTCATTCTAATTTATCAGTGGAAGTAATAATGACATACCGTGTCCCAAAATAGTTGTGAATTATTTATAAAGCCAAATATCCATACTTGTATGTTTAATCTCAAGCTCCCAAATACAAGATGATCAACGATTTTGATTTTAAGTCAACGAATTAAGTCAAACTGAATCAAAAACACGTGAATCATTGTCTTTTTTAAGACATTTTGCCTTTAAAGAAATATTTTAATCTTTTCGTTGTTGTGATTGATATATCCCCATTACTATTTAAATTACATTATGAAAAATTCCTCACAAATAAACACAGACTTGAACGAAATATTTTATGAGATGGAAAATATTTCACAAGCAAATACATCTAATTATTTCAGATTTATATTTCCCATAATTAAATCCATAAACCCAAACATGGATGACCAAAGATCTCATCTAACAAATCACCAAATTTAATTATTTTCAAATGAAAAATAAATATTGAAAAAAAATTAATTATACAACAAAATTTGCGTGGTCCACTTAGATCGTTGGACCCAATAACCTTGGACACAATTTCAAATTCTAATTAAATTGTGTGATGTCGCCAGCTGTCTATAAGGACAGAGAATAATTTGGTTTAATAATTAATAATATATTTAATTTTTTCCCGACAACCCAACTCCTAATCATGATTATTGATCAGCTTAAACATAGGAAACCAAGCTTCATTAAAATACGATCCATGGTCGGTATTGCTTCGTTCAAGGACACGTGGCACCAACTACTAAGTCTACCCTTACCTTTGATGTTTTCCTTAAGATTAGATGGATTTTTGTTTTTTAATCACACTTTCTTTCCACATTAATATATGGAATTCATAATGTAAAATGGGATAAAATTATGCCATAAAATTATATTATAGTCTAAAAATGGGATAGGATAATATATATATATATATATATGAACGTAAACAAAAATATGCGATACAAAAGTGTGATAAAAGATCTTTTCTTAAGTCGATGATTCCTTTACGTAGTTAAGTACAAGAAACCTTTTCTTTTGCCTTAAAAAAACTCCCCTTTTTCCCCGAGTTGTAAAATTTGTTACTAATTTTCACTAGCACCATCATTTTGTATTCGGTCGAATGCAGTTTTATCTCAATCAATTATATTTGAAGTAACATTTATCTTTGCAAGAACTAACAAATATAACACTTATTCTCGTTGAATTGTATGTTTGTGCAAGATTCACATATCTTTCTACTTAAACCGCTTTGACTCGAATCTGATCCCCTGACATTATCATGTAATCCCATGAATCAACACATCAAGTCGTGCAATTCCGTCATTGCTATAAATAAACAACCAATTATTCTCGTACTGATCTTATTAATTTCATCGTTACTACAAATAAACAATCCATTATTCCCGTACCGATCTTACTAACGCCATCATATTACTATAAATGACTCTAAATGAACAACACGTTATCTTACTAATTCATTCGTTACTACAAATAAACAATTCATTATTCTCATACCGATCTTACTAATAACATCATATTGTTATATATGACTATAAATAAACAACCCATTATTCTCGTATCTATCTCACTAATATAAGTATCACAGGACTATTACCAATCCATACTCTAATCAAATGTGATTCTTACAAAGATTATTAGATACATATATACGAGTTCTCCCACTTCAATTTAGGGATATAAAGTCATAAATATAAAAACACGAAACCTCATCAAATGTCAACCTCAAAGAAAAGAGAAAAAAAGGTACATAAAACCAACTTTTTCATGTAAAATAATAAGTTATTGGGATGAAGTGCAACATGATTAATCCAACACACTTGCAGCCAGCTGGATGTACACTCCAAACACAAAGTATTGGTATTGTACGAAAAATTTTAAAATCACGAGATAAGGTATAATAAAGAGGATTTAATTATAAGAACAAATATCAAAATCGTCAATTGAGTAACACGATTTTGATGAAATTCATTTCATTAACTCACATCATCATATCCTACAAACTAAAATCTAAAACTACCAACTGGTATATCGATTTTCCGTCCTTCCTCCTTCAACCAAACGTGTATTTTTTAATTACTAAAAATAATATATATATATATATGCCTCTAAATCTATTAATTTTAACTTCTTAAAAATAATTAAAAAAAAAAAAAAAAGAAAAAGAGCGAGCTCGTCATCGATCTTGATTTGATCATCAGCTCCTCCTCAAATCCACCACCACGACGCTAACGTTATCGGTGCTGTGACGGGCCAAGGCCAACTTTGTCAGCAGGATCGAGGCATCGGAGCAAGCCTTGTCGGAGCTCTCCCCTCCCTCCGTCACGGTCATGTCATTTCCCGGCGATCTTGGAGGAGACGGCGGTTTTCGGGACTGAAGGCACATACGCGCCACCCCACAAGCGGTTTCGTTGGAGACGACGTCCCAGAGACCGTCGCTTGCTAGAATTAAACACTCGTCCTCCGCCGTTCGCTCTGTTATCGTCACCTCCGGCTCCGATATCACGTACGGCTTCAAATAATTATCGCCTGAGGAAAAACCCAAAAGAGAGGATGTGTTTATTAGTTCTGGGATGAATTATTTTCAATAATTATGAAGAGAAACGATTTTTAGTGATGGAGATTTACCGATTGCTCGGGACATGGCTAAGACACCAAGAACTCTTGGGCCGTCCCAGAATATGACCCGGCCGCCGGCTTCTTGTATACGGTTGAGCTCATCTGGACGGTCCGGCTGCGAAGAAACGAAAACCCACAAAGATTTCAGTCTCTGGATAATGGATTTGTAGACTAAATCTTGATTCGGGAAGTTGTTGAAAAAAAGAACTCACCTTATGATCTACGGATAGGGGAATTGCGACGCCGTTCCGGCAAAGAACGGCCCGAGAATCACCGCAATTTGAGACGACGATCTTGTCGGGAGTGAGCACAGCCACAACGGCGGTGGATCCGACAGCGTCGCACTGGGGGGTCTGGAGCTCGCAGCGGCAAGTGGAGGCGGAGAAGCCGTTTCTGCCGCTGCAGCAGTCGACGACTTCCTTATCCATTTTTGAGAAACTCTCAAACATCGTTTGTTCCCACGACGACGAGCCTCCGTTTTGGAACTCGTCTCTTACTATTTCGTGCATCCGGTCCTTGCATCTCGTCGCCACCTGAAAATAACCCGAATCAAATCCAACCCCGCAAACACAAATTCACCGAAAATTGAAGAAAAAACAAAGTAACAATTCATATATCTCAAGCAAGATTTCAAGTAGTGCTTACATGGGAGCAGCCATGGCCGTCGTAAACTCCAAAAAAATGCAACCCGCCCGGAAAACTCTGGTCATGGGCGCAGAAAGAAGGGTGAATGGCTACGGCATCTTCCATGTCTCTCCGCCGTCCACAGACGGACGTCATCCCGAATTTCGGGCGCTCCGGGGAGGCACCAACTTCACTTTGGGAACCCGACGGCGATGCGGATAGATCAAAAGGAGTTGTCTCCGGCGTTGTCTCCCCGGACAACTGACTCTCATCTTCCTCCACCTTCTCCTCCTTCTGAACTTCGCAGTTCTCAGCGGCGTTGACGCACTCCCTGGGAGGAGGCAAAACAGGAACCACCGCGTCCATCTTCTGCCTCTTCCTTTTACCACCGTCCTCAAGCGGCGGCGCCACCGCTGAATCAGTGGGCACAAAGTTGAACTGGTGGATCTCCATCCTCCTCCTCCGCGCAGATTTCGAACTGGGCTCAACCGGGGCGGTGGCCTCCGTCTCACCAATATTCACTCCACAGCACATACCCGCCATAATCGATCACTCCAACCAAAGAAAATTAGCTCACACACAAAAGAACAAATCAAACAATCTCTCACAGAAACTTCTTCCTCAAATTAAAGAACTGGAAACCAAGACTCAGAGCTCTGACGATCACAAGAGAAGAAATACAAATCAAAGAGATACGAAAATCTGAGGGAGCGGACCCAGAAAAAAAAGAGGAATGCGGAGACCACATTATACTAGTAGTAGTTGATTGGGCGGGCGGGGCGGGCAGCTGCCCGTCACCGTCTAGGGCAGTGAAAGGGAAATGTATCCGACATGCACAGTTGGTATGACGTAGAAACGCTGAATGCGAGACGGCCGATCTGGGCCGTTAGTTAGACCGATTTGATCACAAGAGCAACACGTGTTGGGGAAGATTTCACTTCGGACACGTGGACCAATGGCAAGCCGACGCGATTCGGTTGAAACGGGGGCCTCCCTTTACTGACACGCATGTGGTCTACTGGGCCGCGGGCTGTTTATTCGCTTTATTTTTAAAAACAATTAATTTTTAATTTATTTAGGGGGGTGGGAGGGAGTTAGTTTTGGGGGAAATTTATTAAGTATTGGCTTTCTACGAGGATTAACACCACGTGGCAGGATCCGAGTGTATGAGATCCTGTGCTTGGTATCCTATATCACACTCTCCTTTAGCGCGTGATCCTCGTCATAAAGTAAGTATAGAAAGGAGAGGGGGTATAAAGGGCGGCCACTTCATAAATTTACTTTGTTGCAATATGGCTCCAAAATATATTGAATACAGTATTTGCGTGTTTAATAATATACAACTAGTAATTTGTGGCATATTTTACGTGTGTGTAATTTTTATAATATTATTCAAAATTAAGTATTTATAAAATTTTATTATTTGAATTATATATAAAGTAATAAATTTATAAAAAAAATAGTAAAAAATAATAATTTAAAAAGAAAGTAACTATGAAAAGATAAAAAGGAGAATAGGTTGGTAGAATGAGAAAATAAAAGGACCAAATAGGGAGATGCACCAAAGGTAATATATTATTGCACACATTTTGGATGAATTCAGGTTTTTTTTTCATAATTTAAAAAAAAAATTGAAACTTTCAATTGTGTAGTTTTAAAATAACTGATTATTAATATTTTGGAAATTATGTATTTTGATAAATAATTTCAATATAAGTCATATAAGATATGCTAATTTTATATTTTATCCTGATGCTTTTTATGTGGTATATTTTAATTTTATAATAAATTTTAAATATATATAATAAAAAATATATATTATATATAATCGTGTTGGTACCTATTAGATTCTAATTTTATTGAAATTAGCAACCGCCGAACGCGGTACCTGCGCGCATAAATTTTTAAACGTAAACTAAGCGAAAGACAATCATAGTGTTTGGTTTTGTTTTTAGTTTGTTTTGTTTTGATTTGTGGAGATAGAAAGAGAAAAATAGAGATAAATAAGTGTGTGTTAGAGATATAGTGTATGTTTGAATTTATTTTTGGAGTTAATTTTAAATAGTGTAAAAATATATTGTATGTATTATGTTATATATTGACAGACAAAAAACACTGTTCATTGCCAAATCATGTCTCTTTTATATATTTTTATATATGTATATAGTAATATTTGTTTTTTTATATGTATTGTGTTGTATATTAGGAGACAAAAAATACTATTCATTGTCAAATCATGTTTCTTTTATATATTTTTATAAATGTATATATATATAATAATAATTGTTTATTTGTAGGTGGATGTATGTATATATGGGAGAACATGCCAAAATACCCAGTAAAGGTGTTTTGAGTATATTATGTTTGGTTTTGTTTTCTCAGTGTCTCAAAAATACATGGGAAATGAAACCAAACAAAGGGAATGTTTCTTCAAATCGTATACAAAATAAAATTGCACATTTTTAATTTAAACACATCATTTTCATGCCCATAAATTCTCTAACTTAATACAACTAATTTACACATGTAACCTAAGTATGCTTGATTAGCATTTTCAGTTCTCCCCTATGTTCATATGCTTAATCTGGATTAGAGCACATATGAGGTCAATATAGGCGTTTAAAAATTTGGTTGGTTTAATTAAAAAAAAAAAAGTAATCTTGAGAACATTAATGCAATTATCTTTGGAGATAATATAACTCAATTTCACTAATTAAAATTTTTTGCTTAAAACCAACTAAAAAACATTATTTTCTTTTCTTTTTTTTACAGAATAGGTGAAATCGTCATTCCACGTGTGCTCCAACTAATTTTTTAGGAGATATAATTGAATCAATATAACTCATGTGCTTTAAAGTTGATGGAATAAATAAACAGAAATTAAGTACTCGTCCTTTTGCAATCGCCTATACAAAAAGCTTAGATGTCGTACTAAGTGTCCACACTAATCATTAGTCAATCAAATATGCAACAAAGATTTTAGAGAGCCTCCTGTCAATCCAATTTAATATTGCCCAAATCACAAAAAATAAAAGAAATTACAAAATGTCAATTCAATAAGCCAGAAGGCGATGGACACTAGACGAAATCCTTGGATTAAACAAAAACCAAACACAATTACAAAAATATTAATTCAACACTTTGTTTAATTTCATATTTTTATTAACTAATATACCATTATACATATAACCATTGTTAGAGAAAATAAGAAGTGGAATTCAACCTTGTTTTGGGATGTTTATGCACAAAGAGGAGGGGGGGAGGAGATGGTTTAGAACGTGTGATTGTGGTTTGATTTTGTAGAGTTTGGAGATGTTTAACTTCTCAAATTGAAAGTATTTTAGATAGTTTCAAATTTTGGTACGAGAACTACCAAAATATGTTAAATTTTTATTTCTAACTTTTACAAATTACATAATTTATTTTATAAAAATAAAAAGGCGAGTGAATTATGCAAAAACAAAAAGACATTTTTTGTAAAATTACACAAATAATTTTCTTTTTAGAGATAAAAGAAGTTTTGCTTTTATAATTAGTATAGATTCTTGTTATTATGGTATTCAGGTGGTATCGAGTCCCATATTCATGTATCATAAGAGATGATGAGAGAAGGGAGAGGGGGGTATGGTGCGCGTGGGGGAGAGTGAATGGCAATAAAGAAGTGTACGTAAGGAAGGGAGATGGAGACACGTATGGGGGACCACATGTCAACGTCGACTTGACGGTCGCAGAATATCTCGAGTGTGTTGGGACACGCGTGCATCAATGACGTGGATCCTAAGCACTGCTTTCATCCACACCACGTTCCCCCCTCTTCTCTTTCCTCCATTTGTCCCCTCCCTTCCCTAGTTATAAATGGGACACACCCACACACACCTCTCTCCTAACTCCCCTCTTTCTACACCAATTTTACCTAATCTTTCCTTTTTCTATTTTCGAATATTGTTTCCTTTATTTGTTCTTCCTCTTTCTTGGAAAAAAAAGGGTTAATGCAATTTATCTGTTTGTGATATTATAAATGGGCAAATTAATTTCTTATGAAAAATAAATAGTAATTTATCTCCATGTATTATTTAAAATGGAGTAATATACTTTCCTATTTAGGAGGTAAATTGCTCCATTTTAAAAAATATGAGGAAGTATTGATTCATTTTAAAAAAAATAGGGAGGTAAATTGCTATTTTATTTTTATAAGGAGGTAATTTACACATTTGCAATATTATATGGGAGTTGCTTGTATTTTTTCCTTGAAAAAAAATTATTTTATAATAGGCGATTTATTATAATATCCTCTTGAAAAATGGTGAATGATAATTAATAAATTTATTTTTAATCGAATTGAGTCGATACAAGTGATTGTTTGTGATGTGCGACATGTAATAAGTTCGTAATAGATGGAAATGGTTGATGTTGTCCAGGCATTATTGAACTGTGTCTGGTCAACTAAATAGGCAGCAATCACTGTGGTGTGTCTTTTGATTGAAATGATATTTCAATTCTGGTGAAATTATATGGCATTTCGGTGAAATGATTTGTAGGTTCGCATGAAAAGTCATAAATGGTTTGTAAGCATATTTTTCTATTGGATATGTCTATTCAATGGTACATTTACGACTTTTATAAATATGACTTCCTATTCACTTTATTTTCACAAATCAAATTCAAAATATTCCTAGCAATATAAGCATTCCAGTGTTCCTATTTGAGAGGGTTTAAAATGTCATTGTGTTTTGTTGTTCTCATAGTTTGTGGTGCTGCTAATTTGAAATTGCAAGATGTTGCATTTTGAAGATAAATCATCATCACATTAGCACCATATCATGATAATAATTGTCTTAAAAATGAAGAGTCAAACACTTGCCCCGATTCCCTAACGTGTCTACAACATATTCTTATTTTTTACAACATATTTAAATTCAAACTTGATTCAACAAATCGAGAATCAATAAATTTAATCAGCATAAAACATTAAGAAATTATTATAAAAACTAGATATATACTCATATTCGTAAGACTCTAACTCAATATTATGTATCCAACAAGACGACAAAAAAAGAAAAGAGACTTGTTGCTGCAATTCAAAACTCAATTTAAATATTTGTACTACACAAATAATTATTTTACTAAATAAAATATAACTCAAAATTATGTGCAGCAGTCTTAAACCACCTAAAGATATACACAAAATCATATTATCTCTTTTTATTGTATTTAATTCAAACCACAAGCAATATATATTATGTACTAGACAAATATAACAGAATTTTTATTATATAGTAACAAGTATAAGGGATTGTCTGTAAAAGTTATTTTACATTGTTTAACATACATAACCTTTTAAAAAATTGATTGTAAAAATAGTTTATGATTAGAAACAATTCAAATTAATTGAAATGTCCATATATTTAGGTAATAAAATAGCATATAATAATATTTTAGTTTATAGTTTGCTTTCTCCGGCAAAAGTAAGAATTCAATTATGAAGCATAATATTGAAATAGTTCAGATAACAAAGTGCATATTGGTTAAAATATATTTTGGTAGTTAATGTTTATTAACAATAATAATACTAATAAGAAACACTGGTTTAGATTGTTGATTAGGATATAATTGTTGCAATTGTCTTTGTTCATATATTGATATTCGATAGAACAAACTGTAATGGATTTGTTCTAATATTTAATATTAGACTCAGATAATGTTTGGACGAACTTATAAGTTTTTCAAAATTTATTATAAGATAGAATTTAGAAAATATTAAGAAGTGTTTGGTAAGATTTTGAAAGAAAGAGTTTATAAGCTCAAAAAGCAAGATGTTAGGAATAAGTTCCTTCAGGAAAAAGGAGACCCCGACTTATTTTTAAAATTTTTACAAACTCCTAAAATTTTGATCATATTGTTAATTATAAAATTATTATTATTATTATTATTATTATTATTATTATTATTATTATTATTATTATTATTATTATATAAGTACTTTCAAAATTTTATTTTATTCAAACACTTCAAAAGTTTACTAGAATAATTAAAATGTACTAGTGTTTATAAAATATTTTAGGGTAAATTACATCAGACTAGAATAATTAAAATGTACTAGTGTTTATAAAATATTTTAGGGTAAATTACATCTACATTCCTTGAGGTTTGGCATAATTACAAATACCTCCTCGTTGTTTGAAAAATTACAAATACCTCCTCGAGGTTTGTAATTTTTAATTAAATGCCTAAAATTGACCATTTTTCTTTGAATTTTTTTTATTAAAATTATAGAAAAATCGGCCAAGGCAAATTGCATTATTGCTGCTCTGTGTAAAAAACTTAAGAAACCTCTCCTTGCACATTGCAGTCCAAATTTTTTTAAGAATTAAATAAAAATAATTCAGTGCTTAAGGGCATTTTGGTCAATTCACCCATAAAAATTGATGAAAATTGGCTATTTGTTAGACGGTTACAAACTTCAGGGGGGTATTTGTAATTTCTCAAACAACGAGGGGATATTTATAATTATGCCAAATCTTAGGTGAGGTAGATGTAATTTACCTAATATTTAAAATAAAATTTAGCCGAGTAATTAATTTTTATATGGGCCTGGTTTGGTTGAAATCATGTGATGAAATGTATATGGACTTGGTTATTTACAGATCAAAGCTTTTCAGCGGCGCTTAAGTGGGCTTCACCGCTTCAATATTGAAATATTTTTTTATCTTTAGATTAATTGATACTTGGACTTTTTAAATGTAGTTAACTGGGCCTCTTCGTTAAATTCACCTAACGGTGTTAATTTTTTTATCAAGTAATAATTAAGCTCTCATTTATAGTATATTATTTTTTATTTTAATAATTGTTAAATCTTTTTTGAGTCCCTAATAGCCGTCAGATCTAATTAATTCCTCTTAGACGTTGGCTCTTACAAAATTAAAGAATTAAATTTAACAAACTTATAAATTTCTATAATATGTAAAACTATAAATTATAAAAGTATAAATTATTATTTTATTTAATATAAATTGAATAAAATTAGACCCTATCCCCAAACCTAGGCCTGTTAATGGGTAGGGTTTTATCTTATCCATGACCAGACCCAAAAGAGGCTCAATTAAAAGATTTTTACCTAGACCCTACCCAATCCATTAATTCTTGTCACCAGACCCAAACCAAGGCCTCGTCACCCCACCCCACCCCCTACCCTGCCACCGAGCCTTGCATAGGGGGCGACAGTCGTCCCCTAGTCTGTTGCCACCCCCCCCGTATGAGCTACCGACTACATTGCCATCACCCTTCTCTTTTGGGAGGCAACGATACTATTGCCCCAAATTTCAAAAATTATTTAAAATATTTAAAATAAAATTAAGAAAATTTTAATTTTTTAAGAAACAAATTTTAAAAGAAAGTTAAGAAAAGGTAAGAAAAATGATTTAAATTTTTTAAAATTTAAAAATAGTTAAAAGAAAGTATTATATTTTTATTTTAAATACATATAATGTTAATTTAAATATTATTTATAGTAAATAATCTAATTTATTAAAATATTGTTGAATTAAATTATAATTTAAATTAGTTCTAAAATATAGTTGTTACAGTTGAAATATTTAACTTGATATAAATATTTAAATTTGAAAAATGAACTTTAGTATATTAATCTTTGTATTGTGATTTTAATTTATTTTATCAATTTAAATTATTAAATTTTAAAACTTATATATTTTTTGGTATTTTGATATTTAAATATATATATTTAAGAAAAATATTTATTTAGGAGGGAGGAAAATTAAAAACAAACACTCAAAATAAGCTTAAAACAAGTCAGTTTTATCAAATCTCTTAGGCATAAACGCATTTCTGGCGCGTGCACCCCACCTTTCAATAGTTTCTAAAAGAAGAGGGGTTTCATGCTGAATTTATTAAAATAAGAGGATCTTTATCCTTTCTTTAAAACATGTGGGGTGTCTTTTAGCTATTTCGCAAAAACTTATTTAAAACACGTGGGGGTAAGTGGAGTTTATCCAAAGAAAAAATATTCAAGCATCAACGTAGATGATGTTTAGCTAAACTTATTTAAAACATCTTATAAACTCCCATGTCTTGTAAGATGTTTTAAGGGGTTAAAGGTGTTTGGATAAATACGATATCATAATTTATAAGATGTTAGGGTGTTCGGATAATAAGTTCCTTATATTTAGATAAGGGTGAATTACAATGACCTCCTCTAAGATTTGACATAGTTATGAATATCATCACGTTATTTAAAAATTATAAATACCCCTCTGAGATTTGTAATATTTAACTAAAGGCTTGAAATAGTCCATTTTGTCCTTGATTTTTTTTAAATTATAGAAAAATCAAGTGAGACAAATTATATTTTTGTCCAAAATAATTTAAAATTTTTTAAAAACAATTCAATTTGCGTAAAGGACATTTTGATCAGTTTACCCATAAAAATAGATGAAAATGAGTTATTTATTAGACGATTACAAATATTGAGGGGGGGGGGGTATCTGAGGTTTGTAATTTTTGAAATAACAAGGAGATATCCATAATTATGCCAAATCTCACGAGAGGTCATTGTAATTCACCCTTTAAATAATGTCCAAAAAGAGTCATCAAACTATTAAAATTTTCTAAGTAGATATTTTTTCACATATCTGGCTATCTCAAATCAATGAACTTAAAAGATCTTATAAAAACATGTTTTGAGCTTACTTTTTCTAAAAAAAAAACTTATAAACTCCCAAATATTTTATTTTAAAATCTTATAAAATTACAAAAATTGCAATAGTTTTATGAACTTAAACTATCTTATAAAATGTTTTGTAAAACTTATAATCTCAACCAAAAAAAACTTATAATCTCAACCAAACACCCTGTTAGACTGTAAAATTTATTAAATAATATTTATCTGCGAGAAATGGTAAATGACCTAGCTTCTTTAAAAATTATTTGTGTATGCCTGTACCATATATGGAGATAATTTAATATATATATATATATATATTTATATATATACTTTTTTTATGCTACCAATATTGTTATTAATCATCACCAATCTAATAAATGACTTGCTAGGAAATTTCAGTACAAATCAGGTTTGACTAGACTGATACCAATTAAAATTAGCAGCCTGCTCAATGATAATGCTTACCCAAATTTAAACACCATAAATTTTGAAAATTGACATACTTAATTTTAAAATAATAACATAAAATCCCTGCAAAAAAAATAGCAACACTTCAAATCCCTGATGAGGTCTAGTTCAGTCGGCGAAGTTCAGGCTCATGATATTAGAGCTCATGGGTTCGAACCTCCTGCGTGGGTTGATATAGTTGCTGTTGTATAGTAGGTATTATTTGCTGCTTTAATAATTAGATGTTAGTTTATGTAATATTGTTGATATGATTGTTGTATTTGTCTATATTCGATATTGATAGCCACCAAGATTGATTGTAATCACTTTACTTTAATTAATAAAGTTCATCGCTTCCAATTTTAAAAAAGAAAATAAACGTAAGTCGGGAAAGATATTATATATTTGCTAAATTTAAAAGGAAAAAGAACTAAAAGGCAAGCCCAATCTGTCAACTGGGCTTTCTAGATACAATCCCAGTTGGGCCTGGCCCATCAACCGTGGGCCTATGGGATGCTGAGTTCTCTAGAACATTTGATTCTCCTTGGGCCGCTGGAGAGAGAGAGAATACTGTGTACGAATTTATTTTTTTTGGAGATAACTTAAGATAGTTTAAAATATGTGTTGTATGTTGATTTTATTTTTGGGAGATAAAAATTACTATTTATTATTAAATCATGTCTTTTTTTATATGTATTAATATACGTATATATGATTTTACTCGTAGGTGAATTGATTTGTATATATTATTGTAATGGTATTTTAACAAAAAATCATTTACTTAATTATGTTTTAATTAAATTATCTAATTGTGATTTACTAAATATTGAATCACTTTTATCAAAAATTACAAATTAAACTTTTCAATACAAGAAAATAAAAATTGTAAAAATTCCAACCTAAATTTTTTAAAGTTGTGTTATGAATTAAAATGAGATGAGAGAGAATAAGTGAATGGTGCTTTAATCTGTCTTGTATAGTACAAGACAACCTAGGACACTCAATAATAAAATGACACCCCACACGTCTTTATAGGACATCTCAATGGTTTAGAACTCAATATTTTATTGTGAAGATATTGGATTTAAAATTTATTGGGAGCGTGTGTGAGTGGGTGCGCATGTGGGGAAAAAAATGACACCCTACGCCCATGTCAACCCAAAATTCTAACAGAAAATACAAATATCAAATATTTTCTTTAAGTGAAAGTGATGAACTATTATTGTTTAAAATAAATTGATTACAATTATTTCTATTTAATGTCAATTTAATAAAGATAACTACAACAATCACATATTGATAAAATAATATAAGATATAACTACTATAACATAAATAACATCCCACGTATTGACGAAGATTGTTGATTACAAATGTCAAATGTTGCGAGCACCAATAATTTGCTCTTGGGAGATCAAGAAAGGGAACTTGTAAGATAAAGTTAGCATTTTTTATATTTTTTTACAGTTCGATCAATCTATCCAACAGAATTGAAATAACAAAATTTATATTTTACTATTTAAAAAGTAATAAGAAATGTAATTATTATTTTTAATATTTAATGCTATTCTTGTGTTCCTAACAAAAACTCCTTTTACCGGATACTAAACTGAAATATTGAGATTTTGGTTGATTCAATTCAACATTCATATAACATTTTAGCATAATGAATTGCGAATCGATTTTCTGAATGAACACCCCTACATTAAAAGATTAATAAATGAAGTTTTGTGAATAATTAAAGTTTGTGTAAACAAAAATAGCAAAAGTTGAGTGTGAAATTAAGTTTACCTCATAATTTGTTCGATAATAATGCAACCTGTCCTATAGTATAGAGGGAATTTAAGGAATTGGTTAGTAATTGTTATGTCCAATTTTTGAAGGAAAGTGGTCAGTGGTTTTTTAATAGCCACCAGAGTTGTTTGGATTGTAATTGTTGTTATTCAAATATTGATATTCGATAGGACAGACTGTAATAAATTTGTTCAATATTTAATAATATTTTATCGCTTTCACTTCAAAAAAGAATAGCCACTAGAGAAGGGAAAGTAGGGACATGCTCTGTATTGGTTATGGACCCCTACTGTAGCTACCAACATGTGTTCTGTTCTAATTTGTTTACATGATGGACATTGTTTTTATAGCCATGGATTTGCTGGGCCGTGGGCCTAGCTAGATCCGGCCCACTCGGGTGGATTTTGAGTCCACATAAAATTTTAGTGTTATCGACCCCCAACCTTGTTCTTTTAATATTTATTATTATTATTGTCATGTATTAATTATGATGCCCTAAAAATGCACTCGGTCCAGTAGAAGGGCTTGGAATGCACGAGGTTAGAGAGGGCGTAGTCGCCAACCCAGTATTGGCTTACAGGACTATGGAAGATTAGGCCTAGGCCTTGATGCAAGCCCATTGATCTACAAAGAAATAGGCTCCTATGGCCAATCTGGCTGTCAGGTGGATTGCCTCGACAAATGGCAGGAGCTCATTCGTCCAACATGAAAAGGATGGCCATGTAATTGCCAATGAAGTCTAAAGATCGGAACGGATTGTTTACATCCCCCAACGGCCCCAAGGGGATGAGGGACTTATCCACTCGAGAGCTTACTCAATCACGATTCCCTCAACATATAAGACACCTCAACTAGTATGATTCCTTGAAGATGTTCATGAACTACTCCCAGATCCTGAGGGGGCTTGTCCCTAGTAACCATCATTGAAGTCCTCCTGGGTCATGCCTTTCAGCCAACAGTACTCCTTAGTCAGGACAACTTCCAATCCTCTCCAACCACTTCCGGCTTTGGGGGGACTTATCTGCAGAAACTAACCACCCGAATCCTAAGGGGTCATATATCTTCATCCGGTGGGAGACTGCGACTATAAAAATTACATTCTCCCCCTCGGTTAAGGGTAACGCATTTTTATGTACAAACTTACGCATAAGAGCAACTTACTAGATTATTCTAAATATCTACCTCAAGCATTCGAAGTTTATCTTTCTACGATTGTTTATTGACTTTGAGCGTTGGAGTGCTAACACTTTTGTAGGTCCTATCTCCTGAATTTGCAACAAAGTTGGCTCAAACGAAAATTTCTTAAAACAAGCAATTTTTGCTCGCATCAAGTGGTGTCGTTTGTGGGAATACAGAACTAAGATGTGAGAATCAGTGGAAACACCCAACAAAGGGGTTGTAAAAGAAAAATGCTGTGGATGCTCTTGGCGACGTCCGGGCTCTCCGGGTGGTCTCAAAGACACCTTTAGTACCCACAGGCCCCACTATTGCAGGCCTTCAGGCACCTACTGAGCCCTTGGTGGATCCCCGGCGCAACAATACCTTCTCGGATACCTCTTCGGGCAGAAGGGGCTCTAGGACGTACGACGTGATGGGTGTCCTGCTGGAAGAGCAAAGGGGCCTTCTATTCAGTGAAGGGGTCATGGCTGATGAGCTCCCGCCCAATTGACAAACTCTTGCTATTGCGGAATGTGATGGTATAATAGAACCCCAAGAGCACTTATCCCGGTTTGAGAATGTTACTCTCTTACATCGTTACACTGACGGGATCAAGTCTCGGGTGCTCATTACTATCTTTACCTGGGCAGCCTAGCAATGGTTTAACTAATTACCTGCGGGCTCAATTAGGAGTTTTCAGGAGTTCCCTTCCCTATTCCTACATTAGTTCGTCAATAGTAAATAGTACCGGAAGATGACTCTTAGCCTCTTCACGGTCAGGTAGAAAGATACAGAATCCTTGAGGGATTACCTCCAACGATTAATGTGGCTACTCTCGAAGTACCAACATCCACCCAAGAAGTCATGGCCAATGTTTTCTCACAAAGACTATTAGGTGGGGATTTCTATAATTCCTAGCCAAGAAGCCAACTTCATATTTCGATAACCTCCTAGCATGAGCAGAAAAGTATATCAACATGGAAGAAGCTCAAACCTCTAAAAAGGAGGGACGAGGAGAAAAGAGGAAAATACCAAAGAAGAGGGTTTCTAAAAAAAAGACAAGGACGGAGTTCCGCGAAGAAGTCCTCTTTCCAGAGGGTTAGCTGCCTACACTCTCTTGAATGCCCCTGTCACCGAGGCTAATGGCGGTGGAGGGCAAGGTATTGTTGGCTAGACCCAGGACAACTAAGGAAGGACCTACCTAACCTAAGTCAGACAAGTATTGTCGATTTTCAGAACGACTATTGACACAATACCGAGAAGTGTTGGCACCTGAAAAATGAAATAGAACGGCTTATCCAAAGTGGATACGTGAAAGAATTCATATGCCGGGAAAAGTTCTAGGGCACGGGCCCTCACGAAAAGAGGGATGCTCACAAGGAAAGGCAGCGGAAGAACCTAGCTGGATCCCAAGGGGAGACGTGAACAAATCTGCGGCACTAGGTCAAGCGAAGGACATAAACCGATAGTAGGAGGGCCATGGTAGCGGACTCCCACAAATCTAGAATGCCCAAATAAGGGCATTAGAGAAACCCTTCCTTGATGAAATCCTAGATATAGAAGCGGTCGCTGACATCCCAATCATTTAATTCAGTCATACTGACAGGACTGGGCTACCGTTACCTCAAAATGATGCTCTAGTGATCACGACAACCTTAGCTAATTATGAAGTAAGCCAAATATTCATCGATTCTGGGTGCTCAGCGGATATCCTTCTCGAAGGGGCATATGGTCAAATGCATTTGGAAGACATCTCCTTGAAGGAGTGGACAATTCAGTGTTCGACTTTGCAGGAGAAATGGTCTGCCCCAGGGGCATGGTTACGCACCCCTTCTCTCTAAGGGAGGAGCCGCGGCTGAGAACCTACCTGATAAAATTTCTAGTGGTGGATATCGCTTCTGGATACAATGTGATCCTAGGAAAGCCCACTTCTAACACTTTGTGGGCATTAGTATCCATCTTTCATATGAAGATCAAATTTTTCGTACAAGGAAGGGTAGGCGAAGTAATTTGAGACCAACTCCAATCTAGGAGATGTTACGTGGAGGCTGTACGAAAAGGTCAGAAGTGCACCGTGAAGACCTCCCTTCAGAGGAATCCCGCAAACAACAGGGGAAAGATCCCTAACTCTCAACAAATGCAAAGGTCAGGGAAGAAATGACGCTCACTAGGAGGAGCCGGTCCCAAGGGGGAAGAACTCACCAAAGTACAGACTACAGAGGAATTACTTACCATAGAACTTATCCTGGGAAACCCAAACAAAGCTACACATATTGGCTCTCAACTGCAAGGACGGATCCAGGAAGAGTTGATTCAGTGCCTTCAACAAAGTATCGATATATTTGCATGGACCCTGTAAGACTTGGAGGGAATAAATCCTGAAGTAATAACTCATCACCTCAAATAGATCCCTCCAAGAAACCGGTTAAACAAAAAAAAAAAAAAAAAAAAGACACTTTGGGCCAGAAAAAGACAAAACCATTCAAGTAGAAATAGACAAACTCCTGGCGGCGAGATATATCAAAGAAATACAATTCTTCAAATAGCTTTCCAACGCAGTGCTAGTCCCAAAGCCAGGAAGCAAGTGGTAGATGTGCATAGACTTCGAGACCTCAACAAAGCATGCTCCAAGAACTTCTATACGCGTTGGTAGACTCCACCTCTAGGTGTGGGCTCTTGAGCATGTTGGATGCCTCTTAGGGATACCATCAAAATATGCTAGCCCTTGTAGATCACAAGAAAAGTTAGTTTCAATACCTCCGTGGGGACATTTTGTTACATGGCCATGCTATGCAGGCTTAAAAATGTCGGGGCCATTGACCAACGTATCACAGGCATACTCTTTTGTCTCGCAGTGGAATATATTTTCGCCCGTGAAGTGTCTTAGGTTATTCTCAACCTTCGACCACCTTCGTCCATCTCGAGTCTTAACGACTTCTCGTCATGTGTCTTCGACAACTAAAGCTCACTAGCATGACATCTAAGCTCATCCCTGTGCGGCACCTTGTACATGTGCACTCGTCTACCCAAAATTGCCATGTTCGCCGAGGGTCACGGCTTGCACGCCTTATGTGTTTTCGTGTCCGGTTCCAACTAACTAGTTTGCCGCTGTGCATCTCGCCCGCAATCTCGGGTCTTTTCAATACATCTTGCAATGACACAGAGCATCCTCCCTCCGTCTTGGCACTGCAGGCCATTCTAACGCCCACAATGCCCATCGCATGCCCAACACTCAGTGCATGTATTCACCATGCCCATCTCGTATGCCTCGCCCGAGTAGGGCCACATCTCAAGTCCGAGGCCCAATCGATATGCCAAAATCTCGCATTGATCCCACACGACATGCTCAACATATCTTCTTGCATTTCGGCGTGGCTTCTCAACTTGCCCACAGTGCGACATCGCCCCACAATCGCATATCTTAACCAATGGACCCCCGTGCACGGCTAGAAATAATAGCGCATGTCACGAGTTAACTCACGAGGTCTTAGAGTGCTTACCTCGATCGCGCATTCTGCCAAGAGGTGTCGCCCCTAATTTCCCGCAGCCCGCGGGGCAACCTTGCGTTCACATCGGACCTCTTGGCTTTTTGGTTTCCAACATGGACCATTTTGGACCCATGCTGCCCGTCCGGTTCCCTTCCCAACCTGGGACTCTAGCACTCTCTTCGAGTTGTCCCCAAGGGATTGCTCATTTAGTGCGTTGCTCCACGGGGAAGGCTGGCTGGAGCTCACCATTGCATGTCCCTCTTATAATAAGCTTAAAAATATTTTTCTTTGTTCTAGCAGTAGACATTAAAATGGTTGAGGAGCGCACCTTCTTTGCATTTTCCTCGTCCGACGTCCAAATCATGTGCTGCTTGAACAGTTGCATAGTTTGCGATTCTACATCACAACCCCAACATTTTAGCCCCATCCAATCATCCATCGTAAGGGAATTGCCCTCTTAATATTTCGAAATCACTGTCCCACCACTGCACTGGCAAACTCCGGACATCATCGTTGTTTCCTACTCAATCGAAACCGCCTAACTCTAAAACATGGTGGAGATGTTCCCAACACTCCAAGGAACTCCCCATTGAAACAGTTTCAATAAATTTCAATGATAAATCACTCTGATTCACTCGTGAATATCTTGCTCGCCCTAGGATGGCGCCGAACAGTCGCCTTTATAACTTCGTGCCCAAATGTCCATGGAATGACTTCATAATTGACGGATAGCATCCTCACACATCAAGAAAGTTTCCATACAAACAGTATTGCAATTCCAATCGGTAAGAGTCTATGCTCACTTGTTATTTGTGCACCTGCATGCCGGCCGACCATCTCCTTGCCGCCCACACGTCCTCCGCAAGTCACTGCCTACACTCTTGGCTAAGATATGGCAGGAGACACTGTAACATCCTCAAATGTAAATACATGATTATCATTTATTAGTATAATAAAATAGATATATAATATGACAATTTACAAATATTTGGTGTTTAATTTGAAATTATTTGATAAGATATCCTCTTGGAGGTACTTGAAATTTGAAGCAATAAAAATCTGTGGGGTTTAAATAAAAAGTTTGTGAAGATGAAGGGGGTAGATATTATATCTTATAAATACATATAAACAATTCATATATGTCTACACTACACAATAAAAGAAATATACATGTACACTATACAACAAAATAACTCATCCTTATCAACATGCTTCTTTACAATATAATATCTATACTCTATATAAATGTGTGAATACTCAAATTGTTTGTTCCCTATTGTGAAAAGACAAATATACCCTCATTTAGATATTATTAATTATTATATTACATATTTTGAAATTTTTAATAATTCAGAATTCTAAATATTCTAAACCCCCTCCATATAAATTTAGGATAAAAGACTTCAATCATGAATCATGAATGAATCCAATTATACAGAATTTTAATAACCTGCTTCTAATAGTGAATCATGAATGAATCCAATTACACAGACCTGTCACGCATTAAATTTTAATAACATTCACAGAAATTATATTATAAAATTAGTTATAGAAAAAATAAATTTCTATAAGAAAAATCTTTAAGAGTCTTAATTGCTCTAAACTAAAAAAAAACTAATATGTCAAATAATATTTGAATACAATTACTTTGCTAGAAGAAATCTTAATTATATTAAGAAAGTTTTAATTTACCACGACACATTAAAATTTAAAATAAACTACACATGAATAAAATATAAAATACTAATCTAAACTTAAATAAATATATATTAAAGAATAAATATCAAAATTTAATTAAAAATTAAAATTGATATATGGATATGATATTACTAAATTGAAATTCTTGTGAAAATTCAACTATTGAGTGAATCTCTTAGTACTTGATTTTTTTAGTATTAGATAATCCTGAATGCTTTACTTTTACATCTATTGTTTTTTTAATATTAATTGATAAAATAAAAGTATTACAACAACAAATTGTGACATGAAAATAAGATTAAGAAGTTAAAAGAAACATAAAATATATTATACCAATCGGTGCATATGAAAATAAGATTAAGAAGTTAAAAAAAACATATAGAATTAAAAATTGCAATATAAAGGCAAAAAATAAAATTTTATACACTAATATTAAAAAATTTAGAAGGTAATAAGGCATGTAAATATTTTGACAATCTTTAAAAGTTGATACTGAAATATAATTAACATTAAAAACTTACAATACGAAATATCGGCAATATTGTCCAATTAAATTATATTTATATAATAACAGTCAATAAATAATTAGTTTCTAATCATTTAGTGTCAATAAATTAAAAATCAACGTTTGCAAAATATAGTAAAAGAAACATATTACATACATAGACATAATATAGAAAAATCAAACAATAGCAAAGATTGATCGGTTTTATTAAAACGGAATTTCTTCTAAAATGAATAACGAATAAGTATCAAATTTTAATTACAATAAAAATTATACTCTGATTAAATTAGAAGTGTTATTGAAAATTTAAAAAAAAAAAGTTAATTGATTTATTTTATTTCAATATTAACAGGCTAAAAACACTATGTCCGCCTCCCCCTACACCCCCAAGACATTGACATTGAGATGAGTATAAATAGTAATATAATAAATAATTTAATTTAAAATATTATCTTATTGAGTAGTAGATGAATTAACAAAATCATAACTAATAAAATATAATATATATACACCTATATGTACACACTTACTAACCTATCCATATATATATATATAGCATTCACACATATATATAGACACTAACATACATATATATACATAGATATTATTTAGAAGAGCGTAGAATCTCAAATACAACAAAAGGGGGAGGTGGTGTAGTGAGAGAGCAAGGCAATATATATAAGCTTTGATTTCTTCATTTCCATTCTTTCTTTTCTTTTTCAAGAACTCAAAACCTAAAGTCTTCTCAACTGATATTGATAAGGAATATGTCTCTAATTTGTTTTATTTCGAGTTTGAGCTTAGATTTATGTAGTACATGAAAGAAATGAATAAAAAGAGTTAGATACATGGTAATAGGGTAAGCTCTATTTGGACAGTCTCTGTTTTTCCATACAATCTTGAGTTTCAACGGTCCAAATTTAGTGATTTTTGCGTATATGAAAATCTTAGGATGTGTTTTATAACTTTGTAGTTTTGAGTTGAAGATAAATATTTCGTTTTAATGGGTAAATTTGAGAGAATATTTTGTTGTCCGATTTATATGGTAATCCAGACTGAGTGATAGAAACTTTGTAACTTGAGTTATAATGGTTCAATTTGTATGATTCTTTCGTAAAATGAAACTAGACACACATAATATCATATTATGAAAATATCATAATTTTTGAATGAGTATATGAATTTTGAGAGAATTTTAAAGTAGAGGCTATGGATATGCGACAGTACAGAACATGTTGTGCTAAAACCTGAATAACTCATTATATACAAATCCAATTCATATAATTCTTGTTGAAAATGAAACAAGAGACGTATGAGAGTAATTGGCATATAGATAATGCATTTATAATTGTATTTTGGTTTGGAGAGAATTTATAAGTTGGTACAGAGATTCTAAAAAAAAAAAGCATGAAAAGGAGAAAAAGGGATTTTAATAGATTGATTTCTATGATTCAATATACAAATTTTATATCATTGGAAAGCTAGGGTCTATAGTTTATCTTACTAAAATAGTTTTTTAATTGGATCATTATAATTAAAATTATGATTTAATTAGTGAGCAATGGTCATGCTGGTCGGATTAGTGGGTTTAGTGGCGGTAAGAGAAAATTTTAAATATAAACACTAACTTTAATACATCAATTTATATGCTGAAGGAAAGAAAATTGAGTATATTTTATGTAGAAGAAAATGGAATAAAGATCTGAATTTTATAGAATAAGATATTAAAGATTAATGAGAAGTGTGTGAATATCGTCTAATGATTTACTAATAGATTACAATATTATCTATACACTGACTGTACGTCTTATAACTCAGTATAGGACACGAAAACAATTTACAAGATTGAACATGTCATTTTACTAAGTAAATTATTGTAGAATTGAGGTACGTATAGTTAATTGGATATATATATATATATAATGATGCATGTTTATTTGTAATCTTAATCGTAGACTTAACTGGATTATGCGATTGTCTTGTGAAATTGTTGTTATGTGTTATGTCTATGGTTCGGTGTCATACACATGGTAAATAATTGTGATATACTTCAATGTTGTTGTTGAACAAAGATGAATGATGGAGTTGTCGTGAATGATTGACATGCTTCTATTTGATTGTTGATTGGAGTTGAATTATGAAGTCGTTATTGTACATATGGTAAATTGAGATGAAAAGATGACTTACCTAACCTGGGACATATTCAATGGTTTACGATGATGTGATCGATGACGATCTGTGTGTTGTCATGATGATGTGATTGATGATGCAATATATGATATGAAAAAATGAACATACAACTAGGTACCATGGTGCAAAGGGTACCAGGGTATTTAGGGTAGCAGGGGATATCCTGTGCTGACGGCTGGCTACACACTGGGCTGGTATGAGGGTGCCATGCTCGGTGTGATTTCCTATACTGAGGTAGCTACACACTTGACCAATGTGGGAATATCACATACATGGGTATCCTGTGTCGGCTATTATATGACATTGATTGAGATGATGAAAACCGACAAAACCATTGAATATACTCCAACTTGGTTAAGCAGGTCCCTAAGATAATAAATCATAATTATGTATTATGTTGTGGTTGATGCATGATTTTGATATTGGTTTCTGAATGATGGTTGGTATTGAATGTTTTGTGATATTGTGGATACTACATAACGAATATTTGTTGATTGGTGATGTTGCTTGAAAATTTGTCTTTTGTGTATGTGTTTATATGTGTGTGTATATATATATATATATATATATATATCTTATTAGCTATACATAGTGAGTTGGCAATTCACTCATTGACATGTACTTTTTCAACAGATAGATTGTAGTGACTCATCTAGCTAGCTCGTAGCCAGTTTCAACCTTATTAAGTGGGTCATCACTGAAGTTTCATCATGAGTTAGGAGCTCTAACTACAATTTAAAAGAATATTAAACTCTGACTGGACTGATATCCTAAGTTGTGTAATAGCTAGAAGCTCCATGTTTGTCGTTTTAATATGATATAGTGAAGTAGGTTATATAAAGATTTTGATGAGGTATTTAATTGCTTGAGGTTTATATAAAATATTGATATAAGATTATTTATCTAGTTGGGGTTAAATGTGAATTACTTATAAGATGGAATGTGATTACGGAGGGGGTGTCACAGACACAATGATTGGTGGATAAAATATTTCGACCCCAATTGGGCAGGAATATGAAAGTTGGGCCAAGTTATTTCGACCTAAGAGGTGGTATTCAAATCATCCGAAAATTGGGTCAAGTTATAATTTGTGCATTGGTCCATATAGCCCTTCTATTGAGTATTATATTAACTTTAATATCATCAAGTGTAGAAAAAAATTAAAATTTTTCCTTATAGTCGGTTTATATTAGCTTATATCCTACAACATATCATAGTAAGTAAACAAAATATTATATTAGCCTACAACCATTTATCCCAAATAATATCATTAATTAATCTATCACATCATAATCACATCCAAAGTAGTAAACATGCCATATATGTGTATATATTGGGGATCTCTTGGTTAGTAAGCTCTGTCTTTCTCCGGCGGGAGGAAGGGCGACATATGTCTATAATATTATGTCAGCAAAGTGCTCAATGAGGCAGAAGGATGTTATAGCCGTCTAAAAAAAATCTTTGTCCTAATGGTCAAGATACGAAGATTTTGCCCATACTTCCTCTCCTACCCAGTAGGAGTACGAACTAACCATCCTTTAAGGCAAACCCTCAGCAAGCCCGATACTTTCAGAAGATTGGTAAAGTGGGCTATCGAATTAAGTGAGTATGACATATCTTATCTGCCACGGTCAACCACTAAAGCCCAAACCTTGGCCGTTTTCGTTTTTGAAATGACAACTCTTTCTCCCAGCAAGGAAGTACGACTGTTGCACGTACATGGATCAACTACCCTCCAGGGGAGTGGTTGGGGGTAGTTATCACCTCCGTAGAGGGGGAAGACATGGAATCGCAGTCAGGTTCAATTTTAAAGTATCAAATAATGAGGCTGAATACGAAGCCCTTGCGTTAGGCATGAGAACAACCTAAGAAGTAGGTGCAAGACACCTCATAGCTTATTTACTCCCAACTTATAATTAAGCAAATTTAAAGCATCCATGAAGCCAAAGAAGACAATATGATCCAATACCTACAACTAATCGAGGATTAAAATCAAGGTTCAAAAGCTTTCAACTCATCCAGATTCCTTGAGAAGAAAACATTAAAGCTGATTATCTATCCAAACTAGCTAGTACCCTGGAAGATTGCAGAACCAAGAAAATCACCATACAATACCTTACTAAGCTAGGTGCCCCTTTAGAAATTCAGTTTATTCTCTCTTGGGGGGACTGGAGATAATCCATCTTAGCCTGGCTAAAATAAGGACTCCTCCCGGTGGATTGATGGGAGGTGGTCAGACTCAAAACTCGAGCCACTCGTTTTTTACTCATAGGAGATACTCTCTACAAAAGTCCTTTACAGACCCCCTGCTAAGATGTTTGCCTTGGGAAGAATGATCACATGTCTTAAAGGAAATCCATAGCAAATGTTGTGGGGCCCACATAGAGGTCCTAGCCTTGGCCAACAAGGCCTTGGGAGCTGGCTATTTTTGGTCCACTATGAAGCAAGATGCCGTACAGTTGGTGAGCAATTGTGAGCGATGCCAAAAATACTCCACCCTTATTGATCAATTGGAAGAGCGGCTCACCACCTTACTTTCCCCTTGTCCTTTCTCCCATTAGGGGACGGATATAGTATAGTCATTTCTCTTGGACCTCGGGAAAAGAAAGTTCTTGTTGGTGGCAATTGACTACTTGCGAAATGGGTGGAGGCGGAGCCCCTCGCTGGAATCGTCGAGAGGGAGGTCATGAAATTATATGGAAAAACATAATATGTCATTTTGGTTGCCCCGGGGGAATTATCTCAGATAATGGCCGTCAAGTCAAAGGTGACAAAATATAAGACTAGTGAAAAAGCTTACACATCAAGCAAAGGTTTATGTTGATGGCTCACCCCCCAAGCTAATGGGCAAATAGAAGCTACTAATCGCATATGGGTATAAGGAATCATGAGAAGGCTAGACCGGAATGGAGAGAACTGGGTTGAAGAACTAACCAGTGTCCTTTGGACGTACCGAACCACGCCAAGAACCTCTACAGGGGAAAGCCCCTTCACCTCAGTATACAAAACATAGGTTATCATCTCGACAGAGATAGGGATGCCTTCTCACTTGGTGGTGTATTACTTGGAGGAAGATAATATTAACCTCTTCAAAGAAAATTTAGACCTCATTGAAGAACTTCGAGAGAAGGTCTTTCTTCGAATGCAAAGATACAAGAGCATAATGATAAATGCTCATAGCAAGCGGGTAAAATCGTGTAAATTCCAAGGAGCATTGACACGTTAAAGCAAGTACGGTAACTAGACCCCAATTGGGAGGGACCTTACAGAACACAGGAGGCTTGAGACATGGGGCCTATGAATTAGAAGATGGAGAATGATATCCCTTGTCCCAGCCTTGGAATGTAAATAACCTTAAGCAGTTTTATGTTTAAAATTGAAAAAAGCCTTCTCAAAATAACTCCTATCCTCAGGCATGTGTCCTCTCAGAATAAGCCCTGCCCCCGGGCAGGTACCCTCTAAGAATAAGTCCTCTCCCTAGGCAGGTACTCTTTTAGAATAAGCCCTGTCTTTAGACAGGTACCCTTTCGCAATATGTCTTGCCCCCATGCAAGAATTCTCTCAAAATAAGTCCTGCCCTTTGGCAGGGTACTCTATCAGAACAAGTTTTGTCCTCAGGTATGTGCCCTCGCAAAATAATACCTATAAGTAGATCTATATATATATATATTTATGATTCCACTGTGTACTTGTCAATAAATAAGCGTTACTGTCTTGTAGACATAACATCAAAAGTAAGCACTACTCAAGATTGGCACATTACGCATGAAACAAGCTCTGATCCGAAACAGATACAGTCGCTAACAAAAGCCCTGCACTTAGCAGGCAGTATTCTCTCTTAACATTTTCACCACCCTGCATAGGTACTCAACTAAAATCAAAAGTGGACAAGACTAAAGGAAAAAAATGCATAAATTGGCAAGTAATTCGTTCATAGTAAACACTCATTTGTCTCCTATGTCAAACAGGATAATTAAACTAAGCAAGGTTCTAAGAAGGCTTTAAAAGAACTTATATTCAAGAAAACAGATGGCCACCCATCCAAACAAACTTGGAAAAGACAAAATACTACCGAGTATGGGGAAGGCGGCAAGCCCCCGATCACAATCAAACGAACAACAAAGGTAGCAAACCTTCAGATAAGAAAATAAAGGAGTAAAAACAAGCACTGAATATAAATTCCCCATCAAACTAAAGGGTGGGGAGGAGGAAATATTCAAAAACAAAGAAAAGAAAGAAGTATTGTTTCATCTCAAAAAAAGCATTGGGGTAACATAGGTAAATTGATTTCTTTTTTTCAGGGAGAGGATGTGGGTAGCTTCTTCCAAGGCTGGCTCTTCCAAGGGGTCTGGGGTTGAGCCTGCTCAGGGTTTGGCTCTGGAGAGAGCCATCGCCGTGGGTGCTGTAAACAGATTTTTGTGTTCCTGAATTATTGAAATAAGAAACTGTTACAAATGAATTTCTTGATTTAATTGAATATTTGTGGGTGCAAAATCTCTACTTGAAATCTCTGATTCTTCTCATCAAGAACGTGATATTTGATTTCGACAACTTCGGAGGGGAAACTTAATGTTTGATCTCCTTCGATGTTGACTTTGACTTTGAACAACGTTAATTCGGGGGTCGTTGACTTGTTCCCGGATTAAACGCTATAAACTTGGAAATATTTGACTTGAATTTGGAATGTTTCTTGGTGGATTTGAGACTTTGATCTTCCGCCAAGGTGGAGTTCTGTCTTGATAACGTTAATTCGCCGGTCTGCAGACTTCTTTTCGAATTAAATGCTGACTTGGATGATTTCCGCTAACGAATGCCTTGAATCTTGTCTTGAACGCTGTGGATCTTCCTTGATTTGGGCTTGAGAGAATTTCGGGACTTCTTGAATGCTCTCTTGATTGTATCTTGAATTTTATGTGTGTCATCTGAATGAGTTCCAAGGACCCCTTTATATAGCTGTCAAAGAGGTAGAGTGGTGGTGAACTTGAACACTATTTTGTATTATCTCTTTATTTTAATTTAAGAGATAATATATTAAATATTTGGGAAGACATGATTGGTCAAATTTGATATTATCTTTTTAATATTTGTGTTTTTCAAAGAGATAATATAAAAAATATTTGTTTTGATTTGATTGGCCGAAATACCTTAGCTTGACACTTGTCGGCCGTTGATTTAATGAAAAAATATATATTAAAATATCAATTAAATTAACTATTTATATTTGAAATTAATTTAGTAAATTTCAAAATATAAATAGAAAATTATTATAATTGATAAATAATATATATTTTTCACTTATCGTCATTTGATTGGGTGCAAAATTAATTTGTCTACAAATGCCCCTCGAGACTCGTTCATGAATATAGGTATGAAAATATAATTTTCAAAGTGAGTGGATCGCGAAAATATGAGTCAATTTTTCATCAGGCTTCAACAACTGTGGATTTGTTTGGTATGATATCCGCATTGATTTTCCTTGTGGGTTTGTCGATAATGGGCTGGATCCCCTTTTTTAAAAATGGCCATGAGTCAATAGAATGAGCTTGGAAGGTAGTCATCACATGCACATGGGATCAACCAAGCTTTTTCTTAAGTCCCCTTTTTATATTTTTTTATTTTTTTAAGAAAAATTGTTAGTCAAAGTGGGCCGCACCTTCTCACTTGGTGTTGGTGAACCAAAAGCATTAGATTGCTGCTAGTTTCCTTCTTCCTTCTATCCTCTGTACACGACCCCTTTTCCTTGAAGACAGAGACTTCTATCTCGTTCCGATGGTGAAGACCCCGCACCGCAACGTCTTTGAGGCATAATTTAATTCAACTTCCTTCTTCTTGTTAATCCGACCACAACTAAGATTCTAAAAATTTCGAATTAATTTGAAGAAAATGATGGGTGAACAGTCATCCAACTTCTAAATCTCTACAAAATATCGAGTTTAATTGAACTAAACCTCTTGAATTATTGTTATATAAAGGGCTTAGCTTCGCATTAATCGAACATTGTGAAAAAAGTCGAATGTTGGAAGAATTTGAGGTATGCTTTATTGGCCAAATATTTTTTCTTTCTTATTTTTTTTTTGGTATGCACAAAAACTGTTTGTCATAATGCCTTAATGAGTTGATGTTGAGATTTCTTTGGGTTTCTCTGCAGATTACGTGTTGTACTTTACGACTTTTGCAGTATAGTTGGAACTCCTTTGTGCAACGAGGGTTTTGAAATTCGGACCTTGACTGGTACTCCGCAGTAAGCATTACAACCTTTGCCTCTTTCCGTCCTCTTTCTACAACTTTGTTTTCAAACTGTGAATACCATTAATTATCTTGTAGTAATAGCATTTTGTGGCAAAGGTTTGATTAAAGGGCTACATGTTGCTTTTTGTGAGCCCATTTTTTTGAGCCGAGGAATTGAGACAATTCTTGGTAATCAAAAGAAAAACAAAGGTCTGAGTAATCCTTTTCTTGTGGGGCCGTGCAAGTAGCTGAAGCATGAATAATTGCATGCAACTTTTTACTATCACTTTGAAACATCAACCTTGAGCCATCTTAATTTCCGCAAGGCTCTCGATTTTTTGTTTAAAGCACTGCAATTTGGATGTTGTTCTTTATTTTTTTAGCTATTAAAACATCCATGAATTTTTGTAAGCACTTGGCTTTCTTGCTTTCACATATACATATATATATATATATATGTTTTCATTGAACTGAACTAAATCCTTCAGCCACTATTTAGTTGATGTTATATTCAATACATACAATCTTTTAGTCGGGGGCGCGGTACATAAAATTTATTTGAGTTATTTTTTTTATCAACTCAACTAAATTCTTTCTTCTTATTTTGATAGCTTTCAACATGGTTTACTTCCAGGACGAGTCTTTTTCCTCCGGTTGACAAAGCTTGGTCATTCTTGACGATGAAAGTCAACCCATGGAGAAAGGAACAACTTTGACGACTCACAATCCTCTCATTGACCGATATGCGAAGCAATGGCCGAGGTTGATGAATCCACTTCACACGGAACAATGGTCTCAAGAAGTTCCACTGAGCAAGCTTTCCAAGGTGTGGTCTTTGCAAGCGTCTCATCACCGTTGTTCCTACGAGTCAAGTCCTTTACCAACATTAAGGCACCGCATCATTGAAGGAAAAGACAAGTGGGGTGAAAATATTCAATTTTCCGGCTTTGAGAGTGGACCAAGGACGTATTCAGCCGATGCGAACATAAGCTAGTGCAGTTCAAGTATATGATGTTGTGTATGCCTCGTTGTTTACTTATGACTGCAATTTTGACATCGTCAAGGCGTTCTACGAAGCGTGGTGCCCATCAACTAACACCCTTTTGACATCCTTCGGAGAGTTGTCTATCTCGTTGTGGGACATGCATACCCTTGTTGGACTTCCTATGACCGGATTCTTTACAACAAAGTCGTCCCAAGCGCTAAGGAGCTTAACGGTGTCAACGAGACAAGATGAAGACTTGTGCCTCACTCTTTGCAAATTCCTGGTCCACGCTTACCATTCGCTTCGAAGGAGTAGTAACGATGGTCAATCCTCCCAAGTTCCTGCCGGCAAGTGGTCCACGGCGGATGAGGCATTATTCTTGAAGCTTGGCGTTTAAGGCAGCTTAAAGGAAGAGACTTTCTTGGCGGCGTACTTGGCGTGTTGGCTTTGCACCTTCGTTCTCCCCATTCAAGACGTCGGTTCAATACGTCCAAGTATTTTCAAAGTGGCAAGTGCCATGGCAACCGGTCGAAGGATTGGTCTTGCCGTCCCCGTCTTGACTAGCATCTACAAAGGTTTGAACAAGATCTCTATTTCCCTAAGGCCGACTCGCGTATATTCTCCATTTCTGATTCACTTTGTTTATGGTTAGATGCTTATTATTTCAAGACTCATTATCAAATTGTGTAAAATGTTCGTGGGCCCAAGATGACGCTCTTCTCAGGCGAAGAAAGTGTGAAATACTACAATCCGCAAGAGGCGAGAAAACGGCTTCACAGAGGTGACTTTATCTCTTGGACTTGCAACATGATTGTTAAGGACAATGATTTTTCATTTATAGATGACGGGCATGCTACAGCATCTGAAGAAGCCTATTTCATGGCTGTTTGTTCAAACTATCTTTCTTTACAGCAAGGCAATCATTTTGTTGTCAAGCCGTATAGCCCCCATCGATTCGATCATAAATTTGGTTTCTTTCAAGAAGTATCGGGGATTCTTTCACAAGAAGTTCGTAAGGCCTCTTTAGAAGGTGGAATCTGTCATTGGCATATATGCATTTTGTCCAAGACCATGGAGAAAGTGTGGTTTCCTTCCATACCCCCAAATATGAAGAACTTCTCCTCTGAAACGTACAAAAAGTGGTGGGCCGAAGTTCATGGTGGCTACCTTGAATAAAATGTGGTGAAGTTGGTTGCCTCAAGCCCAAGTCAAGTTTCTCCCAAGAGCTAGGAGTGTGTTGAAGGAGTTACCCATGATCAACCTCGCTAGCAGGCTATCTTTCCTCCAAAGCGTAATTCTCAAGTGGTCGAACCCCTTGAAGTGAATAAGAAAGACGCTTCCCGTTCTCTGGAAGTAAGTGAGAATAGCAACCCTGATCATCATTGGAAGAGGCTGAAGAGGGCTTCAAAGACAAGAAATGTCGACGTTGATGGTGAGGGCTCAAGTGAACCATCGATGTTGAAGTTTGCTAAGGAGCTTATTTTTCTTACCCGTTTCCCTTTTTTTTAGCAATAAGATCCTTTTTTGTTTCTAATTCAAGTGGTCGCATCGTCGTAGCTCGAAGATGAAGTCTTAGTTATCGAAGGTGATGTCAAAGATCGACTTTTGGGTCTAACTTGTTGGTTACAACCTATCCACTTGCAATGGGGCTTAAGAGAAAACAAACTTCTTGTCATGCCGCAGTGTCAGTATTTGAAGGCGAGAGGTTTGTTCTTAATCATTAAAAGGAGTTCCTTCAAAAGCTATAGAGTGATCTCCTCGTAAAGATATCAAACACCCCAATTGACTTCACCTCCTCAATCAAAGACGTTTACTGTATTCTTGAATCTATGAAGAACGGTCAGAAGTTTGACATCTCAAAAGTGGAAGAATCGATGAACATAATCTTCGCCAAGGTTGCTGCTTATGACGAAGCAAGGTCATCGTCTTTTGAAAGGTTGTCCAAAGGTCTTCTCGAGCGATAGGTACAGGGAAGCCAACGATCGTCTTCAAGATGCTTGAACAAAAGAGAGTGAAGAGACATTCAAGGTCTAATCCATTACAGACAAGTTGAAACGTGTTGAGAAGGAGCTTATGGACTTGAAGGAATAAAGGAAGAACTTGTGTGCTACTTTGAAGGGAGAAAAATAACTTTTTCATAGTGCTCAAGCCGGAGTTAGTGAAATTGTGGAAGAAATTGCAACGCTTGAGAATACCACCCCCCTCAATGATGAAATGGTTGTGAGTTTGGAGGCTTCAAGAACAAATTTGGAAGTCCTCAAGGAAGAGTTGAAGAACTTGAGCCCCTTCGCTTGAGATTTGCTTAGGACCTTTTATCTTGTCGCATTTGATTCCTTTTTCTTTTGTTCTAAGTCATAAACTCCGATATTTTTTGAGATTATGTAATAGAAGTTTTTTTCTCTTTTCTCTATCTTGCAATACTTGAGCATGTTTTGAATACTTCCCATCTCGATGACTTCGTATGAGAAATCAAGTTCAATTTAATGTTATGACTGAACTTAAAAATATCTAAGCTGCCTATGTATTTTATCAAGAGGATCAAGTCAATATGTTGTTCAAGGGTACAAAATATTTGTTTGGAGAGGGGAGGCCGTTCACAGTTTATACTCATGCGGGCCAAGAGTTTTTTTTTTTTTTTTGTCTTTTTTTCTTTGTTTTGTTATTTTTTTATTTTTTTTTTTGTTTTTTCTTTCGAGCGTTGTATCGCTTCAAAAACTTTCCATTTATCGGGCCTATCTTCAAGGCATTTTCAGCAACTAACTTATATTCACCATTTGTGTAGACCTCTTTGACGACATACGGACCATCCAATTTTGGCAAGAACTTGTTGCCCGTTCGATGCGTTATGATTATAGGCCTCCTCGCTGCGAGTACTAGATCACCAACCTGAAAAGAGTGCAGATGAACCTTCTTATTGAATTACTTGGTTAATCGAGCTTGATAATACTGGAGCCTTTGTTGTGCTTCCAATCGTTTCTCATTGAGAGCTTCTAGCTCTTCAAGCCGTATTCGAGCGTTCTCTTCTTCAGTAAGCCCTTCTTGTATCGCTATCCTCAATGAAGGAATTTGTTGAGCAAGTGGGAGGGGAAGGAATTTGTTGAGCAAGTGGGAGGACTGCCTCCACTCTGTAAACTAGGGTATAAGAAGTTGCTTGCGTAGGAGTTCTGATAGTGGTTCTGTATGCCCATAGAGCCTGTCCAATTCTTTCGTGCCAATCTCGCTTTGACTTGGTCACTACCTTCTTCAACAGGCTGCACAAAGTTTTTTTTAAATGCTTCGGCAAGACCGTGGACAGCGGCATAGTATATGAAAGAGTTTCTTTGCTTTAATCTAAACTTTTGACATAATTTGTCTATCAAGCTATTATAGAAAGGTTTTTCATTATCAGTGATGATATACCTGGGAATTCCGTACCAGTATATGATATGTACAGATGAAATCAGCAATATTCTCTTTCTTCACTTCTTTAAGGGGGATTGCTTCAGCCTATTTAGATAAGTATCAGTTGGTGCCAAGATATATAAGTGACCACCGGAGGACTTTGTCATGGGTCCCACAACATCCAAACCCCAAGCATCGAAAGGCCATGAAGCCATGGTAGGATGCGACTTAGGTGGTTGGTGGATAAGATGGCGTGAATTTGACAAGCTTGACCTCTCCTTGCGTAGTCCATGCAATCCGTAACCATTGTAGGCCAGTAATAACCCATCCTTTTTATGTGGAAGTGCAACTTTGGTCTGCATTGGTGAGCACCACAAACTCCAGAGTGAGTTTCTTCCATAGCTTTCATTTTCTCATCATCATTTTGGCAGCGTAAGAAAATACCATCAAATGAACGTCTATAGAGTGTGTCTTTGAAGTAGATGAAGCGAGATGCTCGCCGTCGAATTTCAGCCCTTCGTCGTAGATCATCGGGTAATTTTGCGTACTTCAAGTAGTCAATGAGCGGTTGTCGCCAGTCTTCATCTTCAATTTCGAGAACCGCCATGACATGATTTTCTTTTTCTTGGAATGTGTCATCCTCATCATCACTGAAGACCGGTGGTATGATCCAATTCTTACATATCGGCATACGCATTTCCTTATCAGTCATCAAGAGGGTTGAAGCAAGCTTCGCCAATGCATCAACTTGTTTATTATCATTTCTCCGCAGGTGCTCAAGTTCTACATGTCCTAGCCATCTCATCAGCCTTCTTGCGTAGTCATGGTATGGAAGCAACTCAGGTTTTTTGACTTTGTAGAGATCGAGGAGTTGATTGATCACTAACTGAGAGTCTCCATATACTTTGAGGTGTCGTTGCTTTATATAAACTGTCATTTCCAATCCAAGGATTAAAGCTTGGTATTCTGCCACATTATTTGAACAGTTTTGAGTTAAAGTGAAGGAGTAAGGCAAGACTTTCCCTTCAGATGTGACAAAAATAATCCCAGCCCCGACTCTTTCTCTACGGGTAGCTCCCTCAAAATACATTTTCCAAGGGAGTGTAACTTCAATCAGAAGGACATCTTCCTCAGGCAAGTCATCAGACAATTCTCACTCGGCAGGCATGGGGTGATCGACTAGAAAGTCTGCTAAGGCTTGTCCTTTCACAGCCTTTTGAGAAACGTTTGTGATCTCGAATTGTTGCAGCTGAAGATACCATCTTGCGAACCTATAAAAAAGTATTGGCTTTGACATAACATATTTCATAGGATTCGCCTTTGAGACCAGTTGGACACTGTGTGATTAAAAGTAATGCTTCAACTTTTGAATTGCAAAGATGAGCGCCAAACATAGTTTTTTGATTGGTGAATAGTTGAACTCGTTTGGTGTCATTGTTCTGCTTAAATAGTATAAATCATTTCTTTTTCATTCGTCGTTCTTCTGGGCAAATAAGATTCCTACAAAGCGATCTTGAGCTGCAACGTAAAGGATTAAAGGGTGCCCAAGCACGGGCGCAACCAACACGGGAGGCCTAATTAAGTAAGACTTTATACTTTTGAATGCTTTATCATAAGCTTCATCCCACTCAAAGGGTATGCCTCTCTTCATTAGACGACTAAATGGTTGCACCGGCCTGCTAGATTTTAAATGAACCTCCGAAGATATGCGAGCTTTCCTTGCAAACTCTTGCGCTCATGGATGTTTCGCGGTTTTGGCATTCTCAAAATGACATCAATCTTGGCTTGCTCAATCTCTATACCCTGCTGGCGGACGATGGACCTAATGAATTTTTCGGACGTAACTCCGAATGCACATTTGGAGGGATTCATCTTTAGCTGGTATCTCCTCAAACGTTCGAAAACCTTCCTCAAGTCATTGAGGATGATCCCTTTGTTTCTTTGACTTCACAACCAAGTCATCGACGTAGCATTCTACATTCTTGTGGAGCATGTCGTCGAAAATCTTTTGCATTGCCCTTTGATATGTGGCGCCGACAATTTTTAATCCAAAAGGCATGACTTCGTAGCAATATATACCTTTAGGAGTGCAAAATGTTGTCAATTCCTCATCCGCTGGTGCCATACGCATTTGATTATATCTGAATGATCCATCCATGAAAGATAGGGCTTCATAACCCATAGTGGTGTTTATCATTAATTCGCAATGGGTAACAGGAAGTCATCTTTGGGACATGCATTATTCAAGTCCTTGAAGTCAACACATACTTGAATCTTCCCGTTCTTCTTTCTCACAGGGACGATACTAGAAATCCATGTTGGATACTTGACTTCTCGAGTGAAAACGACTCCGATGAGCTTGTTTTCTTCACCGCCAATCAGTAGGATTAGCTCAGGTTGGAATCTTCATTGGGCTTGTTTGACAAGACGGGCCTCTTTCTTTATCGACAAGTGGTGCATAACTACTTTTGGATCTAGCCCAGACATTTCTTTATAGGACCATGCGAACATGTCTTTATACTTATGAAGTAGCGTGACATAAGCTTCATCTTCTTTCAGGGCTAGAGAGGAACTTGTGTAAATTGGTCGGGGATCCTCGGTATCACCTAGATTGATTTCTTTCAACTCATCAACGGTGGCTTTAACGCCTTCCTCAAGTTCTCAAGGAGCGTCTTCATCATCTTCTTCTTCAACCTCCTTATATTCAATTAAGGTGATGTGATGAGCTTGGGCGACATCTTCTCCAGCACTGTTGTTAATATAATTGGATTATGCTACGCTTTCTCTGTCATCCTCATCATCAAGTTGAGCTTGCGTGGAGACTATAGTTTGTTCTTTAATCTTCAAGACTCTACCATATGATATGTATAAAGTTGTGTAGCGTCTCATTCTGGAAGGAATCAAGCTTTTGAGCTTTTGTGTATATAAGGACGTGATGTCTTTCTTTGATTGTGTGACCACCTTTGAAGGAGATCATACGTCAAGTCTATCAAAGACAGATTGATTGTTGGTTTTTGCATGCATCATCTTTTTATGCAGGCTAAGTCTGTTGAAGACAGACTCTCGTGGATTTTCTTTCCTTTGGTCATCTTCCGTTCAAGAAAAACTTCCGCTGACATGGTTGCTGCTGGACCTTTTTATGGCGATGCGAATAGGCTTAGGAAGAGTAAAGCCAAGACCGACACGTGAGTCTGGGATTGCATGCCCCTTTTCCTTTAACATCACTTGGGTGGCGTTGAGTCCATGGAGCTTCTTGCTGGTAGCTTCAGGAAGAAGCTTTCCTAGGGATTGTCTTTCTTGTAGATTATACCCGACTTTAACAAGCAACTTGAAGGCCTTAGGATCATACCCTTCTCCATCTATAGCCAGCATCTCATGTCCCTTTTCTTCTTCTTAGGTTAAGGGCACAAATCCTTTGAGTGGCAGTTTCGATGGTTGCTTCACGTTGGTCTGAGCCAATGTAAAGTCATTCTCTTTGAAAATCTAGCCTCGGTAGCGGGTGGCTCATTTATCCTCACGCTCTGATCATCGTGTGGTTTCAATTTTCTGAGGTAAAAATCTCTTTTTCTCTTTTGGCAGCTTTGACATAGTACTTAACATCGGGAAAGTGCGACTCAGCTTCGGTAAAAGGTTTGGTATCATCGAGTACCTTTTTCACTACACCATTGTGGAAATATTTGAAACACTGATGCCATGTTGAAGGAACTACAGAATTCATGCAACAAGGGCGACCAAGAAGCATGTTGTAAGAAGTTTTGGTGTCTATAACATGAAATAGTGTGGTTGACGCCATATCGTCCATTAACAATTCCATCCTTATATTGTCGATAACCCTTTGTCCTCTTTGATTGAAGCCTTGAATCATGAGACGGCTATTTGAGAGCTAGTCCATCGGGATCCCCAAGTCTTTCAAGGTTCATAGGGGTAAGATATTGACTGCAGAGCCTCCATCAAATATGCCGGTAATCAGAATTGAGGAAATGATACTACTTTGCTTGCATTTCTTCAAGGTTAATTTTCTTTGCGGTCTCTGGTAAGGAGCACTTTGCTTTGGGGTAACATTTTCTTTTGTTGTGTTCCTAAGCTTGAGTGGTGCTACATTCACTGCCATTGATTCCTTGCTTGGAGGTTTTGAAAAAGATTTGCCCATTTTCTTGATTTTTTGCATTTCCTTGGTTCTACGGGGTTTTTGGATAGGTGGCCCTTCCACTCCACTCATTGCCATACTTAACTCCATGTCATGTGCTCGAGTGGCTAAATCTCCGAATGACCTGGGTAGGATTCCTTGTAGAATATACCGAAGGGCCCAACGCATCCCTTGAATGCACATCCCAACGGCGGAAGCCTAAGATAATTGATCTTTGCAGTTAAGGCTCAGATTCCTCCACTATTGATATAATTGATGACAGGCTCATCCTTCTACTGGCGGGAATTTGCAAGCTCAATCATGTTGACAGTGCGTCGAGTGCTATAGAATCGATTAAGAAATTCTTGCTCTAGCTGTTCCCATCCGTTAATTAAACCAGCCTCCAAATCAGTATGCCAATCAAATGTGTTGCCTTTCAGTGATCGGACAAACTGTTTGACCAGATGATCCTTATATGTTCCACCGTTGTTGCATGTTTCCACGAAGTGAGCCACATGTTGCTTAGGATTGCCCTTTCCATCAAATTGTTGGAACTTTGGTGGTTGCTAGCCCGTCGGCATCTTCAAGCTATCAATCCTTGGAGTGTAAGGCTTGGAGTGGGTGAAGGATGACCTTCAGCTTTCCTCAATCTTGCTCTTGATGGTCCCTTCAATAATTTCATTCAGTTGGTCTACTGGAATCAATCCATCAGATGAGACTTGAAGCTCTTTTGTAGGTTTATCCTTCTCGGTCTAATGTTGCTTTATGGATACTTCTGCTTCATCATGAGCCTCAACTTGTTTCCCCAAATCTAGTTGGTGTAAACGTTGTCTGGCGTGTTGATCAACCTAGCAATTTGGGCATCTTGCTCTTGGACGTGCTTTGCGAGTCCTTCGATGGCTCTGGTCAGACTTGTAATTTGCTCTTCTAAGGTTGTAGCATTCGTCATCATGACCGGAGCCACATTCGTTGCGAAGGAGTAGCTAGACATGGAGCGAGGAGAGGACGACGGAGATTTATCTTCGTCATCTTCACTTGCATGGCTAGGTACGAAGACGTCCTTCTGAGCAGACTCAATGGGAGGAGTCATTTGGGAAGATTCTTTAAGTTTCTTCGATATGCTTCTCGTAGTAACACCGAGACTCTTGGTACTTGAATTTAAAGACTTGGATGTGGCTAGTTTGGAGTTCACCGTCTTCACAGCTTTTCCTTGAGTGTCCATCGAAATACTTCGGACTTTGTTGAAGGGAAGAAATGAGAGATAGAAAGGTCTCACTGGGCGTGCCAAAATTTATAAACAAATTTTCGTGTTCCTGAATTTATCGAAAGAAGAAACTATTACAAATGAATTTGTTGATTTGATTGAATATTTGTGGGTGCGAAGTATCTACTTTAAACCTCTAATTATTCTTCTCAAGAACGTGATCTTCTATTTCGGCAATTTTGCAGGTAAAACTTGACGTATGATCTTCTTCGATGTTGACTTTGACTTTGAATAACGTTTCGGGGGTCGTTGACTTGTTCCTGGATTAAACACTATAAACTTGGAGATATTTGACTTGAATATGGATTATTTCTTGGTGGATTTGAGACTTTAATCGTCTGCCAAGGTGGACTTCTGTCTTCATAACGTTAATTCGTTGGTCTGCGGACTTCTTTTCGAATTAAACGCTGACTTTGGATGATTTTCGCGATGAACACCTTGAACCTTGTCTTGAACGTCGTGGATCTTCCTTGATTTGCGCTTGAGAGGATTTCAAGACTTCTTGAAAGCTCTCTTGCTTGTGTCTTCAATTGTATGTGTGTCTCTTGAATGAGTTCCAAGGACTCTTTTATATATTGGTTAAATAGGTAGAGTTGTGGTGAACTTGAATACTATTTTGTATTATCTCTTTATTTTAATTTAAAGAGTTAATACATTGAATATTTGGAAAGACATGATTGGTCAAATTTGATATTATCTCTTTAATATGTTTTTCAAAGAGATAATATAAAAAAATATTTGTCTTTATTTGATTAGCCGAAACACCTCAGCTTGACACTTGTCGGTCGTTGATTTGATGATGAAATATATATTCAAATATCAATTAAATTAATTATTTATATTTAAAATTAATTTAGTAAATTTTAAAATATAAATAGAAAACTATTATAATTGATAAATAATATATATTTTCCAATTATTGTCATTTGATTGGGTGCAAAATTAATTTGTCTACAGGCACGCTGACGGGTTGGGGGGGGGGGGGTTGAACTTCTTGCACGACTGTCCCAAAAATGTGTTCCAAATTTTCATCTGAAAAATACTTGCCAGCTATGTCAATTAGTAATTTTACAATCTCAATGAGAAGAGATAAGAGGCATTCAAGCCTGTTACCTTAACCTACGGGGGAGACTCGAGAGCAAGTGGCGAAGGACTTGCCGTGAAGGGATCTGGGGCGCCATCCAGGATGGCCTCAAATTCAGGAATGTGCCCTTTGTCCCGAAGGAGGGTACCCCTGATCAACAAATTGCTCCTAGGAGGCCACAAAGCCATACCGAAGGAAAGGCGCCACTATCTTAGCCACTTCCCGCCGAAAATCCTCTAATTTCTGGTAGTCCAGCAGACAACTCTGCCAATAGGACTCCAAAAACCTTTGGCCCTCGTCAGAATTGGGGAAGGCCAGGCGAGCATCCTCAACCGCCTTCATCAGAGCCTCGGACTGATTCTTCGTCAAGCCTAAGAGCTGTTGTTGCAACCGTCGGTTCTCCTTCTCCCGAAGTTGGCACTTTGCCAAGGCCTCCTTCAGCCTCGCCACCTCCGTTGCAAAGGAGTTCCACCGAATCCTCCGGCATCTTTCATTGCCCATCTGCTAGAGGATGAAGAGGTGTACCTGGGGACGAGCCAAGAACCTCCAAAGATCAAGCATTCCCTTAAGAGGGAAATGGTGGAACTTCGCCAAGAGGTAATGAAGGAAGTCCCGCTTCGAGAGTGAGGTGTTCTCTTCAGTGTTGACATCATGGCAGAAGAGCTTTCTGCTCACTTTAGGGCGCATGCCCACCTGTTTGCTACAAGGGTACTATTAACTCTGTTGAGCACATTCATAAGTTCAAAATGCAGCCCTACTGCACAGATATAGTGATGGTATTAAATGTCGTATTTTTCTTACTATACTAACTGACTTTGTTCACCAGTTGTTTGACTAGCTTTTTGCTTGCATTCTAGAAACGGCAGCTTCTGTGCCTTTCCTGTCTGCTGAAATTTATGTGAATGATCATGACAGCTCTTCAAATCCTATTCGATTTGATTAGATATGTCACCGAAACAAAGTGATTCCGTTCTCTCTCTGTTTTTTTTTCGGATTCCGAGGAGGTCAATCCTAACATCTTTATCTAAGGAGCCGAACGATGAAGCTTCCTCCTCAAATAAAGATGTCTATGACGCTACTTGGCCGGCAAGAAAAACTTTCTCTACTTTTCTTCTTTTGGCGAGTTCGGTCAGGAGGGAGAAAAGAGAGATACTTAATACGTTCTTTTGCAAAGTTTAGCTCTCTTAGTTTATGCAGTAGTTCGTTAGAAGCAAGAAATACCGAAATCGGCTATAAGCCTTTCCAAGGTGAAACTGGAGGAAAATAAGACCTTGAGGGCATATATCTAGTGTTTCAACAATACCGTCCTGGAAGTCCCAACTGTCCATCAAGAAGTGTTGATTAGTGCCCTCATGCAAGGACTCCATGTTGAACCTCTCTTCAAACCATTAGCAAAAGAAACTTGTAGCCAACTTCCATGACCTGCTATCCTGGGCAGAAAAATATATGAACTTGGGAAATGTCGGCTAGTGAAGAAGAGCGATAACTGCGACAGGATGAGGGACAACGAAGCCATCTCTTCTCACATGAGCAATGGGTACCCCCGAGGCCGATTCAATCCCCTATACCTAAAGAACGAGCATTTCACCCTGCTCATTATTAGCTTAACACGAATACCGATGCCCATAGACAGACATCTAACCCTATATGGCTCAAAGGTCTTATGGAAGGACCACAACTTTTCAAATCTAAACACTTTTGTAAGTACTACAATCAGTATGGACATGATACTAATAGATGTCGCCAACTGAGGCAGGACATAGCTCATTCAACCCAGTTACTTACGAGACTATGTCAACAAGGATTGACATCGCAAACAACATAAGGAGCGCTCCCATAGCAGGATTTCGGCAGGAGCGATGAGCTACTAGTTGACCCCTCCAGGAGGGAGCATTAGAAGGAGAAAGTTCTTGTTGATGGACAGAGCCCGGAATTTGATGGATTTTGAACTTAATGAAAATATTTTAAAAAATAATTTTAATTTTCAAATGATTTTATATTATAATAATTCAAAATCAATTTATACTCAATAAACATAGTTCAAATTTAACGATGAAGGATTTAAAATCATTCAAATAAATGCAAAGAATTTGTTATTAAGGATTCAAAAGTCATAATTTTGAATTAACCAATCCAAATATAACTTAAAATGAAAAATCACTCACTTTCGTACCAAAAAAAGAAGAAGAAGAAAGAAATTCTTAATTCGTGCATAATACAGGATTTATGTTAATTAATATTAATTAAATTGAGGCAAGAATTTTGACTAGGAGCATCAAAGTTAATACCCAGCAGCTCCACGTACGAGGAAACCCACATAGGTCAAACTGTCATCTTCACTTCCCCCAAACCCCACTCCCACGCTGCCCATTTATTTCCATCCTCACCATACGTTCTTTCTTCTGGGTTTTTCCTCTCTCTCTCTCTCTCTCTCTCTAAAACATTTTATGAACAAACCCATGTGAGATTCATTCAATTCCGAGACCCAGTTCGAGTTCTTGTTAAAGAAGAATGTGCACGACCCGAGACCATCCGGGTCAAGACCCGTTTAAGGCCCTGAAGCCTCCCCACCCAACGGAGAAAAAAGGCGACATCCTAACGACGTCGTTGAAAGCTGCTGTTGCCATCATCTTAACCTTCTCAATTTTCCTCGCTCTCTACTTCACCACCCGACCCGTTTTCTTCCGCTGGCCCGACGTCCCCGACCCGGCCCTGTACATGACGGCGCTCTACTCCGACCACTCCCCTACCAACATCTCGCACATTGCTTTCGGCATCGGCGGCTCGACGGGGACTTGGGAGAAACGCCTCCATTACTCGAATACCTGGTGGAAACCCAACATCACCCGCGGGTTCGTCTTCCTGGAGAAGAATCCGGACCCGAGAACCGCGTCCAAAATCCGCCACCGGGTTTCCTCCGACTGGAAGAAGTTCAAGCGCTCCGCCGGGTCGGAATCGGCGGTGAGGCTAGCCCGGGTGGTGGTCGATTTGTTCCGAACCGGGTTGCCGAACGTGAGATGGTTCGTGATGGGGGACGACGATACGGTGTTCTTCCCGGAGAACTTGGTGGCGGTGCTGGGGAAGTACGATCACCGGCGGATGGTTTACGTCGGCGGCAACTCCGAGAGCGTGGAGCAGGACGTGATGCATGCGTACGATATGGCCTTTGGAGGCGGTGGGTTCGCGATTAGTTATCCATTAGCGGCCCAGCTGGTCAGCTTGATAGACGGCTGCCTGAATAGGTATCACTATTTCTACGGCTCAGATCAGAGGGTGTGGGCTTGTGTAGGCGAACTCGGTGTGGGGCTCTCTAGAGAACCCGGATTTCACCAGGTATGCAATTTTTCCTTTTCTTTTTTTGGTAAATTGAAATTATTTACTTTTCTAATCTATTTATATAATTTATTAAATATCTCCCTTTTACCGAATTTTGAGTTATAATAATTTTTTTTCTTAAATGGTATGTATAGGAAATGAAATCTACAAAATCCATATCATTATGGTAAAATAAAATTGCTAAATAAATAATGAATATTCATTGAAATCTAATGAATTTAATGCAATATTCCCAAATATATCTTGACATATTTTTAATTATATATAATGCATTTCAGTATTTCTCTTAAAATATAGTAAATGAGTGAAGACGTGTGCATATTATAAATTTTTATATTGTATGTTCTATCAAACAAAATAAAATTAATTGATCAAAATTGAGAAATATTAATAAAGAAGACATGGTTATTGTGCGATGCGTGTGCTTAATATAAATTTTTATTATATTTATATAATTAAATTAAATAAAATAAAGAACGGATCAAAATTGATAAAATAAATTAATTTCTGCATTATTGATAAATTCGATCTCAATAAAGAAACATGTTAAAAGGGCATTTTTGTTCTTAGCTATTTGGTCAACTAAGATAGCTGGTCTCTCTCTTAATAATTATAGGTTATATTATTCTTATTTAGTTAAATAAAAAGAAAATTAAGGAAAATAGTTAGTTAATTAAATAAATAAATCAATTTTAACTATTATGTGTATAAATTTATCAATAGAATATATAATTAAAAATAATTATTTGTTTTAAAAATATAAGTAATAAATATTTTACATAATTTACATCTCATCAACCAATTACTTTAGGTTTAGGTAGGGTTGAAAAATAAATCAATCTTCTCAATACTCTGTTGAAATTAATCAATAAATCTCATTTGAATTTATTTGTTAAATTTAAAAGATTAAATGATTTTTATGGGATTTAATGCAATTTACCTTCCTGTGATATTGTTAATGAGCAAATTACCCCCAGAAAAAAAAGAAATAACGATTTACCTCCCTAATTTTTTAAAAATGAAGAGAATGACCTCATTTTAAAAAACACGGGGAGGTAAATTGTTTCATTTTAAAAAATACATAGAGGTAAATTGCTATTTTATCTTATAGGGGATAAATTGTCCATTTACAATATCACAGTAGAGTAAATTGCAATTTTCCCGACTTTTATGGTCAATAAGTTTTCAACTCGATTTGATCAGCATAAAAGTAATAAATTGTCCTTAAAAATATAAATTATTCGAGTTTGATTCATGGTTGATACAATTGAATTTCGTCTGAGATTTATTAGATTCTTGATCAAAATAAATTCAAAATTTCACGCTTAAATAATGTAAAGCCCTAGTTTTAGGACATTCTTAGCATAATTGGAAGGAAGTGCGGGTGAGATTCCATCGGTAACTTTATTCAAATTCCCAAGATTGGGAGCCGTAGAGTTGGTTCATACCCGTTGGCCGCATATGTTTTGCTGTTGGCTCTTGCGGGGGGATACGTGGCAGATATTGTATGGGGCTGTTAGTTATGGATTGGCTGCCGTCACATGGCTGTAGCACTTTGAATGACACCTACTCACCTGGGCTGTTGCCACGTTGATGCTTACTTTTCTTTATGAAAAGTCTTACTATAATTAATTTTCTTTCTTCTCTGTTAAGGTTGTCTTTTATGGATGCTTTTATCTTAATTTCCTCTGTCTCTTCTGGTATTAAAGCATTTCATTTTACAAATCATAAAAGATATCTTAAAAAAACGAATATTAGCCATAAAAAAATAAATAATGCTAAAACTATTTTAGTAGTTTCAATTTTTCTAATAGTGACAGTATCTGCAAAAAAGTTATCACTTGAATAATGGTAAAAAATCGGGATAATTATCGCTCTCTCTTGAGGTTTTGTGTAATTATACATTAACTCCATTTGGTTTGGGAAGTTATGTCTAGTAATAAGTTAGTAGTAAGTTAATCGGGGGTAAATATGAGTTTTTACTGGATTTTTTGGTTTTGTTAATATCAGCAAATTTGATGAGTTTTGACTAATAGGGAATCTATTTGTTGTGCGAAAACAATGTTAGGGTTACTAGATGTATTTTTTTTAAATCATAGAGAGTCTACGTGTAATTACACCAAACCTCAAAGGAGGGCGGTGTAATTATCCCTAAAAAATAAAGTATGCGTTGAGTTGTTGCTATATATTGTTAGTGACACGTGAATAGTGAATAGATGTGTCATTAATTATCTGCAGTGACAATTTTATGCACAACTTGTATCAGTAATAATTCTATTGCAATAAGTTCAGATTTACTGTCACTTAATATATATCATTCGTGACATTTTTAGAATCACCGTTTGATATTTTGTCGTTAATATTATCTTTCAGTGTAATAATATGTTGTCAATGAAAATTTACTAACCTCTTCTATGTTTTGAGGTGGAGATGATATTTGGATGTGTAGAATAACATATCTTGATCATTCTGTATGTTGAAAATGCCGAATAATCGTCCTGCTTTTATGATCTTCAGATTGATATTAGAGGTGATCCGTTCGGTCTCCTGGCAGCACATCCGTTGGCACCTCTGGTTTCTCTTCACCATCTCGACTATGTCAAGCCGTTATTTCCAAACAAAACGCAGCTAGAGTCGTTGCAAGCGTTGATGAAAGCATACGAAGTCGACCCTTCCAGAACCCTACAGCAAAGCTTTTGCTACCACCACAAGCACAAATGGTCTGTCTCGGTTTCATGGGGCTACATTGTGCAAATATACCCTACCCTATTGACGGCCAAGGAAATGGAAATGCCACTGCTGACTTTCCGAACGTGGAGGAGCTGGAAAGAGGGACCTTTCACTTTCAATACCCGTCCGTGGAGCTCTGATCCTTGTCAACAGCCGATTATCTTCTATTTGAACTCGGTCAAGGAGGATTCGGCCGGTGATACAATAACGACTTACAGAAAATTTGCTGTTGAGACGGACAAGAAATGTGGCCGGCAGTATGCCTACGCCATGGCTATTGAAAACGTCGTTGTCTCAGCACCGAAATTGGATCCGGAAGAGTGGAAACAGGTTCGTCCCCGTCATCACTGCCTATTTAATTGAGTTAAGCTGATTCGTCGATCTATTGAAATTATGACGACCTACTCTAAGAATTGGTATATGATTAGAGTAGATTATTAACATCCCTTACAAAGATTACCCTACTTCAAATAGAATCGAGCGGTATACAAATGTTATAAACTTGAAGGACAGGTTTTCGACGTCCCAAAAGGGTCGTTTTGCTACTCGACACTCGGAAATCCACTGTTGATTTGGTGAGACCACGAATGACGTATGTATTATCTATGGGTTTAGCACAAAATTAATGAGTCATTAACTGATAATGGAAAACCACATCATACCTTAGATGAACTTAACCATGTTGTGCTGAGATACTCATCATTCAGTTGAAAAAGCAAAGTCTTATCTTCTCAAAGTGCTCTTGCGACGACCATCACTAGTGCTTCGTTAGCACTATGGACCGTCGAAGGGGCAAACATGTCATTTCACTATTTCCTCTCCATCTTCCGGGCAGGCAATACTGACATGCATCTACGTCATTCTTTGATGTCAACTTTAATTATACAAACACTGACTGTCGGTTGGAAAAAGTAATAGTGTTTGTGTAATTAAGTCTAACGGCTCAATTTATCCAGAGGATGTTTTTACAATTACGTTGACCTCTGAGTATCAAACGCTTATGGAGCGTAGAATGATGTGTGCGATTCTTGGATATGCAGGGGAGTAGACGACAGTGCTGTGAGATCAACGGGAGTTTATCGCACGGAACGATGAGGATTAGGATTAGAAGGTGTGAGCCATCGGAGACTGTAACTATATGAATGGAGCAAACCAGTTTTTACTGAGCTAAATGGTATATATATTCTGTGTAAAAATCAAGCTATTTATAGATGGAGTTCTTTCTTGTTTCTGGACAGGTATAGAGGTGGATTTCTTGCTTTTTTGCAGGTAAATACAAGTTTTATCTTCTGCTAAATAAAGGTTTGATGTATTCCCATTAGGTTTTCATGCATATTTATGAGAAATAAGAAGCGGTAAATTATAAAGGGTTCTCCTGAAGTTTGTCATTATTATATGTTTTTATTGTTTGAAAAATTATAAAATATTCCTTCAGAATTAATGGTCGTCTAGTAAATATTTTTTACAATAGGTTGTTACGAGGGGTATCTGTCAGATGCTTATTAATTTCAGGGAGGTATTTAAATTTTTCAAACAATGAGGTATTTATAATTATGATACATTCTAGACGAGTTCATTGTAATTGACGTAATATGAAAAGAGTAAGTGAATAGTATTAATATGATAATTTACTCGTAGGTTTTCTATAGTTTGACTTAACTGTGATTTCGTTATTTGATAAATTACTAATATTGTGTGTTACTAATGTCCGTCTAACATTGGATCCTCATACTATTGAAAGAATTCAGTGTATTTTCAATAATGCTCTTCTGCAGGCTTGGAAAAAAAGGAAAAAGAACAGATGTACTTTTGATTATTTTGTGGAGAAAAACGCCCTTTTAATTAGTTAGAAATCCATTTGAGCACAAATTGAACCAAATACACTGGAGATTGCTCAACACCCTCAAAGAACAGGCGGTTTCGATGCCCCCAGATACCCCACGCCAACGTCAACGCCAATTGAAATTGCTCCTGATCATACAAGCGCCGAAGCCACTGTTCCGCTGAACCATTCCAAACCGAGGTGACTGCCCAAGGGGTATCAATCAGAGCCCAGCATTGACGAGCATATGAACACCAAAGGATGCTATGTTCCTCGTCCTCGCCCCAACAGCCACAAATTGGGTGAAGATTCTTGAGTTCAATTGGCCGTCGTAGCAAGTTTGAGCACACTGGGAGAGCATTACTAGATAAACGCCAGCCAAAGTGTTTGATGTGTCCAGGCAACCTTGCACGCCATAAAAAAGACCAACCACCAGTGCATGGAGAAGAAGAATGCTCAGCCAAATTTTCATATAAATGTGCAACCTTGCACACCATAAAAAAGACCAACCACCAGTGCATGGAGAAAAGAATGCTCAGCCAAATTCTCATATAAATGTGCAACCTTGCACACCATAAAAAAGACCAACCACCAGTGCATGGAGAAGAAGAATGCTCAACCAAATTCTCATATAAATGTGCTTGTTCACGAGCAGCCAGAAAATAAGCACTTTTGATAGTGAACTCCCCACCCTTCATCATTCGAATAATGCCAAACAATGTGATTAAAAGTAGAATGGGAAGCAAGTGGAATAGCAGTAATGCATTGAACATCAGCATCACAAAAGAGCTCCGTAATTTTGGAAAGATTCCAAGTCCTTCCATTCGGCATCAAAAGCTCACCAACCAGGGACATCGTCCGATTGCTCAGGCCTGGGAGAAAAAGGCCGAAAAGTAAACGATTGTGGCAACCAACGATCATACCAGATTCGAATCTGATGGCCATCCCCAACAGTTCACCTACAACCCGCATCCTAATAAACTTGGCTTTCATGATACCTCGCCAAGTTGCCGAAGGATTATGTCCAAGAGATGCCTCAACAAAGGTACTGTTTGAGTAATACGCGCTCTTAACACCCGAGTAAGGAGAGAATCTGGATACTTCAATAACCGCCACGCCTGCTTGGCCAAGATAGCAAGATGAAACCAATGAAGATCACGGAAACCAAGCCCACCCATCTGTTTGCTAGCACAAAGGCGAGACCATGCAACCCAATGAATCCGACAATGTTTCGGAAAACTCCACAGAAAATCAGCAAAAATAGAGGTAAGTTCACGAAGAAGGCTAGCAGGAAGAAGAAAATACTGCATTATATATGTTGGAATAGCCAGCAAAACCGCCTTGATCAGAATTTCTTTATTGGCAGCAGACAAAAACTTCTCCTTCCAGCCCATCGTCCTGTCCTAAATGCTGTCACAAAGGCTTTGGAAAACCTCCTTCATCACCCTCCCAATGATCGAAGGCAAACCCAGATATTTCTCTAACTTCTGAACCACACGAACATTTAGAAAACCAGCCAGATCAGCCCGATGACCAACCTCCACATTAGGACTAAAAACTATTTATGATTTTTCATAGTGTACCATTTGCCCCGAAGCACGTTCATACGCAGCAAGAATCCCTCTAACAGCCATCATACAATCATCCGAAGCTTTGCAAACAACAAGGAGTCATCAGCAAAAGGGGTTGAATTATTGAAATTTGTCCAAGGTTACTGTTAGAATAGGTGACCAGAAAGCCAATTGGATTGACGGTTTTGGGAACTATTCGTGAATCTTAATTACAAAAATATTATCCTGATGAATAGAGTAAGTATTCATCACTGATATTGTGTTTGTTTGTGCTTACTACTAACATTGAACGGCGTTTCAACGTCATAACAAATGCCCACAGACCAATTGGATAACCCATGTAGTTGGGCTGCGCATTGGATGGCGGCTATGAAACCAACTTCTGAGGGTTGGTCTGAAACGTTTTAAGTCGAGGACCTCGAGACTGGGCATCAAGTGTCCTATTGAGACTTGCACTAAGTATTGCATTTACTGGGTGAGTTTCGAGTTTCATCGGCGACAGACGAATGTCGTATATGCAATTTTAGTGGGTTAGTTGACAAGGTAGTCGCCTGGCCGAGCTGACTCGCGGGAATCGTCATATGGAAGTCTTGGAGGTTTGGTCGGTATGACTGAAATTTCCGGTTTCGATAGTACGGGATTAGTCCTCGGACTTGAGGAATCATGGCAGTCACGTGCATATGAAGATTGTATCTTAGATCTGGCGAGAGGTGATCATTCTGTAAAATGGTCATTATAAGTCTTGTCCAGTGCAGTTGGAGTATGTAACGAGGACGGTGGATTCCAAGATAGGATCTGTCCCCCATCAGTATATGATGGTGATGTCTCCTATGCGCTCTAAGATGGTTTAGACTCTAAAAGTCTTTGGCCATAGCAATTGATTGAGTAGGAAAGGATTTCCTACGTCGATCGATTGAGTAAACGCATCTCGGGTATGAAACATAGTTGCCTAGTCAAGGATGAGAACCGACGCCCAATTCCATTCCCTAGACTAAGGCCGAGAGATGGTCGACAGTAGGACCGTACCCGTACGGAATCACCGCCTAAATGTTCACGCCAACATTAACCTAGTCTCTAGTGCCATAGACTGTTGCTAGACGGCTACCCATGGTGACGGGCTCCCGTTGGACACGAGCCCAAGTCTAGCTGAGGGTGAATCTAAAGGGTCACACTCAAATCACCAAGGAGGTGAAGGAATTGACTTGGAGTCAATTTCAGAGGATGATAAGTAATTGGATTACTTATGGGATTGTCTATTAGATGGACGCGCCGATATTGTATCGGGCCCTCGTTTTATTGGTAAACGGAATTTATCGATTAAGTATAGAACCACAACATAAATCTTTTAATTGGATTAAAAGATCAATGAGAATTATTTAATTGGACCATGAATTAAATAGGATTTAATTCTTGGGCTTATTGTAATTGGATTACAATAAAATTCGGTCCATTAAATCTTGACCTAAGAGATGTGTTAATTCCACTTTTCGAATTAGAACAACTTGGACTTCTTCTAAAAGGGGATGGCCGAAAATTACTTTTTTTGGAAGTACTAAAATTGGCCATGAAGGCCTTTGATGACAAGTTGACTTGTCTCTTTCGGAAAGAGATAAATCAATTCCAATCAAGCCTCTTTCATTTGGTATGTTTAAATCATACCTTATGAAATGGTGGACTTAATTGATGATTAATGGGGATTGATTGAAATGTACCTAGACATCCTTGGATGAACCTAGACACATTCCAATAATCACATTAATAAAGTATATATATGTGTATATACTATCATAAAAAACAAGTGTTTTATTATTCATCATTTTCTAGGAAAAAGATGAACACTCTCTATACACTCTCTCTACTCTCTAAATCCTCTTTGTTGCTTCATTGGTCTAGGATCAATTGAAGATCAAAGTAAGATCAAGAAGGAACACTAATTTGATAGTGTAATCTCTTCTTTGGTTTCATCCTTTAGATTCATTTTTCTCTAGCAAAAAAAACGAGATCTCTCCCGGTGTGGTGTGGACTACGTTAGAGGGTCTCTACGTTGAGACCTCGCGTGGATGAATGTCGGGAGGAATCAACGCGTGTAGCCGATCAAAATACAAAATCGAGAAAGGTATTTCGACTTATAATTATGCTCTCGATTTTTTCTTTATTCCATAGCCACGAACGCTTGTTTATTTTATATGTTTATATTTTGCGTTTATACACCGATAGCCCGGGAACGCTCAAGGGTAAACCCCTTGAACATGATTTAAATTCTTTCATTCCTCATATTTTTATTTTCATCACGCTTCCGCTGCGTTCTCGGGCCGATCCACTTTCCTTTAATTAATTGCAAGATGTTTGTGCCGCAATTAGAGAAGAAAAATTATAGTCATAATTTTAGACAACCCACGTATTTAGCAAAGTAATCTAAATTTTAGGCTAAATAGATCAAAATCTTTTAAAATTAGGTCTAATTACATTAATAATTATTGTTCTTTGTTATATTAGTTGTATATTATAGGTATTAGTAAAATGTATCCCGAGAGGTATTTGTAAAAAAATTTTGCTGCTAAGTTGGTATATATTCGTAATTATGAGTACAACGCCAATGGGCGTGCTTATAATTCTCCGAGGATGGAGGGTGTTTGCGTAATTTGATCTAATTAAGGGGCGCTAATGTATTTTGCTTATAAAAAAATGCAATTTGACTTATATTCAATAAATAATAGAACTACCATTATATTTTTCTACATTATTCTTTTTATTCTTTCCTATGAACAGAAAAGGTTATATTAATCATCTTGAAAATATCATTATATGAACTTCTTTCTACATAACTTGAACGATAATAAAACAATAATTTTCACCATGTTTGTTGTAAATATTAAATTGAATTTTACAATCTATAACTCTAAAACATCAATCGGATATATAGATTGCAGAATAAGAAACTTTTGGTTGTAGTTTAAGTGGTAAAGGAAGCATGTATTATATATTTTCCATAGTTAAATTAGATGAATTTATCAATGATCCCTTGCCCGAGTAGTGAGGTTGAGGTCCCACAATCAATAGATCGTGGATTTGAGTAATACGAATGTAGAGAGTTGTTTAATTTGTAGGATGTTTGTATTATTCTTTTGATGGTGTTGGTAGATGTGTGGATTTGTAATTATAATGTGGATTGAATAAATGTTGTTATACTGTGCATTGTAATAACAATTGGTTACTTTAGAAACATTATTATACTTTCAAATTAATAGTTCATCGCTCATTATAAAAAAAAAATAAATTAGATGAATTTATATCACAGGAGTGCTCATATATTTTCCATTAAATATAAATTTTGTAAAGGGATAATTACATTTATATTTATTAAAATATAGTAAAATTATGCAAATCACACTCTCCTTTTTACATAATTACATGTTATATCCATTAGAATTTTCACTATGTTGCCCCCTATCAGACTTTTCCGATCTGAAAAATGCTTACGTCAGCAAAAAAAAAAAAAAAATGGATTGAAAATCAATTTTTGTCCCAGTTGACATAATCTTTTATCATTTTAGACTTTTTATGAACCACACAATGCTCATAATGGGTGTATCAATTATTATGTAGCATGAGAATAGGTATCTATGAATTATGTATTTAAAAAATAAATTGGTGAAATTCCTACTAAAATCTACTTTTAATTTAAAGAATATAAACTTTTATTCATTAATGAATATCCAGTTTAGATGAAAATTTGATAAGATAATACTTTTTAACCTTTAAAAGTTTTAAATAAATTTTTTTATGTTAAAATAGTTACTAATTTGTGGTTTAAATATTATATATATGTATTATCTTCTAATCAAATAAAATATACTTAAAAGTGATTTCCTTTTACTAATTTAATTACTTTTTTAATTAAAGTAGAAAATTTTTGTATTTTAGTGAGATCAATACTAAATTATTAATTTCAATTCAAAAATTATCTCATGCCAATTATTTTAAATTTTTTAACATTAAAAGAACCTTTTTTTAAATTAGTATTTATTTGTTATTCTTATATTCATTTTTAATTTAAGTACAAATTTCGGTTAAAAAAAAGTATATTTTTCAGTCTTTTAAAAAAATTAAACTAATTCTTTTTTTATTAAGAAGGGATTAGTAACTAATGAAAGATTCAAAGCAATAATTTTGTTATTTCTTTTGGTATCTTTTAAATATTTATAAAACACAAATTTACTACGGCTGATTTTATTGAGTTTCTTTAAAATGGCGAGACTCTTTTCATTTCTGTTGTGATTTTGAACTATTTCCATTTCTTGCTTGAATTCTCTGCACAGAAGAAGCTCATGGGTGGAAAGTTGGCTGCTTCTGCAATTCATCTGATTCGTAGAGGAATTACTGCAAACAAATTGGGTACTTCTTTCTCTCCCATTTCTTTCTTTTCTTCGAATTTTCATAGTCTCTGTCAGAAAGATGGACCCTTTTCACCTAAGCCGAGATTAGATTTCAGTTGTATTCATGAAGTAGATGATGCTCTTTTCTTGTTTCGTGAAATGCTTAGAATGCGCCCAAACCCTTCTGTTGTTGATTTTAATAAACTATTGACAACAATTGTCAAGATGAAACAACACTCTATTGCCCTTAATGTATTCGACGAAATGCGCCAACTGGGTATCCCTGTCGACCAGTGGACAATGAATATTGCAATTAATTGCTATTGCCTTCTCAATCGAGTAGACTTTGGATTTGCTATCTTGGGCAGCTTCTTCAAGCGTGGTTACGACCCAGATGTCACTACTTTCACCACACTTATAAAAGGGCTCTTTTTAGATGATAAGGTCATCGAGGCAGAAAAATTATTCAAAAAGTTGTTGACTCTCAAACTGTGTGACCCTGATGAAGTTACGATTCTTACTGTGATAAATGGACTGTGCAAAGCTGGACACATTCTCACTGCATATGATTTGCTTGGGTTGTTTGAGAAGACAAGCTTCAAGCTCAGTGTTAAAACCTATAGCACTGTAATTGATAGTTTATGCAAGGATCGCATGGTTGATGATGCGCTCCAACTCTTAGCCGAAATGGTTGAAAAGGGCATTTCACCCAACATTGCTACATATAATTCTATAGTTCAGGGTTTGTGCAATTTTGATAGATGGAAAGATGTAAGAAACGTAATCAATGAAATGGTGGATCACAAGATATCTGTAGATGTGATTACTTTCAATATATTGGTGGATGCATTCTGCAAGGAAGGAATGGTGAAAGAGGCTGAGGATGTAATGGAAATTATGATGCAAAGACACATGTATCCAGATGTTGTCACGTACACTACTCTTATAGATGGATATTGCTTGGTTGGGCAAATTGATAAAGCAAGACAAGTATTTGACTCCATGCCAGGTGTGGGCTTGAAGCCTTCTATCATTAGCTATAATAGCTTGATCAGTGGATATTGCAAGAAGGGAAAGGTAGAGGAAGCTTGGCACCTTTTCCTCGAAATTCCTCATAAAGGATTAGATTATGATGTCGTTACCTATAACACCATGCTACAAGGATTATTTTGTGCAGGTAGATGTGCTGATGGATTGAAGCTTTTCAAAGATATGCAAGCTCAACAACTAATTCCCGATTTAGTGACTTACAATACCTTGTTGAATGGCTTGTGCATGAACAAGCAGATTGCTGAAGCATTTTCATTCCTACGCATAATGGAAGACCAAGTTGTTAATCCTGATATAATCACATACGGAATACTCATCCATGGATTGTGCAAGGATGGAAAACTTGATATTGCAAGAGATCTTTTCAATAGCCTTCCTTCAAAAGGTTTGCAACCCGACGTTCAGATATATACAAGCATTATTGGTTCACTTTGTCATGAAGGACTTGTAGAGGAGGCAAAATGTTTGCTTATAGAAATGGAAAAAAGTGGTTGTGCACCTAATTCTATGACATACGAAGTGTTAATCAAGGGTTTGCTTAAAAGGAATGAGCTTTCCGAGGCGAAGACGTTCTTGGATGAAATGTGTAGACGAGGACTCTCACTTAATCCTATTGAAGCAATGAATATAGATCTTCGAGTTGCTCGTTAGCAAGTGTTGCTTGTCATTGCTTGTTATACTATCTTTTTTAAGGTATCTTTTCTAATGTCTGTAAGGTCTCTGCATTTTCTTGGAAGTTGAGATTATGAACAAGTGTTTGCCAGTCTTGTATTGTCCTTCAAATTTTCTCAAATAAACAACTGTTGACATGAATATGTATATGCTCCATTTCCTGTAAGATTTTAAGTTTCTCAGCAACATGAATATTTTTCAATTTTGTTCTTCCATGCAAATAAAGTTGTTTTTTGATCAGTGTGCTGCTACTCCATGAGATACTTGGGAGGAATGTTGTGTGCAGTGAGTGTTTGTGGGATATGGAGGCTAAAGAGAATAGCCAAATTTGGTTTTACTTTCTATAGTTCCCCAAAATCTTAAATCTTTCTCACCTATCATCTATATCTATATATTACCATAATGCATTTATAGGAGTTTTCTTAAATAAGAATATAAAAAAATTAAAATAATTGGACATATCAAATTATTGGTTAAATATATAATAAATTAAAAAACCAAATGATTGGAATATCAAAATTAAAAAACAAATGTAGTTGTTAAATGTTACTATAAATATACCCGGAAACAAATCACCTAAAAGTGATTATGCAATACAGCTGGATATATAAAATGGATCATGTACAAATGTCTGAATTTAACAAAACAATAAGTTTGCGCCTCACGATAAATATAAAGATAAAAAAAGAAATCAGAAAAAATTAAAGAAACAAATATGAAAAAGATAAAGTGCATGAGTCATTTTTCACTAGGGGTGGCAGATGTGTCGAGCAGACTCGATTTGAAGCTCGACTCGAGCTTGAGTTGAGCCAACTCAAGCTCGAGCTTCTAATGGACTTGAGCTCAAAATACGTTCTTCATAAGCTCGCGAGCCGGCTCGCAAACTTTTTCTATTTTTTAATTTTTTTATTCTTAAAGTTTTTATATATTTAACTACATATCAATGTTATATTCAAAATTAACCATATATTATAATTATTAATCTATATCACATATTTTAATTTTAGATAATAATAAAATATGGCAATTTTTTTTTGCGAATATCAACAAATTCGTTGAATTTTAACTAATGGGGTACCTATTTGTTAAACAGAAGTAGACCTCAGGGGTACTAGATGTAATTTTTCAAACCACGGGAGGTCTATGTGTAATTACACCATATCTCAGGGGAGGGGAGATAATTATCCCTATATATTATTTATTATTTCAAAAAATTATAGAATATTCTCCGAGAATTAATGGTCGTCAAATAAATATTTTCTACAATAGATTGTTACGACGGGTATTTGTTAGATAATCATTAATTTTAGGGAGGTATTTAAAATTTTCAAACAACGAGATATTTATAATTCTAGCAAATCTTTAAGAGAATTCGTTTGTAATTGACGTAATAAGGGAAGAGTAAATAAATCGTATTAATATGGTAATTTACTCATAGATTTTTCATAGTTTGACCTACTTGTAATCTCATTATTTGATAAATTACTATATTATTTGGTACCATTGTCCGTCTAAGATTGGATCTTCAGGTGGTATTTGTGTAGTATTTCGTCGACGCTAAATATATGAGTATATCTATAATTATGACTACAACGTCAATGGATGTATTTGTAATTTTACAAGTGTTTATGTAATTTGACTTAATTTCAGGGGAGCTAATGTGATTTAACCTAAATTTTTGTTACAAAATTAAACTAAATTTTACATGGACTGTTTTTCAATAAATAACATAACTACCATTGTATGTTTAATTTCTACATTATTTTTTTTTATTCTTTTCTAAGAACAAGAAAAGGTTACATTAATCATCTTGAGAATGTCATTATAAGAACTTTTTTTTACATAACTTGAACAATAATAAAATATTTTTGTCACCATGCTTGGTATGAATATTAAATTGAATTTACCATTTATATATCCAGAGCATCAATTGTTATTCATATTAGCAATACTCCTTTTTTATTGTTTTTTATAGGAAAATGAAAATAATAAATTACTTATAATTATAAGTTATATTGTTAGCCTTCATAGTTTATTAGGTCTAATCCCCATGTTATAGAATTTAAATTTGTCAAAACCCAATCTTAAAATAATTAGAATCATTCACATGTCTTTAAAGAGTCTATTTGTATTTTCAGGACATGCCACTAAAACTAATATCTTTTTATCATATTTCAAATTCTATGCGAACTCTTATTTTATTTGTGTTATAATTCGTAGCGAAAAACAAATTTGTTTATATATGTATTTTTCTTTTTTACCATACAGAAGGTACATAATTTAACAATTTCGTTTGAAGTATAAAGGTTTTAATTTAATGAAGTTTGCCGGTTTTTGTATTTTCATTCTCAATATTACTATTTTTTAGTTTATAACATAACTCCAAAAATAACAGACGCATGAGCCTATGAGCATCTACCAAAATTATGTGAGTTTATTGTAATGTGGGTTTATTTGAGTTTATTATAATGTGAATTTTTAGATCGAATCGATGTATGTCTCAGTTTATTAATATTGATACAAAATCACCATTTCTATATATATATATATATATATATAAAGGATACATTCCCTATTAAAGAAGAAAATCGAAACTAAAACATCAGTTCACTCACTTAATCTTGATAAGAACATAATGTGGTATCTTTAGAAAATGACAGAAATAGTAAAAGACGAATAAGAAAGATGAGGAAAACTTGTAATTTATGTCCCTGAACTTACTTTCTTTGCGATTTTGATCCTATTGTTTTAGCACTCACCAAATATGGTCCATAAATTACAAAAATTTGCAATTTTGGTCCCAACCACAAATTTTGTTAAATATTTAACAGAGCACGTGCAGATCATGTGGTCCCTCCGTTAACTCAATGCTCATTTACTTAATGGAGCACATGATTTTCATTAAATATTTAATGAAAGTTGAGGTTGGGACTAAAATTCCATGTTTTGGGGATTTATAGGTCTAAATTTGGTTAATCCTGAAACAATGAGTCCAAAAGAGTAAATTGTGGAATGTAAATTGTAATTTTCCTGAAATATGACATTGAATTTTTTTGAAGCAATAAAAAGATGATTAATAATTTCATAACCCAAGAAATTTATAAAACCAAGCAACACGAATTCTTCTGCTAACAGAATCGCACAAGTAAAAAAGAAGAACGAAACTAAATATTTACATAACTTATTTTGTACGTGATGTTTAAATATGAGATTTTTCTTATATGGGTCAATTGGTGAGGTGGCAGCAATATGGTGGCGACATGGTGCCAACTTGACAAAATTAAAAATATTAAATATAAAGTATATATTCATAAATATAACAAGAATCTTTAGAAAAATGAATTATTTTATATACTTTGTAAATTTTTTTATGAGTTTAGTGTATCTAAATTACAAACATAAAAATAATATTTAAAAGTGATGGAGAAAAGATCAAATAGAAGAAGGAAGACCAAAGTCTTCCATATAAAGCAATGAGGAACAAGGACCACATAATTTCAATTAGGATAAATTATAGGATAAATTGTATAAAACCCCCCATGTGTTTTCAAAATTTAGATAAAAACTCTCCTGTGCTAAAATAATAGACAAAAATCCCCTGTGTTTTCTAAAATAATGCATACTCTTCCCTTCTGTTAGGTAAGCTTAACGACATTAAAATTTGTGTTGAATTGCCCGTTATACTCTTCTCATAATAGCCATTGATCTTTCATTATTAAAAAAAACAACAGTCCAGATCTTAAGTAATTTAAAACTTTTTATTTACACATAATTATATATATATATATACACCGAATATACATACACTTACATATATAAAATACTATATAATATATATATTTATATTGACGGAGACGATGGCCGCCGCCTCTTCTGTGGGCGACGAGACAGTCGCTATCGCCGGCCCACAAAGGGGGCGACATCGCGCACAGAGGGCCATTGCCCCCTTCTGTGGAGGCGACGCTCGATCTGGTGACGTCGCCCTGGATGTGGGCGACGCCCTGGATTTGGGCGACGGGGTCGCCCAGATCTAGGGCGACATCGCCCCCGTCGTCGAGGCGCCGTTGCCAGTAGTGGCTGGCGATGAAGCAGCCGACGACGACGGAGAAGAAACCCAAAAAATAATCATCATTTTTAATTTTTTTAAAATATAACTAAAACATTTTTTTTTTTCAAAACTTAAAAATAATAAAACATACTAAATTTTTAGTTTAAATAAATATATTGATAGCAGTAATTTAAAAATTATCTATAGTAAATAATATGACATTAAAAAATTGATACAATTTTTGGTAATTTTATCAAATTAGCATATTTTATAAATAAATATAGTTTTTAAATATATTTTAAATTTTAACCTTTTTTAAAATTTTGTATACATTTTATGTATTTTTATATTGAGTTTATATAGTTGTTAAATGAATATTAGTTAATTAAAATATATTAAAAGTAAATAATAAATTAAATTACTCAATTATATAAAATTTATTAAAATATGTCTGAAAAACATTGATTTTGTCTTATATATCAAACAAAGGGGCAAAATGGACATTTGGAAATATTAATAATGTAAAAAAGTATCAGAAAAGAAACCCACATGCATTTCAAGCGTGTGACATGCACTCTCCGTTAGTTTCTAATGGAGATGGGGTATTTTGTTGGCTTTTCTATAACATGGGGGTTTTTGCCTATAAAAATATCACAAGGGGATTCTGCGCTATTTTACCAAAACACAGTGGGTGTTATGCAATTTACCCTAAATTATAGACACCTCCCCAGAGGCTTGGCATATTTTTAAAAAAATTATGAATACCCTCTGAGGTTTATAATTTTTAACCAAAAGCCTGAAATTGACCATTTTGCCCTTGAAATTTTTATTAAAATTATAGAAAAATCAACCGAGGAAAATTGAATTATTGCTCCTCTGTGTAAAGAACTTAAGAAACCTCTTTCCGCGCATTGTAGTAAAAAAAATTAAGAATTAAATAAGCAATAATTTAGTGCATAAGGGCATTTTGGTCAGTTCACCCATAAAATGGATGGAAATGAGTTATTTGTTAGAAAGTTATAAACCTTGGGGGGGGGGGGCATTTGTAATTTTCAAACAACAAGGGTGTATTTGTAATTATATCAAACCACAAGGAAATAGCTGTAATTTACCCTTTCAATTATTATGTAATTACCAAACTATCCCCAAACATCAAATTGTATCCATTAATTAGTGTGTGGTAAGGGGGCGAAATTGTCTTTACGCATCCCCGCATTTATGACTAGACTAGTATAAATAGCCCATAACTTCATTATAAAAATTGACTTTTGGAAGAGCAATTGAAGAATGTATTGAAGTTTTTGGATGATGTGTGAAGTGTGCTTTGATCAGAATCCCCACGATTATTTTCCCATAAAAAAGAATTAATATAAAATAGCTATTTCAATTTGTTTATATTAAGTATTTTCAATAAATAATTATGTCTCAAATATATTATATTTAGAATATTTGCGTATTGTCTTATTCCTCTCCGCGTGGACTTTCTCTCTGTGTCTGCATGGGAATTTCCATTTCAATTTTAGTTATTTTCTTCCTACCCACCTAGGGTTTCTCGTGTGTAGCCGTCGGTTGGCCGGACTCTGGTCTCTCCCACCATCCCGGTGTCATCTCTCTTCTCTCTCCTTCTTCTCTTCTCTTGGGTTTGCTGATGTTTCTGCTATCTCATCTTTTCTTTTATGACTCTAGTGTCTACAGGCTTCGCGGTTTGTTGTTCTTAGTTGTTGGCATTGATCTTATGGTTTTGTGATGTCTTTGGCGTTGATGGTCCTTTGAGTACTGTGGAAGATGGCTTCAATGCACGATGAGATTGATAGGATTAATCGTGCACTATCCTCTATGGTGGAAGAGGAACAAGGGTTGGTTATTCCTCGTGAGTTACCGGGGGGTTGACTTATCATTCTATGACACTGGTTAGGCGTATTCTTATGCATAGCACTATTAATTTTGATGTTCTCTGCTCTACACTTACCCCAGCTGCTAATCCAAGGAAGGGCATGAAGTTTATTACTATCAGCACGGAGCGTTTCCTGTTGCATTTCCGTCATCGTGTTGATAAATGGCAGATTCTTGAGGGCGGTCCTTAGAATTTCAATAATCATCTTATCCTCTTGGGCGAGATTGGTCAGGGGCATGATCCACTAACTATGCAGTTAAATTTTTGTGATTTTAGTGTTTGGCTTCGCGGACTCTCAAGTCCTCAACTGAGCACCGCACTTGGTCGACTAATTGCTAGCAAATTGGGCTATGTTAAACATGTCCCTATTGGCGAGAGTGCTACTTCATCCCATTCGGCTATGAGGGTACGAGTTTCTCTAGATGTTCGTAGGCAGCTCCTTCGACGAACTAAAATTCGGACTGATGAGGGACATGAGACGGTTGTGACTTTTACGTATGAACATTTGGGTAATTTTTGTTACTTGTGTGGGGTGATTGGCCATGTGGACTCTATTTGTGATCTCCGTTATGCGGAGGATTTTGTCGATCCGGGAACTAACACTCCGTATAGGGCTTGGCTTCACGCTTCGTCTAGGGGGCGTTATTTGGATATTCCTTTCAGTCAGTTAGGTGTTGGTCGATCTCGTTCTACTCTTTGTGGTTCATATATTTTTGGAGGATTTCGTTCTCGGACAATGAATGTAGACAAAGCTTTGCACTAGTTACAATGAATGTAGACAAGGCCTTTTGTCTTGCTCTTAGAACACTTGTCTTCTTCATAGACAAGTTCGAGCATGACTCATCTTTTCTCCTTTTACACTTGTCTTCTTTATAGACAAACTTTAGCATGACTCATATTTTCTTCTTTTACACTTGTCTTCTTTATAGACAAGCTTTAGCATGACTCATATTTTCTTCTTCATCTAAAGATGAAAACAAGTCATGTCTATATTCAATGAATCTTGTCTTGTGGGCTTGGGCTAAGGTCGTGGGCTTTATCTTAATTTTCAATTGGACTAAGTTCAATTTTAATTAATTCCCAACTAATTATTTAGCCCATGATATTTAATTCCTTAATTAAATATAAATCCAAATTAATTAATCTAATTAATTAATTTTCAAGCTCAAATAGATTCATCTTAATTAATCTATCACAAGTCTTAATCAAATTAATGCTTGTGAATTCGGACTCCAAATTAAATAATCATATTATTTACTATTCCCATCAAATGATTTCATAAATCATTTCAATCAATTAATTTAACTCCTTAAATTAATTGATTTATTCTCCATAATTAATTCTACAAATTAATTCCAATAATTCCATCATGGATTTGTGTGTGACCCTTTAGGTTCACTACTCAGCTAGACTTGGGCTTGTATCATATATACAATTTAATTAGAAATTTACTTGCATTAGATTAATTAGATCTTATCATAATTAATCACCCTCAATTATCTCCTTAATTGGAGGGTACCCGTCCCCATGGGTGGGCATCTAGCAATGGTCCATGGCACTAGAGAATAGGTGAATTATTGCGTGAACCTGTGAGCTACGCGTACCATGCAGATACGGTCCCTATGCTACTAACCTCCCGATCAAAGTCAAGGGCATGAAATTAGTTATCGGTTCCCATTATCGACTTTGATGTCTATGTATCAACTCTTCAAGTTATGCTTCCAATTTATCAAGATAGGAAAAACCCTTTCTCCTATTTGATCAATAGCCATGGCCATGGGCTTCAAGGAACGCATAATGTAGAGAACATAGGAGGTTCGTTATCATCTCATGATAAGTAACAAATACTATCTTGGAACTCACCAACCTCCATGCATGCTTCAACTATGCCTGAAACATAACCGTATAGTGATCCAGGATGAAACATGAGACCACATTGTACATGATCAAGTCATAGCCGTCCTATGCAAAAGGTTACTGTGGAACCTAAAGTCTGAGGACTAGTTAGTGCACTATCGTAGCTTAGGAGTTCTAGTCATACCGATCATGCCATATAGGGCTTCCATATGACAACTCCTGCGAGTCAATTCAGTGAACTTGATAACTCTTTATCAAGCACCCACTAAAGTGGGCGGACATCATACGTCTCTGTCTATGAAACTCGACATTCATCATATGAACGCATCACTTAGTGCAAGTCTTTAAACAATGGTCGATGCCCTGTCTCGACCAATTCATCGACTTGGAATATTTTAGATCGACCCATAGAGGTTGGTTTCATGGTCGCCATCATATGCGCGAGCTAACCCCGTAGCATAATTGATCTAAGGGCTTCAACCAAATGCTTATATAAATACAATGTTAAAAGCATATGATGAAGATGGCCAAAGAATATTTCTTAAATTAACATATTATTGGAAAAGATCGTATAGAATAGTTTACAAAGAGCCAATAAATTGGCTTGACGGTCACCTATTCTAACAATCTCCCACTTGACCTAAAGCCAATTGCCCATGTTCTTTAATCCCATCTTCTCAAGATGTTGAGAATGAGCAATTTGTGATATCGGCTTTGTAAGCGGGTCTGCTATGTTCTCCGTTGATGCAATGAGATCCACTCGCACGTCACCTCTTCCTACCATATCTCTAATTAGATGGTAGCGCCTAATTATGTGTTTGGCTTTGTGATGAGGTCTTGGCTCCTTCGCTTGCGCAATAGCCCTGTTGTTATCACAAAGTACAACTACAAGTTTGGCAATGCTAGGCACCACACCCAACTCTTGGATGTAGTTTTTCATCCAAACAACCTCCTTTGTAGCTTCAGAAGCTGCAATGTACTCGGCTTCCGTCGTAGAGTTCGTTGTCGTATCTTGCTTGGAACTTTTCCAACTGACAGCTCCATTCAACTGAAATACATAACCAGATTGAGACTTAGCGTCATCCGCATCCGATTGGAAGCTGGCATCAGTATACCCTTCCAATATCAATTCTCCATCACCGTATACCAAAAATAAATCCCTAGTTCTTCTCAAGTACTTAAGGATATTTTGACAGCAGTCCAGTGATCGTGGCCGGCACATGCCTGATAACGACTCGTAACACTTAAAACGTAGGCTATATCAGGCCTCGTACATTGAACAACATATTGTATGCTGCCAACGACAGAAGCTTTGGAAATTTCTGACATTTTCTTAACTTCCTCATCAGTCTTGGGAGACTGAATCTTGGAGAGTTTAATTCCATGCCTCATGGGAAGAAAACCCCTTTTTGATTCATCCATCTTGAACCTTTTCAAGACTTTATCAATGTACGAGACTTGGGTTATTCCTAACATTCTTTTAGATCTATCTCTGTGGATCTTTATCCCAAGAATATAGAAAGCTTCACCCAAGTCCTTCATGGAGAATTGAGTAGATAACCATGCTTTAATGTCACCTAACATTTTAAAGTCATTCCCGATGAGTAAAATATCATCCACATAAAGCACGAGGAACACAATAGAGCTCCCACTAACCTTTCTACATACATAGGGATCATATTCGTTCTTGATGAAGTTGTAACATTTTATAACCTCATCAAAACGAATGTTCCAACTTCGGAATGCCTATTTGAGCCCATAAATGGACCTATGGATTTTACAAACTTTTTTGCTCTTCTTCTTTAGATGTAAAACCTTGTGGCTGATCCATATAGATTTCTTCCTCAATGAATCCATTAAGGAATATAGTTTTCACATCCATTTGCCATATCTCATAGTCATAATATGCAGATATGGCAAGTAAGATCTTTATGGACTTGGCTATAGAGATGGGCGAATAGGTCTCCTCAAAGTCCACACTAAGCCTTTTGCTAACAATCGGGCCTTAAAGGTCGGTACCTCTCCATCGGCTCCAAGCTTTCGCTTGTAGACCCATTTGCACCCAACGGGCCTAACTCCCTTAGGTGGGTCCACCAAGGTCCATACCTTGTTGGAGTTCATCGAGTCCATTTCGGATCTCATGGCCTCAAGCCATCTACCCGAATCGATGTCAGACATCGCCTCTTCGAGCGTCTTTGGATCACTGTCAAATTGACCAGTCAAGGCTAACATACCATATCTCTCAGGCTGTTTAGAGACTCTAGCCGACTTTCTCAGAGGATGTGTAAAATCAAAAGGTTCATTGTGAGACAGTATGAGTGTCATTTCTGCCATAGGCGATGCATCACTCGACTCTTCGAGTTGCACCTCTTTGTATTGAGTATCCGAAGGAAAACCCTTTTTCAAGAACACTGCATTTCTTGAAACAAACACGTTTTGTTCTGACGGATCATAGAAGTAGTATCCTACAGTTTCTTACGGATATCTAACAAATCTACATAATATGGATCTCATATCCAACTTATCTCCCACTAGTCTTTTGACATATGCGGGACACCCCCATATTCTCAAATACTTATAAGAGGGTGGTTTGCCATGCCATATTTCATATGGTGTTTTTGGTACAGCCTTAAATGGCACCATGTTTAATAACTTGGCCGTCGTTTCTAACGCATAGCCCCAAAAAGAAAGAGGTAATGTAGTAAAACTCATCATGGAACGAACCATGTCTAACAAAGTTCGGTTCCTCCTTTCAGCCACGCCATTAAGTTGTGGCGTTGCAGGAGGAATCCACTGAGAGAGAATCCCATTCTCTTTTAAGTAATTCAAGAATTCACCACTTAAGTATTCACCACCACGATCAGATCGAATGGTCTTAATTTTTCGTCCAGTTTGATTTCTACTTCAAGTTTGAATTCTTTGAACATTTCAAATGGTTCAGACTTGTACTTTATTAAGTACACATAACCGAACCATGAGTGATCATCGGTAAAGGTTATGAAGTAAGAAAATCCTCTTCTAGCTGGAATACTTAAAGGTCCACAAACATATATGTGGATTAAATCCAACAGAGCAGCGGCACGACTACTTTGTCCGATAAATGGTGTTTTGGTCATTTTTCCCTTGAGACAAGATTCACAAGTTGAAAGAGCATCTAAGTTCTCTATTTCTCGATTCTTAGAGTCAATGAACCTCTTCATCCTATCCTTGGAAATGTGACCTCATCTAGCGTGCCATGTTTGTGCATTTTCTTGATCATCCAATTTTCGTTTATGTTGAACGTTGATAATCATATTATGTTGTTGGATAGTATATAAACTATTTATTAAAGTGCCAAGTAAAACAGAAGAATCATTCCTCATTAAGTATAAACATTGTTTTGATATACAAAATTCATACCCCTCTTCATCAAGAGTAGGTATAGATACAATGTTTCTTATCATACTTGGTACATAATAACAACTATTAAGTACTATCCTACCATCCTTGCTAATAGCTAAGTGAACAATTCTAACGGCTTCAGCAGCAACTTGCCTGCCATCTCCAAGCCTTAGGAACACATCCCCTTCACCTAAATTTTTGCTTCTTCTCATTACCTGCAAATCATTGCAAATATGAGCCCCACAACTGGTATCTAATACCCAAGAAGCATTATTAGCAACCATGTTAATTTCAACAACGAAAATACCTTGGACTGTTGCAAGAAACTTCTTGCAATTCCTCTTCCAATGGCCTTTTTCGTGGCAGTGATGACACTCATCATTTTCTGGATTGACCTTGATTATCTTTTTCCCTTTGCCCTTCCCTTGGCCATCCTTATTGCTTTTCTTCCTTCTCTTTCCATTTCTCCTCCAATTCTTGACCCTTTTGGTCATGGAGGAAGATGTGGATGGGGTTGCTAGCATTACTGGTGCAGGCTTCTTTATAGTAGCCTCATATTGCATAAGCATATTGATCAATTTAGGAACAGTCTTCTCAAGACCGTTCATATTGTAATTAACAACAAATTGATCAAAAGATGGCGGTAATGACTGTAAGATCACATCTATGTAGGAGTCATTATTCATGCCTGCGTTCAAAGATTCTAACTTCTCAATGAGAGAAAGCATCTTGACGCCGTGGTCATGAACAGACAACCCCTCAGTCATCTTTGCTCGATAGAACTCCTTTGATGCTGCATATCTTATATGCCGATCTTGTACCGCAAACAACTCTTGTAAGCGTACAAAGATCTCAGATGCATGCTTAAGGTGTTCATGTTGCTTTTGCAGTTCATTGCTCATAGATGCCAGCATAAGGCAACGGGCCTGAAGGTCATCATCGATCCAACGTTGGAACCTCACACGTTCTTCATCAGTTGAATCCTCGGGAAGCTCAGTCGGAGGACGAGATTCCAACACATAAGAGCGTTTTTCGGAATCCAAAACAATTTTGAGATTCCTAAGCCAATCAGCATAGTTGGTTCCAATAAGTTTGTTTGTCTCAAGTATGTTAGCCAGTGGACTTTTAGACATTTTCGATCTACAAGAAACAAAAGAAGAAACAATGGAGATTTTAGCATTCTTTCAATCAATGTTAATTAAATTTATGATATGGTCTTTAATCATAAATTGCTCCCACTATTTCTTCAAAATTCCATAAACCCCCATATGGATTTTCGGGAATTATTTTTCTTAGTGGGCTTGAGGTCCATAGAACGGATTTCATACCCCGCTGTTACGATTCACATGAAAAAAAATTCTATAGGAGGTGACTTTCACCATTCTCATCTTATGAGATCCCCAAGGTGTTTTACCTCATTTTTTACATAATCCCAAGGACTCCAAGTGAATTATGTTACTCCCCGTTAAGCCCAACCCATCGACCAAAAGACCTCCCATTATCACCCTCCACGACTCGTGAGACAGAGTGATAGGAGGTAATCTACTTGTTCATAGTGATAATACAACTTTTCACTACTTCCAAATCATTCCACGACTCGTGAGACAATGAATTGAAAGGTGATAGCATCTCATATTTTGTCACTATGGATGGAAGGTCTGGATTATCAAATCCAATTTGATTTTATCCATCACGGGCTTAATATTTTAACTTGGACACTCCAAGTGAGGGTTTAAACCATTTGTTTACGCAAGACCTCATCACGATGTTTTATTCTTGTTTGCTTGTTTATGATATACAATAAATAAAACCTAGCATGCCCTTATTGGATGATCATGAGCCCGTAGTCATCCCATATATTTATTACATAAAGATATCACATATCATATATGCAAATAATATCATGTATATATATTTATTATTATCCTCAAATAAAAAACAGAGTTGAGAATATACAAAAATCGCTATTAAATCCGACCATGTAGGCGGAAGAATCCTACCATGTAGGCGGAATGATAAATCCGGTCATGTAAGCGGAAGGTGAAACACAATAGAATTAAATTTCAACAATTGAAATATGCCCAAGAATTAAATTCAACATATCAAGAGATTAACACATAAAATTAAATCGTTAAGCAATTTAATCCGATGATATCCCATCAAACCAAAATAAATTCAATTGACTTGCATGACCGGGTTCTGATACCACTGTTAGCTTCATATAAGCCCCGAGACGTTGAACGCAACGGAAATTAAGATTTTAATTATAAAATAATATTATAATTAGCGATCAAATCGCCCATCTCGTTGCTATTACGATGTGGATCTCATGCATAAAAGGATGTCAATTGAATGGTTAAGAGAAACTAACCTTTCTTGCTCTCCAGTTGATGTTGGTTACTTGAACTTTCTCAAGAACAACCTTACCTTAAAATTGGTGGAACGTCAAAAAGGAAGCGCCTTTAATTGTTGTTCACGGTAGGAACACAAGTGTCTTCCTTCTAAAGTTAGTCCACACCACCTATGATGGAATCACCCTCAAACCTATGCTAGTAGGTATTGGAGGATTATGGTAGATCAACTATTGATCTATGGAGAAATCAAGGGAATTGTTCTCTTTTGGAGATGAGAAATGAACATAAGACCAAGGCTAAAGTGAAAGCTAGACTTTCTAGCTTTGAAGGAGAGAAAGTCTAAGAACTAGAGAGCAAAAGGAAAGAAAGAGTTTTTGTATCTTTGTATGTAGAAATTGGTATATTAATCTCTTGCTTTGTACCCCTTTTTATAGGCATTCCTTTGCACTAGTTACAATGAATGTAGACAAGGCCTTTTGTCTTGCTTTTAGAACACTTGTCTTCTTCATAGACAAGTTCTATCATGACTCATCTTTTCTCCTTTTACACTTGTCTTCTTTATAGACAAGCTTTAGCATGACTCATATTTTCTTCTTCATCTAAAGATGAAAACAAGTCATGTCTATATTCAATGAATCTTGTCTTGTGGGCTTGGGCTAAGGTCTTGGGCCTTATCTTAATTTTCAATTGGACTAAGTTCAATTTTAATTAATTCCCAACTAATTATTTAGCCCATGATATTAAATTCCTTAATTAAATATAAACCCAAATTAATTAATCTAATTAATTGATTTTCAAGCTCAAATAGATTCATCTTAATTAATCTATCACAAGTCTTACTTAATCAAATTAATGCTTGTGAATTTGGACTCCAAATTAAATAATCATATTATTTAATATTCCCATCAAATGATTTCATAAATAATTTCAATCAATTAATTTAACTCCTTAAATTAATTGATTTATTCTCCATAATTAATTCTTCAAATTAATTCCAATAATTCCATCATGGATTTGTGTGTGACCCTTTAGGTTCACAATTCAGCTAGACTTGGGCCTGTATCATATACAATTTGATTAGCAACTTACTTGCATTAGATTAATTAGATCTTATCGTAATTAATCACCCTCAATTAACTCCTTAATTGGAGGGTACCCGTCACTATAGGTGACCATCTAGCAATGGTCCATGGCACTAGAGAATAGGTGAATTATTGCGTGAATCTGTGAGCTACGCATACTATGCAGATACGGTCCCTCCGCTACTAACCTCCCGATCAAAGTTTAGGGAATGAAATTAGTTACCGGATTCCATTATCTACTTTGATGTCTATGTATCAACTCTTCAAGTTATGCTTCCAATTTATCAATATAGGAAAAACCCTATCTCCTATTTTATCAATAGCCATGGCCATGGGCTTCAAGGAACGCATAATGTAGAGAACATAGGAGGTTCGTTATCATCTCATGATAAGTAATAGATCCTATCTTGGAACTCACCAACCTCCATGCATGCTTCAACTATCTCTGAAACATAACCGTATAGTGATCCAGGATGAAACCTGAGACCACATTGTACATGATCAAGTCATAGCCGTCCTATGCACAAGGTTACTATGGAACCTCAAGTCTGAGGACTAGTTAGTGCACTATCGTAGCCTAGGAGTTCTAGTCATACCGATCATGCCATATAGGGCTTCCATATGACAACTCCTGCGAGTCAATTCAGTGAACGTGATAACTCTTTATCAAGCACCCACTAAAGTGGGCGGACATCATACGTCTCTGTCTATGAAACTCAACATTCATCATATGAACGCATCACTTAGTGCAAGTCTTTAAACAATGGTCGATGCCCTGTCTCGACCGATTCATCGACTTGGAATATTTTAGATCGACCCATAGAGGTTGGTTTCATGGTCGCCATCATATGCTCGAGCCAACCCCGTAGCATAATTGATCTAAGGGCTTCAACCAAATGCTTATATAAATACAATGTTAAAAGCATATGATGAAGATGGCCAAAGAACATTTCTTAAATTAACATATTATTGAAAAAGATCGTATAGAATAGTTTACAAAGAGCCAATAAATTGGCTTGATGGTCACCTATTCTAACAACTTTACGGTGCGCCGGAGGCTAGTAACCAAAAGTTTTGAGTACTCACTCATGCCTTCCGTGGCTTTGCGCTAGTGATTTGAATGAACTCTTGCATCACCCGGAAAAAAGTGGGGGCTGTCAATGCCCGCAATGGCAACTCTCATCGTTCTCTACTACTTTACATCATTGTGGTTTATCGGATATTGGATTTTGTGGATTTTGCTTTACCTAGTCTAATCACTGTGAAACTCCTCATACGGTACCTGAACGTTTGGATTGTGCTTGTGCGAACTTGTAGCGGTGTGTTCGTTTTCCTAATTCTAGGGCGCATTCTCTCCCATGTCCCTATTCGAATAATGATCCAGTTCTAATCCAGTCCTAGTCGATCGAGTTTTCTCTTTCACAGCCTACTGTCAAGCTTTTTCTGTTCAAGGCTTGGTGGCTCCATCCACTGTAGCAAAGTTCGGCTAGTTTTCCAATATACCGTGATTTTCTCGCGATATAATGAAGAAAAGTAAAAATTACTACAAAAATATGATAATTTCAATTTATCGCGATTATTACTTATTTCTCGCGAGAAACATCAATATATCGATAAAATATCATCTCACTCTCAAAATTTTAAATCTCATTCTTGGTTATAAAGGCAAGTGCCTAGCTTTATAACTCATACTTCTATACATTGATGATGACAACTTGACAAGTGACAACTCACTCACAAATCACAATATAAAATAATAATTAAGAAAAAAATAGCATTTAAAAGTCAAATACAATCCAAATTTATGCAAATTTTAAGCTTTCAATCAAATCAATCCCTCAAAATCCTAACTAATATTTATTTATCCATTCTTTTCAAAATTCAAACTCTATTTTTTGAATTTCAACGTAAACTTTTATCAGAATTTTAAAAAAGTGATGCTATTGAATCACAGCTCTATTTATATGTATATATATCTTAAGCTTCACAATCACACTTATTTTCTCTTAAAAACATATATGTCTTGCATCTTATATTCGTTCCCTCTCTGCAAAGTTGGTATTTTCTAAAAGAGCTAAAGAGTTTATACAGGTATGATATTTTGATTCAATTAAATTTATGATATATTTGTATTTATAGCACATATTGTGTTGATTTTTTTTCTTTTGTATGATCATGAAAATTTTAATTATTGAATACATACTTATAATTTGATGTTTCATAATTAATATCTAGCATGATCTTGTTAATAAATTCTAGTTATATAATGTGATTTTGGAATCCAATTCATAGTTTCTAATTAAAAAAATGAAAATTTATAAATAATAATAACACGATATCGTCTTCATAGGAAGTGTAATTTTTTTTCTTTTTGGTATGCTAGGAAACTTTTGTATGATTTTTATTGAATTTATCAAATTCTATTGACTTGTGTTTTCATGTAGTTAGATTTCACTTAGGTATTGTACTAATTAGGTTGAAAAATCAATTATTGTTTCTTCCTAGCTATTAGAAGATATAATTATTATCATGAAACTAATTCTTTTTTGAATTTTTTATTTTTCAAGATACTACCAAAATGCCGAGAAAAAAAGATCAAATATGGGAGTATGATACTAGTGACGGAGATAGAATTCGCTGTAAAGCAACATTCAAAGGAGGAATTACCAGTGGTAAGTGACGATGATGATGTTAATTAATATTTGCCAAGCAACATTCATCTTGAGGAATAACAAGCAATGATGTGAGGCCTTGTCCAGTGGTAAGTGACGAGTTATGTCAATTAGCAAATAAAGCAGTGGAAGCAATTGCGACTGGGGGCAAGAGAAAAAATGGAGACTTTTATGCAATTGGAAAAGGTATAACTTCCACTTCTCTGCATCTAACCCAAGCTCACCCTCCAGTAGAATCTGGGTCCTTGAAGCACAAAACATCAATAACTTGAAAGAAGGAAAAGGAATTCTTTCAAGGAAATTGTTGATGATGCTTTGGTTAAAGTAATGGTTATAAGCAATATTTCTTTTAATGCGTTAAGAAGTGAAGAATTTGTAGCAGCTTGTGCAAAAATTGTTGAGCATGGATCTGGATATGTTCCTCCAAGTAGTGAGATGGCTAGGACCAAAATTCTAGCAAAATTGAAAGAAGAAGCCAATGGTTATGTAAATTCATTCAATCATCATGGGCTGAAAGTGGTTGCACATTAATGTCTGATACTTGGACTGATGGACGAAAAGACCTCATATTAACTTACTTGTTGCTTGTCCAAATGGTGTGATCTTTTTTATGTTAAAATGCACTTCGGGGCCTAGAAAAACAGCTGAATATACATCTCAGTTTATATCTTCTGGTATTGAAGAAATAGGGCCATGTAATGTTGTGCAATTTGTTACTGATAATGCCTCTAACTATATTGTTGTTGGATATATGATTGAACAGAAGTATCCTCATATTGTGAAGACATCATGGGTAGCACATTGTTTGGATTTAATTCTTGAGGATATTGATGAGCTTCCCCTTGTAAAATCAACTTTAGAATGTACTCGAAAGATTGTCAAGTTCATATGCAAGTATCAACAAGTTTTGGATTTGATGAGGTCTCCCACTAATGGAAGAGAACTAAAGTGTCCAAGTATGACCAAATTTTCTACACAATCCATTTGTTTACAAGGAATTTTGAAAGAGAAAGAAAAGTTGAGATATATGGTTGCTTCTAACAAATGGAGGAATTTATCTCACATTAATACTATTGATGGGATTATCCAGGGGAATGATTTTTTGGTAAGAGCAAAGGAAATAGTTTAGATTGTTGAGCCACATGTCAAAGTACTGAGGATGGTTGATGGAGATGGGTCTACTATTAGCTATCTATATGATGTGTTGAATAAAGCAAAGGAGGCCATCAAGGCATACTACAATAAAATATTGAGAAGGTTATGCCTTACTGGAAAATAATCAATGACAGATGGGATAAAAAAATTGTATAGTGACTGGTATGTTATTGCGGCTGTCTTGAATACAAGCTTGTTTTAATCTAAGCATGTTGTAGTGGACAAAGAAACAAAACCAGCACTTGAAAGAATTATTCAAAAAATAGTGCCCAGTGCTGACGCTCGAAAAAATTTAACTTCGGAGCTCTTGCAATATGTTGGTCGAAAGCCAAATATATTCACAGAGTTTGCAGTAAATGGCTTGAATGATGCACATCCTAGTAAGTATTTGATAATTTTTATATTTGATATTTTATTACTTTTTTTTTTCAAAAAGCATTCTACCCCTTAAGATTTTTAATCATTTTTTTAAAATAGTCTTAAATTTTATTTTTCCAATAGGGATATGGTGGGAGCTATTTGGAGCAGAAATTTCAACCTTGTAGAAATTGGCTATCAGAATACTTAGCCAACCATGTAGTGTATTAGCTTGTGAACAAAATAGGAGTGCATTTGAAGCTGCTCATATGAAGAAAAAAAAATAGGTTGGAACCAAAAAATCTTCATAATTTGGTATTTGTGCGTATGATATTGCATATGAAAAAGACTTCAAAGAATAAGGAACTCAATGGCACAACGCCCATATCCCTCGAGAATATAAATGCATTTGAGGAGTTGGATTGGTTTTACTGTAATGAAGGAGAACCGAATGGAAATGCCTCGTCATCGTAGTCGTCTTCAAGTGGGAATTCGGGACCAAATCAAAGTGACTTTCAACTTACTTTTCATTGTTTCACTTTATTAGATTTTTTTTATTTTATTATGTTTCTTTTTATTCCTTGAGAATAATTCAAGTTTTAGATTTATTTTTTCTTATTAGCATTTTGACTTTTCATCATGCAATTGAAGCTATATATTAAGATAAAAGTCATTATAAAGTAAAATATTTGAATTTTTGGTTTGAACTATATTTGTCTTTTTTTAACAATAAGTATATATTAGTTAGAATTCAGAATAACACATAAATCATAATTTTATATATTCAACCTTTTAGAAAATAAAAAAATTAGGAATTTTAATAAAATAATATATTAACAAATTTTACCCTATTTATTCTCGAACAATACTTCAAATTTGGTTCAGTCAACGATATTTTTCCGCTTTATTCCGTATCATACCTGAATAAAACCTGAATTACGAATTATTATTGATGCGGAATAAATATTTCTTATGTTATTTGTCGCTTTGGCTCCATGTCCCTGGTTGCGAGGAAACGGTGTTACAGTCTTGGAGGTTGGGTTCGTGTTCTGGATCACGTTTCCGTCTTTGACAGCAGTTGATCGGCTATGAGTCTGATCTATTACAGTGGAGTTCATCACTTAATATTTCACGAAGGCAGAAGAAAGAATTGGAAGAGGAATTGGTTCATCTCACACATGGTCACATTACGGGGGATTCTAAGTTGAGGGCTTCATAGATCGTTGTGAACTGGAGAAAATTTTTGCATGTAATGAATTTAAATGACAATAGAGGGCTAAATTCGAGTGGCTGATTTCAGGTGATCCCAATACGAATCTTTTCCACACTCGGGCTTCCAATCGGCAACGTAAGAATCTGACTTCAGGCCTGTGTGATGCTCAGGGGAATTGGACAGAGAAAAAAAAATACCTACAAGATATAGTGTATAATTTTTTCTCCAACCTCTTTCGCTTGGAGAATCCGTCAGATGCTATGCTTAGAGCTACCATCGATTTGCTTACTTCTTGTGTGAGACCTAAAATGAATGCCAAGATGCTAAAATCATTTACCAAGGAGGAGGTTATTCACTCTTTATCTCATATGTCCCCCTTAAATCTCCCGCCCGACGGCTTTCCCCCTCTTTTCTTTAAACATTTTTGGTCTGTAGTCGGTCCTGATATTATTGATTTGGTGTTCCACATGCTCAATACTTGTACTATGCCTCAGGGTGCCAATCATACCAATATTGTCCTCATTCTAATGCTCTAAATCGGAACATATGATGGAATTTAGGCCTATTAGTTTATGCAATGTTATTGCAAATTTCCTTTCAAAACTCTTGCTAATCGAACTAGGCCATTCATGCACGATATAATTTCTCCATCTCGATCTACATTTGTTCTTGGTAGACTTATATCGGATAATATTTTGATCGCTTTTGAACTCAATCGTTATTTCTGTACTCAACGTAAAGGTGGTGATGGTTATGCGGCTGTTAAATTATATATGATTAAGGCTTAAGATCGTGTGGAGTGGTTTTTTTACGTGCCGTAATTTTACGCGTGGGATTTGATAGTCGGTTTGTGTCTCTAGTTATTATGTGTGTTTCGATTGTTCCATACTCTTACATGCTCAATGGTGAATGTTTTGTTTTCTAATTCCAGAACGTGGTCTGCAACAAGGCTGTTTGTTATCGCCTCATTTATTTCTTTTATGTACTAAAATGTTGTCTTGTCTTCTTAATTTTGAACTAGCTCATAATCATTTTAATGGTGTTCGTATCTGTGCAGAAGCCCCAATATTTTCAATGCTGTTTGGAAGGTTGGTTGCAAAAATTACTATTCTAATCAGTCATTCAATCCATCCCAAACTATATGATGAGTTTCTTCCCCCTGCCGACGTACTTGTTAACAGAGGTGGAATGGATGACTTCAACTTATTTGTGGAGTAATAAAAGTTCTAGGAAGATACATTGGGTTTCTTGGAAATCCCTTTGTAAACACAAGGCTGAGGGTGGTCTTGGCTTTCGGATGCTTCGTGCATTCAACTCAGCGTTATTAGCTAAGCAGTTTTGGCGTTTACTCTAATACTCGAAGGGCTTCTAGCTAGATTGTGGTGTGCCAGATGCCATCCGAATACTTCTCGTCTCAATGCGGCAATTGGGTCAAAGGCATCCTTCACATGGCAAAGTATTATTCAAGCAAAGGATGTCATTCTCGTAGGTTCTCGTTGGCAGGTCTCTAATGGCGAACAAGTGTCTATTTGGTTGGATCCATGGATTCCACGCCCTCACTCATATCAGGTTCTCACTCCGCCGCATAAACTAAGTCCACATGCTATAGTTAGTAAGCTTATTTTGCCTAATCCTGTGCCCTGGAATGAGCCATTGATTTGAGAGGTGTTCTAGCCAATTGATGCAAATCATATCCTTTCAATACCACTTGGACGTAGACAACAATGGGATCGTCGCATACGACATTATGATCGGGTAGGGTGCTTCACCGTTCGTAGTTGACTTTCATAATCATTGTTCTGTGAGTGAAGGGAATGATCTTGGTTGGCGATACATTTGGAAAGCGAGAGTCCCACCCAAAGTTAGGATGTTCGCCTAGAAAGTTTGCAAGGACGCTCTTTCGACAAAAGGTACTCCTTTTTTTCTTATAGTAGGTAGAGTAGCCTACCATATACTAAATAACTTCACCACTCATGGTCTTCCCACTCCACTCGTTCAATGGTGCTAAATTCATTGGTTTGGAGGTGATACCGTGCCCCCACCTACCACACAATGAAAGAAAGGCTTTTAACTAGCCTAGCCGCCCCGATGAACCTCAAAGAACTTCGTATGCAAATTTATTTAAAATAGGGTGCTCCCGCTCCTTAGGTTGTCCTCACTGTGGACATGCTACTCAAGATGACTTTTATGGTTTTTTTCTTTTGCACTGTTGTTCTACAAATTTGGGCCTTGTCTAATCTCCCTCTTGGTGTTCTCTCACAGATTTCGTGTGGACTGGAAGCATGGGTTAGACATGTGGCAGCCAATTTGGAGCCAATCAGAAGTTGTGGCATGATAAAGAGGCTGATCCTATGGCTACGGTGGTCTTTGTGCATCGCTTCATGTTCACATTTCGGAACCATGGTGCAACTCCAGTCTCTCGGCCTCATCCTGCATCATGTCGAACCTGGTCGCCTCCTCCTCCGGGCGTCTTCAAAGTTAATTTCGATGGGGCAGTGCATAGAGCTATTTCTGCACTAGGAGCTGGGGTAGTGGTTCATGATCATCATGGCAAATGTGTACAATGGGCTACAAGAGTTCTTTACGGACCTACGGATGCGGAGCATGCTAAAGCATTTGCGACACAAGTGGCGGCACAGCAGGTCCGTGACAATGGTTGGTCATCGGTGATTATTCAAGGCAATTGTTTAACAGTGCTTTCCAAACTCAAGTCTAGGGTGGCAGATCACTCATGGGTTGGGCTAGTTCTTGAAGATGTTCCTTTGAATCTTAGTTCGGTTCGGGATGTTGTTTTTAATCATGTCTATCGAGATGCAAATATGGTATTACATTTCCTTGCTCAATCGTCCTCTTCTATGGACCAACAAGGAATTTCTCCTCCACCGTCTTTGCTTCCCATTTTGTTATATGACTTTGATCATCAATGAAATTTCCTTTTCCTTTAAAAAAAAAATAAAAATTAGCATATCAAAAATTGATAAAGAAAGATTAAGTACATGAATCATAACAATGTTATTAATTTTATAAAGATTCATAAATCCTTAAAAGCATATAATGTATAACTATAAACTAAAAAATTGAGCAATATGTAAAACATTTAAAATTAGAATACACAAAGTAATATAGAAATATTATAAATAAATAGATATATTTTCCCTGCTAACACAAAGTAATATAGAAATATTTATAAATAAATAGACATAATTTCCCTGATAATATTTCACTATGAAGATAATTGTCAATATAATCATTATATTATGCTAAATAATATGAAATTAAATATTCATATTTTTTAGGAATAGTTTTTTTGCTAAAACAGCAATATCATATATTAGTTGTTCAAAAATATTTAATATGTAGTAGTATTAATATAAATTGTATATTAAAATACTTTTAGATATATAGATTACAGAAAAATGTAGGGCATAATAAGAAACTTTTGATAGTAGATTAAGTGCCAAAGGAAGCACGTATTATATATTTTTCATAGTTAAATTAGATGAATTTCTATCACAAGAGTGCTCATATATTTTCCATTAAATTTAAATTTTGTAAAGGGATAATAACATTTATATTTCTTGAAATATAGTAAAATTATGCAAATCGCTTTCTCTTTTTTACATAATTACATATTATATCCACTAGAATTATCACTATGTTGCCCTCATCAGACTTTTCCAATTTGAAAAATGCTTACTTCAACAAAAAAAAATTGCATTGAAAATCAATTTTTGTCGAGTCTTTATCTTTTTAGACTTTTTATGAACCCCACAATGCTCATAATGGGTGTATCAATAGTATGTAACATGAGAATAGGCATGTATGTATTATATATTTAAAAAATAAATTGGAGAAATTTCGACTAAAATTTACTTTTAATTTAAAGAATATAAACTATTATTTATTATTGAATATCTAGTTTAGGTCAAAACTTGATAAGATAATGCCTTTTAATCTATAAAAGTTTTAAATAAAATTTTTTATATTAAAATAGTTACTAATTTGTAGTTTAAATATTATATATACATGTATTATCTTCTAATCAAATAAAATATACTTAAAAGTGATTTCCTTTTACCAATTTAATTACTTTTTGAATTAAAGTAGAAAAAATTTGTATGTTAGTGAGATTAATACTAAATTATAAATTTCAATTCAAAAATTAGCTCATACCAATTATTATAGATTTTTAACATTAAAAGAACTTTTTTATTTTTAAATTATTTTTTATTTATTAATTTTTATAGTCATTTTTAATTTAAATACAAATTTTGATAACAAAAAAAAGTATATTGTCAGTCTTTTAAAAAAACTAGAAAGCATGACGGGTGATGCACATGTACAAATATATTTTTAGAAGTAAATATATCATTTATGTTAAGTTCATAATATTATTCATATTTTTTTTAATTGAACCATTAGTATTATACAATTATATTTCAAACAAATTAATAGTAATTATTTAAATTGATAAGGAAACTAGTCAATTATATTATTTGTAATTCACTTTCTAAATTTAATTGGTACTATTGAATAAAAATCTATTCCCCAAAATTGAAATTTTATATTTTGTATATCCACTAATGAATATTTCATTATTATGCATGTATCAAACCAATTAATATGAAAATATAAAATAATGATATTCAAAAACTTAATATTAAAATAAAAATAATTAGTCAAAGATCCTTATCTTGGATAGTAGAAATTTCAATTTAATAAAATAAATTGATCAATTTTATTTGTAGGTTTTATTATGCCAATTTCTATTGTTTAATTTTGTTTTATTGTTTGTTACATTTTGTATGTGTGTGTTGTATGTTTTCTTATACTACTATATTTGAATGTCATCTATTTTTAATTTATTGACACTATTACAAACTAATTATTTATTGACTGTTGTTATAAAACTATAATCAAATTGGACCATAGTACCAATATTTGTATTGTAAGATCCTTTAATGTATGTTAATCATATTTTAGTATCAACTTTTTTATATTGTTAAAACATTATTTACATGCTTTATTAGCTTCTAAATTTTGAAATATTATTGTATAAAATGTTATTTTCACTTTATAAAATAAACAATAGGTGTAAAAGTAAAACATTCAAAATTATCTAATACTAAAAAATTCAAGTGCTAAAAGATTCACTCAATAGTTGAATTTTCATAAGCAATTTCAATTTAATAATATTCTATTCATATATCAATTTTTATTCTTTTTAGTACTCATGCTTTTTAAACTTTTAAGTTAGTTTTATAAATTTATTACTTGAACAATATACTAATCTCATTGGCTTATTTATTTATCATCTTTTTTTTCCTAATTTCAACATAATTAACTCAGTTTTTATTTATTATTTTATTGTACTGAGGTTATTCTCAAAATTTATTAATTTTTTTAATATAAAAATTTAATTATACTAATGTGTTAGTATATAATTATTTTAAAATTTTATACTTTTAATTGTTATTTTTTAAGGTTTACTCACCATTTGACTTTTCTTATTTTATAAGGGTAATAGCATTTTTCGGTCTGTAACTTAGGTCCTTTCCATTTTAATTTGGTCCATTGATTTTGAGAATCTCACTTTCGGTCCCATAAATATTAAAATGTAGCAATTTTGGTACCATAACACCTTTCACTCTGGATGTTCAAAAGAAAATGGCATGTGGGCGTTAAGTGTATAATAATACAAGAGGACCAAATGTTACAACTTTTATGCACCTTTTAAAGCATAAAAATAGTTATATATGTCTCGTTAGGACCTACAATTATGTTAGTTAATTTACTGCTCCAGTTTTATCTTAAATTATTTATTATATTACTATTTATACTCTTATTCAATGTCAACGTCTTGGGGGTGGAGGGGAGAGGGATATGGTATTTTTAGCCTATTAATATAAAATCAATTAGTTAGCTCTTTTTTAAATTTCCAATAGCACATCTAATTTAATCAGGTTGATAATTTATATTTGTAATTAAATTTTGATACTTCTCCGTTATTACATTTTAGAAGAAATTCCATTTTAATAAAATTGATCAATTTTTATTTGTAGATTTTATTGTGTCTCTTTGCTATTAGTTGATTTTGCTATATTATGTTTATGTATGTAATATGTTTTCTTTTACTATATTTTGAATGTCATTGATTCTTAATTTATTGACACTAAATGATTATGACTAATTATTTATTGACTATTTTGATAAAAATATAATTTAATTGGACAATTTTACCAATATTTTTTATTGTAAGATCCTAATGTTAATTATATTTCAATATCAACTTTTAAATATGGTTAAAGTATTATTTACATGCTCTATTACCTTCTAAATTTTGAAATATTATTGTATAAAATTTTATTTTTTGCCTTTATATTGAAATTTTTAATTCTATATATTTTTAGTTTAACTTCTTAATCTTATTTTCATATGCACGGATTGGTATAATTTATTTCTTATTCAATAATATATTATGTTACAACTTAATTCTTTATGTCACATTTGTTGTTCTAATACTTATTCTATCAATTAATACAAAAAAAAATAATAGATGTAAAAGTAAAGCATTCAAGATTATCTAATACTAAAAAGATCAAGTACTAAGATATTCACTCAATAGTTGAATTTTCACAAGCAATTTCAATTTAATAATATCATATCCATATATCAAGTTTAATTTATAATTAAATTTTGATATTTATGGTTATTATGTATATATATAAGTTTAGATTAGTATTTTATATATTATTCATGTGTAGTTTATTTTAAATTTTAATGTATCATGGTAAATTAAAACTTTTTTTAATATAATTAAGATTTCTTCTAGCAAAGTAATTGTGTTGAAATATTATTTGACATATTAATTTTTTTAGTTGAATATGTTATTCATTCTCTAAGTAGTTTAGAGCAATTAAAACTCTTAAACATTTTTGTTATAGAATGTTATTTTTTCTATAACTAATTTTATAATATAATTTTCTGTGAATATTATTAAAATTTAATGCTTGACAGGTCTGTGTACTTGGGCTCATTCATGATTCACGATTAAAAGTGGGTTATTAAAATTCTGTGTAATTGGATTCATTCATGATTCACAATTTCGATTTTTAATCCTAAATTGTTAAAAATTTCAAAATCTGTAATATAATAATTAATAATATTTAAATGTGGGTATATTTGTTATTTCACAATAGGGAACAAACAATTTGAGTACTCACACATTTATATAGAGTATAAATATAAATTAAACTAATTTTTTTTATATTAAGAAGGGACTAGTAACTAATTAAAGATTCAAAGCAATAATTTTTTTTTTTCCTTTTGGTATCTTTTAAATATTTATAAAGCATAAATTTACGACGGCTGATTTTATAAAGTTTCTTTAAAATGGTGAGACTCTTCATTTCTGTTGTGATTTTGAACTATTTCCATTTCTTGTTTGAATTCTCTGCACAGAAGAAGCTCATGGGTGGAAAGCTGGCTGCTTCTGCTATTCATCTGATTCGTAGAGGAATTACTGCAAACAAATTGGGTACTTCTTTCTCTCCCATTTCTTTCTTTTCTTCGAATTTTCATAGTCTCTGTCAGAAAGATGGACCCTTTTCACCTAAGCCGAGATTAGATTTCAGTTGTATTCATGAAGTAGATGATGCGCTTTTCTTGTTTCGTGAAATGGTAAGAATGCGCCCAAACCCTTCTGTTGTTGATTTTAATAAACTATTGACAACTATTGTCAAGATGAAACAGCACTCTATTGCCCTTAATGTATTCGACGAAATGCGTCAACTGGGTATCCCTGTCGACCAGTGCACAATGAATATTGCAATTAATTGCTATTGCCTTCTCAATCGAGTAGACTTAGGATTGGCTATCTTGGGCAGCTTCTTCAAGCGCGGTTTCGACCCAAATGTCACTACTTTCAACACACTTATAAAAGGGCTCTTTTTAGTTGATAAGGTCATGGAGGCAGAAAAATTATTCAAAAAGTTGTTAACTCTGAAACTGTGTGAGCCTGATGAAGTTACGTTTCTTACTGTGATAAATGGACTGTGCAAAGCTGGACACACTCTCACTGCATATGATTTGCTTGGATTATTTGAGAAGACAAGCTTCAAGCTCAGTGTTAAAACTTATAACACTGTAATTAATAGTTTGACCAAGGATCGAATGGTTGATGATGCGCTCCAACTCTTAGCCAAAATGACTGAAAAAGGAATTTCACCCAACACTGTCACATATAATTCTATACTTCAAGGCTTGTGCAATTTCGGTAGATGGAAAGACGCAAAAGACTTAATTAGTGAAATGGTGGATCACAAGATATCTCTAGATGTGATTACTTTCAGTATATTGGTGGATGCATTTTGCAAGGAAGGAAAGGTGAAAGAGGCTGAGGATGTAATGGAAATTATGATGCAAAGACACATGTATCCAGATGTTGTCACGTACAATGCTCTGATAGATGGATACTGCTTGGTTGGGCAAATTGATAAAGCAAGACAAGTATTTGACTCCATGCCAGGTAGGGGCTTGAAGCCTTGTATCATCAGCTATAATAGCTTGATCAATGGATATTGCAAGAAGGGAAAGGTAGAGGAAGCTTGGCACCTTTTCCTCGAAGTTCCTCATAAAGGATTAGATTATGATGTAGTTACCTATAACACCATTCTACAAGGATTATTTTGTGCAGGTAGATGTGCTGATGGATTGAAGCTTTTCAAAGATATGCAAGCTCAACAACTAATTCCCGATTTAGTGACTTACAATACCTTGTTGAATGGCTTGTGCATGAACAAGCAGATTGCTGAAGCATTTTCATTCCTACCCATAATGGAAGACCAAGGTGTTAATCCTAATATAATCACATACGGAATACTCATCCATGGATTGTGCAAGGATGGAAAACTTGATATTGCAAGAGATCTTTTCAATAGCCTTCCTTCAAAAGGTTTGCAACCCAACGTTCAAATATATACAAGCATTATTGGTTCACTTTGTCAAGAAGGACTTGTAGAGGAGGCAAAATGTTTGCTTATAGAAATGGAAAAAAGTGGTTGTGCACCTAATACTATGACATACGAAGTGTTAATCAAGGGTTTGCTTAAAAGGAATGAGCTTTCCGAGGCGAAGACGTTCTTGGATGAAATGTGTAGACGAGGACTCTCACTTAATCCTATTGAAGCAATGAATATAGATCTTCGAGTTGCTCGTTAGAAAGTGTTGCTTGTCATTGCTTGTTATACTATCTTTTTCTCTCTGGAAGTGTAAAATGACAGACTTTCTGGATCTCAAACTGCTGATGAGTGCTAATTCATGATGTATGCTATACATAATATGTTCTAAATAATTGAAGGGATTGTGCAAACTTCTTTCCTACTTTTTTTAAGGTCTTTTTGTTCATCATTTTACAGCCATTTTCCTACTATTTTAAGGTATCTTTTCTCATGTCTGTAAGATCTCTGCATTTTCTTGGAAGTTGAGATTATGAACAAGTGTTTGCCAGTCTTGTGTTGTCCTTCAAATTTTCTCAAATAAACAACTGTTGACATGATATTTTTCAATTTTGTTCTTCCATGCAAATAAAGTTGTTTTTTGATCAGTGTGCTGCTACTCCATGAGATACTTGGGAGGAATGTTGTGTGCAGTGAGTGTTTGTGGGATATGGAGGCTAAAGAGAATAGCCAAATTTTGGTTTTACTTTCTATAATTCCCCAAAATCTTAAATCTTTCTCACCTATCATCTATTCTATATCTATACATTGTTATAATGCATTTATAGCAGTTTTTTTTTAAATAAGAATATGAAACAATTAAAATAATTGGACATATCGAATTATTAGTTAAAAATATATCGTAAATTAAAAAACCAAATGATTGGAATATCAAAATTCAAAAGAAACGTAATCATTAAATGTAACTATAAATATATTCAGAAACAAATCCCCTAAAAGCGATTATTCAGTACATGTGGATATATAAAATCGATCATGTACAAATGTCTAAATTTAACTAACAAATAAGTTTGTGTCTCATAATAAATAGGAAAAATTGCATAAAATCCTCATGTGTTGTAGAAATTCAACTAAAAACTCCCTATATTAAAAATATAAGCAAAAAAATCTTTGTTTTTTGAAATCTTGCACACGCTCCCTTGTCGTTTGTTTTACTAAGCGGTGTTAATATTTTTTATGATTTTCGGTTATACCCTTATATGTTATAAATTATTATTATTATAAAGACCGTCGGATTTTCTTTGATCGCATTTGGACTGTATGGATCTAATCAAATTTTAGTAGCAATTGATCCTCAACAGTTAAGATGAATGGTCGAGATTAAAATATATTTACATTTATATTTACATTTATATATAAAACAAAAAAAATGTTTTTATCATAAAATTATAGTACATAGATACAAGTATAATATATATATATATATGAACTACATATATATCTTATATATATACACATATGCCGGTGGAGGGTCATTGCTCCACCTCCACCGACTATCAATGTCTAGGCTACGACCCCCGTCACAGCCCAGAGCTGGGTCGGTGACGGGCGTGGTCGCCCAAGATGTCGCAGGCCAGATTTGGGCGGGGACATCATGCCCAAATCTGGGTGGGCGACAACAACCATCGCCGCCCAAATTGATCAGAGGCAAAGGTGGTAGGGATACGGGGAGGCAGAGTTGGAGCCCGAGGTGAAGGCTTGGAGGTGGGGGGAGAGACTTGGGGAAGATGATTTTTTTAAGTATTTTTTATTTTTATTTTGTTGTATTTTTTAATTTTGAAAGTTTAATACAATGAATTAAATTAATTATGTATTTTTATGTTTAAATATAATAATAAAAATATCAAAATTTATTTACTATAGTTTATATAAATAATATAATTTGAAAATACATTCAACACAAAATCAAATTAATTAATAATATTAAGAAATAAAATTATGTATTTTTATTTTTAAAACTTATACATATTAAAATAATCCTAAAAAATTGATATTTTTATATATAAAATATAATAACAATTTAATTGATGTAATATTATTTTTTATAATTATTGATGAATACTAATTGTTTTTATCTTTTTCTATTGAAATATAAAAAGTTAAAGAATTAACCAAAAGAAAATAAAGAGGGGATAATTGCATAAGATAGGGGCAATTTTATTTATTCAAAGAGGTCAAAGGCTGAAAATAGGTCAAAACTTATTTCACTCGCATTTATAGCGTGTGTAAGCCACTCTCCATTCTTTTTAACGAAGAGGATTTTTTTTCAGGGTTTATAATTATACCGGGTTTTTTTTATTGGCTATTTAATTAACACGGGTAAGTTTTTACCAATTTTTCAAATAAATATAAAGATAAAAAAGGGAAAATTGCATTAAACCCATCTGTATTATGAAAATTCAGCTAAAAACTACTTGTGTTAAAAATATAAGCAACCCCCCCCCCCTGCCACGTATTTTTGAAATCTTGCACACGCTCCTCTTGCCGTTTGTTTGACTTAATGGCTTAATTTTGTATGTGATTTCCTTTTATACCCTTACATACAATAAATTATTGTTATTATAAGGACCATTGGATCTTTTATGATCGTATTAGAATTGTCGAATCTAATTAAGTTTTAATAGCCTTTAGTCTTCAAGAGATGAACGGTCTGTCCAGATTTCATGCATTTTAAAAATACATTTTACATTTTATATATATGTTATAAAAAATTATCATAAAATTATAATATTTACATACAAGTATAATACATATATGGACTGTATATATCGTGTATATATATATATGCCGTGGAGGGCCGCCGCTCCACCTCCACTAGCCGTCACTGTCTAGGCGACGACGCCCGTCGCCGCCTAGATTTGGGTTCGCAACGAGCGTCGTCGCAAATTTGGGTGAGTGACAAATGCCCATCGCGTAAGAGGGAGGGGCTAGGAGAAGTAGATACAAGAAAGCGACGCGGATCAGGCAGAGGCGGTGATGAGGCGGAGGTTGCAAGGTGGAAGCAAAGCAGTGGGTGGGGGGGGGGGGGTAATTTTCATATATAAAATATGTATAATAATTTAATTTGATATAATAATATTTTTTACATATAAATATGAATGAATATAATTATTTAGTATTTATCATCTTTTTTTAATAAAATATGAAAAAGGTAAAGAATTAATCAAAAGAAATAAAGAGAAGAAATCATTGCACATGACAGGGTAAATTTTGTCCATTCAAAAAGGTCAAAAGGTTGAAAATAGGTCAAAATATTATTCCACTCATATATCTAACGAGTGTAGGCCACTCTCCATTTTTTTTTAACGAAGAGGGATTTTTTTGCAGGATTTATAGGGGGATTTTTTTCTGCTATTTAATTAACAAAAATAAATTTTTAAAATTTTTCATATACTATAGGAGGTGTTATGCAATTATCCCTAAAAAAAGCAGAAAAAAATTAAAGAGATAAATATAAAAAGGTAAGATGCATTTGTCCTACTTTTGATGTTTTCAAACGCTCCTTGGACCGAAAATCCAAGTGAGGAAAGAAACAATAAAACATATATTTTCTTCTCAAAATATATTAATATTATCCATTTGAAGGGTATGACAGAAACCTATAAACGTGTGGCCCATACAAGAAAAAAAGAATATAAAAATAATTATTATATCCAAAATACAAATATATATATATAAAAGTTTTATGCGCATTTAATTTTTTATTCCTTTAAACAAATATAAAAATAGTTTCTTCTCTTTAAATTGCAAATGAAAATTTAAATATTTATCAGCATTTTTGTAGGGCACCATAGGAACATTATTAGTCCAACAAAACATAAAATATTAGAATAAAAAAGACAAGTATTATATAAAGATTAACAGTTTGAATCAATAAGAATTAATATATATAAAGCAAGGGTAAATGTCAAGCAAACTGTTAGGAACACAGCGCCAGGATACAGATCTCGAATTTTTCAACCTTTCAACTATTACAGAGAATAGACGGATTCAAGAACCCTTAATACAGACCAACAACTTAAAGTAAACAGAAACAGAAATAGATCAAATATATATATACATATATATATATAACCCTGAGATCAAACATTAGGATCACAGAGTGAATCGAAGGCTCAGGGAGCCTGTTCCTGGCACGACCCAAGACCCACCAAGGCCAGAGGCCGGCAACCCAATCTCACGGTTGCAAGGCTGGAACACAATAGCCACACAGGCTTTAGACACAGAACCACAAAGGTTCGGCCACAAAGGCTTTAGACACGGAACCACAGAAGTTTGGCCACAAAGGCTGTTAGGGGTTAACCACAAAGGTTCAGTTCACAGAGAACAATCAGAGTAGAAGAATAGGGGAGAAGGGGATCAAGACTTAGTGCATAACAAGGAAGGAGCCCAGGGCTTTTATAGTGAATCGCCATTAACGGCGGCGGAGGAGAACAAGGAGCCATTTCAGAGAAAGATATGAGATAGACAACTGTTGGAGAGGAACGAGGCTGAAATGAATGGGTGGCACAGATTGAAGAGAAGACCCCTTAGGATTTTGGCTATTTAAGTAGAGGCGGGTCAGGGTTACAAACCGGGTAGGGCTAAGGAATGGACCGGGTCAGCAAGTGGGCTAAAAACAAGTGTGAGCTTGAGAAGAGTCTTCCATCAAGATGAGACCAAGTAGGGCCAACTGGGTTTGGGCCATAATTTCACACAAACATATATCTATGTGTATAGTATTGTCTCTATGCAATGGCTCAACATTCATAACATGGTCTAAGAATAGACAAGAATAAAACAATGTAATGATGATGAAAAGAAGCATAAATATTTTTCACTACGTAAATATGCTGACAAAAATATATTACTATTACCATTAAAAGCATTTTAAAATTAGCTAATGAATTTATTTACTTTAATAATTATTTTAATCTTCTATTGCAAAGATAAAATATTAAATAATTCATTGAACTTTTCTATGATACTCTATATAAATTTAATATATATCTTAAACAAAGATTTATGCTTTACACGTAGTGCGCGTATATTTTACCAGTACACATAAATGTATGTATATTTTTTTATGAACTATATACATACATGTATATACGATTAATGGGTCCGGAATTGGATTGGCCCGTATTGGGACAACAAGAAAGTTGACGTAGGCCTGTCATTGGGTCAAATTTACCCATGCCTAGACCCATAATAACATGTCCAAGTCCGCACTTTTAGATCAACCCCAAACCCATTTAATTAAAACGATTAGGTCTGGGTTGGGTAATATACCCATTTTTAAAATTCTTATATGTTAAGAGAAAAGAATTATAAATAACATATTTACGTTAATACCTTTTATAATATTACACATACACCCACTATGATTCAGGGTGAAATAATCATTCCATAATTTAATTTATGAAGTTATTTTTATATTTTTTGTGAAAGACCAAAAGAAAATAAAAATGCATATTTTTAATATTTATATTAACACTCTCTATAGTATCAAAATATTACATATATTCTCTTACACCGTATTTTTTTTTTAAAAGAAAAAAGAAAAAATATTCTTAATTTGATAACTTGATTTTCTCTTTGAAATGTTTTTAATTTGATAACTTGATTTTTAATCAGCCGAAACAAATTACATTATTACTCATTTGTGTAAAAAATGTAAGAAACCTCTCTCTACGCATTTTTGTCATAAAATTTAGAAAATTTGAAAAAATAATTTAATTTGCATAAGGGCATTTTGATCAATTCACCCATAAAAGTTAATGGAAATGGGTTATTGATTAGACGGTTACAAACCTCAGGAGGGTATTTGTAATCTCCAAAATAATGAGAAAGTATCCGTAATTATGTCAAACCTCAGGAGAGGTCATTGTAATTCACCCAATTTTTATTTAGGGTTAATTACACTTACACCCCCTCTGAGAATGTATAATTACACTTTCCCCCAAAAACGTTTTGAAATTACACTTACACCCCCTTCGAAAATTCTCTGTTTACACCTGACCCCCATTCGTTAGAGTTTGCACGAAAAATATTCACGTCAACAAAAATAATTAAACAAATTTTTAATTTTTCCCATCATTTAATATTCTCATGTATATTTTTGTACTTATAAGAGGATAAGTGTAACGTATATGTATGGAGTGAGGCCAATATTATTATATTTTTTCCTTATAAGTACAAAATTATTGCACGAGAATGTTAAATGAGAGGTAAAATTGAAAATTTATGTAATTATTTTTGTTGAAATGAACATTCTCCACCCAAACTTTAACGAATGAAGATAAGGTGTAAATAAAGAATTTTTAGAGGGGGTGTAAATGTAATTTCAAAACTTCTTTGGGGAAAAGTGTAATTATGCATTTTCAGAGGGGGTCTAAATGTAATTAACCCTTTTATTTAACCTTTTCTACAACACCCACATGAGTGAACCAACCATAGTTCAATTTTAATTTGTGGACTCAGAGATAAAACAGTGAACTGATGAGCGATGGCAACTAGGACCATAAATTATTCAAATAGAGTTCAATACATCATTGTTCAAGTTTGTTTGAGTTATTTTCGAGCTTCAATAATTACATTTGAATTTGATTTGATTATTGATCTAATCAAGCTCAAACGAGTCTCAGAGGGTGTTTGGCTAAGCTTTTTTAAAACATCTTGTAAGCTCCTACATCTTATAAGATGTTTTAGGAGCTTATAAGATATTTGATCATATTTCAAAAATAAGCTCTTAAAGTGTTTGGGTAAAATAAGATGTTAAAGCTTATAAGATGTTTTCACATCTTATAAGATATTAGGGTGTTTGGCATAATAAGGTCTTTTTATTGATAAAATGACAAAAAAGGACGTGATATTATTAGAATCAAATAAATTGTTATTTTTGTTGACATATTTTATTTTTAAATATTTTCAAAATAATTTCATAAATAGTACACATTAGTTTAACTTTAAATAAAAATTTATTAGATAATTTTTTTACAAAAATAAAAAAATGGCAGATTATGACCTAAATTTTGAATAAAAATAATATATATGTACATTCATGCTAGTTGAATATTAATATAGATATATATATATATTTTCTCTTGATGCAGTGACTATTTCTAATTGTATAACTTATAATATTTTGAATTTATATTCTTTCAGTAAATATAATATCATAGCAATCTTATTTTTGTTTAGCTATAATAATTTATTATTTAATAATGAAGCATTTTTTTTAAATACAAAAGAAATTAATAACAATAAAGAATTTTAAATCCAAGAGAGAGAGAGAATTTGTGTGTGTGTGTGTGTGTGTGTGTGTGTGAGAGAGAGAGAGAGAGAGAGAGAGAGAGAGAGTACTGTGTGTGTACAGTGTGCGTGTGTGTGTGGAGAGAGAGAGAGAGAGAGTTTGTGTGTATGTAGAGAGTGTGTGTGTGTGGTGAATGATGTATTTTTGTCATATAACATATTAATCTTATAGAACTTATAAGATCTTTTGAAAAAAGTTAGAAATGTTAACTGTTTTTTAAAGAGCTTATAAGATCCAAAACATCTTATTTTGAGATCGTATAAGCTCTTTAACAAAAATTTTGCCAAACAAATTTTTGGAGATTATAAGCTCCCAAACATCTTATAAGATGTTTTGAGGAACTTATTGAAAGCCTGTGAAAGGCGTGTGGATCGTCCCGGGAAATAGCGCGAGTACGGAAGCGCGGTATAAATTTCAATAACAGAATTTAAACATGCTTTATACGTAAAATAAAAAACACGTTCAAGGGGTGTGCCCTTGAAGTTCCCGAGTGTTCGGTATATCTCATGAATTAAACTACATACAAGCAATCATGGAGGACATAGAATTTGAAAATAAAAGAAGAGACGAAAATGTAAAAAGGGAATTACTGGTTCGTCGTTTTCCTCTTCTAACCGGTACTCGCGTTGTTCCCCGATTTGCACCAAAATCTCGTCTGTGAGATTCTCTAAATCGTGACATGCAATCCGCCCACGTATCTTGCACGTCGTGCTAGCGAACGAACAAGTATTTATTTAGAGAGGACGGATCATATCACACGTTATTGCTTAACGGGATTAATCCTCCTTTTGTTCAATTGTCAACACAAAAGAACAATGAGAATTCTTGGAGAGAATGAGAGAGAGAGAGGCCGACGAGATTAGAGGGAGAGGGGCACACGAGTTTCAGTGTGTGTGTGTGTGTGTGTGAGGATTCATCATCTCACTTACGGTGAGGGGCTAGGACTATATATAGAGGAGGAGTTTAATCCTCTTCAAACTCCAACTCTAATGAAGACTAATTCGACTAGGATTTTGACCTAGTCAAAATCCTAGTCAAATTAATCCTAGCCATCCATCTCTCATTTTAATCTCAACCATTAATTTAATTTAATGGAATATTTAAAACCTATTTAAATATTCCAAGGGCAATAAATAAATATAAATATTTATTCTAGATCCATTAAATTAATTTTCTAATAAATCTAATTTATTATATTAATCCCTTTTATCTAATAAAAGGAATTAAATCTTTCCAAGAAAATTAAGGACCCGATTAAATCCAATTTAATCATTCCATTTCTCCAAATATTTAATTCTAAATTAAATACTTAATGTGAGCAGATTGTGTGTGACTCTTTAGGTTCACCTTTCAACTAGACTTGGTCGAATTCCTAGAATCCGCCCGTTACCATGGGTGGCCATCTAGCAACGGTCCATGGTACTAGAGACTAGGTGAATATACGGGGATGAACAATTAGGCTCTAACAGTAGACTTGTCCTTCCGTCTATGGTCTCACCACTTAGGGTCTAGGGCACGGAAAATGTAGGTACCCATTTTGGACCTAAGTATCGGTCTGTCCTTACTAAACGCCGCAAAGGAAACCTTTTGTTTTGTTTAGTTACTGTGGCCACAGATTTTAGGGACAAGACACAGAGCATATGTGAGACTCAACTGTCAATGCCTTTTGACAGGAGACAGATCCTTTCTTGGAAACTACTGTCACTCTGTACACCGGAGCTGCACTAGACATAGCTTATGACTACTCAAGTGTTTCTTGGCAATCTCTCACCATATCTAAGATACAGCCCTGATATATAGGTAAACTCAGCAGTTCCTCAAGTCAAAGGACTTGATATGTACTGTTGGAACCGGGAACACACGTTATACCTAGCCTACCCTACTCAAGGTCCTCCGTAAGACGGTTCTCGCGAGTCACCTCAGTCAGCTGCTCTCTAGCAGGCTAACCCACTAACACTGCTTAGACGACCTTCGTCACCTGTCGATAAAATACGACATCAGATGCTTAGTGCAAGTCTCAAGGGGAATCTCGATACACATTTTCGAGATTCTTGACTTGGAGATTTCCGGACTGATTCGGCGGGACTGATTTCATGGACCTACCTCCAAGCGTAGTCCCAGTTCCCGAAATACGTTTTCAGTCCGTGGGCTTTGTTTGCGTAGTGAACAGATATGTAATGCAGATAAAGTGAACACAAACAAAGTAATGCCAAATGAATTTCACTTCTTTATTCATTAATAATTTATCAAATCCCTGAAATTGTCTAGACATAGGTTACATTTTGCCTTCCAAGATTGGCTACATGGTCACCTATTCTAATAATCTCCCCCTTTACCTTAAAGCCAATCGCCCATATGTCTAATCCCCATCTTCTCAAGATGTTGCGTATGAGCGCTCTGCGACATAGGCTTTGTCAGCGGATCTACTGTGTTGTCTGCTGAGTTGACTCGGTCCATCCAAACGTCACCTCTTCCTACCATTTCTCTTAGAAGATGGTAGCATCTAAGAATGTGTTTGGAACGGTGATGAGATTTTGGTTCCTTTGCTTGTGCTATTGCACTGTTGTTATCACAAAAGATGACAACGGGCTCGGGGATGCTAGGCACCACACCCAACTCTTGGATGTAGTTTCTCATCCAGACGGCTTCCTTGGCAGCTTCTGAAGCTGCTATGTATTCGGCCTTAGTGGTGGAGTCAGCAGTGGTTGCTTGCTTGGAACTTTTCCAAGCCACTGCTCCTCCATTGAGCCTGAGTACGTAACCCGATTGAGACTTGGCATCATCGTCATCAGACTGGAAGCTAGCGTCGCTAAAACCTTCCAGGATCAGTTCTCCATTGCCATAGACTAAGAACATTTTCTTAGTCCTCCTCAGGTACTTAAGGATGCCCTTAACAACATTCCAATGTGCCTCTCATGCATAAGACTGATATCTGCTTGTCACGCTCAAAGCGTAAGCAATATCAGGTCTGGTGCAGTGGTCTGCATATTGGATGCTTCCTACGGCAGAAGCATAGGGGATGACTTTCATCCTTTCAAGTTCCTCATCAGTCTGCGGGGACTGTTTCTTGGATAACTTGATCCCATGGCTCATGGGAAGGAATCCTCGTTTGGAGTTGTCCATCCGATATCTCTTTAGTACTTTCTCCATATACGAGTTTTGGGTGAGCCCTAACATCCTTTTTGATCTGTCCCTGACAATCTGGATGCCTAGGATGTAGAAGGCTTCACCCAAGTCCTCATGAAAAATTGGGTTGATAACCATGCTTTTGTGTCACCCAACATTCTAACATCATTACCTATGAGTAGAATGTCATCCACCTAAAGCACTAGGAACACTATAGAGCTCCCACGGACCTTCTTGTACACACAAGGGTCGGATTCATTTTTTATGAAGTCATAACCCCGCATTACTTCATCAAAGCGAATGTTCCAACTTCGGAATGCTTGTTTGAGGCCATAGATGGACTTATGGAGACGACAGACCTTCTGTTCTTCTCCAGTGACTGTGAAACCCTTCGGCTGATCCATGTAGATCTCTTCCTCAACGAAACCATTGAGAAAGGTCGTTTTCACGTCTATCTACCATATCTCATAGTCATACCATGCTGCTATGGCGAGCAGGATCCGAATGGATTTAGTCATGGCTACCGGCGAGTAGGTGTCCTCAAAATCGATCCTGGGTCGTTGAGTGTACCCTTTAGCTACTAGCCTAGCCTTAAAAGTTGTGACTTCTCCATCAACGCCAAGTTTGCGCTTGTAGACCCACTTACAGCCAACTGGCTTAACACCTTTCGGTGGGTATACAAGTCTCCAGACTTGGTTCTCGCTCATAGAGTCCATTTCGATTTTCATGGCCTCAAGCCATTTCCCGGAGTCGATGTCAGACATCGCTTCTCCGTATGTCTTAGGATCGTTATCCAGTAGACCGTTCGTATTTAGAAAGCCACATCTCACTGGAGGCCTGGACTTTCTAGTTGACCTACGGAGAACGGGAACGTCAGTGGTGACTGTGGGCGCTAACTGTATTGGAGCTGGCGGTTCAGGTACCGGGGCTGGCTCTTCCCGAGGTTGTCCCTCATGCCTAGCGTGCTGGACTTCTCGAGGTCGATCAGCCCTTCAGGTATCTATCCTGAATCCTCTAAGTGAGGAATCCGCGGCTACCTCTGATGACTGGTTTCCATCACTTGATTCCTCAAGGATCAGTTCATCAGGTTGGATATCCTCTGGAAAGCCTTGTTCCAAGAACACTGCGTTCCTTGAAACAAATACCTTTTGTTCCAAGGGGTCATAAAAGTAATAACCTGCACTTTCTTTAGGGTATCCAACGAACCTGCATAAGCTAGACCTGGATTCTATCTTATCTCCCACTAACCTCTTGACGTATGCGGCGCTACCCCACACTTTCAAGTAGTTGTAGGACGCAGGCTTGCCGTGCCATACTTCATATGGCGTTTGGGTCAATACACTGGTTGGCGCCAAATTTAACAATTTGGCCGCCGTTTCCAATGCATAGCCTCAAAAGGACAAGGGCAATTTGGTAAAACTCATCATGGATCGAACCATGTCCAACAGGGTTCGATTCCTCTTTTTAGAGACACCATTCATTTGTGGTGTCCCGGGAGGTGTCCATTCAGATATTATACCATTTTTTTAGATAATTAAGGAACTCGGTACTAAGGTATTCTCTGCGTCGATCTGACCGTAGGACTTTAATTTTGCAGTTGGTTTGGTTCTCTACTTCAAGTCTGAATTCTTTAAACCTCTCAGGAGCTTCAGACTTGTACCTCATTAGGTAAACATAGCCATACCGTGAATGATCATCGGTAAAGGTTATGAAATAGGAGAACCCACCTCGGGCCTGCATCCTTAGTGGTCCACATACGTCTGTATGGACCAAGTCCAACAGATCTGTGGCAAGCCTGCTGTGTCCTGCAAAGGGCTTCTTGGTCATTTTTCCTCTTAGACAGGATTCACAAGTTGGTAGCTCACTCAAGTGCCCTACCTGTAGGTTCTTTGAGTCTACCAATCTTTTCATCATGTCTTGGGATATGTGACCTAGCCTAGCATGCCACAATCGTGCGTTCCCGTTATTATCTATTTTACGTTTGTGTTGAGCGTTAAGAACGAAGTTCGTTTGTTGCAAGATATAGAGCCCATTATTAAGTGTACCAAGTAGATGAGTAATTCCACACCTCATCAAATAAAAGCAATTTTTATTGATCATAAACTCATAACCACTATTGTCTAACAATGGAATGGAAATGATGTTTTTAATCATACTAGGTACATAATAAACTTGCTCTAATTCTATAGTAATATTATCACTAACTACTAGAGTGGCGGATCCTACTGCTTCTGCCGAGATGGCCTTGCCATTCCCAAGCTTCAAGATCATATCCCTGCTACCCAGTTTTCTGCTTCTTTTCAGCACCTGCAAATCATTGCAAATGTGAGCTCCACAGCCGGTATCTAATACTCAAGAGGCAGAATTAGTGACCATATTAACCTCAATCACAAATATACCTTGGTTCGAGAGGAGCTTGGGGCACTCCCTCTCCCAATGCCCTTTCTCACGGCAATTGATACATATGTCATATGCCCTCGACTGTTGCTTGGAGACAACCTTTCCCTTTCCTTTTCCTTTCCCCTCTTTGGCAATGGGAACACTTTTAGTGTTCGTAGCTGCTTTGACGGCTTTTCCCTTCCCTTTCTTCCTTTTCCAACGTTCGGCACCCTTGCCTTTCGTTTTAGAAGTTGAAGCACCTCCAAACAACACCGAAGGCGTAGACTTTTTGGTCGTTGCCTCGTAATGCACCAACATATTGATCAACTCATGAATGCCCTTCTGAAGTGCGTTCATGCTGTAGTTGACAATAAATTGGTCAAAGGAGGGTGAGAGAGACTGAAGGATCACATCTATGTACATCTCATTATCGAGGCCTGCCTTTAGGTCCTCGAGCTTTTCCACCAGGGTAAGCATTTTAACCCCGTGCTCTTGTACAGAGGATCCTTCTATCATTTTAGTTCCAAAGAACGCCTTAGTAGCGACATACCTAGTATGTCGGTCCGGGACTGCATAGCAATCCTTAAGGCGAGCCATAATGGAAGGGACATCGTCTAGCCTTTCATACTGCTTCTAAATCTCATTCGTCATCGAAGCAAGTATGACGTTACAGACCTTCCGGTTATCCTTATGCCAAGTCTCGAACGTCTCACGTTCGTCTGGCGTGGATCCTTCCGGTAAGGTCCTAGGGAGAGGCTCGTCCATGACGTAGCCTTGGTTCTCGTAATCTAGGACTATCCTGAGATTGCGCAACCAGTCGTTGTAATTGGTTCCATTGAATTTGTTGGTCTCAAGAATGGTTGATAAAGGGTTCTTAGACATTTTAAATCCACATTTAAAAAAACAGATTTCGCAATCAGCAGAATTTAAAAGACGATGGCTTGATAAATAATTAAATGCTTGGTCTTTAGTCATTTTATGCTCCCACTATTTATACGAAAACACGATACTCTCAAACGTTGTTTTCGGGAAACCCTTTCCTAGTGGGCTTGGGATCCACAGCAAATTTTCCCATACCCCGCTTTTACGATTCACATGGGGAAAATCCTATAGGAGGTATACCATACCATTCTCGTTCCACGAGATTCCCCAAATTATTGCCTCACCCTTTCACATGATCCCGAGAACTCCAAGCGAATCATGCTAATTGGGCGTTAGACCCGACCCAATCAACCGAGCCATAGACCCACTGCTACCTCCACGACTCGTGAGACAGGTAACAGTGGTCTACTTTTCGTTCATGACATAGTGCAGCTTCTTTTAAGTACGATAGTCGCGCCACGACTCGTGAGACCACGCTCTCGACCTAAAACAGCTTCCTCACTATGCCATGGACTGGAAGGCATGGACAAACTCCTAGAGTCCATGTCCATTTTGTCTAGGGTCTAATATTTGGACATTGGTCCAACCAATGTGAGAGTAGTAAATGACCGAGATCTCATAAATAAATATTAACACATTCATCCATAATGCGTAAATAGATAAATTGCATCCCATGGCAGTTATATGATAAATAAAACACCATTCATCCATCATAATAACCACATGCAAAATTAAAGCCTAGCACGCCCTTGTTGGATGATCACGAGCCCGAATCCTATGCGACCCACTGAGCCCGCAGTGGATCTATGGTCAATCTAGGGTTGGTCCTACACTATTACATCAATAGTAACCCAATCATCATTCTGATGGGCCTTGGTCTCTTTTTCTCTTTCATCTTCATGGAAACGCCTTGGATCCTCCAGTCTGGGCTCTCCATGTGGACCTTCCTTCTTCTCCACCAAATACATAAAATAAAACCTTACTCCTATTCTACTCTCATTACATATGAAAAATAGAAACCCCAGCGAAAACCTGGGGGGAGTACATAAGGAGGGAGAAAGAATGCCTTATTATTCCAAGGCAACTAGAAGGGGGAGAAGGAGAAAGCATAAAAGAGGCACACATGCCCAACATAAAATTAAACCATACATTCGGTCTAGGGCTCGTGATCATTCATTTCCATCCAACGCACATAATCACATGATCCAATCACATAAAATACATGCTAACATTACATGATTACCAATCACAATTATCCAAGATAAAATAAATGCGTTACGTATGAAAAATATGGCACAACCGTTGGCAATAATTTTCCCGTTTTAGGAAGACCCTTCCTCATTATTTCTAGGTAAATTATCCCCGGGGTTCCAAATCCAACATAACTTAACCTCCCAAAATAATGTCTTAGAAAATAAGCAAAATTAAACAAAACGAATTTTCAGAATTGATTAAAAAATTAAAAAAACTAAAAATAACGAGAAAACACTACGACGGCAACCGGCTGCTGCCGGTGCGCGCACGACAGCACGCCCAGGCTGTTGCCCCTGCGCGTGCGCAGGCGCTGCCTGACCGGGCGCGCGTCCGCTTGGTCGGCAGCAGACTGCTCGACCGCATGCCGGCAGGCTGCCGCGGGCACAGGCTCCTCTGCCCGCGCGCGCCAACCTGCCGGCTGCCAATCCTGCGCCTGCCCTGCACAGGCGCGCACGCGGCCCTTCCAGCACAGACTCCTCTGTCTGCGTGCGCGCGTGCCTGGAGGCCCCGCGTGTCCGGGCGTGCAAGAACCCTAGCCTGTTGGCCAGGCACGCGCGTGCAGGCTTCCCTGCTCGCTTGCGCGCGTGCCCGGCCACAGGCCAGCCCCTGTCGCTCGGTCGCGCCACCCGGCCAGCCTGAATGTGCAGCCATGCGTGCCTGGCGCAGGCGGCTGCGCGCAGGCTACCCCGCCTGCGCGCGTCCGCCTCGCCTGGGCGCACAGCTGCGCCCGGTCAGCCACCGGCTGGCCGCGTGCTGCGTTTCTCCGTTTCGTTCGTTTCTTGCCCCCGTTTCCCAAGAAAAACAGAAAAACCAACATACCAAGAAATCATACAAATTAAAAGCAAGAAAAACGACATGCTTTAATGATAAAAATATCAAGAAATAATTAAAAACATGCTATAACACTTTTTCATGCTTAAAACGCCCATAAAACCCTAGGCCTATCCACCGAACCGGACTTTGATACCACCGAAAGCCTGTGAAAGGCGTGTGGATCGTCCCGGGAAATAGCGCGAATGCGGAAGCGCGGTATAAAGTTAAATAACAGAATTTAAACATGCTTTATACGTAAAATAAAGAACACGTTCAAGGGGTGTGCCCTTGAAGTTCTCGGGTGTTCGGTGTATCTCATGAATTAAAATACATACAAGCAATGATGGAAGCCATAGGATTTGAAAATAAAAAGAAGAGACGAAAACATAAAAAGGGAATTACCGGTTCGTCGTTTTCCTCTTCTAACCAGTACTCGCGTTGTTCCCCGATTTGCACCAAAATCTCGTCTGTGAGATTCTCTAAATTGTGACACGCAATCCGCCCACGTATCTTGCACGTCATGCTAGCGAACGAACAAGTATTTATTTAGAGAGGACGGATCAATCACACGTTATTGCTTAACGGGATTAATCCTCCTTTTGTTCAATTGTCAACACAAAAGAACAATGAGAATTCTTGGAGAGAATGAGAGAGAGAGGCGGACGAGATTAGAGGGAGAGGGGCACACGAGTTTCAGTGTGTGTGTGTGTGTGTGTGTGTGTGAGGATTCATCATCTCACTTATGGTGAGGGGCTAGGACTATATATAGGGGAGGAGTTTAATCCTCTTCAAACTCCAACTCTAAAGAAGACTAATTTGACTAGGATTTTGACCTAGTCAAAGTAATGATTTGACCTAGTCAAAGTCCTAGTTAAAGTAATGATTTGACCTAATCAAATTAATCCTAGCCATCCATCTCTCATTTTAATCTCAACCATTAATTTAATTTAATGGAATATTTAAAACCTATTTAAATATTCCAAGGGCAATAAATAAATATAAATATTTATTCTAGGCCCATTAAATTAATTTTCTAATAAATCTAATTTATTAGATTAATCCCTTTTATCTAATAAAAGGAATTAACTCTTTCCAAGAAAAATAAGGACCCGATTGAATCCAATTTAATCATTCCATTTCTCTAAATATTTAATTCTAAATTAAATACTTAATGTGTGCGGATTGTGCGTGACTCTTTAGGTTCACCTTTCAGCTAGACTTGGCTGGATTCCTAGAATCCGCCCGTTACCATGGGTGGCCATCTAGCAACGGTTCATGGTACTAGAGACTAGGTGAATATACGGGGATGAACATTTAGGCTCTAACAGTACACTTGTCCTTCCGTCTACGGTCTCACCACTTAGGGTCTAGGGCACGGAAAATGCAGGTACCCATTTTGGACCTAAGTGTCGGTCTGTCCTTACTAAATGCCGCAAGGGAAACCTTCCCTTCTGTTCAGTTACTGTGGCCACAGATTTTAGGGACAAGACAGAGAGCATATGTGAGACTCAACTGTCAATGCCTTTTGACAGCAGACAGATCCTTTCTTGGAAACTACTATCACTCTGTACGCTGGAGCTGCACTAGACATGGCTTATGACTACTCAAGTGTTTCTTGGTAAACTTAGGTACAGCCCTGATATATAGGTTAACTCAGCAGTTCCTCAAGTCAAAGGACTTGATCTGTACCGTGGGAACCGGGAACACACGTCATACCTAGCCGACCCTACTCAAGTTCCTCCGTAAGACGGTTCCCGCGAGTCACCTCAGTCAGCTGCTCCCTAGCAGGCTAACCCACTAACACTGCTTAGACGACCTTCGTCACCCGTCGATGAAATACGACATCAGATGTTTAGTGCAAGTCTCCAAGGGAATCTCGGTACCCATTTTCAAGATTCATTGACTTGGAGATTTCCGGACTGATTCGGCGGGACTGATTTCATGGACCTACATCCAAGCGTAGTCCCAGTCCCCGAAATACGTTTTCAGTCCGTGGGCTTTGTTTGCGTAGTGAACAGATATGTAATGCAGATAAAGTGAACACAAACAAAGTAATGCTAAATGAATTTCACTTCTTTATTCAATAATAATTTATCAAATCCCTGAAATTGTCTAGACATAGGTTACATTTTGCCTGCCAAGATTGGCAACATGGTCACCTATTCTAACACCTATAAGCTTAGCCAAACACCCTCTTAATTGGATCAAACACGAGTTGAACTCGAGCAATTTGATACTTTTAAGTATATTTTGTTATTTGTGCACTAATCGAGTCAAGCTCAGGCCGAGCTCGAAAGTTTACCAAACAAAAAATTTTGTTCAAGTTTAATTTGTTAAGTTTAACAAATCAAATTCAAATGAGCTTTTATCGATCAATTTTAGTCGAGTATCAAATAGTTATGCATTTTTTCAGTAATGACAACTTCAAATATCAACAACATTTAGGTTTGGATAAATTGCACTTCACCCCTCAAAATTGAATTTTTGGAACCTTTCATTTGCTATATTATTGTTCGTCCGTATAATTATGGATGATTTTGTTATGTTGATTGTTTATATATTTGTATTATATAGATTTTAAGTCTTCAAAAATTTTATGTTATTATTGCTAGCAGTAATGCAATATTATTTGGAACAAACACGAGTCGAGCTCGAGCAATTTGATACTTTTAAGTATATTTTCTTATTTGTGCACTAATAGAGTCGAGCTCAGCCGAGCTTGAAAGTTTAACGACCAAAAATTTTTGTTCAAGTTTAATTTGTTAAGTTTAACAAATAAAATTCAAACAAGCTTTTATCGATCAATTTTAGTCGAGTATCGAATAGTTTATGCATGTTTTCAGTAATGACAACTTCAAATATCAACAACATTTAGGTTTGGATAAATTGCACTTCACCCCTCAAAAAATTGAATTTTTGGAAACTTTCATTTGCTATATTATTGTTCGTCCTTATAATTATGGATGATTTTGTTATGTTGATTGTTTATATATTTGTATTATATAGATTTTAAATCTTCAAAAATGTTATGTTATTATTGCAAGCAATAATGCAATATTATTATTAGGATGTGTGTAGTATTTATTAATACATTTTTTATGAGATTACTTCCTGTTTTATTACTATTCAAACTTTCACCTAAAAATGGAAATTTCTTGGTCGCCTGTCTATATACAGAGCTATTTGAATAAATTAAAAGAACGATAAAAAGAACCTCCACTTGGTAAAAAACCGTTACAAGAATATGAATTGTTCTTGTGTGTGACAACTAGAATTGAATAATTGTACTTTATTATATATAGCATATTGTATATTTGAAATATTTAAAAATTGAATCAATATTGATGACATATATATATATATATATGTGATGAGAAATTTTGGCCCAAAGACCCAACTCAGTTAGGCCCAATATCCTGGACGGCCTAAACACTGACCAAAATATGATGTCGGCCCATTCACTGGCTTTGACCCGACCCACACGGATCCTCTTATATACCGAGGTCTTGCCCTAACCCCCATTTCCTCTCCCTCTTCATTCTGATTCTCCAAATCTCGCCTCCTCTCTGGAACAGATCTTCTCTTCTCGTTTATAGATACTCTCTTCCCTTTTGCTATGATCCTATTACCTTCTACACCATTATCTTCCTTATACCGTCACATCTCTGCACCCTATAAAATGGCGATTTCTCGCCCTTACAGAAACAAGATAGACTCTACAACTCTTATACTCGTGGTTGCAAGGTCTTTCAGAGTTTTCTGAGATTGATCCTTCCTAAGTGGAAACACCCCCTTAAACCTCTGTGTGAGTGATTCCATTGAGAGATCCTGTGGTGTGACCTGTGGTGGTCGGACATATTTTGGTCTGTTTGGAGCAACCGGACAATTGAATGCCGACCTGTTGTGGTCGTGGTCTTCTCACTCCGGATCTGTGGCTATCTGAGCCTTTACTGGTGCTATTCGAACATTTACTTTAAACTGCTTTAATTTTTGTATTTACTGTTGATATCCTTAGATCTGTTCATTCATATTCCCTGGTTTGTAATTATAAGGGTGATAACACCCATCCTCCGCTGTAACGATTCGTTTGGTATATTTTGAGCTTCTGCTAAGTGGTGTCCACTCCTAAGTGGTATCAGAGCCAGTTTTAACCGGTTCTGGGTGGGGTATCGTGGTTCGGTAAAAACATCTCTAACTCTCAGTTACTATTTTACACTAATATTGTGCATCTGTTGGTTACACAGCTTAGTGCCTTGTTTCTGTTGATACTGTTAAGTATTTTTTGCTTAGTGCACCATTTTTTTCCCTCTGATCCCTCACTTGGCCGGGTCCCGTGAGACCATCGGGTATCTGGTTGAGGTTCAGAGGTGGTTTTTGGTTACTACTATTCCACCTTACATACCGGTTACTGTGTCTTGATACATATCTGATCTTGTGAGATATTTTGTGGTTTGCATATACTCTGTGAACTGCTCCCTTTTTTGGGATCTGACCATACTCAGTAATCTGTTAGTATATTGTTATTTGTTCATATGGTTGGTTATAACTTGCTTCCGTTTGATGGTAAATCTGATTTCTCTATATGGCAATAGAAAATGAAAGGCATACTAATACAACAAAAAGTCTTTAAAGTAATAGATGGTAGGTATCCTGATAATACCACTAAGGATAAGAAACTAGAAGATGATAAATATTGCATACTCCTCCATTATATTAAACTTGTCTGACTCAGTAATAAGGAAAGTTGGTAAACAAGAAACCACTAAAGAGTAATGGGATAGGTTAGAAGAAATGTACACTGAGACATCAGTGCCTAGTAAGCTCTTCATCTTAGAGAAGTTTTTCAGATGTAAGTTAGATATTTTGAAGAACATAGATGACTTCACCAAACTAGTTCAGGACATAAAACTCGCCGGAGACAAAAACATAGATGATTACACTCCCATAGTTCTGTTGAATGCCATCCCTGATACCTATAGTGATGTAAAAGCGGCAATAAAATATGGTAGAGATAACGTTAACCTTGACACTGTTATTAACGGACTTAAAAGCAAGAAAATGGAACTTAGGACTAATAAGCCTAATCAACCCAGTAATGAGGTTAATGCAGTAAGAGAAAGAACCAGTAATCGTAACTCAGATCACAAGCATAGGAAAAACAGTCGAAGTAGGAGTAAATCCCGGACCAAAGATAATAATCAAGATAACGTTAAAAAGGAAAGAAAGTGGTATAACTGTGGAATAAAAGGTCACTATATTAAGGATTGCAGGAAACCCAAGAAGGAAAACAGGGATAACTATAATAATAACAATTACCATAACAAAGAAAATGCAAATTCTGTTATCACTGATAATTCTGGAGATGTGTTTGTTGTTTGTGATATTAACAACGTGAATGATATGGGCATGCATAAGTGGTTGATTGATTCTGGTTGTACATTTCATATGAGTCCTTTCAAGAATATTTTCTCAAACTTCCAGTCTGGTAATTTCGGTTATGTTTCCATGGCTAATGAGAAACAATGTGCAATCCAAGGTCTTGGTGACGTATGCTTAACTTTTGAAAACGGCTATAAGCTTACCTTGAAAAACGTGCAATTTATACCTGATTTGAGTCATAACCTGATTTCATGTGCTATTTTGGAAGAAGAGGGCTTTGAGGGTAGATGGGGTAAAGGCGTTATAAAAATCATGAAGGGGTCGTTAACTGCTTTAAAAGCTAAGAAAATGATAAACCTTTATATTTTTCATGTTTCATATGATTTTCTTGTTGCATCAATCACTACATCTGATAAAACATCATTATGGCATAAACGGCTTGGACATATAAGTTTAACAGGGTTAGAACTGCTTAAAAAGGAAGGTGTTTTGCGAATAGAGTTGATAAGCTCAAATTCTGTGATGACTGTGTAATGGGCAAGCAGTATAAAGTGCATTTTCCTGTATCACCCTACCCTACCCCCACATCATCCACTTGCATTCTTGATTATGTTCATGCAGATGTTTGGGGTCCTGCTAATATACCCACCCATGGTGGAAATAGATATTTCTTATCCATTATTGATAATTTCTCCAGGAAAGTGTTCGTTTTCTTGCTAAAGAACAAATCTGATGTTTTTTATGCTTTTAAAAAATTGGAAAACCTATGTTGAAAATCAAACTGGTAAAAGGCTGAAAGCTTTGCGTACTGATAATGGACTTGAATTTTGTAACCAAAGTTTTTCCGATTTATGTGATGAGTTTGGCATTAAAAGGCATAAAACCAACCCCTATAACCCCCAACAAAATGGTGTTGTTGAACGCATGAATAGAACTATTTTGGATAAAGTTAGATGCATGCTTGTAAGTTCTTGATTATCAAAATCCTTTTGGGGTGAAGCTGTTCTGACTTCTGCATATGTGATTAATAGATCTCCTTCTGTTCCATTACTTGGTAAAATTCCTGAATTTATATGGAAAAATAAAATTGTTGATATTTCGCATCTTCGTGTTTTCGGTTGTACTGCTTCTGTGCATCAAAATTCTGATAAGCTTGAACCTAGATCCGTGAAATGTGTTTTCATTGGGTACCCGGAAGGGGTAAAAGGATATCGTTTGTGGGTTAGGAGTCAATCCGGTTTTAAAGTACACATTAGTAAGAACGTAGTCTTCAATGAGGAAGGAGTGCCATGTCTTAGTGATTCACCAAAAGAACAATCGGTTCTCTTAGAACCTGTGTTTAATCAGGTAGAGGTAAACCTAGAAGAAACCGAACAGGTAGAGGAGAATCCTGGAGAAAATTCGAGTGAAACTACGTCTGAACCAAACCTAGATCATTACCAGTTAGCTAGAGACCGAAACAGGAGGGAACATAGAATTCCTGCTAGGCTCACAGATTATGAGACAGCTTTAAATACTGAATCACATGAACCTAGTACCTTTAATAAGGCTCTAAATTCTGACCATTCAAAACAATAGCTTAGTGCTATGAGAGAATAAATGGATTCCTTAAAGAATAATAAAACCTGGATTCTAGTGCCTAAACCCCTTAAGAGCTCCATTGTATACAAGGTTAAACAAGAGGAAAAATCAAAATGTTTTAAGGCTAGACTTGTTGCTAAGGGTTTTACGCAAAAGGAAGGGATAGATTACACTGAAGTTTTCTCACCAGTTGTTAAACACACTACTGTGCGTATCTTGCTTGCATTCTCTGCTCATTTTAATTAGGAACTTAAACAGATGGATGTGAAAACTTGCTTTCTTGCATGGTGATTTAGAGAAAAATATCTACATGTCTCAGCCAATTGGCTTTATTGATAAAACAAAACATGATCATGTGTGTCTCTTGAAAAAATCCGTGTATGGTCTTAAACAGTCTCCAAGACAATGGAATAAAAAGTTTGATATGTTTATGCTTTCTTTAAAATATACCAGGAGTAAGTATGATCTTTGTCTCTAGTTTAAATATGAGGATGATATTTATGTATTCCTTGTCTTATATGTGGATGATATGTTAATTGCTAGCCCGAGTCTAAAGCATGTTAAAATGTTACCGAGTCATTTATGCAAAAACTTTGATATGAAAGACTTAGGCGATGCTAAGAAAATCCTTGGTATGACCATTAAGAGGGACAGAACTCAATCTACGATTTTCTTAAATCAAAGTGCTTATATCTTGTCTATGTTGCAAAGATTCTCTATGTCAGACTCAAAACCCTGCACTGTCCCCTTATCTGCTCACCATCAACTCAGCAAAGACCAGTGCCCTAAAACGGAAAAAGATAAAGAGAAAATGGAAAAAGTTCCCTACTCTAATGCTATTGGGTCCATTATGATTTTTACGGTGTGTACAAGGCCAGAAATTGCATATGCTATTAGTTGTCTCAGCAGGTACATGTCAAATGCAGGTCCTTCCCATTGGGAGGCCCTCAAATGGCTTCTAAGGTATTTAAAAGGTAGTGTTAACCGTGGTATTCTGTTTTCTAAAAACCAATATGATGTTAATCTTGTTGCATATGTAGATTCCAATTATGCAAATGATAGAGATAGTCGTAAATCCACTACATCATATGTTTTCACTTTATGTGGGTCTTGCATAAGTTGAAAATCCCAAAAACAACATATTGTTGCATTGTCTACTACCGAAGCCGAGTATATAGCGGCTACCGAAGCCTTTAAAGAAGCCCTATGGTATAAAGGGCTAGTAAAAGAAATCAGTTTTCTGAAACGAACCATCACTATTTTTTCCAACAGACAATCGGCAATACAGCTTTGCAAAAATCCTGTTTTTCATGATAGGACAAAACATATAGATGTTCGTTATCACTTCATTAGAGACAGTGTAGGAAAAGATCTCATTACTCTTGAGAAAATTGATTCTGATTCAAACCCCTCGGATATGGGGACTAATTGTCTTCCAGTTGATAAGTTCAATAAGTGTTTAGAGATTTTGAAACATTCATAACTCTGTTACTAACCCTATTTCAAGTACTGGTTTTTGCAGGTACAAGGAAGGAATAAAAGGCAGTGATGACATGCCACAGTCCGGTATTGGGCCAGGATACCTGAAACCCAGATTGGGTCTTGGTCCAAGGTAGAGAATGATGAGAAATGTTGGCCCAAACACCCAACTCAGTTAGACCCAATATCCTGGACGGCCCAAACACTGACCAAAATATGATGTCGGCCCACTCACTGGCTTTGACCCGACCCACACAGATCCTCTTATATACCGAGGTCTTGCCCTAACCCTCATTTCGTCTCCCTCTTCATTCTGATTCTCCAGATCTCGCCTCCTCTCTGGAACAGATCTTCTCTTCTCTCTTACAGATACTCTTTTCCTTTCTACTATGATCCTATTACCTTCTACACCATTATCTTCCTTATACCGTCACATCTCTGCACCCTATAAAATGGCGATTTCTCGCCCTTACAGAAACAAGATAGACTCTACAACTCTTATACTCGTGAGTTGCAAGGTCTTTCAGAGTTTTCTGAGATTGATCCTTCCTAAGTGGAAACATCCCCCTTAAACCTCTGTGTGAGTGATTCCATTGAGAGATCCTGTGGTGTGACCTGTGGTGGTCGAACATATTTTGGTCTGTTTGGTGCAACCGGATAATTGAGTGCCGACCTGTTGTGGTCGTGGTCTTCTCACTCCAGATCTGTGGCTATCTGAGCCTTTACTGGTGCTATTCGAACATTTACTTTAAACTGCTTTAATTTTTGTATTGACCATTGATATCCTTAGATCTGTTCATTCATATTCCCCGATTTGTAATTATAAGGGTGATAACACCCATCCCCCGCTGTAACGATTCGTTTGGTATATATTGAGCTTCCGCTAAGTGGTAAGTCCACTCCTAACAATATATATATATGTGTGTGTGTGTGTGTGAATGAATGGTTAATTGGTCACATACTATACACAATTAACACCCTACATCCCATATGTGCAATTTTTTTCCAATTTCAGGACACAAAGGGGATTTCCATTAAATATTTAACGGTTGATGCTAATTCGGAAGAATTACGATTTTAGTCCTCATACTTGACCACTTATTCACTTTTGGTCCTCATACTATCGCCCTTGACAATATTAGTCCTCAAACTTGTCATATTTTAACAATTTTCGTCCTTGTCGTTAGTTTGGGCGTTAAAATAGACGGAAGTTAGAGTTGGAGGGGAAAAAAAGGCCCTTTCTCGCCTGCTGCTTGCCTTATTCATTATATACCTTCAATAGTTCAATTTCCATCATTTTGTTCAAGTATAAGCTTTAGGGAGAGAGATTTGAAGGAAAAAATGAGTTCAAGTTATAACATCAACTTTTCTTCTCAGCTTCAAAACTCCTCATAAAATCAGCTTCCATTATTTTGCAACTGTGGATTTAAGCTTCCACTGTTAACATCATGGACTCCTCGTAATTTGGGTAGAAGATACTATATAATGTTGGAATTCCAAACCATTCACATCATAAATTGAAAATTCATAACTCTTTTTGTAGGCATCAACTGTGCAAGAGTTATGAACAGCTCAGGCTCCTCATTCCTACACCAAATTGTAGACATTGCATGCTTACAAGGAATCCCCCTTTCTACAACTATCAAAATTAATTCCAACATAATAAGTTGAGCATTTTGAAAAACTTACACCATAATTTGGGTAAGCATAGTATCTTCTACACAGATTACTAGGAGTTTATGATGTTATCAGTGGAAGCTTAAATTCACAGTTGCAAAATAATGGAAGCTGATTTTGTGAGGAATTTTGAGACTGAGAAGAAAGTTGTTATAACTTGAACTCAATTTTTCCTTCAAATCTTTCTCCCCAAAAGCTTGTACTTGATAAAAAAAAATGATGGAAAATGAATTATTGAAGGTATATAATGAAGAAGGCAAGCAGCAGGCGGGAAAGGGCCGTTTTTTCCCTCCACTCCAACTTCCGTCTATTTTGACGCCCAAACTAACGGCAAGGACGAAAATTATTTAAAAAAAATGGCAAGTTTGAGGACTAAAATTGTCAAGGGCGATAGTATGAGGACCAAAAGTGAATAAATGGTCAAGTATGAGGACCAAAATTATAATTCTCCCATGCTATTCCGTCAAGTGGCTGTAAATTTGGAGGAAAAATTGGTGGGAAAGGCTTATTTCTTCTTTTTCTTGGTATAAATTCTTATTGTTTGTAATGAGTTATAGTGTAATGAAGTTTAATATATTGTATATTATATATGTTGTTATGTTGATAATACCTAAATTTCCATTAAATTCAAAAATAAAAACTGCAATAATATATCGAAACTAAATTCAGAATTTTCATAAGCATAAACAACATTAGAAAAAGTTGGATGTTGATCAACAATTACAAAATGTACGTTTGGTTCCAATATTTTGTAATTGTTGATCAATATCCAACATTTTTTAATGATGTCTATGATTCTGAAAAATTCTGGATTTAATGAAAATTTAGGCATTTTTAACAGAACAACATATAGAATATACATTGCATTAAAATTCATTACACTATAACTTATTACAAACAATAAGCTATTTATACCATGAGAAAGAAGGAATAAGCATTTCCCATCAATTTTTCTGGCTGTATTTACAGCCCCTTAACAGAATTAGCATCGATCATAAGTATTTAACGGAAATCCCCTTTGTGTTCTGAAATTGGAAAAAAAAAAATGCACATATAGAATGCAATGTATTAATTGTGTATAGTATGGGACCAAAATTAAAAATATGTCCACTTATGGAACCAAAATATAATTTACCCATGGTTAAAGCATTATGAGTTCATTCTATTTCTCTATGCATATCATCATGTTTGGTCCCATAAATGAGCTCCTTGAGATTTGTCATAATTATAAATATTCTCTAATTATTTTGAAAATTATCATTATCCCTGATATTTGATGAAATGGTGTTATCCTTGGACGGAGGTTTAGAATTATCAACTTTGCCCTTGTTATATTTTTTTTTTCTTTTATTTTAGAAAAATTGAATTTTAAGGTGGACAAGGTGGATAAAAACTTTTAAAAAATTATAAACAAAATTGTCCACTTAATCCAAAAAAAAATTCAAATTTTTTTAAAAATAAATAAAATTATAATCTATAGTTCACAATGGTATTTTGATCAATTCACTATAAAAAAAATGGATGAAAACCTAACGAACACTAACGAATTTGGCTAATTATTGGGAGGTATTTATAATTATGTCAAAATTCATAAGAGCTTGTTGTAATTTACCATTTTTTTTATTTTTTATTTTATTCTTTAAGAAAATAAGGATCGAATCTTATGTGGCTGATTGCACTTTATCTCTCAAAATCTTAAATTTATACATTAGACCCCTCACAATTCAGAAATGGGATTGTGTTCTTGACAAAAATAATTTGTTTCATATTAGCTTGAAAATCAAATTTTAAGGCATCCATAGAGGCATTATCTTTATCTTTGGGCGATGTGCAATACATATTAATTTACAAGGAATTTTACAAGGGACATAGTTTTTTTTTTTTTTTTTGGTTTAAAAACGGGTTTAATCCAAAAACACAATATATAAACGATATATTCATTCATGCACACACATATATACATGCAGCCTTTATGTTTTATTTGTTACAATATGAGCTCAAATGTGCAGTTAATACCAATAAAATATTGGTCAAGGTGCTTTATTACCTTAGAGTCGAACGTGTTACCACATCCACATTGCGTTCGAATTCTTCTTAAAATATTTAATAAAAATAACCATATAAGGAATATCCATATTGTGAGTTCGAATTCTTATTAAAATATTTAATAACGATAACCCATATATCTTTATTTATATGTGCTGATTCTCACGTGATCAAAACTTATTCTGAACGACTATCAATCAAATTTCCACAAGAATAGCCCTTAATTCTTGATAATTTTCGATCAACTATAGAGACCCTAAATGCCAAACACGATAAGAAACAAAAGCCAGATGAGGAGAAATAAGTAACTCAAGGTTTCATTTACGGCAAGATCATCAAATGTTAAGGCATAGATACTAAATAGCAACTAGTCTCCCAAACAAGGGTTCATGATTAGAATTCAATTATTTGCTCCCTCAAGCTAAAGCGAAACGCAAGACACCAAAGAGCAGGGCACACGAGGCGCACTTCCACCCGTCAATCCATTCCCCTCTTCCGCTTTTGGTATCTCCACTGCTTCAGCAAAACATCAACTCCTTCCTTAAGGGTGGCTCTCCTACCCTCATTGTAGTTCCACAGTTCCGAAATAATGTATCTCCCGCTCGGGTTATATTCGTTTATCTCGCATAAAGCTGCTGTCACAGCATTGTAAACATCTTCACCATAATTCTCCCTCAGGTCTCTCAATTTTTCATCATCTTCCTTTATCACAGCCTGAACCAACAAAATATCAGAGATTGTAACCAAGCCTCATAAACCGGAAGACGCTAACAAGGTTTGAAAAAGATAGATCCAAGTAAGCTTTTTTTTTTTTTTTCACGTAATTCTTTTGGTGACACTACATTGGATCAACTTCAACCGAAAATCTCTAATTCAGGAAACACATTTGAACCAAATGAAATCATGTTATATATTTTCATTTTCGACTATATTGATCTACAGGACCTCCTTGTATCAGAAAAATATCATTTCCCTTGTTTTTCTCTTATGTACATCATTAAGTGAATATCATGAAATTACAGAGCATAATTTTATTTATCCATTTGCCAAAAGTGTTGTTATAATTATCGAGTTTCATGTGTTTGATCTTACAAATGTGTTCATCAACCATTTGATGAATCTGCTTGTGAGTATTTCAATCAACCTATTACATAGTCATCTTGAAAATGCACATCTATTGCATGATTAATATCAACTCACTGTATCATGGCAACCTCACATTTTTTATCATATATAGACAGGATATCCTAAAATCCGAAGTCGGTGTCATTAACCAACAGTAATTATACCTTGCACAAGCTTTGACAAGATAAAAAAGAAGTCTACTTGAGGATCAGTTTACATTGGGGAAAGCAGATAATGCTGTAGTCAGACCAATTAAATAATTCAAAAAGCAAGTTATTGAGACAATATAGATCTAATGTAATGCAGTAGGAGCACATCATGCTGGAAAGCAAATAGAAGAAAGAATGGACAAAGGAAAAAATTGACAAGTGTTGGGAAGTAGTCTGTGGTGGTTATCCAAGCTAAGCACTAGAAGCTTTGAAAGGTTCAAGATGCAGAGTCTAATTGTAGCAGTTGATCTACTCATTTGCCATCACTCGATTAGGACCATGGTGCCATAATCTATGCTCTATAACAGCTTTCCATGCAATCAGGTATTAAGAAGCAACATATTCAGTTGAAGTTTAAAGGTAAGAAGTAGGTTGTATTTATAGCTAGATGCCCTTTTGTGGGTCTGACTGGCATAATATTTGGCAAACGCAAGAATAACGAGAAATTTGAAAGACCTAAGGAAAAGCAGTCATGTCCTAATTTCACTGCAGGAAAATGTTGTCATTACATCCTGGCACTAAACCATGTTATTTGTCCTGCAGACACCTAAGTATTAGCATTTGTTTGTTTTCCAATTCTTGTTTTGCATAGGTAGAGAGCAGTGGTGGGACAAATAGAAAAAGAAGACACAATGAACTCATTCTAGCAAATAGCAGCAACATATAGTTCTCTGCATATATACAGTAATTCTTTATCATTTGTCCCTGTTTCTAGTTACCAGAACTTTAGAGATTGTGTATAGCACTTCTTAAACTGCATAGTTTCATTGCTGCTAGAGCAAAATAAAAAAGAATAGATTGCTTCTTATGTGCTTTAACTGCATACCTGATGTTTACCATTAATGACAACCACCTTTATAGGATGCCATTCGGGATCTCTAAGGTACTCCTCCCACAGTGAGCACAATTCTGTCGCTCTCTCATCTGCTTCAGCCTCACTATACTTCCTTTTCATTGCGTCATGAAATGGCTTGCTGTCAAGTTCCCCCATTCTCTTGACACCAATATGACCAGTTGTTGACATTTCTTTCAAGCCCTACAAAGCAATTGTTTGCCACTCCATAAACTTTGTACCAGAAAGACCAAAACAAAAATGCATATATAGAAAAATTGTAATTTAGCAGCTTGCTCAGTCATGACCCAGTAAAGAACAAATCTTCAGATTATCAAAGACAGTAGCGGATTTAGATGAACTCTAAACAACAACAGATTAAATGGCTACTAAGGAGTGAAAAGTAAGTTCCCACGTGTAGAAAACTATTAGAGTACTAACATTAACCAATTCTTTACGAGCATCCTGTAGTTCATCATTCCGCTTGCGCTCCTGCACAATTAAAGTTTGGTTCAACACTTCCAAATCTTCAAGCTCTCCTTCCTTCTCCCTCAATGCCTTGAGCAGCAAATCCACTTTATTTAGCACTTCTAAGTCGCCTTCATCTCCCATGTGCTTCATGACATTTAATTTACCTCTCAACTGCTCAATTTCAAGTTGTACTGCTTGCTTTGCATCCAGTTGTTTCTCCAATAGAATGATTCTCTTATGGAGGTTCTCCTTTTGTTTCTGAAAAGCACAAGATACAGCATATAGGTGATTATAGTTGTTTGAACTTCATAATCTGAAACTAGTCCAGTCCCTGTCTAAGGGAAATGAGAACAATTAAATACCTTCTGTTCTTCTGCCAGTTTCATTACTTTTTCATCAGCCTTTCTTTGTTCCTCAGCAGCAGCTTGAAGGGAGCAATTTTTCACCGCATTCTGGAAGAACAGTCATCCGTAAAGGCTCAATTACATATGCTTATTAGCTAACATGGAAAAGCTGAAGCTAATTATATAGCATGGTGTATGGTGAAAAACACAGTTCATCAGGAAAACAGCTCATCTGTGTTCAATATCTATATGGAACATGGATGCAACAGACATGCGGCAGATGCTAATGTATGTCCACGGAGAAGGATGGTTCTTTCAGATGGAATAGCAGCGATGGAATGATGGAAAACTTATTGGCTTGGGCATGTGACACATGTTTTATCAATATATGTACATATCTAGAACAGGGAGTATAGTCACTTTCATGGAAATATGAGGGCATTGTAATGAATATGCTTTGCAGGTCAGGTCAACTAGCTAACTGAGTGTGTCAAAACTCTTAGGATCCCTCAACTATTGACACATACCATATTAAAGTAGACCAGTTAGTTAGATAAAAGAGAAAACAAAGGGGAGAGGGTAAATCTTGCCATTGGCAACTTCAAGTCTTCAACAGCACTAAGCCATCAGTACATGCTAATGGCTTGTTCTGCAGGACTGGGAATACTTCCTTCTTTCTAGCAAACTGGTCTAAGCCAAAGAAACATAGCATGTAAATCAAACACTAATAATTACATGCAGTACCTGTTCGAGGTCTTCAGCCAGCTTTTTTCTCTCAATTTCGTTGTGTGTCTCACGTTTCATCAGTTCTTGACCCCGGACCTCAAGATCTCTCTTTTGAGTCTCCAATTGAAGTTTCAGCTTCTCGTGGTCGCTGAATATTCTCTTGAAATGATCTCGAGCACTAGACTCAATCTTTTTTATCTCTGATCAACACAAAAGAGTATATTAGGTTAAAATACATCCAATTAGATTTATTTGGGTCACATCTAAACTCTGTACATAACAAACCTTCATTATAAGCTTGATGTAGGTTATCCTTTTCCATGATTAACTGGCGTAGAGAGCTTTCAGTCTCCTTGAATTTATTCTCCATCTCCAGCAAGTGCATATTCTTTGCCTCAATAACATTTGTTAAATTGCCTACGAGCTTGTTAGTCTTTCGATCTTCCTCTTCCATGATATCTGATATGGTTCTAAGATCTCCAATCTTGCGAAGATTTTCTCCAACAATATTATTAGAATTATAATCATCTGCACGAGCAACCCATGCATAAAGATCTGACTTTGTTTCATTCTTTGCCAGCCAATTTTTCTTTCCATGATGATTAGCCTCATAAAATTTCTCAAAAGACATGGCATTGGTAAATCCAGACCAATCCTTTAGAAATTCAACAATGGCAGTTCCAGAATGGCCTTGGTAATTCCACAACGGTCGCACTCTGGTTGGATTAAATCCTCTTCTTGCCAACTGATCCCGCAGTTTACTACCACTCTCTCCCACATAACGACCATCCTTAAAGTCAGTAGGAATGTTGACGACAATACCAATCCATGGCCAGACAAACATCTCATCACGGTCTTGGTCTGCAAGAGCATCTACCTCAGCAGAAGGCTCTGAAGGACCAGCATCAACAGCAATTTCATTTTCCAAGTACTTTGCGAGGGCGAGATGATTTGCCTTGTCTCTTGCAGTTCTTTTCTGTGAACTGCAACTGCCAATAGCACTTGCATGCTGCGAGAGTTCCTTGTACTGAAAATCTCTCTTTCTTTTCTTAGGGCAGTAGGGGCACGTGTAAGCTTGATCAGATAATTTAACCTGGTGCTTACCACTCTTCAGTTCTTCATAAGCTTTCTCTTGATAATCCTCAGTTTCAGAATCACTAATGTCAGTGTCCTCTCCAGAACTATGCTCCACTGAACTTCCCATGAGTCTCGATCTCACTGAAAATAAGACATGTCAATCAAAATTCCAGCCATAAGAATATCCCTAATGCCAAACCACTAGAAACTGTTTTAAACAAATGAATCATTTCATTTGACAGTAAAAAAAGGAAAAGTTGCACCTGAATTCCAGAAGATAAAATGATTTCCAAGCAACATCAGCCTATGAAACCTAAATCATGAGAATTACATTCTTGTGTCCCATACCGCCATACTGATACATAGATATCTACATGAAATTTTACCATGCACAAACTAAAACTTAAAGAGTGACAAATGAAAATCCTCGCCGAGAGGACTCTAAAAATCTACAAAATAAACTCCTGAACACTAAGCCCATTTTTTCACTGTTTGGTGTAAGGTAAGTTCCAATTTACATAATAAAAAAGACAATGCAACTCCCCTTCATATCATCTTTACCTTTGAATTCTCCAATTTTGAAGCAAACTCAGCCGAAACTCAACATGCATTTCCACAAACGAAATTACCACAAATTACAAAGCCCAAGATCTGAGCTTAATTGGGCACAACCCCACCATATCACACTACACGTACAGAAAAGTAATCGAATTTCTTATGATTTTCAGCTCAGACAAAAATGTTTCACGCAAATTCGAAGACGAGCAAGCAAATACAACAACCACGGACAAAATTGAAAACCAAATTTAAACACTGTACAAAAAAACGCAGGAAAAACAAAAAAATGAAATGTGAATTTGACAGAAAATCAACTCACCTAGTCAAAAACTCGAGCAATTGTGAATCTCCAACGCGAAGAGCTAATCTCGTCAGGTGAGAAGGAAGAGCAAATTATACGTGCAGAAGAGAGTGGAATCAACGGTGGGATTGTGGTGGCTCGGAGATTTGAGTCAAAGTAAAAAGTGGGGGTTTGGGGTTTCACGAGCACTTATAACTGAGCAGTGAGCAGAGGTACTCCAGACTCTGTTGTGTGTGTGACTTCACCATGTCTCGAATGTGGTGACGTTTAATAATGTTTACCAAACTTAAATTTAACACACTAAAATAGCATAGAGAAGAAATTATAGGAAAATTTCTTATTCAAATCAAGTTTGGTAGAATCAAACTAATTATAGAGTAAGTGTGATGTGATTGGTCATTTTTTTTTAACTTTACATCAATCATACGACAAATGTATTGTACTTGTCATATGATTGGTTCAGGTTTGGCCGAACTAGGTCCGTACTATAATTTTCCGAAATTATAGAGACTAGCGATTAAAATACACTCGATATGTATGTATAATTTAAATTATATTTGATCAATTAAATAAAAATAAACAATTGAGCAAAATTGATAAAATAGTATAAGTTGAAAATAAGTAAATTATTATATAAAATAAATTAATTTAAGAGATAATTATATTGTTCGATAAATAAATATATCAAATGGTATTTAATTAAAGGTAAATTATAACAAGATTCCTGAGGTTTGACATAATTATGAAATACCCTTGTTGTTTGGAAAATTACTAATATTCTTGATTTTCATTCATTTTTTAGGGTGAACTAATTAAAATGTCCATGTAGACTGTGAATTATAATTTTATTTTATTTTTTTATTTTGAATTTTTCAATGGACTAAATGGACAATTTTCCAAATTTTTGGAGCCACCTTGTCCCGATATTTTATAATTCTTTATTTTTTAAAATGGAAAAAACAACGGGCAAAGTTGACAATTTCAAAGCTCCATTAAAAATTGGTAATTTTTCTAATAACGAGAAGGTATTCGCAATTATATCAAATCTTGAGAAAGCTCATTATAATTTACCATTTTAATCATTTAATATTATGACAACCAAATTAAAATATGGGACCAAAATTATTTAAGATAAAATTTTAGAAGGATAACTCAGGAAAATTATATAATTTGGTCGGAAATTAATTCCAAAACAAGTTGGAGGCACTAAGTTGAAGTTAATTAAAAAGATATGAATAATTTTGAAACTAGTTTGAAAAGTCATTAATGAAATGAATTTTAACCTACAAAATATATATATATGAATTACTTTTTACGTCGTGCCAAGATAGGAAGAGCGTATCTTTAAAAAAAATATAAATGTGTTAAAATTTTAAAGACATAAAAATAATTAATTGATTAAGTTCAATGTTTAAAACTAAAACGATCAAATATAAAAATATTATTGGATATAAAATCAATTTAAATAATGTTATTTATCCAATTTATCATAAAAGTCTGTAAATCTTTTGGAGCAAGGTAAGTAATCATGCACCCACTTAAATTTAAATAAAAATAGATATTTTTATGCGACAAATTAAAAATCAAAAGGGGTGCCTGAATATCTGCAGCCAAAAGGATTGAATAATCTAAAGTTTAAAAATATTAATTGAATAATTGGTAACAATATCAAAATTAAATTACTAAAAACCATCACATTGGAATGCCCACATGGTTTCTGAAAGGATGTGTCATTTCTTGTCTTCTACCATGAGGGTAAAATGGGTATGATAACATTATTTGTACAATTATAGAAAAAAAGTTATCGTACCAATTTTTGAATATCCAAATTTATTTTTTCATTTAAAAAATTAATCAGAATAGTAATTTTAATATTTTTTAGTATTCTCACTTATTTTTTTTTTCCCTCAACGCACTACTCCACATTTTTCTCTCACCTTACATCTTCATATTTCTTTCTCAAAAACTTTCATATTTTTAATAAATTCATAATTATAATGTATTTTTTCGCTCCCACATACTCTACATTTCTTATTTTTTTCACAAAATTTTTCTCAAAGCATAGTTATTTTTATATGTTTGCGTGGATGGCACGCAGTGACAATTAGTACAAGTAAACACATAGTAATCAATCACTCACAATCCTATTCTAATAAGCCGATTGAGCTGCACGCAATACCATAAGTATTGAGGTATTCTATAGATGTTCTTATTTCAATCATATTTGCATTGTTTTTTCTAAACTAGTAATTTGTGGCATATTTTATGTGTGTGCAATTTTTATAATACTATTTAAAATAAATATTTATAAATTATTATTATTTAATAAAATATATACAAAATAATAAGTTCATATTAAATTGATAAGAAAATGGTGAAAAAAAAGATGAATGAAAATAAAAAAAATAGAAATAAGTATTAAAAGATAATTGGAAAGTGGAAAATTGGATGGGAAAATATAAAAAATATATATAAAAATATAAAAAAAACAAACCAAAAAAGGAGGGACACCAAAGAGTTGTTCTCTCTTAGTATATATAAATGAAAAGGATATTTATATACTAAGAGAAATACATAAAAAAAAAAATGCTAAAATATCACTTAGAAAGCTCATCCCTAGGGTAGGCAAAGTTCTTGTTGGTTGTAGTACGATTTCACCACGTGCTTGGAAGTCGAAGTCTTAGCAAAAAAAGGTGGAGAACATAGTTTGGAGGTTGAAAGTGTACACAAAGTTCATATGGAACTAGTGTATATTGCACGCTCAAATGGGTATGCATAATTAAATAAAAAAATTTAAAAAATAATTTTTATTTTAAAGAATATATTTTAATTGAAGAAATTAAAAATATTAAAATAAAAAGTTATAAAAAATTAAAAATACTGTAACTTGAGAATAGTGGTCACTTTGGTATTTAGAAAAGTGGTTTGGAGGTTTAGAAGAGTGGGAGGGTGTGAAGTTAGTTAATAAATTAATTAATTAAATTAAATATTAAATCTATATAAATATATATATTAGCATACCAAAAATAGTGAGACACCAAATAGGTGCTCTCACTTAATAATAAAGTATAGATAATGGAAGGCAGTTACAAGGTAACAAGCTTAAGGGTTGGAGCAAGATGATGAAGATAAAATTAAAGCTTACTTTGGTGGCACATCAACAGGGCGAATAGTCTACGAATTATTCTTATAGTTTCTACAAGCATGTGGAATTTTTCAATATAAGTGTTACCACGGACTTGATCACTGAAATCATTGTAAGTACTAACTTTGTGCGAGATTTTTAAAGTGGACAAATTGTGATTTACCTACCTGTGATATAGGATATATGCAAATAGCCCCCTTGTGAAAAGGGAACATCCATTTATCTCCTTTAATGTTAAAAATAAATAAAAAATAAAAAAAAAAGTAGCAAAATACCTCATTCACGTATGAGATGTGCTGCACGCACCTTTGGTGCGAGTTTGCTTAATTTTTTGCTATAAAATGAATGTTATGCCACTAATCATAGACCGTTTGATTTTATTTTATATATAAAAATGGTTCAAATTTAATAAATAAATTGATGGTCGATATTGTTTCTTATTTAGATCAACAATTATATTTGATATAGAAATCAATGGCACACATCTATTTATGTTAGATTAATGGCTCAATTTTTTTGTAGGTTACAGAAATAAAATTATACAATAAATAATATACAAAATATATACATACACGTATAGATATACCATGTATACAAACAACATTTAAAAAAATAAAGAAGAAACAGGGGAAGTCAAGGGGGAGGCAGCAGAGAGAGGTGGGGGCTAGGGGCTAGGGGCAGAGGCGGACACCGATTTGAGAGACAGGGGAAGCGACCACCGACGATCTAGAAGGGGGGAGGGAAGGAGCGCAATGCGGTAGGACAGAAGCGCAAAGGCGGGTGTGGCGTTGGGGGAGGAGAAGCGCAGAGGTAGACACGATGGTAGGAGAGGAGAAGAAGGCGCAGCGACGGGGAACGAGGTGGACGGGCGCAACGACAGTGGGAATGGGACGGGGAAGCGCAATATCGATGGGGAAGGGAGGGGGAAGCAGTGACGGGGGAGGGGAGGGGGCAGTCGGCCAGCGCCGGCGATGGGGAGGGGCCTTCTATGGTTCTCTCATGCATTGGCCCATTGATTTCATAAATAAGAATCATCAAAGCTTTGTTGATTTTCTTAGCTCTTGCTCTCGTAATCAGACCTCCATTAATTTTCAAAGGATCTTCCTTGCTTTCAGTTGCAAGCTTCGGATGGTCCCATCATTCCCTTCTTTTTCAAAAGGATTTGACCTCAAATCTGATTCTGCATCAAAATGAGAAAGGTCTGTCACATTAAAAGAAGTACTCACATTGTACTCACCGGGAAGGTCTAGTTTGTAGGGATTATCGTTGATCCTTGCAATCACTTGAAATGGATCGTCCCCTTGCTTGAAATTTTGACTTGCGCTTTGCGGGAAATCTCGCTCAAGTGCAACCAAATCCAATCACCATGCTAAAAAAAAATGACTCGTTTGATCCTTTGTTGGCTTGTTTTGCATATTGTTCAGTTTGCTTCTCAAAATTGAGCTTCACCTTTTCATGCAACCTTTTTATCAATTTTACATTGGCTTTTCCATTAAGATTCGTTCTTTCATCAATAGGAATAGACACAAGATCAAGTGGAGTCTATGGATTGAAGCCATAAACAATTCAAAAGGAGTAAAGTTAGTGGTAGAATGAACACTCCTGTTATATGCAAATTCAGCAAATGGCAATCAATCTTCCAATTCTTCAAGTTCTTTTGAATCAAAGCTCTAAGCAATATAAGGTCCTATTAACTACTTCAGTTGTCCATCAATTTGTGGATGATAAGTGGTAGAAAATAGAGTTTAGTTCCCAATTTACTCCACAACACCGCCAAAAATGACTAAAAAATTTTGCATCTCTGTCACTAACAATTGTTCTTGGAACTCCATGCAACCGCACAATTTTACGAAAGAACAAATCAACAATATGAGTAGCATCATCACTTTTATGATATGGAATAAAATGTGTCATTTTAGAAAATATATCAACAACTACAAACACATAATCTCTTCCTTCATCCGTCCTAGGTAAGCCAAAAATGAAATCCATAGATATGTCCACCCACGGTTCACTAGGAATTGGTAAAGGTTATTACAATCCATGAGGTTTTGATTTTGATTTAGCACATTTGCAGGTTATGCACCTATCACACATTTTCTCAACATCAACACGCATACCAGGCCAAAAGAAATGACCACGGAATACTTTCATGGTTTTATATATACCAAAGTGTCCCATTAAACCTCCCCCATATGCCTCTCTGACAAGTAACTCCTGAATAGAACATTTAGGGATGCAAAGTTTATTTTCACGAAACAAGTACCCCTCATGTATAGACAGCATGTTCACAAGCTAAATAAATAGAACCAAATTCAGAATCATTGACATACATTTCCTCGATTGACTCAAAACCAAAAAAATTAGAGATCAAAGTAGTGATTAAAGCATACCTCCGGGATTATGCATCAGCTACAATGTTTTCCTTCCCCCTCTTGTATTTGATCGCATAAGGAAATGATTCGATGAATTACACCCATTTCATATGCCTCTTGCTCAACTTACCTTGGCCCTTGAGATACTTAAGAGATTCGTGATCCGGATGAATCACAAACTCCTTTGGCCACAAGTAGTGTTGGCATGTCTCCAATGCTCTCACCAAAGCATAGAGCTCATTATCATAGGTTGGATAGTTCAATTGAGCCCCTTCAACTTCTCGCTGAAGTATGCAATTGGTCGTTCATTCTGCATCAAAACAACTCCTACCCCGACTCCAGATGCATCACATTCAAGTTCAAATGATTTTTCAAAGTTAGGCAATGCAAGAATATATGCAATAGTTAATTTTTCTTTTAGGAGATCAAAAGCTTGTTGTTTTCCTCCCCAATAAAAACCAACTTTCTTCTTAACGATTTCATTTAATGGAGCAGCAATGGTACTAAAATCCTTTACGAACCGCCAATAGAAGCTTGCAAAACCATGAAAACTTCTTACCTCAGCATTGCTCTTAGGAGTTGGCCAATCTTAAATAGCCTTGACTTTATCATTTTTCATTTCAATTCCATTAGCACTTACCATAAATCCAAGAAAAACAACTTTATTCATGCAAAAAGAACACTTCTTAATATTAGCATACGATGATTATCTTCTTAAAGTGTCTAGCACAACACGCACATGATCAAGATGTTCTTCTGTGTTCTTGCTATATATAAGGATGTTATCAAAATAAACTACCACAAACTTCTCAATAAAGTCATGCAAAACATGGTTCATTAATCTCATGAAAGTGCTTAGTGCATTAGTTAACCCAAAAAGCATAACTAGCCCCTCATATAAACCATATTTTGTTTTAAAGGAGTTTTTGCACTCATCCCCTTCTCTAATTCGGATTTGACGATATCCACTCTTCAAATAATTTTCATGAAGATTACAGCACCATACAATTCATCAAGCATATCATCTAACCTATGAATAGGATAGCGATACTTTACCATGATTTTATTAATGGCACGACAAATCTGTTCATATTCTCCACGCTCCATCTTTTTTTTAGTACTACGATCACTGGTCGACACATGGGCTCATGCTTTCTCGAATCTTCTCATTTGTTAACAATTCCTCCACTTGCCTTTTCCTTCGTCTCCTCGGGATTCACCCTATAAGCTAGTCGGTTTGGAAGTACGGCCCCTGAAATGAAGTCAATTTGATGCTCAATTCCCCTTATTGGTGGCAATCTGCTTAGCTCTTCTTCCGAAAAGACACCATCATATTCCTGCAAAAGAGACGCAAATGCACTAGGTAAAGATGGGGTTAGTTCATAGGTGTTCAATGTCTCCTTAAACACTATTAATAACACACTCTTTTTTTGAAGTAATGCATTTTTCATCTCACTTGCTTTCGTATAGACATTCGACCTCTTTTTGCCCCCATATTTAGTCATTTTTGTTTCATCCTCAAGTACACTAATTCTTCTTTATTTTTTTCTCCACTCTTTTTTTCTCTCGATTTTTTTTTACCTCATTTAGGCCTTTCTTTTTTTCAGACTCTATTATTTTTCTTGCTTGGACATTTTGAATTGATCTTCTTGCACTTGTTGTGGATTCAAAGAAACAAGCTGAATGTTTCTATCTCGACGCTTGAATGTGTAACGGTTTAGAAAACAATCATAAGTCACCCTCGTATCATATTGCCATGGTCTGCCCAAAATGATATGACTAGCTTGCATTGGCACTACATCGCATCAACATCATCATTGTAGTTGCCAATTGAAAATGACACCAAAACCTGTTTGTTTACCCGAATTTCTCCAAAATCGTTAAGTCATTGGAGCTTGTACGGATTGGAATATTTCTTGGTTGCTAAATTCAACTTCTCCACCATTTCACAACTTGCAACATTAGCACAGCTCCCTCCATCAATAATCAATATGCATACCTTCCCTTGGACTAAACACCTCGTATGAAAGATGTTCTCCCTTTGTTGTTCAGTATCTTCCACCTTCATTTGTATGTTTAGAGCTCTTCTAACCACCAAAAGCTCTTCATGTTCAAGTGTTGTATCCTCAACTTGCTTGTCATCATTGAGTTCATGCTCACTTTCAGATTCTACGTCGTCATTTTCCCTTAAGATCAACACTCTCTTGTTAATGCATTCAGATGCAATATGGCCAAAACCTTGACAAAAAAAATATTTGATATCTCGACTTCAGGGTGAAGAGGAGATAGATTTTTCCTTTCTACCTCATTAGGTTTGGCTTTAGAGGCCTCATTTTGGGTCTTGGAGGTGGGCACAAAATTTATCTTTGAAGCCCCTTCTTTCACCTTGTCGGATGGCTGAAAATTTGATGTAAAGTTTTTTTATTCGATCCCTTCTTCTTTAGTTGTCTTTCCACCTTCATGGTTGTGTGCACCATGTCCTCAACCTCGACATAATGTTGCAGCTCCACAATGTTGGCTATCTCTCGGTTCAACCGACTTAAGAATCTCGCCATGGTGGTCTCTCGATCTTCTTCAACATTTCCTCTTATCATAGCGATCTCTATTTCATCATAATTTTCATCCATAGATTTTACACCTTATGTCATAGTTTGGAGTGTCTTATACAAGTCGCGAAAATAATGTGAAGGAACAAATCTCTTACGCATGATGGATTTCATTTCAGTCCAAGTGGAGATAGGTCTCTCTCCCTATCGCCTTGGGTTTGTGGTTAATTGATCTCACCAAACTATAGCATAGTTGGTGAACTCAATTGCAACAAGCTTCGCCTTTTTTTCCTCGGAGTAGTTGTGATAGTCGAAAATGAGATCCATCTTCTCTTCCCACTCCAAATATGCTTTGGTCACTTCTTTTACAGAATGTGGGATTGTTCAGTTTTATGCTTCCATAGTCTCGGTCTACTTCATTGTCTCGCGTTCTTCTTCCTCCTTTATTTCCATGATGCAGAGGATCAACTTCTTCCTCCTATTCGGACTCCAATTGATGGAGTTGGTAATTACTGTGTCTCTTAGGAATTAGTTGTCCCAACCTCTCCAAACGATCGATTATGCCTTCAAGAATTGCTCTGATTCTTTAAATTGTTGCTGCATAGCATGAATGGTAAACTCGGTTCCCGTATTGGTAGAATTTCTTCCATTGTAGTTCCCTCACAATTCACTCGTGTATCACTCAAATTAATTTCTCACAACACTCGTGTTTCACTTGTAGGCTTTTACTCCCGCTCTAATAAACTCACTCTCTTGCCTTTTACCACTCAAATTCTCTTCGTAGGCTCAATTAGGATAGAACTAAATAAGAAAATTTTCGAACAACTAGATGATGGTTGAATTTCTCTCTCTCTCTCTCTCTCTCTCTCTCTCTCTCTCTCTCTCTCTTCGAAGGAATTTAACAAGGACAAGAGATGAATAAATACTTTAATATGAAAACTAATAATGCAAGAAGAGAACAAAAATCAAATCAATACAAGATTGCTTTGATACCAAACTGATAAGGATAGGACGTGAGACCCATTGGATATAATGATCCAAGAACCAAACATATAAAAATAGGCAGCGAAATCCCAGATCGATGTCCTAGTTTGATCTTACCTATAGCTGAAAGAACCTTGACGTGTTGGCTATATGGGCAGCCAAGAACCTTGGTATGGTGATCGCCACAAGATATTGCTCAAGTATCTTGACAAACAATCGAAATTCTAGAAGAGAATTCAACCTTACAAAGAAGAAATAGTTTTTAATATATCAAAGTCTGATTTTGCAAATGATGTCTATGGCCTTTTATAGGCTTCAAATGGATGCTCAAGAGTTAATTTTATCCTTGGGAATCTATGAGCATTAAGTGATACTTTTGACCACATTAACATGATTTAGACAAACTAAAATGACCCTTTGAATACTACGATAACTCTTTGACTACTAATGCTGAAAATACACTATTCTTAACAAATATAATAGACTCTCTTTTTGGGCTTGGTGAGTTGGACGAAATTATGGCCCCTTTTCATTTAAATAAAGTCTTGAAACCTTGAACCAAACTTTTAAGATGCATTATAGCCCATCTACTTGAAGAATATTCATCACTGGGCCTTCTATGGATCTCTCATGCATTGACCCGTTGATTTCATCAATAAGAATCATTAAAGCTCTTCCCCTCGTAATCGAACCTCTATTAATTTTCAAAGAATCTTTCTTGCTTTGAGTTGTAAGCTACGGATGGTCCCCATCATGTGTAACGTGCTTTGATCGTGAACTTCCCCTTTATTCCCCATCACTCTTCTTTTGGGGTGGGGGAGGGGGTTAAACATACTTATTTATATTACATTTGAGCTGATAGATTTGAAATTATGAATTTCATATTCCTAATAACAAATTCTTTAGATTTGTTTGATTAATTTTAAATTTAAAGAATTTTAAATCATTCTATTTAATTTGAACTATATCTTATTAAATATTGATGGATTTTAAGTTATTTTCATATGGAGTCATCTAAATTCCTTTCTTCAAATCCTTCTCTCAAATGTAAATCCATCAATCCAAATTTAGTCTTAGTACATCTCATCATTACAACATAACCAATCAACAATATTGAAACTGCAATTTCATTTAAAAAATAACTTATTTTATAGAGAAATCAACAAAAGCATATTCAAATATCCAACTAACTAAACTTCGAATTATTTCCAGTATTTGACCAATTTATCATTACCAACACACATTTGAATCAAATTGAGATTATCTTTTTATTTTATGTGATATGTCATATTCTATTCTTTTGTTGCTAATTTACTGATCTTCTTAGGATCAATTACAATTGCTTATTTTTTGTTTTTTGAGGGTAAAGAATGATTTTATTTAAGGAGGAGCATCATAAAAAAGCAAGTCAACAATAATTTTTGGAGGTGTAGAGTCACCTTCCAATAAAGAGCTAGCCGATCTAGCCAACATGTGAGCACAACAGTTGCCCATGCGTCAAACGATAGAAAAAGAACATGAATTAAAAGAGGAGCTGACGGTTTGAATGGTAGAAAGGATTGGTCCTAGTCTGGAGAAGTGGAAATTCCAGTCAATTAACCTCATTAGCAGGTTTTCGCAATCCCCTTCAACAAAAACGATCGACCATCCGTGTCTTTGTGCAAAAAGAATCGCCTGGAGTGCTGCAAATGCTTCCAAGCTTTCTGCATCTGCCTTGCAATCAACTCTTTGGGAGCACCAAGCAAGCAGTGATCCGTCGCTGGTGCGAGCAACAAGTCCGTATCCTGATTTATCTCCCGAGTCAAAAATTGCTCCGTCAAAGTCGATTTTAACAGCACCGACCGGCGACAGAGTCCAAGAGGTTGGCACAACAGAGGTCCTACAAATTTGGTTTGCTCGCTGTTGAGAAATGAAAGCCAGATAGTGTTTCTAAGACATCAAGATAATTCAATGAGGTACCATCATCTTTCCTATTCCACCAAATATACCAGCATACAACCAAGAAGAAGGAGAACAAATTTGATCCACCTTGGTTGCCATGTGTAGGAACCATTCCTTTGTACCTGAAACATTTCCATTAAGTAAGCTCTAGCTAACGTTTGACAGACACCAATATTGGCGAGCAAAGCTGCAATGAAACAAAGCATGTAGCACGTTTTCATTAGAGCCATCACAAAGCAGATGATTGAGCGAAACTTCACAGATACGGCCTGCTAAGTTTGATCCTATAGGGATCGGGTCAAAACAAGCTTTCCATGCGGAAGTCTTAATATTGTTAGGAACTTTTGCAAACCAGTTTGCCTACCAAAATTTTTTGTGTGGATCTTCAGCAAGGCTCGAGCTACATGGTTGATTTAGAGGGAGCGCCAGATGATACGCACTACGAACTAAGTACTAGTCGTTTTTCGAATAATGCCACACCTGAATATCCTCGGTCTCTGACAATCCCAATAATCCCCAAAATGATATTATAATCAATGACTAGTCATGTCAGTTTTTCTATTTTGCCGGTTCATTTTAATTATATCATTGATAACAAATCTCATTTTTTTTTTTCTTTTGGATAATTATACCGCCCTTAATGTTTGGTGTAATTATACATAAATCTCTTATAGTTTGGGAAATTGCATCTACCCCTAATGTTTGCTTCTGTCTAACAAATAGATACCCCAATTAGCCAAGTTTCACCGAATTTGTCGATATTAGAAAAAAAGGTAGAATGAAAATCCATATTTATCCTTGAGTGACTTGTTACTAGCTTGCTACAGGTCAAACAAATATTTTTTCAAACAACTCTTATAAATCTTCACATGCTAATGCATGTGGGGGTATATCTTCACCCTAATAAGAGTAATTTGATCAGAAAAAATTTGATTGACCTGCGATAAGTCAACAATAAGTCAATCGGGTACCGATATGGATTTTCATTCATTTTCTTTGCTAATATCAACAAGTTCAACGAATTTTAATTGACAGAGGATTTTATTTGTTAGACAGGAGCAAACGTCAGGAGTACTATATGTAATTTTTCAAACCATAAAAGATCTACGTATAATTATACCAAACATAAAAAAGAACGGTGTGATTATCCATTTTTTTAACCTTTAACATAATATAAAAAAAATAAAAAGTAATTTCTTCCACGAATATATTTCTTTTATCAGATACATTATAATGAAGTAGAACATAAAAATAAACACAAAATTACACCTAATAACTTTGCGCCCATATATCAATAATTAATAACTGTCGCACATAGAGTAACAAGATTGGAAATAGGGTTAATTACATTTAGACCCCTTCTGAAAAATGCAAAATTATACTTCCCCCCTAAAAAGTTTTTAAATTGCACTTGCACCCCTTCTGAACATTCACCATTTACACTTAACCCCCTTTCGTTAGGATTTGGACAACAAATACTCATGTTAGCAAAATGGATTACATAAAGTTTCAATTTTACCCCTCATTTAACATTGTCATGTAATAATTTTGTACTTATAAGGGAAAAATGTAATAATATTAATCTCACTCCATATATATATATTACATTTATCTCCTGTAAGTACAAAAATATACATGAGAATGTTAAATGAGGGGTAAAATTTAAATTTTATGCATTTTTTTTTTGATAATGTAAATATTTTTCGTTCAAATTCTAACGGAAATGATAAGGTGTAAACGAAATTTTCAGAGGGTGTGTAAGTCTAATTTAAAAACTTTTTTGAGAAAAAGTATAATTTTATATTTTCGGAGACGATCACAGTGTAATTAACCCTTGTAAATATTTTTAAAGAGCAATTATCTGGAAAATACTTTTAGTTAAAGGTAATATTTTGGAAAAATGTCTTAAGAAGACCATTTTGGATTGGTTGGTTTGCTAAGGGACCACATTGAAATAAATTGAAGGGTTAATTACACTTAGACTCCCTCTGAAAATATAAAATTATACCTTTTCCCTAAAAAAGTTTTAAAATTACACTTACACCCCCTCTGAAAATTCTTCGTTTACACCTGACCTCCTTCCGTTAGAATTTGAACGGAAAATGTTTAAGTTAGCAAAAAAAATTACATAAATTTTCAATTTTGCCAATTAGTTAACATTCTCATGTATATTTTCTACCTATGAGAAGATAAATGTAATGTATATATATGGAGTGAGGTTAAGATTATTTCATTTTTCTTTATAAGTGCATAATATTACATGATAATGTTAAATGAGTTGAAATTTTATGTAACTTTTTTTGCTAACATTAATATTTTTCGTTCAAATGTTAATGAAATGGGGTTAAGTGTAAATAAAGAATTTTTAGAGGGGTGTAAGTGTAACTCCAAAACTTTTTTAGGAAAATATAATTTTGTATTCTCAGAAGGGGTTTAGGTGTAATTAACCCTAAATTGAAACTAGGCTCCCCATTACCGAATTAACAAACATAAGGGTGTAAATTGACATACTTTAGAAACATAAGGACCATATGTGAAAAATTAAAGCACACGACAGTAGTAATCCAAGCCCGTCACTCCCCCCGCCCCCTATTCCCGTAGAATTCCGATCAGGAATTTTATTCTGAGCAGAACCCTGAAACAAAAATGTTAACGCAATTCGGGGCGACGGCGGAGTCTCTGAGCAAGGCGTCGACGATGGTGTTCCGGATCGGCACCGACGCTCATCTCTACGACGATCCGGATGATGTCAGCATCGCGCCACTCCTTGACAGCAAGTTCGACTCCGAGAAATGCGAAGCGCTCAAGCGTCTCCTCGCGCTCATTGCTCAGGGATTCGACGTCTCTAGTTACTTTCCTCAGGTCAGCTGCCTTCCAGTTTTGTTGAATAACTTCGGCTGATGTGGGAATGAGGATTTAATCAAGAGTTTTTGTTCAATTGATGATATCAAAATCAATGACATTATTGGTGTGTTTTGTGCTTTAGGGATTTCAATGTTTGATTGGTTTTGACTTTTCTGAAGTTTACATGTTAGATTACATCGCTTGTTTTTGATGGATCACAGGTGGTGAAGAATGTGGCATCACAGTCACTGGAAGTTAAGAAGCTCGTTTACTTGTACCTGCTGCATTATGCTGAAAAGTATGCCACAGGACAGTAGTTTTTGAGTTTTTTCTCGTTTTTCTTTGGACAGTAGTTTTTGAGTTGACTTTGCTGGTTTCGAAATTATTCAATAGGTTAAAATTACTCAAAGAAATAGATATAATATAATCCTGGAATTGTTGCTTTTAGCTGAGAAATGTATCACTTGAATGATAAAGATTTTCTGTTTCCTAGGCGGCCGAATGAAACATTGCTATCAATAAATTGTTTTCAAAAGGATTTAGGGGACCCGAACCCTTTGGTGAGGGCATGGGCGCTCAGAACCATGGCAGGGATTCGGCTGCATGTTATTGCACCCCTTGTTTTGGTGGCTGTGGGAAAATGTGCTCGAGATCCGTCCACATATGTTAGGAAATGTGCTGCAATTGCGCTGCCCAAGTTGCACGATTTGCGCTTGGAGGAACACACAGCCGCAATTGAAGAGGTCAGTTTAGTAGCTCCAAGTCTACTTTTTTCATTTTTGACGGTTTTTTCCATCCTTTTACTTGTAATTTTTATATCCCATATGTATCATTGGAGGAAATTTGGACTGGTTATAAGTGTGTAAAATAGTCTCCTCAAGCAACTTGGGTTGGCCATCTTGGAAAAGCTGAGAACTTGGTAATGAAGCCTATTTCTGCAATAATGTCACTTGGAGGAACCCACCTGTGAGTGAGGTGTCAATGTAACTTCTCTGAAATACTCAATCTTAATGCAAGTTGGGGGGGACTGTAAAATGCTGAGTTGTAAGTTTCTACTATAAACAAATCTTCCTCCCACACTTTCTAAGTGAAAACATTTCTGATAGCAAATTCCCTGGAAAATGAATCTTTGAGTATGTGGAAATGGTTATATCTGCTGTTAGTTCTTCTCCCAAGAAGTGCCATGAAATCAAGTTTGTACTCAAGCAATCTAAGATATTCCAAAGTGCAATTCACTTAGTCCTGAAAGGTTATTATTACCATACTTTCTAGTCCAACCATGTACATAATGGATAGAATCATTTCCTATGTGTTCACTTTTTGATCTTGGCTTAGCAAAGGATAACCTGCCATGAACAAATGCTGAAGTTTAACCTATTTTTCTTTCCTTATATATATATATATATCTACTGTATCTGTCATTATTCTGGTGACGAATCCCTTTAATCCCTTTCATAGTATCTCTTAGAAAGATTTTCATTTAACTACTTGAATTAAACCAGAGGATGAGTTTTTCTTTCTACATTAAGTGGTAGGGCGGTTATGAGTCATCTTTCATGGTAAGTTGAGTATGGTTTATCTTCTAATTGGGCGCTGTTTACTTATTGAGATGGACGCTAAAGGATTGATCAGGAAAGGAATTAAAGGGGAATGTTTACTGCTTATCAAAAAATATCATGATTACTTGTGAGAATCATTTCGATCACAGCATATTCTTGTAAAGACCTATCACCTGTGCACTTATTGAGAGATGATAAGGGATCGATGCTGAGGGGTTAGAAGGGGATGTTGACTATTTTATCCACAACAATACATGTTTACTTGTAAGAATTATACCGACACGTGAGTTTGTATTTTTGTAAAACTGTTTCCTTGTTTAGATTATTGTGTTTAATTGGGCTATTGACCTTGAATACCCTTTGGAAAACTTCTACCAAGTTTTCATGAAATCATTTTTCTTTTTCCTTATTCGAAGAAGTATTGAACAACCATGTAAGTGGTACACACTGAACTGAAGATATGGCAGCGCTGATAACGTGTTAGAAATGAACGATGATGATAATCACCTCAGTGGACTTGCCTTTCAAGGAAAAAGCCAGAGAATGAATTTTACAATCTATTTCAAGGTAGATATGGGTCCATAGATGCTTTGGTATACCCCATCTAAACCCATGAAGTAAATTAAATGATTGAATGTGAGTCATCTTCCGCTGGGATTTCTTCCATTTCAGTTGCCATGATCCACCAAGTTCATAGATGTGTCTTTGTAAGGTTCATTCATGACATAATGTAAAACATGGTTAAACAAAGTTGACGGATATTAGCCAATAATTCTTCACAAGCAAACTGTTCAATTTGGTGTCAGTTTTACGTCAATAGTCTTAATACAAACTCAAGACTTGTTTGAAAGAATGCTTAATAAATAAGGATTGAGACTTATAAGTGGACTGGATTTTTGCTCTTGCATGGTCTTTGCTCCTGCGGGGTATGTATTGTGGTGAAAACTGAAACATGCAAACAAGTTAGAAAAGAAAACTCAAAAAGTTTAACTTAAAGTATAAGTATGAATAGAAATAGAAGCAACAAACAGAGAAAAAGATCCAAGTCAAAATTCCTTTTACTGTGATCACTGATTTCTTATACCCACTTGCCAGCATACACGCCATCAATTGCCATCAAGATTTTTACTTCAAAACTCTTCTGGAGCTCCTTCAAGTTGCTTCATCCTCTTTGCCTTCTTAAATGTAATAGTGAAAGTGTTTGGCTGTATATGTTCTTTACATTGTAGTTGCCTTTTAGATAATTACTTTTTGATAACCAGTTCATTTGATTAGCTTACCGCTACTGACATGAAAAAGGTAGGTAAAGGATTTAGATTTGGACCATGGAGGAGTATGCTTTAAAGCTCTGAATTCCCACGCAGATATGCATTGCATGAGGATTTTGTATCTGAGAATATACTGCTAAATATTATTTTAAGTGGAAACCATTGCTAGAAACCAAGAAATATTGTGATGACAAGTGAAGAGAATTACACCTAATAGTGGAAAAGGTGTGAGGAGTAGTACCTAGAAAAAGAAGCAAAAGAGTTGATAAAATCAAAGTCGGTGAAGTAATTTTTGCCTGATGATTCTTGATGAACTTGTAGCAGTTACTTAATGACCCGTGGCAAAGGGGAGACTAGTCTTCAGTATTATGTAGTCAAGTTCCACAATTTGGCAATTTATATGGGATTCATTAGACTGATGGGTAGTTAGTCTATATTTAGCTTCTTTTGTGTTGCTGAATCATCCCGGAATCATGTTAGACTTGGTATGTATGCTCTTGCTGGACACCACAAGATGTAGATTCTATGTTTTCCCGATTAGTGGATATGTTATCCAACATAGCCAATTCAATGTTCGAGTACTTGAGATGCAGTTTATATTGCTGAACTATTCTTGAAGAGAAGATTATTAATTTATGCATTGATATGGGAATCAATTAGACAATTTTGGCATGATTTAGATATGAAATTGTGCGTTCAATTGATGCTTGAACATGCTATCAACAAATTGAAGGAGAAACTGAAGCATATTATTGAAGTTTTTGTCAACTTGTGCTACAGTGTTGTTGATAATTTAAATAGATGGGAGACTTAAGATGACCTAAGCTGAATTTCCCTTAACAATTTGAACCAGATCATGAGAAGACTCCTCTAAGAAAGCTACCTAAGGTCATAAATGCAACATGTATCCTTTTACCTTGCCTTAAGTAAATGAGCAAGAAACACGTTGAGACTGATGCTGTGCTGATCTTGAAGATACAGAATGAAGGATCCGCTTGAATGCCTTTTTTGTAGAGTTGCCAGGCTAAACTATAAACACCGGCATTTAATATCTCTGAGTTTCATGATTCTGATGCAACAAATTGAATAGCAATCAGAAAGTGAGTGGAGCAACTAGTAGCCTAGGAGCCAAAATATGTGATATAAGATGTGATATTGTGATTGACATAAAGAGGTTTCTCATCATTTCCTAGTCAAAATGTCTGAAAGCCTTCATAAGAGAACACTTGCACTCCAAAAGAAAAGCTCACGACAAAAGATCCTGTCATATGTATCCAACCAATCAGTTTCACTTTCTTGTCAGGAGTGAGTTATCTTTATCCTCCGATAACCGATGTTCCAATCATTATCATGGACAACGTTTGCTTACTTCTACCTTTTACATTGTTCATCCTGATAGCAGCCCTTCTCTCTTTTCTTTAGAAGAAAAGGTTTTACAATCTGGATTTCTTGGTTGTTTTCATGTTGCTATTAAAATTTAAATAAACACATTTTTTGTTGACATTGCATTACTTTGAATTCCTTCTGACTGTCAATTTTTAATATTCTATTTTAATACATTGATGAACTGAATATTTGTCCACATATAAAGTTAGGAATTTTTGGAAACTGAAACTTAAATCTTCACATTTGATGAGTCACATGTTGACAAGAGATTTAGCACACTTCTAATCATGATCGAGCTAAACCTGTGAAAAAACCAACATTCTGAATCTGAAGTCCAGCATCTTCTATCCAACTGATTTTCAGAATTTCTAAACTTAAAATTCTAACTAGCCTTAGAAGTTAAACACGCTTGCTAGATGTGAAGTGCATTGTGTTATCTTGCACAAGTGTGCATACTGCTTTTTAGAATATGGTTTTGGTGAAGTTTGAGTCATTTTTAATTTGCTTGTTTCCCTCTTTTGTCTGCACAGAAGCTCATTGCATTCTCCTCGAATTTGTTTTACAGAGGTTGTAATTTCTAATTGACTATTTGTATCTTGCAGCTTGTAGGAATGTTGTTGAAAGACAACTCTCCTGGAGTAGTTGGTGCTGCTGCAGCCGCCTTTGCTTCCATATGCCCCACTAATTTCTCATTGATTGGCAGAAATTACAAAAGATTGTGCGAGACTCTTCCTGATGTGGAAGAATGGGGTCAGATCGTCTTGATTGGGATTCTGCTGCGATATGTAATTGCAAAACACGGGCTAGTTAGAGAATCGCTAATGTTAACCTCCGATCCTTTGGTGAGTCATAATTCAGAAGGGGAAGATTTGGAACCTCACCTTACTATGAGAAAGCCCCTTCATGAAACCAGCTTTGACATATGTACTGAGATTGCAGATATAGTCTCCCGGAGTTACCTTGAAGGACCTGATAAGCATTTGTCTCAGTTGGGTCATGTAAATCGAGATTCTCTTGGATTGGATGGTTCACGTGTTACATCTGCCAAAAGCAATGATGATGTGAAGATCTTGTTGCAGTGTACATCACCATTATTTTGGAGTTATAATAGTGCTGTAGTGCTGGCTGCTGCTGGTGTTCACTGGATTATGGCGCCAAAGGAGGATGTTCTAAAGATTGTTAAGCCTTTATTATTTCTCCTTAGGTCATCTAGCTCCTCAAAATATGTGGTACTGCCTAAAGCAACTACATTCATAGAGCCTTCTCTAGTTCAGTTAGTATTCTCATTATTTAGTGATTATGCTAGACATTTGATTCTCTTACATAAAAATTCCAACTTGGTTCCATTTCTAATTTATATTTCGTATTCCTCTTGTTTTTATTGGTGATGTATATATGAAATACAACTGCAATGAGCTTAGTGATAAACTATTGGCCTATGCTAGAAATGAGTCCTTTTATGTGATGGTGTTCCAGTTTTAGTTCTCTGTAATATTCTACTTGGTTTTTGTACTTTCACTTCATGCTAGGATGACAGAGTCCTGCATGCATAAGTTTTAACTCCAGTGTCAACCAGTTGAGATGGTAAAGAAAGTTAATTGTACATAGTGGTTATAAGTAACTTTATTACACAGGAGATGCTCCTTAAATGGAAATAGCTGGTGGTGATGCCTTTTTATGTTGTGTGTTTCATAGGCTACAAAGGCTCTCTTGACGATCTTTCTCTTGTGCCTTTAGGCTATTATGTTGGTGGCTTTCCCTTTTCATGAAACTTGGACATCTTACATACAGTGTCATAATTTGAAATAGTTGTTCTGTCTGTTGAAGAACTTCAGCAGAAGATTACTGTTATCCCAAAAAATATATGTGGTGGCAGCTATAACATATGTCTTTCTTAAGATGTAGATCTACATCAGTTTCCAATTTCTTATACTTTTTCTCTAGTTGACCTTTACACAATGTTTCATGTGCAGGTCCTTTGCGACATTCAGGTTTTTGCCAAAGCAATGCCATCTCTGTTTTGTCCATATTATGAAGATTTCTTCATCAGCTCTTCAGATTCATATCAAATAAAAGCTCTGAAGCTTGAAATACTTTCCTCTATAGCAACATACACTTCGATTTCCTCAATTCTTGTGGAGTTTCAGGTACTTGCATTAATAGTTCTTTTATCCTTGTATTCTGAAAACATAGATATTTTGATTGCCTGGGCACCAAGGTGCTCCTTAGTCAGAAGAACTGCGACTTGACTGCTTTTCTAGGCAATACCATTGAGTAACAGTTTAAGCTATAAGCAAGTCCATTTATCAGTTTCCCTTAGCTTAAAATAATTCAGAAATTTAATAAAAGAATAAATCTATCAGGATCTCTTGCTATTCACAAAAATCATGAGTTTCTGAGACTACCCTAATAGTTGAAAAGGGTATCACTAGTCCCTCATTGTAGCTTATAAAAGGGATCTGATATGATGTTTTCAGCTTGAGATATTCCAAATTTTTGGATTAAATTTCACTTCCTTGCTTATAGAACAAATATTGCTAAGGATTTGAAATTTGTGATTTTGTTTTATAATTTAATTAAGGAACTTTGTCTTGTTTCAAAGTTCAGGGCTGAAAAAGAGGGATCTCCTCTACGTAGAAATTGTTGTCATCCAACCATACCCTTTAAAGATTGGCCGCTCCTTTCATTATGCCAATTTGTCTGCATGAGATTGCACTAATCTCCATACTTATGCTTGCCTGACCTGTTATAGTTTATGTATTGGATAATTTACCAACTCAAATAGTTGCCTCAATAATTTATCCTAATTAAAGTCAATTTTGGAATGTAGTTAAGTGATTGTTCTGCATCCAGTTCATTTTAGCATCAGTTTCCTTCATCTCGTTAAATAGGAGTAACTACTCGATCCAGGTCTTGTTGTCTTTAAGAACACGTACCGCTGTCTTGTGATATTATTTAGATTGGTTTGGTTCGTACTCTTGGATTTAATTTTGATAAGTGATGCTCGTCTTTTGGTCAATTCTTAGGATTACATTAGAGACCCAGACAGGCGTTTTGCAGCTGATACTGTGGCTGCGATTGGCTTATGTGCACAAAGACTCCCTGACGTTGCGCATACATGTCTGGAAGGGCTCTTGTTTCTTGCTTTGTCTGGTAATTCCAATTCTTTCTCTATGTACCTCCCATTAAGATTTGTATTTCTATAATTCCTTTGGTATATTTTTGAATCCCTCCTTTTTTCAAAGTTATTTGATGAATCCAAATTCCAGAATCTTCAGATAGGGATGCTGCATCACTGGGTGAAGAAGAAATTGTATTAATTCAAGTAATTAAGTCAATCAAGGCAATCATAGCAAAGGATCCTCCCAGTCATGAGAGAGTAAGTTTGTCAACGTCTTCTCTTTTTGGTCTATATTCATGCTTATGTTATTATCTTCTTAAGTCCCTGCTATTCGTATATATTGACGTCAACGACGAGTTATAAAGATCAGAATATTCTGACTTAAATAAATCTTCATTTAATGTCAACATTTCGAAAATGACACTTTGATTTCCTGACGTCTAAGGAAAAAAAAGAGGCTTGTAAATGTGTTTAAACTCGGAAAGGAGCAACACTATTTGCAGGCATTGAGCAGTTTTTCTCTTGCAATAAAAGCTTTGTCTTTGTTTTTGATGGTTCTTGGTGTTGGTAGCTGCTTGGTATTTTTCTGCCATATATAATGTCGGAACCTTTTTAGTTCAGTTTTCTTGATTTTGTTTTCCACCTGTCCCAACTTCAATCTATCTTTCTTGAGACCCAAAACAGCTCACAGAAACCTCAGTTATATCACATAAGACCGAATTTAGATTTTGGTAGGAGGATAGAACAAATTGGAACTTAGATCTTGGTGCATAGATTGTTATGGTTGTTTTATGGGATAATAACATTTGATCCGTCATGTTTGCCGCAAATCCACTGCCGTCCCTCAGTCAAAATTAGTCCTTCTCATCGACAATCATTACTCATTAATTGCTCACAAAGAAGCACATTTGCTATTGGAGAAGCTTCAACTTCAGATACCAAAACTGAAAAAGTACAAACTTAACTGAGATTTTTTCAGTATTCGCATGAAGCATATATGAGCCGTTCCCTTAAGGCTTAATGGAGTTCAAACAGCCAGGATAGTCTTGTTAAAAAATGAAACACTAAAAGAGTAAGTTTAATGAGGATGAAACAGGGTATTGAAATTGCATTAGCGACAAGATGAGGGACCACCATGCAGCTTACTGAAACTTTATCACATGTCAGCTTAGGACTATGGAAATAGTTTCCTGTTTCTTTCCTTGTTTATCCTGCTTGAAAAGCTCAAGGGCCAGACCTGTATTTGCTGGCTGCCAACTGTTAGTGATATTCTTACATAGTTTTCGAGAGAATATTGATATTGGTGGTCAGAAAGGTTAATTTCAGCAATAGTCGTGAATCGCGTCTATAGCTCTTAGGAGTCTTGTAAAGAAGGCTTGTTCTATCGGTCTTGTACTGGAGATTAAGATGGACCCAAGTGTGTGCTGATAGATGCTGTAGCCTAGAGAATTAGATAAATAAAGGTTGGGTAGATTGGAGGCAGATTGGGATCGTCTATTCTTCACACAGTGATTAAGATAACTCTTGAGATAACAGTTTGATCTTAGGATTGCACAAGACAGCTTTTGAGTATTAGAGCTTTCCATTAAATTTACTTACCTTGACATTGAATTAAAAAGGGCTTGCATATGTAGGCTACCTCTATAGCTTGAATTATGTCTCTTAGATTGCCATTTATCCATTGTATCTATGAAACATAACTTGTGCAACTATGACAACTATGAAGCTTTCAGCCTGAAAGTTAACTCCTTTGCCTAATGACTAAAATTATCTGGAGATAATGAGCTTGATAAAAACACCTCAGATAACTTGTGTAAATCCATGTTGGTTTTGCATAAATAGACTATCTCTGTAGGGTTCTTCTGTTCTGTTTGGTCAGCCCTGAAACTATTCTTGTTGGTTACTTTCTTTCAGTTATAATGTTGAGACATGGGCCTGAGCATGTGCAAGGGATTTAAATGTTAGTCCTGGACCTCCTGGTGCAGAATTAGTTGACCTAACTCATGGAGGGTGGAACTGCTAGGCAAATATTAGTGGTATTAAATTCATGAAAGGGGCATGTATTTGCATGATATATGTTATCACAGTTGCCTGTTGTGTTAATTATTTAATATATTTTCATCTGTGTTTTGTTCAGCATTTGACTGATTTGGATTTGGAATATTTTTAAAAGTACTAAAGGGAGAATTTGGTAAAAGAATTAGACAAAAACTATGAAACAAAATTAAGCTGAAGTGGTTTCTTCCTTTGAGGGCTTCCTTTAGTAGGAAGACACTGAATATTTCCTCATTCAATGAGACTTGACATTTTGCTGTCAAACAGTCTGTAAAGGCTGTGTGGTTGGGGTATATTCTAATTATGCACATTGAAGCGCTTCGGTCATAGGCAGTTGATGATGTAAAGCCCAAACCTGAGAGTCTAGGCTATTCATTTAATTTCTCTGAACCTGATTTTCATCCATTTCTTTAGTTGAGGTCATTGCTTGCCATCCGTCCTTGTTTCTCACATGTGATCATGCTCACTTTTGCATTTTTGTCTTTTAAACTTGGTCCAGTTAAAAGTTGTTTCCCATACTAATGTTTTGGTGATTATGATATATCTTATTACTGCAACATTGAATGGGGCCAAAAGGCTACTGTCAGTATCAGTAGCACAACTAAGGACTGGTGGTCATAAATTCTAAAACTCCCCATTATTTGAAGGTAATTGTTCTCTTGCTCCGGAGCTTGGATTCAATGCGTGCACCAGCAGCACGTGCTATGATTATATGGATGATGGGTGAGTACAGCAACATCGGGGTCCTCATTTCAAAGATGATTCCCACAATACTTAAGTATCTTGCTCGACGCTTTACTTTGGAGGCGGTTGAAACAAAGCTCCAGATTATCAATGCCTGCGTCAAGGTACTTGACAGTAATAGTATTTTCGATTTGACGTATAGCTTCATCTCCATCTTCATCCTCATGGGCATTGGAATTTGTTGGATATCATTAATTTTCAATCTAGCATTTGAACATGTGATTCTTGTTTACTTAATAGAATTAACACAAGTATTTTATTATTAGAGCAATTCAATAATTGAGATTATAAAAGAGCTTTGCATGGCCTACTGTGTCCTAAGATCCTTGGTGTTCCATATCTTCATAGAAACAGATCGACTGAAAATCCATGATCAACTGGACTAGTGGTCCATTGTTGCTGTTTCCAAGTATTGTTTGAAAAGAGCTACTGCTTCAGACTTTTCAGCAATTAGTTTATAAACATTTGTCTGAAGTTCCTACTCATCTCAATGTTGCAGATCGCATATGGTGATCTGGTCTATGTGAAGACCCTTCATCTCTCAGCTGCAAAATTGCAGTGCTTAATGCTTTTGATTTCTTTTGTTATCTGCATTACATGCTCTGTTGCTACACTGCTGGTTTATTTGGTATAAATAGCCAGTTGTGTGATAAGGTAAAAATGGTTTCACCTGTTCTCATAGCGATGGTGTTATTGAGCGGGTTTAAGAATGAAAGGGGTATTAATTACTTTTCAGAGTTGAATTTCATTATTGCTCTTCTAGATGCTGACTGACCCTGGCATGCTCAAACATTCTGTGCTTGCTTGACGAACTTCATATATCCATCTGCTTGGACTCATAGTAGTTAATGGCGGGCGCACGCCATGGCGAGAGGTGCTAAAGGCGCAAGCCTATCGCCATTCTTCTGCTGTGGCGATGGGCTTTGCCCTGGCGACGCCATAGCACGCGCCTGGGCGCCGTTTTGGCTGTTGCCCAGGCGTGCGCCAGGCGTGCCTTTGAAAAGGCCTGGGCTCATCTAAAAAGGAAAAAATATCATACAAAATAAGAGTCCAGAACAATAAAACCCTTCAGCTCCTGCATGTTTATCGCGTTCTCCTTCAAAACAATATAAACCCTTCTCTGCTTCTCTGCTCTTTTTCTTTCTTCTTTCTTCTGTTTCTTTCAGATCTCAGACCTCCTTTTCAGTTTCTATTTGCACAACTTAGTTTCTGTCTTTTTTCTCCTTCTCTGTTTTCTACTTGTATATTCTATTATCTATTTTAATTGGTAATTACTAGTAAATCAGTACGGTTTAATTGTTTATTATTGTTGAAAATTATTATACTATAATTGCTTTTTAATAGTTTGATGATATTTATTGATACCAGAGTATTAAGTATATTTATGCTAGTATTTTTACTTTGGAAGTGCTGAAAAATTACTAAAATCTGATTTCTATATTATTTCTTATTTATGAAAAATAATTTTACTTTTTATATTATCCTCTAAGAAATATTCTAATTATATAAATGTATAAATTATTTTTGTGCATTACCGCCGTCCTTCGGAAAGGCACGCCGCGCGCATGGCTCTAGGAGCCCTTTGCGCCATGAGCCATTGACTACTTAGCTTGGACTTACTACAGGCACATATTCTATATGCTTATGTTGATAAGTTAGACTGTATTACTTGATATTCTAATCATACATTGTATGCACACATTGTAAGTTTGTCCACTATGGATTTCTTCTCTTTGTGATCTTGATTAATTAGTTTTCTACTTTCCTTGTTTGCACTGAAAGTGTTTGGAGGGGAGGGGAGTAAGGTGAGGGGTTAGGGATTCTTGTCTTATTTGTTAAAAAGTGAAGGGGAAAGGAAAAGGAAAGTTGAACATAAGTCAATGCTCCTAAATGTATTTCTCAATATGTTCAATTCTGGAGGAGTTGGAAAAAATCCTTCCTGTCCATTATACTAAACAATTTGGAAAAATTTCGTCTTCACCTCATTAGTGAAGTGAAGGATTTGAGTCCATTATCCCTCCCCTTCCCCTTCCTTCCTGCCGTAGTAAAAATTAGATCTTTTACCAGCACATGTATTACCGGGAATTTAGTTTGAACATGTCTGTAGTAAATTAGTTAGCCAACTGGAAGCTTTCTTGAGCTGATCTAGTATGATATATGTTGGAGATGGACTCAAAAAGTTTTGTTACTGAATCTTTTGGTGTAATGTAAGATTGTTGTGACTTTTTGGATATAGGCATAATTGACTCCTTTTATGGAGCATTCTATTCACCACTAAAATGCAATTCAGTTTTTTACTCTGACATTTTGAAAAATAAAGTAAAAAGAAATTAGCCAAAAATAAAGAGTGGGTGTAAAAAATTTAAATTTCCTCCAAACCAATGTAGACCAGGCACTAGCATCTCATTTGACAAATTATGATTTATAAAATAATTTCTGAAATTAGAAGAAAGCCTAATCAACTATGAGCATCTATTCACTGCTTCTCTGACTTCCTTTCTGCTACATATGATACACCCAGCTTCCTCTGCCAGCTCCAATCACAAATAACACAGACTGAGGTATAAAACATTGAGATTTCATACATAAAACACATGAAATAGTCCAATTAGCACGGGTTTGTAGGGTTTCTGAGTGGCATTAAGGAGATGCGGCTGTAGGAAGTTTTAGAGAAAGAGTGCTGCCGAGTGCAGATGGTAAAGAATTTGGACCATGAAGTTTGGCAGTCTTTTGCAATGGTCTCTGGAGAAAATGGTTATGGCTGGCTGGAGGTGATGACCAAATGGTCTGATCAAGAAGGGAACAAGTGATATCCACATAGCTGGGATGGGTTTTGGGCTCTTTTTATTATCATAAGTATTTTAATTTTGTATATTATTCTGTTATATTCTCAATATAATCTGTGTTCTATAGGCTTATATAAAGGCAAGAATCTTACAGTTAATTAATTGGACACACATCTATGTAGGCAAACACTGCCAACTTAAAGAAACTTGCAGACTAATTTAAAGTTAAGCTGAAACTTAGGTACTAACAATTTTGATCCCAAATACATCATTTTCTTTTTGGTTTCTTATGCATGTATGCTACTGCTAATGATTCTTATTTCAGATTGATGAGTTCAAATTAATATGTTGTGGGAGAGAGGGAACTACGTAGTGGAACTTGTAGCTGTTTGCTCCTTGTAATGACAGTGATTTCTGTCCTTCGCTGTCTTGTATGAGTTTGTTCACCTTTCTACATTGACTCTGCTGGGGCGACTTCTTTTCGTACATCTCTCAGATGTTACTGAAAGCAAAATCAAGGGCCGAGGCGCCAAGGAATTGGCTGCATGCCTTTTATACATTTTTTTGTTTTGTATATATTTACATTATATTGATTTGCATAGAAGTAAAAAAATTAGAAGTACCAGGAAATTAAATTTTATAATATCCAAAATACCGTCGTATGCATGGTTGCCTAGTTAGCAAAACCACCCAAGCGATTTACCTGGGTTACATTTTCTACATTTTTCATTTTACGAACCCTCTACACTGTCTGGTAATTGCTCTTTCAGTTAGTGTTATCTTTAGTACTGATATATACCGAGTATTTTTTCATGGATCCTTAACGCAGAGGTAAATGCCAATCCTTCCATCACTAAAGCTACCTGCAGTCTTGCATTTTCTCATGATTGGGCCATGGAAATATGTAAAGCTAATTGTCATCTCCGCTTACTTCAATCTTTTATGAAGATAATTATTAACTCATCTCTGTTGTTTGGTCAATATAATGGATGAAAAGTATCTGAATCATTAGATGTTGAACCCACTGAAGTTGCATTTTAAAAATTTTTCTTGATTAACCTACAATCTGTTTTCATACTTTTCCAGGTCCTACTACATACCAAAGGGGAAAATATGCCTGAAGTGCAAATAATTGTAGGCTATGTGCTTGAACTTTCTAAGTCTGACTTGAATTATGATATTCGTGACCGTGCTCGTTTTCTGAAGAATTTTCTGTCACACTGTATGAGATCTCATGATGCTGAAGAAGTAAATGACCAAACGGAATACAAGGACCTGACACATGTTCTTGCCGAGTACATATTTGGGGGACAAAGAAAAGTACAGTCCGAACCATTTAGTTATCGATTTTATCTTCCTGGTTCTCTTTCACAGATAGTACTCCATGCAGCTCCAGGATATGAACCTCTCCCAGAACCTTGTAGTTTAAGTGATGAAAGTCATTCCCCAAGTCATGTGCAAGGAACAAAGATACTGGACGTTGGAGCTACTGATAGTGAACCAAATGAAATTGATGATTCTGATGCAATGTCAGGATCGCTGGAAGAAGAAAACACATCCAATTACAGTTCTCAAGCTTCCATTAGTGGTTCAAGTGGCGGTGGTGGCAGTTATAGTAGTGCTTCTGATACTGATGGGGATGAAGAAGCTGGTGCATTAATCAATCTTTCAGATGGTGCTCCTGCTTCTAGAAATCATATTAAAGATTCTGAAGAGAACAGTGCCTCTGGCTTTACTGATTTCGGCGAATTAATGTCCAATAGAGCTCTTGAGTCGTGGTTGAACGAAAATCCTGGTTCAAGCCAGAATTCTTATGATGTTGGTCATGCTCAGAGATCATTAGCCAGAATCTCAATCAAGGACATTGCTCAGCTGGTTAAACCTAAGTCGTATACACTTCTAGATCCTGCAAACGGAAAGGGGTTAAGTGTAGATTACAGATTTTCATCTGAGGTGTCAAGCATATCACCACAATTTGTCTGTTTACAGGTTTCCTTTAGGAACTATTCAACAGAGCCTATGTCAAATATATTGCTTTCTGAGGAGGAGGCTGACCAGGGTCCAGATTCTTTGGGCAAATCAGTGTCATCAAGTGAAAGGTATGCCCTAGTGCTTTTATTTTTGAGTTGGCATCATTTGGTGAGTACCTTTTGCTCGACATTCTTCCTATGGAAATATGTTGCTCTCTGTTAACTACTGCATAATGTGCTTACTTGGAAATTGCAAATTTCACTGCCTAATCAAACATAATGAGAGGTTTGGAAAACCATAGGTTGTTATTGTTTGTGTATATATGGTTTATGACTACAGTGCAATTGGATATGCTTAATGGGCTTAGATCTGAAATCTGCAGTTCCTATATCTAGGTATTGAGGGAGAATCATATGTTTTTATTCCTAATCCTTTGAATACATGATCTTGGGGAAAACTCCAAGTGCTCGCCCTGTGATTTGGAAAATGTGCAAAAGCCCCCATGTAGAAAAAAGGATAACCAAAAACCTCCCTGTTTTGTTTAAAATGAAGCAAAATAACCCCTGAAGTCTGTGGTGACTTCCACGTGCTATTGTTGCAATTGTTTCTCATTTTTCGTCTATAATCAATGGCCTGATTCACTTAATTTTAAATGAACGGCCTAGATTTGAGATTCTTATAACTTATTACACACATATATTTTTATATGTATTATAATTTAGTATATATGAATATTAAATATAAATATTTAGAATATAGATAAGTATGTATTATTTTAATATATAGATATATATACTATATATATCTACAGGTAGAGAGAGAGAGAGACGGCGGTGGTGGACGACATTTGGGGTTGAGGAGAAGAGAGAAGCTGAGTGGAGAAAGGAGGGGATGGGCAGCGCTAGGTGGCTGGGGGATGAGGCCTGGGATGCGGGTGGTGGGGATGATGGGAAGAGCTGGGTGGGAGGGAGAAGATGATGCAGTGGGGGGAGCAGGTGGGCCGCGGGGGAAGAAGATGATTGGGGGGTGGGGGGAGCGGGCAGGGGGGTGGGGGGGAGATGATGATGTGGCATTTAATTTTGTATAATTTTTTGTTAATTTTTATATAAATTTAAATTTATATGTTGTTTTATTATATATAAAAAAAGGGTTAATTACACCTAGACCCCCTTTGAGAATGCAAAATTACACTTTCCCCAAAAAGTTTTGAAATTACACTTACACCCCCTTTGAAAATTCTCTGTTTACACTTGACCCCGTTTCGTTAGAATTTGGATGAAGAATGTTGATGTTAGCACAAAAAGATTACATAAGTTTTCAATTGTACCCCTCATTTAACATTCTCATGTATTAATTTTTCACTTATAAGGAAAAAATGAAATAATATTAACCTCACTGCATATATATAAATTACATTTATCTTCTCATAAGTGCAAAAATATACATGAGAATGTTAACTGATTGGCAAAATTGAAAAATTTATGTAATTTGTTTTGCTAACTTAAACATTTTCGTCTAAACTCTAACGGAAGGAGGTCAGGTGTAAACGAAGAATTTTCAGAGGGGGTGTAAGTGTAATTTTAAAACTTTCTTGGGGGAAAGTGTAATTTTGTATTTTTAGAGGGGGTTTAGGTGTAATTAACCCTAAAAATATATATGAAAGTAAATTTGGACCATTTATTGTAGAGATGAAATTTGGACCATAGATTTAAATGATCAAATATGAACTGTATTTTTTGAACCATCAATTTTTATTAATCAAGTCTAATGGTGTTTAAATAAAGATATAATGTCATTTATAATCAAAAAAAGTGAAAAACATGAAAGAAATGTCGCATGTAATACACCAATCGTATGGTTTTTTTTTTGCTTCATCTTAAATAGGAGTCTTTTTGGGGTTTTTTTAATTTTATTTTATATCACAGGGTTCCTTTAAACATTATGCATATTGCATGGGGTAAATTCCTTTTAACACCATGATCTTGTGAATACCTAATCTTGTGACAATCAGTTATAATGTCCCAAACCACATTTAAAACTTCTATCTGGGAGTTTGTTCATTGCTTGAAAACTGGGACGGTTGGAATTTAATTCTTGTGTTAGCAATGAAATTGCATAATTACATTGCGTTTTTCTCTTTAGTGTGTCGACGTGCAGAATTGTTTCCAAAAAGTTATAGTCTAGTTTGATCAATCTGTTGCTGATATTGTTCTGTGTCGTGAAAATAGATTTATTACGAAAGAAAGACACATCAGTGAAGGAAGTGTGTGTGTTAATGAGTGGTAAGAGGGAAAATAAACTGCATATTTACTGAAAGAAAACACTAGTTAATTTAGAATATGACGAGCCGGTCTCTCAAGTGCCTACTTTTCTGATTTCCTTTCTGTGAATCGTTTCCAATTTTACTATTTAGCAGTCATTTCATAATTAAAGTAATGATGGGCATTGAGCCTCATTTCCACTAATATCCTTGTCCGGTCCTTCTCTCGTCGTGTTACAATCACAATTTCTGTTTTATAATTTCCTACTATCTGTTGATGTATCCACCCAGGACGCCAACTCCCAATCTCACCATCAATTTTATATCTGTTTTTGGCCTCATACATGATTATATATGTGTTAATGCCTCCACCCACTCCTGTCCTTCGTCTTTATAATCAAGTCTAACACCATCCTTGTTTTGCATCTCACGTGATTCTGTAATGATCTCTGGGGCAGTCATATTGATGGGTTTTAATCTTGATCTACAGTTTCTCCGTGTCTCGTGGTGAAGCAGCAACACTAGTTTCCATGGAAGAGATAAGTAGCCTCGCTCCTGGTCAGACAACAAATAGAATCCTCCACGTTCGCTTTGAACATCATCTGTTGCCTTTGAAGCTGGTTTTATGGTGTAATGGCAGAAAGCAACCAGTGAAGTTACGACCTGATATTGGTTACTTCATTAAGCCTCTTCCTATGGATATTGAAGCATTTTCAAAGAAGGAATCTCAACTTCCTGGGATGTTTGAGTACATAAGAAGGTTAGTTCTTTTGAACAATTAATTGATTCTCGTTCTATTCACTGAATCTTTGTTCTCGCATAACGATCCAATACACCATTTCAACAAAAGAATCTGATGTGTTTGATCCTAGAAACCAATATCCATTTTGCCATAATTTCTGATCTTATTTCACATATATGCTCACATCTAGAGGAGGAATCAAAATTTGGAGAACGCATCCTGCATCACCTCTTCTTTGTTTTGTTCTATTAGAGAAATTTCTTCTGTTATTTCACATATGTGCTCACATCTAGAGGAAGAATCAGAATTTGGAGTACAGAATCTGCATCACCTCTTCAATGTTTGTTTTTGTTTTATTAGAGAAATTTCTTCTGTTAACCTTCAATACATCATTAGTCTTCATCCCCTCCGAGAGTTTTACCACATCTAGTGAAAAGCACATTAGAAACCAAGGTATCCTGGTTAAGCCAGTCACAAAGTGAAGTGTGTGCTACATTGAAGTGATAAGACATTATTCTCACGGTCTCACCCATGGAAATAGGATTACATGTAACAATTTTCTGACAAGAATCTTCCGTGTTGATTTGTATAGATGGAGGCATTGGATCCCTCCCCCCCCTCTCTTATAACTAACTGAAATTGTTCAAAAAGCTGATATTGGGTAATCCTAGTTTTGCCCATAAATTTGTAATACAAATTTTGCATGATTATGGCAAATTGTATAAGCAGAATAATATAAATTTCTAGAACTCTACATATTATGCTCAAGTTTCACCACATAAAATTGAATGACAAATCTTTGTCTTATGGGACTCAGGACAGAGAGAATGACTCAGAAAACAAAGATATATGTTCTTTCTACTTTGGCTGCCAACTAACTTTAATATAGAGACTATTGATCTACCTACCAAAAATGAAATAGGAAAAGATATATGATGTCATAATTAAATGCATTCAGAATAAAAGGAAATGATGGGTATCGAATCCACTATAATTAGTTTCCTGCTCAACACCCTGTAGGACCTAGTGAACAAGATCGTATCTACATGGATTGGTTTTGGATTTACTTCTTCGAAGGAAAAAGAAGGCTTTGGTTAATACCAAATCTAATAAAACAAATTCAAAGATATAAATTAACTATATGAAACTAGCTTTCAGCCAAAGAGAGGATGCGGACTTGATTCCAAAATTGATCATCAGTTGAAAAATTCATTCATTCACATTGAGTAACTTGGTTATGGTCATTGATATCATATAACAACCTACCCTTTCTTTACCTTTTCATTGTCAAACGAATGTACATTAGCTAATTTCCTTATTAACAAACAACCTTGGGAACAAGATGTAATTTGTCAATCACATTAAAAACTAAAAGGGTGACCAATTCTAACCACGAAATTCCTCGAGGGTTCATTTAAATTAGATTTTGCATGTGTTGCCACTAATTGTTGTACTAATCAAACAATTATGGATTTGATAGGCCAATTCAATTGGAAAATATTCTTGATATCAAATAACGAGTCCTAGCATTCAACAATCGGACTATTTGTAATTAAAGTGCATGAAATCACACAAATACTCATGTGAATGAACATAGTAAAACAAATTAGATCTCGCAACGTATAGGAATGAAGCCTTTCACCGTATCCTTGATTGAGAAGAAGAAATTTAGCCTAGCATAATGATGAAGAGTACACCAAACGTGAGGAAAAATAAATTAGAAATCACCTACATTTTATAACTAAGCTAGAAACCAGTGTTTTCAGTTTTCACGAGTTAGTGTTGAGGAAGTTCCTCAAATCAAGTTTTCTTACTAGTCTACACCATTTTTTCCCTTTCTTGTTGATCCTCCTATCGTTCTTTTGAACCTTCAATTCTTGAGCTTTATATGTTGCAATACCTATCAATATGTGGTTTCTTATTACTTCAATGCAATTAGGAAATTATTGAAGTATTGATCCTAGGATGTTTTGTTTTCAGAATGTTTCTCTGGCTTTCTGTGTAAGATTAATTCACTTAATGTCTTTTCTGTTGTGTGCAACAGGTGTACTTTTACTGATCATATTAGCCAGCCAAATGATGAGCAGCACTCACAGATAAAAGACATTTTTCTAATGATATGTGAGAAATTGGCGTTAAAGATGCTTAACAATGCAAATTTGTTTCTTGTATCCGTAGACATGCCTGTGGCTGCTAACCTCAATGACTTATCTGGTCTGTGCTTACGCTTAAGTGGTGAGATCTTGAGCAACTCAATTCCTTGTCTCGTCACACTTACCCTTAAAGGTACTTGCTCTGAACCACTTGAGGTGTCGGTGAAAATGAACTGTGAAGAAACAGTATTTGGTTTAAATCTGTTAAATAGGATTGTGAATTTCTTGGCTGAGCCGGCCCCCTGATGTTTCAGTTTTGTAGAAAATCAGAGTTTATTATACTAATCCATGATGTTTTTTGACATACATTTGTCTTGCTGTAAGATATTTGTTTCTTCCTATTGTATTGCAAAATTTTCTTTAATCTTACATCATCCTCTCTACAAATGTGGAGATCTTTAGAGCGACTTCTTGTAGATGGTGGTTAGAGACATGATGAAGGGGTTTTTTTTTTTTTTTTTTGTACTTTGTGACGTTGTGGCTCTATGATATGTATCTATATGTATAATGTATGTATATTCACTGTACGGAAGTGTAACTTAGTCAATGTGAAACATTAAAGATTGACTTTTTCTTTTGATATTCTTATAATTGTCACTGCCTGTATTTGGATCATAATCTGCTGTTTAAAAGGAGCTCAATATTCTTTGTGAGAAAAATCAATCTAGTATTTCTGTGTATATTTTGATCAATTTACAATTTCTTCAGTTACATGGAACGGGTTGAACCCTTTGACACTTACTCTTACTCTATACCCCTTCAGAGGTGGAAGGAAGAGTACTGAATAATACCCCGTCATTCATTATCTTAAATTGTCCTACAATGTCCAATGTCTGTCAACTATATTGGCTTTCATATCATCTGTGAAGAATTTTTGGTTATACGGGAATCAAATAGCGGAATTCAGAGGCATAAGGCTGAATTTCTATCAGCTTTTGTGATGGAGATTGAGCTTCTCCATTTAGACATTCCATCATCAATCTTTTCAACGAGCTTGTATGAGGCAGTTGGCTGTAAATCCATTCTAGAAGGGATTCCATATCATCAGCGAAGTCTTTCATGTGCCTGTGCATGAGCTCTGGCACCAAAATCTTCCTGCTTGTAACTCCCACAGAAGCTTCCAGATACTCTACTTTAGCTTTCTCTAATTCATTCATGACTTCATCCGGTGTGTAAAATCTTAACTGCAGACCTGAGTGTTAGTCATGCAGATGGCTGCTACAAGTTTTCTGAAATAAACTGTAATGCTGGAATACTGTACTTACTGCTGGTGATGACCAGCTGCCTCGGCAGAGAGCAAATGTGACATTTGGTTCTGGATAACCAAGACCACGAGCATGCCTTAGAAGCATTTCCTTCTCATCAGTTAAGTCCTGTAGGTCAATATTATTATGTTAGATAAACATAGAAATTTTAAGGTCTTATATTCTGCAAACACAATATGTGATCATATTTGGAATAGCTCATATGGGAGATTCCGGAAAACTGTCAGTTGTGCTGGTAAGCTGGTTCACTTTCACATTTATCCTAGAAACTGTTCAGTGATCAACTGAGACCTCCTTTCTACACAGTTTCATTCATAACCTCAACAGAAACATTAGCTTGGATGTCCTTACTCACATGTTTAACTTCTGCTGGATGCCGGAGGATGAAGTGCTCAATAGTTGAAGCTTTAATTGTGACACCACCAACATTAATCGCAGCCTGGATGAGGACATACCATTAAGATTTTGCTTTTCTGAAATGATTTTATAGGCTCTGCTTAAGTTCTGTTTAATTTCATGGTAGATTTCTGGCATATTGTTTAGGCGGTCCTGCCCTTTCTTTTCTTTATTGGGAGTCTACTCTACCAGTCTTGATGATAGCTGAAGACAAATAGAACAGGGTGCTGCTTTTTTGTTACCTCATTCATAATTGCTAGTAGTTTCTCGTGCGTGGAAGGCAGTCCATGCTGTAGAAATGCCTGGAATGGAGAAAAATCTTTAGATTTTGATACTATTTATGCGCACTTTCGCGGAAAAAAGAAGGCTTAAGATGCTTGCAGTACATTCATTATGGAGGCATTATAAACATTGATCCAGAATGCCAACTTCTGCTTGTGGTTTAAGTTAGTTACATTTGTTTTGCTGAGTTTCTGCATCAAAATCCTGGAAAAGAAAATGAGAACACTCAGAAAAATTCTTTCTGTGGAGTAGATAGGAACTGCAGGTACGTACCTCAGTCTCCCCGCAGCTGTAAAAAATTCAGAAAGACGGTTTGCGTCCAGTGTGCTTCCGGTTATTTGTATGAAATTCTTGTATGGTCCAATATCTCTGATGTGTACATCAGGTCCAGGCAATATTTCATATGGATCAAGTTGAGATGCATTTTGACTGAATGGGAAAACGGGCGTACTGCAGCTGAATGCGGCTCTGGACACCAAGCCTTTTGAATTGATGCAGGTCAGAGTATGTTTTGTGAGGTTAGTCGTTTCTTTGCTCTTAAATGTTGCTTGGTTCAGTTTGAGAAATATGCCTATCAAGCACTTGATAAGCTCTACTGAGAGCTTATTCGCATTCATAACTTCACTTTCTATATCTAGTGGACTGTGAACCACACGACTTTTTGTGCATCGTGAATTCCCCCTTTCCTCTTCGGTTTCTGCTCCTGAAAAATTGGACAGGTTCATTCTAATATCACCATTTTAGACAAAAGTTATATGTTGAAGGCAAAGAGAAACTAGTTGCTCACCGTATTTTCCTTGGGAAGTTGCACTTGGAAATTCCATTGAAGAACCCAAGGAGGCTCTTCTTTCTCTTGGAACTCTGTATCTCCTGTGCTCATAGTTTTGTGATGTCGAAAGTGTGTCAGAATCCTTATGTTGTATCTGGTTTGGTCGTCTAGATGGTAACTTGCTCAGTTGTCGTTGCTCTCTTTGTGTCTGTAATCCTTTCTTCAGCTGCAATAGTTCCCACTCTTTGATGTGCTGCTTCTCTTGGTAGATATCCAACTTGACTTCATTAACTTTTCTCTCCAGCCAACCTATCTCTTCTTCCACCACCGCGAGTTCTGCCAGAAGCATTTGAACCTGCATACGGTCAGTGTTCCAGACACCGTTTTCAGTCATTTGCATCAATTCATACCCATGTATGTCATAGAAGTCACAACTGGCTCTTATTGCTTCAAAGTTGAATAACGGTAGCTCCAGTTCTATTTCATTCTTTGGACATGTTTTCAGGAAATTGTTCTGGTTGCATTCTGTGGAAATCATTTTATGACAAAGCTTCCATTTTCTATTCAGTTTTCGGATTATATCCCCTAGAGAGGTAGAAGAATAGCTAAGCCTCAAGCTGAAAGAGGGTGAGAAGAAACTTTTCTTTCACAGGGTATTCCCTGCCATTAGATCAGTTTGTGTTAGGAGGATCTGAAGAAACAATTATGAGTGCACAACCCTCCTTACCTGCTTCTAGAATGCGGACTTAGAGAGCGTTTTGGTTCAATTTATTTAAAACATCTTATATACTCATACATCTTCTACGAAGATTCTGGAGTTGATAAGATGTTAAATCTTAGAGTTAGTTACACTTAGATCCCCTCTAAGAACGCGAAAGTACACTTTTTCGCAATTTTTTTTTTGAAATTATACTTGCATCCTTTTGACAATTCTTCATTTACAACTATACCTTTTTTATTAGGTTTTGAATGAAAAATACTAACATCAACAAAAAAAATACGCCAACTTCTAATTTATGTCTCATTTAGCTAGTGTTTTAAAATCCAACCTGAACTGGCCGGTCGGATCGGTAAAATCGTGATCCGGTCCTTAAAACGGTCTGGTCCAACTCATAAAATCGGACTAGTCTCAAAACCGTTTTATTTTTTGAAAACCGCTCAAACAGCTGATTGAACCGATGACCGATTGACCTGGTCCCGGGTCAAATGAACCGGTCGGTGCATGAACTTTTTAAAATTTTCAAAATCTATACAATTTAAAATTGACATGAAATTACATATGGAAATTGAAAAAAAATCAAGAAACCAACACTGACATTTTAATAATTACTTCAATTATATATTATACATGAACAAATTCATTAAGTCCGTAACCTAATTAAATTTTTATCTCTTATGATTACTTAAGTTTTTAATTAAATAATTAATAGAATAAGATTTATATATTATTTTTAGAATGGGGGATGCTAACCATTTATTAGCAATAAAATTTAGTTATAATTTAATTATAATGGTAAATAATTCATTATTTTTGTTATTTACGCAAATTTTTTTATTTTTATTCTTGGCCTAAATCTTTAATATACTTATTTTACTATCAAGTCTTGAAATACTTTTAATTCTTATATGAATTTCAACATAAACTTATTTATATTTTTGTATTTTTCATTATTTTAATATAATTTTATATATTAATTTTATTTATAACATAATTATAACATCACTGGTTCGACTCTGGTTCAATCGACTGTTGAACCAATGACCCTTAATCCACTTAATTTTCGAATTTGATCAATGATTCGAATTTTAAAATATTGTATTCAGCGTTCTATATAAATTGCGGAGTTTGATCAAATTTGAACCAATCACCACATATAGGAAGTAATTGTTGGTGATCAACGGACTGAAGCAATTTTCAGTTCAGTGAGAATTGTGTCACCATTGATGAGATTTGACCAGTGAACGATCAGATTGACTAAAACTATAGTGGGAGGAAACAAAAGCAGATACTATAAGATCCGACTTCTCTTTTATTGTCAGTTCAATTCTTGATGGTCCGAAATTTGTTCTAAAAAGGGAATTTGTTGTAACCACTCACGCACCCAACATATGCACACGTTGAAAATTCAAATACGAGACCTTCATAGGAAAATCTTGTGTCTGAATCATTGGATTGTCTCCCCTAAAAATTCTTACAAGGGAATCTGAGTATTCGAGAATTGAAGTAATTTTCTATCCACAACGTATCTGAATTACATACTTTTCAATGCATCTTGATCTATGCAAGACTCAAAGTTTTCTCACATTCGATACTAATTAGAACTTCTAACGCAAAAATAGGACGATTTAGATGAGAAAATATTTGATGTAGAACGACTTTTGCAAAGAGCATCTAAAACGTATTTGCAAATAGTAATCTCACGTTTCAATAAACGAGCGAAAAAGAGACGCATATACTGAAAAGAATAGATTCGTAAAAATATTTTTATTTGAATAAAAATAAAATAACCTTGAAAGGAAGCAAGGGAGTGAGGCATGAACATGATTCACAGCAACCAAGTGGTCCCTGCACCGCACACTGCAAGACCCTCTTCACTTGAAGTTCCCCATCCAACTCTTCCTCCAATCTCTCAACCTGCACCCATTATCCAAATTCCTATAAACTTTTAATAAAAGTGCAACGTAGACATCTGAACTTTTGAAAAAGAAGCTATCAGCCTCCCACGTTATGGGGTCCCGTTGCCTTAATTTTTGTTCGGGTGACAATTTTTAGCTTATTTAGTATCTTTACAGGAGGATCATATTGCATTTAATCGAAACTCTATATGCAGTATAACTTCAAGACAATTACACACACGCACACCTTCATAAACAACTCTAATTAGGTACGAAAAATTCCCACAAACCTTAAAAAGTGCAACACGGATCTCTGAATTTTTGAAAAAGAAGCTATTTGACTCCCACGTTAGGGGTCACGTTGCCTTTATTTTTGGTTCGAGTGAGAATTTTTAGCTTATTAGTATATTTACAGAGGGGGTCTTATTGCATTTAACCGGAACTCTAGGTCTTATTGCATTTAACCGGAACTCTATATGCAGTATAATTTCAAGAAAATTACACACACACACACAAAGATGAACCTGTTCTTGGAGGTGGAGTTTGGTCGGTTTCTCGTCACCTGGCTGCATCAACAAGTCTTCGAATTTCATAGTTCAAAGGGACATGCAAATGATGAGAGAGAGAGAGAGAGAGAGAGGTGTTGGGGGTGATATATATATATATATATATATATATATATGAAAGGAGTAGTGTTGGTGGTGGAGAACGTGAATTGAGAGTGATGATCACATCTGTAATAACTTAAAAGTTTAGAGGAAGAGATGAAAGAATGAGGAGGTGATAGACGTGAACCCCATGATTCCTTTTAACACATTCAACTCCTCACCCCTCTCTTTTTTTCTTTTTTTTTTTTTTTTTTTTTTTTTTTTTTTTTTCTTTTGGGACAAATATTTGTCAACTATATATTTGAATTTCGTCATTTTACCATAAATGAATAATGACTTGATAAATAGATAAAACTAAGTAAAGAGTTTAGACAATGTTTGTTTGAAACAAACATAAAATATAGCTATTAGTACTGTATCGAGTTCTTGAATTTGACCCTTCAAATTTATTGATAGATCATATAGAATCAAGTTGAAAATATCATGAAAATGATTGTCGACTATTTGAACTTTTCATGGGTTTAATTTTACTAGAAACGAATAATGACTTGGTAAATAAGTAACTGATTAAACAAAAATGTTGCCAAAAAAATGAAGAAAATATTCTTTTATAGATAAAGAAACAAGACAAACTAGTTCATCGTTTAAGTTTTATTGGAATGAATTGATAATAGATGGAGAAAATTAAGTTAAAAACATCATGAAAAATTAAAAAGAACAGTAATAATATCCTGTAAAATCTAGGACGCCGTCTGTGGGAATCGAACGCACGACCACGTGGTTAAAAGCCACACGAACTACCGGCTGAGCTAAGACGGCTATTGATAGTATAATGAGTGAGATATTTATATAGCAATACTTAATATTCATTTGAAGAAGTTAACTTCAAATTTTATAAATTAAATTTTATATTCTCTTCTCTAAATTTTATATATTTTATTAAATGAAAATATTTTCATCTTTCTATTTTTTTGGTTTTTTCAAAAATACATATTTAAACTTTTTTGTTTAATTGTACACGTATCGAATGCGTCTGACTGTTGGTACTTTAGATTTAAATTTGACGAAGTATGAGATGCTATTGTACATTTAGAGCTTCTTTGCTTGATTGAATTGGACCAATACAATCGATCCTAGTTTAAATCAGATGGATATAGACCCCTGATCAAATTGAATTATATTGTAATAATGGAGCAAGATGTTTTTATTTTTTATTTGAGCAAGAAGGTAAAATTATTATTTATATAGGCAAAGTTAGTCTTTACAAAAAGGGAGGATGTTTTCCTCATACAAAAACCAAGACCATCTGCAGCCAAAATTAGGTCAAAAAAGGGGAACAATTATTATATATATAGTAACTAGTGTGCTACCCGTGCTATGCACGAATTAATTTAATTATGATTTTAAAATAATAGTTTATAATATTTTAAAGGTATTCGAAAGTCAATTCTAAAAAAACAATAAATTAAATGAATAATAGCAGTCAACTTTCTTTATACAATGCACTAATACTAACAAAACCTAAAGAAAAATAAATTTACATAAAATCAATAAAAGATTATTAAAAAATCAAGCATAAATACCATAGAAAATTAATATAATATGTTTAAAATATGTTACATAAAAATAAAAAAGCAACCCAAATTTTAAAATTGACTAATGACAATGAAATCAAATTCTTGAAATTTGAACTAACAAATTTCAAAAAACAAACAAACAAACAAACAAAAAGAGTAAATCAGACGGTTTATGAAATAACTATATTATCAAAATATTTTATTATGGTGAACTTAGAAAAAAAATAAAAAATATAAATTTGGAGAAATTAATTTTTCTTAGAAAAATAAACTTTGCACTTTTCATTAAATGAAACATAACCATAAATACTTATAATTTATTTATGCAGAAGATTCAATTTGTTTGGAAGATGAGAACACTCTTCACACCAATCAACTGATAAAATAAAATTCACTGGATATCGACCATTTGACCTTGAAAAAATTGGTGGTACATGCACAATAAATGTATAGACGTGGCTTATTTCATTCACCCCACAGTTGGGAACTAATGATTGGTTCTATCTACAAAGATTTTGAATTTGTTCATAATAATCAAATTATATCTGGTCTAGTTTCTACTTTTCCAGTTATTCTCGATACTATTTTAAAATATTGGATTTTCCGTTATTTAAATCGTGTATCTCCGTCACTTGTAGTTATTTATCATTCAATGAATGATTGATAAACGATCTACCGATATTAATCAAATCAATTAGAATGTTTCTTACTTTGTAGTTCTACATAAGCAATAAGCATTAAAAACTTTCTATCCGGGGGATTTTCATGATATAGCATTCCAGTAAAATGATTCCAGTAAATAGCAGAATCGTGGATAGGGAACTATACTAGTGACCTACCCAATTTATTGTAAAAATTTTCGGATCAATGATTAGACCATGCAAACTAGAAATACTTTTTCTTGGATAAAGGAACAGATTACTCGATCTATTTCCGTATCGCTCATGCTATATATCATAACTCGGACATCCATTTCAAGTGCATATCCCATTTTTGCGCAGTAGGGTTATGAAAATCCACGAGAAGCAACCGGGCGTATTGTATGTGCCAATTGCCATTTAGCTAATAATGAATGAGTTGATGTGGTCTTGCAACATTTTTCTACCATTTCCCAGTAACATAATATGTCATGCCAAAACTATTAGTATATATGAAATATTATGTGAGTTCCAAAATAGGATTATTATTTACCTTTTCTTCCAAAAATTTAAAATAAGCAGCTTGATTTCGAAACATATATTCGACTTGCTTGTTCAATAATTTCAAATTAATACCACCGTTGCTATCTTTAACTCTAAGATGAACTCGAAACCTGTAATTACAAAATAATTTACTTAATATCAAATAAAATAATACAATGATATAAATAAATAATATAAAAAATAGTACCTGATAGTTGCATTAACAACGTCATTGCATCTAACACAATTGTTTGCCCATGATAAGATTTGCAACTATCTTCACACTAATTGCATGGTGCGTACCATATAATATCAACATCAATTTTCTCAACAGGACCAACGATGCGGAAAATTTTTACATGTGCATTAAATTCCATAATCATATTAAACTATAATATTTTTTTAATATTTAGTAAGTAATAACAAAATTAAAATTCTTACACCATCCTGAGGTTCATAATCACCTATCCAAATTCTTTTAGCATTTGAGATTTTTAGTGACTTGGATATTATAAATATGCTTGATCGAATTGAAGAAATCAATTTTTGTGGGCCACGATCTTCATTAAACCTTCGAAAATCGAAGTGAAAATAATAAAGAAAAATGATAAAGAAGGTCCAACATAGTAACGTTTTTATGTGTAGTTCTCTTACCAAGTCGTCAGATGATCTGTAAACTTTGTTCTGTACTTGATATACAATTTGCTAAATTTATGTGGATATATACATGGACCTGCAAATAATAAAACTAATATTAGAAAAAAGAATAATTGCATTTTGTATTTGGTGAAAATAACTATACTTACCTTCAAAAATTTTAACCACTACACCACATGCCAACAAAATATTGTTATGATCAAACATATTCGACAATCTTTCCCCTTCATCAATGGAAAAATTACCACACAAAATCATGCGAACAACTGTCATACTGGTATATGTAAAAATAAATGATTAGTTGCAATCATATTAACGATATTTGATAACAATTGAAAAACAGAGTAGAAAACAATTACGTGGTATCGAGGATCAAGATTTCATGAATAAATGAACCATTTGGAGCACGCCGACAATGTGTAACACAAACAACCAATCCAAAAATATATACTGTAAAGTATAAATTAGTTTATAAGAAGCACAAATATACAATTAATTAAAATATAAATTGACTTACCAATAAGCTCATCATGATGAGGTTTTACGCCATTTTTATCACATTGTTAGATTGAAAGATATAGAGAATACTTATAAAATGATTGTGAGAAGGAGGAGTTTGTGAGGGAAAAAACGTGAACAAGAGATGTGAGAGAGAAACATGGAGTAATGGTTGAGTGGGAAAAAAATTGTAACTATAAAATGATTTAAAATAAGAAAATTACTATTATGGACAATTGTTTTTTGGAAAATAGAAAGAATACCATGCAACAAAATTTAACCTATAATTATAATTAGAAACAATTTTTGACTATACAATTTCATCACAATTTTGAACAATTGTTCAGTGACTAAAGATTCATCAAACTTATCATTATCCTTAATCTGTTGAGATATATATATATATATATATATATATAGCTTTGTGTACGTATAGGAATATTTAAAATTAGAGTGAGATGCAACTTTGGTACCACAGTATAGAGAATCTTGCAAGTTTGATACCGTACTTTCCAAAATAGCCATTTGATACCGTAGTTTATAGAGATTTGCAAACAAGGTACCTCATTTTTTATTTTAGCCCCTCAACTTTGAGATCATATCAGTTTTGGTCCCTGACTTATTTTTTTTTTTTTTTCCAGAAATAACACCTATACAATTCTACTCTGATCAGGCCCAACATGCTTCCAAAAATAAAATTAAGACTCCATAAATTCATACCTTGGTTTGACCGCTTTGTTGCTGGGTATTTCAAATCCTCAGTTTTACGGACTTCTTCCAACCACACTACCGCAACAGATGGTTTGCAGGTTCTTGGTTGCTTCAGCAGCAAACAGCACACCCCTATTTCGTTTCCTACCTTAGGGCGTAAAAGTATTCCAATAACAGAGATTTAATAAAGTTTTTGGATAAACAATATTAGACAGAAGCCTTTACTTCATTGAAGAAATGCTTGAAATATCATATAAATATTTAGTCCTCTATAGGAGGAGACAACTTCTTAGCCTTTCATGGAAAAGAGAACTTGACTCTTTTGGAAAATCCCCATACACTGAAAAGCTTAAAACTCGGAAATTTGAAAGACACTGCTTATTGTTTGAAGAGTTGGAGAAGTTTTCTGATGTCCTCCATCTGCTTCCTATATCTCAATTTATAATGGTCTGCGGACTTCAAACCCGCACTCCACCTTTGTTTTTAGATGACGTCATTGCATTCGTCACCTAATTTGGCTCTCAACTTTCCAGCTGTGGTCATTATGGCTTGTCGGTCATGTGCCAGCTGGTGTCCTTTGCTTTTCTGACTGTTGACGCTTTTGTTTTCTTCTGCAGATAGTCTTCTTTTTTATTTTTTACATCTTGAGGTTTTTACCTCGTTCTGTAAAAATCCTTTTTTTTACCCTTATCTGGTTTTGGTTCGGGTTTATTTTGGGTTACCCGAATCTTTGTCCCGAACAAGGGTTTTTCTTGCTTCTCACAACAAGGGCATATGTGGTTATGCCATTGTCCAACATGCATCATATTGCATGCCTTCTTCCGTGTGGCCTCCATTGTAGGCAGCTTATTTTCCCATATGAGCATTCTTTTCTTTTCGAATAAGTTCTCTGCAAACTCGGTGCTTTTTCCTGTCATGGAATTTAACAGAAATGATCCATTTAATTTACTCAAAAATATTTTAAATGGATACTTGACTTTGTCCATCTCAGTGAGATAGACCCAGAACCCCCAAGCTCTTCTGATAGATATGTCATCTTCACTGAGGGAAGATACCGGGGGAGCTTCTCCTGTGACAGCCTTGACTTTGTTAAATGCTACCATGTCAGGTGTCTGCAACTTGATAAAATGAAATGTTGGATGAGACCTTTTTCCTGCGATTTCTAGAGCTATTGAAATGAACTTAAGCTCCAAAATGTCTTTTCGTTTGAGGTGGGGATTGTTCTGCCATGCGTCATAAACCACCCCACTAATTCATTCCGGAAATCCAAGTGACATAGTATGAACTAAAGCGAGGGCTCCAAAGTCATTCTCGTACTTCTTCTGGGTTAGACCCTTTGAGCATCCAGGTCCTATTATATTTCCTGGATGTGTCTAGGATGGTCTTGCTTGGATTGATGCCTTTTTGGGAAATAAGTTTTTCCCATGATCTCTAATAGCCCTGGCAAGCAAAAACAGAAGATAAAGATTCATTAGTATTAATCTTAGAAGTGCTTGTCATTGGCTTAAGGTTAATCTCTTCCTCTTTTACCCCAGAAGTGCTGGGTTGACTTGAATTATCAGGAGTTTGCACTTCCTGTAACTCAACTTTTTCCTTTTTATCAGAGTCTGGCGATAGCCTCATGCAAACAGTACTTGAATCTACCGCTACAGGTTTAGAGCCCCGTTCTCTAATTGCAGGTTTGGAGCCCTGCTCTCTTAATTCTCGGGCTATCACCGAAGATGATGCCTTTCAAATTGGTTCTAGTAGGTCGTTCCATAACGAGCCTGTAGCTAGTCTGGTACTCCTGATGGCGATCTGGACAGTATCAAGATCAGGTTGTTGGACTTGGTCAGCTATTTGGGCTTTGACTGTCAGTTGTCTAAATCTCTCATCAATCTCCTCAAGGTTCTCCCTGAGGTGCCTAAGTCTTATAATGCGGGGTCTGCTTCAGATGCCTCCATCTCTCGTCAAGAAATATGCAAGAACATTTTCATGAGATTTGATGATGAAAATCTTATAACAATAATATTGGCATTCTTCTTGCCATCTAATAATACGTGCTTTCTCAATTTTTTTATTCAAGTTTATTTTTTAAGAAAGCTTTAACATTTGTATTATCAACTTTCAACATAAATTCTTTAGCCCGTAAAAATAAAGGCCACTTCTTGAAAGTCTTCCAAACCGCAACGAATTCTTTCTCGTTGATATACCATAGTTTGGGTTGTTGCTCAGTGAACAACCCTCCTGTGTATCTACATGGTTCTTCACCAGTAGTTGTCTTTCTCATGAGCGCTTCTGCCTGTATGTAATCATTGGTATCCATATGGACTACCAACTCATCTTCGTCATGTGGGATTGCAAGCTTTGACAGGTTATTGCCTACCTGTTTCAACTCACGAACCCTTTGCGTATGAATTTTCTCCCATTTCCACTTTGAACTCTCTGTTTCTTTCAAAAGTGGTCGGAAACCCTTTCTGTATTTTGCAAGATCCTTGATGAAAATTCCTGCAAAATTGACAACTCCCAAGAAGTTTTGAAGTTGCTTCTTATCTTTAAGAATGTCAAGAAAATTGCGAATTTTTTCTACAATGTATTCCTGCAACTCAATACATGTTTCGTCAATAAGAATTCCTAGAAATTTGAGTCTATTGACGGCTATGATGGCTTTCTTTTCAGAAAGCACTAATCTCTCTTTATGGCATGCATCAGAAAATATTTCAAGATGTCTAATATGATCCTGTATATTTTTGGATGCAATCAAGGTGTCGTCTATGTAGACAAACATAAACTCTAGATAGTCTTTGAAAGGATTATCCATCTTTCTTTGAAATATCTGGGGTGCATTGGCAAGTCCCATGGTTTCTTTGAAATATCTGGGGTGCATTGGCAAGTCCCATGGTTCCATCCTAATCTGATAAAACCAGATTTGCAATCGGACTTAGAAAATACTTTAGCACCTTTAATGCAATCAATTAAGTGTTATCCACTTGGGATGTAATAACCATCAAATTCTAATATTGTATTAATGCCTTGATAGTTAATAACTAACCAGGGTTTACCTCTTTTTATCTCACCATGGTTTCTTACCAGAAAATCAGGGCCACTATAGGCAGAGACTCCAGGCTCGATGAGTCTAAGATTAATATGCTCTTTGATGATCTCCTGCATATCTTTCTTATCCTCCATGTTCATTTAGATAAGCTTGTATCAGACATACTCGTACTTGCATTCCTCTTTGACCTTTAGAGTAGCCTCGATCTTGTTTCTATCCTACCATGCCAAAGGATTATCACTGAAATTCCTCTGGATAAGCCCTTGACATTCTCGAGAGAAAGTTTACTTTATCCGTCCATGTCCAATGACATGTACTCTTGTATAGCTTCCTTCAAGATTTTAAGATCTTCTTTAGAAGCATCATTGAAACCCTGTTGCCTGAAAGACAAAAGAGCCTTACCAAATTTTTGTCTATCTTATATTTTTTGTTGAGTCAATTTGGCATCATCATCATCATCACCACTTTTGCTGCGAAAATTTATAGGCATTATCCTGTTAAATGCCTTTTCTCTTCGCAAAACATGTATCTCGCTACCACAGTTAGTAGTAAAAATCAACAGATTCTTGTGGTTATCCTGGACATATTTTGTAAAGGTCTGGATGAAATTATTACCTAGCAAAATATCTCTCCTGTATCATGAAAGTAAATAAGAGGCGTTTTTACCTTGAACCAAGGTATTCCAAATGCTTCTCCAATCATGATTTTTGCTTCTCGTATACCCTTATTGAGTACTAGAATTTCTGCAAAAAATCCCTTTATGCCATAATGGGTAAGGACTCCATAGCTTCGCTAGGAAAAACACCAGGTTTCGCCATACAAATCCCTTATCCTGAGTTAATATAAGCTGCAAAATATTCTAACTTATATTGTTCATACAACATACCGACATATATGTATATAGAAAAGGGGCTAGTCATTCAATTCTAATGGTATAACCATTTAAATTGAATTCCATACCATTACCTTTTCTTCCCCATGATTTATGATCTTCGAGAAAACTTAACCCCGAAGTCATTATCCCATTTTTTCGTCCTGCAATTCCTGCAACAAATATCTCATGCCCTGCTATTTCTAGCATACCTTCGTATTTTCTCACAACAGGTTGTTGCAAATGATATAAGTCATCACAAGGAAAATAATTTTCTTTTTAAGTGACGTCAAATATAACTTGATCTTGTTTCCAACCTTCAAGGCATTTAAGTTTCACATTATCAACCCTAATAGCCCTAGGGGTTAAGGCTTTTAACAACTCCTGTTCTTTTCCTTTGTAGGCAGTGATCCTATCTTCTGGAAAAGATATCCTGCTACTAAAATCAGTTCTAGAACTAATGTTCGATCTACAATTGGGTGATCTTTCATCAAGATATCAACACCACCTATTCTAGGTATTCTAATAGGATCTGGTGTTATTACCTTAGCGAATTCCTTGAAAATTATAGGAATCTCAAAATACTCTTTCCTCAGGAACAAGTCCGAATGATGAGCGTGGAAAAGGCATAAGCTATTCAATATGTTATAGAATATGGTCTATTCCCATCTTTCATAAGATCTTTTCTTTTAAAATCCTGATGAAGGGTTAAGACTCGACTGAAATCTTGGTCTGCTAGGTTGTATGTCATCCTAGGATGGATGTCAAACATCAATTTTCCTGCATACAAATTTCCTATCGTTATCCTAAGACAACCATCTCTTAAGTTATTGATTCTTCTATCCATTATCGATAAATGTATTTCTGAATCAATTCATTCCTTAAAAGTTGTTTTTATTACTACTTCAATAACTCCTATGTGGATCCATTTCATAGTAACCGCTATTTTTTCCCTGAGTTTACTTGATTCTTCAAGAATTTCCTTTTTAGGAATAAGTTGCATTTCCATTGCATTACCTGTAAGTTCCATAGGAATTACAAACTCACCTGAACCTACTTTGTAGATTATATGATGTTTCCTCTAGTTCAGTCATATCTGGTTGAGGACTCTACCGATCCCTCCAATCCTAAAACCGTCATATGGGCTGAGATTAGAGTCTTGTCTCATGATTCTTTCCATTGTTTTCTCTGAAACCATCATCCTTGAAAAGAATCCTGATAGGCTATCTGAGGTTTGAGGCCTATCTCCTTCGTTGTAATTACTCCGACTCGGTTGAAGATCTATCCAAATCACTTTCTATTTCTTCCTCGTAGATGCTTTCATCTGATGGAAGATCTTCGAATTGGTAGATTGGTACCAAGTCGCCGTAGTAAACTGCATCAAGGATGTCATTCGTGGCTTCAAACTGTCGTAATTCACCACGTTTCTGCAGCCAATCTGGTGATATATCTCCTTTTGCGCCACACGTCCAGCAGTTACAATCTTCGATACCATTTTCATGCATAGGGGTGCTAGATCTGAAAATCTGGATGAGTTCGTGCGAAAAATAAATTTAGGGGACTAGAAATAATATTATCAAAAGATAAGGGCTAGTACTAAAATTGTCAATTTCAAAACTAAGGTACTAAACTCGCAACTTTCATAAACTGCGGTATCAATCTTGCCAGACTTTCTATTGTATGGTACTGAATTTAGCATTTTGAGAATTATGGTATCGAAATCGCAAAGTAGCCTTATAGTATGGTACCTTTAAAGCATTTATCCCTTTAAAATTATGTGTTAAAAAAATCAGTTTTTAACTTTTCAAATTTAAACTAAGAATATTTATTATAATAAAAAAAATCAAATTCTAGAATTAACACATAAAAAGTTACATATACATGAACTACAATACAAAATAAGATAATAAAAAACTAAAAAAATTAACCAATAGAAAAAATTTCATACCTATTTGAGTAATATTTTTTTTTTTTTGGTTTCTTATGGACTTGAAGATCCTATTAACACAGAAGAATCACATATACATGAACTATAAAAGCAAATTAAGATAATAAAAACATATTAAAAATCAAGCAAAATTTATTTTCATAATTATAAAACAAAATAAGATTTTAATTACATTAAAAATCAAACAAAAGGAAAATTTTGTACCTGCTTGATTAGTGTGTTAAAACATGATAACATAATCATTAATTAATTTGATGGTCTAAATTAATTAAAAATATGCGTTAAAAAATCAGTTATTAAGTAATTTTTTTGAATTGGAACCGATGAACTTTACTTATTGAAGTTAAGATATTACAATCAGTCCCATCGAATATCAATATCGAACAGAAACAATTACAGCAATTATATTAACAATATCACATAAATAATACCTAACTATTACAGTAACAAATAATACCTATGGTATAGTAGCAACGACATCATCCCATGCAAGGGTTCGAACCCATAATCTCTAGTAATGTTTATTATAATAAAAAAAATCACAGGGTTCCAAACCCATGACCTTTAGGAATATTTTTTATAAAAATAAAAAAAATCGCAGGGACTCGAACTCATGACCTCTAGGAATATTTATTATAATAAAAAAATTAAAATCCTAAAAAATTAGAATTTTGGTCAAAATTGAAGGTTTTGGTCAAAAGACCGCCTTCAAATATATATATATATACACATTAGCGTGTCACCCGTGCTATGCACGGGTTTAATTTAATTCTAGAAAAAATATATTTTATAAGATTTTTCAAATTAAGTGAATGTTAAATGAAGAATATATATTAAACTGACAAATTTACCATATCAAATTTTTACTGAAACTATATATTAAATTGACAAATGAACATGTAGTATGACTCACATCATTTTTAATATGAAATTGATCCCCCCCCCCCCACCCCCCCTTTTTTTTAAGCAACATTTATTAAACAACAAAATTCTACAATTTGGATCTTGAGTTCATATATTATCAATCCTACATGTAAAGATGACATACGATTATGTTAGAAAAATTATTATGCAGTCAAAATTATACAATTGATATTCAAAAATGTATCTTGGTATACTTTTTTATTATTTTTATTGATGTTCATATTTTTACAATTTTGTTGATGACATTTATATTTTCTTGATTTATCCTGAATTATTTAATTCGTTGTGCGCATAACTTTTCTCAACTAAATTGATATATTTCTATCATGATCTTTTTATTTATAATTTAATATTTTTGTGATGAAATTTGATGGGTGAAAATCATTAAATGATTATAACAATTAATGATACCAAAGTAATTTTAAATAATTTTGATAGGTTCAGATTTTTTATAAAAATATTAGAAGAGAAAAATATATATCACTTGAAAATCAAGTTGGCATTTATAATACCTTTTAAAGTTGTTTTCCGGATATAATGTGAATAAGAGAAGAATTTTTTGTTTGATAGGTTTTTTTCAAAAAAAATAATGAAATATTTCTTTTCTAATAATATAACTTAAAAATAATAAATATGATCAAAATTAGTTTTATGAAAAAAATTTATCACCGTGCAACGCATGGGCAAAATGCTAGTTATTATAATTATGAACGTTACATACAAATTACATGTATGATATAATGGGGCAAATGCTAGTTATTATTAAAATGAATATTACATACAAATTAAATATATAGTATAATTATTATATTTTAGGTAACTTGTGACAATCGATTTTTAATTTAAGATAAAATAAAAATAATTAGAATTATTAAGTATTAAATTCTTCTTGTTGGCAAATTATGCTTGTAAGGAAATAGATCTAATATGAGATTGATAGGAAATTAGCTAATTAATATGACAATGAAAAACATCACAAAAGATTTTTAAGCTTTAACTAACAACTATAGCTTATTATGAGAAATTTATCTTACTATATATATATCTATATATATATATATTACTCAATTATAAAATAATTTAAAAATAATAAAATTACTATTATGGACAATTTTTTTTTTAAAACAATTTAATGTATAATTATAGTTAGAAACAATTTTTTACTATTCAATTTGGTCACAATTTTGAACAATTGTTCAACGACTAAACATTCATTAAACTTAATTATCCGTAATATGTCGATATCTATTAGTATATATATATATGTATAGCGCTTTGTACACATCTAGGAATATTTTAATTATGTGTTTAAAAAATCAGTTTTTAACTATCCAAATTCAAAATTGTAGAATTAATACATAAAAAATTACATATACATGAACTACAATATAAAACAAGATAATAAAAAACTAAAACAACAATGAAAAATTTTCACACCTGCTTGAGTAATTTTTTTATTTTTTATTTTGTTTGTTACTTGTGGGCTTGAAGATCCTATTAACACAGAATAATCACATATACATAGATTACCAAAGCAAATTAACATCATAAAAAAAAATATTAAAAATCAAGCAGGGGTTCGAATCCATAACCTCTAGGAATATCTATACTATTATAAAGAGAAAGGGTTTTATAGACACAAAGTGAAAAATTTTTTATACCACTACACCAAATTATTGTAATACAAAAAGTGCCCTTCAACTTCCCAACTCTATTCAATTAAGTTCCTTTGAAAAATTAATTCCATGCAATTACATGTACTCAAAAATTAAATTTACTCCCATTTTATTTAATTTTATTGTTAAAAAATAAAAATAGGGGAAATTGCATAAAATGCCCCTGTGTTATACAAATTCAGCTAAAAAACCCCTGTGTTAAAAATCTAGGCAAAAACGACCCTGTATTTTTGGAAATTTTGCACACTTTCCCCTTGCCGTTTATTCTGCTTAACACCGTTAATTTTTTTTGCAATTTCCCGTTATACCCTTATATTATATATATATATATATTATTATTATTACAATAACCATTGGATTTTCTTTGATCGCATCAAAATCGTAGGATCTGATCAAATGTTCGTAGCCATTGACTTCAATAGTTAAAATGAACGGTCCAGATTAAAAAAATATTTTACATTTATATATAAATCAAAAAACTACTTTATTATAAAAATATATATACATACAATTATAATATATGTGTACTACATGTATATATATGTGCGCCGGCGGAGGGTAGTCGCCTCGCTCCACCGGCCATTACCTTTCTGGGCAACGATGCCCGTCACCGCCCAGATCTGGGCGGCCGCGACCACTCGCCACCCAAATCTGCGCAGCGAGTGGTCGCGGTTTGGAGAGCTAGATACAATGGGGAGCGGAGGCGACGGCGTGGAGGCTACGGTGAGGGGAAGACGATGGGCTGGTGGCGATGGGGAGGCGCAGACGGGGGGGGGGGGGAGGGGGGGGGGGTTAACTTGGGGAAGACAACCATTTTACTTTTCTTTTATTTTTTATTTTTTTATTTGTTGTATTTTTTAATTTTATAAATTTAAAATCATGAATTACTTAATTATGTAATTTTATGTTAAAATATAATTATATTAAAATATTAAAATTTATTTACTGTAATTTATATTAATAATATAATTTCAAAATATATTTGATAGAAAATAATTAATTAATAATATTTAAAATAAAATCATGTATTTTAATTTTAAATTTTATAAATATTAAAATACCTAAAAATATCATATTTATATATAATACTTTAATTTAATTTGATGTAATAATATTTTACATATAAATATTCATTATTTAGTATTTATCATATATTTTTTTAGTAAAATATGAAGAAAAGAGTAAGGAACTAACAAAACAAACAAAAGAAGAAATAATTGCATAAGATAAGGGTAATTTTGTCCATTCAACAAGGTCAAAAGGTTGAAAATAGGTCAAAATCATATTCTACTCGCATTTTGAGCGAGCGTAGGCCACTCTCCATTTTTTTTAATGGGAAGAGTTTTTTTTTTTTTTTTGCAGGGTTTATAATTATAGGGGGTCTTGTTTGGCTATTTAATTAACACATGTAAGTTTTTAGCAATTTTCCTATAACACGGGTGGGGTATTATGCATTTTCCCTTAAAAATAACATATTAGTATTTGTGTTGCATGTAATTATAATCGTCATTGTCAATATACCAAATATTCTATAAAATTTCAATACTGTATTGATAATTAATGCATTAGAAAACATTATCAAGCAGTTTTTATATGTGAAGTCGAAGGCAGTGATAAATTTTAAGATACTGGAATAAGTTATGACATTCAATAAAATAAAAATTTTATTAAAAATTATGCACGCAGGTACTGCGTGCCACAATTTCTAGTTTATTATAATAAAAAAGAATTCGCAGTGGTTCGAACCCATGACGTCTAGAAATATTTATTACAATAAAAAGAATTCGAAGGGGTTTGAACCCATAACCTTTAAGAATATTTATTATGATAAAAAGAATTCGTAGGGGTTCGAACTTATGACTTCTATAAATATTTATTATAATAAAAAGAATTCGCAGGGGTTCAAACTCATGACTTCTAGGAATATTTATTATAATAAAAAGAATTCGCAAAGATTCAAACTCATCACCTCTAGGAATATTCATTATAATAAAAAAAATTCAAACTTTTAGAAAATTAAAATTTTGGTAAAATTGAATAATTTGGTCAAAAGACCGCCTTCAAATATATATATTAACTAGCGTGTGACCCGTGCTATGCACGAATTTAATTTAATTCTAGTTACAATTATATTTTATAAGATTTTTTAAAATTAACTAAATGTCAAATGAAGAATATTTTTAAATAAAACTCTTTTGTTTTTCAATTATAGTGCATTATAGCAATTTTGTGTTATAAAAATTATAAAATATTTACAATCATAACAAATATATACAAAGGGATATCGATCAAATTGACTGATGACGCCATAAGTTGTATTGCATTTTTTCAATGCAAAGATGATTAATAATAACATTAATATCTATATGTATGTCCTCAAATATATTTATATGTTTATTTAATTTGTATATATAATGAGTATTAAATAAATTTATTTTATATATAATGAATATCAATAGAAAATACTTATATGCGTCTTATTAATATAACGCTATATATAACATGAAAATAAATTAAGAATGTTTCACTATATATATACAAATTAAATAAACATATATTTGAAAAAATAGAAAGAAAACCTTGCGACAAAATTTAACGTGTTATTATAATTGGAAACAATTTTTGACTATTTAACTTGGTCACAATTTTCAACAATTATTAAGCGACTAAACCTTCATCAAGCATAATTTTCCGTAATTTGTTGATATTTATTAATATATATATATATAGCGCTTTGTATACATGTAGGAATATCTTAATTATGTGTTAAAAAATCAATTTTTAACTAAATTAAAAATTCTTGGACTAATACATAAAAGATTACATATACATGAACTACAATATAATATAAGATAATAAAAACTAAAAAATCAACCAATAAAAAAAATTTCAAACCTGCTTTAGTAATTTTTTTTGTTTTATTTCTTGTGGACTTGAAGATCCTATTAACACAGAAAAATCACGTATACATGAACAACCAAAACAATTTAAGATAATAAAAAAAAAATTAAAAATCAAGCATGGGCCGGGATTCGAACCCATGACCTTTAGGAATATCTATACTATTATAAAGAGAATGGGTTTTATAGACACAAATTGAAAGTTTTTATAACATTACATCAAATTATTGTAATACAGAAAATGCCCTTTAACTTCCAAACTCTATTCAATTAAGTTCCTTTGGAAAATTAATTCCATGCAATTACATGTACTAAAAAAATAAATTTACTCCCATTTTGTTTAAATTTATTGTTAGTTGAAATAAAAAATAACATATTAGTATTTGTGTTGTATGTAATTATAATCTTCGATGTCAATATAAAAAATGCCCTTCAACTTCCAAACTTTATTCAATTAGGTTCCTCTGGAAAATTAATTCCATGCAATTACACGTACTAAAAATTAAATTTACTCTCATTTTGTTTAAGTTATTATTAATTGAAATAAAAATAACATATTGGTATTTGTGTTGCATGTAATTATAATAGTCATCGTCAATAGTATTCTATAAAGTTTCAAATGTTAATTTAATTTGAGTATTATACTGTATTGATAATGCATTAGAAAAAATTATCATACAGTTTTTATATGTCAAGTCGTAAGGTAATAATAAATTTTAAGATATTGGAATAAGTTATGCGATTCAATAAAATAAAAATTTTATTAAAAATTATGCGCACAGGTATTATGTGCCACAGATTCTAATTTATTATAATAAAAAGAATTCGCAGGGGTTCTAACCCATGACCTCTATGAATGTTTATTATAATAAAAAGAATTCTCAGGGGTTCGAACCCATGACCTCTTGGAATATTTATTGACATAAAAAGAATCTGCAAGGGTTCGAACCCCTGAACTCTAGGAATATTTATTAACATAAAAGGAATTCGCAGGGTTTCGAACCCTGACCTCTAGGAATGTTTATTATAATAAAAAGAATTCGCAAGGGTTCGAACCCCTGACCTCTAGGATTATTTATCATAATAGAAGAAATTCAAAATTCTAAAAAAATTAGAATTTTGGTCAAAATTGTTGGTAAAAATTGAAGAATTTGGTCAAAAGACCGCCTTCAAATATATATATTAACTAGCGTATGACCCGTGCTATGCACGGGTTTAATTTAATTCTAAAAAAAATTATACTTTACAAGATTTTTCAAAGTAAGTGAATGTTAAATGAAGAATATTTTAAAATAAAATTATTTTTATTTTCCAATTATAGTGCATTATAGAAATTTTGTGTTATAAAAATTATAAAAATTTACAATCATAAGAAATATATTCAAAGAGATATCGATCAAATTGATTGATGACGCCATAAGTTGTATTGCATTTTTTTAGCAAATGTGATTAGTAATAACATAAATATCAATATGTATGTCCTCAAATATATTTATATGTCTTATTAATATAAAGCTATATATAACATGAAAATAATTTAAGAATTTCACTATTAATGCAATGCTATATAAAGTCATTTACATACTTACACAAATTTACCATATCAAATTTTTACTGAAACTATATATTAAATTGACAAATGAACATGTAGTATGACTCACATCATTTTGAATATGCAATGGATCCTTTTTTTTTTTTTTTTTAACTACGTTTAAATAGCATCTTATAACAATGATTAAATAACAAAATTCTACAATTTGGATCTTGAGTTCATTTATCATCAATTCTGCATGTAAAGATGACATACGATTATGATAGAAAAATTATTATGCGGTCAAAATTATAAAATTGATTTTCAAAATGTATCTTTGTATACTTTTTTTGTGATGAAATTTTATGAGTGACAAATCATTAAATTATTATAACAATTAATGATACCAAAGTAATTTTGAATAATTTTGATGGGTTCAGATTTTTATAAAAATATTAGAAGAGAAAAATATATCTCGCTTGAAAATCAATTGGTATTTGCAATATCTTTTAAAGTTGTTTTTCAGATATAATGTGAATGAGAGAAGAATTTTTTATTTGATAGGTTTTTTCAGAAAAAAAACATATTGGCAAAATTACATTTTTGGTCCTGTAACTTTAGGCCATTAGCACTTTTAGTCCTGTAACTTTCGCGGTTTACAGATTTCGTCCTTTTTTTTACACATTTAGTCCTACACATCTCAATTTTGGTCTTTTTTTAACACATTTAGTCCTGCCTTTACACTTTTGGTCCACCGGTAAATTTTTCGGCCAATTCAATTGGCCGGAATGCCACGTCAAATAGCACATCATCTGCCACGTGAGATTTGTAGACAGGCAAAATTACATTTTTGGTCCTGTAACTTTAGGCCATTAGCACTTTTAGTCCTGTGTCTTTCGGGGTTTATATATTTCGTCCTTTTTTTGACACATTTAGTCCTGCACATCTCAATTTTGGTCCTTTTTAAAAAAATTTAATCCTGCCTTTACATTTTTTGGTCACCGATTAACGAAAAAACATATAACAAATGAAAAATTGAGATACAATGAACATAGAACTTTGAAAGGTGTCATATGCCGTTATTTGAACACACAAGTATACATGATTTATTAATCCACACAAAAGAAAGTTCAAAAGGAGCACAACTTGCTTTATTCACTATTAAAAAAAAGGGCCAATAGGGAAACATCTCTTCTCCTTATTATCAGGGGAGCACCTTATGGTAATGAGCTTTATGCTTTTTTCACTTTGTTATCTTCTTTTTCTTCGTCATCGTTGTCTTCCTCCTCCTCCTCCTTAACATGTCTCTTTGGACCTGAAGGGGGGGGGGATTGTTCAAAAAATTCATGTACCATATGGTGCACTAAAAAAAATTACTATTGCTACATTTTTAATGACTATGGCTAAAAACCATGCGAAATAGTAATTTTTTTGAATCATTAAAAATGTAGCAATAGTAATTTTTTTTAGAGCACCATATGGTACATGAATATTTTGAACAACCCCCCCCCCCCCCTCCTCAGTTCCAAAGAGACATGTTAAGGAGGAGCAGGAGGAAGACAACGATGATGAAGAAAAAGAAGATAACAAAGTGAAAAAAGCATAAAGCTCATTACCATAAGGTGCTCCCCTGATAATAAGAGGAAGAGATGCTTCCCTATTGGCCCTTGTTTTTAATAGTGAATAAAGCAAGTTGTGCTCCTTTTGAACTTTCTTTTGTGTGGATCAATAAATCATGTATACTTGTGTGTTCAAATAACGGCCTATGGCACCTTTCAAAGTTCTATGTTCATTGTATCTCTATTTTTCATTTGTTATATATTTTTTCGTTAATCGGTGGACCAAAAAATGTAAAGGCAGGATTAAATTTTTTTAAAAAGGACCAAAATTGAGATGTGCAGGACTAAATGTGTCAAAAAAGGACGAAATGTGTAAACCGCGAAAGATACAGGACTAAAAGTGCTAATGGCCTAAAGTTACAGGACCAAAAATGTAATTTTGCCTATCTACAAATCTCACGTGGCAGATGATGTGCTATTTGACGTGGCATTCCGGCCAATCGAATTGGCCGGAAAATTTACCGGTGGACCAAAAGTGTAAAGGCAGAACTAAATGTGTTAAAAATGACCAAAATTGAGATATGTAGGACTAAATGTGTAAAAAAAAGGACGAAATCTGTAAACCGCGAAAGTTACAGGACTAAAAGTGCTAATGGCCTAAAATTACAGGACCAAAAATATAATTTTGCCAAAAATATTTCTTTTCTCATAATGTAAATTAAAAATAATAAATATGACCGACATTAGTTTTAGGCAAAAAGTTTGTCACGATGCAAATAACGGGGCAAATGCTAGTTATTATAATAATAAATATTACATACAAATTAAATGTATGGTATAATTATTATATTTTAGGTAACTTGTGACAACTGATTTTTGGTTTGATTAAAATAAAATAATTAGCATTATTGAATATTAAATTCTTCTTGCTGGCAAATAATGCTTGTAAAGAAATAGATCTAATTATGAGATTGATAGGAAATTAGCTAATTAATATGACAATGAAAAAGACCAAAAAAGATTTTTAAGTTTTAAAACTAACAACAAAAGCTTATTATGAGAAACTTGTCTTACTATAAATACATACATTACTTAATTATAAAATGATTTAAAAATAATAAAATTACTATTATAATAAAAGGAATTCATAGGGGTTCGAACTCATGATCTCTAGAAATATTTATTATAATACAAAAAAATTCACAGCAATTCGATCCCATGACTTCTAGGAATATTTATTATAATAAAAGAAATTCATAGGAGGTTCGAACCCATGACCTTTAGGAGTATTTATTATAATAAAAAATTTCACAGGGATTCGAACCCATAACCTCTATAAATGTTTATTATAATAAAAAGAATTTGTAGGGATTCGAACCCATGACCTCCAAGAATGTTTAATATAATAAAAAGAATTCGTAGGGGTTCAAACTCATGACCTCTAGGAATATTTATTATAATAAAAAGAATCTGCAGGGGTTCGATCCCATGACCTCTAGGAATATTTATTATAATAAATGAAATTCGTAGGGGTTCGAACACATGGCCTCTTGGATATTTATTAACATAAAAGGAATTCGCATGGGTTCGAACCCATGACCTTTTGGAATATTTATTAACATAAAAAGAATTCGCAGGGGTTCGAACCCCTGGCCTTTAGGAATATTTATCATAATAAAAGAAATTCAAAATTCTAGAAAATTAGAATTTTGGTCAAAATTGAAGGTTTTGGTCAAAGACCGCCTTCAAATATATATATTAATAGAAAATACTCATATGTGTCTTATAATATAAAGCTATATATAACATGAAAATAATTTAAGAATTTCACTATTAATGCAATGCTATATAAAGTCATTTACATACTTATACAAATTTACCATATCAAATTTTTACTGAAACTATATATTAAATTGACAAATGAACATGTCGTATGACTCACATCATTTTGAATATGCAATGGATCCTTTTTTTTTTTTAACTACGTTTAAATAGCATCTTATATCAATGATTAAATAACAAAATTCTACAATTTGGATCTTGAGTTCATTTATCATCAATTCTGCATGTAAAGATGACATACGATTATGATAGAAAAATTATTATGCAGTCAAAATTATACAATTGATTTTAAAAATGTATTTTGTATACTTTTTTGTGATGAAATTTTATGGGTGACAAATCATTAAATTATTATAACAATTCATGATACCAAAGTAATTTTGAATAATTTTGATGGGTTCAGATTTTTATAAAAATATTAGAAGAGAAAAATATATCTCGCTTGAAAATCAATTGGCGTTTGCAATATCTTTTAAAGTTGTTTTTCAAATATAATGTGAATGAGAGAAGAATTTTTTATTTGATAGGTTTTTTCAGAAAAAAAATAAAAAATATTTCTTTTCTCATAATGTAAATTAAAAATAATAAATATGACCGACATTAGTTTTACGCAAAAAGTTTGTCACGGTGCAAATAACGGGGCAAATGCTAGTTATTATAATAATAAATATTACATAAAAATAAAATGTATGGTATAATTATTATATTTTAGGTAACTTGTGACAACTGATTTTTGGTTTGATTAAAATAAAATAATTAGCATTGTTGAATATTAAACTCTTCATGCTGGCAAATTATGCTTGTAAAGAAATAGATCTAATTATGAGATTGATAGGAAATTAGCTAATTAATATGACAATGAAAAAGACCAAAAAAGATTTTTAAGTTTTAAAACTAACAACAAAAGCTTATTATGAGAAACTTATCTTACTATGAATACATACATTACTTAATTATAAAATAATTTAAAAATAATAAAATTACTATTATATTAAAAGGAATTCATAGGGGTTCGAACTCATGACCTCTAGAAATATTTATTATAATACAAAAAAATTCCAATATAATGTGAACGGCATAATAATTTTTTTATTTGATAGGATTTTTCAGAAAAAAAAAATATAGAAATATTTCTTTACTCATAATATAAATTAAAAATAATAAATATAACCGGAATTAGTTTTACGCGTGCCACAGTTTCTAGTTTATTATAATAAAACAAATTCGCAGTTATTCAAACCAATAACCTATAGAAATATTTATTATAATAATAAAAAAAATTCTCAGGGGTTCGAATCCATGACCTCTAGTAACATTTATTATAATAAAAAGAATTCGCAGGGGTTTGAACCCATGATCTCTAGGAATAATTATTATAATAAAAAGAATTCGCAAGGGTTCGAACTCATAACCTCTAAGAATATTTATTATAATAAAAGGAGTTCGCAGGGGTTTGAACCCATAACCTTTTATGAATATTTATTATAATAAAAGGAGTTCGCAGAGGTTCGAACCCATGACCTCTAGGAATATTTATTAAAATTAAAAAAAAAATTCAGGGATTCGAACCCATGACCTTTAGGAAGATTTATTATAATAAAAAGAGTTCGCAGGGGTTCAAACCCATGACGTTTACGAATATTTATTATAATAAAAAGAATTCGAAGGGGTTCGAACCATGACCTTTAAGAATATTTATTATGATAAAATGAATTCGCTAGGCTTCGAACCTATGATCTCTAGAAATATTTATTATAATAAAAGGAATTTGCAGGGGTTCGAACCCCTAACCTTTAGAAATATTTATCATATTAAAAAATTTTAAAATTCTAAAAAATTAGAATTTTGGTCAAAATTGAAGGTTTTGGTCAAAGACCGCCTTCAAATATATATATTAATAGATTTATAGATTAATAGATTTCAACTGAAAAGTGAAAACCCTATTCCCTTCTCCTTTCTTCAATTTTGTTTTTTTCAATTTCAGTTTTTCACCTTTAAAAAAAAACAAAAATCAGCAATGGTTTTGATCGGTTATTGCACAGGCCGGTCATACCGATTTTGACCAAGATGGTTCTTCCAGCAAAACTAGACTGGCCACATGGTCAGTTTTCGGCCGAATTGATCGATCCGATCAAATTTTGATAACGTTTCACATTGCCCGCCGCTCCTAGCGGTTGGATATCATTATTACCTTAAATTAAGGGAGTTTGGCTAAAATATTTATCGTTAATGCATTTCATAAAATGTTTGTGGAGCTTATAAGATTATTAGAATTTGGGTAAATTACAATAAGCTCTTTAAGATTTGACATAATTATCAATACATCCTCATTGTTTGAAAAATTATCGATACTCTCCTGATGTTTGATGAAACTATGTATTTTTGGATGGAGGCTTGAAATTGTCAACTTTAGTCTTGTGCTATATTTTTCTTTTTTTAAAACAAGTTTGAAAAATTGGACAAAGTAGATGATTGTTTTTGAAAAATTGAAAAAATGAATGTCCACTTAGTCCATAAAAAAGTTTTAGAAAACATAAAACATAAGTAAATTATAATTTATAGTCCACAATAACGTTTTTGTCAGTTCACCCAAAAAAAAAATGGATGAAAACTAACTACAACTAACAAATTAGGCCAATTGTTGGACACTATTAAAATCAGAGGGTATTAATAATTTTCCAAATAATAAAATATGCTTATAATTATATCAAACCTTTGAGAAGCTAATTGTAACCTATCCTAAATCTTATTCTAAAGATATAGCCATTATATTGTTCAAGTGAAATATGATTATGGAGTTGATAAGATTTTAGTAGCAACAATTTTATAACTAATATGATCAAAATGAAAAAATAAAATAAAATTTGAATGAACTTTCTACTTTAATTAAAGAGTAAAATTAACATTGATACCCCAGTTGTGTCATTAATATCACTATGGTATCTGAGTCTTTACAAATAACTCAATTAGTATATGAGTTTTGTCACTTACATCACTTTGATACACGAGTGATTACAAATAATTTAAATAGTATTCGAGTTTTACCATTAACATCACTTTGATACCCAAGTCATGTTATTTATTTATTTTTTCTAATATAATTTTTATATAATGATCATTTTACCCTTAGATAATAAATAAAAAATGATAAAATCTACCAAAAAAAGTGAATAAAAATTTAATCAATATATTTTATCTTTATTTGAACCATCTAACTTTCATTTTTGACATTTGAGTATTATACTTGATAATAATATTTCATTAATTTATTTTTCTCTATTTGCTTCATTTATCAAGATTCATAAGATAACTCGTTACTTAATAATTAATTATATTAAAAGTAAAATCTGAAATGCATTGCAACCATAGAGAAATTGAATTTGCATTCTAAATTTTGAAAAATTATAATCTAAAATTGAAACTTTTGAGTCTATTTCTAAGTTTTGAAGTCAAATTTTAATATCTCAATTAAATACAAATTAATATATTTGGTGATGAAAATTCCTATTCCTCACGACCTAACTATTAACAAATAATTAGTTTTCTATATATATTAATGATAGTAGAAAATATCAAAATAAGAAAAATATAATAATCTTGATAACCAGATATGAAAATGAAAGTCAATTGGTTCAAATAAAAACGAAATATATCGTTAAAAACTTATGCAAATTTTTTTTGTTATATTGATTATTATTTTATTTAATATCTAAGAATAAAATGACCATTACATAAAAAGATAATAGAAAAAATAAATAAATAGTAAGAATTTGAGTACCAAAGTGATATTCATTGAAAAATATGGGTACCAATTATGTCCTTCGTGATTACTCGTGTACTAAAGTAACATATATGCAAAACTTGAGTACTAATTGAATCATTTGTAATTATTCATGTACCTAAATGATATTAATAACAAAATTCGGATACCAAAATAAATTTTACTCTATAATTAGAGGAGCTTAATTCCATAACCACTCATTTTTGTCTTAGATAGATAATACTAAATTGGAAAGATAATGAAAAGTTAAAAGGCATAAGTAAAAATGTCTTGTCAAATAATTCAGTGCACAAACGCCGTCTGTGGGAATCGAACCCACGACCACGTGGTTAAAAGCCACGCGCTCTACCGGCTGAGCTAAGACGGCTACGGAGTACAATGCTTAAACTCTCAATTAAGTTTGTTATGAAACTGTGAGCAACAAGATTTTTGTGATAGATTTTTTTTCAAAATTTGATCTCTCTTGTCTTTAAATAATATTTATGTTGATATAGATAAAAAAAGAAAAAAGAAAAATCTGTGTGTGTATGGTGTAGAATCTGACTGACTTAACCACTTTAATAATACTTGAAAATTTATATTTAGTCATGGTTAGAAAAATAATTGAAAAATATAACATATTATGGTCCTCGTCAGTAAAACAACGGTTATTAGCCATTGCATAGTCTAGTTAATTAGTAATGACTACAATATTCTTAGCTTTAACAATAATAATAATTGATCATTACGAAAAGATATATTTATCTGTTGTCAGATCTTTTATTTACTTATTTATAAAATTTTTGGAATTAGAACATACATGATATTGAGTTTTCTTTCTGTCAAAGAGAAAATATATGAAGAAAAAATGTTAATAGACATGTTGTAGTTTAGTGTAGATGAATTTCAAACAAATTAAAATTAAAAATAATGTATCCGATGGAAATTAATTGTGAGATGCAGTTGGAATTGTTAGAGAAAAGGTTCCGAAATTAAATGAATATACTTCCTGATGTTCACCGATTTTTGTTCAGCATTTCCGTCAGCACGACAAAATTTAATTAAATAAATATCAACCATTTCAACTATATATGATCCAAAAATGACATATTAATTTAATTGTACATTTGAAATGAAAATCTAGTCATTATTTAAAATCATTTATTCAAGAAACTTTTTACCAGCCACACGATCAAGCTTCCACCTATTGATACAAACATCAAATTAATTTTTGAAATAATTAGATAAAAATAATAATATAAATCTTATAGGCAAAATTGCAAGTTTAGTCCTGGATGCTTGGGGGTGGCGACTGTCGTCCTGTAAGTAACGCACGGGCAATTTTAGTCCTATAATTTACGATTTTTTGATAATTTTAATCCTTCCGACAGAAATCAACCGAAAATTCGCAGAAGCAATTGGACACCAATTCTGGGCTTGGCATTAGGTCTAGACATTTTGGAGAAAAATTTTGGACATTTAACATTAATTACTGATTTTTTGTACATTCTATTGTGTGATAAAGAATACAAAATTGGTGTTAATTTTCCTCCAACACATTAGACCTAATGCCACCAAAGTGCCGCCGTCCAGAATTGGCGTTCAATTAGCAAAAAATTTCCAATTTCTTGAAAATCTCCCTTTGCTCAAATTTCTAGCTGATTTATGCTGAAAGGACTAAAATTGTCACAAAATCGTAAATTATAAAACTAAATTACTAGTGCGTTACTTGCATGACTGCGTTCACCACCCCTCTTAACATAAAGAACTAAAATTACAAATTTTCCAACCTTACAAGTCATTCTGCATACCTTTGTAGTAAAAGTGACCCCAACTTGAATTTCACCATTATAAGTAAGGTCGCTTGAAACAACCCTATACTTTTGAACACCAAGTTCAGCTTGCCCTTTCTCTACTCCGCTTTCAAATAGTTCCTTCAAGTAGATCCTGGACCATTAATCTTAATCCAATTAATAAGATTCAATGCAACAAATCTCCCTATAAAAATAATAACAAGCAAAATAACTCTTCCGAAAGATAAAAAGATAACGTGATCCCCTGAACTTTTCATAAAACGACATACTGGCCTCTAATTTTTGGGGGTTGCGGTGCTATTTTTTCCTTTTTTTTTATAAGGGTTTTGTACCTATTATTATTTTGTTTAGGGGATAGAATGCAGTTAACCCTATTACATTGACCCCTCGCGAGGCTGTAGTTGTAATTTCAAGTACATCCCTTATTTAAAAGCAAAATTTACAAATATTTCCTTTAAGATAATTACATCAACACCCCTTTAGGTAGATTTAGACTTGGTAATGGATTCAGGTGAAATGAGTCTCGTTTCTAATTCATCCCAAATGAAGAGGGTTCGGAGCAAAATTTTGTGAAGTCGCCCAGATCCAGGACAAGTATTAGGTTTTATGGTGAAGTCGCCCCAAATCCAGTCTGAACATTACTGTTAACAATTAATTTACTTTCTACGTTTTACTTTAAGTTTTGAGTCTTTTTGACTCATTCACTTCACTTATTTGAAAATCATGATGCGAAGATAAATATGGATAATAATTATTTGAATGTTTAATAATGATTTTTTTTATTTTTCAATGGTGGTTCATATTATGAATGTCGTGCAATCTGATTTAAAAATATATTTTTACTATTCTAAAAATTGAAAAAGGATAAAAAAATTAACTTCATACAATTAACCGAGTCCAAATGGGTTGGGGTGGGATGGGGCAGAACGGGATTTTGACAGAGGTTGGTGGTTTTGGTTCCGGGTTTTCTCAAAACGAAGCAAGATGGTGTTGTAATTGGCATGATAAAGTTGTTAATTTGTAACAATATTTAATCTAAAGATGGATGTCATTGCAAATGGAATCCATAGACTAGATTGAGTGGAAAAGAATAAGTATGTTGTTGTCCCACATTAAAAGAGGGAGTGTTTTGAACTTTAATAAGGATATAAAGACGATGGGTGTTAAGAGTTATTTCTCACTTGTTCCACATTGGAAGCTTATTGGAGAAATAAATTCTTTATATTGAGTTTAAGGTTTAATTGTAGTTTGAAGCGTTATGGAGGCTAGAATGATTATAGGAAAATCCCACTATGAGATGCGTGTGTGTGAATTTTGGATTAATCTGGAAAAATCATACAGAAATCTGATAGTTTTGATTGGGATTTTAAACCTGGATTAGAGGTTGTGTTGGTGCTGGTGTTGGTGCCGGAGCCTATGTAAAGACTCCTGAAAACCTCACTTCAATACAATACCTGAAAACAAACAGTTTTCTTCTATCTTCTCTGCTCTGCCCTCTCTCAAACCCGAGTGTTCCTGTTCTTGAGCTTTTATGGCAAATTGAGTATTGTTCGAAGTGTTTTCAGTGTAGTGCAATATTGAAAACAGTGAACCGTCTTATCCAAAAGAAGTTGTATAGTGCCTGGTGCACATACATACGCGACATATAATTTCTTCAAGGCAAACATAAGTTCTTCTGTGATTCGGTTGGTATTTGTATTGTACAAGAGTTCTACGATACAACTCTTACCCAACTAAGTTCACTATTTAAGTTTCAGTTAACAACATATCCAATTGGATTTGTTATGGTTTTGTTCCAACGTAGTTGTTTTGCAAATTAATTTTCAAAACTGTTAATATTAATTTTGTTAATATTATTATTCGAATGTTTTTCAAAACGTACTAGGATTGCTTGATTTTTCAAATAGATGGATCTCAAGTCCGCCCCAATGACCTGCCCCCATCGCCATCCTTAATTGATTGATCCATTTCTAACTAGGCAAGTATACTTAATACTTAGGTTTATACGAACTATTAAAACCTAATCCAATCTATCTTTCCTTTTTCTTTTTTTTTTATTCACTAGTCCAAACAACCCTCAATGCTACAAAGGTTCAACACTTTACAGTAATTATTTTTGGCTAACAAAAGTATGAATTAACTAAAATGCACTTAAATAGACTTATTTATTCTACAAGTTACCATCTCTTTAGACTTTAATTAATTAGTTCTTACGATAGATTTATATTCAACCACATTCAAAGTTAATTCAATTTATCATTTTTTTTTATTTTGTTTAATTAAATAAATATAACAAAATTTAAAATTACGCACACACATTAAGTGTGTTTCAATTGTAAACTTCAAAAGAGTCGACCCTAATTTCAAAATTCTACAATTATGAGGCTGTCCAATTTAACTCCTCTCTCAAAATATTAATAGTACTAATATGCTTTTATATTAGTGTTTGTTGAACTTTAGTGCATGATGATTTGTTGGTTAATTAGACTATTATTAACTACTGATTTGAATTAATTATTATTTAATTAAGAAAAACAACTGTGAAAGTGGATTGGGGTTTACGTGGTTTGGCCGAGACTGTGATCAGGAGTGAAGTATGATGATCCATAATTTGAAGAACGATCTTGCAATTGTAATAACGGCCATCTGTTCCAGCTGCTGGATACTCTACTCTGAACTTGAACTCCTCATTCCACACTGGGTTCCCACCTTGCCCTACATGTAAACATAATTGTAAGTGATTTGAATCGAGCCGAACACACCATGTTCAATTTTATTCGAATTGTTATTGAGCTTCAAAAATTATATTGTACCAAGAGGTATTTCTGGCAAGCATTCAGATCATATAATGTTGCAGGCTTCAATTTTTTCATGTACAAGATCAAGGAATTGAACCCTGCAGCCTATGACTGGTTGCTCAGAAAATGGTCATTACCAACAATATATCGGAACTATTTAAACATTGGGTAGGTGAACTAAGAAATAAGCTTGTGCTGACTTTGGTTCATGGGCTGCTGGAAAAATTGATGAGTAAACTGTAAAAAAGAAAAAATAAGGGTAGCAAATGGGTAGGCTTATTATCGCTAATATTGTGAAGGAACTGAACACTATCAAAGAAGAGTCCATAAAATGTCACCTCTCAGGGATTTTGAGTTTGAAGTGCAAGATACACTAGAAAAAAAAATCACTATTGGCTACATTTTTAATGACTATGGCTAAAAATCGTGGTGAATAATTATTATTAACTATGGTTAAATAAAAATTATTGCAAAAATTAACTTTTCCACCATGAAAAATTTATTTGTCACGGCTAAAAGCCGTGGTAAAAACATTCGCCATGGCTTATAGCCATGACAAATGTTTTAGCCACCCTCGCAAAAACCACGGACAACAACCGTTGCATGGCCGTGGTCAATGACTATTTGCTACGGCTATTTAGTATTAACCATGGCAATTAGTCATGGTTAAAGGTTATAAATCTTGTAGTGATAATGTTAACTATGTCGTAAACTCGAGGGGTAAAACCAACGTTTTTAAAACCGGACCGAACGGGCCGGTCTAACCGGTTTAACCGAGAACTGCCGTCGTGTCCGGTCCGATCATTTGATAAAACCCGGTAGCCAAAAAATGCGGAAGGAACTGGTGCGAACCGACAAAAACCCGATAAAACCAGCGACTCAGCAGAACCGAAAAAATCGGATTGTAAATTAAAAAGAAAAAGATAAGAAGAAGAAGTGAAGAACAACAAAATCATCGTCTTCGCCTCCTCGGTTGCTAGTGTTTTCAGAATCTCTAGTCTATGTTCAATAAAATACCCAGAACAAGAAAATCAAATTAAGAGTGGAAACCCATTTGGCTTAATTTATTTTGGAGGAGTGAGAAAAAACATGGAATAATAGAGGTTTTTGAGGTGTAGTCATGGAGGATTTCAAATGGTAATGGTGGGTTTAAGAAAAAAAAAATGAAGAAAGATAAGGAAGATATGAGAGAAGAAAATGAGGGAGAGAGAAAGAGGCAAGAGAAGATGAAGAGGCAGCGGCTCCATTTACCTTTGGTATTTAGGGTTTTACTTTTCAATTTTATCTAATATTATTAGTTTAAGTGCAAAATTTTTATGTGCAAGTTGGAGGGATTCAAACTTGAGTGGGTAGGAGTCTTAGTTAACTATTCAACCATTAAACAATAACATTTAATTGTTCCAAAATAATATATAAAATATATATATGTTGTCCGATTTTTGCAAACGGTCCGATCGGTTGAACCAGTGACCCGATGATCTAGTAAGCCCTCTAATTTGAATGCCGGTTCGAGTTTAAAAATTAAGGTAAAACATATAATGGCATGGGTTAGAAAAACTCTGGGATTCCTTGTAAGCATGTTACCATGAAATGCGCTCATAGGACAGAGGATGTAGAGAGTTACACAGACAATAGGTTTGTCACTGCAAAGTACATGAAAGCCTACAAACGTTCAATACATCCAAAACTTGATCCATCATTTTGGCCTCAAGACCTGGAAGTTACACCAAGTACTCTTCTGCCTCCAGTTATTAGAAAATTGCCAGACATGCCTAAGAAAAATAGGAGAAATGAACCTAGTGACGCTCCTAATGTTTTGAGGAAAACAAGGATGGTCATATGTAAAATTTGCAATGGACTAAGACACAACAAAGAACATGTCATGTTTGTTAGGTATGTATTATGCCTATCTTTACTTTGTATTCTAATATATTATTTTTAGTTGATTTTAACATTAATTTTCTTATTGTTTTTCAATTCATAGTACAAAGGTAAAGATTCCAAAACCGGGGGGAGGGGGGGGGACCGGGGGCAGGGGGGGGACCGGGGGCATGGGGTAATTGTTGGTAGTAAGAAAAGGAAAATCAACCAACAAGAATTTCAAGCAGCCAAAAGCAAGAAGTAGCCAACCAATAGGATCTTCATCCCAACAAATACCAAGTTCATCAATTTCTTCAAATTAAGCCATTGTCCAGCACAGAACAAGGACCAAATATGCAAGTTGTTGGATCATCATCACAACCACCCTCATATCCTGGAGGGGTTTAATGTAATTACCTCCCTGTGATATTGCAAATGAGCAAATTACCTCCCTATGAAAGAAAAATAGCAATTTACCTCCCTAGACAGGGAGGTAAGTTGCTCCATTTTAAAAAATATGGAGAAATAAATTGATTCATTTTAAAAAAACACAATGAGGTAAATTGCTATTTTATTTTTCATAGGGGGTAATTTGCTTATTTACAATATCACATGGGGGTTGTTTGCATTTTTTTCTATCCTGGAGCATTATATTTACCCTCAAGCTTTTGGAGAGGGATAGGATCTCTCCGTAAAGAGAGGTAAGGAGCAATAACACCAATAATGCTAAGGGAGTCAACCCCATTGAAGCCTGTCCTCAACAGTGAATGAAAGTGTATTTGATAGTATTTTGGGAATGATGTATTTATGTCTTATTTACCACCAAAATTGATAGTAATTGTTATGAAACTGGTGGTGGTTGTTTCGAAACTGATGTATTTATGTTTTAAAACTAATGGATTGACAACATGTGTTCACTTAATATCTTTTTTGGATTGACAGTGAATTGCTTTATTATGTGATGTTCTTTTTGTTACTTTTGAAACAATTGTTAGAGGGAATGACAATCTTCATTACTCTATTTTGTGATGTTCTTTTTTGTTACTTTACTTTCAAGAACCGTTTATTTCAGCTTACTAAAAAATCTTCAGTTCCATCCATTAGTAAATATCAATACAGCAATTAGACACCTTTTGACAATGTTATTAGTCAAGTTAAAGGTCCAGATGGCATATTAGTCCATAAAACTCTTTTAAGAAATTCTAAGAAAATATAAATTATAATTAATAATTCAAAAGGGCATTTATGTCATTTCACAATCAAGATTGGATGGAACCCTGACGAACACTAATGGAATGGGCTTATTGTTAGATGGCCATCAAAAATAGGATGTATTTATAATTTTTTAAATAATGAGGTGGTATCGGTAACTATAACAAATTTCAGGAGATGTAGCTCTATTTTACCCAAATATTAATAATACTAATATGTTTCCATATTAGTGTTTGTTGAACTTTAGGACATGATGACTTGTTGGTTAATTAGATTATATTCAAATAATAACTAATTATATGAATTAATTATTATCTAGACTAATATAAAAAAAGGTCATTTACACTCACAAATGACAGTTAATGATACCACCGTACCAATTTTTAAATATGATAATTATACCCCTAATTAGATAATTTTAAAAACTAGCCATTGTAATCACGCATTCCCTGCGTGCATATAAGAACTAGTCTTTTAAGTTTTAAAATATATTATAAAAAGAATAAAATATATAAACTAACAAATCGCATTTCAAAAGAAAAACAAAAGAAAACCAACTTAAGATATTATTGATACATTAAAGGAACTGGTTTGGTGGTGTTAAAATGACAATTGTATCCCTAATTAGATTCCACGTCATTTTAACACCACTACACCAATTTTTTTGTTGTGTCAATAATACCTTAAGTTGGTTTCTTTTGTTTCTTTCTTTCTACCTTTTTCTTTATTTTTTAAAAATGTGATTTGTTGGTTTATATATTTTATTTTTATTTATAATATATTTTCAAATATTAAAAACTCTTTATCATATGCATACAGAAATAACATGTCACGACGACTAATTTAATTATAAAAAAATAGAAGAAATATGAAAGTGGATTAGGGTTTACGTGGTTTGGCCAAGATTGTGATCAGGAGTGAAGGTATGATGATCCATAATTTGAAGAACGAGCTTGTAATTGTGATTACGGCCATCTGTTCCAGCTGCTGGATACTCTACTCTGAACTTGAACTCCTCATTCCACACTGGATTTCCACCATGCCCTACATGTAAATAGGGTTTGCTGTAAACGATTTGAATCGATTCGAACACATCATTTCGAGTTTGTTTGAATGATTATTGAGCTTCAAAAATTACGTTTGAATTTAATTTGATTATTGATCTAATAAGTTGTAATGGGATCAAACATGAGTCAAACTCGAATAACTTGATATTTTTATATAGATGTTTTACTATTTTTTTTATTGATAAAATCGAGCTCGAGCCAAGCTCGAAAGTTTATTGAACAAAAAAATTTGTTTACGTTTGATTTGTCATATAAGTTTAACAAATCGAATTCAAACAAGCTTTTATCGATCGATTCCAATTGAATACCGAATAGTTTGATTTATTCTTCAACTTAACATGTAAAACGCTTCATATTGTACTTCTTTAAAATCTAAGCCTACAATTAAAATATTTTCACCGATGATCTCTTCGCCTAATGGATAAGGTTAAGATCCCATGACCCTAGAGGTTATGGGTTCAAATCTCCATTAATACGTGGGATGATAGTCTACTTATAGTAGGATTGTTTGTATACTGTTATAGTAAGGGGTTGTTTAGATTTCATTTATGTAATACTGTTGATCAATGTATAATTGTTGTAATTGTCTATGAGATATTAATAGAGCTGATTGTAATCGATTTAGTTCAATTAATAATATTCATCGCTTTCACTTCAAAAAAAATTAAAATATTTTCAAATTTATTTAAATTAAATACAACAGATCGTCCTATTAAAATATAGATAAACAGAAAACTCCCCTAACTAGCAAAAAAAAAAAAAAAAAGCATTGCGCCCCTTTAAACTTTTGAAAAAACAAAATGGCAATGCAACCCTTTAAACTTTTTTTTTTTTTTTAATTTTAGTTCCATTATTTTAGCACTCACCAAATTTAGTCCTATAAATCAACAAAAACTTGCAACCATTAAATATTTAATGAAATTTGTGGTTGGACTAAATTGAAAGTTTTGTGACTTTTGCAACTAAATTTGGTGAATGCTAAAACAATGAGATAAGAATCGCAAAGAGGGAAAGTAAGTGGGACGTAAAATGCAATTTTCCTCGTTAAGTTCTCACAATAAATCTATTACTAGTTATTTATAATGACAACTTTATGCACAATTTTTGTTTACCTGGAGCGATGCGGCTCATTTGCACTTGATCTCTGTACTGAATCACAACATATGGATCCAAAATATCTGCACATCACAAATTCATTTATTTTCATTTTACTTTTTTTTCTAATATATAATGATAAAATTGGAGATGAGGAAAGAGAAAAAAAGATTATATGGTTGCAGAAATTATGAAAAAGAAATAAGCACAACACAGTATAGGGAGAGAAAGACGGCGAAAATTCTCTTATTATTTTTCTTTCTAAATAAAAATTAATTTAATCATAAATTACATTGCAAATGTCAAAAAATAAATTACTTTAATTAATCTCTTTATATTTAATAAATAGTACGTACAATTGCTGCTTTACGAAATATTAAATAAGAAAATGGAAGGGGAAAAATACACACACTAGAATAAATTTAATATTTGATCATGGTTAATTGTCAGGTTAAAGATAAATAGCCGTAGTAAATAATCATTCACCATGGTCATAGAACGGTTGTTGCCCGTAATTTTTGCGAGTGTGGCTAAAATATTTGTCATAGCTAAAAGTTATGGCAAAAACATTTGCTAACTCATAGCCGCGGAAAAAATAATTTATACGGTGGATTGTCTAGGTTTTGCAATGATTTTTATTTAGTCATGGTTAATAATAATTATTTGTCATGATTTTAGTTCATAGCAAATAAAAGTGTAGCCAATAGTAACTTTTCTTCTAGTGGCAATTTTAGTCATGTAACATAATGGGTGGTTTTTTTTATCCCGTATGAATTTATTTCTGTAGTTTAGTTCTGTAACATTAAACGTTTGGTAATTTTAATCCTTTTTCGGCCAATTTTTTGTCGTAAATTTGCATGTGACTTACACATGACCCAATTAAATTGCTATTGAAATCCTATAATTTAGGGGGGTTGGCATTTTTGGTCCTGCACGAATTGATTTGTAGGACTAAAATTTCAATTTAATTGGGTCATGTGCAAGTCACATGCAATTTTTCGGCCAAATTGACCGAAAAAGGATTAACATTGCCGAAATTGTAGAATTACAAGACTAAATTACGAAAATCAATTCGTGTAGGACCAAAAATATCACCGCCTTAAATTACAGGACTAAAATTATAATTTTCCCAAAATAAAATTACAATAAACCAGATCCCTAATTATTGATGAACACATAATACACACATGTATATGTGTATATATATATATATGTTACTTAGATGATGATCCAGTTCATAGTTGAGGTGTTGGGTCCAAAATTCATTGTATATGTACATGTCAGAAATTAAATATATATATATATATACTAATATAAAAAGAAAAGGCATTTTTCACTCACAAATGACGGTTAATGACACCGCAACACCAATTTTTTGTTGTGCCGATAATACCTCTAAGGTAGTTTTCTTTTTTTTTTCTTTTCTTTCTTTCTTTTTTTTAAAAAAATGCAATGTGTTGGTTTATATGTATAATTTTCCTTATTTACAATAATTTTAAAGTGTGCAATATTATTTTATATGCACGCAAGAACAGCGTGCCACGACGACAAGTACTATTATAAAGAGAAAATGACTTATAGATACAATAGGGTGGTTTTCATACCACTTACACCAAAAATTATGTTTCACTAAAATACCCTTCAAGTTAATTCATTTTTACCCATGCTCTTTAGCCACAGCCCCTTTAGAATTATTGTAATACCACTACACCAAATTATTATAATACAAAAAATACCCTTCAATTTCCCAAATCATGTTAAATTAACTACTCAATCAAGTTTCTTTAGAAAATTAATTCCATATAATTACATCAACTCAAAAATTAAATTTATCCCCATTTTAATTCTTAATTTAATTTAAGTAAAATGTGCATTGATAATTAATGCATTAAAAAAAGTTACCAAATAGTTTTTGCGTGTGAATTTGAAGGCAATAACAAATTTTAATATAAAGAAACGGTTATGAACTTCAGTAAAATAAAAGCATCATTAAAAATTCTACGCGCAGATATCATATATATATATATATATATATATAAAGGGCATTAATTATACCAAATAAGTCTTTGCCTCTGAGCCCCTTAGCAGACACCAGTGTTACCTCCATTACTCCATTAGTACTAATCTCTCTCTGTCCCTCTTTTGCATGTATCATCACCACAAATAAAAACAAAAGAAAATCTCTTCTCTCTTTGAGTAATTTGAAGAACATATTTATATATATGAGATATGTGTGTGTGTGTCTAATGCAAAGTGTTGATTCCTTGTAATTTTGGACTTAGTAAATGAAAGATTATATGAGTTTCAAAATCAATTATATATATAAATATATACATGTTTATGAAAGAGAGGATGGATTACATCAACATAATATGTAAAAGTTAATTAAATGCTATTAATAATTAATTTTCCAATAATCATACTATATTTAATCTAAATCAATTAGTACGACTTTACTCGGAGGGTGTTTGATCGAGCTTAAAAGCTCTTCGAAATATCTTATTTTAAGATACAAGACGTTTAAAACTTATAAGATGTTGCACGGTTTTCAATAAAAAATATTTTTAAAAAAAAGAGCTTACAAGGTTTTTTTTTTCTATTAGTATTAGAGGGGTGTTCAATTAAACTGTTCGGCTGCCCAAATCGACTGGTCCAACTCAAACCGCAACGCAATTAGCGGGCTAAGGGTGGGTTGGGTTGGTCTTGGGCTAGTAGAGAGAAAACCGCAATTTACCAATCAGGTTTGGTTTTATACTTATGTGGACCGCATAGACCGCGCTCGACCGCAATAATCGTAATAATTTTAAAAACTAGAATTCTTTATAAATATATATAAAAGTTTTGATACTACATAAATTAATATTAAAGACAATAATAACAGTTACGATTTTTTTATTGGTATTGTATAATATATATATTAATACATATGTAAATGAAATCAATTGTTTAACTAATTCTTGGTTATTGATAACTTCTATATTTTTTATACAAATAATAAATGCAAAAACTTAAAATAGCTTACATCATCGTATTGTTGCAATATGGTTTTATATTCATCCTAATATCTTATTTTATTTTAAATAATATCCTTTTAATAATATCTCACATCTTTATATTTCTACTTATCGTTTTCCAACTAAACTATACAAAAAAAATGAAAGAACAAAAGAGCATAACATTATATATTCCTACAAGTAAATTAAGTTAGTATACACATGTTTTTAGTGCTTTAAATTTTATAAATAAATGATTAATGAAAATATGTAAACTAACATTATATTTCCAATTTATACTGTTAATATTTATTTCATTTCTCAAATTATCATATTTCTTCCATTAAAAACTAAAAGTCTTCTTTTATTATAAACTCATAAAATATTTTCTCCACTTCCTTTGCAGTAAATTAGTATAATATGTATGTATGATATAATAATATATTATCATTGTATAATAATATTATTATATAAATAGATACTTTTTTTAATAATCAAAACTTAAGAAATAAAAATTAGATAAGAGAGGGAATCAAAGAGTTTTCAAAGTTCAAACTCTTCAATGCCTTGTGGCTTTTATTTTGTAAAATATAGGGGTGCTCACGGTGCGATTTCGAATTTTTATAGCTATTTTCAAATTAAATTGTCATTGGCGGTTTTATAAAGTAAATTTTCAAATTGTCACTTTTAAAACCAAAATCAAATGTGCGGTTTCAGGCGATTTGACGGTTTTAATACTTATAACAAAAATAAGATGTTGAAACTAACAAAAATCAAGAAGTAAAACAAGTATTTTTTATTAAGCAAGCACAAAAGACCAATATTTTGCATCATAAACCACCAACACTCTCCCCAACTTTAAATAGATTATAATATAAGAACACTTAATCCAACAAAGGCCAAGGGTCAGTTATGGACATATCAAATAGGGTAAATTACAGCTACCTCCCCTGAGGTTTGACATAATTATAAATACCCCCTCGTTGTTTGAAAAATTACAAATACCCCCTGAGGTTTGTAACCGTCTAACAAATAACCCATTTTCATCCATTTTATAGGTGAACTGACCAAAATATCCTTATGCATTTTATTTAATTTCTAACATCCTTTGAATTTTTTTGGACTACAATGCGCAGGGAGAGGTTATTAAAGTTTTTTACATAGAGGGATTAATAATGCAATTTGTCTCGGCTGATTTTTCTGCAATCTAACTAAAAAATTAAGGGCAAAATGGTCAATTTCAGGCCTTTGGTTGAAAATTACAAACCTCGGGGGGTATTTATAATTTTTCAAACAATGAGGGGACATTTATAATTATGTCAAACTTCAAGGGAGGTAGATGTAATTTACCCTATCAAATATATTGTCAAGAAAGCATATCAATTTTTAATTAATCCTTAATCAATATCTGATAACTAGTACCAGGTAATACTCTAGACAGAACAATTCATATTATCAATATTCTCCCAATAGTTATTGAATTCGTCTCTCATGCGAATAGTCATTGATGCCATGTGGTAGCCTGTCTTATTCATCATAGTAGACAAACTTACATGTAAAGTTGCAAGTTCACAAAAAAATGCATTTGAAGTGATATAAGATGAATCAGAGAACTTCAACATCACATTATAAAATATTTTCAAAAACTTCACAAAATTTCTACGGCGGGGCAGGCGGGGCTAGTGGCGGTGCTTGGTGAAGGCGGTAGAGGCGCGGTGGACGAAGAGAAGAAAGGGAGAGGAAAAAAGGGATAAAAGAGAGGACTAAAAAGGAATAAAAAAAAACAAGAGCAGTGAAGAGACTGAGAGAGAACATAGAATAGAAGCGGCGAAAGAGAGAAAAGAGAGAGGAGGGAAAGGGGGAGTGAGGAAAAAAAAGCGAGGGGAAAAAACTAATGAAAAAGTGGAAGAAGAATCTAACGAGCTTAAAGTCCTAATGAGCTTACATAAATAAACACATTTTTTATCAAATTACTATGAATTTTGGGTTTATATAATTTGAATATGAAATTGTTCTAAACAATTAATTATTTCATTAAATTATTATATATATAGTTTTAAAAAATAATTATATATTTAGCGGTTCGGTTCGATTTTTGGCGGTTTTTGAAAGCTCTAAATTAAAACCAAACCAATAGTGCTGTGTGGTTTTACTCTAAATTTAAAATCACGGTTTGGAAGATAAATTATAAAAAACGGTTCGATTCCTTTTGGTTCTGACGGTTTTGGGCAGTTTTAAATTTTTTTGATCACCCCTAGTAAAATGTTATTTGAAACTTGAGAGAGAATCGTATAATGAATGTTATTAATTTATTTTGTATGTAGAATTTTATTTGTGATTTTAAAACCTGTATTTCGAAATTACAAATTTTATGTATTTTGAAATTTGAATAGTTGAACTTAACTTCTTTTTTTATTTTATTGTATAGGTGATAGACTTTATACTAAAGACCGCAAAAACCGCCCCAATCCGACCGCAAAGTGCGGTTTTGATGATTGTTGAGCTGGGCTTGGCCTAAACTTTTCAAAACCACAAACATCGGGTTGGGCCGAAAAATTACCTAAATTGGCCCAACCCCCACCGCGTATACTCCTAAGTATTAGAGATAATTAATTATTCTAATACCCTTCAAGTTTGAATTTATTATAAAATGATCCTTCGATTTGAAAATTAACCTAAATCTCCTCCAACCATAATTTTCACTACAAAAAACATCTATGTAACTCTCGAAGGACAGCAACCAGATGGGTTCATTGTAGGTCTGATCGGAGCCAAGACCCACCTGACTGAGCTTTAATTGGACTCGAGAGTCAAGACCCACTCTGCCCGGCACAACCCAACCCGTCCGACCCTGAATCAAACCCGTCTTTGAAATCAAAGGATTTAACCCATAAAATCATATAAGATTTTCTTTTTCCTCAATTTATTAATATATATTTTAAAAAAATAATATTAATGTCACAAATACTTAATAATATATTATTATATTAAAAATATAATTTTTTTTATAAATATAGATATACTAATTAAAAATAGTAAATGAAATGTATTTGCAAATATATTTTCAGCAAATTCCTAGTTGATCCGGGCCAAATTTGGACAAGACTCAAACCCATTTTTAAACTCAAAAAAGAAAAATAAAAAAAAAATGGACCTGACTTTGGATAAGACTCAAACCCACCCGAACTCGACAAATCCATAAAAATAAAACCCATCTCTAAACTCGAAACAAATAAATCTAACCCGATTTTGAACAAAACCCAAACCCGCCCTAAACTCGACAAGTCCATAAATATAAGGGTAAATTACAACCATCTCCCTTGAGTTTAACCATAATTACAAATACTCTCTCGTTGTTTGAAAAATTATAAATATTTCCCTGAGGTTTGTAATTTTTAACCAAATGTCTGAAATTGACTATTTTACCCTTGAATTTTTAGTTAAAATTATAGAAAAATCAACCGAGACAGATTGCATTTTTAGACAAATAAATTTCACAACCAATCAAATGACGACAAGTGAAAAATATATATTATCTATCAATTATATTCTATTTTTCTATTTATATTTTGGAATTTACTAAATTAATTTTAAATATAAATAGTTAATTTAATTGATATTTTAATATATATTTCATCAACAAGTCAATGGCCGACAAGTGTCAAATTGAGGTGTTCCGACCAATCAAATCAAAACAAATATTTCTCATATTATCTCTTTGAAAAATACAAAAATTAAAGGGTAATATCGAAATTGACCAATCATGTCTTCCCAAATATTTAATGTATTTATCTCTTTAAATTAAAATAAAGAGATAATACGAAATAAGTGTTCAAGTTCACCACAACTCTACCTCTTTGACAACTACATAGAGGGGTCTTTGGAACTCGTTCAAAACACGCACACACATACAATTGAAGACATACAAGTAAGAGAGCATTCAAGAAGTCTCGAAAACCTCTCAAGTACAAATCAAGGAAGATCCACGGCGTTCTAGGCAAGATTCAAGGCGTTCGTTGCGGAAATCGTCCAAAGTCAGCGTTTGATTCGACAAGAAGTCCGAAAACCGATGAATTAACGTTATCAAGATAGAAGTCCACCTTGGCGGAAGATCAAAGTCTCAAATTCACCAAGAAATATACTAAGTTCAAGTCAAAGATCTCCAAGTTTATAGCGTTTGAACCGGGAACAAGTCAACGACCCTTGAATTAACATTATTCAAAGTCAAAGTCAACGTCAAAGGAGATCAAACGTAGAGTTTCACCTCCAAAGTTGCCAAAGTCAAAGATCACATTCTTGAAGAGAAGAATTAGAGGTTTTCAAGTAGAGATTTCGCACCCACTAATATTCAAATCAATTCAAGAAATTTATGTGTAATATTTTCTTATTTCAATAAATTCAGGAACACGAAAATTTGTTTACAGCATTATTGCTCCTCTGGTAAATACCTTAAGAAACCTCTCCTGCGCATTGTAGTCCAAAAATATTCAAAAAATTTTAAGAACAATTCCGTTTGCATAAGGACATTTTGATCATTTCACCCATAAAAATGAATGAAAATGAATTATTTGTTAACAATTACAAACTTCATGGGGTATTTGTAATTTTTCAAACAACGAAAAAGTATTTGTAATTATATCAAACCTCAAAAAAGATAGTTGTAATTTACCCAAATATAAAACCCATCTATAAACTCAAAACATATCAATCGAACCCGATTTTGGACAAGACCCAAACCCGCCCTGAACTCGACGAGTCCATGAAAACAAAATCCATCTCTAAACTCGAAACAAATAAATCGAACCCGACCCGAACCCATTGTCATCCCTAACTGGCACTGGCTTTTCCCATAACAATTCTTACCATCAAGACAGTATTAAAGTGAAGTTCTCAGAGAAGAAAGAAAGAATTATCAACTGTACAGAATTTCTCAAATTTGGCGGAGTAAGCAAATAAAAACTCCCACAAAGTTATAACACCACCTCTGCATTCAGCTCATAAATACAACTCAATTTGCTTCTCATTATGCAAGCAAAGGTCTTGGATAAGAAGCCGTTTTTCGGCTCGAATCTTGATCGCCGCATGCCCGACGATGCTTCTGAGCTTCGTCGGTTTTAACGCTGCCCGTTTCTTGTAGTTGTTCTAATGCTTTCACGACTTCATCCATCGTTGGCCGGTGCTTGGGTTCTAAAGCTAGGCACTTGATGGCAAGAGTTGCTGCCCGCAATGCCCCACTTGGCGAGTACTGGCCTTCTAGACGGGCGTCCATGACTCGAAGTACTCTCCGCTTGCTGGCTAGATAAGGTCTTGCCCATTCGATGAGATTTTGCTCACCGTGTGGACGGTTTTTGTCCAGTACACGTCGGCCTGTCAGCATCTCCAGGAGGACGACCCCGAAGCTGTATACGTCGCTTCTTGCAGTTAGATGGCCTTCAAAGAAAATTAAACAGAAGATCAGAAGAGAAGAGGAACCATTCGCATGTTGCAAATAAGTTTCAAGCTCAAAATGTGTTAGTTAAAACATTGTGGCTTACTACATTCTTGATTATATCTCTAAGACCATGATTTCTTTTGATATACATCTAAATGTTCGAGCAAAGTTGTCCCGATTTCACTAAGCAGAAGAATTCACCGAACAAGAAATCACAGAAGACGCATCAACGAGAATCGGGACGGGCCCGACAATCATAGAAGAAAATCTTACAGCTCACAGGACTTCAAATTTGGAAGAGAAATCCAACTAATTAAGTGAATTGAATTTATCATCTATTTAAGGATGTAAGAGAAAGTTTCAATCCTGGTAAATTCAATGTAACAGGACTTCTAAATAAGATGTTTATGTAATAATACCTGTGGCCATATATTCAGGAGCTGCATAGCCATAGGTACCCATTACTCTTGTAGAGACATGGCTTTTACCGTCCATCGGGCCGTCCTTGGCCAACCCAAAATCAGAGAGCTTCGCGTTGTAATTCTGCTAGTTCGTCAGCTAAACTATGTAAGAGAATTGCCAAAAAAAAAAAGCGGAATTCTTTAAAATGGTTTAAAATCAGAGAACGAAGTTCCAAGTTGTTCCACACACCGAATCAAGCAAGATATTGGAGGATTTGAAATCTCGATATATAACTTTGGCTTCAGGGCTATGAAGATACGCAAGTCCCTTTGCTGCTCCGAGAGCGACCTTGATGCGTAGGTTCCAAGACAACGGCTGGAAGTAAGAAGTCCCTGTTCGAAACCATTCCAGAGGCTAAGTCAATGCGACGAATACAAGTCTCTCCTTGTAATAAAGGATTGAATGCTTGAAAAATATCCACAACTTACTCCTGAACAGATGATTCTCTAAGCTGCCACGGGGCATGAACTCGTAAACAAGAAGTCTGTGTTCGTCCTCTAAGCAATAACCAATCAGTTTCACTAGATTCGGATGATATAGCTGCCCCAAATAATTGATTTCAGTCTGATGGAAAGTTAAACGAGTCAGCTATCTCGGATTATAGAACAAACAAGCATCTAAGGGAGTAAAAGCAGTAGTTATAAATCGATCTTCGATCCGTAATATTGAACTTCTGGAACAAGGTAAAATCGTCGTGCTTACCAACCATTCCTTGTGACCTTGGAAACCTTCTTGGTTCAATCTCTTAACAGCAATAACCATTCCAGTTCCGGGCTTGGCAGCTTTAAACGTATGCTCGTCAATCCACCCTTTGAAGACACAGCCAAAACCACCTTCGCCTAACACACTGTCGGGACGGAAGTTCCTAGTGGCAATTCGGAGATCATTAAAGCCGAAGCTCTTCAAATTCGTCGAGTCCAAGATTTCACCCTCGTTGCGAGGGGTCAATGGCACCGATGAAGAAGAGCGCCTGCTGCTCGTGTCTTTTCCATCAACGCTAACGAACCTCGAGCTCAGCCCTGCAATGGCAATATACCGATATCCACCATGTTAAATACACAGATTTTCAAGAAAGTAAGCATCAAGAACAAAATGACTTAATGTTTCTTTTGGTGATTTCCCACATAATATCTGTCAACAATTTTCCCCCTCTTCAACTGATCATCGAATTAGTTGTGACTTCCCAATCAATTTTTCACCACATGAACATTAGAATACAACACGAATATTCACTTATTCGTGTTTTTAGTAAATCGATTACAACCATTTATCTGTATCCAACAACTACAACAATCGTATACCGATCATCGATATCAAATAACTATATCGAATATTCACTTCTATAGAGCTTTTATACTACAAATGAGCTCGAACAATGATCCCTCAAAGCCAATCACAGCTGCAGCATCCTTCTACTTAAAAATCCCAAATTTTGGTCGGAAAAAGATAATCATTTCTCATCACTCTACTCCACATAATCAACAATCAAGACTAACAATGATGAACTGCAAATGACAGCATGAACTTATATTTCAACATTATCTTCAAGATTGAACAAAATCTTCCTCAAATAATCAAATGTGAACAGAAACAATCAACAAATCCCAACCCGCAAGAACTCAGTTTCATCTCCATCATCATGCAGACAGAAAAGGGCCCTCTTTCCCAAATCAAAAAACCCAAGAAAAAACAAAGAATCAGAAATTCAAGAACCCACTAACCATCTCGGCGAGGACTATGATCCGCCCTTATTCGCACACTGCAGCAAGAACCCATCAACCAAACACCCCAAGAACAGCAAAAAAGCAAAAAACGCGAGGAAACAAAACCCTCTCGATGGCCCTCCAAAATTCAACACAAAAGTGTGAACAGAAACAGCAGAAAAAGCACAAGAAAGACACGTCTTTTGTACTGAAACTGATGAGTTAACGTGTGAAGGAGCTGTCTTCACGAGAAGCAGGCTACTAGTATTATGAACAAAGACTCTCACAAAAGGGTGGACTTTTCTTCCTTGCTCACTCGTGTTTTTTTTCTGCAACTTGTCTGCATTTAGAGGCGTAGAGATAGATACATGTGTTTGTATGTATAGGTTTATACGTATGATCATAAATGAAGGGCAGAGGAAGCAGACAAGAGAGTAGTGGTCTTATCCTCTTTTATTGTGCTTTGGCACCTTCCACAAGGAGACAAGTCTGTGGTTGGGTGCATGTAATTGTAGCCGTCGGATCAGTTCCACAGATGGTCAACGTGTCTTGATGTTCTCCACATTTATTTCACATTTGTTCTTGTAATAATTACTTTTAATTTTTATACTGCCCATTTTTTTAAAAAAAATGGAGTTATTTTAATTTTATATTGGAGTAATTCATGATTAGGAAGAAGATAATGAACTTAAATTATGGTTAAAAAAAATTTGGTGCAGGGGCCACTTATGCCTGTTTGTTTGTATTTTTATTTTTCAATTTTTGAAATATAATTAAAATAAAAATATAGTTATTTAATGTATCCTCATTAAAAATATACTAATTTAACATCACAGTTCAATATAAAATACAATTTTATTGATTCATCCGAAGATATTTTCATTTTTATAAAATTAAAAATACACAATTTTCACTAATAACTAAAAATATAAACACAAATAAACATGCTATACGCCTACAGTTGGTCGTACTCGATGCTTCTGTCAAATATAAAAAAATAATATTTATATGTTTCGTTATAATTACATATTTATGAAGAAAAAAATATTAATTAAATTGTATATATTTAAAAAAAAAACAACTATGAAATTCACCTGCAATTCGATAGAGAAACTTAGAATCTAAGAAGGGTATTGGAGCGTGAAGTTTGTCCAAAAATTACATTCAAGTAATTTAAAAGGGTATAATTGTACATTTATATTTTTTTTACTGACATTGTAGTATAAATAGTTAAAAGTAATCTTTTATTGCAATACACATAAAATTATCATAGTAAAAATCGATTTAATTGGGCAACCATGGATACGAGAGATTTTTTTTAAACCATGTACTCTTGTATCTTACGCGTACTTCTTTTTTATATTTTCTTTTATACACGTTCACTATCCGTTAAAATCATTACCTAACATAAAATAGTTAGATGAGGTATAGGTTTTGCTGACGAACAATTAAAATATCACTGAAGTTAAAATGTATTGTAAAAAGAAGTCTTTTTTAGAGTCTAATAGATCTAAGTAAAGGGGCAACAAGTTGATAGAAAATTTAATCAATGTATAATAAAGGGTAAAAATAAATATTTAATAGGTGTGTGAATGTAAGAATGAATTATTTGGCTTTGAAAAACTTTGGATAGCCCATAAAATAGTGAATAATAAATTGAGAGTAGGTAGCATCAATCTAAGGCATCTTGATAGAATATAGCATGTTATTTTTGAAATTTATAACTAGCTTTCTAGAATTTTTCTACCCAAGTTGCACTAGAAATGTGCCAACAAGATCTCACCTTAGTACTCATTTGTTACTATAATTGAGCAGGTAAATTCTACGTTTTGAGTGTAAACGTAATTTTTTATATTATTTTTATTTATGTTTTAATAATTACTTTTGAGATTAAGTTTTAGAGAGAGTTGTTTTGTATGCCCCTGAGGTTTGGTATAGTTATATGTAGTCTTCTTATGATTTGAAAAATTATATTTAATAACTATGACGTTTGTTTTCGTCTGACAAATAGATCTCTTTGTTATTCAAAATTCACCGAATTTGTTGATATTAGCAACAAATTGAATGAAATTCATATTTGCAGCCCAAGTGATTTAAGACTAACTTATTATAGGTCAAATAAATCTTTTTATAATGAATATGAGGAGGTATATCCTGACTTTTAGAATGGTAATTTAGTCAGAAAAAAATTTGTTTGACTTGCAATAAGTCAGTAATAACCCAATTAAGGTAAATATGAATTTTTATTTAACTTTTGCTAAAATTAGCAAATTCGGAGAATTTTTACTAACGAATGATCTATTTGTTAGACGGAAACAAACGTCAGAAATACTAAATGAATTTATTAAACTATAAGAAATCTATGTATAATTACATCAAATTTTAAGAGAGAGCGGTGTGATCATCCCTAAATTCTATCATGACCATATTAGGATAAACGTTGTAGTTTATAACCCTTAATCCAACAACAATTATTTTTCATCTAATTAATTATTATGTCTATTATATAACTTTTTTTAGTTCCCTCATTAACTTTAAAACAAAGGTTCGTTACAATTTAATTACAATTTTTATTTGTATAGTCAATTATAAAATTCTCAATCCAAATATCATAATCACTTTTTCTTTTAATCAATTATTTTAAAAATTCATAATCAATTATGCAATCATGGAACTACCACAAGCCTTAATAGTAGAATTGTAGTCTCAATATTTTTATTTTATAAAAAGAATTTGGTTTTGAATTTTAGGAATAGGGGTCCTTTTCTTTTGTTGGGTGGGTGGGGGGGGGGGGCTTGGGGGCATGTTTTGAACTAGGAATACGTACGGAAGTACCCGGGTGGGGTGGGCGGGGGGGGGGGGGGTTGAGAGTCAAGAGTGGCAGGTTTTTCACCAATGAGAACTTGTAGAGAAATGGGGAGAGAGAGAGAGATAGTTTTGGTCATTTTCATTTCAATGTCATCACCTAAAATTTCACCCAAGAAAATGAAATTCCTCTCAACTTAAATTACATCGAGTACTTTTCATATTTGTTTTCATTGAATGAATAGATTTCTCATTATAAAAATTCATTGAATTTGTAGATACTGGCAAAGATAAATAAATGAAAATTCATATTTATTGTGATTGACTTATTACTAATTTATTACAAGTTAAATAATTTTTTTCTGACCAAATAATTTTTATACATCTTAACACGTTAATGCATGTGAACTTGTGCATCTTCATCTTTATAAGAGTAGTTTAGTCATAAAAGAATTATTTGACACAATAAATCAGTAATAAGTCAATCGACAGTAAATATGATTTTCAATCATTTTTTTTTTTTGCTAATATCAATAAATTTCGTGATTTTTTTATTTGATAGATGGATCTATATGTTGAATGAAACAAACGCTAGAGCTACCAAATGTAATTTCTCAAACTAATAAAAAACCTGTAATTACATCAAAACTCATGAGAATGCGGTGTAATTATCCCTTCAGGCTCGTTAACCTTATTGAATCGGGTAGAATAACCAACCAAATCCAGGCGAAACGACCATTTACTTGCTTGAATGCCGCCCATTCTAATCATCGTTCCTCTTAATTAACTCAACCAACAAATTTAGGTGGGATGAGTTTTTGTCGGACCAACCACCATAATCAATCTAAGTAGACTAACTACAGTTAATCCCGAATTTTTTTAATAATATATTTAATTTTAATTTATCTTATCATTCCGTTATCCGTAATACAAAGTAAACGGGACCTTATTTTATTATTTCTATATGTTTCAATGTGTTTTGCAAGAATGGCAGCTTTTTCACCAATGAGAACTTGTGGAGAGGGATGGGGAGACAATGATATTATATTTGGTTTTATTTTTGAAGTATTTTGTTTTGTGGAGATAAAGAGAAAAATAAAGATAAATAAGTGTATGTTAGAGATAGATGTAAGTTTGGATTTATTTTTAATTTCAAATAGTGTAAAAAAATGTATTGTATATATTGTGTTGTATATTGGGAAACAAAAAATCACTGTTCATTGTCAAATCATGCCACTTTTATATATTTTTATAAATTTATATATGTATATAGTAATATTTATTTTTATAGTATGTATTGTGTTGTATATTGGGAGACAAAAAATAGTGATCATTGTCAAATCATGTCTCTTTTTATATTTTATAAATATATATATATATATTTAATAATATTTATTTATTTGTAGATGGATTGAATTATATAATATATTATTATACAGAAGAATAAAAAAATTACCCAAAATACCCAATAAAAATGTTTTTTGTAGTATTATGTTTGGTTTTATTTTTTCACCATCTCGAATACAGTGAAAAAACAAAGCCAGACGTATGAAAGTTTTGGTCATTTTCTTTTCAATATCATCACCTAAATTTCACCCAACAAAACTAAACGAAATTCCTCTCAACTAATAACACATAAATTAGTCTAAAGAGAGAGGAGAAAAAATAGTTACACGAGTGTTTACACTACAACATTGGAGTATAAAGCTTAAGGTTTGATTTTCCTAAATTCATAGAGTCGCTTTGGTGTATTTTCAAAATTAATGAGTAATGTATTTCATCATTTGAGATTTATTTTTAAATTTTTTTATTATACTCTTTATACATTAATATAAAAATAAAACATATATACAAAAATATTTAAAAAATATTAGTGTAAATATTTTCAAAAAAAATTAAAAAAAGATAAATTGAATTGATACTCCCTGATATTAGACCTAATTATATAAATATTCCCTGCCCGTTATGAAATTACATGTACATTCTTTAAGCGGTGTTAGTACAACATACCTAGGGGTGTTCGTACAAAGTTTCACCATTTAATATGGATATATTTATAATTATAACTACAGCCTCCAAAGATGTACTTGTAATTTTGCAAATGATATATAGGAGATATTTGTGTAAAACATTGGAGGATACTAACGTAATTTACCCTAGAAAAAAGTTGGATCTTTTACTAATTAAATTTAGAGGTTTGATAAATTAGCGGGAGAGCAACATTTTGATGTCTCAGTTGCTTGATTATGTCTCTATTTTTTCTTTCATGTTTTCTCACAACTCTTACTTTTTTTTCTCTATTCGCAATTTTCACTTTTCTCTTTCTGTCTCTCAATAATTTTCACGTCTCTATCTTTTATCCATATCTATATTATTATTAAAGTATAAGGGAGTTTTTAACGCGTTTTTGCATTATTTTATTAAATTGTCCTTCTCAATTTACATATACAATAATAACGATCGCTCCATAATTAGGAGTTACAACTGGACGTTTGATTTGATAACGACAACTTAATATTCTACATATATTGTAATATTTTAATTTTTACTTGATATTTAATTCAAACGATTTTAATTAGAGATTTTAACGAAATGTATTTTGATAATACTATTAACTAAATATATTTTTGTGACACACCCTATGTGTGTGCAACTTATATAAATAATTTAAAATAAAATATTTAAAAAATATTATTATTTAATAAAGTATATAAAATAAGAAGTTAATATTAAAATAAGAAAATAGTGACAAAAAAGATGAATGAAAATTTAAGAAAAAAAATAACTAATAATGGAGTAAAATTGTAATTTTATATTTTTTTACAAAAGCTCTAATATAACTAGTTAGTAGTAATCTTTTATAGCAATACACATAAAATTATCATAGTAAAAATCGATTTAATTGGGCAACCATGTATATGAGATATTTTTTTAAATCATGTAATCTTGTATTTTGCACGTACTTTTTTTTAAAAATTTTTTTATACACGTTCACTATCTATCAAAACAATTACCTAGCATTAAATAGTTAGATGATGTGTAGTTCAGCCGACGAACAATCAAAATATCACTGAAGTAAAAATATCTTGTAAAAATAAGTCCTTTTTTACAGTCTAATAGATCTAAGTAAAGGGGCAACAAGTTGCTAAAATTTAATCAATGAATAGTAATGGGTAAAGAGAAATATTTAATAGGTTTGTGAGTGTAAGAATGAATTATTTGGCTTTGAATTCTTTGGATAGGCCATAAAATAGTGAATAATAAATTGAGAGTAGGTAGGAGCATCAATCTAAGGCATCTTGAGAGAAAATAGCATGTTATTTTTGGAATTTATAACTAGCTTTCTAGAAATTTTCTACCCAAGTTGCACTACAAATGTGCCAATGAGATCTAATCTTAGTACTCATTTTGTACTATATATAATTGAGCTGTTAAATTCGTATTTCGAGTGTAAACGTAATTTTTTATATTATTTTATTTATATTTTAATAATCACTTTCGAGATTAATTTTGGGAGAGAATTACACCGTCCACTCAAATCTGCCTCTTTTGAGGTTTGATGTAATTATTCGTAGATTCATGTGGTTTGAAAAATTATATTTAGTACCCTTAAAATTTGTTTTGTTAGACCCATGTGGTTTGAAAAATTATATTTAGTACCCTTAAAGTTTGTTTTCGTCTAACAAATAGATCCCTCTGTTATTCAAAACTCGGCAATTTGCTGATATTAGCAAACAAATTGAATGAAAATTTATATTTGCCCCTGATTAACTTATTACTAACTTATTGCAGCCAACCAAATTTTTTTCTAACCAAACTACACGTATTCATCTTCACGTGCTAATGAATATGAGCAGGTATATCCTAACAAGGTAGTTTGGTCATAAAAATATTTATTTAACCTGCAAAAAGCCAATAATAAGTCAATTGGGGTAAATATGAATTTTTATTTAATTTTTTTTCTAATATCAGTAAATTCGATGAATTTTGACTAACGGGTGGATCTATTTGTTAGACGAAAACAAACGTTAGAACGATTCCATGTCATTTTTCAAATTATAAGAGGTTTACGTATAATTATATCATATCGTAGGGGAGAACGATTTGATTATCCCAAAATTCTATCATGACCATATTCGGATAAACCATGCAGTTTGTAACTCTTAATCGAACAACAATTATTTTCCATCTAATTAATTGTTATGTCCATTATATTTATTTCTGATTTCTTCAATTATGAAACTATAAATCCAAATATCATATGTTTTCTAAAAATCAATTATTTCAAAAATTAGTTCTATCTCGATCAATTATCTTATAATAAATTATGCAACCACCAGGCTAACAGAAGCCTTAATAGTAGAATTGTAGGCTCAATATTTTTATTTGATAAAAAGATTTTGGTATTGAATTTTACGAATATGGGTGTTTTCTAGAATCGATTATTGAATTTTACGAATATGATGTGTTTTCTAAAATTGATTACAATCATCAATATCAAATACATATATCTACAATTAACTATAATTATAACAATAATATAGTAATCATCAATTCAAATAAGTATATCTAATCAACAAATATCATTAAAATATAATAACATTCCACGCATTAGTGGAATTCAAACATATAACCTTATAATTACGGGACCTCAATTTTATTAATTAAATTAGGCCTCGTGGTCAAGTATTTTTATCATGTAGGAATCGCACGGAAGTACGGAGGAGTGAGAGTCAAGAATGGCAGGTTTCTCACCAATGAGAACTTGTGGAGAAATGGGGAGAGAGAGAGAGAGAGTGATAGTTTTGGTCATTTTCATTTCAATGTCATCACCTAAAAATTCATCCAAGAAAACGAAATTCCTCTCAACTAAACTAACAACACTTAAAAGTCTAGAGAGAGGAGAAGAGTGTTTACACTACAAGCTTGGAGTATTAAGCATAGGAATTAATTATCCTAAATTCATAGGGTCGGTTTTGGTATTTTCACAAGGATAAATTACAACGAGCTCTATTGAGATTTGATATAATTATAAATACTTTTGTAAAATTATGAAGACCCCATTTATTTTAACGGTCGTCTAATAATTAGCTCAATCTATTAGTCTCCGTTAAGTTTTCATCCATTTTTGTGATGAAATGACTAAAATATCCTTGTGGACTATGAATTATAATTTTTCTTATTTTTGAAATTTTTTATGAACTAAATATATATATATATATATATTTACAATTTTTAAAAAAAAATTCATCCATCTTGTCCAAATATTTAATATTTTTAAAAAAGAATACAATAAGGGCAAAGTTGACAATTCCAAACCTCTATTTAAGGATTACATGATTTCTTCAAACATTAGGGGGGTACTTGCAATTTTTTAAATAACAAAAGGGTATTCATAATTATACTAAACCTAAGAAGAGCTCGTTGTAATTTACTCTTTTCAAATTAATGAATAATATATTTCATCATTTGTGATTTATTTTGAAAAGAAAAAGTTATTAAAGTCTTTATAAATAAAATAAATAAAACCTACACAAATATTTAAAAGAATATAAGTGTGAATATTTTCTAATTTTAAGAATAGGGTAAATTGCATCAATATCCCCTAAAGTTAGGTTTAATTACACAAACATCCCATAATCCTTATAAATTTACAAGTGTGCCCCTTGAGGGGGTATTAGTACAATATATCTAGCCCTACTCCTTATAAAATTACAAGTACACCCCTTTAGGGGGTATTAATACAACATATCTAGGGGTGTTTGTGTAAAGTTTATGTACTAAATATGGGTGTATTTATAATTACAACTACAACCTCAAAAGATGTACTTATAATTTTGCAAATGGTAGGAAATATTTGTGTAATTAAGCCTAATATTGGAGGGTGTTAATGTAATTTACCCTAAAAAAAAGTTGGATCTTCTACTAAATAAAATTAGAAATCCAATAAATTAGCGGGAGAGCAACATTTTAGTATCTCAACTGTTTGATTCTCTTTTCATGTCCTCTCACAACTTTTACTTCTTTTTTTTTTTCTGTATTCTCAATTTTCACATTTCTCTCTCTATCTCCCAGTATTTTTTCACGCCTCTATCTTTTATCTATATTTATATTATTATTAAAGCATCAGGGAGTTTTCGACGTGTTTTTGCAGTAATTAATTGTGCAGATTGTTGATGGCACACTCTCAAGCTCATTGGATGCAGGATAGGAGAGCAGCTTCATAATCGTGTTTTTGCTTACACGTTTTTTTCTTGTTTGTTGTATCATTTTATGTGGGAATAGGTGGAGCCACGTGTGAGGCCTAGTCAAATAGAATTAGTTAGGAGTCAGTAGAATTAGTTAAGAACAGTTATCAACTAATTGTATTTAAAGAGGAGGAAACCCTTCATTACAGACGCGTGATATATGAAAATCTTTACTCAGCTCTTCTAAACTCTCCAGATATGTCTTTGATCTGCTACCTCTTGATGACCACTTTCAATTTCTTCATGGTATAAGAGCCTTCGATCTGAAGATCTCTGTATACCGATCCTATACACCGTGCTACTGCTGCGTCTTTTCGTTTGGCAAGGAGTATTGTTGGACCGATGGCTACTGAGGTCGCGCAGGTAGATGAAGTAATAGATGCGGAGTACGAGAAGGAAATGTTATTCCTTCATCCGTTGGATCATCCAGGATTAACATTATCTTCTGCGTCGTTAACCGGTGCGAACTTTCTTGGCTAGAGTCGAGCGATCTATGTCTCATTGGGCGCCAAAATGAAGCTAGGCTTCATTGATGGTAGCTTTCCCGAAACGTATAGACAATGGAACCGGGTGGATCTTATGGTCACCTCATCGATATGGAACTCAATATCCAAGGAGTTAGTCGAGGCGTTCATGCATGTGAAATCGGCACGCGATCTGTGGTTGGTGTTGAAATCTCGTTACAGTAGAAGCAATGATCCGACAATCTACTAGATACATCGTGATATTACGTCGATCTCGCAAGGTAACCTCTCTGTTACCAAATACTTCACTAAGGTTCAAAAACTATGGGATGAAATTTTGTATTTGGAGCCTACTCCTTGCTGCGTATGTGGAGTTTGTAAGTGTAATATGAACAAAGAAATCTCTGCTTTGACTGAACATCACAAGGTGATGGAATTTCTGATGGGGCTTCATGAGAGCTTCGACTCGGAAAGGAGTCAAATACTCATGACGGATTCGTTACCGGATGTGGAAAAGGTGTTCGGAATGCTCCTGAGCATAGAGAAACAACATAGTATTCAGTTAGGAGTGGAGGAGTCTACGCACAATATGGCATCTCAACTAACAACGAAAGGGAATGGAAGGGAGCAAGGTCATAGATCCAATCAGAATCAACGGCGAAACGTAGATAAGAGAGGGATGATCTGTGAACATTGCCATAAACCGGGACACACGAAGGACACGTGCTTTAAACTACACGGTACTTCGGACTGGTTCAAAAGCTTATCTGAACGACGGAAGAAATCTGGAGGGGGAAAGACTTTTGCTGCAGCAACAGTGGAGGATAAAGGTGAATGCAGCAATACAAAGCAGGAGAATTTAACTGAGATTGTGTCCAACTTACTAAAGCTGGTTCAGACTAGCCATTCGGCATCAAATCCAGTCACTGCCGATTACGCCAACTTTGCACAATTTGACGACGAGTTTGCAGGTAACATTTCTCATGCTTCTGTGTTTGGTTTAGATTGTTGGATTATCGATGTCGGAGCCACCACTCACATATGTGCAGACATTACAAAATTTACTTCCTATAAATTCCCTTCACAAAATCACTATGTTCATCTCCCTGATGGTTCTAAATATGCCGTCCAACTTGTAGGTAGTGTTCAACTATCTAAGTCCATTATTCTAGATCATGTATTATATGTCCCCGGTTTCTCGATGAACTTGATCTCTGTTAGCCAACTTTGTGCTTCCAACAATGTATCATGTCTATTCTCTCACTCTCAATGCATCTTGCAGGACCAAGTTTCTAAGGAGACTTTGGTCGTAGGTCCTCTCTACAAGAAGCTATACATCATTAAAAATAATTCCTTCTCTTCCCTTGTTCAACCATGTACTGATTCCCTTGTGGGAAATATATCTTGTAATTCTGGCATTTCTTGTAATTCTTCCTTGTGGCACAGGAGGATGGGGCATGCCCCGTTAAAAGTAATAAAACATATTCCCACACCTACACTTGTAGATGAGTCTGTGCATTTGCAGTGTCCTATATGTCCTCAATCCAAACAAACACGAACACCCTTTCCCCTTAGTACATCTCATGCTGCTTCCATTTTTGAACTCGTTCACATCGACCTATGGGGGCCTTATAGGGAGTACACAATTTCGGGGTGTAACTACGTACTTACTATCGTAGATGATCATAGCCGAGCATTATGGACTTTCCTTATTCGCCATAAAAATCAAACACTCACCATTCTTACATCCTTTTGCAACATGGTGACTACCCAATTTGACAAAAAAATCAAAGTCATTCGCACCGATAATGGGACCGAATTTGTAAATGCTGGATGTTGGTCTTTGTTCTGAAATTTGGGAATCATACATCAAACCTCATGTCCATACACCCCACAACAAAACGGGTGGGTTGAGCGTAAGCATCAACATTTGCTAGATGTCGCCCGTTCCTTGATGTTTCAGGCCTCATTACCAATGAAATTTTGGGGGGACTCTATTTTAGCCGCCACAGTACCTCTAGCACAATCCACATCCTCTCCTGAATCCCTCACACCACCTGTAGCTACTCTTCCCCTTGTACAACGGTCAAGTAGAATCTCTCATACACCTTCTTGGCTAGAGGATTTTGTTACTCACATCGATGCCCCTCTCATTCACCCCAATTGTGATTTTGCATACTTGTCTTTTGTGGCTTCGTTATCGGTTTTGTAGGAACCTAAAACTTATGGAGAAGCTGCTCAGCACGCTGAATGGAGGAATGCTATGGGCGAGGAGCTTAATGCCCTTGAGCGGAATAACACTTGGACACTTTGTGCCTCTGCCCTCGGGTAAGAAACCGATTGGGTCTAAGTGGGTGTATAAGCTTAAATTGAAGGTGGATGGGAGCATTGATCGCTATAAGGCACGTTTGGTTGCTAAGGGGTATCATCAAGTGGAGGGGGTGGATTTTACCGATAGTTTCTCGCCGGTTGCGAAGGCTGTTAGTGTGCAGTTGTTTCTCGCTATTGTGGTTGCACGAGGCCGGCCTCTTTAGCAACTGGACATAAATAATGCGTTTTTACACTGTCACTTGGACGAGGATATATACATGGTACCTTCGGATGGATATACGACACCTTCCGGCATGGTATGTAAGCTTGAAAGATCTCTTTACGGCCTTAAACAAGCCTCTCGACAATGGAATTTGGAATTTACGTCCCGACTGGAGAGTTTTGGCTTCTGTCAGTCCAAGAACGATTACTGTCTGTTTGTCAAAAATACTTCACAGGGCTGCATCTTCTTGCTTGTCTACGTAGATGATATCCTTCTCACAGGCCCTACCTTGGACTTGATTCAATCGGTTAAGGCTTATCTCCATGACTTGTTCACTATCAAAGACATCGGAGATGCTCGCTACTTCCTCGGTTTGGAGATTGCACGTAGCCCGGATGGTTTGTATGTGGCTCAAACCAAATATGTATTGGACATCATTGCAGATTTAGGCTTGAAGAAGGCCAAGACCACGAGCACTCCCTTTCCGCAGGGGCTGAAGTTGGTTACGGATTGTGGAGCTGCTCTTCCCAATCCTGAGGTTTACCGGTGGCTCATTGGGAGGCTACTTTATCTCAGTTTCACGAGACCGAACATCTCGCATTCGGTCCAGCAACTGAGCTAGTTTCTCACTTGTCCCTGTGATGCTCACTGGTCGGGGCCGTTACATATGGTCCGATATTTGAAGGGTTGTCCTTCCAAAGGTGTCTTCTTTCCCTCTCATAATTCTTTTGAGCTCACGGCCTATTGTGACGCGGACTGGGCGTCATGCACCGATACGCACCGATCTCTTACTGATTTTTGCATCTTTCTTGGTCCGGCACTTATATCTTGGAAGACTAAGAAGCAGACAACGGTGTCCCATTCTACGACAGAGGCTGAGTACCGTAGTATGGCGGCTACCGTGTGTGAACTCTAGTGGATTCCCTACATGCTGCAGGATTTTGGTATTGACATTCGTACTCCGATTGCTCTATTTTGTGATAACCGAGCCGCTCTTCACATTACGGGGAACCTGGTCTTTCATGAGCGCACTAAACACATCGAGATCGATTGCCATGTGGTTCGGGACTGTTACAAATCCGATTTTATTTTTCCCTCCCATGTTCGTAGTTCGGATCAACTCGCCGATGTCTTCACCAAGGTCTTGTCCGTTGGTCCTTTCTCTTCCTTCCTCTCCAAGTTGGGATTGGTCTCTGTCGACCCCATTCCCACTTGTGGGGGGGCTGTGCAGATTGTTGATGGCACACTCTCAAGCTCGTTGGATGTAGGATAGGAGAGCAACTTCATAATCGTGTTTTTGCTTACACGTTTTTTTCTTGTTTGCTGTATCATTTTATGTGGGAATAGGTGGAGCCACGTGTGCAGCCTAGTCAAACAGAATTAGTTAGGAGTCAGCAGAATTAGATAAGGGCAGTTATCAACTAATTGTATTTAAAGAGGAGGAAACCCTCCATTACAGACGCGTGATATATGAAAATCTTTACTCAGCTCTTCTAAACTCTCCAGATATGTCTTTGATCTGCTACCTCTTCATGATCACTTTCAATTTGTTCATTAATTAAAATGTCCTTCTCAATTTACATATACAATAATAACGATCACTCCTTAAATAGGAGTTACAATAGACGTTCGATTTGATAACGACAACTTAATATTCTATATGCATTGTAATATTTTAATTTATACTCGATATTCAATTCAAACAATTTGTATAACTAAGATTTTATCTAAACATTTTTTTTCCTTCACAAATATACCATTACAGTCAATTACACAAACACTCTCTTTTTATATTTTGCACACACATCAAAAGTTCTCAATTGTTTAATCTCAATAGCTTCTCCTAACTTCTTTTTACTTCATTCCCAATACTTCTTGATTTCTCCAACTAAAATATATATTTTAAACAAACAATACTTTAACTTTTTTTTTAAAAGTAACTAATTAATTTAACACACAGACAACTAGTTCCAATAATTAGCCTAGAGTGACTATTCTTTTATGAAGGTTTTTTTTAAAATAATAATTACGGATAATTACACTTCCCTCTCCTGAGGTTTGGTGTAATTACATCTAGTATTCTGAGCTTTACTTATGTCTAACAAATAGGTCCCTCCATTATCAAAATTCACCGAATTTGTTGATATTAGCAAAAAAAAACTTAATGAAAATCAATATTTACCATCAATTAACTTATTACTGACTTATTGTAGGTCAAACGAATCTTTTTTATGACCAAACCATCCTTATATATCTTCACACGTTAAAGCATGTGAAACGGTATATCTTCACCTTTATAAGGGTATTTTAGTCATAAATAATTTATTTGGCCTGTAATAAGTTAGTAATAAGTTAATCAAGGGTAAAAATCGATTTCCATTAAAACAATTTGTTAATATCAACAAATTCGGTGAATTTTGACTAACGGCGGAACCTATTTGTTAGACGAATGCAAACCTCAAGAGTACTAAATATAATTTCTCAAATCACAAGAAGTCTACGTGTAATACACCAAACTTCAAGGGAGGGGGTGCAGTTATCCCTAATAATTATACTAATATTTTAATATTTTGATTAACACATTTATTCAATTAATGCATTAATATAATTAAAGGTAATTATACAAACTACAATAAATTCACATAAACTAAAAATAAATATCCTATATATTTAATAAAATTCACACTCATGAACTTAAACTTATTCATAAAATTGTGAACACTAATTTCAATAATTAGGCTAGAGTGACTAAAAAGTCAGTTTACTACCAACTAATGAGTTTGCCGAATCACTCACAAAGCATATATAGTCAAACGGGCCCCACTCTTTACCGGCTACCGACAACTACAACCCTAATTCAAGCCAAGAACAATATATTTTTGGACAAAGTTTGGTAGCATTACACTTAATTAATTAAAAAATGAAAAATTGGGATGAAGCAAAAGCCAAAGTCAAAGTAAGCCACATGCCTTGAAAATAACCCTAGATTCTCGACATACCACGTGTTCTCATATACTAGCAATTACGTGATAAAGCAAAAAAAATAATTACGTTTACACCACCTATTCTACGGCCTATTTTTATAAATTATTCTTATTTTATCTGCATAATTATAAAAAACACTACTGACAATAAAAATAAAAATATTTTATGCAATTATATTAATGTTTCCGAGGATATATGTGTAACTTTAAAAAAAATAAGAGTAATTTGTGTAAATAATGTCGATATTTTTTATGAGTGTACGTATAATTTTTTAAAAGTATTGACGGTTTATAGTGTTTAGGCCAGTGGGCGTTAATGTGATTCTCTTAAAAAAAAAAATTCAACGCAATTATATAGAAAATATAAAATTAAATAAGATCTATTAAAAATTTTAAAAATAGTATTTGTAAAGTAGTCGAAATAACGAAATTTTGTGATGGATGGTGGCCCCTAAATTCTACTTCAGAAGATGATTGCGTGCATAGGTAAATGTCTTGTAACTCATTCCCAGATTAATGGATACGTTGCGTTTGAAGTTATTACATTAAAAAATGGATAAATGCAATTTACCCATGTGATATAAGAAACGAACAAACACCCCCTGTAAAAAAATAATTAGCAAATTACCCTTGTGATTTTAAAATGAAGCAAATTAACCCCTCTGTGTTTTCCCTTGATAGGGGGGTAATTTGCTTCATTTCCCAAAACACAAGAAAGTAATTGCTAATTATTTTTTCATAGGGGAATTTTTGCTCATTTCTTATATTACAGGGTGGTAAATTGCATTTATCCCCATTAAAAAACCACACACTTCAAACATTAAACTTTAGCGTCTGTTGATCCAAGTGCTCCCTTAAATACATAGCTATCCCAAAAATCACTAAAAACTTTGAACATAAAACAATTATTTAGGTTCGGAAAATTTTAAACACAGTCTTTTTTTCGTAGTATATTTAAATTATATGTTATTATTGGGAACGAGTTTTTTTTTTTTTTTTAATTGAAAGCAATGGACTTTATTAATTGAAGTAAAATAATTATAATCAGTCTTGTCGGGTATCAATATTGAACAGAAACAAATATAACAAGCATATCAACAATATCATATAAATTAACACCTAATTATTACATCAATAAATAATACATTCTATAAGAACATCAACAACATCATTCCACACAGTTCGAACCCATAACCTATACGATCATAGACCTCAACTTTGCCAACTAAGCTAGGCTTTATCGGCACTGGAGACGAGTTGATAGGCTTATCATAAGCGTAGTAGCTCAATTCGAATTTTTTAAGCGAGATCCATTTTGGTGTCTAATATTTTTAGACTGTTAAATCTTTTTTTAACTTTTAGTTTTTAATACTACCTCACCAAATATTTTATTATTCTATTTTTTTTAAGTGCCCGCCATCTCAATTTCTATATATTTTAACTTCTTTTTTAGTATTTGAATTTATGCAATTGAAACTTATTTTTAAAAATAATAATTTTGTTTTTTAATTTTTTGATTTGTAGTGAGAAAATGGGAACTGGGAAGTGATAAAAGTCAAAGTTCTAATGTGAAAATATTAAGTGATGAAGCAAAAGTTTTTTTCCTAATGATAAGTTTCAAATGGGCAATAAGCTTTTATCTTTTTTGCATTAATTTTCTCAAATTATATTGTCAAAGAATATAATTATTATTGTTGATAAATGTCGACACACTTTACAAAAAAATAGAAAATTAGCTACAAAAAAAATCAAGTAATAATTTAATATTGTCACTAATTACATATATTAGTAACTCATGTATAGTGACAACCCAATAACAACAAATAATTGTTGTCACTATATTGTGTTGTTATTAAATTATCACTATAGGTGTGTCACTAATAATTTTTGTCATTAGTAAATATATAGTGACAAGATAAAAATATTATCATTTAATATATATTTTAGTGAAAATTTTAAAATTATCATTTGATATTTTGCCACTAATATTATATTTTCTTGTAGTGACATGTAGCGAAAACAAAAATAGAATAACACGGTTACTCAATTTTCATGGTCTTTTTCTTCTTTTCAATAAATTGTTTACAATTATCTCATGAACTTCAATCATCAGTATACGTCAATTACCAATATCAAATATGTATAACTATCCAATAACTACTATTACAGCAAACCTACAAATACTATTAAACAAATCAACACCCACATATTGGTGGGACTTAAACCCATAACCAAGTCATCGGATCTCAGTTTCGTTTAAGCTATGTCTCACCACTACAAAAAACGCAACATTTTGATTATAGTTAATTACCATGATTAATAATAAATAATCATAGCGAATAGTCATTGATCACGACCACGCAATGGTTGTCGGTCGTGGTTTTTGTGATGATGGCTAAAACATTTGTCATGACGAATGTTTTTACCAGGGCTCTTAGCCGTGGCAAATAAGTTTTTCATAGTGGAAAAGATAGTTTTTACATTGGCTTTTATTTAGTTAATAATAGTTGCTTACCACGATTTTTAGTCATAATCATTAAAAGTGTAGCTAATAGGGACCTTTTTCCAGTGGATTGACACTTTTTTTTTTCTTTTTGTTAAAAACGGGAAGTAGTAGAGATGACACCTTACAAATTCGGTGGCTGAGGATCGCGCCTATGCCTATATGCAGTAGCCAAAGTTCTTATAACTGATTTACAGTCACGAAAAATTAAAATCCAACCACGTAAGATTCAATATACTCAAGTCGGCAAGATTTTTATAACTGATTTACATTCGCAAAAAAATAAAATTTAACCACGTAAGAATCAATACACTCGGGCAAACGTAAAACTTGAACAAAATATCACAAAATAAACCTTTTTCGTGAAACACTACAAACACACAGTAGGCCCCAAAGTTTCGTCATCCGTGACAAATTACTTAAAGGTGAAGGGGAAAAAAAGGGTCTAGAAGAATTGAACGAAAAGCGCTAATGAGACAACAAACAAAAAGGAAGATCTTATCTGAAAAGTGTAATTTCAGAGGGAAAGCTCTCGTGACAAACACGACTTTTCGTTTAATTTAATCCAAGTTAGGCGGGGCGTTGATAATTAAATTAAAAAAAAAAATAGAAAAGGACAGGAAAAATACTTCTTGACGTACAATGATTAATCATAAAATAATAATAATTGTTTGGTGATTTTTGCCTAATTGACTTTTAGTTCTTATTAAAAAAAATTAAAAAGTTGTTGAGTTTTGGACTATGTCTTAACAGCCTGGCAAAAATCACTTGTTTTTAGCTGGCCAATGATTTTGCATAATCATAGAAAAATTTTAATTAATTAATCAATTAAGACTATGATTTAAAACCATAAATTTTGACCCCATATGGAGAAATAATTCAAATTTGTGATGTATATGGAGTATGATTACAGGGTTATATTTAGGATAAATTACATGCAACTCTTATATAAGATTTGACATAATTATAAATATTCCATCGTTATTTGAAAATTTATAATACCTTCTTGAGGTTTGTAACCGTTTAATAAATAACCCATTTCCATCCATTTTTATGGGTGAACTGACCAAAATGCCCTTATGCACTGAATTATTTTTTTATCTAATTCTTAAAATATTTTTGGACTACAATGTGTAGGGAGAGGTTTCTTAAGTTTTTTACACACAGGAGCAATAATGCAATTTGCCTCGGCTAATTTTTCTACAATTTTAATAAAAATTTCAAGGGCAAACTGGTCAATTTCAGACTTTGGTTAAAAATTACAAATCTCGGGAGTATTTGTAATTGTGTCAAACCTCAAAGGAGGTGGCTGTAATTTACCCTTTATTTATTGTTCGGGATATTATTAGGATACTTACATTAATACTATCATTTGTGAAATTATAAGTACACTCTTTGATGTCGTAATTGTAATTTACACCGACAGACAAACCCTCAGAAGCAAAAAAGTTACATTGTCACCCTTAAGATAACTTACATCAACGCCCCCTTGAGTGTGTACTTGTAATTTTGCAAAAAAATGAGGTATTTGTATAATTAAACCTAATTTTAGAAAATATCAATTTAAATTATCATATTGTTATTATCCATACGACTTATAATTAAGAGGGAGACTCCTAGAATCACTACCATGATTGTCAAATATGGATTGCATAAAATACCCTTAGTTATACTTGTTTCTTTCACAAATTACCATATTTTTTAATTAATTAATTTTATTAATAATTTTCTACTCATACACAACTAAAGTTAATTCATTTTATTATTTTTAATTATTATTTATTTATCTTTCTGTTTTTTCATTAAATTAAACAAATATATCAAGAAATTATGCACACACATCAAATATTGTGTTTCGATTGCAAATTATTATTATTGTTGTGGTGGTGTTAATATTTTTTAATAATGACTCGGCTTTATCTATTAATTAATTTAAGAGAATATTTGGCTGAACTTGTCTAAAATATTTCATAAAGTCATATCTTGGACGATGTTCTTAAAATGTATGAAATGTTTAAATAACTAGCTCTTAATTAGTATTAAATATTTTTTAAAAATTTATTTTTCTTAAAGATCTTTATCTATATATATATTTAAAAAATTACAACCTACTTTACAATATCATACGAAAGATTTTAAGAAATTTATAAGAACACACAAGCCACTTACGAATATAAGAAAATAAGAATATATTTTAAAAAATTCTTTTACAAAAAAATAAAAAATAATTAATGCACCGTACCCACTTGCCATTTTGAATTTGGGTGACTGGGTCCACTGTTTCTTGACTAGAAAATTATTATAAATTATAAAAGATGAACAGAAAAGTCAACACGTTGACTTGATGAACATATGACATTGGTTGAAAACTTCCTTGATTCAATTGGTCCGAGGGGAATGTATTTTGTGTAAGAATCATTACAATGTACGAGTACACAATGAAAATTAATACGTCAATGTTTGTGGTTTAATTGGTCAGAAAATATTATAATTATGGATTCAATTTTATTCGAAAATATGAGATTGCATCAATAAATGATCTATAAGTGCTGTTATAAGCGATTTAGAGCTAGTTTTGGTCTAAAGTTTTTTTTGCAATCGTGAAAAGGCAAGAGAAAGAGTTGCAGAACTTTTCGAGCCACAAAATAAGGCATGACATTTATATACATAATTTTTAAAATAATTGACTAATAATGTTCTCATATTCTCTAGTAAGAATACCATTTCAAATTGAATGTTATACTTGTTTTTACAATTTTTTATTAAAAAAGAAAAAAAAAGAGCATATTTTTTTCTTTCTTTTTTTTTTAATTATAAGAAATATTCTTTATGTGAGTGTAGATAAAAAAAAATGGAAATAAATATAAGTTCAAGAGGTGCAAGAGATGGCAACGGGTCAAGTTTGGAGCAGATTTGTCAAAAATCGGGCCCCGACCCTAACTTGGACCGCCAAAATAATTTATAGAGTAAATTACAATGACAGTCTTGAAATTAGACTAAAATACACAAACATCCATGTTATTTGCAAAATTACAGGTACACCCCTTGAGGTTATAGTTGTATTACAACTACATCCCTTATTCAAAGGCAAAGCTTTTTTAATACCCCCAAAAATAATTACACTAACACCCCTCAGGGGATTTAGTTGTAATTTTGTAAAAGATAGGAGGTGTTTATGTAATTGGGTCTAACCTCAAGGAGTGTCAATGTAATTTACCTTAATTTGTAAGACAGTCCAATAATAAGACTCGAGACCCTCCTCAATAAAAGGTGTGGTTTCGGGACCCGGAATAGGGATGGCAAATGGGACGGGTACGGGTTGGGTTCGAGTTATTTGTTTCGAGTTTAGAGATGGGTTTTGTTTTTATGGACTCGTTGGGTTTAGGCGGGTTTGGATCTTGTCCAAAATAGTCAAATTTCTTTGTTTTGAGTTTAGAGATGGGTTTTATATTTATGGACTTGTTGAGTTTAGGGTGGGTCCGGGTTTTGTCCAAAATCGACCCGGACCCATTGCACCCCTAGGTGCAATTACAAGAATTCGGTAAAAATATTTTCACGTTACATTTAATTATGTCTATTGATGAAAAACTTTTATCACATAAAAATACATAAATTTCTTGTATTTTACCCAAACGTATATCGAGTGTGCCACCACTAATAATCTAATAATTATTATTGATGATACCTTTAGAAGGCCCAAAGGGCCAGCCCAATAAAAGGTGTTGAGAGGATAAACAATTGCAACAAAACAGCAAGGCCTATTCCAATTTAACTAACATTAAAAGAGAGAAAGAAAGCCCAGTGTAATTGGACTCTATTTGAAGCATGTAACTTGACCTCCTACTCCGAAGGGCGAGCCCGCCAAACGACTTTATTCTAAATTAATTTATAAGCTTATGACATCTTGTCATTTGATTTTACTAACTGTCGTGACACGTTGTCCTTACATGCATATAAAATAATATTGGACGTTTTAAATTTATTGTAAATAAAAGAAATTATATATATAATCCAACACCATGCATTTGTATAAAAAGAAAGAAAAGAAAGAAAACTTCCTTAAGGATATTATCGGCATAAAAAAATATTAGTGTTGCATTGTCATTAACCGTCATTTGTGAGTTGAAAAGGCCTTTTCTTTTTATATTAGTACATAAAAGAAAATTATATATATAAACCAACACAATGTATTTAAAAAAAGAAAGAAAGAAAAGAAAAGAAAATTACCTCAGGGGTATTATCGGCATAAGCAAAAAATTTGTGTCGCAGTGTCATTAACCGCCATTTGTGAGTTAAAAAAGCCTTTTTTTTTATATTAGTATAGATAGATAGATATATACGGATATTTTGGTAATTTTAAATTTTTGTGTTGCGGTGTAAGTATCCACCATTTATTAGTAAAAATAGAATTTACTTTATATAATAGTGTAGATAAACTTCCTTTTAAAAGATTTATTAAATATTTGTTAACATTTTATAAGTTTTCGAGCATCTTATAAAATAGGAAAAATTACACTTTTGGTCCCACATGATATAACTTGTTGCACTTTTGGTCACCATGACAAACCTTTCAACTGCATTACATGCATCCAAGAAAAAGAAACCAAGCATTTGAAATGTAGTCAGTTTTTTGGTATTTTAAAGTTTTTGGGGATGTAATCAAAATTTTTGGGATGTAATCAAATTTTTGGGCAAATTTGCAATTTTTTGGCAAATTGCAAATATTGGCAATTTTTTTGTGATGTAAATTGCATATATGCGCATAGTTGGCAACGGAAAAACATGGCTCAATTTGTATATTGCAAACAATCAATTTTTCCCGTTCAATGTAGTTAGTTCGTTTTTTGCTTTTAATTTTGCAGTGTTCTATTTTTATTTTTTTGTAGTTATTTTAATTTTGTAATCACATAATTTAACATTTCGTTTATAATCATGTCGTTATAAAATTGCAGATTATAATGTATCAAATTTATAAATTTAGCTAAATTGAACTATTAAAATATATTTTATATAGTGAGAGTCTTCAAATTTGGGCCAAAATTTGGAAAAATACCACCTTCATGAGCTTTAGTGGTTTCAAACCATGAAAAACCACCTTTGACTTTCAAATGTGGTTTTTCATCCATAACTTAATACCTTTAACGGAGATGGGACCAAAAGTGCAACACTTTTGGTTCCTCTGGGACCAAAAGTGTTGAGTTCGTAAACAACGGGATCAAACATGCAACAAACCATATCCTGTGGGACCAAAAATACAATTTTTCCTATAAAATATTTTGAAGTGTTGATAAAGTCTTGAAAAAAAAAAAATCGAGATAGGAAGCCCAACCATCTACTAAATCTAGGGGACACCCCAATGGTTTGGGGCTCAAAATCTCATTGTAGATATTTTGGGTTCTAAATTCATTAGAAGTGTGTGTGAGTGGATGCGTGTGTGGATAAAAAAAAAAAAAACCATCTACTAACGAAGTGAGGCAAAGAAACCTATATATCTATACTCTACTCATATTATGAATTGGATAGTGTAACTTAATTGAAAAATAAAACTCTTTTTGAATTATTCGTTTTGAATTAAATTATTATGGAATATAATTTGTCCATTTTTTGTTTCCATATTTTAAAATATAAGTCTTGTGGCTAGATCAAGAATTGGAGCTTCTATTGACTTTTATTTTAATATAATTGCTATGCTTAGTGTGTGACTCGGTTTTTTTAGGGCTAAGGTTAAGAAAAGACGGCCCTGGTAGTATGAAAACCAACTCATCACTTCGTATTATCTGATCTAAAGAACCAATCAAGGTATGATAAATCGATCATATCTTTGTAGCAATTGATTTTTTTATAATAATTTTTCATTATAAGTTTAAAAGAAAATACAGAATAAGGTGTTATCATTAAAGGAAAGGGACTGTTTGGTATGTTATTTTATTTTTTTTATTTATTATATAACATTTTGCTCTTCCATTTTGTAAACCTCCATAGTTAATACGTAGGAAAACCTGAACACCTTTCAAAGTTCAAATGCCTAAAGAAAATGAAATTATTGTAAACATTGTTAAAAATCTCCGTAAAGTGTAATTTTATCAGAAACAAACTTAAATATGTCTTTGAAATTATTATATTTATTATGATATGCATTTAATTTATAAAACAATATTTAGTTGTCATATTTATTCTTGGCTCCCAATTGAGAATGTGGGAGCGTTACTTTTAGGATAATTACATTTACACCCCTGAGCAATGATCTATTTCTACAAATAATTTATATTTATATATTGTTACAAAAATCACCCATGATATTAAAAAAGAGGGGTAATTCGTATAATGATGTTAACGTTTTTTAGCAGTGTATGTGTAGTTTTCAAAATGCAAAAAAGGTTTGTGTAAATAAAATTGACCTTTCTGATAAGTATATGTTTAATTGTTCTAAAGACAATGATAATTTGTATAAATAAATCATATGTCAGATGGTGTAAATATTATTATCCCTAACTTTTAACCACTTTCGTTTGCTTCTGAAAGGAAAAAGTATATATTATCGTTTTTTTTCCTCTCTCTCTCTCTCCTATAATTGCATATATAGTATGTGATCCTTTTTTTTATATTATAGTTTAATTTAATTACATACTTTTTTTAAAAATATATGTATAAAATAGTATATGAAAAGGGGCTTATTTATTTATTTAATATTAAAAAAATTCAAAATAACAAAAATAAATATAATATAATACATATAACATGTATGGTAAAAGTCGAACTCAGAGAGTTCGACTTTACCAATAATTTTTTTTTTTATAAATCCTAAAGTCGAACTCAAAGAGTTTGACTTCCATATATATATTTTTTATTTTATTATTATTATTTAAAAAAAAAAAATGAGTCACGGGCTGCCAGCCCGGGACCTATGCTGCTGCAGCAAGGTGCAAGGCTGCTGCAGCAGCCTGCAGCAGCCTTGCTGCTAAAAACCCGTGACACTCTTCAATTTGGCTATATAAAGGTGATGATCTCTTCAATGTGTAACATGCTTTTATACCAAACGTTACCTCCTATATTTCTTTCAGGAGTTTGAATTTACACTGAAGTTTATTGTAATTTTTCAAACTTTTTCACTCTACACCAAACGTTAGCTATTGTAAAATATGGACAGAAGACAAGTGTATGGTCCACGCGATGAAACCGTGTTGTCATCACAAAGGCAACACAGGTCTGATGAGGTGATTGATGGCGATTTAGATGAACCTTTAAAAGCACGACGTGCGGATGGTGCATTTTGGACACACTTCCAAGAGCATGCCCCACATCACAGGGTGTTGGCAGTACTACACGAAATGGGGTTTTATGGTGTGTACCGATGCGGCAGAATTGTGTATGATGCGCATCTTATCACAATACTGGTTGAGAGGTGGCGCCTCGAAACACACACGTTTCACTTCACCGTAGCGGAAGCGACAATAACCCTACAAGACGTCCAAATAATTTGGGGACTCCCAATAGACGGACTTGCCGTCACCGGAGTGGATCGGGAGAGATCTACTACCGAATGGCAGGAATATTGTGCTCTTTATTTGGGCTTTCAGCCATACGAAGGGGAACTTAGGGGTTCGCGGGTGTCCATAAACGCAATTTTGCGTCACATTACACCAATCAGAATTGATGATAACACACCGGTGGGGTGATGTTCCCTGACTCATCCGGGCATTTGGTGTCATTACTATATGTCCAGAAATTAGAGGATATCGGCGCCACCCGAAACTATAGCTGGGGCAGTGCTGTGCTCGCATTCTTGTACCGCGGATTATGCAATGTCAGCACCAAAGGCAAAGCCCAAATTGGTGGCCCGTTGCAGTTACTGCAGGTAACATTAAATATTTTATATTTGTCATTAACTAACTTATTGCAGTATTTTATTTTTGAAACAAGCTTATTATTTTACAGATTTGGGCTTGGTCACGTATCACACCAATAACACCCGGTCTTGGTGATGAACGTGTAACGATGGGGCCAATACAAACTTATAATAATCAGCTCCTTCCAATACCACTGTACGGTGCAACGTGGAACAAAAAATATAACTTCACCCGCACTGTACGGTGGACTGTCCGGGTATTTAGAGATATGCTGGATAGCATGACGGCTGATCAGGTAAACAAGACTTATCGTTATGCATATTTATTTATGAATATTAATTACCCACTAATTTAACATATTTGCTTTTATTTCAATTTCTATGGCAGCCGTATGACATGAATTTGGAGAACATTCTAGCCCACTCAGATGAGTTCAACCCCCAATTGTGGACATCAATATGTCCCCTAATCTTTTATGCCATTGTGGAAATGTATCATCCCGAACGGGTACTTCGTCAATTCGGAATGAGGCAAGACATTCCACAAGGTACAGACAGTCGGGAAATGAGTCTCCATAACATTTCCTGTAGAGCACGTGGGGGCACAGACTGGGAGACTCATCACGCGATATACATTAGTAGATGGGGTAGACGAGATGAAACGATTGTGCGCCGACCACCCATTTCCAACGGAAGAGATACAGAAAATGGATATTGGAATTGGTACGGTAGAATAACTCGTCGATTCGTTTCATCATCTACTGATAGACGTGTGGAGAGTGGCTATCAACCTGGACATGCATCAACAATATAACATGTGGTATGTTGTGCAATAAAACTTGATTCATGTTACACCCATTTTTCTCTTAGATTTAAATTCATTGTTTTAAAATTGGTGCAGGAGCAATATGCAGAGGCCCTTTATCTAAGTGTTCAACCTCCACCAACCAATTTCGAAGAGGCTTTGCAAATGCATCAGCGGTTTATTATCGGAATGATTGAACTTCGTGAAATGCTTTCTCGTTTTCCGAGGGATAATCAGCCCGAACAACAAGCAGCGCCACATGATAATGCTCCGTCTACGTCCCACAGATAAAGGAGAAGCAGTAGCAGAATGTCTACAAGTTCACTTAGAGGTGATGATACTATTGGGGCAGATATAGCTGGTCCATCCACAGTTCATACACCTCTAAATGTATATCAAGATTGTTACGTGCCTCAACCGCCCCAACAAAGTGATTGGTTTGATTCAGCTCCATACATGCCAGGCCAACAACCTTATTATGGACAGGTTGATCTTGGCCTTGGCATTGGCACGAGTCAAACATATGCACCAGAATATAACATCTCACCAATTCTATTTCCAGCATTTGGTGCATATCGTGATTATGGAGAGTTTAGTTTTGCAACATCATCAAATCAGTTGCATATGAATGCAGATAATGATGATAATGTTGAAGATGAACCAATACAAAATATGGGTGAAGAAATAAGAAGACCTCGGCGCTAACGGCACCGATGCACTTGTGGGACGGGAGGTCATTTTTAAGAATTGTAATTATTATAATTAATTTTTTAAATTTTATTTTTTTGATTTAAATATAATTTTTTTTGATGTAATTATATTTTTTGTGTTATATATATTTTTTTTGTACATTTAAATATAAATTATACGTAATAATAATAATAATAATAATAATTCGACTTCAGGATTTATAAAAAAAAAAAATTATTGGTAAAGTCGAACTCAGAGATTTCGACTTTTACCATACATGTTGTATGTATTATATTATATTTATTTTTGTTATTTTAAATTTTTTTAATATTAAATAAATAAATAAGCCTATGAAAAGGTGACACGGTTATATTCATCCTAATATTTCCCTCCTTTTTTTCTCCCATTTACAACACATAAGCCCTTCTTTCAAGTATTCAATCCAAAGTAAAAATCAAATTCCCCTCTAAATTCCCGCCATAGATAGGGCTGCGAACCAACACTTGATCCACAGCCGCCCTAACCCAAGAACTGGAAAATGGCAGGCGCGTCTGAGCCCCAGGCCTCCGCATTTTCGGCGGCGGAGGTTCGTTCCCTCTTTCTCAATCTCTTATTTTTTCTAAAATTGTATTCGGTGCATCAGTTTTCTCAATTTTTGTTTTGAAATTTAATGTCGCAGCTGGAGTTTCTTGCCGAGGATGAAATGATTGAGATCGTGCCGAATCTGAGGATGGATCAGCTCAATTTCATCTCGGTGTGTTTCTTTCTGTAGATTTTGTATTTCTGCACATTTAATTCTTTTATTTTCTAGGTTCTGGTATATGAATTGATGTTTTGCTTTTGGTTCTATGGTTGATTTGATCAATGGATAGGGGGATTTTGGTCCTTTCAGACCGCAAATAGCGACTCAAGTGCCACTTTGGTTGGCGGTGGCCTTGAAGAAGAGAGGCAAGTGCACTATTCGAGCTCCGGAGTGGATGTCCGTTGGTGAGTTTTTGCAGTAAATATCTATCCATTTTGTAATTCAACTTTTGAAAGTATTATATTATTTGGATTCACGTTGTTCTTCTGGATTAGGTGTATTTTACAATCTTAATGTCAGTTAAATGTGTATCTGCCGCTGCGTTCATTAATTCCATGTTGTATGGTTACTCCCGTAATTTTGGCTAGCACAGACGGTCTTGGTGGCATATTTTTCTTTCTTTTTTCTTTTTGTGTGGCTCACGTTTTCTGCAATTACTAAAATAAACTAAATTGAGCCAATAGGCAAGATTCTTGCCTCCATTTATTTTGACCCAAGTGTGTGTGTGTGTGTGTGTGTTTATATATAGCAAGAAGATTGGGATTATACAAAATGCTGATCCCACCATAAAATAAATGTGTCTTGGTGGAGCAGCTCAAGATAGCCCGAAACTTTGTCATCTTTAGCTAGGAAATGCGGACTTTTACAGTTTCACACGCTTACTCACACATCATATCTGGAAGCGCTGGCGTAATAGACTCATTAGGACAACAGCAACAATGCATACATACAATGAAAAATCTAGTGTCATAAAACAATAGCAGTGTATATTACCACGGATTAAATGGAATTTTCGTCCTGTATTTTTTGCATTTTGGCATTTTAGTCCTTTATCTTTTTAGGGTAGCAAATAGGTCCTGTAACTTTATAATTTTTCGCGATTTTGGTCCTTTCGTCGCTGGAGTTTGCAAGTGTTGGCCGGAAATTTTTTTAATTTGGGGCTTTTCTTCCCATTGGTCAATTTAATGGACCAAAATCACGAAAATTTAGAAGTTACAGGACTTATTTGCTACCCTAGAAATATAAAAGACTAAAATGCCAAAATATAAAAGATACGGGACGAAAATACAATTCCATGCTGGCAGGAATTGACCAATGTGAAGAAAAGCCCCAAATTAAAAAAAAATTCCGGCAACATTTCCAAACTCCGGTGATTGAAGAACCAAAATCGCGAAAAAGTAAAAAGTTATAGGACTTATTTGTTATCCTAGAAAGATAAAGGACTAAAATGCAAAAGATACAAGACGAAAAATACATTTAACCCATATTACCACAGTCCTTTCAAGGAAAATTGGGATTGGCAATCTATTTGGTGCTACTAGAACTTGACTTATGCCGTTTCCATGAATTGGCTATGGAGTTCAGGCTCTTAAGAACACAGGAAGATGATTCAAATGTGTTTCAGTGGAATAGCAGATACTCCATCTATGGCGTCTTTGATCTTTAGGCATGGTTGCGGAATATTATAACCTAACAGGTCGAATAATTTATTTGGTCATTCTTAATTTTCTGAACATCTTGCCAACTCAGGTATCTAAAATTGTATGTTTACTCAATATCCATCATTGCTTGATGTGGTGGATGGAATTCACTTCTTTGTTCTTTTTTCCCTCTAATGCACAGTTGTGTTTCATGTAAGGAGCTGGAAAACATAATTTTGCTTGCTATTTTAGATAAGAAAAGGTGGTAAGGTTGAATTTTTATTTCCCATTAAGATATCTTCTTGCAAATGTTGGTCCCATGCAGAAGTAGACTCGTCTTGTAGCCAACTTCCACCTTTCGCGCATGATTATAAGAAAAAAATTTGAACATTAATAAATGCCTTCATAAAGTTTTATGGCCAACTTATGTTTTTGCCAGTTCAATGATTGACAATTTTATTACAGTAAAACAGCTTTCATTTTCATGGAATGGTGCGAAGGAAGGCTGTTTCATATGTGTTCAGTTTCCTAAATATCTAAGGCAAGGTCCTGGTTACAGATTTCTCATTATTATATGCTCTTCTCATAGATAAGTTAGCACAAGTGTTGGAAGCAGAGCGAGATTCTGAGAAGTTTCAGCATTTGCCATTCCATTATGTAGAAATATCAAGGCTTCTTTTTGATCAGTAAGTTTTCCATTGTACAGATATTATTTATTATATGTTGGCAGTGGCTTTGAACATGCTTTTCTTTGATGTAGTGCTCGGGAGGACATTCCTGATATCTACATGGTTAGTGGTCCGAAATAATGTGCTTATTCTTTTCTTTGGCCTATATTATTTCTGAACTTGATTTTAAATCCCACATAGGTGAGGTCCCTCATTGAGGACATCAAGGACGTACGGTTTCATAAAATTGGGACTGGCTTGGAAATTATCTCGAGGGAACGTACCTATGCACTCAGGGTATGGTTTCTCTCTGAATTGTAACTCTACCCCTGCACGTGGGTGTCTGGCCATATAAATATGTTTGGGGGGAAGGAGATACAGAAGTTCTTCTATGTTTCAAGATTATTTACCCTCTACGTTTGGTGGAGATTGTTGTTTGTCCTCCCAAAACCAGTTAATTTTGTGGATGCTATTCATAACCATTTTGGAATAATTTTGTTTTCCGGTTTTGAAATAGTGGATAATATGTCCAGTTTAGAGAAATCTAATATCCACATGGCTATTTGCTGGGGCTCTTTTAAATGAAATCTGTAGCTTGATAAAGAAAGTTTAGTTTCCAGTTAAAGACAAAAAATGGTTATCAATACAATATTTGGGAACTCATCTAAAACATGTCAATTCTCAACCATTGTTACCAAACTCATTTGAATATCTGGTGGCTGTCTATTGAATAGCGTATGCAATATACTTCTTCTCATTTTGCCCATTTCACTGTGAATGGCAAATGTAAATTCAGCATGATTCTATTTAAGATACTAGAATAGATTGTCGGCAGGTTTGTCGCATCCCATTCGGAGGAATTATGGTTTACTGTATGTACAGTTTCTCTACTGTGACCATCATCCTTGAAATTTTGCAGCTCAAAAATTTATCTGCTATGGAAGCGAATATAGTGCGCCCATTTGTAACAAGAGCTCTCGAGACATTTTTTAAGCTTAGCAGTTCTGAGATGATACAAGAATCAGATCACATTCCCAATAGACAACCCCAAGCAACCAATCGTGGGCCAAGAGTAAGTTATCTTTTATGCTTGGGATAATTACACTCCCCTCCCTTGAGGTTTAGTGTAATTACATGTAGATCCTCTATGGTTTGGAAAATTACATTTAGTACCTCTGAGGTTTACTTCTGTCTAACAAATAGGTATAATTGTTAGTTAAAATTCACCGAATTTGTTGATATTAACAAAAAGATTAAATGAAAATCGATGTTTATTCTCGATTGGCTTATTAATGACTTAATACTGATCAAACAAATCTTTTATGACTAAATTACCCTTATAACGGTGAAGATATACCTCCTCCCATGGTCATAAAAAGATTCGTTTGACCTTCAATAAGTCAGTCATAAGTCAATCGATAGCAAATCTCACCTTTAATTCAATTTCTTTTGCAATTATCAACAAATTCGGTGAATTTTGATTAACGGAGGGACCGATTTGTTAGACAAAAGCAAACCTCAGGGGTAGTAGATGTAATTTCTCAAATCTTAGGAGGTCTACGTGTAATTACACCAAACCTCAGTGGAGGGGAGTGTAATTATCCCTTTATGCTTTATATTCCCTCTGCACTTCAGATTGTAAATTTGCCTATCATATCAAATGGTAGACTCACTCGATATATTGCTCCTTATTTCCCTATTTTCCGTCCAAAAAGTACTAAACTCACCGGGTCAACTTGCACGATTCCCTTCTGTTTTATCTTTTTGTATTTGGCAATTCCACTTTTCTGATTCATCTTCTACATCGTGTATCTGATCGTTTAACACTTCATATATGTAGGAGTATGCATGGCATAACCGATTATTTGCTTATTCTTATAGATATGTTTTCTTGACTATATTATCTTGTTGATATTCAGCGGCAACTGAAAGATAGATAGATGACCTGGTCTGAAGATGCTGTACAAATGTCTGAGTAAGGTACTACTCCAATGCCTTAACTTTATGATGAAGCAAAAGTATCTCATTTTCGCTGAGTGTGATGTAGTTGAAGATTCACTATTAAATGATATTTGGCTTCTGATCAAATTTCCCAATACATTTGATTTCAATTGCATGCATGCCTTTTTCCTTCTGCTGCTTTACATTTTTGCGGGTGAGATAGCAATCAGACAAGTCAATGAGTGGGTATTACTCTATTTAGACTCAGATTTAATAAATACTCGTAGTTTGTTATCTATATACCCTACCAGTAGAATACTTGTTAGGTTTTACCTATGTTATATCCAAAATAATTGGGTCCAATTTGGGTCTTTTCAATGTTAAAGTGAATGAAGCAATTATACATTTTTTTTTTTGGTAATGATATTATCAGAAAATATTACTAAATTAATTTATCAAATATATTTCATGAACGTGTGATCGATAAAATAAATTAAAAGTTATTTGGATTTTTAACATATGCAAAATTGAATTTACCTAAAATATAAATAATAATCGTGTTTTTCTTCAAACAATAATCCTGTTAAATATGTATGTCAAATCTGCCCTGTCCGCAAGTAACCACTGGATTAAAGATGCACAATGCATCGGGAACGAGTTTATTCAACTGGAATAATTTTTTTTGGGTTTAATTGGAATTAAACCCCCTTAGTATTCGAAAATTTTCAGAAAATTCTTCTTAAAATTACAGCAAGTGTATTTGATTCTATGTTTTTCAAAGTGAATCAACAAATCACCCTAGAGGAAGCACTGATATCATGTTATATTATTATTATTCGGTAAAATATTCTAATATGTATTTAAAGATTTAAAAAAATATATATTTCTATATAATAAATTTTGACTATTAATTTAAATCAGATTATTTGTGATTATAAGATTTTATTGATTCAATTGCAACAATTGATTAGTTTTAAGAAAGACTACGACTTATAAATAAATGTATAAATGTTAATTTTACAATTTAAAAATATATAAAAATTCAGCATTGGTGCGTGTAGTATGTTACTTGCACCGAGGTATTTTTTTTTGCATCATTTGAAAGAATACTAACAATCATTGCACACTGTTTCCGCACATAAATGTGAATTTTATAAGTCGGATCAAGTAAGGAATTTTTCAATTGAAAAAAAGTTTTTAAGTTTTCATTTCTAATGGAACTCCCAAGTTACACATGCAAATTAGTATCTGAAGTATCGTATAAATGCTGGAATATAAAATTAATATATAAAAAATGCAATAACGAAATAAAAAGATTCTAATACCTAAAAAAATTAATAAACAATGAGAACCACATACATCTAGTAAAAGCAATACAAATTCTAAGAGAAAACAAATATGCACATCAATTCCTTGTTGACCTTAGTGTTTGAGCATCTAATCAGAAAAGTCTTTATAATCTGCAATTCAGAGAGAGATATTATTCAGTACATTTAGAGAGAGAAATATGACTGATTTAAGTAGAAATATGTTAGCTAAGCAATTTGCAACTATGGATTTCAAATAGACAGAATAGCATATGTATAATGTGAAAAATCTGACAATAAAAATGCAACATTGGGCCAAAAAGAATAAAATAAGAAGAATTTACCACAAAAAAATAGGCTAAATAGCAATTTTACCGAGTTGCTATTAAGCATTTACTATACCAACCACAATCAAGCAATTAATCCAAATATATTTGGCAATAAGTTGGGAAAGAAAAAGAACATATCAACAATACAAAGTAAAATTTCATTAAGTAGATCTTAACTAATTTATATTTACAAAATTCTCTAAGTAATGATTAAAGCCACCAGAAAACTAAGGGTAACCCAAATTCAGTACTAATATCAAAATCAATGCCAGCCCAAAAAACCTTTAGAATGGATAAAGCAAATAAGTGCAAATGACAAAATGAAAAAATCAAGAATCTTGAAACCACCCAAACTTAAATATATATATATATATATATATATATATCGATATTTCAGCTAAAGTACCACCAAATACCAAACTATAGTAAAGATTGTATTGACATATCATGCAGAATGAACGGGAGAAAAATCAGTTTGTTGATCCTCTGCTGACTTACCATTTTTATCTCTGGCAAATTCCCCGAAAATCCGCGCACCTCTCTGCGGAGTGTCCCGCCGCCATGATTCCGATGAGTCCCTTGCATGGTGATAACTGGGTCGACTATGCTGATTTGTGCACTCCGATAACTTCCCGGAATATAATTATTAAAGCGAAGAGGATGATGTGCCAGGATCAATGAAATCATCATCATAACGTAGACGACAGACCTTTGAAATATGGCCAAGCTTACCACATAAATAACAGAAATTGGGTAATTGATCATAGGTAAACGTCACGAGCATTCCATCCCCTTCCATCATTCGAAGTTTAAGCGCCCGTTTGAGTGGATTATTAATATTAAGAGAGACTCGAAGTTTCCATGCATAGGACCAAGCCTGGCCATTTTCGTATAGATCCGTGTCCAGAAATTTTCCCAACTTATTGCCGATGTATTGTGCAATATCCTGCGTTTGATGGCTCAAAGGAAGATCGTGCACAAACATAGTGAACGGTGACCAATCTAGACAAACATCCTCCGGATTTTCCTCTTCTTCAACAGGTGATAATATAATCAAGTTTTTATCGAAAGCCCACGGTCGGCCTTCCAAAGCCCTCTGTTTATCCAATGTGTGATTAAACCTGAGACAGAACCTTTCCTCAGAAATCCTCCATGCAGTCAGGCCCTTAACCGGTTGAAGTAGTGCTGTCAGAGCATTCCGAAAAGCCTCAAAGTTCGATTTCCTATGGGAAAGAAGCCTTCCAACCAAAATCAGATCATTCTCGTTTTTTCCTGCCTTCTGATTCAGAGCACCCCTAGGTATAAACACCCCCTCTTCTTCTTCCTGTCTGAGGAGAAGCGGACCAAAACCGATCAAAACATTAATGCATTTGAATTGATTGATGCAATTATCCTAAACTATTATTCATCAACCAAGCCAACTATTCACAATGAAACATTCCTTGACTATAATATAGAATGACATGAACTCAAGGAAACAAAAGAATGTAACAAAACTCAAATAGAAATTGCTGTTGAATTCTTAATTAGTTAGGCAATGAAGTTAGAGAACTGGGATAAAGATTCGATCTTTGAACATAAAATCAAATCCACTCACTCAAGATAAGATTTGATTAGTTTCAATCAAATATGAATCTTCCAAAAAATGAATTACAATGGAAGGAAGTCAGAGATTTATCATAAACAACAACCAAAACCACATTCAATATAATATACCAATTCACATTAATTAATTTTATAAGAAAGAGTGGCATACAATCTGGATAAAGCATTGATTCTTTTCAAGAAACAAACAGAAAGAAAGCAGAGCAGACTGATGTAATTCTCCTCCTTTAATTTCTGCAAAAATCTTTATTACAAAATCGCTTAGACCCAAATACTCAAAAGGAACTCAAAATTTTATGTATGACATAGACAAATACTTACAGCTAGATGCATGGCAGGACAACTTTGCTCCTCATCATCATCAACCAATAATAAACCACATCAAAAAACCTTTTCTCCAAATACCAAAATACGATTCAAACTATGCACTTGCTAAAACTATTTTCTCTAATACAATTCATCAAACACCTCGAGCCCATAATTTACAAGAACTCACCAAACAAGAGTTGGCGGCATGTCATTTACCCGGTTAGATTAAGTGGATGCTTGTAAAATTCTCACTCTCAGTTGAATGTCCTCAGACTCCATTGTAAATAATCTGGGTGTCTCTCTTATTGATTTAAAAGAGGAGTACACAGGCTAAATTTATATACACAAAAGGAATAATCTCCTAATAGAATATCTAACCTCCTAACAAAACTCTGACTACTGAAGGAGAGAGAAACATAAAAGACAAAACTAATAAAAATGCTACAAGTAAAACACGACTACAACCTACAAGAAAAAAAGGGAAAATTAAGTAAATTAGTTGGTACCCTGTGAACCCTGAACCTATTCTTCTACAGCCCCCCCTCAAGGTGGCGCGTGGGAAGCCAGGCCCAACTTGACGAAGAGACGGGTAAAATCAGCTGTTGAGGGAACCTTAATGAATAGGTCTGCCAGCGGATCGCGACTGGGGACATGCGATGACAGGATGAACCCAAGCTTGAACTGATCGCGAACTAAATGGCAATCAATATCGAGATGTTTGGTGCGCTCGTGGAAGACGGGGTTGGCAGAGATGTTGATGGCCGCCTTATTGTCGCACCAAAAAGGAATCGGAGTTGTGACAGAAACGTGAAAGTCGCGGAGGAGGTAAGAAAGCTATAGGAGTTCACAGACGGCTGCCCCCATGCTCCGATATTCGGCCTCGGCGGAAGAACGAGACACGGTGGGTTGTTTCTTGGTCTTCCAAGAAACGAGAGAAGATCCCAAAAAAAACGCAGAACCTAGTAATAGAACGACGGGAATCAACACAGGAAGCCCAAGAAGCGTCTGTAAAAACTGATAGACGGAGAGAGTTCTTGGCGGGGAAGAAAAGGCCCAAGGAAGAGGTACCTCGGAGATAGCGAAGAACATACATTGCAGCATCCCAGTGGGAGGACCTGGGGTGTTGAAGAAATTGACTTAATTGCTGGACGGCGAAGGAAATATCGGGCCTAGTGAACCCCAGATACAGCAGGCGCCCAACCAGCCGCCTATATGGACCAGGATCAGGCAAGAGTGAACCCTGATCAGAGGCCAAACGGATGCTAGTAGGCAGTGGAGTGGAGACAGGTTTAGCCCCCAACATGTGTGCATTCTGAAGAATATCAAGTAGATATTTCTGTTGTAAAACCAATAGGCCATGCGCTGATCTGGCCAACTCTAAACCCAGAAAATACTTGGCCTGCCCAAGATCTTTTATAGTGAACAAGGTATCTAGATGAGTCTTTACAGCAACAAGCTCATCATGTGAATCTCCTGTCAAGAGGATGTCGTCAACGTACACCAAAAGGGCTACAAAGGACGTGTCAGTGGTTCTCAAAAACAGGCAATGGTCATGAGCACTTTGAAGAAAACCATAACCTTGCAACTTGTCTGTTAACTCAATATTCCATTGTCGCGACGCCTGTTTAAGGCCATAAAGTGAGCGTTTTAATCGGCATACTTGGCCGGATACAGCGATAGAATAGCCTTCCGGAGGAATCATATAAACCTCTTCATCCAATCGGCCATGTAAAAGGCGTTATTAATATCAAGCTGTAACAGAGGCCATCCTTTAGAGACTGCTACTGCCAAGAAAACCCTGACCGTAACAGATTTAGCCACCGGCGAAAAACTGTCAAAGTAGTCAATCCCTTCGACTTGGTTGTAGCCCTTAGCTACCAACCGCGCCTTATACCTTTGGATAGTTCCATCAGGGTTGAGTTTGAGTTTGAAAACCCAACGGCTCCCAATAGCCTTTTTTCCCGGTGGCAAATTCACCAAATCCCAAGTTTCATTCTTCTCAAGAGCCGTGAGCTCTTGTTCCATGGCTTCGATCCAATTAGTATCCATATAAGCCTGACTATAGTCTCTAGGTTCCTGCATAGAAGACAAGAGTGCCATAAACGATATGTGTGCAGGACTATATGCGGCAGGAATGCAAGTAGAACATGATTTAACAGCACAGTGACATACATAATCATCCAGCCAAGCTGGTTTGTGGGACGATCGAAGGGACCGTCTGGGAGCTGTAATATGAGTAGATGGAGAGGGAAGAGCTCGAGGAGGAAGAAGAGATGGGGCTGAATCTGGAACTGAGTTTGTAGGTTGGTTTGCTGTTGGTGAAATATCGAAAGTAGGTTCTGATGGTGATGGCTGCATAACAGAAGAATTATCAGTGTCATTCATATTCGGAAGAGGACCAGGAGGTAAGGGAATAGATGTTGAGGGGAGAGTGCAAGTATGGGAAAATAGTCTCATGGAAGACTACATCCCTAGAGTGAAACATGACCTGTGTTTTTAGATCAAGGACCTTATAACCTTTATGTTGGTGACTATAACCGAGGAAAACACATTTGTGAGCTCGCTCGTTAAATTTCTGTTTCGATGGGGAGACATTAGAGGCAAAACACAGGCACCCAAAGACCCTTAGGTTGGAGTAGGTTGGTGAGTGGCCATGAAGGACTTCGTACGGTGATTTCCAATTGAGAAGAGGTGTAGGCTGTCTGTTGACTAAATAAGTGGCTGCAAGGATACCTTCCCCCCAAAACTTCCTAGGGATATGAGACTGGAAAAACAAAGCTCTTGCTATATTAAGAATGTGCCTATGCTTTCTTTCGACCACCCCATTTTGTTGTGGTGTATGTGGACAAGACCTTTGGTGAGTTATGCCAAGAGAGGTGAATAATGTGAGGCATTGGGAGTTTACGAACTCTGTTCCATTATCTGATCTTACTGTCTTTATTTTAGAGTTGAATTGCGTAGAGATCATTTTGCAAAAAACATCCAAGGTTTGACACACTTGTGTCTTGTATTTGAGGAGGTAAGTCCAAGTCCCCCGACTAAAATCATCTACAATTGTTAAGAAGTAATTGCAGCCACTAGTGGAAGGTGTTTTATATGGCCCCCAAAGGTCAATATGTATGAGATCAAAGACATGACTAGACTGTATATCTTTAGTAGTGAAAGGCAATCTGGTTTGTTTTGCCATAGGGCAGATCATACAATCATTAATTCTTTCAGAGTTGATGAATACAGGAGTGTGTTTAAGAACGGTCACAGAAGGGTGTCCAAGCCTTCTGTGCCAAAGTTCATTATTACAAGAGCTGGAATTGAAACAACGCATTTGAACAGAAGCATGATTAATAGTAGTGGAATCAAAGGATTTATTATCCACGATGTAAAGGTTCCCTCGTAGCCTGCCTACTGCTATGAGTTTCTTAGTCTCCCGGTCCTGTAGGAAGCAACAATTAGAGTGAAAAATCACCTCGATGGAAGATGTTGAACAGAGCTTAGGTACCAATAGCAGGTTATATTTAAAACTAGGCACAACCAAGACCTCTGTGAGCATAAGAGTGTTATGTAAGACTGCAGTCCCTACGTGAGTAACAGACTGAGTAGTGCCATCAGGAAGGTGTACCAAAGTGGGATGAGAAGAAGATGAAACATGCTTCAGAATTTGTTTATGTGCACACATATGGTTAGTGGCACCAGTGTCAACTATCCAAGAACATAAAGGACTATAATCTAAGCTTGTAAGAGCACAACGCTTACCAGCAAAATCATCGAGTTGTGCGAAATTGGCCTGCAGCGGATCCTGCTGCACTGGACCTCCTCCTCTTACTAGTTTGATCAGTTCCTGCATCAGAGCTTCCTTGGCATCCACTTTGTGTTGTGATTCTTTCCTTATCACAAATCTCCACATTGTTCCCCCTGATCAGTCTACTTTCCTTCCTTTTCTTCTCAATGAGTTCCTTGTACCAATCGGGAGTCCCATGAATTTTGAAACAGGTTTCCCGAGTGTGTCCGGGTTTGTCACAGTTATCACAATGTTGGTTTTTCTTATCCATGTAGGGTCTGCGTTGATCCCCTCATCTTCCTCCTTGTTCCCTTTTACCTCCAGTCCTAACCTGCATTGCAACATTCTCCACATTCTCTGTACTCTCCAAGTTCACTTCTCTCTGTTTTTCTACTCTCAAGATCATTGAATATGCTTTGTTTACTGAGGGAACCGGGTCCATTACTAGCAGCTGATCTCTCATATGATCGAAGCTGTCGCTTAACCCTATCAGGCTCTGTATCAGCCTTGTGAATAAAGCTTGATCTGCAATCGCCTTAGGGGCTCCACAGGTACAGCCCCCACAGGTACATTGTGGAGTGGGCATAAATACATCTAGCTCATCCCACACAGTCTGTAACCTTGCAAAATATTCTATCACTAAAACATTGCCTTGCGTCAAGGACGCAATTTCTCGCTGTAGCTGATATAGATGTGGCCCATTACATTCCCCATATCTCTCTTCCAAAGTTAGCCACAAGGTTCTCGCTGACTTCACATACATGAAAATCCCTACTGATTTCTTTTGAAATTGAGTTCAATATCCAGGTGGTAACCATGCTATCCACCCTGATCCACTGCTCAAAATGTTCATCAGTCGCATTAGGTTTTGTAAGCGTGCCATCCATGAAGCCTAACTTCATTTTGGGACGCAAAGCTCGCTGGATCGCATGACTCCGGTTGAGATAATTATTCTTAGTTAGAAGAGTATTGATAAGAGCCATACCAGGGGGGTCTGACCCATATAGTTGCAGCGCCTCCGGCAGCGGCCGTCTGCCCATTTCCTTCATCTCAGATGCAGCCGTCTGCATCTGTCTGCTACTTTCTCCCATATTCGCCATCTTCTCAGTCCTGGCCGACTGCTGTGTCTAGCTCACGAATCTGGGTTATGTGAGCTCCGGTATACAGAGACCTTCAATAGAAGGCTCTGATACCATGTAAAATTCTCACTCTCAGCTGAATGTCCTCAGACTCCATTGTAAATAATCTGGGTGTCTCTCTTATTGATTTAAAAGAGTACACAGGCTAAATTTATATACACAAAAGGAATAATCTCCTAACAGAATATCTAACCTCCTAACAAAACTCTGACTACTGAAGGAGAGAGAAACATAAAAGACAAAACTAATAAAAATGCTACAAGTAAAACACGACTACAGCCTACAAGCAAAAAAGGGAAAAATTAAGTAAATTAGTTGGTACCCTGTGAACCCTGAACCTATTCTTCTGCAATGCTAAAATCAAGATATGTATAATAAAAGGCGGTGAAAGTGATATGTCTAGCTTCGAGCAACATCAGCAGAGGAGAGAAAGTTTGAAACAGACCACAAACAAACGAAAATCAAATTCCCGTATAATTTCTTACCTTGGGAAAGCGAGATGATCGGAAGACAGTACAGAAAGGAAAACGCACCACAGAAGCTCCAAGAGTTCTCACCACACTGAAGGAATAAACTCTCAGAGTCAGAGGCAACCTCCAAGACTGCAAGAAGTTCAACAATCCACAAAATCTTCCATTTCCTCCACACAAAAAAAAACGTGTACTTTTAAACAGAAACAACGACTGATAGTTCAAGCAAAACACTGCCAACAGTGAAATCTAACATTCCGGTGAGAATGTGGCGGGAGATTCGTCAGAATTTAAGGCAGTGAAGATATACGAAGAGATATCCTTTTTTGTTTAGTTTGATCTGTTGGGTGAGAAGTGGGAAGTTGTGAGAAGAAGATGGAGAGTGGTTTACGAACGTGGGAGGCTTTCTTTTTCCGCAAAAGGGTAATTTAATGATATTATAAGTATTTAAAATTTAAGTTAAATTACGGGGCCAATTTATATTTATATTATATAAAAAAAAATTATACGTGTATCGCTAAAAAAATTATATGTGTACGGCCATTTTTATATTTTTTTTTGAGTCAGTCGCTATCCCAGCTCGCGATCGGCGGTCGCAAGCTAGAGTAGCGATCGTTATTCACTGCCTGGGGTAGCGACTCCTTTATTGTTTTTTTTTTTAATTTTTGTTATTTTTTTAATTTATTGGATTATATTATCGTGTATTATTTTATTATTTCAAGCTAATTATAATTAATTTATTTCTGTATAATAGCGGTCGGCTCATAAAAAAAATAAAAAAATGGCCGATAACGAGCCCAGTTCGCAACCGATCATATTTTTACAAAGTGTACCACCTCAACAGTACACGTATAATTTTTTTTTTTAAATTGACCTCGAGCTCTCTTCAAATTTGTAATAATTATAAATATTTTTTGTATTTTGAAAATTTGCAAATATCCTTAAAATTAGGATGAATTATAATGATCTATTATGAAGTTTGACGTAATTACGAATATCACTCACTTTTTTTAGAAATTATAAATACCCCTGGGATTTATAAATTTTTAACCAAATGCCTGGAATGGTCCATTTTGCTATTGATTTTTTTTTAAAAAATTATAGAAAAATCAGTCGTGGCAAATTACATATTGCTCCTCTGTGTAAAAACCTCTTCTTATTTTAGTCCAAAAAATTCAAAAAACTTGAAAAATTAATAAAAATAATTCAATTTTCGCAAAGACAGTTTGGTTAGTTCACCCATAAAAATGAATGGGAATGAGTTCTTTGTTGGACGATTACAAACCTCAAGGGAGTATTTGTAATTTTTTAAAAGATAATAAGGTATCCGTAATCATGCCAAACCCCAATAGAGGTTTTTGTAATTCACCCTTAAAATTAATAATCATCTAACAAATACCTCTAATAACAGTTCATTTTTTGAAGGTAAGGTAAATTGCATTAGAGGGTGTTTGGCTAAGCTTATAAGCTCCTCAAAATATCTTAGAAGATGTTTGGGAGTTTATAAGCTTCAAAAATTTGTTTGGCAAATTTTTTGTTAAAGAGCTTATAAAATCTCAAAATAAGATGTTTTGGATCTTATAAGCTCTTAAAAAAAAATTAAGATTTCTAACTTTTTTCAAAACATTTTATAAGTTCTATCAAATTAATACCCTCATTACCACATGTACACTCTCTCTACATATACACACTCTACATACACACAAACACACACACAGACTCTCTTTCTCTCTCTCTCTCTCTCTCTCTCTCTCTCTCTCTCTCTCTCACACACACACACACACACACACAAACACACACAGATACTATTCTTTCTCTCTCTCTCTCACACACACATGGATACTCTCTCTCTAGTATTCTAAAATTTATTATTATTTTTTTTTTTTGCATTTAAAAAAGAGAAAATGCTTCATTATTAAATAATAAATTATTATAGCTAAACAAAAAATAAGATTGGTATGATATTATATTTACTGAAAAAATATAAATTCAAGACATTATAAGCTATACAATTAGAAATAGTAATTGCATCAAGAGAGAAAACATATATATCTATATTAATATTCGAGTAGCATGAATGTACATATATATTATTTTTATTCAAAATTTAGGTCATAATCCGCCATTTTTTTATTTTTGTAAGAAAAATTAACTAATAAATTTTTATTTGAAGTTAAAATAATTTATACTATTTATGAAATTATTTCAAAAATATTTAAATACAAAATATATCAACAAAAAAAACAATTTATTTTATTATAATAGTATCATGTCCTTTTTGATCATTTTATCAATAAAAAGGTCTTATTATGCCAAACACCCTAACATCTTATAAGATGTGAAAACATCTTATAACCTTTAACATCTTATTTTACCCAAACACTTTAAAAACTTATTTTTAAAATAAGATCCAACATCTTATAAAATGTAAGAGTTTATAAGATGTTTTAAAAAAATTTAACCAAACACCCTCTTAATAAAATGTGGGGTACAACAACAGGCCCATCTGAGGCCACAAATAAAGCCAAGTAGCAGAACGTAGAGTACAACATCATGTCTTAGAAAAAACATCCCTGGTGTTTGGTTTTATTTTCACTTTATTTTCGAAATGGTGAGAAAACAGAACAAAATAACATTATTTCAAACACTTTTATTGGATATTTTGGATAATTTTGGCACATTCTCCCATATATACATACATTCACCTACTATATACATTATACATTTATAAAAATATATAAAAGAGACATGATTTGACAATGAACAATATTTTTTAACTCTCAATATACAATACAATACATACAAACAAAACAAATATTACTATATATATACATATATAAAAATATATAAAAGTGACATGATTTGATAATGAACAGTGTTTTTTTTTCCTCTTAATATACAAAACAATACATACAATATATTTTTTTACACTATTTAAAATTAACTCCAAAAACAAACCCAAACATACACCATATCTCTAACACACACTTATTTATCTTTATTTTCTCTCTCTCTCTCTCTCTCTATATATATATATATATATCCACAAAACAAAACAAAGTATTTCAAAAATAAAACCAAACACAATGATTATGTCCATGCTATTTTCCACAATCTATAAAGGACTGAAGTTTGGAAGAAGGCCTCAAGTCGGCACCCATGATTCACAACTTCGTGATAGTTCATTGTAGGAGGTATTTATTAGACGATTACTAATTTAGGAGTATTTATAATTTTTAAATAATTAAAAATTATTTATGATATTATAACAATAAATAATAACATTAAAAGTGTAATATATTTATAACTTAAGTCATGTTCGTAACTCATTTATCTAAAAGATCTGTAAATCCTTTTAGACAAAGTTAAACACTTATCTAATTATCTAAATTTAAATAAAATACAAAATATAATCTAAAAAACATAAATTCATTGAATCTTTTTGGTAAAGATATATACATTCATATACTTAACCAAAAATAAATTAAATAATTTTTTATGTGGCAAAAAAGAATTCTAGAGGTTATCCAAATAAGTGCACATATGACTCTTACCTGGACGACTTAATATTTCTATTTTATTATGTATTAATTAGTACCCGTGTCAAGATACAGGAAAGTTGTATTTCTTGAAAATTCAATAAATAAATCATATAAATTTAAGAGTATAAAAATAAATAATAAATAACCTAAGATTTAAATTAAAGTAATTGAAAAGTATATAATCACAATAGTATATTGAATATAAAAATGAATCTAACTTATCTACTAACTAAATTTACCTAGAAAAATGAGTGAAGCATTTGGAGAAAAATAATCAATGGTACACTTATCTAAATTTAAATAGAATATAAAAAATAAAAGTGGCAAAATAAAAGCTATTAATATTTTAAGTGTTAATTGACATTAAAATAAAATTTAAATTATATTACATATACATATACATATGATGTATTTATTTTTGGAGTGTTTTACAATCCTCGATATGCTTACAAATCACAATCTACTTTTTCAAAATAACTATATTACTTTCTCTCGAAGATCCCACCTCAAAAATAGGAAGAAGCTTATATATACTAATGACACTAGAAAAAATATGATTTTTTTGCCACGGTTAATTACTATAGTAAAAAAAAAAATCGTGGTGGATACAAGTTAACTACGGCTTTGTAACGATCGTTAGCCGCTGTTTCTGCAAGTGTAGCCAAAACATTATGTCATGCTTTTGAAGGAAAACACGACTTTAAAAGAGGACCTTTTGATGGACAAAAAGAGGAGAACCGTCCGATCCAGGGCAACTCTGAATTTAATGTAATTGGGGGCGAGGGTTTAGGAAGCGACGCCGTTTCCGATGGAATTAGGGCTAAACCCCCAATTCCAGATACTAATTCAAATGGTGGCGTTTTGAAGGAAGAAGATGGGGCCGACCATGGGACACGCGTCAGCTGAGAAGAAGGAAAAGCTGGACACACTGAGTCGGAGGCCGGAGTTCAACTCCTTTTGACAGCAGCTGCACCAATGGCGAGCTGGAGTTTTCAGCTTTCAATTAATGCTATTCAGACACCTTTTTGTAATTTGAACTTTTGCTAAAATTAGGTTATATGGTGTGGGCTATAGATATTTTGATTTTTATCAATGAAAAATTACAAGTTTCAGCTCCCCTCTTCTCTCTATTCTCTCTTCTTCCTTATTCTCTCTTATTCTCCTTCCCTATTCTCTCATTAATCTCAGAAAATAGATCAAGAACCTTACATTTGGTATCAGAGCAGTACGATCCTCGGATTTAAAAAAATGGCTGAGGGTACTAGATTGAAAGAAGCTCAAGAAATCTAAAAGAAAACTGAACTTATGGTTGTTGAGGAAAGAGCTAAAAGGCAAACGGGTGAGGAGCAGGTTCATGTTAGGTTGGATAAGCTAGGAGAAGCACATGATGGACTGCAATCTGTGGTTTTGGGCATGGAAAATGCTATCTCAGCCATGCAACAACAGCTCCAAAGTTTAGCAGAACAGCTGCATATTTACAATAGGGACAAATCCATACTGGGAGAAGGTCCACCCGCATTTGCAGAAAGAGGGTCTTCCTCTAGAGCAGCTTATCAACCTGCTAATGTGAATGAGAACACAAACACTCACAATGCTGCAACCTATAGTGCTTTACATCGCATGGAATTTCCTCTCTTCAATGAAGAGGAGGCTAGAACTTGGATTAGAAGGTGTTTGAGGTATTTCAGTATGATACCTATACTAGAAGATCAAAAGGTTCCTTTGGCTTTAATTTACATGGAGGGAAGAGCAGAAAGATGGTGCCACAACCAAGTGGAAAAAAGAGGGATACCAACTTGGAATGAACTGGTAGTGGCTGTTCTAGAGAGATTTGAAAATCTGGACTATGAGAAGGTGGTTTCAGAGTTCAATAGGCTGGAACAAGCCAATGAGGTGGATGAGTATCTGAAGCAACTAGAAGATATGGGGGAACCAATGCACATATTTAACAAGAACCTAGATGAAGAGTTTTTTATGATGAAATTCATTAGTGGGCTCAAAGAAGAGATAAAAGGGTATGTAGCTAACATGAGACCTTCCAATATGAACCAGGCTGTGGTTCTGGCCAGAAAACAACAGGATGCCATGAGATCTGTTATCAAGAAGGCACAAGGGAATCAAAGATATAATCAAAGCAGGCCTATCCCTAAACCTCAAAACAAAGCACCACTTTATAAACCATCCTTCAGACCTAAGATAAGAACAAAAAATGATAACCCTTATCCAAGGAGGTTGTTGAACGAGGATGAACTAAGGTTCAGGAAAGAGAAGAACTTATGTTATAACTGTGATGAGATCTTTGTGCCTGGGCACAAATGCAAGGAAAGGTACTCTTATATGTTGATGAGTGAGGAAGAACTTAAAGAGTATGGAGAGGACACTGGCCAACAAGAAGAACTGAATGAGGATATTGAAGAGGAAGACATCACCATTTCACTGCATGCTATGTGTGGGAACATTGGCAGTGGCACCTTGAGGGTCAAAGGGATAATTGACAGCAAAGAGATTCACATCTTGATTGACAGTGGTAGCACCCATAGCTTCATTGATGAGAAGGTGGTCAGGGCCTTAGGGGTACAAACTGAGTACACTTTACCTATGGCAGTAAGTATAGCTGATGGATACAGGCTGATCAGTAGAGTGATATGTCCCAGACTCAGTTGGGAAATACAAGGGCATCAATTTACCTATCCAGTGAGGGTGTTGAAGCTTGGGGGATGTGACTTTGTGTTGGGATGTGATTGGTTAGGGGCTCATAACCCTGTGGGATTAGACTTTCACCAACTCACAGTGACTATCAACTTAAAGGGCAAGAAGGTTGTATTAAACACCCTACCTCAGAAAACTGATCTCAGTTTGATGTCAGTGGACTCCCTGAGTAAGTTACTAAGGAGGAAACCTTATGGGATACTTGGACAATTGTTTGCTGCTAATACCTCAGAAGAACCAGAAGCCCAGAACCCCAAGATTGTGAACCTCCTATTGCATTATGAAGAGGTCTTCCAAGAGCCTAAGAGCCTACCCCCTGAAAGGTCCATTGAGCATAACATTGAATTGGTTCCTGATGCTATTGCAAGAAAGCAGCATCCGTACAAATATGCTTATGGTCAAAAGACTGAGATTGAGAACATTGTTAGAGAAATGTTAAAGAGTGGGATTATTAGAACTAGCCAGAGCTCATTTGCCTCTCCAGTACTGCTAGTGAAGAACAAGGATGGTGGTTGGAGACTTTGTGTTGATTACAGATACCTCAACAAGCTGACAGTGAAACATAAGTTCCCTATTCCCATCATAGATGAACTACTAGATGAGCTGCATGGATCTAGATACTTCACCAAGGTGGATCTGAGATCTGGATACTTCCAGACCAGGATGAAAAAGGAAGATATATCCAAAACCATTTTCATCACTCATAGTCGACATTATGAGTTCTTGGTTATGCCTTTTGGGCTTTGCAATGCTCCATCAACATTTCAGGCCTTGATGAACCAGGTTTTTGAACCCTTTCTAAAAAAATTTGTATGGGTATTCTTTGATGATATTCTGATCTATAGCAAAAGTTTGAATGATCACATACTGCATTTAAGAACTGTGCTGGATATTTTGAAGAAGCATCAGCTTTATGCCAAGAAGAGCAAGTGCTTTTTTGCCCAGTCACAGATAGAATATCTGGGCCACATCATATCCCATGAAGGAGTAGCCACAGACCCCAAAAAGATAGATTGTATGAGGAATTGGCCAATTCCAACTACTGTCAAGGCACTGAGGGGTTTCCTGGGATTGACAGGTTATTACAGGAAATTCATCAAAGGTTATGGAGTGATTAGTAAACCCCTCACCACATTGTTAAAGAAGGAAGGGTTTATATGGAATGAAGAGGCTGAGGCAGCCTTTGAGAGGTTAAAGGAAGTGATGACCACTGCACCTGTATTGGCCCTCCCAGATTTCTCTAAGTCCTTTATAGTAGAGGCAGATGCAAGTGGTAAGGGCATTGGAGCAGTCTTAATGCAGGAGGGGAGACCTATAGCTTATCTAAGCAAGGCTCTTGCTCAAAAAAATCTGGGGTTATCCACCTATGAGAAGGAATTCCTAGCACTCTTGTTGGCTGTTTCTAAATTGAGACACTATCTCCAAGGAAACCACTTCATTATCAAAACTGACCAGAAGAGTTTGAAGTATTTGCTGGATCAAAGGATTGATTCAATCCTACAACAGAAAGGGGTGACCAAACTACTGAGACTTAGCTATGAAGTTCAGTATAAAAAAGGCAATTCAAATAGGGCTGCTGATGGCTTATCTAGGATCGAGCATGGAACTGTTGAAGCTCAATCTAATGCTATATCCACACAGATACCACTGTGGATGCAAGAATTACAGAAAAGCTATGAAGGAAATACCTTATTCCAAAACTATCATCCAAGCTAAAGCAGTGGATGCACAAGCTTATCTTGACTATACAATTGAATCTGGGATACTGAGAAGAGGAGGCAGGATTTGTGTTGGCAGTCATGGGGAGATTAGGGAAAGGCTCATCAAATTCTTTCATGATTCAGCTTTAGGGGGACACTCAGAAATGAATGGAACATATCAAAGGGTTAGGCCACTTTTCTATTGGCCTACATTAAGAGAAGAAGTTCATAGATGGGTTAAGGAATGTGAAATCTGTCCGAGGGCTAAACATGACAACAGTGCCTACCCTGGACTACTTCAACCTCTACCTATTCCTGACCAAGCATGGTCATGCATATCCATGGATTTCATAGAGGGGTTGCCCAATTCAGAAGGAAAAGATTCAGTCATGGTGATTGTTGACAGACTTACTAAGTACTCTCATTTTTTGGCACTTAAACACCCCTACAAAGCTGCTTCTATTGCAAAAGTTTTCTTTGATCATATCTATAAATTACATGGGTTGCCAATCAGTATTGTATTTGACAGGGATAAGGTATTCACTAGCAGGTTCTGGAAAGAGTTATTCAGTTTAGCAGGGGTGTCTTTGGATATGTCTTCAGCATACCATGCACAGAGTGATGGTCAAACTGAGAGAGTGAATCAATGTCTTGAGAATTACTTGAGGTGCATGTGTCACCAGCATCCAAAGAAATGGGCACAGTGGATTACTCTTGCTGAGTTTTGGTTCAACACCGGCCACTCCGTTTCAAGCTTTGTATGGATATCCCCCTCATCAGTTGACTATAGGGCCTTACTTACAGAGTTACCACTCTAAAGTGGAGGAATTGATGCAAGAAAGAGTCAAGATTACTCAACTTTTGAAGGAAAATTTGCATCAGGCCCAGCATAGAATGAAGCTTTTTGCTGATAAAAAGAGATCTGAAAGAGAATTTGAGGTGGGGGATGAAGTTTTTCTCAAACTATAACCTTACAAGCAAACTTCTGTTGCATTGAGGAGGCAGTTGAAGCTATCTGTTAAATATTTTGGGCCTTATAAAGTGTCGGAAAGGATAGGGAAGGTTGCTTATAGGCTAGCACTCCCCCTAATTCCAGAATACATCCTGTATTTCATGTGTCCTTGTTGAAGAAAAAAATAGGAGCAAAGTACTTCCCTTCCAAGGAGCTACCAGAATTTGCTGAGGAGGTGTACAAGGTGTATCCTATAGCTATCTTAGCTACGAGGTTGGTGCCTAGAAACAATGTTGGTGTTGCTCAGATTCTGGTGCAATGGTCCCATGCTTCTCCTGAACAAGCGACTTGGGAGGACTATCATTCTATAGCTGCAAAATTCCCTGATTTCGATCCTTGGGGACAAGGAACTAAAAATGCAAGAGGGGTTGTCACGCTTTTGAAGGAAAATGCGACTTTAAAAGAGGACCGTTCAATGGACAAAGAAGAGGAGAACCGTCCGATCCAGGGCAACTCTAAATTTAATGTAATTGGGGGCGAGGGTTCAGGAAGCGACGTCGTTTCTGATGGAATTAGGGCTAAACCCCTAATTCCATATACTAATTCAAACGGTGGCGTTTTGAAGGAAGAAGATGGGGCCGACCAAGGGACACGCGTCAGCTGAGAAGAAGGAAAAGTTGGACACGCTGAGTCGGAGACTGGGGCTCGACTCCTTTTGACAGCAGCTGCACCAATGGCGAGCTGGAGTTTTCAGCTTTCAATTAATGCTATTCAGACACCTTTTTGTAATTTGAACTTTTGCTGAAATTAGGTTATATAGTGTGGGCTGTAGGCATTTTGATTTTTACCAATGAAAATTTACAAGTTTCAGCTCCCCTCTTCTCTTTATTCTCTCTTCTTCTCCTTCCCTATTCTCTCATTAATCTCAGAAAATAGATCAAGAACCTTACACATTAGCTATGGCAAATGTTTGGCTATGGCTAAAAACCATGGTTATTGATTAACCGTGAAAAAAATTTAAAATTTTGTATTTATTTTATTTAACCGTGGTTAATAGTCTTGATTTACCATGATTTTTTACCCGCACCCATTTATGATGTAGCAAAAAATCAATTTATTTTTAATGTCATCTATATAAGGTAAGTGTCCATTGTCCTTTTCTATTGTGCTATATATGGGATGTAATTTCTTCAAGTCTTCATCAATGCCCTCCATAATTCATTCATTTCATAATTCATAACAACTCTCCCTTGATTCTTTCCTCAAATAATGTTATTGAGGATGGTTACTTAATGTTGATTTTGTAACTTATGTTAGACTTTCATTTTTATCCACATCATTATCAAAAGCCAGAAACTTAGTCAGATGTCTAAATATGACATTGGTCTGTTTCCAATCCATATAAATAATTGAGGGGGTGATTTTTATTTTTTTTAATTATAATTCACTATGAACTATATATCGTAATAAGAAATTGATTTTGAGTGACCATTGATGTAAAAAATTGTTGTAATTGACATTTGGTATGTTAATTTGTCACAACAAAAATATTCTAAAATATGAGTTCAATTACATATTAAATCGATAGATTAGATGATGAAAGAAATAGAGGAATTACACTTGTCCCACATAGGAATATGATGGGAAAGGGTGGAGCTTTGATAAGGATATAAAGTGTATGTGGGCGCGAGTGTTTTTACACTCAAAGTTGTCCCACATTGGAAGTTTAAGGATAACTTAAGCTCCTTATATTAAGTTCAATGTTCAATTTGTGTTTGAAGTGTTATGGAAACTATAGTGAACATGGGGTTGCCTCACTTATGCAGACTAGAGTGAACATGGGGTTTCCCCACACGCGCACTGCCGCCGGCCTAGCTCCACCGCAGGCGCGGGTGTTAAGGTGGATGTCTTAGTCTCAGTATTTATCTTTTTGCAGCAAAATATTTGGATTTTATCTAAAATATATTTTAAAAATAATTGGTCAAAATCAAATTTAATTCATATTTTTAAAAACTGATTTTATTGTTGTTTATTACTAGTTTTATTGTCTTAAAACCGAGCCTTCAAAAACTGTGCTTTTGCTGTTTTAAAAATTCAAATTTTCTACTTGAAACAGTTGATATTAATCTCGATTTTGACCTTTTTAAAATCAAGTTTAATGTCAGTATTATGGCCTCTTAATGCCTGTAATTATTCATGATTATGCTGCATAATATTTAGCTTTAATGCTGAACATTCTTGGTGCCTATATAAGGCTGCAAAAGAACACTTCAAGTGATATAACTCGAAAAATGCCAATATGAAGATTCCTCTCTACAAAGTATCTTTCTCTCCAGGATTTCTCTTGGAAAATCCGTGTTCTTCATCCTCAAATCTGAGATTCGAGCTCAAGTTTTTATAAGGATACTGAGTGTTGTTTCGAGGTTTCTACGGTAAAGTGCATACCGCTAGAATGTCTTATCCTGGAAGAGATTGTGCAGTAACCGGTGCACAATCGGACGGGGCGTATAATTTCTTCAAGGCAAACAGAAATTCTCTATGTGATTCGGTTTAGTAATGTATATGGTATCATCCTCTTCAAAGGCTACTACCAACTCGGATGACCACTACACCTGTCTCATTTCAGAATTGCAACGACAGTTGCGTGACCAACACGATGAGATGGAAGAACTCCGAAATGACCATTCTTGTTAGGCTTACTATTATCATTGGTGTAAAAGGAGAGCCAATGAGTTAGGAGAAAAGAACTCCAAACTCGAGTGGAAGGTCGAGTTTTTCAAGACCGGACACAAGAAGGAGATTGATCAACTCAATCAAGAAAATAACTGACTTCAAGAAGATTATTCCAAACTTTGGTGGGATACAGAACATTTGAAGGCTGAGCATGAAGATGACGTTGAACAACTCAGTGAAGTAAATCATCAGCTTCAGAATGAAGTATCTGCATTGAGAGAGCAACTGGAACAGTACGTAAACTTGCATGCCTAGGAACCAGAGGAAGATCCATAGGAGTTCCCCATGGAGGTTCCTGATGAGGACGATGAACTCACTGACGGGAGTGTCATCGACTGAGTGTATATCCTGTGATATACGTGAGTTGTAGCTGTACAACTCGACTAAGCTAAGTTTACCTCTTTTTATTACTAAGCATGTCTAATAATTCTTTATTTGTACTTATGTTATGTGACTTAAGAAATCAGCTTTATTTCGTTAAGTTGTTTTCTATACACTGCCCCACTATTGATTTTCTAAATCTTGAAGAAATTATAAGTGTATTAAAATGAGGCTCTAAAAATGCAGTCATTAATTCGGTTTTAAATTGTTAATTCGGTTCCAAGCCATGACGAACAAACCAGAAGCACATAAACCATGATAAATTGTCAAACGGTTGTACTCGATATCAAGAAATGTCTTTCTTCAAATAAGGCAAATCTAGACAGTTGTGGGGGGTACTAGCAATGCTAGCGTCCTAGGAACAACGTGAGTACATGAGTGTCTACTCAATGTGAACTGTTAACTAGTCATGAAATGATTGGTGTTTTGTCTAACACTAAAGAACTTAAGCGCGCTAGTGCTGTAAAGCTATGGAGGATTTTATCAAATCACAAATGGAAAGAACAATATGAGTGTGCAACGTAAAAAGTGTTGATCTTTAATTTTGGACCGCATACTAGCTTTCAAGGAAATGCACCACATCTCAAATTGTTCTAAGTTCAGTGTCGTTAACAGAGTTCCATGAGAGTATATTTGAGGCTTGTTAAATCTAGTTGGCATCAAGTTTTGTTACCGATAGAGTATTTAAATCCTGTTGACTATGTTTGACTACCTGCTATGCTATGAGTTTGTTGTATGAAGTATATCTACTTTGTAGCAAGGTATAATAGGTTGTCTTAAATCTGGATTAGGAGAAATGCTCTACGGAATGTGATTTAATACAACATGAGAATGTACACAAGTGCTAAAAGTGTGTATTTACTAAGCAGTTAGGAAGACTTGTCTCGAGGTAGATAAGTTCTTCAAGTTTTTATAGTAAAGATCACACTAATTCTTGTGTATATCTGAACAGGGTTCTAACCAAGACCAGAAGTGTTTATCTCCTTATAGGTGACGGGATTGTAATATGTTACTTGCTAGATATGAAGCCTGTACATACTCTGTCTAAAATCATAAGCCGAAACCCAAATAAGTAAGTTTACTACTACTAAGGTCCGGAAAGGAAGGAAACTGTGAGTCGAATACCTACAGTGAATAATGTAACTCCTGTAGCATTATTCTGACAATATTCTCTCTCACTTACCTTCGGCTACAAAAATAGCAGAACCGATTTGAATTTTGAGTTGTCGACATGTTGGGAGAGCTTTGAATATTTTAAATATATTCTGAAGAAAGTCTCTCTGAAATAAATGCGCACATCTCTGATGAATTCTGGAAACCAGACCCATTATACTTTCGAAGTGGGGGTGATTAGCAAAAGGGCGCTAGTCTCCAACACAGAATAAAGGAATTAGGTCATAAGGATGTTGATAACAGAGTCTTGACTATGTGAAGACCAGTTATGCTATGAATATTAAAGTTTATTGGAAGCATATGGGTCGACACAACAATCAAACTTCTCTGTCCTATTTTCTTAGCAAAAGTATTTTATACAAAAGTTGAAATACGTAACAATAATTGTTTGTATCCCTTCTGTTCCTGATCATGTGGAAAAAGAAAATAGTGTGGGGGTTTGTCCTAATAGTACTGGTCCAACTCTCGAGTCAAATGGACCTGAGAAGCTAGGATTGTCAAGAGTGTTTGAAGGCGACTAATCGCTTACAAATATCAAGGATGATCCTGTAGCCTTCAAAGGATGGTATAACTTTTTCTAAAATCAAGAAGTGGAAGGCAGCTGAAAAAAAAAAAAAAAGAATGAGATGTATTGTAATGCCTCTAATGAAACATGGGCATCTGTTCATCTCCTTCTCAGTTTTACTACTATTGGATGTGTTCAGATTTTCAAATATGATGGGACCATAGGTGAGTATAATAAGGTTTAGTTGGTGGCTATAAAGTTTCTAAAACAGAAGTAGGGGATAGACCATTTATACTCCCGCAAGGGTCTATCCTGTGGTTTCCATTTGAAGGGGGAGTTACAAATATGTCTTGCACGTTGGAGAAGATAATACTGCATTTCTTGCCTGTGTATAGATAATCTTCTCATTACAAACTATAACTTAGATATGATTATACTAAGACATTCTTGAATACTAAGTGAAGGATACGAGTGAGGTTCATATAATTCTTGACTTCCTATTGATTTAGTCAATTGGTGTTATAGACATTTCTCAATATATGAAGAAAGATAGTCTATACTGTAGAATTATAATGTCACCATAAATTCTTCTGAAGCTTTGATCAAGAATGAAAGTGGAATGGCTATAGATAATTATTATCTCAAAGCCAATTATATTATTGATCTTGATGAAACTATTGGTTAGTTTTTGCATAGGATACCTATGTATCTTAAGGGCACAAGCATTACTGGGCCAGTGTAATGGTGAATCCCTGCATAAGGGATTAAGTGATGAGAGCTGATAAACCAAAAACTCTGAAAACAATGGGTGTTCGGGATGTGGTGTTTTCATTCACCTCTTGTGGAGATACGACCTCCATGAAAATCTGTAACACAGATTTTGATAACTCGGTCTTTGAGAAGCCAAGTTATGAAAGTTGATTACAAGTTAATTAATGGAATTGACTGTATAGGTTGGTTCTCCAAATGTCATACTGTAAATCAATAAGTGCAATCTCTTGTGATGGTCGACCACAATTGCAAAGGAATGGTGTTTACCATTAGGTACTTCCAAGATAGATTGAGATCTATAAGAGAGTAAGTGTCTGACAGGATCGGCATTTAACTTTGTGAAAACAAAGGAAAAATGTTGGTTATTCTTTAACGAAAGGATTACGTCTGTCGTAAATAATTATAAATTCAGATTGGGGATGGGACTGAAAATCCATCAGTGATATAACTACGATAGCAACCCAACCTTCCAAGTGAAGATCCCACAAAGAAGATTCAATGTGGTATAAACAAGTCGTAGGGGATATCAGAGCACCAAAAATAGACTGATACTTTGTATCTGGAGTCTGTCCCTGTAATTCTGGAAGGTGTTGTTACTGCAAGTAAAGTACGAGTTTAAAATCTAAATGGGGTCAAGTCTTTATAAGACAAGATGCTTAGCAGTGCATCCCTGGAGACGCCCAACTAAGTGAATGTAGTTGTTTGGCCGCAAATAAGGAATGGGGTTATTCCTGAAAACATTCATGAACAGGATCAGGACACATGGCCTAACGTGTCAACCCTAAAGATCAACACAAAGCTGGTGGCTTGTTGTTACTGACAGACGCTGTCATAACCACGCGCTCAAATTAAAGGCCTTGTTCCAATTGACGTTAAATAACTTAGCCAGTGGTTGAAACCGGGAGCTACCATTGCTGACAACGAGACACATAAGCTTAAGTTCAAATCTATGGATTTGTGGAGAATTGTTGTAATTGACATTTGGGATGTTAATTTGTAACAACAAAAATGTTCTAAAACATGAGTTCAATTATATATTAAATCCCCTTTTGAAAAAAAATTATATATTAAATCCATAGATTAGATGATGAGAGAAATAAAGGAATTACAATTGTCCCACATAGGAATATGATGGAAAAGTGTGGAGCTTTGATAAGGATATAAGGTGTATGTGAGGGTGAGTGTTTTTACACTCAAAGTTGTCCCACATTGGAAGTTTAAGGATAACTTAAACTCCTTATATTACGTTCAATGTTCAATTTGTGTTTGAAGTGTTATGGAGACTAGAGTGAACATGGGGTTTCACACGCACACCGCCGTCGGCGCGGGCGCGAGGGTTAGAGCAAATGTCTCAGTCTCAGTATCTATCTTTTTACAGCAAAAAAATTTGGATTTTATCCAAAATTTATTTTTAAAATAATTGGTCAAAATCAGATTTAATTCATGTTTTAAAAACCTGATTTATTGATGGTTTTATTGTCTTAAACCTGAGCCTTAAAAAATTGTGTTTTGCTGCTTTAAAAATTCAAATTTTCTACTTGAAACAGTTGATATTAATCTCGATTTTGACCTTTTTAAAATTAGGTTTAATGTCAGTATTATGGCCTCTTAATGCTTGCAATTATTCGTGATTGTGCTGCATAATTTTCAGCTTTAATGCTGAACATTCTTGGTGCCTATATAAGGCTGCACAAGAACACTTCAAGTGATATAACTCGAAAATTGCCAATCTGAAGATTTCCTCTCTAGAAAGTCTCTTTCTCTTGGAAAATCCGAGTTCTTCATCCTCAAATCCGAGCTTCGAGCTCAAGTTTTTATAAGGCTACTGAGTGTTGTTTCGAGGTTTCTACGGTATAGTGCATACCACTAGAACGGGAACCGTCTTATCGTGGAAGAGATTGTGCAGTACCCGGTGCACAATCGGACGGGGTGTATAATTTCTTCAAGGCAAACAAAAATTCTCTATGTGATTTGGTTCAGTAATGTACATGGTATCATCCTCTTCAAAGGCTACTACCAACTCGGATGACCACTACACCAGTCTCATTTCAGAATTGCAAAGACAGTTGCGTGACTAACACGATGAGATGGAAGAACTCCAAAATGACCATTCTTTTCAGGCTTACTATTATCATTGGTGTGAAAGGAGAGCCAATGAGTTAGGAGAAAAGAACTCCAAACTCGAGTGGAAGGTCGAGTTTTACAAGACCGGACACAAAGAGGAGATTGATCAACTCAATCAAGAAAATAACCGACTTCAAGAAGATTATTCCAAACTTTGGTAGGATATAAAACATTTGAAGGCTGAGCACGAAAATGAGGTTGAACAACTCAGTGAAGTAAATCATCAGCTTCAGAATAAAGTATCTGCATTTAGAGAGCAACTGGAACAATACTTAAACTTGAATGCCGAGGTATCAGAGGAAGATCCAGAGGAGTTCCCCATGGAGGTTCCTGATGAGGACGATGAACTCACTAATGGGAGTGTCATCGACTGAGCGTATATCCTGTGATATACATGAGTTGTAGCTGTACAATTTGACTAAGCTAAGTTTACCGCTTTTTATTACTAAGCATGTCTAATAATTCTTTGTTTGTGCTTATGTGACTTTGGAAATCAGCTTTATTTCGTTAAGTCATTTTCTATACACTGCCGCACTATTGATTTCCAACAATTTTAAAGAAATTATAAGTGTTTTGAAATGAGGCTCTAAAAACGCAGTCATTAATTCGGTTTTAAATTGTTAATTCGGTAAAATTCCAAGCTATCACGAACAAACCAGAAGCACATAAACCATGATAAATGGTCAAACGGTTGTACTCGATATCAAGAAATGTCTTTCTTCAAATAAGGCAAATCTAGATAGTTGTGGGGGGTACTAGCAATGTTAGCGTCCCAGGAACAACGTGAGTACATGATTGTCTACTTGATGTGAACTGTTAATTGATCATGAACTGGTTGGTGTTTTCTAACACTCAAGAACTTGAGCGCGCTAGTGCTGCAAAGCTATGGAGTGTTTTATCAAATCACCAATGGAAAGAACAATAAGAGTGTGCAATGTAGAAAGCGTTGATATTTAATTTTGGACAATGTACTAGCTTTCAAGGAAATGCACCACATCTCAAATTGTTCTAAGTTCAATGTCATTAACAGAGTTCCATGAGAGTATATTTGAGGCTTGTTAAATCTAGTTGGCATCAAGTTTTGTTACCGTAGAGTATTTAAATCCTGTTGACTATGTTTGACTACCTGCTAAGCTATAAGTCTGTTGTCTGAAGTATATTTACTTTGTAGCAAGGTATAATAGGTTGTCTTAAATCTGGATTCAGAGAAATGCTCTACGGAATGTGATTTAATACAACGTGAGAATGTACACAAGTGCTAAAAGTGTGTATTTACTAAGCAGTTAGGAAGACTTGTCTCGAAGTAGATAAGTTCTTCAAGTTTCTAATAATAAAGATCACACTAATTCTTGTGTATATCTGACCAGGGTTCTAACCAGGACCAGAATGTTTATCTCCTTATAGGTGACGGGACTGTAATATGTTACTTGCTAGATATGATGCATGTACGTATTCTGTCTAAAACCATAAGCTGAAAAATAAGTTTACTATTACAAAGGTCCGGAAAGGAAGGAAACTGTGAGTCGAATACCTACAGTGAATAATGTAACTCTTGTAGCATTATTCTGATAGAATTCTCTCTCATTGACAGATGTCCTACATTTTTATCAGTCTCGTGATTTCAGCCATTTTTTGTCGGAGTTCACCTTCACCGGCGAGAAAGGTGAACTCCAATTAAAAAAAAAAGAATTAAAATTACGAGAATTAAAAAGATATGAAACCAAAAGATTACAATAAAAAGTGTAAGAACGAAAATATCAAATAACTTAAAGGTAAGGGAACAAAAATGCATCTTTGCCTAACATCATGTCACCATACGTACCCGAATTGCTTAGTTGTAGAGTTCATGCATTAGGAGTCCAATTGGCTAATTACAGCCACATAATAAATATTATTCAACAAAAATAATTAACTAGATATTAATTAGTTAGAGATTAGGTATATATATCATTAATGATAATTAAGTCACTTTTAAATGCTTGAGCTGGATATTACAATCATTCATCTTACTTTTTAATTCAATCTTATCTTATTATTATTAATAATAATAACAATAATATTAAAAAGCGAGAATTGTTTCCTTTCCCAAAGGAATATGAATCTGCATGTGCACTTGTGTTATAACTAATATTTTTAGGTATCTAATCCACTCACAACTTAGATGTACTAGACACTTGTACCAGTTTAAATTTAAAAAAAAAAAGTTAACTATATTTAGACCCTATCTGAAAATATGACATTACACTTGTCTTTAAAGAAGTTTTAAAATTACATTTATACCCCCTTCAAAAATTCTTTGTTTATATTTGATCTTCTTCCATTAGAGTTTGGACAAAAATTATTTACGTCAGCAAAAGAAATACATAAATATTTAATTTCGTCCCCCATTTAACATTCTCATGTATATTTTTGTACTGATAATTATAAATATATTGTATATATATGGAATTAGGTTGACATTATTACATTTTTTTTCTTATAAGTACAAAATTATTATATGTGAATGTTAAATAAGGGATAAAATTATAATTTTAATATTTTTTGCTAATATCAGAATTTTTCGTCCAAATCTTAACGAAAGGGGGCCATGTGTAAACTGTGAATTCTCGGGAGGGAGTGTAAGTGTAATTTTAAAACTTTTTTGAGAGAAAGTGTAATTTTACTTTTTTAGATGGGGGTGTAGGTGTAATTAACCCTAAAAAAATGATTACATATTACGTTGTTATTAATGTATTACATATCAAATTATATATTTATAATATTATATGTACTTTAATTTATTCGAATGCAATATATTAGTATGTGGAAGGGAAAAATTTACTATTTGTACAAATGTAAAAGTAAATGATACATAATTAGTAGGGTGAATTACAATGACATTCCTTGAGATTTGACATAATTACGAATACTCTCTTATTGTTTTAAAAGTTACAAATACCCCTGAAATTTGTAACTGTCTAACAAATAACCCATTTCTATTCTTTTTTTATGAGTAAACTGACCAAAATACCCTTATGCAAATTGAATTATTTTTTAAAATTTTCTAATTTTTTTTAGACGAAAATGCACAAGAGAGGTTTATTATGTTTTTTACACAAGGGAGCAATAACGTAATTTACCTCGAGTGATTTTTCTACAATTTAAAAGAAAATTCAAGGGCAAAATAGACCATTTCAGGCCCTTAGTTAAAAATTACAATCCTCAATGGGAGTATTTATAATTTTTAAAATAATAAGAAAGTATTTATAATTATGCCAAACCTGATGGAGGTCATTATAATTCAATCTAATTAGTATTATGTATAAGTATTTTTCGTTCGTTAGATAAAACATTTTTTACCTATCTATTTTATTTGTTAACGTTTGCAGTCGGCTCAAAGGTGTATTAATGCATACCGTTGTTGGATCATTCCACTTAAATGTGCCAATCACATAAAATGTGGAAGTTAATTTATTAGGTAAATTACATCGAGGTTTTCTCAAGTTTGACATAATTATAAATATTATCTTTGTTGTTTTTAAAATTATTGATACCCCTTTGAGATTAACGTTCGTCTAACAATGACCTCATTTCATTAGCATCCGTTAAGGTTACATCAAAATTTTGTGTCGAATTGCCCAAATTACATTTTAAAACCTTGAAGTATGATTTTACATATTGTTAAAAATATTTTTATGGACTAAAATGCATTTTCTAAAATATACAATGTATAAAAGTAAATGGGAAATTGCACATCATATTTTTTTAACATTTTCTCAAAATTAATAAATAAAAAATCTTTAAAGAGTAAAGTTGATATTTCTACCTTATCGTCCAAAAATTATATAATTATATCAAATATTAAAAAATATCGATAATTTCTCAAATAACAAAAGAACATTTGTAATTATTTCAAATATCATGGGAGCTCGCGTAGTATACCCTAGTTTATTTGGAGCAAAAGTGACTTCGTATCCTTCAATTCTTTTGTAACTTCTTGATTTTGATTAAAAAAAAGATATTGAAATAAATGCAGTAATTAAAAATTCAGTTAGTCTTTGACCCATACATTTACGATATACGAATGATGCTTAAGGAATTTTTTGTGAAACAACCATTATAACTTTAAGGGTTAAATACAGTTATCATTCCTATGTATTCTCCCATATCGATTATTCCCTAAAGTATTAAAATTTTCAAAAATTTCTCTGACCTTCTAACTATTTTAATTTTAAGTCTAAAAAGTTCATTTTACTCTTACTAAAAATTATTTTCTGAAGAGAAAAAGGATTGAAGGGATTTCTAAAATACCAAAACCACATTTTTCGAAGCTCTGTCTAATTCTACTTTCATTTGTTCATTAAGCTCTTTTTATTTTCATAATCCTGAAGTACTTAGAGCTCATTTTTTTTATTTTACTTTTTTGTTAAATTAAAATTAAAAAATAAATTTATACATGTATATATATTTATTTATTTACTTAAAAAAATATACAATTAATAAAGCCGAAAGGGTTGATGAATTAATGAAAAATATATAATTAATATATATTTATAATATATACATGGTAATTATATGCATGTACAATTTATTTTTCACTTGCATGGTTTGACAAATTAGTAAAACTAAAATAAAATGAGCTCCAAATTCTTTAGAATTATAAAAATAAAAAGAGCTCGATGAATGAGTGAAACTAAAATTAGACAAAGTTTTGACAAATAGTGATTTTGGTATTATAAAAATCCCTTTTATTTTTCTTTTTAGAAAGCAATTTTTACTAAGGGTAAAATGAAAATTTTAAACTTAAAAATTAAACGAGTTAGAAGGTCATTTTTTTAAAGACTTTAATAACTTAGGAGGATAATTGATGTGGGATAGATACTTCAGGAGTGGTAATCGTATTTAACCTAACTTTAAAATTACAATTTTTCGGGCAAATTATTGCATGAGGTATATAGTGACAAAGAAAAGAAACAACCTTTTTATTGTAAAATTGTTAAAATAAGCACTAGAAGAAATATAATTTTTCGCTAAAGTTAAATACTATGGTTAAAAAAAAAAATCGTGACGAATACAGACTAACCATCATCTCACAACGATCATTGGCCGTTATTTATGCAAGTATGTTCAAAATATTTGCGATGATTTTGACCATAACTAAAACATATGCCAAATATTGATTAACCGTGATTAATAATATATAATGAGGTCATGTAAAGTTGATTTATTTATTAAATTTAAGTATACAACTATATTATCTAAATAAATTTGGTAACACTCTGAATAAGGTTTATAGATATCTTAAGATTATTTGCATCAGAAAATAAAAATGTTACATATGTTTCGTACCAAATGAAAATTCCGCTGGAATATTTATGGTATTCACAATGTTATTAATTTATGCTACCAAATGATCTCTTGGCCTAGTGATTAAGGTTGAGGTCCCATGATCTCTAAGGTTATGGGTTTGAACCCCCACCAAATACGTGGGATGATAGTCTATTGTATAGTATGATTGCTTGTATATTGTAATAGTAATGAGTCTTTTACAATCAATCCTGTAGAATATCAACAATCATACCCTGATCAATAACATCACATAAATTAAATTTAAACAACATTTTACTATTACAGTATACAAATAATAACTACTATACAATAAACTATCATTCCACATATTGGTGACTTTTGACCCATATGACCTCAATCTTAACTACTGGACTAAAAAATCATTGTTTTTTACGTTTGTGTCATATATAGTGAAAAGGCGTGCAATTCTTGAAGATCGTAAGACATGTATAGAAATTCAAAGATATTGAGAAATTATAACAATCAAAAGACTCATTTCCACTTTGAAATTAGTAAAATCAAGTTAATAAGACGAACAATTATGTGGCCTCTACTAATTAATAACGAAGATCCCCATAAATGTATTAATATTGTGTGATTTGCGTTTATTTATTTTAAATATATACCTCCGAATATAAAATATCAGTACAGTAAAGTATCACAATTCATATAGTAATAAAATAACTAAATAAAACTTAAGAAAATAGAAAGTTACACCGATAGAGAGTCACAATGCTTGTTGTTGTTCTAAGAAATGATTGTCTCCCTACGTGCAGATTGTAACGGCTGGTCACGTTTTTCAAGATAAAACTCCATTAACTTTCAATAGTGTCTCATTCCATGTGCACGACTACGAGGAGACTAAGAACCAGTACATAGTTACATTGCCAAAACTCTCAAACACTTGTAGGAATATCAAATGTGTTTCTCAAACTCATAAACTTCACTCTCTGCCACTTGTCAAATGAGGAAAGGTATTGGTCCTTTAAATAGTTTAAGAATTTGAACGCTATAAAAAAATAAGTAATCTAATTAAAACTCATAATATTATAATAAATTCAATTATAAATAGGCTACATAAGTATAGAAAATGTAACGATCAAATACTTATTAAATCTCATAAAATTACAATTCAATCATTAATATAATAATGGAGTTATAAACCTCAAACAAATATCAAATTAAACTGACACATACAATTTAAATAAAGTATTAGAAATAATTTGATAATTTTCTTAAATTAAAACTTATTTCCAACAATTACTGTGAAATCATTCATTATTATTTAGTGCATTTTATTATTTTATATTCTTCTATTCAAAACAGTTATGTAACTTTTTTACTTTACCTTTTATTAAAATGAAACAAAATCACTACTCATTATCGGAAAATAAAATAAGTTGTATTATTATGAATTTTAGTAAAGTTATGCAGATAACATTCACAAATCTTCCCTTTTCTCACTATTTTTGTTTGTTTGAGATTAATCTTTCGATTCCGGTGGTCGATGTAATAAGAAATATAATTACACAATTTGATTTCTTAAAACCATTTTCTTGCAATTTGGCTATTGAAAGTGATGATATTTCTTAGTGCACGTTCGATGTAGGAATTTATTTTACGTTATAGTATAATATGATTACATGTACTTAGACATATAATTGCAATACTATAGAATAAATTAAACAAATAGATTTCTTGAGGTCACATGTAGCATCACTCAATAATATATAGACCAATTAATAAAATCTTTCATATGCATATGTGCAAGTATACGTTAAGTTATGAACATGTATTATATAAAGAGAAAAATGCAAGCAACCCCACGTGATCCTGCAAATGAGAAAATTATCCTCTTATGAAAAAATAAATAGCAATTTATTCTCTTGTATTTTTTAATATGAAGCAATTTACCTCAGTGTTTTGCAAAATAAAGCAATTTACCTCCCTGCTACGTATATTTGATGTTTCATGCAAGTAAAACTATGATATGTGATGTAATAACATTTTATGGAGACTAATATAGGAATTTGGTCTTTCTTCAATTTCACCCATTTTCAATGGTATATTTGTTAGGGTAATGCACGGCGTGCCAATTAGGCTAACGGGTGCTAGCTAGGTAGTATGCTTTAATACCCTATTGTATAACAATCTTATTTTTATCACATCAATAACATATGACATTCTCTATTGATATTTGTGTTTATGAATATATCTGTATAATAGAATGAAGTCCTTAGGCCATACATGACTATGGCGCATGATGCATATGAGTGTGATCATTAAATTTGTGTCAACGGTCTTAGCCTTAAAAATTCCAAACTATGATATTATTGATCAATGTTCCAAGCTCACACGACACACACCCTTTTAAAGAGATCGTCTCGTTTCATGGACGTGGTGTGGAGACACTAACGTGTGAGTGTGTGTGTGTCTTATGGTGCTTGTTAGGAACAAGTACACTGAATGGCTTCGTAAGAAAAATGTTTATTGGGGTGACAATGCCGAATTAAGAATTTCCTGACGCAATAGTGCGAGATTAGTCCTTAGACTTTAGGCACCATTGTGGTCTTATATTAGGTACTTTGTGCTTTGATTTATCTTTTGGTCATCGAGGTAATCATAAAGAGAATATTTTGGGTACAAACCCATCTTATAGGAGTGGCACATCAAAGATTTATCAACCTACCTTAACGAGTAGGAGATCTTCTATGCTTTTTACTATTTCTTGATTAACACGTTCTTGGTGAAGGCGACACGACAATTAGGCGTATGTTTTTCTAGGTTGACTATATTGATTAAGAAATGGAAAAAAGTCATGTATAGTATTAAATCAATAAGATTTCGACTAAACATCCATGTCTTGTACTCAATCTTGAGATAATTGATGAAAGGATCTTACCTGCACGTCACTCGTTGTCTAAATTTTTGCCACCTTCACATAGAGATAGGTTTTATGACGTGTTGCCAGACGCACTATGGTGAACCTAACGGGTTTCACAGGTTAAATTAAATTGTGTAGAATTTAATTAACTAAAGTAGTTAATTATTCACGAGCTTAATTAATTAAATAAAATTAAATTAACTATGTAAAGATATTTAATTGAATTAAACTGGTGCATGTCTAATTAGATTAGACAAGCTTAAAAGAGAAAAATAAAATTAATTGATTTGATCAATTAAATTGGTCCACAATTAATTATTGTGAGACATGAAATTAATTGATGAAATTTGAAATTTCGTTGGGAGAACTAAATTGGATTTGATTTTTCCATGGACCAATCCCTGGATAAACTCTTGTAGAACAAGAAATTATTTTGTAATTAAATAATTGAAGAGATAAAGGATGGAAAGTTAATTGTGGTGGAAAGTAAATATATAATGGTTAAGTTAAGGAGTTTGAATTGAGGTAAGACTTTAGTTCAAACTATACTATACATTAACCCTTCTAGATGAAGGACTCTACCCTTATATAAACGAGGGGATGTAGTGGGGCAAGAGAGGGATTTTTTAAGGAAAAATCGACCTCTCTCCATCACATTCTCTCTCGAATTATTCCATTTCTCAGGGTTTTATGTTTTACATATATTATATTTCCATCTCAGTCAAATTAACAAAACTGAAGATGGATTTCTACACCAAAATAGATATACACAATTAGATTGTGTTGGGCATTCCCTTTTCGAGAGATTTAAGAGTTAGGGTTTGAGATCTACTAGCATAGATTCAGATACCGGTGGGCATCCAAGGCGTGGATATTGCTAGAGAAGCAGCGCTTGGGCTTTGCAAATATGAAACATCATGATCGTGGATAGATAACTCTTGGAGAACTTTCTTTACCATCTACACCAATTGTGGTGCGAAAGGTAAATCTGATTAACCATTTTGCACTTATTTTGTGTCTCGCGTGTGACTAGGGTTAGATGATTAGGCATGGGTTTTCTACATAAGTAGTTATGCATGTTTAATTATGAATTAAATTTTTAAATTTTTGTTCCGCCTCCCTACCCATATCGAACCCAACAATATTGGGTTAAATGCATTTTGACCCCCGTAATATGAAAAATTATCAAAAAAACCTCTGTGAAAATTTAAATATAAAAAACCACCCCTATATTATGAACAATGGCTCACATTGCCCCTGGTCAATCTAGACGTATTTTTTAGGGGCAATAACTAAAATGCCCCTCCATATATACGAGGGACATTGACTAGGCTTAGCAAAGCCCCATTTTATCTGTTTTGAGAGAAAAATATGAAAAACCTTAACTCAACCCAAATATATTTTTGCCGGTCTAATGATTCTGATTTTCCCTAATTGCCGGCGGCAGAGCTCCAACAATAAAGGAATGATGAATCGAGTGAGGAATGGAGGCATTAGTGGATTGAGAGTTCACCACTTCCACAAAAGTTTTTTGCACCGACTGTGGGTCGGTGGCCTGAGTCCTGACAGGAGGATGGGCCACCGGCGGAGTTAGGTTAGGCGGAGTCTGGGTGTAGATCAATGGGAAGGCGTTAACTGAATGGTCGGAGATATGTGGAGAAGCAATCGGGTTAGGAGGTAGAGAGAGAAAAGAGGTCAACGCCGGTTAAGTGGCCGATGCCGGAAGCTAATCGAAGATATGTGCGTGCCTTGAAGAGGTGAGCACAGGGGTGGTGGTCCGCCGGCAAGGTGGTCCCTGGCGGTGGAGAAACGAGCAAAAAATTGAGGCAGGCGGCGACAATCTCGCTAAGAAGAGAAACAATGAATGGCGATTGGAGAGTGAAAGGAAATTGATGGATCAGGGCTCAATCGACTCGTCGGACGATGGCGAGTCGATTGATGGTGGTCACGGACGGTGGGAGTGGCGAATGGCGGTGATTCGAAAAGTTGAGTAAAAGGGGATTTAGGGTTCACGCAGAAACTATTAGGAGCGATTGCGGGCACGTCACCTCTTTGATGACGACATGCGCGGTGGTCCTAAGGTCGACGTTGGACGGCTATCTAGAAGAAGGTGCGCGTAGCTGGAGACTATTTCCGACGGCAGCGGCATAGCAGTGATGGACGAAAGTGGTGGGCAGTCTGTGGTGGTTGGGGGCTGATATGGGGTGGTGGAGTGGTATATGGGAGAGAAGGGCAAAATTGTAAAAAAAAAAATTACAATTTTCAAACCTATCTTCGCAATCATGCGCGTGTACCACCAATCCTGGCCTCATGGGATTTTTTGAATTCTTTTTCCATATCACAGGGGGTGTAATTGATATTTTATTTTTCACATGAAGTTTACTTAACATTCCTAATATCTCAGCGGAGGTCGTTGTATTTTTCCACAACAATATTCCATCTATTATAGCTTAGATTTTGTTAAATATAACTATCGAGAACTTTAATAAGATACGTTTTGAAGATAAGTGACTATTACAATGCATTTGAATGATAAGTGACTATTGTTAAGAAAAAATCTCATTAGTTCTCTCCCCGTGAGTGTCCCCATTTTTTTCCAACTCTGTACCCTGTTCCGGTGTTTCCTAGTGCTGGCCCTGGCGAGTTTCTTGAGCCCCCCACCCTCCTGGTCGTGGCGTTTATTGCGACAGGGCTTTGAGGAGTGCCCCGACTCGTTTTTACTCTACGTTGGGCTGTGTTTTGTCTCGTGCTTGACTAAGTTTTACTCCCGTTTAGGGTTTTTCGTTTCTGTCTAGGGTTTTTAGGGTTCTGTTTTCGTTTCTCATTGTGTCTCGTCGCGTGCGTCTAGGGTTCTTTAACGTTTCTATTTCCCGCGTTTTCCTGTGCCCGCTTTGTTTTCATCTCGCTCCCTGTAGGGCTTTGTTCCGTTTTTTGTTTTGGTTTTCTTTTGTGCAGGATTTCCTCTCGGCCGTGCTTTGGTGTCGGACAGGGGATTCGTTTCGCTCTGGCAACGATTGCTTTCCCTAGGAATCAGGTCTGGGTCGTCGCAAGATGGATGCTTTCTGTCACACACTGGGTATGAGTCTTCGATTATCTGAGATGGAGGGCTCCAAGTTGGTTATCCCTGACGGCCTCTGGTCCGCGGATCCGATCTCTCATCAATTATTTCTAGTGGGTCGCTTGCTGTCCTCTCGGCAGCCCAAGTTCGAGGCTCTGGTGGCCTCCCTTAAGAGTATGTTGAACCAGGTAAAGGGTCTCGAGATACGGAACCTTGCAGAGGGTCATTTCCTGATTCGTTTTAACCATATCATCGACCGCAATAAAGCTTTGGAGGGGTGCCCCTGAAGTTTTGAGAAGAACACATTGATCCTTAATGAGGTGGCGGCAAACGAGAACCCTATGCACGTTGATCTCAACTGGTGTGATTTTTTGTGCATGTCCACAACCTCCCTCTGAGCAAGATAAACCTTGGGATTGCGACGTTGATTGGAAATAAGATTGGCCGATTTTGGGATATGGAGATGGAGGAGTCTGGCAGACATGGGGGGCTTTGCTGTGAATCCGGGTCGCCCTTGACATTTCACGCCCTTTGTTTCGGGCGCTGCGGCTGTGTAATACTATGGGAGAGGAGTTGGTGGTTTCTTTTACCTATGAACGGCTGCAGAACTTCTATTACTTTTGTGGGAAGTTGGGTCATGTTTCGAAGTACTGCGAGGACAGGTTCGAGGTGGGTTTTCAGGATCCAGAGGAGGACACCCCCATACAGGCCATGGCTGCGAGCTCCGATTCGTTCCTGGGGGTCCTCCAGATCGGGCGGCATGTTGGAACCCCAGCGCCCCATTCGAGATGTTGGCTCCCCCAGGCGCGGGGGACGGCTATATTTGGGAATTTTGAAGGACTGAGGGCGGGGAGGAGTGGTAAGTAGGTGTTGAGGGGCGATAGTGTCCCGCCTGTTCCGGGGGATGAATCCAAGGACATGGATGATGTGATTTCGACGAGCCTGACTCCATTTTTAGATACAAGGGCCGATGCCAAGAGGACTGTGTCGCCCGCACAGTCAAACAGCTTCGAGTCTTTCATCCCTGAGACTGGCGTGGCTTCAGCGTATGAGACGAATCTGGTGTTGGCTGACCCAGGGACACCCTTACAGGCTCCAGCACCGACCATCGGTCCGCAAAGTGGATGTGTGTCCGAGAATATAGCTTTCAAACCCGAGCTTGTGGTAGAGGAGGCCCTTGTCCCAGTCCAGATTCTGTGTACAGGCTCCAGGGGGATGGGGTATCTTCACCGACGGGGGCAACGACGTGCTAGCCGTGCTACTCGACGGATGTGCTCTAATCATAAGCGGGGATGGCCAACGTCGCTCGTGGATTTTGGAGTCGGGTTGTTTCAAGATCTAAGCATCGTCACCTACTTGACGAAGATCGGATGTTGTTTCGACGGAGGCTGCACCACAGCCCCGCCGCTCACCATGAATTTCCTTGTGTGGGACTATCATGGGTTGGGGTCCCCGTAGATAGTTCGGGTGCTCGGTGAGCTAGTGCGGCTCCATAACCCTGCCTTAGTCTTCCTTTTCGAGACTAAGTGCAAGAAGCGTAAATGTGAAAATCTAAAGGAGAGACTGAATTTATTTGGGATTAATGTCGACTCGTGTGGGCTTGTAGGGGGTTTGATGCTCTTGTGGCGCAAGGATGTGAATGTGATCCTCCACTCTTTATCAGCCTCTCACATCAATGTAAAGATTTCGCAGGACGATGGGTCGGAGGGTTGGCGTTTCACGGGGATTTACGGCCAACCTGATGTTTCAAGACGCGATGAGACGTGGGAGTTAATGAGGACTTTGAAGGGCTACTCCTCGCGGCCGTGGGTATGTTTGGGGGGGATTTTAATGAAATTCTCCGCCCGGACGAGAAGACTGGGGCACCGCGGCCAAGGCGACAGATTGAGGCTTTTCGGGCTTGTCTCGCAGACTGTCAATTAACAGACTTGGGCTATTCTGGCGACAAATTCACCAGGTGCAACCCCAGCGACGGTTCGTGTCCGATTCGACCTAGCCTGTGCTACGATGGGGTGGAGGCATCAATTCCCTGAAGCTAGCGTCATGGCAATAAAAGCCCGGGGTTCTAACCACGCACTGCTGGTTATTCAGCTGTTGGCAGACGGGTTGCCGCAGTAGGGACCGAGGCCAAAATAATTTTGTTTTGAGTCGATGTGGGTGCAGGCACCAAGTTGTGAGGCCCTAATTCGAGGACGCTGGGGTTCCTCTGATGCCGGCTCAACTGGAGACCGTCTGAGGAGCAGTATCAGCAGGGTCACCGAAGGTTTAATTGTGTGGGAAAATGAGACCTTTGGGCACGTTCGATGAAGGATTAAAGAGGTGGAGGACAGGTTGGCCGTGCTGGTGGTCGATCCCATTGTTGCGGCTGCTTGGACAGAACGGGTGTCGCTGCGGACGGAGTTGGAGGAATTGTTGGCCCGTGATGAGATGTTGGGGAGACAGCGGGGTAAGGGGCGCCGGCGTAAGAACTCGGTCCCTCGCATTCGGAATCGGGACGACATTTGGTGTTCCTCAGAGGCTGAAATCTCGGATACAGTCGTGGAGTATTTTCAGGGGCTCTTCCAATTGACCCAGCCATCGGCGGTGGCCATTGATTTGGTTCTTGAGGGTTACAAGCAAGAGTCAGTGCCAAGATGAATGAATCCCTTGCCCGACCCTACACAACCGAGGAGGTAACACTTGCCATCTCTCAGATGTATCCGTACAAATCTCTAGGACTGGACAGTATGTCGCCTATCGTTTTCCAAAATATTGGCATATCGTTGGACCCGAAGTTACCTCTTTCGTTCTTGATTTCCTTACTAGTGGTCGCTTTGACCCCTGGTTTAACTCTACTCATATTGTCCTTATCCCTAAATGTCCTCGTCCGAAGTCTATGAGTCAGTTCTGCCCCATTAGCCTGTGCAACATTACGTATAAGATAGCCTCGAAAGCTCTAGCAAATAGACTAAAACCCCTCATCCCGTCGATTATCTCCGAGTTGCAGTCTGCTTTTATCCCTGGTCGCCTTATCACTGACAACATACTAGTCGCTTACGAGATGAATCACTACCTTGCACATAAGTATTGAGGCTCGGTGGGTCACGTTGCTCTTATGCTGGATCTCAGTAAGGCCTACGACCGGGGTGGAGTGGATTTTCCTTGAGAGTGTATTAGCCAGACTAGGGTTTTGTTCGGTCTTTATTTCACTTGTGCATGCCTGCATATCATCTGTTTCTTATTCTGTTATGTTTTCTGGCCGAAAGCTTGGTTTTTTATGTCCACAGCGAGGTCAACGCCAAGGGGACCCTCTGTCCCCATATCTTTTCTTGTTTTGTGCAGAAGCGTTCAGCCACCTCATCTGTGCCGCGGAGACTCGTGGGGAACTACGGGTGTGGCCGTCAGCCGTCATGGCCCTCGAATCTCTCACCTCCTGTTCGCGGATGACACATTGATCTTCTGTCAAGCCACGGCCGAGGCTATGCTCTGCATCCGCCACATATTAGAGCAATTTGAGGCTGCCTCCTGGTTGCAGGTAAACTTGGAGAACTTGTCGTGGTCTTTTGTAGTAACACTCCGCTGCAAGGCCAGGATGAACTTGCTCGTGTCCTCGGGGTGCGGGTTCTCGATAAGCATGGTAAGTACCTCGGCATGCCAGCGGGGGTTGGCCGTTTGAAGAGGGAGGTTTTCCAAAACCTCACGGATTCCGTCTAGTCCCATCTATAGAGCTGGAAATGCCGCAACCTGTCCCAAGCGGGTAAGGTGGTCCTGCTCAAGTTCGTCATCCAAGCTTTGCCTACTTTCGTGATGAGTTGTTTTCTTGTCCCGCGCTTGACTTGTCGGGAGATTGAGGCTTTGATGGAAGACTTCTTTTGGCACAACAAAGACTCTCAGAAGGTACATTGGCTTGCTTGGGAGAAGCTTTGTGGGAGTAAAGAAGAGGGGGGTTTGGGTTTTAAGAGATTGTCCATCTTCAACTGCACCATGCTTGTGAAATAGTTGTGGAGGGTCATTTTGAACCCTGACTGTCTCCTCAGTCGAGTGCTCAAACATCGCTATTTTCCGACGTCGGATGCCCTATCTGCCTCAACCGGGCCGGGGTGCTCCTTTACATGGCGGAGTCTGTTAGAGGCTCGCAAGGTACTTATTACTGGGTTGCGTTAGCAGATTGGTGAAGGGTCCCGGTGCGGATTTGGTCAGCTCCATGGATCCCGTGTCCCGTCTCCTTTCGAGTTATCACTACCCCGAATATGCTGTCGGCGGACGCCACTGTCGACCGCCTTCTCTCTGATGGGGGTCGGTCTGGAATGAGGATTTGGTGCGTGATGTATTTTTGCCGGAGGACGCGGAGGCAATCCTGGGTCTTCTGTTGGGTGCTGGTTGTGTTGATACCCTGCAGTGGCATTATGAGAAGAGTGGTCAATTCTCGGTTCGTAGCGCCTACTCCCTTGCCGCGAGGTCTCAGGCTTCTTCGTCGTCTGGCAGGCCGTCATGGGGCTTCGTCTGGAATGCTGAGGCTCTACCAAAGGTTCGCTGGTTCATCTGGAGGGTCTGCCGTAACGCCCTGCCTACGGGGGCCAATTTGTCGAAGCGTGGAGGCCTGGGGGCAGGGTGTTGTCCATGGTGGGACGCCCCTGACGAGGACATCATGCAATCCTTACTGCGGTGCTACTTCTCCCGCCTGGTTTGGTCCCTGACCAACGTCCCCTGGCACAGCATCTCGTCGGCCTATGCTGCCCCGGAGGCTTGGTTTCGTGACGTCCAACGACACCTAGATCGTTTGGAGTTTGGGCGAGTCCTAATGGTCTGCTGGTTCATGTGGTGGGCATGCAACAAAATGCTCTTCAAGAATGTCTACATTCCCGCGGTCGACTTGATGGAACGTGTGCTTGGCTTCGAAGCCAGTTTTCATGCGAGACACCATGGCGCTATGGATCAGGAGACCTCCCGCCAAGCTTTCCATCGCTCTCTTGATGTCTCTCCCCTCCCCGCTCTAGTTTAGTTTAGTTATGGTAGTTCCGTTTCTTCGACTTGCTCTTGTTTTCCTTTGTTTTTTGCGCTTTTGGTTTTGAGCAATAAACTTTTTCTTTGCCCCTGAAAAAAAAAAAAAAGAAGCTAGATTTAGATTAACAAATTTGAAATCTGTAGTAGTAATTCCAAATTCAAAAAAATTTAAATAATTCACCTTTAAATTAAATTATATTTTATCAGACATTAATGGATTACAAATCTTTTAATATGACATCATCTTATATTTTCTTTGTAAGTTAAATACAAATTCATTAATTCAAATGTAGTCCAAAGTACTATAACGCTCCGTAAGAGTTGGCGCCGCCCAAATAACACAGCGCCGCGTCAACACCCAAAACCAAAACCACCGCTGGCAAATTAAATACCCAAAAGAAATGCATGTGCGTTGATTTGGCGTCCACATTCACCATTCTCTCGCCTTCCCAGAATTCACCTTTTATCCATTTCCTCACGGATTTCTTGTGCACAGCTGACTGACTTGCCCATTACGGAACACTTTCCTTTATATCTATCATCAGCTCTGCCTGCCCAGTTGCCTTCTTCGTCCTCACCCCTTTGGGTTTTGCAGCTGAAGCAAGACTCTGTCAATTTTTTTGTATTTTGTCGTCATCAAGGGGTTTGTAGTTTGAATTTTGGAGTTTTTTGTTGTTTTGTGGGGGGAATATATGAATATAGATGTTGGGTATGTTTAGGTTTTGGGTATTGGCTGTTTGTGGATTGGGGAACGATGTTTTGAGAAGGGATTGGAGCAGGTTGGGTTGCTGACTTGGGGTTTTTGTGCCGTCAGTGTGATCAAATGGTTCAATTGTTTTATAGATTCACAGAATTTAGCAACTTCGAATTCGATTGAAGCGGTCTCCGGTTCGATTAGGGTTCGAGCTTGTATTTTTCGTTTGGGTACACGTTCTTTTGTTCCTTGTTATGTTCATTTGCTGAAGAAATATGAAGAATTTTCAATAGGAATTTTGTTGTAGCAAATGCAATATTTGTTGGATTCTTTTTTTCTTGTTAGCGTATTCAAAATTTTCATTTTATAGACAGATTTAATTTAATTCTTTTTGGGTGAAAATGATGGAATTTTGAAAAAAAGAAAAAATTGTGAGTGGTATAGAAGGGTATTGGTGTTAGTGGTTGGTGGTGAAATGAACTGCTGGGTTTATACGTCGGCGTCCAATGAGTTGTGGGCGAGGCAGTCAGGCGGAGGTGGCGGTATGAGCCACGAGAGTGAGCATGATTTGGCAATGATGGTTAGTGATTTCCTGGAGAATGGGAATAGTGGTGGCACTGACTCAAGATACAGCAGCGACAGCGATTCCGGCCTCTCTGATCTTATTCAGCTCGCTGACAAAATCTCTGTTAGTCTCTCTCTCTCTCTCTCTCTCTCTCTCTGTCTCAAGCTTCTAATTTCTTTTTTCCTGTTCATACCATTGCTATTACTGGATCATTTTGATGGGGAGTTTTCTCCCGGTAAAATTTAGTTTTGTGCTTAATGAAATGATTTAAAGGACATGCTGCAGAATAAGGTTGGGTTGAAGTTATTTTCATTGTAAGGAATGCAACGGAGAAGATCAGTTTACCCAAACAATTCACAAAAAGTAACGCTGATAAGGTTGGTAACTGCATCAATATTCGGTTGATAGGTGAATAGTGTTGATAGATAGCCTGGTTGAAACCAAACTTTGTGTTCTGGGAATTCAACTTTATGGAATAGGATAACATCGAGGTGATGTGTTGTAAATATGAGTTATAGTGCATCGCTGTTTTGGATTATCATAGTTTGAGTGGTAGAAATGGGGTAAGGTCTCAAGTGGATAAAGCCTCAGTAGATGGAAGCAAGATAGCACTTTTGCCTCTCCTTTTTGGGTATGAATTTAAGGTAACTTTTGATTTTGCATGTGGAAATTGTGATTATTGAGTGGGTCCACTACATGTTGGTGGCCCAAACTTACTTTCCCAAAGTCAAATTTAGGGGGAAAATAGAACTTGTTGCCTTATTTGTTTTACAGCTAATATCACCTGCTTTGGGGCTGTCAATTGCGAGCCCCATCTCCTCTACAGTAGATAGTTTAGAAAGTTCTGTCTATAGTTTGGTGTCAAGTGAATGGAGAACATGAAAGAAGAAACATTTTCCTAGGTGGAGAATAACCAGGTTAAGAGAGGATTGAAGAGAGAAGAGAAACTTTTAGAAGGAATTGAATGGAGGTGTTTGTTTAGTGAAAAGAAAGGGGAAAAGTCTTGAGATTTTTATGTTCTCTTTTAAAATAGTGTCATTTTTTTCCTCCGTATTTTTCAAGTTGAGAAAGTGACATTTTTGTGATAAAATATTTTCTACCGAGAAATTTCATACATACCCTATATTTACTCTAGCATGAATTTTGTAATTCTACTACATATATAACAGAAGATATTTGATTAGATATGGTCTTGTGATTTTCCCCCATTTGGATTTTCCATGCATAAATTGTGTCCAATTTTTGTCCTCCCTTGCATTTATTCTAACATTCTTAGTTTGGTTCCCATTTTTAATCTAGCAGCAGGAAAAGAGAATGTGTTGCTTTTGTTGTGTTAGTGTCATTTATTTGGCACTTTGTCCAAAAAGGTTGTATCAGAGTCACATTCAAGTTAAGTTTTCTTATTAGAAATGGAGAAATCATCTGTTAGTTGAATGTGAACAGCTTTGAGGTGGTGGGTTGCCAATTGACCACCTCAAAGCTGTTCACATTCAACTACAAAAGATGCTGCAGTAAGATTCGTGTCTGCTTTTTATTGACTTGGGTGAGGTAAGAGTTAGGCCACCCACATGGAGTGCGTGCATCCAACAAGTCTCCCCCTCCAGCTAGCAGAAAACCAAGTAGAAGAGGGAATTGGAATGAAGTTGTATGACTCACTCGGTAGAAGAAAAATAAGTGGACAGAATTTCAAATAATTTTCTTGGTCCAATTCTTTACATTCTTGGACTTTGTTTTGGGGGTCTTGGTTTGGTCTCTAAAACAGGATGGAGAAGAATCTATTTCTCTTGTTACACTGTTGCCATTTATTTTGACACTTTTTCCTAATAGTAATCAACAATTTATCATGAGCAAGTTTTTGTTGCAAAATTTGGTCAGAAAGGGTTTAGCATGGGGAGCGAAGTAAATCTTGGTAATCTCTTATTCAAGTGTTCGAAATAAAACAATTCCTGCCGCATTGTGGTAATAGGGTTTACTGTCATGTTGGTTATTTTATTTCAGAAGCTGGGTTCCTAGGAGCCATTCTTTTATGTGCCTGAAGTAAAGGCGAAGCTGTTCAAATATATCATCAGATTGAGGTCGAAGAGACTAAGAAAGTCTGAGTTCGATTAGCTTTATCTTTTTGAAACTCTTACTCGAGGAAGTCCTCATGACTAATGTTCTATAAGCATAAATCATCTTTTGAAACTTCCTTAATATATCCTTGCAATAGAAAGGAAATTGGAGCCAACACTCAGCTTTGAGCTTTAAGCAATTCGAACTCTGTTTCAGACCTTCTGAAGCCAAAGTACTTCTCTCTATTATGTTTTCAAGTCAATCAGTGATTTATGCGGATTATTGAGTTCAACAAAACCACTTGATGTCACACTAATTTTTTGTGACAGTATAACTAATAATTCCGTGGAGGAACTGTGGTTGCCTACTCCCAGCGTGAGGGAAAAGGGGATCATATTTCATCTTTCTTCTGTTTTCCCATTTTGGAATATATAAATTCTTCGACGTCATATTTGCTTCAGCTTTTTGTGGAGATTCTTATGACTCTTGCTTTAACTATTCACCCGCTCACTAGTTGTTTCATTTCTTCAGTATTTCAAGTTGGTCATGGATCAATATGAAAGCGACTTGTTATCACTGGTCAAATCTCTTGCACTTTCAATTAATGAAAGAGACCTTCATGCTGCAAATTCAGGTCTGTGCAATGCGAGCTGCATCAGGTTCTCCCTAGTAAAGCTTCTAAGGCTGTCTGGTTATGATGCTGCTGTGTGCACGTCGAGGTGGCAAGGGAGCGGAAAGGTCCCTGGAGGTAACATTATCTTTCTGTTGCTATATAGGATTCAACTGTTGGGTGAGAACAAGAGCTGTGTATATTGCTCGAGTTTGATGATTATGTGCGCATGCATCTACACGTTTTCTCCGTGTATTTGGGGGCCATTAAGAACAAGAGATTTGTGTGAGTACTGAAAGAGTTCATGTTTTCTGATAGCATACTTGTTTTTACGTACATGCAGGTGATCATGAATACATTGATATTGTCCGCTACAATGATATGGGAATCACTGAGCGTGTGATTGTCGATGTTGACTTTAGAAGCCACTTTGAGATTGCTAGAGCTGTCGAATCCTATAATAGGATATTGAATTCCCTTCCAGTTATTTATGCGGGCTCATTTACTAAGCTTAATCAATTTCTCCAAGTGATGGTTGAAGCTGCTAAATCTTCCCTGAAACAGAACTCAATGCCTCTCCCTCCATGGAGATCTTTTGCGTATTTGCAAGCTAAGTGGCAGTCTCCATATCAAAGGAAATTTGATCCTGATGAACACCACCTAAACACCACTGTTCCTGTTGAACACAAGAAGTGCGCTGGACATCTTAAACGTCTGCATTCTTCACTTCTCTCTGAGATTGAAGTAGAGCGAACACTAAGGCCCTTTAACCATGATAGGAGGGTGAAAATTGAGAGGCGAAGGCCTATGACTTTCCAATAGGGGGTTGAAACTTGGAAGAAGCATGCATCTATCTAACCTTCAAATGCTTTCGTAAATGGCAGTTCGCCCCGGGTATGGAACTGAGTTTCAATGGACTGGAAATTTTGAGTTGGTGACATTTTACAAGTAAATTCTTACAAGAATATACTTCATATTCTTGAAGCCTATAGAATCTCAGCACCATTTTGTACTTCTACATTCCCTTCACATTTTTGCCAAGTTTTCAATTTTCTGAAGCAGAATTATAAGTTTTACGCGGTTTTCCTGCGAAGCAACTGTGGATACAGAGTGGATTGGAGTGAAGTTTGGTTCTTCTGCAAATGTTCTTCTGTTCTTCCAGTTTCAGAGTTTTGGTGGCCTTTGGATTAGTCTGAACTGGGTTGCTCATATACTACAAGTCCTCTTTCGGCATCAGGAAGACTATCTGCCAACACTTGTTGGCTTGGTTTCTAAGAATGAGTAATTGTGAGTTACGCGGTTGTAAGTTCGATTCTCTCTATTGATATAAGAATTGTGTTGATAGATATTTTATCAGTATCTATACCATACTATTATATTAAGGGAGAGCACCTCTTTGGTGTCTCTCTCAATTTGGTTTGCCCAATTGTTTAATTATTAATAAATTTATTAATTTTAATTTTTTATTTTTATTTTTCTCTTTTATCAATTTCTTATTTTTCTCTCACTTCTCAACTTCCCACTTCATCTATTATCAACTTTCACGTCCCTTTTTCTTCAGTCATTTTCTTTCATTAAATTCTTTTTTTTTATATATTTTTACTATTGTAGAATTTAATTAATTTATTTTTTATAACAAATATTTTGTAAATATTTAAATTAATTGTGCACACACATTTGAGTGTGCCACATTTACTAGTTCTTATTAGCGTTCTTTCATTTGTGACGTCCGTAGGCAAATCTTTTCCTTTTTTGTTTTTGATGAAAATGATTACTTATAATACTTAATACATTATATATAAAAAAGAATATTAAATATATCGCTAATTTCATATCAAAATACATGAAAAGTAATACATGATAATGATAAAAATTAAAATAAATTATATTGATATCCTTTAAGGTTAAATTTAATTATATAAAAACTTATATTCTTTACAAAATTCAATTTCAACCCATAAGAGGTCTAATTATATAAATACTTTCATTCTGTATAAAATTGTATAAATATTTATGTTCCTTGCAAAATTCAAGTTCATCTCAAGGGAGCCTGCCAATATAATTTTTTTAAGGGGTAATCGTATAAACAAATACATAAATCAACTCCTGACCCTAGTGATGCCCTTCCTCCCCGTACGGCTCGTCTATTTAACCGCAACATATATTTTGGGTCTAGTCATATCGTCCACACGAGTTTATATCTTCGTAAGCTAACCATCATTAAATTATTCATAATATTATTATTATATATTGATTCAATAATTCATAGTTTATGGGTATAAATTTACATGAATTATTCATAATATCATTATTATATATTGATTCAATAATTCATAATTTATGGGTATAAATTTATTATTATATATTGATTCAATAATTCATAATTTATGGGTATAAATTTATATCAACGATACTGATACTGAATTTTGTGCAATATCTTTGCCTTCTTTATGGTCCCAATGGGTGTGTCTGTGTCATAATAATACTTTTGACTAATTTGGTCTACAGTTTTGACCTTTCCCTCTCTAATCTTTCAAAAATTGGACCCAACATCTCTGACTTCTAAATGGAGCTGTTCCACTCCCACGGTACTATCACTACAAAGTTCTTTCGATACTCATTATTTTAGGCTTATTTATTTTATTAATAATAAGAAAATAAAAAATAACAAAATTAATTATAATATATATTATATAACAGCAATGGTATTCAAGGGATAAATACACTCCATTTTTTTGACATTTTGTGTAATTAAACGTAGATATCTTATAATTTGAGAAATTATGCCTAATATCCTGTATTTGTATTTGTATCCAATAAATAGATCCTTTAATTAATTAAATTGACAAAATTTGCTGATATTAGTAGAAAAATTGAATGAAAATTCATTTTTGCTCTTGGTTGACTTATTGAAAGTCAAATAAATATATTTTTCATCAAGCTACTCTTATACATTCACGCGCTTATGCATGTGAGTTTGTTCTTATAATTAAATTAAATCATAAGAGTAGATAGTGTGATATATTTAAAGTATTATTATATTAAATAATTTTTAATTAATAAATAAATTAGATCGGTCAAAATAAATTTAGCTCTTGACATATATATACACAATTTTTTTTTTTTTAATTTCGAACAAATTATACTCTATAAAACTATATATATATATACACCATATTATGTAATTTAACTAAATATTTAGAAAACATGTATTCTGATAACACAATCGTAAAAATATATCACTATGATAACATAAATATAGTATTACATCCCTTGTGATATTTTAATAATAGCAACAAATATTTCCTGCAATTTTATCTTCTTAGCCTAAAGCGTCTGTTCAATTGTACACATATAGGGCGTTCGTTTTGTCTTTTTAGTCTTTTAAATTTTCATATTCTTTTTAACCACTAATTATGGGTAAAAAGGTAAATTGATTATTTTTGTTAGGGAGTTTTCACATCTTTTATAACCAGAGGTATTCGATATAATTTTTCAAATCACAAGGGGTCTACGTGTAATTACACTAAACCTCAAGGGAGGGGAATGTAATTATCCATTATTTTAATTTCCACTTAAATAGTAGGGATAATTATATTTGCACCCTTTAATTTTTAATATATTTATATAAATTATTTTCATCTCTTGTGTAATTACATATCCACCCACAACAACACAAATAGGGATAGTTTGCATAATAATGTTGACGTTTTTTTCTGGAGGGTGTATGTGCAATTTTTTAAAAAATATGGGTGGTTTATACAAAATGATGTTGGCATTTCTAATAGTGTTTATGTTATTTTTCAAAAAATAAGGATAATTTGTATAATTATAAGACCATAGGTCAGGAAGTGTAGATATAATTATCTCTTAATATTACAAATTCAAATCTCATTAAAATATAAAATTCATCATTTTATATGAATGTATTATGGGATGATGGTAATTAGCGCAAAATGTTTGATTCAATAAAAGTTGAACTTGATTTATTAGGGTGTTAGTGGGATTACGATAACCAAAATTAAATAATAACTCAACCTTTTATTCGTAAAAATAAAAATAAAAATTGTCACCACATATATCCTCATCTTATGTGGGAGACAAAATTAATCATGTTCGAAATGAAAATAAAAGAATTAAACCCGTCAACAACAAATGTGACTCCTAAGTTTCAAACCATACGCAGCAACAAAAGTGCATTTTAAAATCCGATTCACTTACCACTAAACCAACAACTTATTAGGAGTCCATATTTATCGATCTCCTCTCTCTCCTCTAATCATATAATTTTTTTCTCGTCCCCAATCAAATTATTTCTTACCGCCATCCTTTTCAAATAAAAATACATAAGTAAGAAAAAGTATATATATCACATAAAATAGATAAATTTTATAAATTTAACATAAGATAAATTTAAGCACATACATAGAACATGTCGTTGCTGCCCGTAATAATGCAGTAAGTTCAAATTTTCATTTTTTTCGTTTTAACAACAAAAAATAGTTATTCAAAACGGTTCACTTATTATTACCAAATAAGTATACCTTTTGGACAAAAAGAAAATACTAGTAATTCAAGAAATAACATTTACTTGCACAACATTCCCAAATTGAAAAAAAGAAGAAGAAATTTTTGGTATTTTTCTCGTTTTACATACTAATTTCTTCCTCGTTAATAAATGAAACTTTATTTTAAGAATTAATTTCTCTTTTCAAAATGTGATTCTTCAATAACGTAAAATTGTGGTGCTACTTTTAAAAAAAATAAATTCTACTTTTATAATTTCCTTGAAATATAAAATATTATTCGTATTTGTTGGATACTATCCTCCTTAGTGACTATAGCCCAACTACCATACTAGTAAGTTCAGTTCATTTTTACTGGATCAAGTATTATAAGTCTACCACTATCATCCTGTACGTAAATGATCTTATATCACACATACATGTCACATTATACAGGTATTATATGCAATTTTACTTTTAAATTATAATCTAATTTCATTATATTATTTTTAATTTAAAAAATAACACACGTCAATCACTCATTAATATAATATCAATACGTGACAGATGCCTATAATCACAAACATAATGTAACACTAGCGCGTTACGTTTTTAATGAAATTTGAACTCGTGACGAACAATTACATTTCATCACCAAAGCAAGGTATTGGATCTATTGATGGTGTTAAGTTCCATCCCCTACCCAATATCTTAAAAGAGAGTATTAATAGTTAGAGTAGATACATGTAGAATTTATGTGATTTGAAAAATTATATTTAAGGTTTATTTTTATTTAATAAATAGATTCATTCGTTAGTCAAAATCACCGAATTTGTAATTAACAAGAAAATTGAATAAAAAATCGATATTTACCTTCGATTTACTTACTACTAACTTAATTATAGATCAAATAAATCTTTTCTAACTAAACAACCCTTACAATGGTGAAAATATACCTTCTTACATGCATTAAAATATGAAGATATATAAGAATAATTTGATTATAAAAATATTTATTATAACCCGCAATAAGTGAAATAAGTCAATTAGAATAAATGAAAATTTTCATATGTGATTTTATTAAAAATAAATTTGATAATTTTTAACTAATAGAGAAATTTATTTATTAAAAGAAAACTAACTTTTAGAGTATTAGATGTAATTTTTTTAAACTACACGCGCGCGCGCACACACACACACACACACACATATATATATATATATATATATAATACAATTTACCTTCCTCTTGCAAATGAGCAAGTTACCCCCTATAAAAAAAATTAGCAATTTTTCTCCTTGTGTTATTTAAAATGGATCAATTTACCTCCTTGTCTAAGGAGGCCAATTGCTCTATTTTAAAAAATGGGTTAAATACAGTTACCACCCCTAAAGTATTCAACCTACATTAATTACCTCCATAAAGTATTAAAACCTTCAAAAAGCCCCCTGATCTTCTAACACCTTTAATTTTAAAGTTCAAAAAGTCAATTTTACCTTACTAAAAATTGATTTATGAAAAAAAATTAAAAGGGATTTGAAAATACCAAAATCACTATTTTTTTAAGTTTTATCTAATTCTATTTTCACTTTTTCATCGAGATCTTTTTATTTTTATAATTCTAAAGTATTTGGAACTCATTTTATTTTAGTTTCACTTATTTATCAAACCAAATTAAAAATAAATTTATACATTCTTATAATTATCATATTTATATAATAATTATGTTTATATAAATATATATATACTGTATATTTTCTTATTAGCTCATGACCAGCTCTTTTGATTTTATTAATTGTATATTTATCTAAGTAAATATATAAATATATATATATATATATATATGTATGAATTTATTTTTAATTTGGTTTGACAAATAAAGGAAACTAAAATAAAATAAACTCCAAATATTTTAGGATTATGAAAATAAAAAGAGCTAATGAATAAGTGAAACTAGAATTAGACAAAAGCTTCACAAAAGAACGATTTTGGTATTTTAAAAATTCCTTTAATATTTTTTTTGAAGAAGAAATTTTCAATAAGGGTAAAACTGACCTTTTGAACTTAAAATTAAAGGAGTTAGAAAGTCAGAGTTTTTTTTGAAGGTTTTAATACTTTAAGGGTGTAATTGACGTGGGAGAATACTTCAAAGGTGGTAAGTGTGTTAACCCTTAAAAAATACGGGGAGGTAAATTGATTCATTTTATAAATTTCATGGAAGTAAATTACTATTTTATTTTATATAGGAAAGTAATTTACACATTTATAACATCACAAAAAAATTATTTACATTTTTCCATATATATATATATAATTTCATTAAATCTCATAAGAATAGGAACGTAATAATCCCTAAATAAATGACAGTTGTTGTGGATAAGAATTTATTCTACACTGTGATCCACAGTTTGGACAATGTTGTAATAATAAATAGATTTACTCTTCTTCTATGAATCCAGTGAGGCGTTCATAGCTGTCTGCCTTCACCTTTTTCATCTTCCGTACTGTTCAATCCCAATACGCGTTTTCTACAGTCTTTCCTCTTCTTTTTACTTACACTTCTCCGCCACCTTCACATTCTCAAGAACCTTCTCTCCACCATGGCCGTCTCCTTATTCCGACTTTCTCCGCCCCTCGCCGCCGCCGCCGCCGCGGCCCTCCTTCTGCTCTCCCTCCTCACCGCCGTCCACTCCATCGGCGTTAACTACGGTACCCTGGGGGACAACCTTCCTCCGCCGTCTCAGGTGGCGCAGTTCCTCAAAGAAAAGACCACCATCGACCGCATCAAGATCTTCGATGTTAATCCCGACATCCTCCGCGCCTTCGCTAACACGGGGATTCTCGTCGCCGTCACCATCCCCAACGGCGAGATCCCTGCCCTCACCGACGTCGGCTACGCCCGCCGCTGGCTCGCCGCCAACATCCAGCCGTTCTATCCGGCGACGAAAATCAACTACATCCTCGTTGGAAACGAGATCCTCCACTGGGGGCCGCAGAACCTCAGGGACAATCTCGTCGCCGCCATGCGGTCGGTCCACCAGGCACTCCTCCTCGCAGGCATCAAAGATATCAAAGTCACCACCGCCCATTCCTTAGGAATCCTTGAATCGTCGGAGCCGCCGAGCCTGGCCAAGTTCCGGCCGGGCTGGGACACCGGAGTTCTCGCCCCATTGCTGCAGTTCCATCGAGAGACCAAGACTCCCTTCATGGTGAACCCGTACCCGTACTTCGGCTACAGCCCGGAAAACGCTAACTTCTCTGTTTTCCATCCCACCCGAGGGGTGTTCGACAAATTTACTAGGAGAACCTACGGGAACATGTTCGATATGCTGATGGACGCAGTGTACGTATCCATGATGAAACTGCGCTACGGAGATGTAGAGATTGCGGTGGGTGAGACCGGGTGGTCGGCGCTGGGCGAGAGCTTCGAGCAGCCGAGATGCTCGGTGGCGAATGCGGCGGCGTACAATGGGGGACTGGTGCAGAAGTACAAATCGGGCCGGGGCACGCCATTGATGCGAAGAAAGAGGTTCGACACGTACATATTTGGATTGTTCAACGAGAATCTGAAATCCGGGCCTCTGTCTGAGAGGAATTTCGGGCTGTTTCGGCCTGATTTCACACCCGTTTACGACATTGGCATCCTGCGCGAAGGAACTGCTGCTCCTCAGAAGGTATTAATTACACTCTCATTATTTAACTTTCTGCTGAGATTTGCAGCTGCAACAAAACCAGCTATTCATTAATTACTTCTGCTCTCATTCAAATTTAAGCTTGGAAAATAACTCTTTTTCCTCATAATTGAACCAAGAAATAATTTATATCAAGAACAAGAGTAAGATTTTTCATAATTACAAGAACATTAATTAAGATTCAATTATCATTATTAGGGTAAATTACAAAGGGCACCCTTAAATTTGTCCCAATTACATTTGAATAATTATAAATACTCGTGTAATTAACAATTATCAGTTCTCTAATAAATACCCATCAATTGTTAATTATGACAAGGAGCATGTTGTAATTTACCCGATTTTTATTATTAATGAACTATAAAACTGAATTATTCTATCGAATATGGAGATAATATTGTTATAGAGAAATTTTGCATTCTTCAAGTGTTAGTCCAAGATACTTTAATAATTTTAGATCTTTATACTATAAATAAAAAATCTTCATAATAATTTTATACATGTATAATATCATATGAAACTTTTTGAGTAGATCAATTGCTTATTATTTACCCGAAAAATATTACATTTGGTGGCACCCACGTGTGTACGATGCAATTTAACTTAATTATTGATGTGGCTTGCGATTTGATTCTTTTTTTGTTGGCGCCTTACTTAGGCGAGGAGGTCGAACCCACCCTCGCACCTCGTCTGCAATCATTTATATTTTTGAATTTTTAAATATAAAAAGCATATAGAAATTACAAAATATATGCAGTGTGGGGAATTCAATCAAAAGCATAGCACCTGTAACGCACTAATTTTGTGCGTTTTGAACTCAATAATGGAAAATTTTAGTTCGGACTAGACTCGTTTAAATTTGAACTAATCATATAATAATTGTAATACACCCGTACGTTGTACAATTTTCCCTCAAGAACTGAAAGAGTGGGCTGTAGCCATGTGCATGTCCTCATATTTATTTCTTTATTCGCACTCTTTTTCCGTGAATTTAGTGTCTGCCTTTTGCTTTGAATCTTGTCTTCTTGCCCGTTATGCTTTATTCTTTTCTTTTTTCTTTTTTTTTTTTAATATTCCTTTTCGAATTCCCATAATCATTTGAATTTTATTTATTTTATTTTCAAAATTGGCGTAGCTTTTGCAGAATCCTAAGCACACAAACAGAGTGGGTCACATGGCACTTACTTAATAGAGTATCTCTATTTATTGCTTAATTAGGTGCTTTATAAGTTGAGCCTCTTAATTAAATTCTCATTTCCAAATTTTTATTGCATTTGTGTTTATATGTATGTGAAAAAGCATCTTATACTTGAAACATGTAGTTATAATAAAACATTGAGATAATTACATTTTACACCCCCTCACGTATTGTTCATTTGCACAAACCATCCCTGCTTTTTGAAAAATTACAGAAACCACCTTTGGCAGTCTTTAAAAGCAAAAAATACTCCCATTGACTTGGTCAAACTTTAATAAATTTTGAAGGACAAAAATGCCCTTACGGGTGTTTCTGTAATTACCAAAAGGTAGAGGGGTGTTAACGTAATGTTTATAAGGATGAGTAATATAACCCATATATTTTTTTATTATTTATATCAAACTTAAATTTAAATTTAAATTATTTTAGTAATATTTTTTTAATTGAATCTCTAAATAAAATTACAGTTTCTAATAATTGAAATATTAAATTATTCAATTAATATCCATTTATAAAATTAGTTACTAGATTATAAGTCTAAATTAAAAAATTATCATATTTGAATAAATTATTTGAAATTAATTAAAGTTAAAAAAAATATTTATCCTCTATTTATATAAAACTGTAATTATTTGAAATCGGTTTCTAAGTTGGTGTTGAATCGGTGACCTGGTTGATCGCTCGTTGGCTTTTTTAAAATGTTCCGAAATTGAGAAAATTTGAGATTAAGTGCATGAGTTTTCATATGAAGGGTGATAGGAATGCTAATAAATCAACACCCAAATTATAGTAATTAGATTTGAGTGTATATCATTTGACTCCTTAAGCTCATAATCTAACTATATTTTTATTTCCTTGACCTAAGTTATAGAATAAACTTGTATATTGTGGTTAAGAATGGATAGTAACTATTTATTGGCAATAAAATTTAGCTTAGACCTGATTTAAATTTTTTGTAATATATACAATTCTTTTATTTTATTAAAACTTAAAATATTAATTTATTATCACATTCTGAATTCTTTTTAGTACCAACTATATTTGTGTATTATTATTTTAATATGTTATTGACAGATCACTGGTTCGATCGCGATTAACCAACGATTGAACCATTGACCCTTGCTCCAATTAATTTTCCAGTTTGATCTGCCGTAACTTTAGAATAACTAAAATTAATTGGTATTGGATGAAAATCATGTCTTTTGAATCTTCACAAGAATTCTGTAACAATTAGTTTATGATATATTTCATGTTAATTGGGAAATATTTATATTTCTTTACCACATTATTCAAGCAAGGCTTATTTCTAAATGCGTATAAAATACTTGTGAACTTCTTCATAATCTCTTCTTGAAAATAAATTAAAACTGAGAGGCGATTACATTACACTTATGGTATATATGCAGCCTGTTCCAAGACCAGCACTGCCTGCTCCGGCCCAAGATGGGAAGAAGTGGTGCGTGCCGAAGCCAGACGCAACAAATGCTCAACTGCAGGCAAACATAGACTATGTTTGCAGCCAAGGTTTGGACTGCCAGCCGATTCAACCCGGTGGCCCTTGCTTTGATCCCAACACCGTGAGGGCTCATGCCTCCTTTGTCATGAACACCTACTATCAATCTGAAGGCCGCCACGATTTCAACTGCGACTTCTCTGGCTCCGGTGTCTTAACGTCTACCGACCCCAGTATGTTTCTCTAATCTTTATTTTTCAAAATTTACCGTTGCATGCATGGTATCTCGTTGATTTATATAGGGTGTTTGTGTGAGTCTATAAACTCTTCAAAACATAAAAATAAAAGTTAAAAATTACTAGAGTCGATAAATTCTAACGTAGAGTTGGGACTTGAACTTGAAATCTTTCTATCATAGAACTAAAAAACTTGTTATCTATTTATTTACAAATTTATCATTTTTTTGGGTGAATGATATTAAACATCGCCATGGTTTTATTATTTAATTACCAAAGACTGCTAATGCCACGATATAGAACTTTCATATGAACAAATTATAATAATGATCTTTTGATTTATTGCTTAAATAGATGTGCAATACTAATAGTAATTATTCCGCAGAAAGTAATGTAATACTTTAATTTCCTCCTTTTAGGTTGTCCTGTATTTGAATTAATTCTGCGAATTAGGTTGCATGGACTAAATATAATTAATTATTTTTAAAAAATTATCGTAACGAGCTTCTGCAGAGTTAATTTTTTTCATATTGAAATTATTATTACTTTGTCATCCATAATTTCATATAGAAATTTGTTTCATGTATGATATTATTACGTTACAGTAGCTCATGGTTCAAGTATTTTTTACACTACACAAAAGCGACTATACATACAAATAATTTTTCAAATTAATGTTTTTGTACTTTAATTATGTAATACTGCTCTTCAATTATAATTAATATTAGGCATGTCTAATATTAATTTTTATATTAGGCATTTCTAATTCTTTTATGCTCGACGATACATTTGATTTCCCCCCCCCCCCTTACTTTCCTAGTTGTTTATCACTTTGTTAATTTATTTATCAACAATAGTATCAAACTTACTACTTGTACTGGACTTTATTGTCGAATATCGCTCTATTAGTCGACGAGCATACCATGAGTTAGCATTTAATTATATTCTTATATATAGTATTTTGCATTTATGCCATATAGACTCATGACTGTTCAATGTTTTTATTGATATACTTGTTGTTTGTTTCAGGTAATGGTCCTTGCAAATACGTTTCTTGAATCCACGAGCATGAAAAGATTTCATTTTTATTGATATATGTACTTATTTATTTAATTTATGGCCCCTTTCTCATCTTGTAATATTTACTCAGACCAAAAAGGAAAAATCAATCTTGATGTAGTTAGTATTTATGCATTGTTAGTGCAATGTCATCACTTTGATCTTCTACCATACAAAATTCTGCCAATTGGCATGTTTTTTTGCTATTATATCAAATTTTAATTTTCAGTTAAATCTTGGATTTGATAATTAGTTATGGGTGCTAGCTAAGGACGGCAACAGGGCGGGCATAAGGCGAGTTTGTCAAAACTCAAGGTCTGTTCCGCCAAGAAAATTTTTGGCCCGCTTTAATCGGGTGGGTCCAGGTACAAGTGTCAAGCTGGATTGGTTCGCCCCAACCTGCTCCATCGCCATCCCTTGTACTAGCTCGAACTCAAAGTATAAAAAATCCAGTAATTCGCAATAGATTATGATCCATCGGGATGGTAGGATCAAAAGAGATGACCACACAGCGATAGAACGGATACCTACTTTAGAGACGACCACAATGCGACAGAATGGATATCTAGAAATCTTGAGACGTCGAAGAAAGCATTGACGGAATGATTATCTTATGCTATGGTGGTACGTAAGGATATCACCAAATATTCATGGTCGAAGAAGATAGGGAATGAACTTCCTTTATAACAAAAAAAGGGAATCTGGTGCTAATGTGATGCTATTTGAATTGAAAAGTGCGGGTGCCACATTAAAAGACTAGTGAACAAGATATTCAATGACTTTATTGGATCTACTATAGGAACGTTCGTAAATGATATGTTGGTAAAGAGTGTAAAATAAAAGGATGTGTCACATTTGCAAGCATCTTTCAAGAATTAGAAAGCATGACGTGCGGTGCACGTGTACAAATATGTTTTTAAAAGTAAATATATCATTTATGTTAAGTTTATGATATTATTTTTATTGAAATATTAGTATTATGCAATTATATTTTCGAACAAATTGACAACAAATATTTAAATTGATAATGAAACTATTCAATTCGATGATTTGGAATTCACTTTCTAAATTTAATTGGTACTATTGAATAAAAAAATATTCCCCAAAATTGAAATTTTGTATTTTGTATATTCACTAATGATTATTTCATTATTATGTATCAAACCAATTAATATGAAAATATAAAATAATGATATTTAAAAATTAATATTAAAATAAAAACAATAAGTCAAAGCTCCTTATCTTGGATAGAAGAAATTTCAATTTAATAAAATAAATTGATCAATTTTATTTGTAGGTTTTATTATGCCTATTTTCTGTTTTATTTTATTTTATTTTTTGTTACATTTTGTATGTGTGTGTTTGTATGGTTTCTTTTACTACTATATTTGAATGTCATTTATTTTTAATTGATAGACACTATTACAAACTAATTATATATTGACTATTGTTATAAAATTATAATTAAATTGGACCATAGTACCAATATTTGTATTGTAAGATCCTATAATGTATGTTAATTATATTTTAGTATCAACTTTGTTTATATTGTCAAAACATTATTTACATGTTTTATTAGCTTCTAAATTTTAAAATATATAAAATTTTATTTTTCACCTTTATACAAGAAACAATAGGTGTAAAAGTAAAACATTCAAGATTATCTAATACTAAAAAATCAAGTGCTAAGAGATTCACTCAATACTTGAATTTTCATAAACAATTTCAATTCAATAATATTCTATTAATATATCAATTTTCATTCTATTTAGTACTCATGCTTTTTAAACTTTGAAGTTATTTTTACAAATTTATTACTGAAAAATATATATTAATCTCATTGGCTTATTTATTTATCATTTTTTTTTCTAGTTTCAATATAAGTAACTCAATTTTCATTTGTTATTTTATTGTACTAAGTTTATTCTCAAAATTTATTAATTTTCTTAATATGAAAACGTAATTGTACTAATGTGTTAGTATATAATTATTTTAAAAATTTATATTTTTAATTGTTATTGTGTTAATGTTTACTCACCATTTGACTTTTCTTATTTTCGTAGGGAAAATAACATTTTTCAGTCCGTAACTTAGGTCCTTTCCATTCTAATTTGGTCCATTGATTTTGGGATTCTCACTTTCGATCCCGTAAATATTAAAAAGTAGCAATTTTAGTTCCATAACACTTTTTCTCTGGATATTCAAAAGAAAATGTCATGTGGGAATTAAGTATATAATAATACAAGGGGACCAAATGTTACAACTTTTATGCAACTTTTAAAGCATAAAAATAGTTATATATGTCTCGTTAGGACCTACAACTATGTTAGTTAATTTACTACTCAATAAGATAAGTATTTAAATTAAATATTTATTATATTACTATTTATACTCTTTTTCAATGCAATGTCTTTGGGGTGCAGGGGGAGGGGGACATGGTATTTTTAGCCTAATAATATTGAAATAAAATAAATAAGTTAGCTTTTCTTAAAAAATTTCAGTAGCACTTCTAATTTAATCAGATTGATAATTTTTGTTGTAATTAAATTATGATACTTATTCGTTATTCCATTTTAATAAAATCGATCAATTTTTATTTGTGTCTCTTTGCTATTGTTTGATTTTGCTATATTAAATCTGTGTATGTAATATATTTTCTTTTATTAATATTTTGAATGTCGTTGATTTTTAATTTATAGACACTAAATGACTACAAACTAATTATTTATTGACTATTATTATAAAATATAATTTAATTGGACAATATTACCAATATTTTGTATTGTAAGATCCTAATGTTAATTATATTTCAGTATCAACTTTTAAATTGTCAAAGTATTATTCACGTGGTTTATTATCTTCTAAATTTTGAAATATTGTTGTATAAAATATTTATTTTTTGCCTTTGTATTGCAATTTTTAATTCTATATGTTTTTAGTTTAACTTCTTAATCTTATTTTCATATGCACCGATTGGTATAACCTATTTCTTATTTAATAATATATTATGTTACAACTTAATTTTTATTGTCACATTTGTTGTTGTAATACTTTTATTCTATTGATTAATATAAAAAAATAATAGATATAAAAGTAAAGCATTCAGGATTATCTAATACCAAAAAAATCAAGTACTAAGAGATTCACTCAATAGTTGAATTTTTATTTTAGCAATTTCAATTTAATAATATCATATCCTTATATCAGTTTTAATTTATAAATAAATTTTGATATTTATTTGTTATTATATATATATTTAAGTTTAGATTAGTATTTATATATTATTATTCATGTGTAATTTATTTTAAACTTTAATGTGTCATAGTAACAGTTAATTATGTCCATTCTTTTATTTAATTTCACTGACCAATACATCAAAACTCACGAGTTACCCCTGGGAAACTGAGTAAATTTGAGGGTATTTAAATACTACGCTCACTAGATATTCAACATACTGAGTAAATAGATTATTGATATATATTTTATTGTTTAATATGTATAAAATATTCACTGTAATATTTAACATTGAAACTGAGTATAGAAATCCAAAAAAATATTGTCTGCACATAAAGGGGTGTGTTAGGAATATTAAATAATTAAGTTTTTGAGAAGAATTGGACAATATTAAATAATTGGAGCTTTTAAAAAATGTGGTCATTCAATATTGACAAATCAAACTGTTAATGAGGTATAACTTAGTTGGTGAAGTTGAGGTCCCATGACTTGAGTTCGAGTCCCATCAATGTGTGATATTATTCTACTTTGTAGTAGTTGTTGGTCTACTGTAATGGTAGTTATTAGCTATACATATTTGACATTGGTAATTATCGCATATTAATAATTGATAATTGAAATTTATCATGTAATTGTAATGATTACACAATATCTATACTTCTATACTATTATATAATGCAAACTCTGTTTTCACTAATAAATGACGGTTACTTGTACCGCAACACTAATTTTTTAGTTATACCGGTAATACCCCTAAATTAGTTTTTATTCATTTCTTTCTTTCTTTTTTTTTAAATACAATATGTTGATTAATATGTATATTTTCTTATTTACAATAACTTTAAAGCGTGGAATATTATTTTATATGCACGCAGGGACGACGTACTACGACATATAGTTATATATATAAAAAAAAAAAAAACTCATTTGTCGTACCAATTTTAGAATGCCCAAGAACTTTTTCTTACCTTCAACACTCTAAGGTCAATTTTAGTGAAGCGTGGCCATTCTATTAATGGAGCTTTGTTTTTTGTTTTTTTTTTCTTGCTCTTCAAATTTTGTTTACATAAATTCTTTTAACATAATTACAACATTTTAATCACTATTACAAAAAATGGCGCATGAATGTCCGTGAATACAAGTATATGAGAAAGTCAACTGAAAGACACTACAAGAGATCAGGCTTTCAGAGACGGAAATTAGAGATGGAAAAATATCCGTCAATAATTTTTAACATTCAGAGACGGATTTAGATACAGAAAAATATTTTCGTCTTTAATTATAAAATAAATTTATAATATTTCCGACAAATTGGCATTTAAAAAACAAATTTAAGAAAATAATATTATAAAACACATTCCGTCTCTAATTCCGTCTTTGATATGAAATTATTTACAGAAATTTAAGATGGAAACTTTCCGTCTTATGATCCATAATTTTGAGATGGAATCAGAGATGAATTTTGAAAATATTTTTTTAAAAGGATCCATCTTTGATTATGTCTCAGAATTTAGGTTTTTAAGACGAAATTAAAGATGGATTTTGAAAATATTTTTTTAATTGTTCTCGTCTTTGTTTCCGTCTAGAAATTTTGAATTCTAAGACAGAATCGAAGATGAAATTAAACAGATTTCTTTAATTATTTCCGTCTTTGTTTTCATCTCAAAATTTTGAATTCTGAAATGGAATTAGAGATGGAATTAAAAAAAAATTATATTAATTTCATCTTTATTTCCATCTCAGAATTTTGAATTCCAAGACAAAATCAGAGATGGAATTAAAAAGATTTTTTTTATTAATTTTTTATTTGTTTCAGTCTCAGAATCGTCGATTTGAGATGTTAACAAAGACATGATTAATAAAAAAAATTATTTTCTAATAATATATTTTCTTTATTTTTTATTAAATACGAATCTATGTCTTCTCCAGCGTGATATTGTATTCTCCTCCTGAGCCCTAACTTTCTCCTGTGAAGTAGAGAAAGGTGAAACAGAGAAGGTGAAAATTCTCCGGCGATTGCGTTTATCTCTAGCGATTGCATTCATCTCCGGTCACTGCGTTCATCTCCGGTCACTGCGCTCATCTCCGGCAATTGGCGACTGCGCTCATGTCCGACGATTGGATTACGCTCGATGCCATCTTCTCCAACAAAGGTACTGAGAGATGAGGAACTATTAATCGGCGTTATTTTGAATTTTGTGCTTGCTTATCACACTACTTTCTGCAATTTATCTTGCTTTAATTACTGGCTTAATTTGTCCCATTGAGGAGCAAAATAGTCGATACAAAACTGATGGTACGCTGTGAAACGAAATATTAGGGGGAAAATGGCATGATTACAGGGTAGATTAATAGTCATTGTCACCAAAGTTTGTCTTTACATTTCCCGAACCCTAATTACATCTATTAATTAGCTTGTTATATTCATACTATGCCTATGATTTCATAATTATTAGTGTTTTACCTAATAAAGAAAATGGGTATGGGGTTGGAGGGGTGGGTGAAGCATGTGTTTTTTTGTTTTAGTGGGAATTGAGACCATGCTGAATCTACCAGAGCTAATCTCACTATATTTTAATTGGAAAGGAAAGGTTACTGTATCAAGAAAACGATGAGATATGGAAATTATGTTTGAGTATTTCTTGCAAGCATAACAATTGGATTAATGTCTGGGGTGTATGAAACAAGGATACACTTTGGTGGATGCCAAATAAGAGCAGCAAAATTCAATCAATAATAAAGGTGTATGAAAATACAGAACCAGAAAATATCTTCTCTCCAGATATGGCTTTCTTCATGTTTTCTCTCTCACAATTCATCTTTTCTCAAAAGCAATGATCGGAGATGTCTAGAACAATATTACTATGTCCTGTCCGGATTTGATGAATGTGGCAGAACGCTTAGTCTGAAACTCAAACCTTGTTGTCTTATTTGTTGCAGAGAAATCAGGGCAAGTAGCGATGGTGGCTGTTTTAATGGTCTTGGGTTGCAGGTTCTTACAGATGATTTTCCCCTCATTGTGCTATATAATATAAGCAGTTTCTGAATTCTTTTCGGATGGATTTAAGATAGGTTGCTAATTTGCTACTCGTGCCCAATTTTGTCATTTAATCTATATGTTCTGTTTAAGTTTCTTGTGCAATGAAATATGGTGTTATATCAATTTTTGGATGGAATAAAAATGTGATAAATTAAAGATGGATAAAATGTGGTATTTGGACAAAATTACTTCAGTCTGTTCTATGTTTATTTGTATTGATAAAACTAGAGACTAACATAATCTCATGTTTACTTCCTACATATAATTGCGATAAAATGTGTGACAATTTTTTAATGTCTTTGATCGCCACTTTACCAACCCATATTCCATTTCCCTTTATCCAGGTGAAGGCAATTGTTCTCACACACCATTTGCTTTTATTAATTGATTATTTTACAGACTAAGAGTTGAAAAGTAGCGTGGATTAACTTAGTTGAATTATTGTTATTATATATCTGGCATAATTTAATAGTAACATCATGATTAACCAACCTTTATGCTTTCGTACAGAAACATTACTGTAAAAACTTGTAGCTTCATCAGCAATATCTGTACTAAAAAATAATTAGATTTTGTTCTAAGTTTTTGTTTTTTTTTTGGGAATAGGGAATGGTCACTTCATCGATGTTACCTTAAACATTTCTTGTTTTCTCCACCAACAAATTATCTTTGACTAATTATCTGCCCTTTAATGGAGTTCTACGTTGATGGTTGAAAACATATCTTACTAACTGATGGCTTATTTTTTATTCATACCACTTTATTGGTGGATCAGGACACAAGGAGCAACAAGATTTTGGTGGAGATCGTTGAGATGAATTAGAAGTAAGTATTACAGGTTGAAAATATGGATGCTCTCTCTTTATTTCCAAGTTTCCTACTCACTCCAACCCTATGGTGTTATCTTTTGCATGTTTGGTTCTTTCTTGTATGGTGGAAAGTTTGTTTTTTTGCACTTATTCTTGATTTTTCATTGCGAGTTTTCTGAAAGCATGTCTATTTGAAGGGTTATCCCTTGGGTATGTAAAGAGTTGTCTTCTTTTTATGTATTCTTGAGTTTTAAGATTTTTCTGTGGAAGTATTTCTTGATTTATAGGGCTCTGAAGCTTGTTTTAGTGTATGAAACTATGAGATGATTCTGATTCAGTTGATTTCTTGCAACAGTAAAGTATCAATCTCTGAATAGTTGAGCTGCTTGTGAGTTTGTTTTTGATAATTTAATTGACTGAATTTATGGAAATATGTACTCTTGTTTAGGGCCCAGATGATGAATTTGTGGGGTGGTGTGAGCGCAATTGTAATATGAGAGAAATTAATTTCTTGAAAAATGGAAAAGAACTGCAAGTGTGGTTTAGGAGAGATTTGAGGATTGAAGACTCCAGCTTTAGCAGCTGCTGCAAGGGATGGAAGTTTATTATCTGTTTTTATATGGTGTCCTAAAGAAGGTGGCCAATATTTCACGGTTCAAGTTTCGTGCTGGTGGTTGAAGCAATCCCTTATACATTTGCAGCAGTCTTTTGAAATTCCTTGGGGCAGAACTGATACTGATCAAAGCTCAGAGCACTCTCTCTGCACCACTAGATTGCATTAGTGCTGTCGGACCGACCAAAGTAGTGTACAACCATCTTTATGGTATGTTTTTGTCTTTGATTGGCGTTTTTAGCTTATTATTGTACTCTTCTTTGATTTTTAACTCTTTAATAATTGGATTACTATATTAGAACTTTGTAGTGCCCTTATCCTGAGATAATTTGTTACTGGATCAATGCAGTTGGGAAGAAGTTTTCACAACCACCAGCTGAGGACGTGTATTATGTCAAGACATGATTAGTTTTTATGTATCTGTTGCTCTTTTCTTTCTTTTTTTTTTTTTTGCTAGTTGGTGTAAATTAGACCAACTTATATATCAAGTTGGATCAACATCTTTTGTGGAAACTAAGATTATTTTACACGAAGTTGGATGCAATTGAGCATGTATGATTGAGTTGGTTTTGTAGTTGTATGACATTTTCTTTTTTTTTTTTTTAGTGAATGCAAATTGGTTTTGTATGCAAAATCTGAGCAGGTGCAAAATTATGATTTTCATCTATCAAATAAGAAATAGATTCAAGCACTGAATAGCCACAGAATCAGAGATGGAATTAGAGATGATTATCTATGGGTGGTTTACAAATTTAGATAGATACCCAGGAATTCGGAGATGAAATTTTTCTGAAATCAAAGACGGATTTAGACATGGAATTTTCCGTCTTAAATTCAGAGACGGAAAATAGCTACGGAATCAGCCATTGGACCTTCAACTACAGATTCATCAATGAAAATTTCTGTTTCTGATTTTCTTCAGAGACGGATTTGTAGGCTTCAGAGACGGAAAAGCCTTGTTTTCTTGTAGTGAGATAATTATATTATTGTATAATAATTAGATTAGAGTATACAAATTTGTAATATTATAATGCTTTAACATATTTAATTTTTCTTCAATGCTGGCAAAAGGAAAAGATTTATAATTTTGTTAACAACATTTATGTTTGTGCTTTTGTAAGTATTTAGATATATATCACGAATTATGTATTTATTTGGATGATATATGGACATATATTTAATTTTTTATTTTTTTAATTTCATTTTACTTGATGCTATATATATAAAATTGATAAAGGACGTAATTTAAGCATATTGATTAATGTATATTAATATTTTTTTAATAATTTTTTTATTTATTCACGCATCGTGTGCGTGGTCTGGTAGTATATATATATGATTAGCTTTTTATTTTTAAAAAGAGAAAAATATTTTTCTAGACAAAGAGAAAAGTCAAACTTTTCAAGTTTTAGACTTATCTGTAATTCCCAATTTTGGTGTTATTTAATATCTTAATCTAAAATATTATTGTACTCTTTAATATCATTAAATACAGATTTTAACTTATTTGAAAATTGCACGTAATATATATCCGAATCAATTGGCCAACCGCACAAGAAAAGCTAAATAAATAGAACAAGTATAATGCTTTTTAATCAGCCTAACCATATGCCTTCAGACAACACTTTTATTAAGTTATAAATTGAATAAATAAATAAATTCCGTGTTATGTATTGGTCCAGCTAATGATTTATCAAAATTTTAAATAGAAGTTTGAATATTTTCTTTACATTTCTAATGAAAGCATTAACATTATAAAATATAATTTTTAGTTATGATTAATGACCATGATCAAATGCAAAAACTACGGTCGTACAACAATAATTAGTCAATTTCTTTAGCCGATATCGAAACACTAACTATAGTTAAAATTATGACAAATGCTTTGACCATAATAAAAAGATTAGTTCAAACATTGAATAACTATGTGCATAAATTGAGTTTTCACATTTATTTTATTTGGTCATAATAAATAATATTTGAAGTGGGGGTAATCTTGTGAAGGTTGTACTTAGACCCTATACCCGTCTCAATTTCGATCTACAGACAATCTCCGAGCTCGCGCCATTCATTAGGGTTTTTACGACCTAGCTCTGGTACTTCCAAAACTCTAATATGCCACCGTGATGGTTCTATCAGTTTAGCTTTTGTGGTTCATGTGAAATCGTAAAATTGAAAAAACTTATAAATAGCTGCCTCCCCATGTCCGAAGTACAACTTTTGTTGCCCTAACATTCTTACGATCATAAATACTTTTCTCTTTACGGTCTATCTGACTGCAATATCAGAGGCCATTACTGGGACCTTCTCGATGTAGCTATGACAATGGTTTGTTTTATAGGTCTCATACTCGAGAGATTTGGGGAGTCCTTTGTTCGTTAAGGGTAGCAGTCCCCTAAATTCACTAAAAAAACGTTAACTCGATAATATTGTAACAATAATATTAGTTTATAATAATTTTTAAATTATCTCAGTCAATTTTAATACATGAAATAATCTAAATATATGCAGTCATGTAACAAGAAGTTGAAATCCAATTTCAAAGTTTTCTAATCTCAACATCCACATTAATCTAATCCAAAGTTATTGTCCAATAGATATTAATTATCATGTGAGATGTGCATAAATAGCACTACACGCAACAAGTTTGATATCGATAATAATTCATTATTGATAATTGAAATTTATAATATAATTATATAACCGAGCTACTTAAAACAAAAAGTCCATAAATGACACTGAAGCAAGAGCTTTGAAGTAATAATTTGACAAGTTGTATTGCCTAGAGCGACGTACTATAAATCCGATCCCACATAGAAATTTACCCTAATGATCTCTATCAATTGGACACATTGAGATTTGTATAGTTCAAACTTGTTGCTATAAACGAATGACTCTATGCTGGAGGACCTTTCCTTAATAAGGTTTCAAGAATTAATGTGGTCCTAATCCTCAATAATTGTGTCCACAATCATACATGCAGGAGCCTAATTGTCACTTGCAAATTAATCAACATCTCTTAAACCACAAGTAAATTCCAAAAAAGTTGAGCCCATTATTTGTTTTGGGTTAATATTTACATAGTGATTTAATAATATCAATTCACAAAAAGATGTTCGGGTTCATAGGAAGAAATAAGATTTTATTATAATTAATTATTATGGTAAAAAAAATAAAAAAATTAGAGCGATTATTAATTAGCAATGGCTCCGTAACGGCTATTAAGTGTTGTTTTTCAAATGAGTCAAAACATTTCGTATTTAAAAATTATGCCAAATATTTTAGTCATAACCAAAATCATGATAAATGTGAATTCACTTTTGTTTCAAACACAATTGTGTTTTGGCAATAAGAGAGCCCCTGGCCATGGTTTTGTTAATCTTTATACTACTAACTTTTGGAGCATTGTACGTGTGTGCATAATTATTTAAAATATAGTATTTATAAATATTTAATAATAAGTTGATATTAGATTTATAAGGAACTAGTGATTAAAAGAAAAAAAAAAAAAGAGATAATGATATAGTATTAAAGAGGAAAAGAAGGATGTATGATTTTCTTTTTAAGAAAAATAACTACCAAAAGACTGTGGGAGGGAAAAATGCAATTTTGGTTCAGTATTTTGGTGGTGGTGGCACTTTTGATCCAAATCCATTTCAAAATAGCAATTTAGGACTATAATTTCTAAAAAGTGACAACTTAAGTCCAAAAAACTCTAATTTAACTGTAATCCCTTACATGCGTCGAACTTTACCATTCAAAATTAGGGACTTCTCACCTGTCCATCAACCTTTGCCTACGTGGATTAAAGAAATCAAACTTTCCTTACGTGGCAAGGGTGACGTGCTAAAAATCATGTCACCCTTGCCACCTCACCATCCATTTCATGTAAGTAATCTTTTAGAGGAAAGTTAGCAACACGTCATTAGCACGTGTTGTCTTCCTCCAACACACACACAAAAGAAAAAAAAAAAAAACAAATAAACTCAAGGAAAAAGGCTCCTCAATTAATCTATTGCTGCTCGAAACTCCTAGATTGCCCCAATGATTTCAAATCCAGACGGCACCGGGAACAGACTAGGGTCCCAGTCCGGTTCATGGGGTAAAACCCCCCTGGTCAAACTCAGTCAAAATCAGCCAAAACTAGCCAACCCGATAACTGATCAACCCAATTTTATTTTTATTTTCTTTTAAAAAAATTATGATATAGTGAAATATATACTCCACTAATCAAATATATATTCCCCTAAAAAATAATATAGTGAAATACAAAAAATAAATGCCAAAATAATAAATAGGCAAGTGCTTCATAGACAATTACTCAAACAAACTATCACCATATCCATAGTCTCAATTGTTTAATCTTGCCTTGTTTTTTTTTTTCATTTGACACAATGAGAAAGTGCTTAAGCTTTATAGTTTTCCAATTTGGGAGGGACAATAAGCCCCTTTTCCTTCTTCATCTATTTCTTTCTCTTTTTCTCCATGCTTTTTTAATCGTTTTTGGACTTTTTGTTATTTATATGAAGGCAACAATCACTAAAATGATGTTATAAATTGCTTTCATTTGATCAATTAATATATAATGTGGGGGAAGGGGGGGGGGGGATTTAAATTTTAAATTCTTGTTATTTTGAATTTTTATTTGATTTGTTTCCTTCAAGAGGTTTGTGAATTTTTATTGTTAAATCATTATAAATTGTACCTTTTTATAAAATATTGCTATAAATTGTATTTATTTAATCTATTGATATATTACACACACACGTATACATATATATATATATGTATATAATAAGGTTTAGGTCAATCTATTCTTTTAATTCGCTCCAATCGGTCGAATTAATAACCTAGTGACCTAGTAACTTGACCGGTTCGATCCCGATCCTATTCTTAAAACATTGGAGAGAGGGATTATTTGTTGAACAATCTGAAAAATTGCGCATACGATTTGGAAATGTGATACCCTTCCATAGTTGGAGTAGTTTTGTGGTGATGATTCGTGCAGAAAGGCATTTAAAAATGCCCCCACCCGCATACTGTAAGTCTGGAGAACAACTCTTATGTTTTGCTTTTAGGTGTGAAGAACATGTCTTTTATGTGTTTGTGTGTCTGTTTGACTCTATTTTTTAAAGGAGAATTTCTTTTTTGAATAAAGCATTCATGGTCCTCCAATGTGTCCAAGAATCTGACTTTTGTTGTGTTCCTGTTTTTTTATAAATATATATAATGTACCCAGCGTCTGGGATACTATAATATAATTTAATGTGTTGATTTATTGTGTTGCTTAGTCTTTTTTTTTTTTTCTTCTCCTATTTATAGACCCTGACACACAAACCATAACTGTAGTGTTCTTGCTATGGTGGTGAACATAGGAATTTGCTTGTAGCTACATGTATTGGTAATAAAGTTAAAAAAAAATTGACTATGTAAATACCACTCATATGAATAAGCATAATCTGGACATGTTTGCTGACATATTTGGAATATCTGAGGAAGGAATAAGATATTACATAATTAAAAATGATGGATTTAAGTTGTTGTTTAGTGATGATGATATATTAAAACATGCTTTGAATCGTTTGGGTGTAGGGAATTTCTATGTATATTTAATATGATCTTCCACAACTGTAGGGGTTGTTGTGGAATGTGGTTGAATAGATAGTAAAGTTAAGAAAAATAAAAATAGCAAAGGTAAAGGTAAAGGTAAGAGTAGGGGTAAGGACAAGGGAAAGAGTAAGGTACTTGTTGATGATGATATTGAGTTTTTGGGGGAGAAAATGTCTATGGAAATGAAATAGGTGATAGTGAATGACTGATGTGAAGGTAAAAACTGCAAGACATGATGACACAATGGCAGGGGCAGGAGCTGTGCGGGATTTGGAGGAAGATGAATCTGATGATGAGTTATTAGGGAGTGAATATGACATGAGAATTCACAGTGGTGACGATGATGTGAACTTTATGAAAAGTATGTGGATGAAGCTAGTACTGAGAGTGGGAGTGTCGATGAATAAACTCTAAATATCATTCAACTGATGTGGTGGTCAGTGACAATGACATGGATGGACATAGGCTATCTATCAGATGATGAGGGAAATGGGCCTATAAGCCTATTTATGTTGTCTTCAATCTAGTGACAGTCAATTTTATGTGGACTCAGAGAACGGGACATGCATTTATAGAATATGGCAGCTATCATGAATTCTATGTAAGCATGCTTGCAGTGCTATTTTTTCATCAAAACTTGATGCTTGAGGACATAGTCCATCCTTACTATAGATACATATAACAAGTGTATAAGCCTACAATTCTTCCAATCAGTGAGCGAATGTTTTGGAGCGAAACACTGTTTATCCCACCTCTACCTCCAAACTTTGGAAGGGGCTCCGAGAGTCCTGCAGATGCAAGGAGAAGGGAGTCTGGTGAGCAACCTTTGAAGACAAATCAAGGTAGAGGGTCGATGTTAGTGAAGACAATTTAGCTTAAAAGACAACAAACCAGACACCACTGCGTAATATGTGCTGAGATGGGTCATAATGCAAAGGATTGTGCACTTTGGAAAGACATGTGACAACCAGAACTTAAAGAGATACAGTGGATGGTATATCTTCAGACCAAACTGCAAGACATAATGCAAAGATTAGTACTTCAAGCTTGAATATTCAAATTGCAATCCAATTATTATAAAACCGATAAATTTACTTTATGTGGAGTTTGATAGGGGTGGAAAACAACTTCTTCTTTAAGCAATCCCAGGCCCAAAAAATATTGTATTTATTTGGATTCAAGTAGAGTAAGTGAAAAATAACACGACATGGTTTATTTAATATGTATTGATTTCATATGTATTGCTCTATTTTACGAAAGAGACTGTTTTAGATACTGAGGTAAATATGAATCCACCCATTTTACCTCCAATTGTTCCATAAGAAGAGGCCAAACGGATTGAAGCAAATACACAAAACCTAAGCCAAACAATTTTGACTGAACCAAGCCCTTCAATGACTCAACCACCTGTGCAAGGGCATCAATGTATGAGCAATTGTAGATCACCCACAACAACATATCTTTTTAGCCACAAATGGCATTGCAACCAAGATTGAACATTAGGACATCTCCCCCAATGATTGGTATTGGGTTCATGCCTTGTGTCTCAAGTTAACTAGCATTTCTAGTTTCGAAAGACCATCATTAAAGAGTATGGACAAAAATATGTAGATTTGTCGAAATTGGCCAAACAGTCAAACTTCCGAACACCATGGGAACAAGTAGCTTTTTCAAGACTTATAGTACTCAGGCCTTGTTTACTTGTAAGGATAATAAATGATTAATCATGATAAGTAGATGATTTAAAAGAAAATATTAGTGATACAATTTAATCACATCCTATATTTTATCCATCAATAATCTATCACAACTTAATTTCATCCCTCAAAATAAAGTCGGCCTCAGTGTATTAAGTATACTTATACTTTTAGTACTCATGCATTCAAGACTTTTAGTACTCATTATCATGGTTTTTGTGAATATTGACAAGCCTGATCGCAGTTCTTTGGTATAAATTTAAGTGTGTAAATGTTCGTTTTGAATTAGAGTTGGTTAATGAACTCTGAAGAACGACGCTTCTTGCACAATAGCATTCCACGAAGCAAGTGGCACTTGACATCTTCAATTGTTTGGTCAATTTCAATTCCTACTTGGCATTAGAAGGTGAAACCATTATCTCTTCACTCAAAACTAGGATTTTTTTGACTGAAATTGTGGGCAATTGGCTCACATGAGTCTCTTTTCCCTCCAAAATAAATGTGATATGGTGGGGAGGTGAGGTGGCAACAATGATATGATTTTTTTAACACGTCGTCCTTATCACATAAGTAAAATTCTAATTTTTTTAATCCACATAGGCAAATGTCGTCGCACAAGCGAGAACTCCCCAATTTTCAATGGGCACATGTGGCGCATGTGAGAAATCCAATCAAATTAGGATTTTTTTTGGACTTAAATTGCCACATTTTAGAAGTTGTATTCCTGAATCATTTTGGAATGGACCTAGATCAAAAGTGTCGTCACCACCACTGAGACGCTGGACTAAAATTGCATTCTCCCGTATGAAAAAAATAGGGATAAATGCAATTTACCCCCTGTGATATAAAAAATGAGTAAAAAAAACCCTGTGAAAAAATAATTAGCAAATTACCCCCTGTGATCTTAAAATGAAGAAAATTACCCCCCTATTTTTTCCCTTGATAGGGGGGTAGTTTGCTTCATTTCTCAAAATAGGGAGATAATTTGCTAGTTATTTTTTCACAGGGGTTTTTTTGCTCATTTGTTATATCATAGGGGGTAAATTGCATTTATCCCGAAAAATAGAAAGGTAGATACATAAATAAAAAAAACTAAATTAAATATTAAACAACAAAAAATGACAGACCAAAATCCATCTCCATTAATAATGAACTTTAGATAATGATTTATTAAAATCAATTTACAAAATGTTGAACCAATATGCCTTTTTCGCTGACATAGTTTTTAGATTGATGGTTTTCAAGGTATGAATTTCAACTTCCTAACAATAAATCTTCTAAATTTATTTGGGTAATTTCATATTAAAAAGTATTTCAAACGTAATCCCACAAAATTAGACTTCTCCAAGAATTCGAGATTATGAATATCATGCTCTCTCGTCAGCCCAATTGTTCATGATATTTTGTCGCTTTCTTTTTTCTTAAATTCTGTTGTTTTTTCTCTTGTTCGTCGTACTGGGAACATGGTGGCTCACTCGCTTGCTCGTCACTCGAGAGGTTGGGTTGAGAATACTACGTCTTTGCCTTTTTTAGCTTGTAACTTGGCTCTGGCTGATTTTCTTTTCAAAAAAAAAAAAAAATGTCTCATCCAACTCCTATAAATAAAAATCTAGGTAGATTAAAAAGGGTAATTACACTTAAGTTTTACTTGAACAATGTAAATTTATTTTAATCACACTTAATCGGTCCACATAGCTAAGCAATCTGTCTATTCTCTCATTTTTATAGTACTCCACATGTCCTTTATATATCCTTTCACTTAACTTATTGTTTTATAGTACTCCACACATCCTTAACATATATCTCTTGTTTTAAGCCTAGCCAAGTCCATTACTAACTTATCGATCAACCCGAGTATTAACCATGTTTTACAAATTGACCCCTCAAAAGTCTTAGAATTCTCAACTGGTCTTTTGACATTCTATGTGTTGTTGGATGCTGATGCACATTATATTTAATTTTATATTACTTGTTCTTATAATTTGGACTTTACATTATTAGTTTTGACAAAAAAATGAAGAATATTTTTATTATTAAATGCAAGGTACAACTTTTCTCAATTTAATGAATTAAATAAGTATTTAAAAATAATGTTTTAAAATTTATCTTGTAACATTAATTAAAAACTCAAATTATGATTCAATAGCTCGAACTCGAACTTTAACTCAAGAAAAAGTTGAGCTCAAGCTCAACCTTTTTCTTTTTAACTCGACTCATTTTCAAAATATCTCTCGTGATTTTCCTTGCTTTTACTTACTTACACTAATTTTTTTCCTTGTACTTATTTTGATGCATTGAATATCTATTGATGTGCTATTTTTTAACCATACAACAATTAGTCCACAACTGTTACACATTATATGTGTTCTTACACACTAGTGCTAGTTGTAAACGTTGGATTTTTTATATTAGTATTATAAAAAATATGCAACTATATCCCAATTTGGGGATATAGTGGCAAATCTATCGTGGATCCGCTATCCAGATAGCAATCCATGGATTTATTTACGTTTTTCATGCATAGGTCGCGAGCTCGTTAGCCCAGCTAACAACCGTCGATCGTTAGTTAGGCTGGCGATCCACTTATTTTAAAAAAAAAAAAAAAAGAAAAGAAATTTAGTTAATTTATTAATTTTAATTATATAATTAATATTTTAATTTAGTAATTATAATTATACAAATTTATAATTAGTTTGTACTAACTAATAAACTTGAAAATTTACATAAAAAAAATGTAATTACAAATTTTAATAATGCCCGTCAGTCCTGCAATTATGCCTTTGGCGTTATCGCTTGGGTCGTTGTCTTTCCTAACTTGTTGGTTTTGTTGGTTCATTTTGTATAATCTATTTGAATTTGAAATCAACTTGACGATTTTGTAGAACTCGACTCTGTTGGATCACGATATGAATTAAATGATGGAAATTATATATGTGACATATTATGTACTGGTGCATATATTTGACTGATGTGAAGACCAAGATCAAATTCAATATTTTGTGTATTGACCTTCTGTATGTACTAGCCTGTATGGAGTCGGTTGGAACAAATCATCTTTTTGTGGCGATTTAGGCACGTAACAATTTTGAGTTAAAAACTGAGATGTACGCACAATAGATTGGTCAGTTATGTCAACCTCAATTTATCTATTTCTATTGTGCTAGTTGATAACGATTTTGCGTTTGTTTGTGGGATGTGGACCGAACATCCTGTTGTGGCAATGGATTTTCAAGGGTCATATCTCATACTACTCAGTTGATTTGTTACAATTTGCACAACATTTCGAGATGTATCCCAATGTATGGACACTTGACAATATGTTTCGAATTGATCGGATGTACTTTCACAATTTATTCAAAGGGATTCCATCTGGTCAATCTAAAGTGAACAAGTGTGTAATTTTTAAACGTACAGAAAGCAAAAAACATGTTCAGAATAAAGTATGTTTATGAGATAATGTACCATTATTTTCCACAACGTTGCATGTCCACATTGGTACTCACTTTCAACACGCCTTTCAGCAGATAACGATATGAAGCGATGTGCCATGTTATTGTACCACTCCTCATATCCATTTTCTATATTATTCCATTAAATACGAGTGGTCGACGCACAATCGTGTCATTTCGTCTCTACTCTAGGTAATGACCTGTGCATGGAAACTATAAATGAATTTGTAGGTCGCTTCTTGGGGTAGCGGCCCATGATAAATTTGCAACTATACCCAAGTTGGGGTGTAGTTACAATTTTTTTTTATAATATTAATATAAAAAAGCCTGTAAACACTTCTAGTTTTATTTTAGTTCTTTATTTACAAGAATACTTTAACTTTTTTCTTTAAATCAAATTTACTTCTGAATCACAAAGTCGCTCGCAATCCGAAACCGCACCTTCAACTTTGATTTATAAAAAACAATTTCAATTTGTTATTTTTCAAAATAGCATATGGTAATTCAACTTAAAATTTATTTTTTAAAAAAATAATCGAAACCACGACGTGATCAGCCTTACTGGAAACAAATAAATGATTGAAGAGTTGGGGTTATACGATGTGAGCCTGCCATAATTTTCAAGGGTATGTTCATCTTTTTACATAAGATCAAAAAGAATGGAAAGGACATATATACCTAAGTAGATGTCCATAGATCATGGATTTATACCACATGAAATATCCTCCATGTGTGACTTTAATTGCAAGTGTTTTAATAAATTTGGGTTCCAATGTTAGTAAGCAACCACTTTTTTTTTAAAAAAAAAAAAGTACAAATATATGTTACAACTTATCAACATATTGTTTAGATCAATAAACTCACGTTATAATAAACTGATAAAATAAATAACAAAAAACTCTCAGTAAGTTAGACAAGTACCTTTTGACAATAAACTTACATTAAATGACACAAATACTCACATGTATGATGGGATTTGAACTCATGATTTTGAACTTATTCATGAGATCTCAACTTTAACCAATGGACTAAGATATTTTCGTAAGAACCACTTGAAAGGCGATGATCTTAATAACCATGGAAAAGTACAACATTTAATTGCAAGGGTTTCAATAAATTTTCTTACTGCAGCCGCAAAAAACAACGAATTATTTTCTATATTATAAATAATTATAATTTAAAATTACGGTAAATAAATACTACCGATCAAACAAAACTAATTCAAAAAACTTAGGGTTTGGACCATGATTAATTCACTTTTGCCATGGCTTTAGCTATGGCCAAAGAATTTAACATGATTTTTAGTTATGATTAATGTTTTGACACCATCTGGAGAAATAACAGCTAAGAGCCATTATACAATCGTCTTTATTCTTTATTTTCTTTTGAATATGATAATTAATTATGATAAAAAAAAAAGTTATATTTCTTCTACTGATTTAACAATCGCAAGACCAGCAACTGAATCGTTAATTTGACCCAAAATTTAGTGAATTACACTAATACTCTCGAGATTAGGTTCAAATATACAAACTTCTCTTGACATTTGTAAAATTACAAGTACACTCCTTCAAGTACATAGTTACAATTACAAAACACACTTTGTATTCTATAACAAAAATTTATACAAACATTCCCTAAAATATATCTATAATTTTCTGAAGAATAAGGGTATTTGCGTACTTAAATCTAACTTAAGGAGGTGCCCACGTAATTTAGCCCCAAAGTTTGATCATTAAATACATATTTAACTATGAGTGTGTTTTATTTGTAATTTGTAAATATTGCCATCAACTCTAAAAAATCCTCTAATTATCGCTTTTTTTTTCTCATGGTGGAATTTTAATTTTGTATAAAGCACTCTCTATGCCTAGTCTTTTCCTTATCATTGAACAATAATCTGGTTTGTGTTTTTATCATTATCATTATTATTATATATTTAACTTGCAATATAGGAAAATAATTTAAAATATAGAAAAGTGGCTTCAAATTTACTGATCCACTAATCGCAATCAACTCAAACCCCTCAATTTAAAAGGATAATTAAATAATTTTGAAAAAAAATATATCAACTCATTCTTAGTTTAATTTAAAATGGTCCAAATAACCAGCGTATTCTTTGAGAATTTTCTGTCACACATTGATAAAATTAATGTGTTTTTAAATAAAAAAATTAAAATAAAATTAGACTATAGCTTAAAAATAAAAATATACAATACATGCATGAACGTGACATCAATATGCGATTGCAGAGATTAATATAAGATGTTTAAGCCACTATACCCAAGTGGGTGTTTAGCAAAGGGGAATTTTTGCAACAATTTAAAATAAGTTGAAAAAGTAATTTTATTTTATAACTTCTACTTTTGGACGGCTCAAATTAAATTTGTTTAAGTTATACAGCTTATTGATAATTTATTTTTTTTTTTATACGCACACCCAGCACAGTCACGCACCAACTTAAATTTAAACTCAACACCTCCCAAAAGAAATCTTGAGCCCAAGTTGAAAATAGAGATAGTTACACTTTTGGTACCTCAGATATACTTTTATTTCACCTTTGATACCCCATGTTTCTAAATTATCAGAGTTGGTACCCAACGTTTGCATTTTTACTCCTCCTGAGTACCTTCCGTTAAGTTGACTGGTAAAACAAACGATCAACTCAATTTTAAAGAGAAATTCTATTTAAGGGTATATTTAATTGTCATTTCATTTATCACACAAAATAATGTTGAAATAATTAAATTGAGAACATTTATGTAAAATATTTGTTATTATTTACCATTACTTTTTGTTTTTATTTTATCATTTACCATTGAAAATATCATGTTATTTTTGCAATATTCCAACTCCAACCTTTTTTTTACTTTAATTTTTATCTTAAACACTCTCAACTTTTGCTATTACTAAACTTATAATTTTATTTACAACTATTTCAACCATAAAAGTACAAATTATTATAAACACCCCTTTTGCCTATATGCATTTTATTCATATAAATTAAAATTAAAAATTTGATGGTATAATTATAATAAAGGAAGACATTGGGAAAAAAGATAGATTTAATTTAAAAATAATAATATAGGTGGGCAGAATTTATTGGCAAAGATCTGTTATTGCTCATCAATCATCACTATCACACCACCAAAACCAAAACAGAAACAGAAAAGCCCCTCCCCACTCTCACACCCACACCATCTCCATGGAAGAAAAACCCAAAAACAAGAACAAGAAGCAGAAACACCAGCACCCCAACGATCAAACAGCCAAAACAACCTCCGATTTCTCCTTCAAGCCTTCCTCCGACGTAAAGGGCCTCAGATTTGGCGGCCAATTCATCGTCAAATCCTTTACAATCCGCCGTGCGCGGCCGCTGGAGCTCCTCCGCCTCCTCTCTCTTCCGCCCACCAAACCGGGGTTCGCATCCACATCAGTCTACCTGCCGACGAACTTCACGATCCTGGCTCACCACGCGTGGCACACGCTCACGCTGGGCCTGGGCACGAGGAAATCGAAAGTGGTGGTGTTCGTGTTCGAGTCGGAGAATATGAGGGCGGCGGTGGACCGGCTGTGGCCGTCGGAGATACCGCTTGGAGAAGTGAACAAGAAGCTGATAAAGGGGCTGACCGGATGCGAAATGGCGCGGTTCAAGTTCCGGAAAGGGTGCATAACCTTCTATGTTTACGCGGTCAGAAGAAGTGGGAATTCGGGGTTCATCTGCGCCGACGATCTGAGGACCATCTTGCAGTCCGTGGCGGCGCTCAACGATTTCATTGACCACACGGCGATGCTCGCCATGCCCAACCAGAAAACCATCAGCTACGCGCCGCCGCTCGCCGTCGCTCATTAAATTAGGCATGTTCTAATTTCTGTTTCTTTTTTTTTTTTTTCAAGATTTGACTTAAAATACAGTTATTTTTCTTTTTCTTTTTCCTTAATGATGGGGTTTGGAAATGGTGGAATGAATTTATATTTTAGGTGATTTTTTTTTTTTTTTTTTTGTAAAAATTTTGATTTCCCAACTTTGTATTTTATGAATAATTGGAGATTTGGTGGGGTGAATTTAAAAATATATATTTGTTGTCATTTTATAATTCAATTTTTTTTTTTAGATATGATCTCATAATTTTGGGCAAATCTATAAGATCCCAATTATTATTAAATTCATACTACATTCAGTGCTGTAAATGTACGAACAATTGTGGTACATTTTATATTCTTGCAAAATAAATATATGGCAATGATATAATTATATTGTGTATTAAATATGAGGGGTAGCATTTACAGGAACTATACATAAATTAATTAAATCCCATTTAATTATGATATCATTTTCAAGAAAATGATAGATGATCATAAATTAATGGTTTATTGGTACATAAAATATTATATTTGTAAAAGAAATTATTATTATTCTTTTAAAGATGTCATTTTCATGGGTATGGTGAGAAATATTGGGACATGGGAACCAAATTAGAGTTGAGAAGGATTTGGAGAAGAGTTGGCATCAATAAAGGATAGGGTAAATTACATCTAGGGTAAATTACATCTACCTCTTATGAGATTTGACATAATTATAAATATTCCTTATTGTTTGAAAAATTATAAATACCCTTTTGAGGTTTGTAACCGTCTAACAAATAACTCATTTTCATCAATTTCTATGGGTGAACTAACCTAAATGCCCTTATGCGCTGAATTATTTTTATTTAATTCTTAAAATTTTTTTGGACTATAATATGCAGGAAGAGGTTTCTTAAGTTTTTTACACAGAGGAGTAATAATGCAATTTATCTTGACCGATTTTTCTATAATTTTAATAAAAAATTCAAAGGCAAAATGGTCAATTTGAGCCCTTTGGTTAAATATTATAAACCTCAATGGGGTATTTATAATTTTTCAAACAACGAAGAGTATTTATAATTATTCCAAATTTCAGGGGATGTAGATGTAATTTACCCTAAAAGATATTGGAATTGCAGCTGCCCGGCTGATTCACCTCTTTTTCATTTCTTCTAGGGATAATTAGATCATGCTTAAATTATTCTTAATTTTTGAAAAATTATATGTATATTTATTAAAAATATCAACGTTATTTACATAAATCACTCGTACTTTTTGAAAATTACTCATATACTCCCTAAAAATATTGATATTATTACACAAACAATCATGTCTTTTGGTTGTCATGTGATTTTTGTAATTACTTAAAAAATATGATGAATTATAATGATCGCTCCTGAAGTATGATATAATTGCATATGTATTTTACTTTTCGAAAATTATAAATACCCCCAGATGTTTGTAATCATTTAATAAATAATTTATTTTCATTCATTTTTACGTGTGAACTACTCAAAATGTCCTTATACAAATTGAATTATATTTTATTAATTTTTAAATTTTTTGGACTAAAATGCCAAGCAGATGTTTTTTATATTTTTTATACAGAGGTGTAATAATATAATTTGCTTCGACTAATTTTTTTTATAATTTAAAAACATTTAAAGACAATTACTTTAGTTAAAACTTATAAATTTTAGAAAATATTTGTTATTTTAAAAAATATAAAAAAATATTCATAATTATAACAAACGTTACAAGATGTGATAATCTCTTTTCCATTGATCATCAACTTCAATTTGGTGGATGAGCCCCCCAACTAATGATGTGTCCTTTAAAGCTGAATTCTTTATTCTTTTTTGTTTTTAAAATTTTAATTTATTCCTTTGTAATTGATGGAATATTGACTGGAAGCAAGATTAATTGGAAAAGTAGTAGCAATTTGTCTCCAAACCCTTTTTTTTTGCGCCCTCAATTTTGGTATTTAATGAGAAAAACACTTGGAAGATAAAATTCCGCGGCAAAAATTATATTTTTGGTTCTATATATATATTTTTAATTTAATCTCATTTACACGATTTTTTAAAATTGCATCTCTTAAATCGAATTTTTTTTAGTAATCTTTACCTGTATTTTTCGTCTAGTAATTAACTGGAAATGTACATAAATGCATGTGACACTGCTAGTGGCTTCGTTAATTATTGGATGGTACTTTGGTAATCTGAATCTTAATATTTTGCTGGTATTTTTGTTTATTTTGCCTAATCTTATAATTTAGGTGTTGAATTAGATGTAATCTTATTTTAGAATTATGGATCAGATTCTTTTGTTTTTTTAATATATTTAATTATTTATTGTTCTCAAAATTCTCGCGTCTCAGAAGTGCATGTGCCAAAAATTTCATCTCTTATAATAGGCAATTGTAATTACCTAGGCTTGTTTGTTTGTGTTTTTATTTTTATTTTTAATTTTAATTTTTTTGAAATAATAATTAAAATCAAAATATGTTTTTTTATACATATTTTTATTAAAAATATATTAATTTGACATCATATTTCAATATAATTACAATCTTCTTAACTAATTTAAAGTATTTTTATTTCACATTCACAAAAAAATCTATATAAAATTGAAAGTACGTATTTTTTACTGAAAATGAAAAAATAAATGAACATATTTCTTTAATAGATGATATTCCACGTCGGAGTATATAATTATACCATGTCTTTATAATAATAGTCTAATTACTAATAAGTTATACTACAACAATATTAATGATAAAATATTAAATGATAATTATAAAGTTGTCGATAATGTATCAAGCGATAATAATTTTAATTTTTGTAACTATTAGTAGGGAGAACTGCGCTTAAAATTATCAATATACACAAATTAGTGACGATTATATTTATTGCTACTAATTATTATAGTGATTAATTACTTTATATTTTTTTTTTATCAATTATTGTTAGTGATAACTTTTATGCAAATTTATCTGTACTATAACTATAAAGACTATTACAATGGTAAATAAAAATTCTTACCATTTAATACGTATAATTAGTGCTAATTTTAAAATTATCACTTAATTTTTTATTATTCTCTTTTTCTGCAGTATACCATTGCTGTTGCTTAAATTAAAAATATCCAATATAGATAATAAAAAAAATCGAAATATTCTCATTAAGCATCACAAATATTGAGATGCAATTCTTTTTTTAGCTTACACTAATGATCAAAGCAAACTCGACATATTTTATCAAAATAAGTAAAAAATAAAGAATAAAATAAATAACTGATCAAAATTGATGAAATAAATGAATATTAAATATACAATAATAGAAAAACACTTAAAAAAATTAATCGATTAAAGAAATGGATATTTCGTGAACAAATAAATATATTTAAAGCTAATTTTTATCAATAAGTATTCTGCATATCAAATTAGTTGCCCTCAGATCTCGATTTTAATAAATAGTATAGATTAAAAAATTTAGGGCAAATTTCATAAACACTTCTTGAATTTAGATCAAAATATATAAATATTTTATATTTTTGTATAATTACAAATACATCCTATGAGAATGTTCCTGTAATATTTTCCACGAAGTGTTTGTTGTAATTTTTATCTCTGAACAAGGGGTGTAATTATAATTATAATTACAATTACTCATGAATTTATAATTTTAGAAAAAAGAGAGAATATTTTAAATCTAACCTCAAAGATGTTGCAATGTAATTTATCCAAAAATTTGGAGAAAAATATAATTTTGGTCTCAAAATATATGATGGTTTGCAATATTTTTGAAATAGTCATTATTAGTTCCACACTTTATAATAATATTGCAAAGTTAGTTCCACCGTAAAAAAATTGTAACTTTTGAGACTAACTTTGCAATATTTGGGGCAAACTTTGAAACTAATTTTGCAATAGTTTGCTAAAATATGGGACTACTTTGCAGTATTCTTTTAAAATATGGGACTAATATTGCTATGATGGGACTAACTTTAAAATATTTTCCTAAAATATTAATTACTTCAAAAAATACGAGACTAATATTACAAATCATCCTACGTTTTGAGACCAAAATTATAATTTTATAAAAAATTTGTATAGTAGTTGGGAAGGCGGACACAATAAAATAGGAATGGGTGGGGCCCGGGGGAATCAGTTGACACCGTGAGTTGAGCCCGAGATTGTATTTGTGGGGCCCCCATCCCCGTGAACTGTCAGACGATAATACCCTACCCTAATTCACTCGCCTCCAAACTTCTACTTCGTTTTTCTCAATTACCTTTTACTTCCTCCTAATCATATTTTTATTATATTGTATTTTATTTTGTTTTATGTTAATCCCATTTTATATTATACGATGTTTGATTTGAGATATCGTATATAGGATTTTTCATGCGATAATATAATATGGTATTTGGGTAAAGGGACTATAAAATTTGATTAAATATCAAAAGAAAATACAGATATCCTCTTTTAAATTATTTATATTTTTATATTGTAACTTGTGAATGACTACAAAAAATTATAAAAAAAATTCTCTAAATTATTTATTGAAATACAATTACTTAAACTAAAATTAATCTGTGGAATGCTCTTTTTTTTCTATATTTATTTGAAGTAGAAGTTAAAAATATGCATTCAATTTAATAATTATTTAAAAATAATAAAATAGAATAAAACATTTTTTAAAAGTTCAAAAAAAAGAAGTAATATTTTTTTATTAAATTATTATAACTTGAAATACATCTTTTTAATCATGCATATATTTCTCAAGTAACAAAAGTTAAAGTTAAAAAATACAAAGGTCTTTTTAACTTTCACATCTATTAATATATATATTTGAAGGCGGTCTTTTGACCAAATATTTCAATTTTGACCAAAATTCTAATTTTTTAGAATTTTGAATTTTTTTTATTATACAAAATATTCCTAGAGGCTAGAGTTTAGGGGTTCGAACCCCTGTGAATTCTTTTTATTATAATATATATTATTAGAAGTCATGGGTTCGAACCCCTGCAAATTCCCTTTATTATAATAAATATTTCTAGAGGTCATAGGTTCGAACCCCAGCGAATTCTTTTTTATCATAATAAATATTCTTAAAGGTCATGGGTTCGAACCCCTTCGAATTCTTTTTATTATCTATACTATTATAAAAGCAAAGCCTCTTTTGTGTCTAATAAGGAAGTTATTTGTGTAATTTTACAAAAAATGTCCTTTATTTTTGCATAATCCATTCACCTCTATATTTCTATAAAATGAATTTTTTAATTTGTAGAGGTTAAAAATGAAAAGTTAGCATATTTTGGTAGTTCTCGTACCATAATTTGAAACTACCCAAAATATCCTTCAATTTTCCAAACTCTTCTCTTTTCTCTCTCTCTCTCTCCAAAACCAAACCACACACCCCTCCTCTCTCTTGTGCATAAACATCCCAAAATAAGGTTGGATTCCGCTTCTTATTTTCTCTAACAATGGTTATATATAATGGTATATTAATTATTAAACATATGAAATTAAACAAAGTGTTGAATTGACATTTTGTAATTGTATTTGGTTTTTTATTAATCCAAGGATTTGGTGTTGTGTCCATCACCTTCTAGATTATTGAATTGACATTTTGTAATTGTGTTTGGTTTTTGTGATTTGGGCAACATTAGATTGGATTGGATTAGAATTTTCATATTTTGAGTTCTAATTAGTCTTATGTTCTATTGTTTATGAAACTTCTAATTTGTAGGTGTGTTTGAGAGATTCCTTTGTAATTTGCAAGTCTATACCAATTATACAAAGGGAGGTTGATTTGTATGTAAAAGAAAATTATTTTAATATGCTTTTATATGTCCTTTGCTTTTGTTTTTCTTTTCAAATTGATAAGTAATTCAATAAGGACAAAGACTTCAGTTTATACGTTTTCTGGCACTTGGATGGACAGGGGGATCCCTGAACCCTTTGTTGCATATTTGATTGACTAATGATTAGTATGGGCACTTAATACGACCTCTAGGTTTTTTGTATAGGCGATTGTAAAAGGCCGAGTACTTATTTTCTTTTTATTTATTCCACCAACTTTGAAGCACATGAGTTATATTGATTCAATTATATCTCCTAAAAGAATAGTTGGAGAACACGTGGAACGGCGATTTCACCTACTCCACAAAAAAATAATAATGTTTTTTAGTTGGTTTTAAGCAAAAAATTTGATTAGTGAAATTGAGTTATATTGTCTCCAAAGATATTGTATTAATTTTCTCAAGATAACTTTCTTCTTTTTAATTAAACCAACCAAAATTTTAAACACCGATATTGACCTCATATGTGCTCTAATCCAGATTAAGCATATGAACATAGGGGACAACTGAAAATGCTAATCAAACATACTTAAGTTACATGTGTAAATTAGTTGTATTGGTTAGAGAATTTATGGACATGAAAATTATATGTTTAAAAATATACAATTTTATTTTGTTTACGATTTGAAGAAATATTGTGTTTCTCTTAGTTTACACTTAAAAAATTTATGCGCGCGGGTACCGCGTGCGTCGATTGCTAGTAATAAATATTCCTAGACGTCATGGGTTCAAACTCCTGCGAACTCCTTTTATTATAATAAATATTCCTCGAGGTCATGGGTTCGAACCCCTGAGAATTTTTTTAATTTTAATAAATATTCCTAAAGGTCATATGTTCGAACCCCTGCAAACTTCTTTTATTATAATAAATATTCATAAAAGTTATGGGTTCGAACCCCTACAAACTCCTTTTATTATAATAAATATTCCTAAAGGTTATGAGTTCGAACCCTCGCGAATTCTTTTTTATTATAATAAAGACTCCTAAAGATTATGGGTTCAAACCCCTGCGAATTCTTTTTATTATAATAAATATTACTAGAGGTCATGAATTTGAACCCTTGAGAATTTTTTTTTATTATAATAAATATTTCTATAGGTTATTGTTTCGAATACCTGCGAATTCGTTTTATTATAATAAACTAAAAATTGTGGCACGCGTAAAACTAATTTCGGTCATATTTATTATTTTTAATTTATATTATGCGAAAAGAAATATTTCTATATTTTTTTCTGGAAAACCCTATCAAATAAAAAATTATTCTGTCGTTCACATTATATCCGAAAAACAACTTTAAAAGATATTGTAAACGCCAATTTCATTTTCAAGTGAAAAATCTAGACCCATCTAAATTATTCAAAATTACTTTGGTATCATTAATTGTTATAATCATTTAATGATCTGTCACCCATAAAATTTCATCACAAAATATTAAATTATCAGGAAAAAGATCATCATAGAAATATATATATTTAGTTGACAAAAGTTATGCACACAACAAATTAAATACTTCAAGATAAATCAAGAAAATATAAACGTCATCAACAAATTGTAAAATCATGACTATCAATAAAATAATAAAAAAAGTATACCAAGATACATTTTGAATATCAATTATATAATTTTGACCGCATAATAATTTTCTAATATAATTATATGTCATTTTTTACACAGAGGATTGGTGACAAATGAATTGAAAATCCAAATTACAGAATTTTGTTAACAAATCATTGATATAAGATGTTATTTAAAGGTAGTTAAGAAAAAAAAAAAAAGGATCAACTGCATATTCAAAATCATGTGAGTCATATTACCTATTCATTTGTCAATTTAACATACAGTTTCAGTAAAAATTTGATATGGTAAATTTGTATAAGACACATAAGTATTTTCTATTTATATTCATTATATATAAAATAAATTTATTTAATATTCATTATATATACAAATTAAATAAACATATATATATGTTTGAGGACATACTTATTGGTATTTATGTTATTATTAATCACCTTTGCATTAAAAAATGCAATACAACTTATGGCGTCATCAATCAATTTATTCGATATCCCTTTGAATATATTTCTTATGATTGTAAATTTTTACAATTTTTATAACACAAAAATTCTATAATGCACTTTAAAAATATTGTTCATTTGACATTCACTTAATTCGAAAAATCTTATAAAATATAATTTTAAAAATAGAATTAAATTAAATCCATGCATAGCACGGGACAAAAGTTATGCGCTCAACGAATTAAATAATTAAGAATAAATCAAGAAGATATAAATGTCATCCATAAAATTGTAAAAATATGAATATCAGTAAAATAATAATGAAGTATACTAAAATACATTTTGAAAATCAATTGCATAATTTTGACCGCATAATAATTTTTCTATCATAATCGTATGTCATCTTTACATGCAGGATTGATGACAAATGAACTCAAGATCCAAATTGTATAATTTTGTTAATCATTGATATAAGATGCTATCTGAAGATAGTTAAAAAAAAAAAAAAGAATCAATTGCATATTCAAAACTGCACGTTCATTTGTAAATGTAATATATAGTTTCAGTAAAAATTTGATATGGTAAATTTGTATAAGTATGTAAATGACTTTACATAGCATTGCATAAATAGTGAATTTCTTAAATTATTTTTCATTTTATATATAGCTTTATATTAATAAGACACATATAAGTATTTTTCTATTGATATTCATTATATATAAAATAAATATATTTAATTTTCATTATATATACAAATTAAATAAACATATAAATATATTTGAGGACATACATATTGATATTTATGTTATTATTAATCACCTTTGATCGATATCCCTTTCTATATATTTTTTATGATTGTAAATTTTTACAATTTTTATAACATAAAATTTCTCTAATGCACTATAATTGAAAAAAAAATTATTTAAAATATTCTTCATTTAACATTCACTTAATTTGAAAAATCTTATAAAATTTAATTTTTCTAGAATTAAATAAACTCGTGCGTAGCACGGGTCACAAGCTAGTGTATTTAAATGAGAGAGAGGGGGGAGGGTAAATGAAGAAACAAAATTTAATACTGATTTATAATAATTTGTGAAATTGTGTGTCCCACTTAATAGGTGGGATCTATTATCCCATAAATTTTGATAAATAAGACCGCGTGTGATTAGGTCTGACAAGTAATTTTATCATGCCTAATCACACAAATCAAATAGGGCGTTAAAGTATCCATCATACATCAATTATCCCCTAAAATAATAAAACCTTCAAAAATCCCATGATCTTTAATTTTTAAATTTGAAAAATTCATTTTACCCTTACAAAAATTACTTTCTGAAAAAAAAAAAAAGGAATTTTTGAAATGCCAAAGTCACTCTTTGTCAAAGCTTTATCTAATTCCAGTTTCATTTGTTTATCAAGCTCTTTTTATTTTCGTAATCCTAAGCACTTGAAGCTCATTTTATTTTAGTTTCACTTGTATGTCAAACCAAGTTACAAATAAAATGAGCTCCAAATACTTTAGAATTACAAAAATAAAAAGAGCTCGATGATCAAATGAAACTAAAATTAGACAAAACTTTGACAAATGGGGATTTTTGCATTTTAGAAATCCCTTTAAGTTGATTTTTTTAGAAAGCAATTTTTGTAAAGGTAAAATGGACTTTTCAAACTTAAAAATTAAAGGTCAGGGTTTTTTTTAAGATTTTGATACTTCAGGGGGTAATTTATGTGAGGTGAATATTTCAGCGGCGATAACTGTATTCTTATTTTTTTAGGGATAATTGCACCGTTTTCTCGTGAGGTTTGGTGTCATTATACGTAAATTATAAAGTTTGAAAAATTATACTTAACACTATCGATATTTGCTTCCAACTAACAAATAGATTTATCTATTAGTCAAAATTCATTGAATTTACTGATATAAAAAATGAAAAAATTATATGAAAAATTCATATTTAATCCCGATTGACTTATTACTGACATAGTGCAAGTAAGGGTAGTTTGGTTAGAAAAGATTTGTTTGATCTGTAATAAGTCAGTAATAAGTCAATCGAGAGTAAATACAAATTCGATAAATTTTAACTAAAAGGGGATCACTTTGTTGAACGAAAATAAACATCAAGGATATTAAATATAATTTATTAAATTATAGGAGGTGCACGTATAATTAATTATATCAAATCCCAAAAAAGGAGAGAAATTATCCCTATTTTTTTTTCATTGTTGAAAAGAAAACATATTTTCTGGACGGAAAAATTTATGATTAGAGGAATTTGGAAGTTTTTAAATTATTAAATACACAAATATATTTAGTTATCAAACAAGACAGTGGCCAATGAGACCTAACCTAACATATATATTGATCCGTTTTTTCAAGAATCGGCTCAATATGATAAAATCGCCCTTTGTAACGATCAAAACTGGTAAGTCCACCTATGCACGTAGTTATCCATGTAGTAGTTATATATTTGGTAGTTATTGTGTCCCGTGTTTTTCTTTAGGCAGAACTCTAGGTTGAGGAGGTACTCATGATGCTGTTAAGATATCGGTAAGTATCTTTGATTTTATATTGAGGAGTATAATAAGTCAATTTGTACTCTTTAACACTTGGAAGTTGAGGGCCCGTTATATAAGCTCACAGTCACAAGTTCAAATCTCACCAACGGTAGTTGTTAATTGATCAGAAATATTGGATACTTGATGATTAGTATACTGATTATTATAGTTGTTAGTAATTAAAAATCGTAATATAATTATAACATATTTATTTTTTTAAAAAAAGGCAGTCATTTTGTGTGTGTATGTTTTTTTTTTTTTTTTAATTTGAATTGTACATTTTCTCAAGTTTATGCATTAAAATCCCTGTCATTTGTTGTCGCCTAATAAATATCCTTCATTATTTTCTTAAGGTAGATCATATACTGACATTGACTTAAAATAAATAACATTAATTTCATCCTCACTAAGCCAAGGCTTGACCGTTGCGTGAACATCTCTATCTTAAATATAAGGGAAAATTACATCGTTCTTGCATGAAATTTAGTGTAATGACATATAAATGCCCTATGATTTGAAAAATTACATCTACTATCCCTAACGTTTATTTTTCGTGATAAATTTAATAATTGAATTTCTAATCACTTACAAATAATTACATATTTAATAATATATATTTAAACTATGAATAAAGTAAAAAATTCCAAACAATATAAATCTTTACGTTTTACGTTTACTTGCTTTTACATTCTTTTACTCACATATAATAGTCTTTATCTTTCAAATACTTTTAAACTACAAAAAATCAACAGCCCTCTTTTTATTTTATACAAAAGAAAAATAAAACTTTCCATGCCCATTGGGATCCGAAAATTTTCAACAACATTGACATGCTAAAAAAAATGCAATGGCAAAAATGAGCAATTATTTTGGAAACATAGAGATTGCAGTTTTAAGGTGAATTGCTTGTGATCATGCTAACACATATGTCTCTGAGGAGACAACACAATTTCAAAATCTCTTAATTCTGAATTCTGAATTCTGAATGTATGGTGAGGGAGGATGAATGCTTGTATATAAAAATAAGGGAAGATTATATTTACACTCCTGATCTATTGCTTGTTTAAGCAAATCATTTTTGTTCTTATAAAGATATAAATCGTTCTTGACAGTAAAAAATAGTGATAATTTGTGTAATGATATTGACGTATTTGGTTTGTATATGTATAATCATCTAAAGGTAAATTACATCCACCTTCCCTGAGATTTGGTATAATTACAAATATCCTTTGTTGTTTGAAAATTTACAAATACCCTATGAGGCTTGTTATTTTTAACCAAATGCCTGAAATTGACCATTTTGCCCTTGAATTTTTTTATTAAAATTATAGAAAAATCAGCCAAGGCAAATTGCATTATTGCCCATTTGTGTAAAAAACTTAAGAAACCTCTCCTTGCACATTTTAGTCCAAATTCTTTTAAGAATTAAATAAAAAATGATTCAGTGCATAAGGACATTTTGATCAGTTCACCCATAAAATGGATGAAAATGGGTTATTTGTTAAACGATTACAAACCTCATAGGGTATTTATAATTTTTCAAATAACGAGGTGGTAGCTGTAATTTTCCCATATCTAAAAAGATAGGGAGGTGGAATGGGTGATGGAAATTAATGATTAAAGAGTTGGTGGTGGAGGCAATGATGTGATGAAATGGAAAGGAAAAGGTGAGGCATGGCAGTAGTGAAATGAATCATCAGTCCCACATCTTTCTCATAACTTATGGTCTACAATGACCTACAAATGCAAATCAGAGATAAGAGAAAAAAAAGCAGAAGCTGTTGGCTATGACTTTTTGCCTTTTGTTTCCCTTGAATTGGATTTAATCATGATATTGTACCCTCCTTTGTCCCCCTTCACATGGATCCTCTCACACCTTGCTTTCTTTTTCCTTTTATTTTTTGAAAAAAATATTTAGATATTGTTCTTATATCATGAAAATTTTGAGTTGTTTTAACTTGAGAAATCATGACAAAGAAAAAAAAAAAATCATAAATTGCTTGTAAAAGTACTTGCAACCTATTTGTTTATGTTTTTATTTTTAGTTTTGACTGAAAAATATGTGTTTTTAATTTTGTATAGGTTTTTGTATGAAAATAAAAATATATTTAAATTAATTAATGAAATTGTATTTTATATTGAAGGGTGATGTCAAATTAATATATTTTCAATAAGAATATATATAAAAAATATATTTTCACTTTAATTATTGTATTATAACATTTCTCTACAAAACTCATATTAGTTCCTTAACATTCCTCACATTCTTCACACATCTCAATTACTAAAGCCAATTGATTCTCATATCTTTTATTATTCTTCTTCCTTTATTCTTTCATTAAGGTAATTATTGATTTGAGTATTGAAATGTTAATCCTTATTTTGTAGGTTAGTGTCCCTGTAATTTTAGGATACTTAGTGAATTCTTCGAGATTATTACTTTACGTATAAAAGTCTTCCATATAATAAGTTAGTGACGAGGTTATGAGTAGTCACTATGTCGTCACTTAAGAGATAAGTGTTATCTTGTAGGCTATATGTATAAAATTTGTCACTATCTTGTTGGTGAGGATGTTATGGTAGTCACTATGTTATAACTGTAACAATTGTCGTTAAAAGTTTTAATCATGACTAATATACTTGTCATATAATTTATTCTTTTTGTCCTACGCAGTTGTTGTCACTGAAACTTTTGTCATAAAAATTGAATTTTTTTGTTTTTATTTGGTAGTAAAATTACTAGTGGATGTAGCTCCCACATCCTCAAGAAGGAACATTCTCATGCTCTATAACAAATTGACAAAGTATTAGTGTGATGGTTTTAAAGTTATCATTGAAAGTATATGTTGAGTAACAATAACTCTAATCTTATCATAATATAATTATTAGCGGTAAAGTTTACGTATAGAATTTCACTCTAGACAAGTAGTGACACATTAACAGCATTGGCTTCGTAATAATTATATTGTCATCCTTGCATTATCATTATATAGCGTCACTAATCGTTTTTAGTGACAACTTTAAACAATTTTTTTTTTGTCAATAATTATTACTAGTGATAACTTTTACACATATATCACTATTTAAACTATGTAAATCATTATAATAATAAAGTAAAAATTGTTATTACTTAATACATGTAATTATTGACAATGTTAATATCGTCACTTAAATTTTTGTTGGGTGAAATTACACTTTTAGTCTATAGGAGAGGGAGTTCAACACTTTTAATCTCTGTTTTACGGTATTTTTAAAATAGTCCCAAAAATAGAAAAACTCAACACATTTAGTCATATTTTTATGAGATTTTCAAAATGGCCACAAAATTGAAAAGACTCGACATATTTAGTCCCATAAAATCTCATAAAGTATAGGACTAAACATGTTGAATTTTTTCAATTTCAAGATTATTTTGATAATCTTGTAAAGTAAAGGACTAAATATGTTGAACTCGAATCCTATGGGAATGAAAATGTAATTTTGTCATTTTGTTGCTATTATTTTCTTGTTGGTATTCAATTTTCTTATGAAAAGTTATTTGTCTTTATTAATTGAGCTAACACGTGTTAGTGTTGGCTTTCTTTACTTGGTGCACTTGGATTGAGCTCCAAAAGTATGTTCTAACATCCATCTCGGATCTGTTGGTTGGACTAATAAAATCATCACATGGTTCACAAGCGATTCAGTTCAACTCATAAAATCGGATTAGCCCTAAAAATGCTATACTTTTTGAAAATCATTCGAACCACCAATTGAACTGGTGACCTTGTGACCTTCATATGAACATTGAGAAAAATTACCAACAAACCAATACCCACATTATAATAATGATTTGAATTATATATTAATAAATGAACATACTCATTAAGCCCATAACTAATTAAATTGTATCCTATAATTACCTAAGTTTCTAATTATATCATAATAAATATAATAAAATTTATGTATTATTTTAAGAATGGGGATACTAATTATTTATTAGCAATAAAATTTAGTTATAACTTAATTATAATGATAAATAGTTCATATTTTTATTATTTATGCAATTCTTCTATTTTTATTCTTAACCTAAAAACTTTGATATACTGATTTTATTATAAAAGTTTGGGATACATTAATTCCTATAATAACTTTTTTTTTATCATGTTAATATATTTTTATATATTTATTTTTATTATGACATCATTCTGACACTGGTTCGACCACGGCTCACCCGACAATTAAATCAGTGATCCTTGACTCAATGAGTTTTTCGATTCGACAATGATCTAAGTTTTAAAATATCTAAAACAATTCGATCTCTGATGAGTACTAAGTGTATTCTTTGCAAAATAGTGGGGGCATAATAGTTACTGCCGCTTTAAGGCATCCTCATCATAATTTTGTGCAACCTACCACACTTAAGCAGTGTCTAGAAACCTCGTATAAATATCCTCAGCCAATTATTTAGGACAAAATTTGATTTGACAAGACCTAAACCTTTTATTTGAATTAGAGCAAGAGGAGCCATTTTTATTCTATACAAAATTATATTAGAACGAACTCGAATTCGTTGACAGTGGGACCCAAGTTTAGTCCTGGGATGACTTTCGAAATCCTTCATGAACCGAAATACTTTGCACCAATCTCTTTACCCCCCATTTTTATTCTATATACGCATTAAGATCATATTAGAACGAACTCGAACTCATTAACAATGAGACCCAAGTTCATTTTTCGGACAACTGTTGAAATCCTTCATGAACTGAAATACTATGCACCAATCTATTTTGGTAGTTCGTACTATATGTCTTATTTTTAAGAGGTGACAAAAATTTCTCAAAAGACGTTATTGAGTACAACCCCCAGAGACCACAACCCTTAAAAAATAACTTAAGCGAAAAATTATCATTTTGCGCATCAAAAGATAACAATTAGACCCGGAGATTTCTGCACATATCAAATGGAAAAAATGTATTTTACCCCCATGTGTTATAGGTTATGTGCAATGACCCCCTGTGTTATATAAAGTAGCAAAATACCCCCCTGCGTTATAAAGAATGAAGCAAGAAAGACCCTGGGTGCGTGAAGTGTGATCCACGCGCGGCACCTGCATGTTGTTGATGTATTTTACACTTATTTTGACTCTTTTGCCCTTGTTTAGTAATTTAATGCAGCTGAACATGACCCATTTGATTTATTCCATTTTAGGTGAAAATAAGAGAGAAAAATGGCATCAAACCAAAAGAGGAAACATCCCAATTTAAAATTGAATAAATTTTGTTAGTTTATTCTTAGTTTAAGTTTTGTTAATAAAGTTGAATTAATTTTTAGTCATATTTTTAGGTTCATGTTGTTGTATTTTTCATTGCAAATGAAGTTATGAAGTTAGGAAAATTTCACGCTGTCAATACAAAATGCACCAAATTCTCAAATTTGAACATCAGAATAAAGAAAGCGAAAATGACTAATTAGATTAACCAAAGGGCTATCATCAAGCAATAAGTTTCTGGGGTTTAGAACTATGCAACCCCATAATGTAATAAGGGCATAACCTAGAAAACAAACTTTACAAAATGAAATTTTCTGTCAACAAAAGGCCAGAATTTAACATTTTGGCAAACATCCCAACAACCCAGATTTTTACAATAAAAAGGATTCAAAAAACTGAACTTGCATCTAAGGTTTCCATGGCATTCTTTTTGATTTGCCTTTGATATTTTGCAGCACCTAGGCTATGGTTGGCCTTTTCTTGTATTTTCTTTCAGGAATTAAAGAAGGACCTCCAGACCCGTCAGTTGTTTCCAGATTTTAAGGCATTGGTGCCCTGGTGTAGCTTGAATTCCTGCAGTCTTACCAAGCAAAGCTGCATTTTTGGGCCCTTGATAGTTAACCTGTTGCTGCAGAAAACATGGAAGATATATTAGACAAAATTTTTAATGAATGCACTTGTATAATTTCAACTGAAAATATGATTACCATTGGAGCTGCAGATCTTCCTGCAGGAACTTGGTTGCTATCTTTTTATTTTGCAGGGGCCTTGTTCTGAAATGGTGAAAAATATATCAGAACTTGTAAAGATGATACAACACTTAATTATTAACATCTTACCTTATGAGTTGTTTTGTGGCTTGGACAACATGTTGTTCTTGGTTTGTAGGGGGTGCTTGAGATCCTTGGGGGATCTTTTCATGATGAATTCCCTACCATAACAAATAAAAAAGTAAGTAAATTGTTATATAACAAATGAAATCACTACAGAATATCAACATATACCTTGAAGTATCTGGATGAATTGGATTCTTGCAGCCAATCTTGTTATGGCCTACTTCCAAACACTTTGTACGAGTGTGTGTTAACCCCTACCTGGTGGACACCCTAGATTGTGGCAGCTCATCAGGACCTCTTCTTCTAAATTTCTTTGGCCTTTCTTTTAATCTCGGTTTTACGGTATTTTTGAAATGGTCCCAAAATTAGAAAAACTCAACACATTTAGTCATATCTTTATGAGATTTTCAAAATGGCCACAAAATTAAAAAGACTCGACATATTTAGTCCCATAAAATCTCATAAAGTATAGGACTAAACATGTTAAGTTTTCTCAATTTTATGATTATTTTGATAATCTCGTAAAGTAAAGGGCTAAATACGTTGAACCTAAATCCTATCGGAATGAAAGCGTAATTTTGTCATTTTTGTTGCTATTATTTTCTTGTTGGTATTCAATTTTCTTATGAAAAGTTATTTTTCTTTATTAATTGAGCTAACCTGTGTTACTGTTGGCTTTCTTTACTTGATGCATTTGGGTTGAGCTCCAAAAGTATGTTTTAACATCCGGGTCGGATCGGCTGGTTGGATTAGTACATTCATCACCTGGTCCACAAGCGATTTAGTTCAACTCATAAAATCGGATTAGCCTTAAAAACACTATACGTTTTGAAAATCATTCGAACCACCAGTTGAACCGATGACCTTGTTGACCTTTGTAAAACCCACAGATTTTGGGAGATGATAATTGCCATAGCTCGAAGTTTTGAGAAAGAATCTCAGTTTCTGTATATTTCTATATGTGAAGCTCTCAAAGTTTCTAGGTCATATACATGTGGTCAAAGAATAAAGAAGCCTAACTGACCTAACTACTCTGTACAGCAAGGATGCCAACTCAGCAATAACAATCATATGAACATTGAGAAAAATTACCAACAAACCAAAACCCACATTATAATAATAATAATTTGAATTATATATTAATAAATAAACATACTCATCAAGCCCATAATTTAACTTAAATTTTGTCCTATAATTACCTAAGTTTCTAATTATATCATAATTAATATAATAAAAAATATATATTATTTTAAGAATGGGGATACTAATTATTTATTGGAAATAAAAACTAATTATAACTTAATTATAATGGTAAATAGTTCATCATTTTTGTTATTTACGCAATTCTTCTATTTTTATTCTTTAACCTAAAAACTTTGATATACTGATTTTATTATAAAAGTTTGGGATATTTTAATTCCTATAATAACTTTTTTTTATCATGTTAATATATTTTTATATATTTATTTTTATTATGTCATCATTATGACACTGGTTCAACCACGGTTCACCCGACGGTTAAATCAGTAATCCTTGACTGAATCAATTTTTCGATTCGACAATGGTATGAGTTTTAAAACATCTAAAACAATTCGATCTCTGATGGGTCTAAGTGTATTCTTTGCAAAATAGTGGGGGCATAATAGTCACTGCCGCTTTAGGGCATCCTCATCATAATTTTGTGCAACCTACCACACTTAAGCAGTTTTCAGTTTTCAGACGACTTTTGAAATCCTTCGTGAACAGAAATACTATGCACAATCTATTTTGGTAGTTCGTACTCTAAGCCTTATTTTTAAGAGGTGACAGAAATTTCTTAAAAGACGTTCTTGAGTACGACCCCAGAGACCACAACCCTTAAAAAATAATTGAACCAAAAATTTATCATTTTGCGCATCAAAAGATAACAATTAGATCCGGAGATTTCTGCACATATCAAATAGACCCCCACACTTCATAAATGACTAGAATCTCTTACACTTAATTAGATCGTTCAAGCAATTACAACACACATGATTATAAATCCTACAACACATGCACGTCTATATGTCCGAATGCAGTACGACAAATGGGTGTACACATGATGTGGAGTCAATAAATCTAACAATCTCTCACTTGGACCGCAAGTATATGTTTGCAAATTCCATACCATAAAATTATAGGCTTAACTCCCATTTACCCTCCTGTATTTTGCTGAAAAAAATTAAAAACCCCCCTTTGATTTGAAAATAGGCAAAGAAACCCCTCGTGTTTTGTTAGACTCAGCAAAAAAATCCCTTTCCGTTAGAAACTAACGGAAGGTGTGATACACGCGCGGATAGTGCATTTGGACATGATTTTTTGCGCGTTTTGCCCCCTTTTTGACCCTTAATTGCCAAAAATGCCCCTACATAGTGCTAAAAATTACCATGATCAAATTTTCTTATTTTAACCTTATTTTTTGTGGTTTTTATTGCATCTCATCCCCTAACAAAAACAAATAATTTTTAAATACATCTATTTAAATATCAAAGTACCAAAAAATTCTATAATTTAATAAATTTATAATTTAAATTGACAAATTAAATTAAAATCAAGATACAAAAAATAATATACTAATATTCATTTTTTTAAAATCTAATACTTTTATTAACTAAAATTAATACTTTTATAATTTTAACTAAAATTAATACTTTTAACTAAAATTTAATATTTTTATTAACTAAAATTAATTTCTACATTTAAAAAACTTAAGAAAAATATTTTTCTTTAAGTGTGGGGATGGTGCCATGCCGTCGCCTATTCCAACCCGGGCGACAGCCGCATCGCCTAGGGCAGACCTGTCGCCCAGACCTGATCCGGGCAACGGTCACATCGCGGCGGCGTTCGCCCAGATTGGGGGCGACGGTGAGCCACGACTCACCGTCGCCCCTTTTTGGTGGTTGGCGGGAGGCGTGGTGGTGGCCGGCGGCCGCTGGGTTAGGGGTGGGGGGCGAGGGACGGGTGGCTGGGGGTGGGGAGGGGGGCTGGGCAGCGGGGGTGGGGGTGGGGTTTCGGGTGGGGGGGGGGGGGGGAGTAATTTTATTTAATTTATGTAAAATAATAATTTTATTTTTTATATTATATATTTAAAACTTAATTAAATCTAAACCATTGATTTTTTATAAATTTAAAATCTAACGGTCAAAATTATTTGATTAAATTTAACGATTCTGATCTAATCAATGAGATCCAACGATCAGTAAAATAAATAATAGTATATAATAAGTAAGGACATAACGGTCAATTTATGGGAAAATTAACACCGTTAGTGGTCTTTAACCGAGAGAGGTGATTTAGCTTAATTTTACAAAATACAAGGGGTTTTTTTTTTTGTCTATTTTCAAATAGAGGGGGTTTTTCGTCGACTTTTCAAAATCCAGGGGGTTTTATACATCTTAGCAAAAATTATGATTTTAGCCTTGTATATTAAGGGGGTGGCGCGATTGTCATCTTGTAAGTAATGCACTAGCAATTTTAGTTCGACAATTTACGATTTGTGAAAATTTTAGTCCTTTTGACAGAAATCAACAGAAAATTAGTTGATCAATTGCGGATTTTTGAAAATTTATGATTTTCTTCCAACTGGATGCTATTTCTAGACGTGGCAACTTCCGTGGTATTAGGTCTAATATATTGGAGAGAAATTAACATCCCTTTTGCATTCTTTTTCACAAAATAGATTGAATAAAAATCAGTGATTATACGCAAAATATTCAAAACTTCCCGGCAAAATGTCTATACCTAATGCCATATCCAGAATTGGCATCCAGCAAAAAACCCCAATTTTTCTAAAATGCCCAATTGCTCCGGCGAATTTTATGTTCGATTTTCTCAAATTTAAATCTATCAATTCAAATATAGCTTCGGGATCGTTGATTTGCAACCCACATACTACGTTTGGTTTCATTTTCTAGTAATCTTCGAGATGGTGAGAAAACAAAACCAAACATAACATTACCCAAAACACCTTTACTGGGTGCTTTGGGTAATTTTGGCACATTCTCCCATATATACATACATCCAACTATAAATAAATAAATATTATTATATACATATATACATTTATAAAAATATATAAAAGAGACATGATTTGACAGTAAACATTATTTTTTGTCTACCAATATACAACACAATACATACAAACAAAACAAATATTACTATACACACACACACACACTCACACACACACACACATATATATATATATATATGTATAAAAGAGACATGATTTGACAATGAACAGTATTTTTTGCCTCCCAGTATATAACACAATTATAGGCCTTGTTTACAATGGGCTATTGGACTAACCCATATACTAGTAGGGGTTACTATGTGTTGTATTAAGGTTTATTGGATTAAAAAATATCATGTTTACTTTTGGTAGTAATAGTAAGAGATAATAGGTGTATCAATATGATGTGTGGTTTACTATCCAACACATTATATTGGATAAGAGTGGAGTTTAATCTTATGCCCCCACCAATTGTTCATGCCCCACAGCAGAAAGATCTCAAAGTATTGCTGCAGAAAAGTATCATTATAACTTCTCTTCTTCGCACAACCCCCCCCCCCCCCCCAAACATTGAGATGAACGACCACACGACTGAGCCACAACCAAGGAAGGACGACGACCGGAATAATCGTTCTCCACCATAATGAACGGTTAAACATACTTTTCCTTTGTGGATCTTAGAGCTCTTCCATACTCTGTTTCGCTGAAATATTATCGAAATTCTTGCATTATAAATAGGCAATTTCGCTTATGGGTATAGTTTAGTGTTGCGGCCTTAGGTTAATTTTACGTTGAATGCATTTTAAGAGCACCTTTAACGCCTCACCTGTGAATCATTTGGGATCGGATTGTATGACCACATTTAATTTTATGAGCACATTTACCTTGTGGAATTATTCCTGCAATTTGCGTGGATACTTATTTTTTCGATGATGTTTACCAGCACAGATGCTTAATGGGTGACGAAATTAAATCAAATATAAAGAAGAAAACTATGTGGTTTTTTATATTCACGTTAAATAAAGCAGTTATGAATAAGGGTTAATCCAATAGCCCCTTTAGTAGAAATTTTCCGTTCTCCATAGTCAATTAAACTATTCGTGCGTTTAATGGGTGAATTTTGGTAATTTACGTAACTGGCGTGTAATCCTAATAATGGTGTTTGATCCCTAAATGCTTATTCACGGTACATATGGCCATGTTTGTAAAATTACGGTTATTTCTACTTTCAAACAAAAATATAGACATGCTGTCATGTTGATCCTTTTGACTATGTTAGTAAATAATGTTTGTTTGTTGTGCTTGTGTAGAAACTCTCATCCGATGGCGGCTGATAATGTGCACTGGGCCGATGGATCGCGTGCAGGTGGCAGCCAAGGATCCACAAGCTATCGATGGAACAACTCCTCTTCATTCCATGAATCACTCTCTCGTATTTGTAGATGCGGCCATCAACTCGTTGTTAGGACATCTTGGACAAATAGCAACCCAGGATGACGCTTCCGAGGGTGTCCTGGTAACGAGGTGAGCAAGCGTTATATTAGTTTATGAATTGTTGTTTATCGGGTTGGACTTCATGTGTGATATATTTGACGTCATTTTATATTTTTTTCTACTTGTGGAGGGATCATATTGCGACAATTTTGAATGGATAGATCCCCCTATGAGTTGAAGGGCGAAAGAGATTATTCCTGGACTAGTCAGACGCATTAATAGTTATGAGGCATCTCTGCAAAAGGCCAATGAAATTGCAAACGATCTTATGCTTCCATGTGACGGTGTCGTCGCATACTCCGTATGACAATACTCTTGTTTATGTGCTTTATATTTTATGCCGCTATGTATGCACACTGGCCATGTGGGAAATGACAATTGTTTATGTACATCGCAGTGTGGGCTGTCGTCTAGTACGCTACGATATGTATGTCCCAGTTTTTGTATCCATAAGTTAATCACTGCAGTAGTGTGTGATTGGAATTGTTGTTGGGAGTGAAATATTCTGGTTATATAGAAGGTTAGTACGTACTGGTTTAATGGGCGAGAAAGTTGTAAGTATTGAATAAGATTATTGATTGTTGTTGTAACTTTTTATATAACTTGTAATTATGGTTTAAATCCTATTGGTTATATAACATGGTTGTTCATTTGCCCATTTACACCTGTTTTCCGTTGTCAAAAAAACCACCTAAGAACTTGCTTGCTGTTGAAGGTATTCTTACTTTTGACGTTCAGTGTGTAAACAAAGCAAGGAAGTGGATGAAAGAAACCCGCCATAAGATACTTGTATACTGTTTTTAGCACATTGTATATTAATGTGCGCACTTTGGGGACATATTTTGGGGGTCATCACATAATATATGTAGAGGTATTTAATGTTCACCTAACCTTGTCGCTGATCATTAAATTGGAGCGTGCAACCATCTATAAAAAGGCGAAGAACCCAATGTCTCGCGTTACCTGATACAAGTTCGTCACACTATTGTTGCCCGTACTAGTTTTCCTTCGGTCTATTTTGATACATGCACAAGGATGTGCCCTCCACAACACGAGTTCTTTTACCTACGATATTTCACTAGAGAGATGGATGATGTGTTCATCAACACTCTTGTTGATAATATGCCACAACAAGGTCATGGACCACAGAACGGAGTAACAGTAGGCACTATAATTGCCGCCCAACGCGCTATTAACGCTCGTTTAGGGAAGCGATTATCGTGGAGGTATTGTATTGAGCATTTCAACCACTTAAGAGAATGTCATTCAACATTCGCGTGGCTAATCGGTCAAGAGGTGGTATTTTGGAATCGACGTTGGAGGTAGCTATGGGCCGACGGGGAAGTATGGGACGCCATTGGCAGGGTAATGATAACATTTTTTTAACTTTTTCATGTTCGTCGATACTAACCAACACTTGATACTAATCTTTTAATTGTAGGAGAAGTCATTCACCTTGGTGGGATTCACTTAAGTTAATATTCGGCGAAGTTGATAATGATGACGATACATCTTCTGATAGTGTTGAAAGTGATGAACATTCGACGACCTCTAGTCCCACTGAAGTTGAAATTTCAGACTATGACCACGACCAATCGTCATCTGCTTAGTCGCTCTTGGTATGTTATGTAAGTTGTTGATATTCTTCAAGTATGTTGTATGGTGTTGCTATGTTATCTATGTCAAAGTATACTTATCTTTTAATGCTATCTAACTATCATTCGCTTTGTGGCAAACTCGTTCGTTTAATGTGTGGTCCGCTTTTATGTACCCGATTTATTTGTGTTTTCACCACTGATCCAAAAAATTTTCGAGTCGACAAAATCATTACACGATCCTTCCATATAAAATCATTAACAAATTGGGTAATAAGATTTGTCCATGTTGGAATAATTCTCATTTGTGAACCATGTTCATCACCTCGTCTACCGGGGATATCCCAACATATATTATAAAATGTGGAGTTCCCAAAAGTTTGTAATATAATATAAAACGAGTCTACAATCATTGAATATTTAAAATAATTCCGACATATACTATATTATATAATAATATAGAGCATATACTAAACTATGTGACCTCGTGTTCATAAAAAAGAAACCATTCTCTAAAGATGCAGCCTAGATTGTTCACTGGTCCAAGTTGTACATCCTGTTGATGATGGGAAACCCTAGAAAATTTGGTAATTTATTCCTCCAATCTAATACCATTTTTAACTCAAGACTAGTGAATTAAAACTCCCACTACCCAACGTGTAAACAAAGCGGGATACCTCACATACATTAATTGCGGGAAGTTGCTCACACTTTTGTAATCTAAAATTGTGGGTCTTGTGTAATAACTATTGAATAGGATCTTTTAAAGTCGAGTGGTTGGCAGTATTAATGGTGGAGTTACATCAAATCTTTTCTATCACACTATACGAAGTTAGATCCTGAAGCATTTATATGGATGCAATTTCTTGAGTGACGTCATATCTTGCGTAGTAAATGGAATGTAAGAAAAAATCTGCATGACACAACATCTCAGCAACCACTTTATCCCTCCATTAATGGGTAATTCCACCCAGCTGCAAGCATCCTCACAGTACTAGATAATATAGTGCTGATGTTCTTTACTTGCATGTCTATTGCCATTTGTGAGTCTAACAAAATTATTCCTTCCGTATAGGGATATGTCAGGTCCCTTTATTTTCCCATTTTAAGTGACTCCAATTACCACACATACTTGAAGTAGATAAAAAGTAAAGTGCGTCACCTAGCCTTAAATGCATGGAATAGGGTTTCACTTTTTCTATTTCTGTGCATGGTTTCTGTAACGCACTCACTAACTCGGACCAGTTGAGGGTGCTTCTTTGTAAGAGAGTTTTTTTCTATAAATAGACCAACCATTTCATAACAAAATGCCAAGCAACTTATATAGCTATAAAGGGTTTTTTTGCACCTTACAACCTCCCATGATATGGCCCAATGGGTATTTCTACCAACGCCAACAGTTTTATTGTCCCAAAGGGACAAGAGGCATGGAGAAAACATTCGTGGACTCTTTGACGGAACATGCAAGGTCAGGCATGTTCCATCCGGAACGACCAAACATCCATGCTGTCATGCGTGCACTATATTACGTAAACAAGAAGTATAGAACGAAAGTCACCTATGAGTGGGCGCAAACCCGTGTGGTCCATCTGTGTGAGCGTTACGAGCTTTTCAGGTGGGTTGTGAACACGGATGGCGTCATATAGAACCCTCGTCTAGGGTTTGTCACCGCCCCCAATCAAGTCTGGCGCACGATTTTTAGGGTAAACATTTAAGATGCACATTGTAAAATTTTGTTTCTACTATTGTCTAACTATGTTAAATGTCTCCCATTAGAGAGAAATCATGTTGACCTATATTGCATGCACTATTTTTGTCCTATGCAGCAAAACAAGCGTGCAAGGTGTTACGTAAACTCTGCTGAGGAACTGTGGGAACAACTCTGCATCCTGTTTGATCGGGACAATGATGAGCGCAATGATGTTATTGATGTTGATCGCTTTGATCTGAATGTGCCAGCACCCGCAGAGGGTTGGGTAGATCCTCCTTCACCCTGCATTAATGAGGTTGCACCGAGTCCTGCAGCACATGTACTCAACATTTCTGAGAGTTCTGACTCTTCTTCTTCATCGTCTCTGTGGGCTGCCCTTGATGCTTACTACGGTACCGATAGAGACGCTTACTCCGTACTCCCTGTCCCTAGTGTTCCCGTTTCTATCATAAAGAGAGGACCACTTGTTACCGTGTTGCCACAAAGTCCAAAATCAGTTGGTACAACTAGCTCTAGTGCATCTAATGCAACCGCGATCAAGAAGGAAGGCTAACGTCGTGCATGTGCCATGCCATGCAATGGTATTAGATTAAATTGTGTGTATGCAATTTACCGTGCATGCTATGTTTTTAGGTTAATATGCTACATCCTATGTAGTTCACGTGTTGGGATACGTTTGTATGCCCTAGTTATCTATTGTGTCAACCCTTAGGACTTGTTTGTTGTTGTCTATGTAGGTCATGTTTCCTTGTGTGTACGTTAATGAAGGTTTGGTCTTCGCTTGGCACGTCAATATATAGGCGTGCATTATGTATGGGTATCTGTATAAGTGTCCCGAAGGCGTCCTTCAGTCTCACGCTTTTGTCAAAGTTTGTAATAGGAGCATCTGTTCCTGTGCCAAACATTATGCAATATATCAAGTTATGTTGTTTAGGTAAAACTGTTGTTTTTCATATTAACCCCTACTATTGATGCATATAGTTGGTAACATTTATTTTAACGGACCAGGCAGTTGTTTACTAAGGTAGTGATGGGGTTCAACGTTAAATCTTGAACCCCATCTTCAAATAGTATTCGTTGAACCAATTGTCCTAATCAATAATAATTATGTATGAAATACCCCAATATAATAATCTTCATGGGATTAAAATCATAGAATATTAAATATTATGGTCACTTAATATATGTTGTCATTTTCTTGTAACTTATTTTTTTTATGAAAGATTTGTTCCCGTCCGTGAAGTAAAATTTCGATTGTAGTAGTAACAAAAAAGATTTCTTATAATAGATCCTTTCTGGAGATTACTAACCAAGGGAGTCTTTACCGTAATATTTTAGTAAAAGACCATAATTTATCAATTGAACCTCGAGTCATAGAGATCGCATTAACAATTACTCCTACTTATACCTAAATGAAGGAGACCTTTTGCAGGAAATATAAATCAGAGTGACTTAATTGAACAAGATCATTAAATTGTTTTATGAAAGATTTGTTCCCCTCCGTGAAGTTAAAATTAAGATTTTAACTGTAATACACAAAATTTCTTATAATATATCCATCCTGTAGATCAATAAGTAAGGTTTTAAACGTAATATTCTAGAAAAAAGAGTTTAATTTATCAAATGATATTTTATGGAGATTGCATTAATCATTACTCTTAATTATACCTAAATCACCAAAACCTTTTGCCCTTAATTAATCTTGGAAAATTGCCATTTTCACTATGGCACAATTTTGTTGATATTTTTATGGCTACTTTTGCACTTTCACTATGGCACGATCAATAATTGTTTATTGGTGACTTTATGGCTACTTTATGGCCACTCTTTATATTGAGTGGCCCAAGAAATATCCTAAAGTGTGTTCATGTAGGCATGATTCAATGGCTCTTGCGTGTATCTATATAAAAGAGTGCATCGTTTACTGAGGATGGCCATCATTAAGGAGCATTTATGCATGGGATGGCCTAGGTGCACTCTCTTTCGTAGAGAGTGAGTTACACAAGCCAATTACGTCGTGCCACATACAAAAAGTGAGACCAACACTCTATATGTTGTTACATACGTAAATTTACATTAATGGTATCTGCTAACCTCAATATATAACCAAGGGTTGCATGTAAGGGAAGAGATTTTCTTTTTATGACTCTTGATTGCGCCCACCCGAAAAATCTCATACTTTGAGCGTATTGTCTCTTTGAGTTGACACTCGATAATTATTACACCCACCACCTCCTCATGCCCTTTCATTTTCTACGGATTGAGGTTGCATGGCATACGCGTTCGCCCTTTATAAAACCACCATGGTTTATATGTGTTTTCACGTAGTTTGTGCGCCGCTTTCGTCCATAGATAAGGCTCTTCATGAAAGATAAAAAATAGCACATCTTGATATAAAGTAAATATATAAACATCATCTTCATTAAAGCGAATAGAGAGACGATATATTGGTGCGTGAGTTTACATAACTATAGCTCCTCAACCACCATTTTAGGAATACCTTGGAATATAAACGCTTTTTTATTCCCTTTGCAGAGATTAGAATCTACCATTTAACATTAGCCGAACCCATCTTGCGTTCGTCTCAAGTGAAAGTGAGTAGAACAACTCCATATCCTTTGATTTACCAAATGAGTGACGGTAAACAATTGCTCGTTTTCATCGAAACTAGAAAGTTGACGGACGGCATCCAACAATGCACCCCATTGATTCGGGTCCCCTTCCCCCTTAAGTACCCTCGCTAGTTTGCCTATTCTAGTGTTTGCGGTGTCACAAAACGTGGTGACCATGTTAACCAGTTGGGGTATTTCTGATAATGTATTGTCTACCCTACGTTTCTTAGAGGAACCACTCGTGCATTTTGTTGCACTGGAGGAATTGACCATTAGATCCGCATTAATATTGAAAGATATTGGCATCTCCTCTTCTAGACCGACGCACCCAGTTTCTGGATTCCACTCAGTTGTGGGGACATAATAATCATCGTTCGATTGTTGGTCTTCTGTGCGTATATCACTTGCAGCTTTATGGACATCTGCAGCTTCATCCCCACAGGCACGATCCTCACCGAATATCTCACGCCAAGCCTGGAAGAAAGGCCAAGACTTATATCTCATTTTTTTGGCGTATGGATCAATTTGCACGTTTAATGTGTGACAAAGTCATTAGAGGTGCTACACATTTACTAAAGGAAAAAAGTGGAGTTTATGTTAACATAATTATCCCAAACGTCTGTCATTCTCTTCAACGGTTACCATATTTTTATTCTCGTCCCAACCGAACCCACTCTTTGACATCATCCCGACAAGGCAAAAATACTGTCTTTTCCATAATAGTATCTTCGAGGTGATGTGAGGCTCAGCTTTTAGATCACAGCCAAGTAGGGCACGAGCCAGATAAGATTCCAGCTGAGTAAGATATCAATTTCCGAAGCCGTTGTCACACTTCCATCCACCGACGATGATAGATTTAGGTGCGTTAATCAGCATCTTTTCTTCACGAATGGTCCAGGTGAGACGTGCACCAGTCCTTTCTTTAGATGCGGCACCGCGCCTTTGTCGACTAGTTCCATCATCATCAAATGAGTTCATATTCATAGTTCCAAAAATATCCTGTGTATACAGAAAAACAATAATCTACTTTCCTACTAAAAAAGGGCATTCACTCATGGAATGACCATATCATTCAAAACCATAAAAGTGTGCATATAAAAGTGCAGACTTAATAGACGGTGTCATGGTGCATTCAAGAAACGCCGGGTGGCAAACATTAAATTACGAATGCAGTCATAAAATTTTCTACATTTGAATACGCTTCAAAGTACACACAACCAAACATCCATAAAAAGCCGCGGGTCTATGAAGACATGTAAAACAATGTAATCAATCATATACTAAGCGCAAATTTCCTAGTTTTTTCACAATCATGTTCAACACGTTCATCTAGACATCATCAAGCGCGTTGGGTCCACTCTTGATACATAGACGAAGCTAACCCATCTCTCCAACCTGACCATTCTGGGTTAGCATTAATAGTTGCAACATAGTCGACAAGCGGCTCAACAACTGGTTCCTGATTGTCTGGTATCTCTAGTTCTAATAGATCGTTCGGCATATCTAACCGAACGAAGTTATGGAGTAGACAACAAGCAAGTGTAATCCTGTTCTGGATCTTGATGGGATAAAATGATGGGCTTCTAAGTATACCCCAACGCACTTTCAGCAACCCGAACATTTTTTTAATGACATCTCTAGCCGATGAATGCCTCAAGTTAAAAAGCTCATGGGGGGTTTGGGGTCCCCCACTACCACGGTCCCATTCTCGCAGATGGTAACGCACCCACGGTACGGGGTAAGGAAGCCTTCTGCATTTGCATACCCATTATCGCACAAGTAGTAGTTCCTTGTTATGTTTAAATTCATTAAAAATGAACGGTCATGTATCACCGTTACAGCAAATATGATTCATTTCCTTTTGTATGCCCAATAGCGAAAAAATTAATTAAACTAACATAATAAAAAATCACTTACCACGCGGGACACGCAAGCCATGGAGCCTACTGATCGTGTCCCGCAAAACCCTATCATCGGCTGCACTCCCTTCCCACCCGTTAGTACATATATGAACTGCATGTTTAGATTACAAACACCGAGCACATTAACAACAGTATGGCCTTTTCAGGTGTGGTACCTACCCTTGTCTTACTCTGGGACTCGTACATCAATGTGTGTGCCGTCTAATGAACCGAGACAACCCTGCATCATATAAACCCAATAGTAGCACATTTCAGTAGAATAGCAATTGTGAGAGAAATATGATTCACATACTAAAATATGAAGACATACCTTGAACCACTTCCACCTGTTATCCATGGAATCATCTAGAATGGGAGTCGGACGAGTTAGGAAGATGTTGTGCAACTTGATTATTGCATTCAAGACCACATGGAAATGCTTGCTGACAGTTCTTCCAGATCGAATGAAATCATATTTTACGACGGAGTGTTTTTTGTGATGTGCTATGATACTGAGGATGATGCTCACTTGCTCGAACACCGTAACAAATTTTATGTCGGATAGCCCCCCAGAATGCTGAAGCAAATAACACAAACGGCCAAATGCATTTCGGTCCATGCGGAGGTTCCTAAGGCACGTTACATCATTGCACACAACTAGCCTACTCAGGTGTCTAACCTGCTCCGAGATCCTAGAGTTAAGTGTATAAGAGCAGGAACGACCCCGCCTCGTGCGAGTGGTTCTTGTTGTCAAGTAGGCATAAATGTAAACAAACAATGCTAGGGCCACGACGATATCAACAATAATCTGTTGCACCGCGATCAAAACATATATTCTGCGCAATCGAGTCATCCTGACAGAAAAAGTGGTCACACATTCATTCGCTTTTCAGCCCAACAATGGTAATATGTTCAGGCAGGACAAGTCCCACTCTCGAATATGCACAGATGTATATTCCACACATAAACTGAAGTAATCTTATTTAGCATAAGTACGAGCGACGGTAAAGTATACACAGATGATGTGAATACATAAGCTATGATCGCCACCAATAATGGGGAAAAAATTACGTATAAATGACAACAGCATCACGTTTAACAATATCATATTTACTCAAGCAAAACTGATGCTCTCGAATAGTTATACCAGCTTCCTGTTGTAGTTTTAAGATATGGAGAAAAATAAACAACTCAACTGCATAAACCTTCATAAACTCACTTACAACGGGAATACTAGTTGGAGTCAAAACACCGGACATGAAATTAGATAGTGGGATTTACCTGCGAGAACACCTTAAAGTGAAAGATTATATCTTCTTTGTCTGAGAACACCCTTTCTTCTACCAACAAACCTAGAAAAAACAAGGGCAAGATTTTTAAACCAAGAAAATATAAGAGCAAAAAAGAAATTACTATTTTTATACAAATCTCTGTAGAAGAAACTCTTACAAAAGAACACACCTTGGGAGAAAAAGTTATTCGAGGCTGACTCCTATATAATGAAGAATTTCATTTATAACCCACCAATCATCAGTCAGAACAATAAATTTGCAGTGGAAATTTTACACAAATGGAGGGACAAGTGTGTAATAAATAACTTTTGTTGCGACAGTTGAAAAATGTGCAGACGATGGTTGATGTGGTGTTCTGAAATTTTTAAAGCGTGGAAGATGATGGAATGAAAAAGAAACCCCGCTACATTGTGAGAGAGAACAATTAATGATGGCTTATGAAAATTTGCTCAAGTTCAGGAACAAGAGGGTAAAAACTCATGACCATAACAGGAACAAAATGGGGAAACAAAGTTAGTAGGCATGGTGGTGGACTCCACTGATAATTAGTATGGGCCTCCGACCCAATATTCTTATCGGCCGAATAGCATGCCATTGTAGGGTTATGGAGCGGGCTGTAGCGGGCCTTGCATTTTTTAAGTAGGGTTAAATACAGTTATCACCCCTGAAGTATTCACCCTACATCAATTACCCCCTTAAAGTATTAAAACCTTAAAAAAAAACCCCTGACCTTCTAACACCTTTAATTTTGAAGTTCAAAAAGTTCATTTTACTATTACTAAATATTGATTTATGTAAAAAAGGAATTTTTAAAATATCAAAACCACTCCTTTTTTAAGTTTTATCTAATTTTATTTTCACTTGTTTGTCGAACTCTTTTTATTTTTATAATTCTAAAGTATTTGAAGCTCATTTTATTTTAGTTTCACTTATTTGTCAAACCAAGTTAAAAATAAATTTATACATTCATATAATTTTCACATTGATATAATTACGATATATATATAAATATATATTAATTGTATCTTTTCTTATTAGCTCATGATCAGCTCTTTCGATTTATTAATTGTATATTTGTTTAAGTAAATATATAAATATATACATATATATACTTGTATAAATTTATTTTTAATTTGATTTGGCAAACAAGGAAAACTAAAATAAAATAAGCTCCAAGTACTTTAGGATTACGAAAATTAAAAGAGTTCGATGAACAAGTGAAACTAGAATTAGACAAAGTTTAAAAAAATAGTGGTTTTGGTATTTTAAAAATTCCTTTTATATTCCAAAAAACAATTTTTAGTAAGGGTAAAATGGACAGTTTAAACTTAAAAATGAAAGGAGTTAGAAGGCCAGGGGAATTTTTGAAGGTTTTGATACTTTAAGGAAATAATTGATACATGATGGATACTTCAAGGATAGTTACTGTATTTAACCCTTTTAAGTAAATGTCCAACAACATGCTACTAAACACTACTAACTCATATATAGGCCTTAGTACACAAGGCCGCAATATATCTTTTATATTATTTAAAATTCATTACAAAAACAAACTCAAACATACATATTATTTCTAATACACACTTATTTATCTTTTTTTTTTCTCCACCACAAAACAAAATAAAAGAAAAATAAAATATTCCAAAAATAAAACCAAACGTAACGAAAGTTCCTCCGAGCGGGTGCGAATAGGTTTTGGGCTGATTCTGGTTTTGCTCGGAGCCCAACTGTGGAAGCAAGAGCAAACAGTACAAGCAGTGGGAGCTGATTCCGAGAGGCGTATGCGCCTGAGGTTTTGGGGTTAACTTGCAGAGTGCTACAAATGGAAACGAGAAGACCAGAGATCCGGCAGCTTCTCAAGGACAAAAGATTCTGGTTCGCCTCGTTCCTCATTGTTTGGGCTGCTGCTCTCCAGGTTTCCCCATCAAATTACATACCCATATTTTCATATATGTCTCTGTGTGTGTGTGTGTGTGTGTGTGTGTGAAGATTGTTTTGCTATTTTGATTTGATGCTGTTTCTCTATTCAAATTACAGGGGCATATGATGTGGGTACAGAGGCAAGATTCGTTTAAGCAGAAGTTTGGGAATATTAACTCAGAATTGGATTCCGAGAAGGCTGATGAAAATCAATAGTAGTTCTGGTCATTAGATCTCCTTGTAAAAAGACTGCAATTATGAGTTAGGTTAGCGAAATTTCATCCAACTCTTTTTGTTATTTGGTGTTTTTCAATGCTAAGTTAAACATCTTGATGTTTGTGGAAATCCTAAATGCCACTTTTGCTGTTCTTTTTACTAACCCTTTTCTGAACTTAGCTTAAGCTTTTGGATTAATTTATGAAAATTTTATGGCTGAAGCCTGGAAAATGTTGGTTTTAATTGAATTCTGGGTTTCGTATGTGCTATTTCTCGCAGAAATTTAGTTGAACGTGTATGTTAGGTTCTACTGTAAGGTGCTGTGATGTTTGATGATTTAAATAGGGAAGGCCTCAAGAAAAATTACTAACTCGAATGTATTTTTTATCGATCTTAATCGAGCTTGATTGAGATCAGTAGACATGCAAGATGAACATGAAAAATTGCATGATTAAGTTGTTGGTCTAACTTCGATAGTTTGCTTGAGGTCATGGACAGGTTTTATTGGGTTAGATATCGCTCGGCTTGGAAAAGTGGAACTTGGCATTCATTTCAGTGCTAGAAATCCCACTTAGAGTTAATTCTGCATTTTTTCAGCATACTGAAACACTCCTATAGCAGCTTAGAAAAGATTCAGATATAAGCATGAGACCACGAATGAATGTTCTCTGAAGGTGAATACTTTTGAGAATTTGAGCCAGAAGAGGATATAGATCCAGGGATAAGTTGCAGAGTATCAAAAGAATATTTTACTAAAAAAGCATATGAAGGCGAACAGCATATTAGCCTCCATGCTACGTAAAATGGCTTGTTTCTTGTGTGCTTCTAAAACAGGCTTTAGTCTTAATTCTTGCCTGAAGTTTTTGTAGATCATATGATTGGTAAGTAAAGAAATATCTTTGTGGATGAAAAGCTTTTCTAACCACTAAAGTCAGGAGAATGATGCTCCTTGTTGGTCTTCGGTTTCCGTCATCGGTTGAACTCTTTCTTTCTCTCTTACGACCCTATGTACTTGATCCACATGGAGCGTCAAAGAATGGTTGTAGCAAGCATGATTTGAAGGTAATAAATCAGTGGAAACCACAGAATCATGCACAATATGATGATATTTGTTACCTCATATATATTATCTCACTTTCATCACCTGAAGTATCAGAGAAAGTAGACTGCTGAGTTCGAACCAGCTTTGCCAAAATCCTCTATCATGATATGGGAATGAGTTTGGATTTCTCAATTAAGGTATGGACATTATCTGTTACAAGGGATATCTTGATGTGTACTTGGATGAGTTGATTGAGAGGAAATAACTGTGTTAGACAATAACATGCCTTCTTGCGCACTTATCTAGTCATAAAAGACTGCCGACTCCTACATTTGTTTCTTAGCCCTCAAATGAACATAACTCAAGTGTACATTCTGATTGTTAATTTGTTTTGTGCCTTCTTCCTTCTTGCGCACTTATCTAGTCATAAAAGACTGCCGACTCCTACATTTGTTTCTTAGCCCTCAAATGAACATAACTCAAGTGTACATTCTGATTGTTAATTTGTTTTCTGCTGGACTTTCAGGACTGTTTTCGTTGCGTGTAGTATAACGACCTGTTAGCAAGTTTGCAGGTGCTCTGCTTCTTTTACCAGGCATGAATTTGGTGTCTGGAGTCGTTAAAAATTTATGTGGAGATATTGGATATCTGATTACATCTTTTATGTCTAAGATGATGAACTCATGGGGATGTCAAAGTGGCATCCTTGTTTGAAGAATTTGATTCTCATACCTTCCATCTTTTAAGGGGTTTAATGCAATTTACCTCCTTGTTGCATCCCTGTGATATTGCAAATGAGTAAATTACACTCTATGAAAAAAAAAACAATTTACCTCCCTATGTTTTTTAAATTGGAGCAATTTACCTCCTATTGAGGGAGGTAGATTGCTCTATTTCAAAAAACACGGGGGTGGTAAATTGATTCATTTAGTAACATAGGGAGGTAAATTGCTAGTTTATTTTTCATAGGGGTGTAATTTCACATTTGCAATATGACAGGGGTTGCTTTTATTTTTTCCATCTTTTAAGTGTACCTTCACCTCATGTTTTATTTCATGATATTAGTCATTGATAAAGCACAAAGCGTCTGAGAATTTTTGTTGGGAGAAAGCGTCCGAGAATTTTTGTTGGGAGAAAACCAGTTAGCCTCAATGAGTTCTAGATGAAGGATTTGAAGATTATGAGGGCTTCTTTTTTGTTGATTTTGGTGGTAATAAAAGTTGAATTTCGGAAGTTGATTAGAACAGTGGATAAGAAGTTGAAGTAAAGTGTTTGGTAAAAATTATCTGAGCTTTAGATTTTTTTTTTTCTCAAAAAAAGTATTAAAATCAAGTTTTACGACATCACCAATGAAATAGTTTGATTTATCATAGTATCCTAGTATAGGAAAATTTTTACTCAAATTAGGTTTGATTGAACCAAATCAATCACAGAGTAAGTGTGATACATTTATCATGTGATTGGACATTTTTTTTGAATTATACATCAATCACATGATAAGTGTATTTACTGGTTCAGGTTCGATAAATTGGATCTGAGTTAGAATTTCTTGTACGAGATATCAAGCACTTTTAACTATAGGAACTATAATAATAAATTACAAAGTTCACTGCTCCCTATCCCAGCCTTACTCTATTTATCCATACAACTGGGTGGATAGACATATCTACCATAACAATGGGTAAAATAGCTTAAAGTGGATGCTAAAAGATTTAGAACCTATCATAACTTGAGATTATCCAAATGTGCTCAAATAATTTTAGTTTTTGTACTATCAAATGTTATAGGGTGTATTTGAATTGATGAATTCGATTGAGCGATTAATTTAGAGAAACAGGGTGTATTTGAATCGATGAATTCGATTGAGCGATTAATTTAGAGAAACGATTTCAAATGATTCCATTTGAAAAGAATTTGAAATTTATTAATATTCAATGCATCACATTTCAAAATTAAAATTGAAGGCAATTGTGTTCAATTGTTGATAAAAAATTGTGTTCTTCAAACCCCACGATGGCAAAAGAATAAAGTTTTATTATTGATGTGTCCAACATATTTTGGACACGTTTATAACTTTTTTATAATTTTGAAAAGATTTGGATTATCTTTAAAAAAAAAAAATTGGGCTGAATAATGAAAAATAATTAATTCATTTCTCGTAAACTAAAATTTGGAGAGATGGTCACGATGATTTGACTAATTTGAATGACTAGAAATTTTTCATTATGTACTTTTGAAAATAAACTGATTATTCCAAGTGCTTTAGTTAAGAAGTAGATGTAAGACATACCTATTTTATGTTTTATCTTGATATTTTTCATATTACATATTTTAATTTTATAAAAAATTGAGAAATATATACAATAAAAAATACATTATATATCCGCGTCCTAGCGTTTTGTATCCAAATTTTTTTTAAAAAAAATTGTGTCCTCATATCTATATCTTATCGTGTCTGTATTTATGCATCATAAAGTAGACCCCAAAATTCTCGCAGAAGCTCCAATAGAACCCCTAGTTGATGTGAAAGTGTATGAGTTCCATAGGTTACGTTTGAACCATATTTTGGGATTAAAGTGCTTTTTTCCTCATTACATATTTGGAAAAAATTGAGCTAATAATATCTAATAAAACGAATTTGGAAACGTATGAAAATCTATCTATTTATATATATATATATATATATATTAGGTCACGTTTTATTATTTATCAAGTAGTTATTAATTATGTACATAATTCCAAAGTAAATATATCATCCCAAAAAAAAAAATATAGTAATATGTTTTATAAGTAATTGTTTGAGTGAAGGTCAATAATAGAAAATTTGACATATATAATTGAATGATAAAGAATTCTGAAAACAATAGTTTCATTAAATTGTATTTTTCTACAATTGATAGTGTCGGCTAGCTATGTGTCTCTACAAACTCATACAGTCAAACCCAAAGAAGGCCCAACAAAGATTATGAAAATTAAATATATATTTGTACACGTAGTGTGTATATATTTTAAAAAAAAGAAGATGCAATACAATTTACAACAGAAAATTCAATCAGTTGCTGGTATGAGCAAAAGAAGCTCAAATAAAGAACAACCATGGATGAATTAAACGAGCTGGAAGAGAAGAGAGAAACTTGTTGCTGAAAGTAATTCTATGTGCTATTAATTGCTCCTTCGAATAAGGAGGAGCTAGGGTATTTATACTACTAATGTTCTTGATAACTGCTAATAACTACTAACAGCCCTAACTAATTACTAACAACCTTTAATAACTAAAGGTGTTAGTCTGAGAACCACCTAAAGAAGTGCTAAAGAACCAAAAAGTGTCAAACAGTGAAATAACAACTAACAAACTGGTTGCACCGAATTCTTCTATATTTCTTCACCCCCTCCTCAAGTTGGAGTTGGTCCTGCCAAAGTCTTAGTAAATACATTCGCCAGTTGAGAAGAGGAAGACACATGTTGAGGAGTCAAAAAACCTTCCTTGTACTTGTCCCTAACTAGGTGACAATCTATTTCAAGATGTTTCGTCCGTTCGTGAAAGACTGGGTTGGTTGCTATATGTATGGCCGCTTGGTTGTCACAGTAAAGCGGGATGGGCGTAGGTATTTGGACGCGAAGGTCCATCAGCAGATTGTATATCCAAAGCATTTTCACAGGTGGTGGTGCCCATACTACGATATTCCGCTTCTGCCGTGGAACGGGAGACTGTATGTTACTTCTTGGTCTTCCAGGAGATCAAGGCGCGCCCAAGAAACACATAGTAGCCTGTCAAAGATCTTCGAGTGTCTACACAAGACGCCCAATCCGCGTCACAGTAAGCGACCAGCTCCGTATGAGCACCTGCAGGGAAGAAAAGACCTTTGTTAGTGGTACCCTTTAGGTATCTTAAAAGATGCATAGCTGCATCCCAATGCTCTTGAGTTGGCTGCTGCATGAACTGGCTCGGTTGCTGAGCCGCATGTGCTATGTCAGGCCGTGTGAATCCCAAGTACAGCACCCTGCCAACAAGCCTCCTATAAGCTTCTGGATTGGGGATCACATTTCCTGAATCCATGTTGAATTTGATGCCTGCAGGCAGTGGAGTAGTTGCTGCACGAGCTAAGGTTAACCCTGAATCCTTTAACATATCCTAGATATATTTTGTTTGGGTAAGGGAGATTCCTTGAGAGGATCTGTCTATCTGTAATCCCAGATAGTACTTTGCCAACCCAAGGTCCTTTACTGTAAAAATGCTGTGTAGATATTCTTTGACATCTTGTATAATAGCTGGTGATTCTCCTGCAATAAGGATGTTATCAACGTATACCAAGAAAATTAATAAACCTGAAGGGGTTAATTTTGTAAATAAACAATGGTCATGCTTGGATTGCTGAAAACCGAATTGTGCAATTTTAGAGGTGAATTATGCATTCCGTTGTTGTGAGGCTTGTTTCAAGCCATAGAGTGCCTTCTTCAACTTGCATACATGTCCATTTGGCACCTGATATCCTTCCGGAGGCTGCATATAGATGTCCTCTTCTAGGGTCCCATGCAAGAAGGCATTGTTGACATCTATGTGATGAAGTTCCCATCCCTTGATGGCTGCTACTGCAAGTAAAGTTCTGACTGTGACTGCCTTTGCTACCAGAGCAAAGCTGTCTCCAAAGTCAATGCCTTCTATTTGATTGTAGCCTTTGGCCACTAAACGGGCCTTATGTTTTTCAACCATTCCATCAGCCTTAACCTTTAATTTGAACACCCATTTGCATCCTATGGGACGTTTATCCTTTGGCAAAGGAGTTATGTCCCATGTGTCATTTCTTAGCAAAGCATCCAACTCATTCTTCATAGCCAACCTCCACTCTGGTGGATTTGCTTGGCTGAAGGTTCTACGCTCCTGTAGCTGAGATAAAGAGGAGACAAAACACTTGTGCATGGGGTGAATGTCAGTTATAACAGGTACAAGAATTTTATCATTGATGCAGGTTTGATTGTTGCTCTAGTGGATCTTCTTAAAGGTTCTGCAATACCAGGATTAGTCACTATGTTCTGCTGAGAATTTTCAGTTTGTACATCCACCTCAGTCTTTGTATGTGTTCCAACCTTATTGTTGTCACAGATAGGGTAAAATTCATCTGTGCAGGTGGGCAATGGACATGTGACAGGATCCAGTATTTTGCCCACATAAGGAAAGACTTCCCCATGAAAGGTTACATCTCTAGAGACTAGTAGTGAGTGTGTGTTCAAATCATAGATCTTGTAACCCTTTTGTCCAGGGCAATACCCTAAGAACACCCCTTTGATAGCTCTACTTTGGAATTTCTTCTTATGAGGTTGTACATTGGTAGCAAAACATAGTGTGCCAAAGATCCTCATATGATCATAATCAGGAGGCCTTTTGTTCAAAACCTCATAGAGAGTCTTCCACTTTAGAATGTGTGTAGGGAGTCTATTAATGATATAAGTGGCTGTGAGAAGTGCCTCTGACCAGAACATGCTTGGCATGTTTGCCTGGAACATAAGGGCACGAGCAATCTGTAATAGATGCTTGTGCTACACCTCAACCACCCCATTCTGTTGGGGTGTGTAGGTGCAAGTCCTTTGGTGTATAATTCCTTCTGAAGAGAGGAATTGTTGGCATTCTTGATTAGTGAATTCTGTGCCATTGTCCGTTCGAATTATCTTAATCCTTTTTTCATATTGAGTGAAGATCATTTTGTGAAAGGCCTTCAGGGTGGATGTTGTTTGAGATTTGTGTTTCATTAAAAATATCCAAGTACATCTGCTGTGATCATCAACCAAAGTGAGCATGTAAGTGCATTGAGATAAAGATGGTTGATTGTAGGGGCCCCAAACATCTATGTGTACAATGTCAAAGATACTTTCAGCATGTGAATCACTAAGGGGAAAGGGGTTTCTGTGCTGCTTTGCAAGTGGACATACATCACACAACGATAAAGGATACTTGCGTTTATTCAGAAATTTCAAATGTTTCAATACAGTGGAGGATGTATGTCCTAGCCTTTTGTGCCATATATCAAGATCTAAAGTTCTAATAGCTAAACCCTTTTCAGGGAATTTATTCAGCATTTCCTCAATAGTGTGTGCCTTAAAAGAGTTGGTGTCCAGAACATAAAACTTTCCTATCAATCTCCCTACAGCCACTACTTTGTTAATCCTGTGGTCCTGCAAAACACAGTGTGTAGGGTAAAATCTGAATTTTATGTCAGTGTCATTACATAACTTGCTAACAGATAGTAAATTGAACTTCAGGCTAGGAACCTGAAGTACATTGTTGAGTTTAATATTTTCAGCAAGGTATATGTTTCCAACAATATCAACATGTTGTTTTGATCCGTCAGCCAAGTGAATATACAGATTAGATTTATGTTGCTTGGCATCATGATATAGGCTGAGATCATTGCACATATGAGATGTGGCTCCACTATCAATGATCCAATATGTAGCATAATCAAGAGCAGGGTTCAGTGTCAACTTACCTGCGAAGTCTGTAGACATATCAGGACCTACAAGATCATGATTTTCCTCTATGATTCTTTTGAACTTGTTTCTGATGAAGTCTGTAATAGCCTCCTCATCCACCACATTCTGTGCTGACTCCTGCTCTATGGTCTGACTAGAAGTGCTGCTGAAGGCTCGATTATTCGTGTTGGTTCCCTTCTTTTTCCTTTGCTCCATCAATTTTTTATACCAGTCAGGGTAACCATAAAGCTCAAAAGATCCTTCTTTCAAGTGGCCTAGCTTTCCACAGTGACTGCATTTCTGTCCTCTTTTATCTTGAAAATTCCTCTTCTTCCACTGAGATCCCCCTGTCTGCATTGCCATATTTTGCACTGGATTTGATAGAGTTGAGCTGATTTCTTTCTGTCTTTCATCACTTAACACCATGGAGTATGCTTTGGCCACGCAGGGCAGAGGTTCTTGCATAAATATTTGGCCTCTGACTTGTTCAAACGCTTCATTAAGTCCCATAAGGAACTGTATTAAGTGATCCCTTTCCTTTTGTCGTGCCAATTCCTTAGATGCACCACAACTACAGGCAGGTAAAGCAGGTAAACAATCCAGTTCATCCCATAGAGTTTTAATTTTTGCAAAATACCCAGATATTGTAAGATTTCCTTGGGATGCCGATGCAATCTCCCTTTGCAGTTGGTAAATCCTAGGACCACTACTAACTCCATACCTGGCCTCTATTTCCAGCCATAACTCCCTAGCAGTCTCTATGTAGAGGAAAGATTGCACAATGTCTTTGGAAATGGTATTTAAAATCCAAGAAATTACCAAACCATCCTCTCTTGCCCATTGTTCGTACTCATCTGAATCTTCGCCTGGCTTGGCGCTCCTTCCGGTGATAAACCCCAATTTCATCTTCACTCGTAGGGCAATCTTGATGGATCTGCTCCACACCAGGTAGTTCTGTCCAGTTAGTACGGTGGAAACCAGGATGGTTCTTGGATTTTCAGTAATTTGCAATCGCAGTAGATTGAAATCGATTTCTTCTTTCCCTTTTCCATCCTTCTTCGTGGGGCTCACCATGGATGGGTTTTGATGTCTGTGTTATCTTCCCTTTGTGTTCTTTCGACTGAAGACGCACGAAAACGAGGGTTACCAGAGACCATCAGAGGATGGCTCTGATACCATGCTGGTATAAGCAAAAGAAGCTAAGATAAAGAACAACCATGGATGAATTAAACGAGCTGGAAGAGAAAAGAGAAACTTCTTGCTGAAAGTAATTCTGTGTGCTATTAATTGCTCCTTCGAATAAAGAGGAGCTAGGGTATTTATACTACTAATGTTCTTGATAACTGCTAATAACTACTAACAGCCCTAACTAATTACTAACAACCTTTAATAACTAAAGGTGTTAGTCTGAGAACCACCTAAAGAAGTGCTAAAGAACCAAAAAGTGTCAAACAGTGAAATAACAACTAACAAACTGGCTGCACCGAATTCTTCTATATTTCTTCATCAGTCTTATAGTATGAGGTTGATATCATTTATCTCTCAATGTTGCGAATTGGGTTTTCTATTGCAAACCTTATTTCATCTTCTATGTACACACGTCATGTGTATAAAGTTTTTTCTTTACCTAGATAAAATAAATGATGTTATTTTTATACATGTGGTATGTGTATGTGTACATCGAATGGAGTAGAAGATGAAATATAATTTGCAACAGAAAAATCCAATAGGATTTACAACAGAAAATTCAATCCGGCTTATAGTATGAGGTTGATATCATTTATCTATCTATCTTGCGAATTGAATTTTCTATTGCAAACCTTATTCCATCTTCTATATACATATGCCGCGTGTATAAAATCTTTTTCGTACCTAAATAAAATAAATGATGTCATTCTTATACATGTGGTGTGTGTATGTGTACATCGAATGGTGTTGAAGATGGAATATAATTTGCAACAGAAAATCCAATCCGACTTACAATTGAATTTTTCTGTTGCAAACCATATTCAATCTTTTACTCCATTCAACATTCACATACACACGTCATGAATTTGCAACAGAAAATTCAATCCGACTTATAATGAGGTTGATATCATTTATCCCTCTATGTTGCAAATTGAATTTTCTGTTGCAAATTATATTTCATCTTCTATTCCATTCAACGTATACATACACACATACACCACGTGTATGAAAATGAGATCATTTATTTCATTTAGGAAAAGAAAAGATTTTATACATGTATGCGAATGTTGAATGAAGTAAAAGATGGAATAGAATTTGTAACAAAAAATCTAATTCGCAACATAGGAGGATAAATGATATCAACTTCTACTATAACTCGGATTGAATTTTCTATTACAAATCTTATTCTATTTTCTACTCAGTTCAACATACATATCCCACGTGATACAAGGATATATTTAATTTTCACAATCTTTGCTACTATATATATAAAGGGGAGAGAATCACCTCCTCCAAAAGTCCCAATGCACTCGGAAACCAAATCTTTCTGTTAGCTTTCCTTTCCTATAACTCCGCTAAAACTCTCACCTACATCCTTAATTCTTATCAGTTTCCCATGGATTCTAAAGAAGAAGATTTACACTACAGCAGCGGCGGCGATATGGTGGTTTCCGATGAAGAAGAAGAAGATTTTTACTATAGCAGCGGCGGCGATGAGGCGGAAGACGATGAGTCTTATTCCACCACCTGCCCCAAGAAGAGTTACACAATCCTGAGAGAGGAAGACGTCAAGAAACGTGCAGACAACGATATCTCACAAGTATCCAGCCTTCTCTCCATTTCCAGGGGCCTGGCCTGCCACCTCTTGTGCCGGAACAGCTGGTGCCTGAACTCCGTCTACGACCACTGGTTCGCCGGCGAATCGGAGACATCCCGCGATCCGCCGGGACGAAAATCAGGTGAACAACTCTGCGGGATTTGCTTCGGGCCCTTCAAGATTGAAGACATGGTTTCTGCTTCCTGTGGGCACCCCTTCTGCGCTTGTTGCTGGCGAACTTACATCTCTACGTCGATCAACGACGGCCCTGGATGCCTGAGACTGCAGTGCCCGGAGCCCGAGTGCGGAGCTGTTGCAGGGGTAGACATGGTCGACGCGATGGCGCCGGCGGAAGAGAAACGGAAATACTATCGATATCTTTACCGGTCGTACGTCGAGTGCAGCAGGAACCGGAAATGGTGCCCGGCTCCTGGATGCGATTTCGCAGTTGAATTCAACGATGCCGCCAGCGGCGGGTGCGAAAGCTACGACGTGACTTGTGATTGTTACTATAAGTTCTGCTGGAAGTGCATGGAGGAGAGCCACCGTCCCGTCGACTGCAACACCGTGGAAAAGTGGATCAAGAAGAACAATTCCGAGGCGGAGAACACGAATTGGATACTGGCGTACACGAAGCCCTGTCCGAAGTGCCATCGGGCCATCGAGAAAAACCAGGGCTGCAACCACATGACCTGCCGGAGTCCCTGTGGGCATAACTTCTGCTGGGTGTGCCTGGCGCCCTGGGACAAGCACGTAACCAATAATTTCACTTGCAACAAGTACAAGGAAAAGGGTAATTCTAATGAGGAGAGTAGAGAGAAAGCCAAGAATTTCTTGGCAAGATACACACATTACTATGAGAGATGGGACTCCAATGACAAATCCAGGAAGAGGGCTCTATCTGATCTGAACCAGGCGAGGAACGAGCACGTCGAAAAGCTCTAAATCACAGGGCGAAAACATGGCTGGACTCCAGTTCGTGATCGACGCCTGGAACCAGATCGTTGAGTGCAGGCGTGTACTGAAATGGTCGTATGCGTATGGATACTATTACACGTCGACGGAGGAACAAGGGAAGATGGAGTTCTTCGGGTACTTGCAAGGGGAGGCGGAGTCGGCCCTGGAGAGACTTCATTACTCTGCGGAGAAGGAGATGAGTAGATATCTCTTGGCAGATCGGCCATTGAAGAGTTTCAAGGATTTTCAGAGCAAGCTTGCTCAGCTGACTGCTGTCACAGGGAATTACTTCAAGAATTTGGTTAGAGCATTGGAGAATAATCTTTCTGAAGTTGAGAGTAAGAGCTAGATCAAGAATTGTATGATCAGGTTCTATGAACATCTGCAGGTCTTGAGTTCTTGATTTTTTATTTTTTTTTTGTGTGTAGTAATGTTGGTTCATTTGAAGTAATTAATGGGAGCTTTGAGTAGTAGGCCTACGAAGAAATAATATTTTTTGGAGCTATAAATATAATACATGTTTTTTATGTATCTCAATGAGAAAATTTTAATTTTAATTAGTACGTTATTTTACAATATTTGTCCCATACTTATTGAAATAAAACTTAATGGTTCTGTACAAAAAAACACCTAATCGTTAAATTTTGTAGTGATGGTAAATATTGCTTAATTAATTTTTTGCATTAGTTGGTAGATGGTGTGATTGATAGTATTAGTTTATTATATATATATATATATATATATCTATATATAGTTTTAAATTTGTAATATAAGGATTTTTTTTTTTTTCTCTTTTAAGTGGAAAGATGTATTTTTATTTTTTGTTTGAAGAGTGAAAACGTATTGGGATTAAGATGTAAAGATTGTAGGTAATGTTTTATTTTCTGTGATGTCATATCAATTTAACATATCTTTTATTTGAGTAAAGATTGTTAATTGTATTCTTATAGTCTTGGAGGTGCACTAAAAAGAAAAAAGAATTCTTTTATATCACAAATGATTATGGTATAAATCTATATTAATCAATCATGATCAATAAATCAATACAAAAATTTAAATTTTGATTACCATAAGGGTAAATTACAATCACCTTCTCTGAGGTTTGACATAATTACAAATACCCTCTCGTTGTTTGAAAAATTATAAATACCTCTCTGAGGTTTGTAATTTTTAATAAAATGCCTAAAATTGACTATTTTGCCCTTGATTTTTTTTATTAAAATTGTAGAAAAATCAACCGAGAAAAATTACATTATTGCTCATCTGTGTAAAAAATTTAAAAAAACCTCTCCCTGCATTGTAGTCTAAGAAAAATTAAGAATTAAATAAAAAAATAACAGTGCATAAGGGCATTTTGATTAGTTCACTTATAAAAATGGATTATTTGTTAGACAATTACAGACCTCAGGGGAGTATTTGCAATTTTTTAAACAACTAGTGGGTATTTGTAATTATGTCAAATCTCATGGGAGATAGTTGTGTTTCTCATAATTTTAGTTACAACAAAAAAAAAAAATACAATAGTTCTTAATTATGGGCAAGCTTTATTTGAATGTAAATAAATAAATAAATAAAAATATAAAGTATTGTTATAGTTTCTCATACCTCATCGATTGGGAAAGAAAGCCCCAAGGGTGTTTGTAAAGGAGATCTATCTTTCCTCCTCAGTTATAATCAATTTTCTATAAATAGATGTGGTTCTGTGATAAGTGGTATCATAGCAAGAATTCTACCGATATTTAGAAGGGATTTGTGTACTAGTGTTCGATATAATCATACTGACACTCAGAGAGGGATTCGGCATCTGATATAGGACAGGCCAATTAGGAGCCCACACCGCACTAAGACGTGTGTGAATTGAGTTAAGAAGATTAATGTTACAAGTTTCTCATTTCACATAGGTTGATGAAGAGGTATTTGGTAGTATTTGTAAAGGAGGTTTATATCCCGAGACCTCCTATTTAGTAACTAATTTTCTAAGGATGGATGCAAGTAGGTGACAAGTACTTACCTCGTTGATTATTGGTACACACTATTTTCACACTATTATTAAAATTAAAGTAAAATAAACCAATTAAACTATTCTCATTCTTGAATGTTCCAAATTAATTTAACTAAATGACATGAATGGACTCATATTACAATATTATCATTTTTTTTTTTTGAAACAGATCAAATGGTAAAATTTGAGTACTAATTGAATCATTTACAATTAAGTATGCGTATATCAAAATGATAGTAATGAGGAAACTCGAATACGGAAAGAAATTTTATCTTGTCCAACAAAATAAATTATTGGTAAAGTAAAAATCAGGAAAAATGCAATTTTGGTCCATTTTTTTAAGGGCGGTGGCAATTTTAGTCCAGGTCGATTTCAGAAAATTTAGGACAGTATCTCTGAAAAATTGGCAATTTTAGGACAATTTACCCTAATTTAACCGGAAATCAGCACGTGATGGTCAGGCGCCACTTAAAAATTGGGGATTTCTTACAAATCCGGCCAATTGGATTACGTGGCTTTTTTATTTTCCTTCGTTGCTGGCGTGGCTTAGGTGACGTGTTAAAAATTCCACGTCACCTAGCCACGTGGACATTGCACTTTGGAGGGAAATTGGCAGCACGTATAACTCACGTGCTGCCTTCTTCTTCATTCTCTGTAACAAACTTCAAGAGAAAAAAAATCCAAACTTTCCTCCCCAACTTGCTGAAGAAAAACCTTAGCCTACGAGTAGAGAGCGATTAAAGAACGATTTGAAGTATTTTGAAGTGGAGACACCTTCAGCACGAAAATGGTTATGATACGGGAAGAGAGGCATGTGAAGATGCCCCCACCAGCGTACCGTAAGCATCCATGAAATCTCTATTCTTTTTTTCTATTTTCGATTTTAGGTAGAATGAAGGTGTTATTATGGGTTGTTGGGTGTATGTGGTGTGGGCATCTAATATTGTGAAATTGATTCCCTTTTCTGCCGTATGCATTGTTGTCCCCCCCCCCCCCCCCAACCATGTGTATATGGCTTGGGTGTTGTTGGTGGTTCATATAAAAATGTAAAGTACAATGCATTGTTGTTGTTTATTGCTCTATTTTTCTATGTATTGCTTTTTTATTTCAGACCCCCAAACTTCAAGTATTACTGTTTCTGTTTGCTATGGTGGTGTGCTAAGAAATTTGCCTGTTCCTGCATCAGTTGGTGGGAAATGGCAAAATTTTGACTATGTAAATGTGAATCACATGAGCATGGCTACTTTAGACCTTTTAGCTGAAAAATGTGGGATAACTGAAGAGGGGAAAATGTACTACATTATAAAAAATCATGGGTTTAAGCTATTGCTAGGTTATGATGACATATTACAGAATGCATCAGAACATATGTGTAATAGGGAATTCTGTGTATACATTGAGTATAATCCTCCCCACCCTGAAGAGGTTGCTGTGGATGCTGGTAAGGGTAAGGGTAACGACATGGCAAAGAAAAAGCTAAACTTTGCAGAAGACTTTGAATTTTTAGGAACAAATATCAGTGAAAATGTGGATGAACCATTGAGGGTGGGTGATTTGGGTGTTGGTGAGAATGCTAATGTTGATGAAGGTGAAAATGATGAAGATGAATCTGATGAAGACTTCATGGAGAATGATTATGACATGAACACTGATAATAGTGAAGATGATGATGAGTTGTACAAATAATATGTGGATGAAACTAATGAGGAGAATGGGTTAGATTCTAAAACATCTTCAGATTCTGATTCAGATGATGTAGTGATCAGTGATGCTGATATGGATGAACATAGAGTGTTAGATGATGAGGGTACTGGTAATGAGCATATTGTCTTCAACCCTGCACAGATTTATGATCCTTCACTTGAACTAGGAATGATATTCAGATCAAAAGCAGAATTCAGAAAAGTTGTTCAATCACATGGAATAAGACATAAGAGAAGCCTAAAATTCACAAAGAATGACTCATTCAGAGTGTATGATGTGTGCACTGGTGAAGGTTGTGAATGGAAAATACATACCACTAAGGTAAAGAATGAGCAAAATCTGAACATACAAAGGGAAACCAGAGACACTTGGGAGTGGCTTCTGACAGTATTGAAGCAAGATCTGAACATACAAAGGGATGAGGAGTTCATATTTATGTCTGACAAGCAGAAGGGTCTCATTCAAGCTTTTCTGTCAGTTTACCCCAACTCTACCCATAGATTCTGTGTTAGGCATCTCCACAACAACATGAAGATAACAGGATTCAGGGGTTTGACATATAAAAATGCCTTATGGAAAGTAGCCAGGACAAGCACAGTACGTGAATTCAAGCTTTGGATGGAGGAGATGAAATCACTAGATGAGGCTGCATTTGAATAGCTTCAAGACAAACCTACACAAGAATGGAGCACGTCACATTTCACTAAACAACTAAAGTGTGACATGTTACTAAATAATTGCTGTGAGAGTTTCAACTCAAACATCTTGGATGCTAGGGACAAGCCTATCCTTACACTGTTGGAATGGGTGAGGGAATATCTCATGAAGAGATTACAAGAAAATAGAGACAAAGCGGCCAGAAAGTGGAAAGGTAACCTGTGTCCAAAGATTAAAAAAATTGTGCAGAAAAATGTGGATAAAATAGGTGATTGCATTCCTATTAAATCAAATGATAGGCATTATCAAATATCATGTTATGATGGTAGTCAATTTTCTGTGGATTTGGATAGAAGAACTTGTACTTGTAGGATATGGCAGCTTTCAAGCATCCCATGTAAGCATGCATGTAGTGCAATATTTCATCAAAACCTGATGCCTGAAGATTTGGTGCATCCATATTACACTGTGGACACATATAAGCAAGTGTATGAACCTGCAATCTTGCCTATAAATGGGGAAATGCTTTGGAGTGAGACTTGTTTCATCCCACCATTACTTTCAAATTTTGGGAGAGGGCCTGGAAGGCCTGTTGGTGCTAGAAGGAGAGAACCTGATGAACAACCTATCAAGGGCAAAAAAAAAAGAAAGGGCAAGAAGAACACTAAGCAGATTAAGCTGAAGAGACAACATGTGACCCACCATTGCAAAATATGTGGTGAAGCTGGCCATAATGCAAAGGGTTGTGCGTTGTGGAAAGACATGGATGCACCAGGATTGGAAAACATTTCAACTTAAGTGTTCTCACAACAGGTATTTTATGAACTTGTGTACATATTATCTGTAATTTCTTTATATTTATTGTATTGATGCATTTTATATAATGTTTACAAGGGTGGTAAAGTAGTGGACAAACAAGTAAGCAAAAACCAAGAAAGCATACTGTTTATGTGGATCCAATCAGGGTAAGTTTAGTTTTTAAAGTTTGTAAACCTAACCTGTTTTGTATTAATTGACTTTGTTTGGATTACAGGAGAGTTTGACAACTCCAGAGCCTGTTGGAAGTGTCAATCCAGACATCTTACCTCCACAGAATCCACAAGTGTTGGTCCAGGAGGATGCCAACCAGGGTATTGCACGGACTGTTTTGACAGAGCCTGGTCCTGCAATCACTCAAGCCTCTCAGCCAGGTCCATCAATGTATGAGCAGCTGCAGATGGCCAACAACAGCACATCACTGCAGCCACAGTTTACTCTACAGCCAAGGTTGAATATATGAGCTCCTCCTCCAATGACTGGCACTACATTTATGCCAAGCTTCTCAAGTAGACCATCAATTCCAATTCCAAGAAACATCTTTAAGGAAGCTGGGCAAAAATATATGAACCTCTCAGCATGGCCAAGCAGGCACAGTGATGGAGATAGAAGGAACATGTAGATGGTAGTGAAAGAAGTTAAAGTGTGAACTTAGTGCATATTTTGTGGAATTAGCTGGTTTTTTTGTATACTAGGCAGAACACTTTACTGTCTGGATGTTGCTTTTGGGTACTTTTGTGAACTGTCACCCACAATCAATGCTTTTGTTGAATACAAATTGCAGGTTTTCAATGTTATGTCACTTATCTAGCTTGGATTTTTATGTCTTCATGTTGGCAACTTGTTTCTTATTTCTAGTAAGGAATATATTAAATAGGGACCACACTATTGTGGATTCCAAAACAATGCTCAACAAATACAACCAAAATGGGTCAATTTCTCATTAAACAAACTGGTAAAAATATTACATACAAATACCAAACTTATTACAATCAAAAGAGATGTTCAAACCCAGTTAAGGACCTCCACCTAAACTAGTATACTACATTCATATAGAAACACTTCACAGTAATTACAACTCCCATTCTCCAGCTCCACCAAGCATCTGACTTCTCAAACTGGATGTGCATGCTTTTCTATTGCTCATTTTCCAGATTACCCAAATACATAACAGAGACACCAAAATTACAAAAAAAAAAAAAAAAAAAAAAAAAAAAAACAACTTCATCATCTTTTGGTTGCTGCACTTTAACATCCTAATCTCTGCCTCCATTGCATTCTTCCTTCTTATCAAATTTGGAATAATCGCCCGAGCCCTTCTACACATTGGAGGGTCCTCCCACTCAAAATATCTACAACCACCACTCTACAGCCACAAAAGTGAGTGCATGAGGAATGTGGTTTCCACGTTCAACCAGAATAGGAAATAAAAAGAAATGGAAATGGAAGCTTACATTATACTCCCTGCAAGATTTGAATCTCCTTCCTGGGTTCAACTCCGTCCATGAGGTCCGAATCACGGCCCTTCTCCCACAATAACAATCGACTGAATCAGTTATAGTTGACATTTTCGATTTTCTACAAAAAATTGTAGTGAAATCGACGATCTTCAAGGTAGGTGAAGAACTAAGGTTCTTCGACTGATTTTGAGGGAAAATAGGTTGTCTTGCCTTTTGCTATCTATTAATAGGTACAATTGTCCACGTGGCTAGGTGATGTGAATTTTTAACACGTCACCTAAGCCACGCCAGTAACGAAGGAAAATAAAAAAAGCCACGTAATCCAATTGGCCGGATTTGTAAGAAATCCCCAATTTTTAAGTGGCACGTGACCATCACATGCTGATTTCCGGCCAAATTAGGGTAAATTGTCCTAAAATTGCCAATTTTTCAGAGATACTGTCCTAAATTGCTAATTTGGAATCGACCTGGACTAAAATTGCCACCGCCCTTAAGAAAGTGGACCAAAATTATATTTTTCCCAATAAAAATCTTGATTATTGAGCTAGAATTCAATATCAACAGTCACTAAAAGATATTTAACATTTAATCATGACTAATTTTCATGATTGATAATAAATAACTATAGTAAATAGTCACTCACCACAGCCACACAATTGTTATTAACCGTGATTTCTGTGATTGTGGCTAAAACATTTATTATGGCTCATAATCATGGCAAAAATAATTTTCATGATAAATAATTAAATTTTTATTTAACTATGATTAATAATGGTGATTTACCATGATTTTAGTCATAGACAATAATATTGTAGCCAATAAATTTTTTTTTCTAACAAGTCTTCGGGAGGTAGTGAACCTTTTGAAAGTCTTTGATATATTTTCTTTAATTTGTTCTTGGAATCCTTATGTTTATTATTGTTTTAACAAAGGGGCAAAATGCAATTAACCCAATAATTATCAATAAGAAAAATACAATTTTAGTCTTATACCGTAAGTGGTGACATTTCTAGTTCTGCATGAATCGATTTTCGCAATTTAGTCTCATAACTTTTAAATTTTGTGAATTTTAGTTTTTTGTCTAGCCAATTCGACCGGAAAATTGCATGTGACTTCCACATGACCCAATAAAATTGTAATTTTGGAAGGATTGACATTTTTTGTCCTACACCAATTAATTTACAGAACTAAATTGCGAAAATCAATTTGTATTGTATCAAAATTGTGGTCCCTAAATTATATGACTAAAATTGCAATTTTCCTAATTATCAACTAAAACATTAGGTAAAACTCCTTAATTACACATATGGTAGAAGGTAGATGATGCACTCAATTCCATTATCATGGCCAATAAACGAATGAACAAATAAGGGTCTAATTTACATCAACCTAACAGAGATTAAAAAACAATCAGAAAAAGCAATCAACATGAGCAGGATTATTAATACCATCCCCAAACACAAACTTGTTCTCCAACGGCGTCAAGTTCAAATCCACGCACAAAACCCTCCTACTATTTGCTCTCTTCACAACAGGACCCTCCGGCACCGCCGCCGCCGGCCGGAGATGCTGATCATCACCAACGACTACTGCTCTGTGCCTCCTCATGTGTCCGCCCAGCGCTTGCCCTATCGGAAACTCCAGGCCGCAAATAGAGCACTCGTGTGCTTTTGGCTTTAGCGGAGACAAAGGCCGCTCATCTCCGCCGCCCGCCATCAGCCTCGGCTTCTTGTGGCTGGCACGGTGGCCGCCCAGCGCCTGGAACGACGGGAACTGCCTGTTGCATGTCTTGCACGTGAAAACACGTGTCGAGTATTCTTCTCCTCCTCCTCGTCCTCGTTCCTGGCCTCTGCTTGATAGCAACATCAAGCAGTTGGCCAGGGCGGTTATGTTGCCGTCATGAGCTGCTTCCTCTCTCGTCCTCTTCATCATCATCATAGTTGTAGCAATTTGTAGGTATGTGAAAGAAGTGAATTGAGATTTATAGGGAAATTTTAGTTTGTTTTGGTAGTTGGGGAGTTTGACTTGATATTGTTGACATATGGGGAGGAGAAAGTCAATGAAATTGGGTAAGCTTACTTGTTTGGAAAGGAACTAGAAAAGTACTCTATAGTCTATATATTGTTGCATGGTTTTTGTTAGGTTTAAATATATTTTTGTCATGTCATTTTGATATATTGGTATTTTTATCTTTTAGTTTTTTAGAATGGTAAAAAGTCCTGCAACATTTTGATATTTTGTTATTTTGGTTTTTTTGGTGTCTGATTCTGAAAAGTCGTCGGAACAAATTATTTGCGCCTCACGTGATTTATTTAAATTGGGATTTTTGTTTTGATTGGTTCGCTTTTGCCAACAGGGACGAAAATTTTAAAAAGAAAAAAAAAATATGGCACATGATTTATTTCAGCAACTTTTGCAAAATCCAGCACTGAAATGATCAAAATTGCAAAATGTCAAAAAGTTACAGGACTCTTTTGCAATTCCTAAAAAGATAAAGGATAAAATGCCGAATTGCTAGGGACATATGATTTATTCAAGCAACTTTTGCAAAATCCGACATCAAAAGGACCGAAATCGCGAAATGTAAAAAAGTTAAAAGACTCTTTTGCAATTCAAAAAAGATAAGAAATAAAAATACCAAAGTGCCAAAATTACGGGACTAAAAATATATTTAAGTCGTTTTTGTTATTATGGTCAATGGAAGTTTAATTCTTCCCATTTTTATATTTTATGAGCAATAATATTATAATTAATTGATATAAGAAGTATGTACGGATGTACAACTTGATTTACATTTTGTATTGTATATTCTGATTGATATATTGATGCGTGTCAGGATAATATTGATGGAATGAGCCAGGAAAGTGAATATGTAATTAATATAAAATACAAGATAGAATAAGAAATCTGAATACATAATTATTTTTTTATTTTTTATTTTTTGTTTTTGAGAATTTAAACTTTCATTAAGATAAAAGTAAAGTACAAATACAACAAGGCGGAAGCCAAGCTCGATAACATGGCCGTAGACAGGGGGACACGGTTGTGTTACGTACTGTTACAACAATAAAACCACGCCTAACCAAACACGGTCCTGATAATTAATTCTAGTTAACATTAAGATACGAGTCTTATCATTATTTGATGAGACTTAACGGTTTTATCGGTGTTCTGTTACGAGATGTATTATTCGTTCTGACTTTGAATTAGTTTTGCAATTTTTATTCTAAAAAAGCGCATTACTTGAGAGATGGGATTTTGAGAATTATAAGCCATTCAAGTTCTTTATCTGCTACGACAAGCAAAGCAAGACGCGCCCATTTGTCTATATCATTATTAAATGTTTTAGATAAGATTCGATTTCCTAAAACGAAAACTACGACTTTCTTCTAAAACATCCCTCTCATTTGAAATAATAATTTGATGTAATCAATACTTCTAAAGATAATAATAAAGAAATACAATTTTTTTAATATCGCATCTAAAATTTTATTTATAACAAATATTAGAATGCAGGATTTGCACTACAAGAATTATAATAAATATTAGGGTAAATTGCGTCTACCTTTCTTGAGCTTTGGCATAATTATAAAGATCCCAATATTGTTTGAAAAATTATAAATACCCTCATGAGGTTTGTAACCATCTAACAAATAACCTATTTTCATCCATTTTTATGGGTGAACTGACCAAAATGTTGTTATGCATTTTGTTTAATTTTTAAAATTATTTAAATTTTTTTGGACTTCAATGCGTAGAGAAATATTGTTAAATTTTTTTAGTCACAGATGAGTTAATAATGCAATTTATCTCGGCTGATTTTTCTACAATTTAACAAAAAAATCAAGGGCAAAATGGTTAAGTTTAGGCCTTTGGTTGAAAATTACAAACTTCATGAGGGTATTTGTATTTGTTCAAACAATGATAGGGAATTTGTAATTTTGCCAAACTTCAGGGAAGGTAGTGATAATTTACCCTAAATATTATTTTAAAGTATAGTCAAAATCGAGTAAAACAAATTGTTGAAATTTAATTTATTATATTCAATAACCAAACTCAACAAACTCTTAATTATTTATAAAGTATTAAACAATTTAATTTATTTTTCAATCTTAAAAATACTAATAAAATAATAATCAAACTGAGTGATGTAACAAAAAAAATGAAGTGTGAAAGGCATGGTAGTGAGCCGTCATTGAGCGCGTAAGCATGATTATAAGAGTCGTGATTGGCGAGCTAAGACCAAAAACGTTATTGCTAGAATATTTCATGCATTTCAAGCTTAATAATTAAATCAAGCTAAAATGCGACTCCGCAGCCAATATTTTCAAGATTATTAAATTTGTCAACGGAAGAAAAGGTGGATCACTGGACTAGTAAGAGTTGTCGTACAGACGTACACGTTTTATCTAGAAGCATTAGCGTTTTACAGTTCACACAAATATTATACACCCAGTCAAGAGTCAACAGAGTTGGGCATTTCTAGTTAATTAGTTGGTAGCTCATAGCCAATCTAAGCTTAAATTAATTGGCGAGGTTGAAATCCCATGATTTTAGAGGTCATGATTTTCGAACCCCTGTGTGGGTTGATGTTGTTTATACTATATAGTATGTATGATTTGCTGTTGTAATAGTTAGGTGTTAGTTTATCTGATATTATTAATATGATTGTTTGTAATTGTCTATGTTCGATATTGATAGCCGATGGGACTGAATGCATGTAATCACTTTACTTTCGATCAATAAAATTCATCACTTTCAATTAAAAAAAAAAAAAGTTGGTAGCTTAAAGAGTATTAATTGTAATTAAATGAATGTATAAATTATTAAGCAATGCGTTCGATTTTATTTTATTTTTTTGTTTGAGTAAATTGATTGAAATTATAACGATCAACATATTGATTATCGAATATCATATATATAAAATATGTATCTAATCGATAACTACTACTAAAATAAAATAAATTCACATGTTGATGGTATCCGGACCAATGATATTATCGTCATGAAATTTCAATTTCGCTTACTAAGTTAGGAGGGATATTTGTAAATATTGAAAATAAACATTTATCAATTATTGCTGAGAATAAGGTAAACTTTTTAGTTTACAACTGCTGCTTTTGAATTGTTATCCAAAAACTATAAACAGCTCCAACTTATGCAACTTATTGGTAATTGTTGTTTTTGCAAACATTCCAACTTTAACTTTTTTTTGTTTCACTTTTAGTGTCTCTTTTCAAACACTCTCAACTTTTACAACTGCTTAACTTACATTATTCTGCACAAGTTACCATCACAAAAGTAAAAATTATTGCAGACATCCCTTTACCCTCATTGACACAAAGCCTCATAATTACGGAGCATGATAGTGTATACTAGGATGTATGACACGCTCAAATGAATGTGCACAATAAACTAGAAAATTAAAAATTAATTGTTATTTTTCAAAATATATGTCAATTGCATAAATTCAAATATTAAGAGAGAGAATGAAGATTTTTTTTATAATGAGATTAATTTGAAAGTACAATAGTGTTTCTAAAGCGACCAATTGATATTACAATATTCAGTGCACAGTATAACAACATCTATTCAATTCACGGTATAATAACATATCCACATCTATCAACACCAATTTAAGGAGCAATATAAACATCCTATAAATTAAATTACTGCTTACATTCGTAGTACTCGAACTCACGACCTTTTAGTTGTGGGATCTCAACCTCACCACTCGAACAATGAATCATAGATAGAGAGAATGAAGTTATGAGCTTAAGAAGTTAAAAGTACATGAAAGTTGATAGAATGAGAAAGTTGAACCTTACGAAAAACGGTAAAATGAATAGTAAAATATTTCTTGAAATAGTATTAAAATTAAAAATTTAAAACAAAAACTACATGACACACAAAAAATGTGAAACAATAAAAGGGTACTATCCCTTACTAATAAAAAAATGTAACTAAATTAGTCTATTGCTAAGTATGAACATATACAGCTATGATTTGGCAGATATTCAAAGATATCTCCCTGATCTTAGCAGGAAGATAATTTATGGGGTAAATTACAACCATTTCCCTCCTATGAGGTTTAGTATAATTATAAATACTCTCTCGTTGTTTAAAAAATTATAAATACCCCCTAAAGTTTGTAATATTTAACCAAAGGCTTGAAATTTCATTTTGCCCTTAAATTTTTTATTACAATTGTAGAAAAATTAGTTGTGGCAAATTGCATTATTGTTGTTCTGTGTAAAAAGCTTAAGAAACATCTCTCTGTGCATTGTAGTCAAAAAAAATTTTAAGAACTAAATAAAAAATAATTCAGTGCATAAGAGCATTTTGGTCAGTCACCTATAAAAATGGATGAAAATTAGTTATTTGTTAGACCATTACAAATCTCAAGAGGTATTTATAATTTTTCAAATAATGAGGAAGTATTCGTAATTATATCAAATCTCAGTAGAAAAATAACTCTAACCCATAATTTATGCATAACAAAGTTATTTGTCAAATAGCTTATTTCCTTGACTGAGACTAGTAAGCCACAGCCTACGTACGTATACGCGTACGTACGTAGTTAATTAATATACTATTTGATTAATTAGTATAATTTAGACATGCACTACTTAGTCAACCACAATGTAATACTCTTTAATTTCTCTCTTGTAATATAATCAAGTGTTGCTGCAACTTGAGCTCAACAGATCATTCCTTTTTGAAAAGGATAATTGTATTATGTCATTGATTGGGAAAAATGCAATTATCCCTTGTGATATGCAAAATGTGTAAAAAATTCACTGTAAAAAAATAAATAGTAGTTTACCCCCTGTATTTTAAAAAATGGAGCAAAAAATCCCATGTGAGGAGGTTGTTTGCTGCATTTTGAATAACACAAGGGGATAAATTGCTAGTCATTTTTTCACAGAGGGGTAATTGCTCTTTTTGGTTAACACAGGAGGATAAATTGCATTTAACACGTCCTTGATTTATAGTCTATTTACATAAATCATTCATATATTTTGCTTAATTATATTAAATTACCCGTGGCAGCTAAAAAGGAGGGTAATTTGTGTAACGATGTTAACGTTTCTAAGAGATCTGTGTGATTTTCTAAAAGGATTAAATGCATTTCTGGTCCCGTAACTTAGTTCACTTGGCCGTTTCGTCTTTTAACTTTTTTAGTTAGCATTTTGGTCCTACATTCTTTTAAATTTTGTGATCCTTTTTGTTGTAGAGTTCACATTCAAATGACTTAAGTTACGGAACCAAAAATTCATTTAAGCCTTTTTTTTAAAAAGCAGGGGTAGTTTGCTTAAATAATATTCATCTTTTTATGGGTGTATGTATAATTTTTTAAAAGACAGGATAATTTATATAAATAAACTATAGGTATAATTATCTTTTATTAAAATTCAACAAACCCCTGGAGTTCACATTTATTTGGCAAGAAAATTTGGCTTACTGGACTGATAAAAGTTGTCATACTTCGACTAATCGTTGTGGAAGCGTTTATGTATATTTTTCTTCACACAATTACACATACAAATCTTGCAACTAAATATCTAAGAAGTAGGGCCATGGCATGCAATAGACGTCGCAGTAGAAATTTATTTCAGACCTTTTTTTTATGAAATAGTACCACTAGCTAGAGTAGAGAAATGTATTAATATTTTTTTTTTTTTAGATTCTATTTTATTTTTTATTTTATTTAGCATATATATAATAGGTATATAAATAAAATGAATAGTGCTCTCTTTGTATGCAGGACATATATATTATTAGAATAAAAAAGGCAATAAAATTTAGAATAGAAGATCTGATCCACCCAACGAGGTCAATAAATCATTAAATGAGCACATAATGTTTATTATCTTGACGAAATCTCTAACTTTCAACTAGTGCTCCATGATAGGATTACTTTCATACCTTCTAATATAAAACTAATATCACATAATTGACTGCTGACTTGATTAGATTAAGTCAAAACTTAAATTGATAGAACTGTGAGTTTTATTATCCAAGTGGGAGGTATTAAATAAGGGTTTGCAAAGGAGTTTTCACAGAGGTAAAATGAGGTTAGGTTAGAGAAAATTACCTGAATAGGTTGATGTATTATTGCAAATTAATTAAGACATGGTATGAAAGAGAAAATACAAGATTAGTCTACACAAATTAGAAATGTTTTAGTTCATAGTTTTTTGAAGTCGACAAATCTATTGACGAAATTTTCTTGGGTATTGGGTGTTGAATAGTGATTCAATCTCTCCAAAGAGGTGTAGAAGATAATAAGAGACCATAAGGCTAAGTCCTAATGGTGACTCATGAGCATAAAGATAAATGCTTGCTTTATTAGCCATAAGTCACAATTTACTTATAATGTTGCGTAAAAATGTATAAACACAATAACGAAATAAAAATATTTTTTATTTATATTTGAACGGGATAAGATTCTCGATATATTGCAAACTTTTCAATATAATAAATAGGTTTCTTTCTAAATTCCAACCTCTTAAATGATGAGCGGAGGTATATATACTAGTGGTATATAAGAGGTAAGTTGTGGTTTCTTTATAGATTTGCCCTTTGTACCGTGCTAAAATTGAAGGTCCACGGAGGACTGGGGGCCAAGATGCACAATGGGTCGAACTGGGCCAACCAGCCTAGGATCGGAATAACCCAATAAAAAAATGAGCTGATTTTGGACCAGGGCCGCTTGGTCCCAGCTACCAATACTGGACCGGCCCAGCACAGTGGCTTAGGACCAATTGAGTGGTCCTGGTCGGGGCTTGGGTCGGGCCTAATGGGATGGTTTATGGCCCGGCCCAATTGAGCTTTTTTTTTTTTTAATCATTCATAGTATTTTTTTATTTTATTCTTCTAAGTTGATGTTACTAGGTTTCTTAAACTTTTGAAACTTTAAAACTTCTACTTTTATTACTCTACTTCTATATTTTTCATATATTAATTCATTAATATACTTTATTTTTTTCAAAGTTTATTTTAAGAGTTTTTTTGGGTTGGTTATTTATTTAAATTTCTCATTGTAACTTGTAAGTTTGTTAGTCAATTTTATATTTAAGTTCTTTGTGTATTCTTTACTTTCTTTCTAGTTATAAGTTTTATTATGATTTTTAGATTTAATTTACTATTTATATATCCATAAGACAACCATAAATTTAAGTAATTGTTCAAAATAATTAATACCTCCCAAGTTTATTAAATTGAATATAGAAATTTACATGTGGAATTAAAAAAATAAAAATTAACTATAAATATTAAAGAACATATAATACATATTACAAAAAAAAAATATTTGGGAATCATTTCTCACTCATACATATTTGACGATCATTCTCCATACCGAGTGTAGACAAATTAATTTTGCGCCCAATCAAATGACAACAAGTGAAATATATATTTATATATATATATTATTTATCAATTATAATATTTTTCTATTTATATTTTGGAATTTATTAAATTAATTTCAAATATAAATAGTTAATTTAATTGATATTTTAATATATACTTCGTCACCAAATCAACTACCGACAAGTGTCAAATTCAGGTGTTTCGGCCAATCAAATCAAGATAAATATTTCTTATATTACCTCTTTGAATAATACAAAAAATTAAAGAGATAATATCGAAATTGACCAATCATGTCTTCCCAAATATTTAATGTATTTATCTCTTTAAATTAAAATAAAGAGATAATATAAAATAAGTGTTCAAGTTCACAATAACTCTACCTCTTTGACAGCTATATAAATGGGTCCTTGGAACTCATTCAACACATACATATAATTGAAGATACAAGCAAGAGATCATTCAAGAAGTCCCGAAATCCTCTCAACCGCAAATCAAGAAAGATCCACGGCATTCTAAGCAAGATTCAAGGCGTTCATCGTGGAAATTGTCCAAAGTCAGCGTTTAAATCGACAAGAAGTCCAAAGACCGGCGAATTAACGTTATCAAGATAGAAGTCCACCTTGGCGGAAGATCAAAGTTCAAATCCACCAAGAAATATCCCAAATTCAAGTCAAATATCTTCAAGTTTATAGCCTTTAATTCGGGAATAAGTCAACGACCCCCGAATTAATGTTATTCAAAGTCAAAGTCAACGTCAAAGGAGATCAAACGTCGAGTTTCACCTCCAAAGTTGCCGAAGTCAAAGATCATGTTCTTGAATAGAAAAATCAGAGGTTTCAAGTAGAGATTTCACACCCACAAATATTCAAATCAATTCAAAGGAATTTATTTGTAATATTTTCTTGTTTCAATAAATTCAGAGGAACACGAAATTTTGTTTACAAATTTTGGCACGCCCAGTGGGACCTCTCTACCTCTCATCTCTTCCCTTTAATAAAATCTGAAGTATTTCGATGGACACTCAAGGAAAAGCTGTGAAGACGGAGAATTCCAAACTCACCACATCAAAGTCTTCAAGTTCAAGTACCAAGAGTCTTGGTGTTACTACGAGAAACATGTCAAAGAAACTTAAAGAACCTTCCCAGATGACTCCTCCCATTGAGTCTGCTCAAAAGGACACCTTCATACCTAACTATGCAAGTGAAGATGACGAAGATAAATCTCCTCCGTCCTCTCCTCGATCCGTGTCTAGCTACTCCTTCACAACGAATGTCGCCCCAGTCATGGTGACGAATGCCACAACCTTAGAAGAGCAAATTGCAAGTCTGACAAGAGCTATCAAGGGACTCACCAAGCATGTCCAAGAGCAAGATGCTCAAATCGCTAGGTTGATCAACAAGCTAGACAACATTGAGACAAGCCATATTCAGGGAAAACAAGTTGAGGTTCATGATGAAGCAGAAGTATCCACAAAGCAACACTATATCGAGAAGGATAAACATGCAAAAGAGCTTCAAGTCTCGTCTAATGGGATGATTCCGATAGACCAACTAAAAGAATTCATTGAAGGGACCATCAAGAGCAAGATTGAGGGAAGCTCAAGGTCATCCTTTACCTACTCCAAGCCCTACACTCTAAGAATTGACAGCTTGAAGATGCAGATGGGCTACCAACCACCGAAGTTCCAACAATTTGACGGTAAAGGCAATCCTAAGCAGCACGTTGCCCACTTCATCAAAACGTGCAACAATGTTGGAACAATCACCTAGTCAAACAGTTTGTTCGATCACTGAAAGGCAACGCATTTGATTGGTGTACTGGTTTGGAGGCCGGTTCAGTTGATGGATGGGAACAAACTAGAGCAAAAGTTCCTTAATCAATCCTATAGCACTAGGCGGACCATCAGAATGATTGAGCTTACAAATTCCTGCCAGTGGAAGGATGAGCCAGTTATCGATTATATCAATATATGGAGGAAAAGATCGATTATCTAAAGCTTCCGCTATTGAGATGTGCATTCAAGGGATGCAATGGGGTCTTCGGTATATTCTTCAAGGAATCCTACCCAGATCATTCAAAGTTTTGGCCACTCGAGCACATGACATTGAGTTAAGTATGGCAGCAAGTGAAGTAGAAGGACCACCTGTCAAAGAACCCCGCAGAACCAAGGAAAGGCCAGAAATCAAGAAAGGGGGCAAACTTTTTTCAAAACCTCCAAGCAAGGAATCGATGGTAGTGAACATAGCGCCACTCAAGCTTAAGAGGGGAACAAAAGACAATATTACCCCAAAGCAAGACGCTCCTTACAAGAGACTGCAAAGAAAATTAACTTTGAAAGAAATGCAAGCAAAGCAATATCCTTCCCTTGATTCTGATGTCCCCAGCATATTTGATGACTTGTTGGAGGCTAACCTCATCGAACTACCCGAAGCAAAGCGACCTGAAGAAGCCGAACAAACAGATGACCCAAAATACTGCAAATACAATCGTTTAGTTGGGCATTCAATACAAGATTGCTTTATGTTCAAAGACAAGGTTATGCAGTTAGCTCGCCAAGGTAAAATCTCTCTTGAAGAAGATACCGCAGCGGCAAATGTGACCTCGGTCAAGTGTGGGTCTTTTGACAGTGAAGCCTCCTACAATACAACACATAAGAACAATACTGCGATCTATGAGGACGCGCTGTCTGAAAAAGAAGATTCCCCTGGTACTGATGAATGCATGTCCACCATTACTTTTACCGATGAAGATTTGCTTCTTGGGTCGAAGCCTCATAACCGCCCCTTGTTCGTCGCTGGATATGCACGTGAACAAAAGTTGAATAGAATATTGATCGATGGAGGCTCTGCAGTCAATATCTTACCCCTACGAACCTTGAAAGACTTGGGGATCCCGATGGACAAGCTTGCAAACAGCCGCCTCATGATTTAAGGTTTCAATCAAGGAGGACAGAGGGTTGTCGGCATTATAAGGATGGAATTATTGATGGATGATATGGCATCAACAGCGTTGTTTCATGTTATAGACGCCAAAACTTCTTACAACATGCTTCTTGGCTGCCCTTGGTTGCACGAAAATTATGTAGTTCCCTCAACATGGCATCAGTATTTCAAATATTGCCGCAATGGTGTAGTGAAAAGGGTACTCGGTGATACCAAACCTTTTACGGAAGCTGAGTCGCACTTTGCCGATGCTAAGTACTATATCGAAACTGTCAAAAGAGGAAAAGAGATTTTCCCTTAGAAAAACAAAGTCACATGATGATCGAAGTATAAGGAGAAATGAGCTACCACCATCGAGGCTGAATTTTCAAAGAGCTTGACTCTACCATTAACTCAAATCAAACGTTAAAGCAACCATCGAAGCCGTCACTTAAAAGATTTGTTCCCTCAATCCAAGAAGATGAAAAGGAACATGAGACATTGGTTAATAGATGGAGAAGGATATGATCCCAAAGCCTTCAAGCTGCTTGTTAAAGCCGGGTATAATCCACAAAAATGTTAGCTCTTGGAAAACTTCCCCCTGAAGCCACCAATAAGAAGCTCCATGGACTCAACGCCACACAAGTAATGTTGAAGGGAAAGGGGCATTCAATCCTAGATTCTCGTGTGGGTCTTGGCTTTACCCTTCCTAAGCCTATCCGCATCGTCATAAAAAAGGCCAGCAGCAACCATATCAGTTTTTCTTCAACTGAAACGACCAAAGGGAAGAAAATCCACAAACAATTTCAACTTGATGACGAGGATGACAAAAAAAGGTTTACATCACCTTAATTGACAATGAGGAGGTTGAAGAAGAAGATGCTGAAGACGCTCTTCTGGAACTTGAGCAAGGCGTTAAAACCACCATTGACGAATTGACGAAGTCAATCTAAGTGATGCCGAAGATCCCCGACCAATTTACACAAGCGACTCTCTAACCCCGGAAGATGACGAGGCTTATGTCGCGCTACTCCATGAGTGTAAAGATGTGTTTGCATGGTCCTATAAAGAAATGCCGGGGCTAGACCCAAAAGTAGCTGTGCACCAGCTGTCAGTGAAGAAAGGGGCTCGTCTCGTCAAACAAGCCCAACGAAGATTCCCACCTGAGCTAATCCCGCTGATTGAAGGTGAAGTAAACAAGCTCATCGAAGTTAGTTTCATTCAAGAAGTCAAATACCCAACGTGGATTTCCAGTATCGTCCCTGTGAGAAAGAAGAATGGGGCAGATTCGAGTATGCGTCGATTTTAGAGACTTGAATCATGCATGCCCCAAGGATGACTTCCCATTGCCCATCGTTGAATTAATGATTTGACGCTACTATGGGTCATGAAGCCTTATCTTTCATGGATGGATCATCTGGATATAATTAAATACGTATGGCGCCGACAGATGAAGAATTGACGACATTTCGCACTCCTAAAGGCATATATTGCTACAAGGTCATACCTTTTGGATTAAAGAATGTTGGTGCTACATATCAAAGAGCAATGCAAAAGATCTTTGACGATATGCTCCAAAAGAATATAGAATGCTACGTTGATGACCTGGTAGTGAAGTCAAAGAAACGAGGGGATCATCTTCACGACTTAAGGAAGGTCTTCGAACATTTGAGGAGATACCAGCTAAGAATGAATCCCTCCAAATGTGTGTTTGGGGTGACATTCAAAAAGTTTCTTGGGTTCATCGTCTGCCAACGGGCTATAGAAATTAAGCAAGCCAAGACCAATGCTATCTTAAGAATGCCGGAACCTCAAAATATCCATGAGCTCAAGAGTTTGCACGTGTATTTTTGGAGATTCATTTCAAATATAGCGGGCCGTTGTCAACCATTTGGTTGCCTAATGAAGAAGAAGTACCATTCAAATGGGATGAGGCTTGTGATAAAGCATTCAGAAGCATAAAATCCTACTTGATAAAGCCTCCGGTGTTGGTTGCACCCGTGCTTGGACGCCCCGTAATTATGTACGTCGCTGCTCAAGAGCGCTCTGTGGGAATCTTACTTGCCATAAAAAATAATGAGGGAAAAGAGAATACTTTATACTATTTAAGCAGAACGATGACACCGTATGAGCTCAATTATTCACCCATCGAAAAACTATGTATGACGCTCATCTTCGCAATCCAGAAGTTGAAGCATTACTTTCAATGACACATGTCTATCTGGTCTCAAAAGCAAATCCTCTGAAATATGTCATGGCAAAGCCAGTGCTTTCTAATAGATTGCAAGATGGTATCTTCAGCTGCAATAATTCGATATCACCTACATTCCTCAAAAGTCTGTGAAAGGACAAGTCTTAGCAGACTTTCTAGCCAATCACCGCATGCCTGCCGAGTGGGAATTGTCCGATGACTTGCCTGACGAAGAATGTATTTCTAATTGAAATTACGCCCCCTAGAAAATGTACTTTGGTGGAGCTGCCCATAGAGAAGGAACCGTGCTAGGGTTGTCTTTGTCACATCTAAAAGGGAAGTTCTGCCTTACTTCTTCACTTTAACCCAGAACTGTTGAAACAATATGGCAGAATACCAAGCCTTAATCCTCGGATTGGAAATGGCAGTTGACATAAAGCAACGACACCTCAAAAGTATACGGAGTCTTTCAATTAGTAATCAATCAGCTCCTCAGTCTCTACGAAGTCAAAAAGCTTGAGTTGCTTCCATACCATGACTACGTAAGAAGGCTGATGGAATAGTTAGGAGATGTAGAACTTGAGCACCTGCCAAGAAAGGATAATAAACAAGTTGATGTGTTGGCGAAGCTTGCTTCAACCATCTCGATGACTGATAAGAAAATGTGTATACTGATATGTAAGAATTGGGTCATACCACCGGTCTTTAGTAATGATGAGGATGACGCATTCCAAGAAGAAGAAAATCATGTTATGGAGGTTTTCGAAATTGAAGAGGAAGATTGGCGACAACTGTTAGTTGACTATTTGAAATACGGAAGCTACCCAATGACCTACGACGAAAGACCGAGATTCAACAATGAGCGTCTCGCTTCATCTACTTCAAAGACACGTTCTATAGATGCTTATTTGATGGTAATTTCTTACGCTACCTAAATAACGATGAGAAAACGCAAGTTGTGAAAGAAGCTCATTCCAGAGTTTGTGGTGCTCACCAATCCAGACCAAAGCTACACTTTCGTATAAAAAGGATGGGTTATTACTGGCCTACAATGGTTAAGGATTGCATGGACCTACGCAAGGAGATGTCAAACCTGTCAAATTCACGCCAATCTTATCCACCAACCACCATGGCTTCGTGGCCCTTCGATGCTTGGGGTTTGGGTGTCGTGGGACCCATGACAAAGTCCTCCGGTGGTTACTTATGTATCTTAGCAACAATTGACTACTTCTCTAAATGGGCTGAAGCAGTCCTCCTTAAAAAAGTGAAGAAAGAGAATGTTGTTGATTTCATCCGTACACACATCATATATCATTATGGAGTGCCCAGATATATCATCACTGATAATGAAAAATCCTTCTGTAACAGCTTGATAGACAAATTATGTCAAAAGTTTGGGTTCAAGCAAAGAAACTCTTCTATGTACTATGCCGCTACCATCATTCTTGCTAAAGCATTTAACAAAACTTTGTGCAGCCTATTGAAGACACTGGCGACCAAGCCAAAGCGGGATTGACACGAAAGAATTGGAGAAGCTCTATGGCATATAGAACCACTGTCAGAACGCCTACGCAAGCAACTCCTTATGCCCTGGTTTATGGAGTGGAGGCAGTCCTCCCGCTTGGAAGCAACAAATTCCTTCACTGAGGATAGCAATACAAGAATGGCTTACTGAAGAAGAAAACGCTCGAATACGGCTTGAAGAGCTAGAAGCTCTCAATGAGAAAAGATTGGAAGCACAACAAAGGTTCGAGTGTTATCAAGCTCGATTATCCAAGGCGTTCCATAAAAAGGTTCGCCTACGCTCTTTTCAAGTTGGTGATCTAGTACTCGCAATGAGAAGGCCTATAATCACAACGCATCGAACGGGCAACAAGTTCTTGCCAAAATGGGATGGTCTGTATGTCGTCAAAGAGGTCTACACAAATGGTTCATATAAGTTGGTTGCTGAAAACAACTTGAAGATAGGCCCGATAAATGGAAAGTTCTTGAAGCGGTATTACGCCTGAAAAAAAAAAAGAAAAAACAAAAAAAGACGAAAAAAAAGAGAAAACTGTTGGCCCGCATGAGTATAAACTGTGAACGGCCCTCCCCTCTCTAAACAAATATTTTGTACCCTTGAACTACGTATTGACTTGATCTTCTTGATGAGGTACGTAGGCAGCTTAGATATTCTAAGTTCGATCATAACATTTAAATGAACTTTATTTCTCATATAAAGTCATCGAGATGGAAAGTATTCGAACATGCTCAAAGATTGCAAGATAGAGACAAAGAAAAAGCTTCTATTACGTAATCTTCAAAAAATATTGGGGAATTCATGACTTAGAATAAAAGAAAAAAGAATCAAATGCAAGCAAAATAAAAGGTCCTAAGCAAAATCTCAAGAAAAGGGACTCAAATCCTTCAACTCTTCCTTGAGGGCTTTCCAAATTTGTTCTTGAAGCCTCCAAACTCACAACCACTTCATTGTTGAGGGGGGTGGATTCTTCAAGCGCTGCATTTATTCCACAATCTCATGAACCCCCAACTTGAGCACTATGAAAAAGTTGATTTTCTTTCTTCAAAGTAGCACACAAGGACTTCCTTTGCTCCTTCAAATCCGCAAGCTCCTTCTCAACACGATTCAACTTGTCCGTAATGGATTGGACCTTGAAAGCCTCTTCACTTTCTTTAGCTCGAGCATCTTGAAGATGACCTTTGCTTCCTTTAACTGTCGCTCAAAAAGATCTTTGGATAACCCCGGTTTTAAAGCTTTTAAGACGACGACCCTTTTTTTTCCTCAAAACCCTCATCATAACCAACGCCTTGTGAAGAATGTGTTTATCGATTCTAACACTTTATGAGATGTCAAATTCTGAAAGCTCTTAATAGATTCAAGAACGAAGTAAACATCGTCTTTGATTGATGAGATGAAATCAATTGGGGTGTTTGATATCTTCACGAGAAGATCACGGCATAGCTTTTGAAGGAACTTCTTTTGATGATTAAGAACAAACCTCTCGCCTTCAAATACCGACACCATAGCTTGACAAGAGGGTTGTTTTCTCTTAAGCCCCCTTCCAAGAGGTTGAGTCGTAGCCATCAATTAGATCCCAAGGTCGATCCTTGACTATCGAGAAGTCTCATCATCTCCAACGACTAAGACTTTGTTCAAGCTACGACGATGCACCTCAACTTTAGTTAGAAACAAAAGAAGATCCTATTGCTCAAGAAAATAAAAAGGAAAGGGTAAGAAAAAAAGGGGAAACGGGTAAGAAAAAAATAACCTCCTTGACCAAATTCAACATCGATGGTTCACGACTTGAGCCCTCACCATCAACATCAATGTGTGTTGGCTTGGGATCCCTCTTCGACCTCTTCCAATGACGATCGGGGTTTTTACTCCCACTTACCTCCAAGAAACGCGGAGTGCTTTTCTTATTCACTGCAAAGGGTTCGACCACTGAGAATTCCGTTTGGGAGGAGAGATAGCCGGCTCACGAGCGGTTGATCTTGGGCAAATCCTTCACCACACTTATTGCCGTTTGGGAGACGCTTGACTTGGGCCTAAGGCAAGCAACTTCGCCACGTTTTCTTCAAAGTAGCCACCATGAACTTCGGCCCACCACCTTTTGTACGCTTCAGAGGAGAACTTCTTCATACCTGGGGGCATGGAAGGAACAACACTTTTTCATGGTCTTGGACAAAGTGCACAAACTCCAATAATGGATTCCACCTTCTTTAAGAGGCCTTCGCGAACGTCTTGTGAAAGAATCCCCATCACTTCTTGGAAGAAACCAAATTGACGATTGAATCGATGAGGGCTATGAGGCTCGACAACAAAATGATCGCCTTGCCGTAGAGGAAGATAGTTCGACGAACGACCATGAAATAGGTTTCTTAAAATTCTGTGGCGTGCCCGTGGTCTGTGAATGAAAAGTCCTTGTCTCTCACAATCATGTTGCAAGTCCAAGAGATAAAGTCACCTCTGTGTAGCCGCCTCCTCGCCTCTTGCGGATCGTAGTATGTCGCACCTCCTTCGCCTGAGAAGAGCATCATCTTGGGCCCACGAACACTTTACACAAGTTGATAATGAGTCTTGAAATAGTAAGCTACCCAACCTATAAACAAAAGTGAAATCAAAAAACAGAGAATGCACACGAGTTGGTCTTGGGCGAGTTAAAAAATCTTATTCAAAACCTCTGTAAATGCTAGCCAAGATGGGAACGACAAGAACCAATCCTTCGACGTCTTCCATGGCACTCGCCACCATTGAAAACACTTGAATGTATTGAACCAACATCTTGAATGGGAAAGGACACAAGGTATAAAAGGCAACACGCCAAATACGCCGCCAAAAAATGTCTCATCCTTTAAGCTCCCTTCGATATAAAGCATCGAGAACAACACCTCGTCCGTCGTAGACCACTTGCCATTGTACCCCCAAAGGTCCCAGAGGGGTTATGAGTTGACTTTAGGACGAACGGCCTTATTCTCTTTACGCGGGATGGGGGGAAAGGGGGGAGGGGTATTTCGTCGCCCTTCTAAGCTAAAGACTTGACCCCACTTGTTCGACAGGAACTTGAGAGGATTGACCATCGTTATTACTTTTTCGAAGTAAATGGTAAGCATGGTGTAGGAATTTGCAAGAAACGAGGCACAAGTCTCCGCCCTGTCTTGTCCCCATTAAAGCTCCTTGGCACTTGTGGACGACTTCTTCGTAAAGGAGTCCGGCCAATTTAGGAAGTCCGGCAAGGGTATGCACGTCCCACAACGATATAGACAACTCTTCGAAGGATGTCAAAAGAGTGTTAGTGGATGGGCACCGTGCTTCGCAGAACGCCTTAACGATGTCGGAGTTGCGGTCGTAAGTGAACAGTGAGGTGTATACGGCATCATATATACTTGATCTACAACTAGCTTGTCCTCGCACACGGCTGAGTACGTCTTCCGTCCACTCCCAAAATCCTTTGATGTAGGGGAACTCGCTGGCAAAGTGAATGTTGTCGCCCCACTTAGCTTTGTCTTCAATGATGTGGCGGCCTAACGTCGGTAGAAAGCTTGGTTCGTCAGAAACAACGGTGTTGAGTTTGCTTGCAAAGACCAATACTTGGAAGTCTTGCTCAATGAAAACTTCTCGAGACCCATTGCTCCGTGTGAAATGGATGCGTCAAGCCTCGGCCATTTATTTGCTGTACATATCGACTGATGACAGGTGTATAAGGTACGTTAAGAGTTGTTCCTTTCTCCACGAGTTGACTTTCATCGTCAAGATGACCAAGGTTGTTGACGGGAGGAAATAGACTCGTCTTTAAAGTAAACTATATTGCACTTAATCAAAAGACGAGAAGGGGCGTCAAGTTCAGTTCAAATTCAACAACAAAACTCAAACTTGTTAATTAATGCTAATGTTGATGATAGATGTGTTTATAAAAAAAAGACATAATGCCAGATGAGGTCCAACCGCACTGGCGTTGGTTTGTTGTTGCTCTCTGTCTAATATCACATATTCAAGTGATACATGCCAACAAAATATTCTTCGATTTGCCACCTAAACACATTCAAGCATTACTGATTATTAATTCAAGCCATTAAATTAGGCAAGAAAATTCACATATATTGGTCATGCACATAGTGAATCAATGTTCTAATTTATTACATTTGCAGCATGGTGGGTTGGTGACAAAAATTGTAGTAGAAAGTTTCACTTTAATGCCCACGTTGAATTTAGTAACAATGACCATACCAAGAAAATTTGCAAAATGATCTTGAACTTCAATGCTAGAACAGATTTTGTGTCAAAATTTGTTAAAGAAGTTTTTCAGTAATGGGTTGGGGTCTTCCCTTCGAATCAAACTTTCAAATATCTCAAATGTCAGAGAACATTGATGTTGCAAGCCTTTGGAAAAGAGAAAAATACCATTTATCGAGAAAAGAGAAAAAGAGAAAAAGAGAAAAATTACCTGCTATATAACAAGGGACTTGTATTCTTGCCGGATTCAAAGCCACCACCAACTCGAAAGAATCACGGGATTCTAGAGAAGAGGTTGAAGCGAAGCAACAAAAATCTGATACTTGAGAAACGTCACTGTAATGAGCCGACGGAAATTCGTTGAGGAAAGTCAGAATTTCGAATTTCTCATGGACTGAAAATACTGCCGAAAAAAAAAAAAATCTCCGCAGATGCATTACGCATAACATTATTGCATACCAGAAATAGAGGAAAAAAATATTTGGCCATTGGTAACATCTCTCAAGAATGCAAGAAAATCATGGTTCGGCTCGCCGTATTTTAGCTTCTATAAACCAACGATTTGTAGATGTTATAAAATGTTGTGATTCTTAGTCCCAAATGAACTCAATTCAAAAGGTTGATTGGAACTAGGACTATTGACAAAAGTAATGTGATCTACAGGTTCGATTAGAGTTTTAGTGAGATTCTATGTTTTAATTCGAATTTTGATTTCTTCAATGAAAAGAACATACGTTCAGTTTGGTCTCATGAGAAAGAGAGGAGCCAGCATGCAACAGGGAGGAGAGAATGAAAATGGGCTTGGTGGGCCTTCGGACTGGATGTAGAAAAAATGAAAAATTTGCAACAGCCTAATTTATTCATTTTTTTTTTTTCAGACGGCCAAAATCTTTTTTACACTTAGGCGCATTCAATGTATTACGTATAGCCTGTACCCATCATATTTAAAAGACTGTGAACAGAGTTTTTCTGCTCCAATTGGTGTGAAATGAAAACATTGGATGAGCCTCGAAATGGCGGCCCCTAATTCTCAAACTCGTAAAAAACCCTCACATATGAGAGATACCTGCGTCTTGGAGAAGGAGATCATAGTATCAATAATCGATACTCATGTCACGCAGTGCAGCGCCATGTAAATTTGATTCAGTATTTTCACGGATCAATTCACTTCGAAAATTATTTTCAAACATATGTTCAGAACCAAGTCCGAGGGGCATTGTAGACAAATTACTTTGGCACCAATCAAATGACGACAAGTTGAAATCATATTATTATAATTTTATCTTTATAATATTTTGCTAATTATATTTTGTTTTACTAAATTATTTCATAATAATAAATATTTAATTAATGATAATTTAAATATATATTTTAAAATCATCAAATCAACTACCCAGACCAGTGTCAAATTGAGGTGTTTCGGCCAATCAAATCAATTGACCAAATATTTCCTTTATATGTATCTTCTTTGAAAAATCAAAAAAAATTAAAGAGTTTAATACTCGAAGCTTTGAACCATTTCATTCCTCCCATATTTAATGTATTTATCTCTTAAATTAAAATAAATAATAATCAATAAGTGTTTCAAGTTCACCCACAATCTACCCTCTTTGACAAACTATATAAAGGGGTCCTTGGAACTCATATCCATCCACAACATACAATTGAAGATACAAGCAAGAGAGCATTAGAAGTTTCGAATCCTCTCAAGCGCATAATTCAACGGAAGATCCACGGCGTTCTAAACAGATCAGGATTCATTATGCGCAGAAATCTGTCCAAAGCCAGCGTTTAATTCAACGGAAAAGTCCGAAGACCGCGAATTACGTTATCAGATAGAATTTCCACCTTGGCGAAGATAAAGTCTCAAATTCATTAAGAAATATCTCAATTCAAGTCAATTATTTTAAGTTCATGGAGCGTTTAATCCGAAGAGTTATAATCAACGACCCCCGAATTAAACGTTATTCATAGTCAAAGTCAACGTCAAGGAGATCAAACGTTGAGTTCCAGCTCCCAGTTGTCGAAGTCAACGGTCACGTTCTTTGGAACAGAAATCAGAGGTTTTTCAAAGTGAGTTTCGCACCCACAAATAATCCACAGGAATTTATTTGTAATCATTTTCTTGTTTTCGATAAATTCATAGGAACACGAAAATTTATTTACACCGAGATTGTCCGCGTGGATAATATAATCGCTTCATAAATCGAATGTCTGGTGACGGTGTTTGTAAAAATTTTAGTGGTCCTATTAAAATATCTAGTTATTCAGTATTAGAAAAATATCGTTTTGATTTTGTAGTAGCTATAATGAAGGGTCGGGGGAAGGCCTTGTAGAACAAGGAGAAATGAAGTAGAACTAACATTAGAGGAAGAAGATTTTTTTCCAAAATTGTTCAAATCTATTCATGTTTCACAACTAATATAACATTTATCAAACAAATAATTATCAACATGCACAATAAGGGGAAAAATTAAATAGGCCGAAACGGTCCAGGGCCAATCCTAGGTTGTTCGGTCCTGGATGTGCCTCAAATGGGTTGGTTCATGGGCCTGGACATCGGGTTTAAAAATAAACCCAATTGGGGCCATTTTAAAAGACCCCCAAAGGACCACCTAGGACCGGTCCATGAACAATGTAAAATTGGGTCTGTGCCAGGCGACCTACTTTACACCTTGAGCCTGGGATGTAATTTTCCTTTGTCTTTGGATTTAATGCTTTCAATGATCCTATCTCTCATAAAGACCTCTCTTGATTCATGGCCTCCCCAATGTGCCATTAATGATGACAAACTGTTAATGTAAATTTTGTAACTTATGATTTGAACTTTCTTTCTTTCATATCAATTGCTCTTCAAGGTCTCAATTATTTTGCAATCAATATAGATTGACTGGTGATTATAATAAACATGAGGGTGTCGATGAATCACTCCGATTCTATATATATTATTCTCTATCTCTTAATATACATATATTGTTTTAAGGCATATTTATATATAATATATATATATATAGATTGGCTGCAATAAATTATGTTGTAGAGTTTATATGCATATAACAAACTGAAAAATATGACATGTATGGTAAGTGTGTTTATGATATAGATAGCATGACATGATCATATTTTACTATAATCAATTATTAGCCAAATAAATGGAAGCTAATTGTTGTTGGACAACCATGCCTTGACCAGAAAATTTACCTCACCAAACTTGGTCAAGGCATGTCGCCGTCTGTCAATATTGGTCGGGCGACTTTCCTCGTCTTCTTTCAGTCTTTCCTTCGTGATTCGTATTTTGAAGCCATAAAGATATTTTTTGTTGTGAAGTTTGCGAGTCATGAACTATTTCTTGAAAGTCATTTTTGACTCTTTGGAAATTTCGTTCAACCTTTTGAGGTTTTTTTTTTTCTAATTCTTGAATGCGTGACGATGGAGAAATTTTTCTTTGATAAGCAGTTATAGAAGTGATTATGAAGTTTGTCGAGTTGTAATGCCTTAGCTTTGAGGTGTTGTGTTATGCAGCCTCGAAAGTTTGTAATGTTAAACTAATTTGAGGAACGAGTTCTCAAATTGAAGAGATTTTAGCTTTTTAGGTGTTGTATTATGCGACTCGGGAAGCTTTATCGTTCTCAAGTTATTTTAGGGAACTCCGTATGAGTTCTCGAATTGAAGTAGTTCTTAGTTTCAGGGCGTTGTATTATGCACCTCAAGGAAGTTTGTGGTCTTAACTTATTTGGGGAACTCAATATGAGTTCTTGAGTTGAATGTGCTTATTAGCATCCGGGTTTTTGTATTATGCGTCTCAAGGAACTATTTTGAATTTTCTCAAAGGTCGAGGCTTTTTAGCTTCGTCTATTGTGGGGCATGTTTTATAATGATTTACACTATATGATGTGAAGACAAAACTTAACCATTTTGTTTCATGAACTAAAGATGATAAAAATGTAGCAATATTACACTTGACGTGTTTCAACATTAATTAAGTGTTAAATATGTAGATATCCTCTTCTTTGTTCTACCTTCCTTCTTATTTGCAGGATGGGAAAATGGAGAGACTTCATTAACTTAAGTTGAAATTTCAGTAATTTATTAATAGCTTTGTCAATCCAAATATACTTTTCTGCCCTCCTTAAGAGTTCAACAAGGGTTATTGGAGATTTGCTTGCGACTTACTCATGGATTGCATAAACTTTGTTGGAGAATGCTGCTAGCAACTCATGATTTAAATAGTAAATTCTAGTATGGCTCCAGGAACCTTCGAACATATTTTCTCAAACCTTCTTGCCCTTATTGTATTACCGTGAATAGCTACGGGCACAATCTTTAGGTATTTTCTGTTGACGGAGAAATGATGCATACACCACTGCAATAATTGTTATATGCAATGAGTCGGTTAAACCACATAATGGCCTTTTTCGACCAATGTATTGCGGAGACTTTGCAATAGCCGGCATCACTCAAGTCCAACAGGTCTTCCTTGGCTACAAATTTGTCCAAGTGGTCGCCCGTGCCAGTGTATTCACTTAGGTTTGGGATACGAACTCCTTGGGAAGAACCTATCCTAGTATCTCCATTAAAGAAATGGCTTCTTCTAGTTAGGATGACGGCCAATGATAGGGGGTTGCATGAAGCATTTTCTCTTCAATTGTTTGTGGCGAGCTCCTCGCGCGTTTCACTTTTCTTATTTTTTTGCTCTTCTTTAGCTCTCATCCTCTTGTGGGGGTATATTGTCGGGGCTGTAGTATGACTACTACCTCTTTCTTTCTTCTTCAGCATGTTTTGAAGGTCGTCCTCTCTTGATTCGTTATCTTTGAGGGCCAAGGGAATACCTTGACCTTGGCGAGGAGAACAAGGGGGAAAGTCTCCCACGGCGATTGTCGAAGAATTGGACTATGGCTCTCTCGGCGGCACTGATGGAGCCGTCCTCTATTATCCTCTGAAGCTCTTCTTGGGTCATTCATACCATGGGTGGGTTGAAAGCTGGAAGTGGTAAACCATTTGCTCCCGGTCCTGTATTCGCTCCTAGGGTGGATCTAACCCAACTCTTGTATTGTGTCTATCTTTGTCTCCACTCCTAGGGTGGATTCACCTCCAACTCCTCCTAGGGTGGATCGGCCCCAACTCTTCCTGGAGGCAAATCCACATCTGTCAATTTATGTTGCGTAAAAATGTATAAACACAATACAAGATAAATTTTCTTTATTTATATTTGCATAAGATATAATTCTCGATTTTGATGCAAACTTTGCAATACAATATACTATTTTCTTTCTAGAGTCCAACCTCCCTAATGAGAAAATGCGAGGAGGTATATATACTAATGGTATATAAATGCTAATTTGTTGTTCTTTACAGTCTTGCCTTTGTCCCTTTTTATTGTGCTAAAATTGACAGGTCCATGCAGGGTTAGGGGTGTAACTTTCCTTGTCTTCCATCAATACCTCCTCTCATAAGAGCCGCTCTTGATTCATGCCTCCAATAGTTTCCTTGATAATGACAGCTTTAGGTTAAAGCATTATACTACCCCCCCTGTGTTTATTGAAATGTTTTAAAAAAGTTCTCGTGGAAAAAGATTGTCATTTTACCTCCCTGTGATTCTAAAAATAGAGCAAAATACCCCTTCCCTTCGCAGTTACACCTCACACGTCCAAAGATACGGTCGTTGAGGCATTTTCAACTGTGCAATGATCGAGATACCCCTTTTCTTTCCAGGTAAGTTCCCACTTCCGATAGAAGTCTAATAAAGTTATTTCACCAAAAACCTTCCTTCCTTCCATTTTTTCTCTCTTTGTTAGTTTTGAGAATGTTGAAATTTTCCACTCCTTATGTTCAAGAACGATGAGGAGCAAAAGGAAATGTGAAGCAATCTCTCAACCTAAGGTACCCATCTACACCACATTATACCTGCAACACGAAAGCCGAGATGCGTACAGTCGAGTCTATGAGAAAATCATCCTTTGGTAAGTTATATTACTGCTACAGACTTCACATTTGCAATTTTTTTCGTTGGGTAAGCCAGAAAATGCGGTCTAGGTTCCTAGTGGCATTCTAGTGAGTTTTTCCTGTGGAGGCTTTACAATAGACGATTTTCTTGGCATGGAGGAAATTGTGAAGACAAGGTTATGGAAGAGAAGAAGTTATATCTATGATATCAAAAGTTGGGGCATCAAATAAGCATGTTAAAAAAAAAGTGTATTAATCATTGGTCTATTGTTAGTGGAGTGTTGGCGTGGATACTTGTTTTGATTTTCAAGTAACTTCTTGGTTATGTATGTTTCTTCATGCAATGTGATGCAAGATTGTTCTTTTAATACTATGTTCTTTACTTATTAATTTTCATCATCTAATTATATAAAATCTTGGCAAAGAATTTGAAGCATAAAAATGGGCATAAAATATGAAGAAACAAGTCATAGTTGGGCATAAAAAAAATAAAGAAACTAGGCATAAAATAGTTTAGCAAACATGTCCAACTAACAATTAACTTTAGCCAAAAAGTAACATGGCAATAATTTAAAAAGACAAAATGCATTGATCATTAAGTTTGGAACAATCATTTCTGTTTACAGTTAAAATTAACCACATGTATGCATTAATGCAACGAACATAATAAGCCAAAAAAAAAAAAAAAAAACAACAAAACCATTCCCACATACTAAGCATAAAATCCAGAAAGAAGCCCAAATCTAGCCTAAAGTATGATTTTGTATCCCAAAAATTCGCCAAAGCATGCAAACATATACATAATCTGTACATTCATAAAGGCTCAACTAAAACCAAGTAAATAACATAAAGATGTTCATGCGCCTCCAAGGTCTCCTTTTTGCTTTCTGTCTTGTGTTCTCCAGCACTTGTGAAATGGTTGGCTTTCTTTACCTGATAGGCTTTCTCAGAGCAGCTACAGTGTTGGAAACGTTTGATGAACTGCAACCTCCAATCTCAGATGTTGCTTGTGTTGTTTGTGGTGTTCCCGTCAGTGCAACATTCCTTGACCTTGATATAACTTGTTGTAAGTACATCTTGGGCCTGCATTGAACGAAAACAAAACAGTGAAAATGTCCCTCAGGGGACACCCAATGGTTTGAAACTTAATATTTCATTGTGGAGAATTAGGTTCGACACTCATTGAGAGCGTGTGTGAGTGGGTGCGTGCGTGGTGTAATAAAAACAAACAAAAAAAAAAAAACAGTGAAAATGAATGAAGCAACTGAAACTTAGTCTGTATATTAGATTCAGTTTGTAGTTACCTTTGATGTAGTTTGTGAAGTGCAAACAGTGATTGTGCCTTTCGCTCCATTTGTAGGTTGTTTTCGCCTCTACAAATTTTGGGAAAATGGTATTAAAGATTTATATTTTCTACTGAAAATGCTATTAAACACTACTTACCTTTGACATATTATGTGAGTGCTTTGTGTGGGTATGCCTTCTCTCCAATTGTTGGTTGCTTTCGGAATTGCAATTGGCCACATAAATATATATATATATATATATATATCAAATTGATTTTGTGTTTCCCATGTAAATAGATTACATAACAAAAAATAATTTCATGCTTACATTTATCCTTGACTAGATTGACTGTTGTGAAGGCATTGCTTCTCATTATATGGGGACCACTTGAAGAAGTCTCATTTTTTCATGTGTAGGAGAGCAGAGAGCATTACCAAAAACCTTGCACTTTTTAGTTAATTCAATAAAGAAAAATACAAAGCCATTAAGAAAATAGCATACATTTTGCTTACCATGTCCAATTTAGATTGTTGATGCCTTGGTTTCTTACAGGTCCCTTTATTGTGGCACTAGCAACCGCCGCACGCGGTACTCGAGCGCATAAGTGTTTATGATGTAAACCAAGATAAACAAAATATATCTTATAATCGTAGACAAAATAAAATTGCACATTTTTAATCTAAGTACACATAATTTTCATGCCCATAATTCTCTAACCTAATACAACTAATCTGCACATGTAAACCTAAGTGTGCTTGATTAGCATTTTCAGTTCTCCCTTGTGTTCATATGCTTAATTTGGATTAGAGCACATATGAGGTTAATATAAGCGTTTAAAAACTTTGTTGGTTTATTAAAAAAGAAAAAAGAAGAAAGTCTTCATAAATTAATACGACATCTTTGGAGACAATATAACTCAATTTCACTAATCAAATTTTTTTGCTTAAAATAACAAAAAACATTCTTTTCTATTTTTTTTGATGGAGTAGGTTGAAATGGTCATTCCACGTGTGCTCCAACTAATTTTTTAGAAGATATAATTGAATCAATATAACTCATGTGCTTCAAAGTTGATGGAATAAATGAAAAGATAATAAGTACTAACCTTTTGCAATCGCTTACACAAAAAGCTTAGAGGTTGTATTAAGTGTCCGCAACAAACATTAGTCAATCAATATGCAACAAAGGGTTCAGGGAGCCCCCTGTCCATCCAAGTGTCAGAAAACGTATAAAATAAAGTCTTTATCTTTATTAAATTACTTATCAATTTGAAAAAGAAAAACAAATGAGACATTTTATAAAAGCAAAGGACAATATAAAAGAGATCATTTTCTTTTACCTTGCAAATCAACCTCCCTTTTGCATAATTGGTATAGACTTGCAAATATCAAAGGAATCTCTCAAACACACCTGCAAATTAGAAGTTGAAATTTCATAATTAACAGAACATAAGACCAATTAGAACTCAAAATCTAAAAAAAAAAAATCTAATCTAATCCAATCTAATGTTGCCCAAATCACAAAAATCGAACACATAAAAAATTTGAATCAATAAGCCAGAAGGCAATGGATACAAAAGTAAATCCTTGGATTAAAGAAAGAGAACATTAGACATCAAAACACTGTGTTTTGGTCTGTTTTTGGGTTATTTCTGAGACAGCCCAAAACAGACCAATGTTTGGGTGCTTTTTCTGAGAAATAATTTTGGGTCATTTTGGTTTTAAATTCTATTTTGATCTCACTATTCATGTTCTATTTTTGTGTCCGTTTCATTGTTTTACATTGTTTTGGCCCATTCCAGGCGGGCCCACCATGTTTTAAGTGCATGGCTGCAATATCTATGTGTAATATATATGTTGACCAAAAGCAATGACACACTAAAAGCAATGACAAACTATTTGCCTTTTTTACTTTTATATACAAATATATTTATATTTACTTTTTATATAAATATATGTAGACAATTAATCTTGGCGGAATGCATACATCCTAAACACAACTCTGCTATAAGGGACACGGTCGGTAACTAACTGCCTACAAAACAGTTGGTACAAAAAACAAAGACTACTACAATAAATACATAGGCATATCAAGCACATTAAAACACTACATCAACACGATACAGAATCACTCCGAATTATTATCAGAGTTAGGAGACAGGCTAATAACGTCTGCTGTGTCATGAACTGCATTCTCAGGCGCGTGGACATTAGCATCTTGGAATCTTACGGGAAAGTCCACAGGATTAGTGAAAATTGTGCTTAGATCATCCCACGCCGGATCAGCTTTGTTCACATAAATTCTTATCTAGGGGCTTCTCTGACAGAGAATATCGTCCGTGTGTGAGTAATCGTTTTATTTCAAAATTAAATAATGAACAAAGCAAAGATTAACGTACTATTACCTCCATAGCTGTGTCCAAACAAATTGATCAACACTTAATTCCTTCGTAATGGGGTCGTACAAAACACCCGGCAAGACACAACACTTTAGAAAATCGAAGGAATGTTCATACAATCGACGAACTTACTTTCAAAGAAGTTGTAATCGTAAAAGGTGCCATAAAGTCTGATTGACTTCTAACATACCGACCCTTATTGCGTAACTGTCAAGATATCCAGGTTCAGCAACACCCATCGTAATTTCTTGCACAAGAACACCCAAAAACGGTAGACTCCATTGCTACACTCCAATTTCATTGTAGAACCTGTTTCGTTGCAATTCATCTGCACTTGGAGTCATATTGTCTATGTAAATCGCAAATGATATGGGTATACACTTAGATGTATAAATAGCCGGTAGTATGCATATACGACAAGAAATGGAACATCCATTATTGAACATGGATAATTTCAGCCAAAAAGGTACAGTGTATGCTTTTATAAGGGTGCAGACTAAAGTGTTTACGAGCAATGTATGTGCAATGTTTAAAAAGAAAAGCAATCACATATCTTGTCAAATAACACATCAATGCCAAGGAATATATTCCTCTACAATACATACAAATATGTACAACCGAAAAATATAAAGGCTAAGTGATAAAAGTTAAGTTGTAATATAATAAAAATAAAATTTGCAACATGATATGTACGCTAAGTTGTGTACTTCCGAAAACAATAAAATTTTGAGCATTATATTTTAGCAAATTTGCAATGTGATATATTTTCCAACAATGTGTACTTCCTAAAAAAAATTTGCAATATAAATTTATACGTAAAAGATAAATTATATATATAGAATGCACATATAATATACAATTAAGCCGTTTACAAAGTATATGGTAGAAAAAAATAGAAAAACTTTCATATATGGAAACTATACTATATTTATATATTCGTGTAATAATAAATATGACTATATAACATTATATAGAAAGTGTATGTAGAGTTGGATTTTATTAGATATTAAATATGTATAAAATAAAAATCATTAAGTAAATTAAAATAAAATATACCTAACAACTTTCATATATATATATATATGTATATATATGCACTATACATACACAACTATTCATGATTTGATATAAAATAGTATTTTTATTCAACAACAAAAACAAATCCAAACATACAACAACATATCTCAATATATTCTACTTATATCCAAAAACAAATCCAAACATACTACGAACTCCCAAAACATACCCACTTATCTTCCAATTTCTCTCTCTACTTTTACAAAACAAGTCAAATCATAACAAAAATGGATCCAAACAAAGCCCAAAAGTTTTAGGGGAGAGACTAAAAAAACCAACCAAATAGCCAAAAAATTTGTTTAATTTCATTTGTTTCATAATTAATATACCATTATATATATATACTATTGTTAGAAAAAAAAAAAAGAAGTGGAATTCAACCTTGGTCATGTGAATATAGGGCAATGCAGCAGTCACCCATAAAATGTTTGATTTCAATTTTCCATTATAAGTTGCATGAGATGGTTTTGGAATGGTTATGCACAAAGAGAGAAGAAGGGAGGGAATGGTTTCAAGAATGTGTGATTTTGGGGAAGGGGAAATTGGGTTTTGGAGAGAGAGAGATAAGAGAAGTGTTTAGAGATGTTTAACTCTCAATTAAAGGGTAAATTTGGGTAGTTTCAAATTTTTGGTATGAGAACTACCAAAATTGCTAACTTTCCATTTTTAAACCTCTACCAATGAATTATGCAAACCAAAGGACATTTTTTTTCGTAAAATTACACAAATAACTTCCTTTTTAGTCATAAAGAGACTTTGCTTTTATAACTAGTATAGATGTCTCTAAATAATTTCTGCAAGTATGCGTGAGTTCTTTTCTTGTTGAAGTGGATCCTTGAAGCTCATTCAGATCTTTCCTTCTCAGTTTGGTTGGTCTGCCTTTCTTCTTTTTCATCTTATGTGCCACTAAAGAATTATATCTTATTTATGAGTATTCCTTTGGACCAGGAACAACATGTATCATGTGTTGATAACACCTCAATTGTTATCGGATACACGGGCTTCTTGTAACAATCATCAACATAATCTTCAATCTAATTCCTTTTATCCGCAATTGCAACATATGCATGACAACAAGGGTATGCATTCAATTGACACATAGCGTAAGTCTTCTTGTCAATGTCAACCACAAATTTGTGAAGGAAGTGGTCAACCTCAAACCCATTGCCCCCACACTATTTGTTGTAAGAATGCCTTGCAAGCTTACCCCATTTATTAATCTTTTTAAAAATATTGGGACACATAATTCAAGAATACTTTTCCATCCCATATCTTTTGTTCTACAAATTGGTCCTTAGTCCTATTTTTATCCATTCTATCAAGATAATAATTGGTTTGTCCCTGACATTTAAGATGTAATTGTTGAAAGACTCACATAGGTTATTCATAAGGATGTCACACTTAGACCTGACAGTGAAAAAAGTTATTGACCACTGTTCAAGGGGTATTTTGCTCAAACCACTCATGTGTTGTCTCCAATTCTTCTGTCTTTTTCATGAAGATGTTAAAGTGATGCTTGTTTGTAGTTGAAGTTGTCTTCCAAAAGAATTCTTTAAGTTGTGCTCTTTTGAATTTCATTTTGAAATTAGCACGCGTATACTTTATGCAATATTGGTGTTCCGCCCAGGTACTAACCCCCATTAGTACCTTTACTAACCCTTTCTGCTCGTTTGATATAAAACTCCACTGACTGCTACCCAGTCCCCCAAATTCACCGACAGTTCCCTAATAAACCAAGCTCAATTCTCCCTATTCTCCACTTGGACAAGAGCTAATGCAATTGGCCACATATTCTAATTGTCATCCCTACCTACAACAACTAAAAGTTGGGCCAAAACATTGTTTTAAGAAAACAACCATCTAGGCCTAATGATTAGCCTGCACTCCTCCAAAAATTCCATTTTCATTGCATGCAATTGTAATATATTTTTTCAAACACAAACTGGTCTGATGCTTCCACCCTCCTAAATTATATATTGCTGGATTGTTTCCCATAACTGTCTCACAGTAATCTCAAACCTACTATATTGTATAGCATCCACCCACTAATTGCATCAAGAGCTTCTCTTTTAGCCTCATTATCCTCCATATACTCAATTCAACTATGCACTTCTTCATGATTGTGTTTTTTAATTGATTAATCCCAATATTTGAGTTGTCCCTAATTGCACTATTCATTCTTCTAGCCAAATATTTTTCCTGAGCAAGAGTGTTATCATATGTTCTGGCACAGATATGTTCTCCTTTATAGTTTTGATTTGGAAAGTCTGTTCATTCATAATTGAGGAGGCATGAATCTTCCAATTGCATCATCTTTTACATTTGGTTGTGATTCTTTTATTTTCATTTATGATATACTCTAAATCATAGCCATACCTAATGCACCAATTCCTTAACACCTTTCTGAAAACCTGTGCTAAGGCAAATTTTATCACACAATCAATTGAAGATTTTTACTAGTTGTTGTATCCTTACAGTAAGGATGGTTTGTTGTTTTAGCTCCATCTCCTGACAGACTCTCAAGATTAGATTCCTCCCATGAATCACTGTACCACTCCCCTACTTCTTCATTTAAATTAAAACCTTCAATCACCCATTTTTTAGAGATTTCTTTTTTAGGGCCATTCGGTTCATCCCTAGAATCCTCAAACCCTATAGCCGATAAGTATTCGATGATCATCATCTAAAGAGCCATCAAAACTTAAGCATGGACTATCACACTTATCATTGTAATCTACCCCAACCTTCTTTCTTTTTCCCTTGATTTTTTTCGGTTGCCATGTTTTCATTTCCTATTTCTTTATTGACACAAAGGCATCAAACCCCTAGCCCTGCCAATGTCATCCATAGGTCCACCCTCATTTTATTTTTTGACCCCACAGTATCACCACCTCAACCTCTTTTTCAATTTAATTCTCCACAGTGTCACCACTCGCCAACCCAACCCTTCACCATCTTGCCCATACGCAAATCCCCTCACACACAAAACTTGGACCAGCCTTGCCCTTACCCTGCCCCTCATCATTCTCATGCCTTTCTCCGTGAAACTCGAAAGTTGTCCCTCACCATCATCTATATCATCATCAAAATTATGCCCTCCAACAAATACCTGATTCAGCCCCCGCTCAACAGATATCATATTACCTTTAGTATTTAAGACTTGTATGTTTTCACCATTTAATTCTTCTAAATAAATTTCAACACGAATATCTAGGCTCTATACACATTTTTCAAATCTATTATGCATATACCAAGACACTTATTATTAATAGTTCTTAGGCCTGTTTCCAATGGTTGACCAGGTACTTTATATTAAAAAGTCATTGCACTTTTCCTTCCCCCATATTTTTCATACAAGCATCCTAATTCATACAATCCTAAAAAGTCAAGATCTACTTTTGCAAACACTTTTTTCATACCCCATACATATTTGCATTTCTTATCATAAAAAATTTACCACTATACCAAAAGACTACATCATGCTATTCAATAGTCTGCGAAATGCAAAAAAAAAAAAATAAAAATAAAATAAAATAAAAATAAAGTACAAAATTCACATTACAATATACCCAAGTGCTCAAAAAAACAAGTTAGCCAAATAACACAGAGGGCGCAAAATGCACTAGCGCAAACCAAGCATAATCACGAACCACATGGAACAAAAGGGTGGGGGAGGGGGCATTCATGACATTCATAGGACCACCACACATATAAAATTTAAAACTTAATAGATTCTTTAGGGAATAAAGAAAGTAAATAAAACAGAACACAGGAAAATGTCTTTTTCAGAATAAGAAAATCATAAAAATAAGTTCGTAAATATGGGAACATGCCTTTATTTTCAACATTTTGTCGGTATGTCTTCATTAAATCACCAAACAAAACAAACCATAGAAAAAAATAAAAAAATATGAAGTCGAAAATGTTGAACAAACCATGCATAAACCATAAATCAACCCACATACCTTCCTTTATTGTATGTTCAAAACACTCTTACATTATCAGTCACCATCACCTAACATAAAACCCCACAAAAAAAATGTAGGATTTTCCAAAAATAGAAGAAAATAATAATAAAAAAGTAAAACAATTTCGTATCCTTACCTTCGTACTGCCCTTTCTTGCTTTTTTTTTTTGGTAGTTTGTGTCGATCAAACAATGAGATTCCCAATTTTTCTTGACGTTGATTAACAAGTAAGAAAAACTAGGGTATTTTGTCCAAAAATCCCCAATTCGAATAAAAAGCCAATCTATTGGTCAAGGCAGACAAAACAGATATGTAAGGGGGGGATTTTGGTCATTGCACCTTAAGACTCACATTCAAATGCACTAAGGAGGTAGCGACCTCTATTTTTAAAATCACAGAGAGGTAAAATGATAAAAAAAAAATTTACAGGGGCTTTTTTAAATATTTCAATAAACAAAGGGGGTATATTGCATTAACCCGACAACTTTAATGTAAATTTTGTAACTTATAGTTTGACTTTCTTTATTTTCATATCAACTGGCCTATCCTTGATTCATGCCTCTAATAATGTCATTGATGCTGACAACTTTAATATAAATTTTGTAACTTATCGTTTGAATTTCTTTCTTCCAATATCAGCTTTCAAAAGGTGGAATTGGTATTAATTATTTGTCAAATGGTACCAGATTCTATTAAGTAACAGAGTTCAACAATAGGATTGCAATGATGGAGATGTTTCATGTGGTGCCCATAGTCATCATCACGACACTCATCATTGTGGTGTGGTGACCATAATCATTGTGACAACGCTCATCAATATGGTGCCCATGATCATTATGGAACCAACACTACTTGTTTGATACTAGTTTGGTAGGGCCTTTCTTGCCCTCTTGGGCAAGACCAACATGATTTTTTCCTTCAACAGCCATCAACATTTGGATGATGGAAACATTTAAGAAAAGTATAGTTATTGTACTTCCACGTGTATGGGGCTCTTTGCTCTTTATTGTCCATTTTAAACTTTTAGCCATCCTTTTTCGCTTTCGTCCTTTTCATTTTCTCTGGGTTCTCCCATCTTAGAGTTTCAAGCTTCCTCTATATTAATATACTTTTCACCTGAGCTAGTAGGCTATCGTAGTTAAGAGCGGCGTCTTGGCTAGAGGCATGAAGTCTCCATCTAGAAGTCCTTGGGCAAAGACACTTGCCAATACCTCCGAGGTAGCTCAAGGAATCTCAAGCGCAACACCATTGCACCGATTGAGGTATTCCTGCAATGATCAGTCCTCTTTTCTGCTAGATGGAAAAAAAAAAAAAAAAAGCTCAAGGTAGTATTCATATATCGCTTGATGTTAGCAAATTGGTGGAAGAAGAGTGAAGTAAACTCCTGAAGACTAGGTGGACAAGGAGACAACTATTGAACACTGTTGGGTAGCTTGGAAGAGAATAGTCAAGATCATGCCACAGTTAACTCTATCACTGTACTCATGGTGGAGTGAATATTTTTGAACTGATACAGGTGTTCCTACAGATCAATAGTTCCCTCATACTCCACTAGATTGGGAGTTTAGCACGTGATGGCTAACGTTGATGGCCTCATCGCTGAAGGGAATTCCTCTTTGGTCTACAAGAGGAACTCTCGAGCCACGCCCCACATATCCAAAAAGTCATTTTGCAAACCTTTCATCTTCGCCTACTAGTCACTTAGGGTCCCTTCCTATAGGGGCATATGCTTTCCCTTTAGTTCCTGATCTGATCAGGCCTCCCGCCTTATATTTTCCTGCACATTTATAGTAGGGTTGGCAGTGACATTTACATAGGTAGCAACACTAGTACCATTGGGGGGATGGGGTGTCATGACCTGATAGATAACATTCACGATCATCTTTGCAGTTGGTCTATTGAAACATGGCCGCTTAGATGAGGTACCAAATGAGGTGGTAACGCAAGTTGGCGTATGAGGTGCCTTTTGATGCCTTCCTTATTTGAGAGTAGGCTCCCAATAGAACTGGGATGACCTTGCTCGCTCCTCTTGTTCAACTCAAGTGTTCCTAGTGTTCAAATTCCTTGCGATTTAATGCAAAATTCCCACATATTGCATAAATGATCCAAGCAAAAATGCTAAATATAATGGACCATGTCCAAGGCTTTGACTAGAACAAATTTGAATAAGAGGAACCTGCAAGTAAAAATTAGCACCCCAGTACTTAAGTTAGAAGTAGAATTAAAGGGGAAATAAAAGGCAAATTTGCGACAAATATTGCAAAGGAGAGCAAGTATGTGAAGTGTCCAATCTAAAGGGTACCTTCAAGTTTAACTTAGCATGCACTTTATATGGTTTCTTGGGGTAAGGGAAGATAAATTGATTTCCATTTAATGAGCAAAAAGTAGTCATTTTGTTATGATAGATTTTCGAACATCACCAATACTGTTTGATAGATGATTTCTACCAGATCAATGGGTGCATGGACTAAAGAAGAGAAATAGGGTGAGGAAGACGAAGACACAATCAGAAAGTGAAATACAAGGTTAGATCGTGAATTGTCTCTGTGCACGTGTTTTTGTATATAGAAGATTGAATTTATCTTTCTGAAAGATGACTAAAAATGGAATTTATTTTAGGCCTCATCGAGAATGGCTAAAAATGATATCAGATATAATTCGAACTTATTTTTTCCAACAAAAGAGAAGAAAATGTCAAGAATTAAGCATGTTTTGAAACCAAGTAATTAAGGAGTTGACTCAAAATTTCATTTTTATTTGGGAACTGGAAAATATAAAGTTACTTTGAGATTGAATCAAGACTTGAAAAGGGATGAGTACTTAAAACTGACCCTTACTTAAAAGGAAAAAATTAGAGAAAAAAGTGATATCAAAGTGTGCTCTTTGTCTTCCTCGCACTCTTTCAAGCACAGCACTGCCGACTGCCCGAGTGACGAGAATGCGGCAGGGCTATTATCAAAGCACAGGGGCAGCCGATATGGCTCAGCTTCAAGCCACCATGCAAGCAATTGAACTTGCCTGCAATTCTATTCAGGTTCTCTAATCAATTTTATGTATATATATGTATGTATTCCCCAAACCCTCGTTCCGTGAAATTTGCTAATTTCAAGAGGTTTCAAAACTTTCTACTTGATTCTTGAGCGATTAGATAGGGTGGCCTAAAGAAGCGGAAAACCATTATTTCTATTTATACGTTTCTGCTTGCGTAAATTTGCCTCGAGTGAATTTCGGTTTTCCTCGGATTACATAGGTGATGATGAAGCGTGTTTGATCAGCTTCCATAATCGATGCAACTCGGGCTTAATACCATAGCTTGTTTGAAATTGCTAGCAAAAAGGTTTTTTGTGAGATCCAATTAGAAAATTCCTTGTCCCATCCCTGTGAAGCAATAATTTTATGTAAATGACACTGTGGAATTATAGCTACTTTCTATGTTCTCAGGGAAACTGATATCAGATGTCTATCTATTGTATCTCTGGGTTAATTTGACAATAGTTACTCGTTTCTGTGTCCGTGGTTAATTTGATTTATACATGTCGAGGTGCCGTTATAGCCACTTTTTTGCACTCAATGTTGTCAGCAGAAACTGATATCAGGTGGGCTATGTATTGTATATACGGGTTACTTGAAAAATAATTACTCTTTCAATCTGTGTATTGTGTTTAATTTTTCACACTATTATCTTTTAAATTCAGAATTCAGCCCAGTCGCCTACTTTCATCTACCTTACTGGGAAGCACGCTCTGATGATTGTCAAACCTAGATAAATTTTCTCTGACCATAATCAATTGTGTGATAACCTCACTATTCTATCGGATCACAGAGTCTCGCTGACACTGAAAAAGGCTAAGCTTGTTAAAATAGGAGAGCATTGTATCAAATGGCAATATAATATGATCTCTCATAATTTAATGTAGAACTAGGATCATGTCTGTCCAGAAGTAGATTGACAATAGGTATGGTTAACAATGTCGCAAGTCATTCTTCACCAGTAAATGGATGACAAATTGAAGAAAGGTTGTGAGGATCTTAGATTTTATTTCACATGTTGCTTGTAAGTTTTTGAAGTCTTTGGCCTTGTTTATTTTATTGATTTATTTTGATTCATTGGGTTACATCAACCTACGGAAATGCGTTGGCAAAACTAAGCAGATGCATATCAATCCAGCTGCTGCTGAAGCTACCTTATTATCATTAAGCCAGTCTCCTCGGCCATACCAGGCATGTCAATTTATTTTAGGTACGTTTGTCCAATTATGCATATTTTCCCTCATGTAACATATTCTTTTGTAAAACTAAGTATGTCTATGTGCAATGCCCAACTAGTCTATGGAATTACTTAGATTATAGATCCTACCACAGCTCATTTTTCTGACTTTTTGCTACTTACTACTTTTGCTTTGATAAATAGGGTATCTTGTTATAACATGCTCAAGCAAATTGATTTTATTTGTAATAAATGTGTGCTAGGGAGCGATGCCATTTGTCATGTGTTTACTTATCTGATTTTGGTGACTGGAAGACTCTGTGTGGCTTTTCTTTCTGGGACACTTAGCTGGCAAACTTTAAGTAGCAGTACCATTCTTCTGTCTGTATATTTGGTTTCTGTTTGGAACATTATCCCGTTGGAGGGCATGGATCTTCTAGATTGTTAATCTGCCTAACCCATACTAGAAGATTGTGGGACTGTTCACCTGTAATTGCTGGAATATATCCATGCTCGTGTAAAATGCTGCAAATCCTTCTATTAGCTGTAATGGGTATAAGTATAATTCTGGCTAGATGACCTCTACGCAGGTAACGAGCACACTTTGAACACACAAAATACATGTCAATATGCACAGATGCTGAATAATGTTAAGAGTAGAAAATTGTTTTTATGATGTCTAGAGAATGCATAGTTATTAAAGGCGCAAAAAAGCGCTCGCCATTGCGCAAGGCGCAAGCCCAACGCCATTTTCAGCAAATGGCGCTGGGCTTCGCTATTACAGCGGAAAGGCGCGCCTTCTACAAGCTCCGAAAGAAAACTGGCGAAGCCCAGTTCAAATAAAGGGTGATGCAGTGGTGGCAGGGAGCGGCGGCAGAGGGCCGCTACAGGGGCAAGGGTTCAGGCGCCGCGAAGGAGGGCGCCAGGCCCCAGGCGCTGGGGGTGGGGGGTACGCGTAGCCGGCGCTCGGCGACGCCGATCTAGGACATTGGCAGCGGCGCAGGACTAGGGTTTCAGAGAGCTCGTCTCTCTCTCAGTTTCTTTTTTCTGTGTCAAAAGAGAAAAGGAAAAAACAAAAAGAGAAAAGAATAGAAAAAAGGAATATAAATTTAAAAGATAAGAACAATCCTAAACCTTTTAACTTTTTTTTTTAAAGAAAGTAACAAAAAATGTAAAAGAAAAATATAAAAGAAAACAGAAAAGGAAGAGAATCTCCCCACTAGTTGTTTTACATATGGTTTTTTTTTTTTTTTGTGGATAATGATTAATATAATTTCTAGTATTTTTATTTCATTATTTGTGCAGTATTGATGTTAAAAGATATTAATGTATGAATATCTAACTTATATATGTAACTATGCGTCATGCTTTAAAAAGGCGTGCGCCACGCTGTGTGCCATGGCTCCAGGGCACCTTTGCGCCGTGGCTCGCCGTGCGCCTTTAACCACTATGAGAGAATGATTTATCTGATGCGTTTTTGCCATCTGGAAATGATAATCTAAATTTTCTCTTTTAGAAAATACAGATATCTGAGACTCATAGTCTCTTTCTAATAACTGAAAACAAAGCAAGAATGGGACTTACTGGGAGTAACTTTTATCTTTCAGAAAATTCTCAGTTGCCAAATGCAAGATTTCAGGCTGCTGGAGCAATTAGAGATGCAGCTATACGAGAGTGGGGATTTCTCGAGCCAAATGACAGGAGAGGATTGATTAGGTAATTTCTCAAGTTGAGTTTGATTTACTTGCATGAGTAACTATCACGGTGGTCTGAATATACCATATCTGATGATATATTTTTCCATCAGTGCCGCAACTATTGGCTGATAAATTCTCCACCTTTATGAAATATTTTTGGATGTATTTTGTTTAATATTACCATGCCTATGGTCATGTTAGATAGCTGATGTGTGCAGAAATTATCCAAATACAAAGGAGTGGTTCATATAATTGACTATCACTTTTTATTGTTGTTATAAGAATGCTGCGATGGTGTGGCCTGATATTTTATGTTCTGATGGCTCTATATTTGTTGCTTCATTAGTTCTCAAGAACATGATTAGGCATGGGCATATCTAGGAAAGTGCAGTTTGAGTGAGGACCATTTCTGAGGCTCTTTTCTGGTTAAGCGCAAGGCTTTGCTGAAGTACATGTCCTTCCTGGGCTTGAGGCTAAAAGCTCAAAACAGAGAATGTAGATAGACTTCTACTTTAATAAATTTCACATTCTCTTTCGTTTTTCTTTAATATTTGCTCTTAGTCTTTTCCTTGTATAATAACCAATTCGGTGTTATGGCATAGATATGCTTTGTTTAAAGACTTAGGAATACACTCATTAGAAAAGCTAGATCAACTCAATGTAGGCAATTATTTTGCAATGACAAAATTCTGGAGCCCAACTCGTTACCAACTGCACTATACTTTTAGCTGTTCTGCTATCCATTGGCATTTGCCCGTTTTGGAACAGTTACTGTTCAACTGTCCTGCCATTCACAAGAAGTAGGATCCAGTGTGTCTCATGTACAGTATTAGAATGCATGTCAGTGTGGAGTGTGGACTTTGATTACTAATTGTCTTTGACATTTCTGGAGCTAATTTTCACTTTTACTTTCTCGCTGCATATGGACAATCAACTCATTTTGCATAATGTGATCTGGAACTTTTTATCATATTTAATTCTCCTTAATGTGTTCATTATTTTATTATAGTTAGCTGTCTGAAAGTAGTAGTTATTTTGCAGATTGGCTTAATAATTCTACAATCTTGACCAATTGTGCATGTTGATACAGTGCGTGACTTGCTTTCTTCTTAGGACCTAGGACCTTCATGCCTCAGTTCTGCATTTAGAGTGCTTCTCTAGGAATTCTTAGATAATGAATATTCAGTTTTCAGAAGAATTCTTCCTTTGCTGGCATATTGAACTAAAGAGAAGGTTGCAGTTCCTTGACTGACCATTGTTTTGTTCATGCAGTTTCTGTTTATGCTTTATCATGAAAAATGCTAATTCACCTGAGGGTTATGTCCTAGTGAAGGTTGCATCAGTGGCTGCTCAATTGCTGAAAAGGGGCTGGTAAGTTTCAGTTCATCTTAAACCCAAGGGCCAAATATGTAGGACATCCTCAATTTCCTAACAGGGAATGAATAATGCAATTGTATATGTGGTAGAAAAAGCATGTCGATTTACTGTGGAAAGGTAATAATTAGGTCTTTGCATAATTGTTTCAACAAGTACTATTGTGAGGTACAAAGACAATTAATGATACACTCAAGTAAGACAAGTAGGGAAGAGGGTCTTTAAGGTAAAGGTAAATTTATTGAAACCCCTGAGGGTTTGGTCTAATCACAGAGACACTCTTATTATCATGATTAATAAATTTAATCCTTGACTTAGCTTGTGGCTTTTCCATAGAAACTTATGTGTAAAATGATGAAATATAATCTTTATATAAATTGAATCCATTAAACTGAGATATCGTGTTGGTGTTGGTGACCATGAAAGCATGAATATTTCATTAAATTATTTGTGCTTCTTGAATTCACATGAATGAAACATCTTATAAATATAAAGAACAAACAATATTTGTGATCACGCATTTACGTAAAAAAGCAATTCAATTCAGAGGGTTGTGCCTCATTATCTTATAGATGTCCGATGTTTGAATTCTTTGTAAAGTTTAGCTAATTTGGACCTAAAGTAACAAAAAGTATTAAAAATTTCTTTGCATTCCCGGCAACTGAATCTTGTTGATGAAAATGGAATGTCTTCAAGTAGCTCTCTTGTGATATCTTGCAGAGATCCAAGATTCTACTTTTGGGGTTAATTAACTACATCCAGCTCTGTTGAGGTTTTGGGCTAATTACCAAGACACCCTATAACTTTCAAAATTGACTCCATCTCTCTTGATGTTTGTTTCTGTCATACAGACTGCTGTATGAATCTGTTATGGAAAATGTTGATATAATCGAAAAAATTATGAGACACACTATTTTGCCAATGGGTACCATCACACAATCTTTTGAGAAAAAAATACTATTTATTCCCTAAGGTATAATGGTAACAAAACTAAATCTAGAGGTGCTAGATATAATTCCCCTACAAAACTGGTTATCAAATTTTAATGTCATTAAAGTTTAAGGTTACTATATACAAACAATTCATGTTCTTCTTTTTACTTTTCTTAAATAAAAATGGAAGTAAAGATTTAAACAACAACTCTTTCTAATATTTTCTCCTCTCACCTTTTTAGAACTTCACCTAGCATTTTCAAAAAGAATCAAAATGTAATATATCTCGAAGTTATTGGATTAAAGTACATATTATGTACTATAAATGAAATAAATTCAATTGAAATTAATTTATGATATGTCGCTTATTGTATATCTAAATATAACAACTAAGTTTCATGAGACTCAGAAATTAAACATCTTTAAACTTGTACATATCGAAATAGTTTTGAGTATGAAATACATTGAATTTCTTATTTAATTGCCAGTAAAAGTGTTGGAAATCTTGGATTTAAAAGAGAATCCACTCCTCCCTCAGACCTGCAAACCCATCCCCTCAGTTAGCCTACTACCTCTGCATAGCATGTTTCCTGCCTAGAATTCTCCACCATGGCACCACCCCTTTCCCGTCACACTTTGCCATCAGCCAGATATACCGGTGCCAATTCACCTTCCATGGCTATGCCCTCTACTGCTATCCCCTTTCCCACCTCAAAATGATCATCCTTCCCAACAAAAGTCGCTATAACCATCATTCAACATCTCCCTAGATAGAAAACTTTCCTCCTATATATAATGCTCTCCCATGTCCACAACAGCTATTGGCTCAACTCTTCAGTTGATGTTAGCTTAGGTGGTGATGATGGTGGTGTAGAGTAGCTCACTGGAACCAGGGGGTGTGTGGCAGTCGAAGGTTAGGGAGAGGGGCTGATGGGGTTGAGGAACTGATTTCATTGCTGATTTCATCTCTAGATCAGATTTCATCTCAAGAAATCTCAGCAGAAGTGCAGTTGTGCATGATAATGGCGGTGCCTGGAGGAGGATGCAGATGGTAGGAGGTTAAGTGATAGGATGTAGATGATGTGATGGAAATGAACATTTGGATTGCTCATTAAGCATAATGAACATTTTTTTATCTTTTTGTTTAATGGATGAGTTTGCCGTGATGTTGTATCTGGGTTAAACCATTATATTTGGATCGAGCTATTTCACTTATATGAATACAAGGGTTAATGTCATTTCAGTTTCTAAATGATTATCTTAGCTTTAAAGCTTTCTATCAAGCTTAAATTAAGGGCAGGAGACATGTAATTACTTCCATTAGGGTTTCCTTGACAACAGTTAATTGCAGGGGAATTAGAGTATTCTCTGTTTCCCTATTTTAATTGGTCGAAACCATAGTGATGCCAGTGTAATTAGTCCTTATTTCTCCTGATTTAAATTCATTTTATATTTCAAAATTTTCTAATTCGGTAGCAGATCTGAGATGGAAAGCTTCACAGATGACCTTGTGTAGTTCCTTATTCACCATAATAAGTTGCACCTTTCGAATATTTTAGGGGGACTAGGGATTCTCTCCATGGAGAAGCTCTTTAAACATAGTGTACATGAGTTAAGTCTATTTCTGTGACTAAGTTATGAGTTGAAATCGAAGAAGAGCTTGCTTATTTAAGTTGAGGTGCTCTATGTTCAACTCAATTTTTTCGATAGTTTGGTCTTTTACCTGTTTGTTTCCTTTTCTCTTCCTGGAGTATTTGCTGCAGCATTCGGCTCAGAAAGTGATTGCTGTGGTGTTGTGGCTAAATATAGTTAAAAATATATATAAGCTTTTCCTCTTGTTCCCTTTTGGAAATATCTTGTTTGCGTCAGAAGTATCAAGTACGTATACATATGTTGTCTGTCATTTTCTAGTTTCTTACTTGAGGATGTATCTCTTGATGGTATTTTGGGTTGACATCTTTTCTTAGCCATGGGTGCAATGGGAAGATCTTGTAATTGTCTACGTTTTTGTGCTCTTCGTGTAGGCTAGACTTTACACCTGCAGAGAAGGAGGCGTTCTTTCATGAGGTAATTGTAATTTTTTCTAAATTTCTGTGTGCTTTCCAGGCATTGCAAAAATCTCTGGTTTTTTTATGAGTGTTTGGTTCATGCACTTTTCTCATTAGAAGACCCCTTTAGGTGAGATAGCCTTCCCTGCATACATAATTATCAAAGGGGAAGCAGTTATATATTTTTAACAATATTTTGGAGCTTCTCTTTTGTTTTGTTGTCTTCTGTTTTTTTGGGATGGGACTGGCATGCGAGGGTGGGTAGTTGGTCTAAATGGAGAAGTTAATTTACACCAAAGAGCATAAAGGACAACATACTACGGAGTTTAATATAAAGTCCCCGTATATCCCCATTCTTAATGAACACAGTCACGAAGCTGCTCTATGTGAGCTTACCAGCTAAATTGTGCCAGTGCCATTCTTCCTGATCATTTTTTTCAGTTTTGTAATCCCTCCAGCCACCCTGTTGAGCATTTCTCTGAATTTGTAGCTTCTACATCTCGAGTAATCCAACTTCAGACAGGATATTGTTTCTGTTGAAGTTACTTTTCAAGAATTAGGAGGGGTCCCGGTGGGAATGCAAAATCGCGAGGGTGATGGACAGTAAAGATATGATAGTAGACTTGTTTACTCGCCCAATGCCATATGGCTTTTCAAACCCACATTTTAGGGTTTGTTTGGTTGGGGTGAAAAGTGGGAGTATAAGAGAAGTGGAAGTAAAAAGGGATGTATAAAAAGAAAGTTTAGTGTTGGGTTAGGGAGAAGAGATGGAGGGGAAGTAAAACTGGATGTATATGTAACCCATCCGGAGTCCAATTTTGTTTCCGTCCAAAATTGGGTGGAAAAGTGAATGAATAAGGCAAAAAAAAAAAAAAAAAAAAAAGAACCAAAAAAACACATATTTTAATTTTATTTACTATATTACCCCTATATATAATTTTCCTCAAATTCTTTTCTCGTTCCCGCTAATAATACCGGTACATAATCTTTGAGAAAAAATAATCAAATCGCCGGAAAACTACTACGTCAAAGTCAACAATTAGGTAAACATGCTTTGCTTTTTTGTTTTTCAGATTTTCTTATCGTTAACTTGTCATTAATCTTGATTTTGTTTAAATTGAATAGTTTGGAATAAATGAGCAATACTTATTTTGATGAATATTTTTATTAGTAATAACTATTGTTTTGTTTTTGTTTAAGGAATATTTTTATTAATAAGGTTTTTAATTTTTTATATACTAAGATTATTTTAGTATAATATGAACTTATTTATTTTGTAATACAAAATGAAGAGAAAGGGTTAATCAGTAAACTTACAATTTTTTTTTTCTCAATCTATTTTCCTCATACCAAACAAATGGAAGTATTTGAGATTTACTCCCCTTCCAAACATACCAAACAACTTGAAGGAAAACTATTATTCTTTCCTTCCCCTTTGTCTTTGCACTTCTCCTGCCCCTTTCCTCTCACTTGAACCAAACGAACCCTTAGTGAAGTGTGCTTTAGTTTAGGCTAGATCTAGGCTCAGAAAATTGTTATATTGGTTCTTTTCACGTGCCACTTTTTCATCCCATTGGATCCCAACTGGTGTAACCTTTCCTCATCCTCATGTGGACTGGAGATTGGAGCAGTACTTCGTTTTCATCTATTTAAAATTTGGTAATTGGTTGTTGGCAGTAAGGATTTTGTTGGCTAGCTCTATACATGGATATTTGCATCCACCTCCCCTTGGGTTTTGGAACTTTGGCAAAACTTCCCTAGTAGTATTTGGTCAAAGATTTTACTAAAATTTTAGTAAGAGTCACAAACACTGACAATTGTGTATATGTAAAGAATTCATCATTTTAAGAGAATAAAACAAGAATCATCTTTCACAATAGAAGTTTTACAATGAGAAACCAAATCCAAAATATAAAACCCTAATCAATTATAGACACAATATAATTGCTCTATAATGAAAAGGTAGTGTACACTTTTTAAAGAAGTGCCAGAAAGTTTGTATTTGAGGTCCTTTATTGTTTAGCTATTGTTTCATTTTAAAAAAGTAAACGAAATTTAGGATTTAATTATTTTGGGAAAGAAGTGGGACCAAATTAAGATTTACCTTGTCAATAATATAAAGAGCCTCTACTGACATTATATTTATGAGAAAATAATGCATGGTTTGAAGCTATTAAAAAGAAACCTTAGAAATTCTTTAAACATTAGTAAAAGGTCAAAATCGAGGTTGAGCCCTATTTACTGAAATAAATAGTATATTGGAGTATGTATGCTAAACATAAATGCATTAGTCTCAAAACGTTTAAGTTTGGGTAATCTTTCGAAAACATGATTTTGGAATAATGCAAGACAAAAGTTTATATTATGTGTTATCACTAATACTTGGAATATTAATTATCCCCTTGTCACTAAATAAAGCCTTATTTCCTGGAGTGGAAAAATACCATCCCACCTAAGCTAAAGATGTTTTCCCTTAAGTCTAAACTACTACTTCTCATTGCATTATGTAAACATGTAAAAGACTTCCATTTCTCCAACTCATTTAAAACTCCATTTCGAATGTAAGATGGATACGTGAAATTGGAAATGGAGGAACAACTTTTATGTATGAAGATGTAGGTTATCATTGCCGCCACGGGGTCCAGCGAATTTTATCAAATATATTAATCAAGGGCAAATAAGTCATTTGGGTTATTTATTGCAAATAATATCCAACAAAGTAAACAACACACTACCTGCCACAATTTTCCTCTCCAGCATTTTACACAATTGAAGTAAACACCTTATAAATCTTATTAATTCATCTGGGCCCAATCAAACATTTATCCCATAAATAAAAGTAAACGACCCCTTAGCTTTTGCATGTTATGTCTTTGTTTGCTATGACTATAGGGATGGTGTATTTTGATATTTAAATAGAATTCTATTAGAATCTTTGACCAAATACTTTTAGAAGGGGGGTGTTTGTAAAAACTCCAAATCATAGGTGGGGTGCCAAACTTTCAAGCCTCAAGGGATTTAAATATCTCATTCATTTGTAGCTGTCCTTATTTCTTTGGTGATCTTTGTTATGTTATTCCAGGCAGATACACTGGTCTTGAATAGGTAATTCTAGAAGTCCAGCTATTGCCTAAATAGACTTGATCGTTTTGGTTTTGATGCCACCTCTGTTTCGCACTTACAAGCATTAAGTTTTATGTTGCAGGTTGAACAGGCTGTTCAGGGGAGCCATGGTCTGGATGTGCAGTATGCTGGAATTAATTTTCTGGAATCTTTGGTATGTTGCTCATTAATGATATCCAGGAAAGCCAGTGGAGAGTTTTCTCATTCATAGTACATGCATGGTATTTCCAAATAGGTATCTGAATTTTCACCCTCTACTTCAACTGCTATGGGCCTTCCTAGAGAATTCCATGAACAGTGCCGAATATCACTGGAGCAAGACTATATGAAGGTTTATCATTACCCAAAACTATTTCCTTGACCGTCTAGGGCTTTCCATTTGCCTGCCTTTTCTTGCCACACATGGCATCTTTGATGCAAAATCTTTTCTGATTTCCATTTCTGCTCATGAGTATTATTTCCTTCACTTTGATGTGCCACAGGCATTCTACTGTTGGGTGCAACATGCTGCTTTTAATGTGTCTGATGGAATAATTGGAGCCAACTCTGAAATTCCTGAAGTGAAAGTCTGTTCAGCAGCACTACGTTTGATGCTTCAAATCTTGAATTGGGACTTCAGAGGCAAGAATACAATTGAGAATTCAATAAGAGGGATGGATATTTTCTATGATGGGATGAAGCAAGAGAATGACTCTCTTAGAAGGTCTGAATGTATCTTGGTACAGGTTAGTGGTAAAATTGCAAGGTCTTAGTGTGCGAAGCAGGGATAGATGAGCTAAGCTGTAGGACTTTGTGGAGTTGACCTCAATTGGGCTGAAGTATTCTGGGGCTTGTGTTCAGTTATAACTGACATTTTGAGTCTTGTTCAATAGAAATGAAGCTTGTGTCGGCAAATATAAAAACTAAATTGTTCCAAATTTAAAAGAATAAAATATACAGTTTGAGAGTGAGTTGGATGATTGGCTTGTGGTCAAATTAATAGTTCTTTCTTAGCCACCTTTATTGACGATTTATTTATGGTTTAGTAAAAGTTTGAATATAAAAGTGCTATTAGATTTTCTTGAAATGTTATTCTCTTCGAAAGATCGACTAAATTGACAAGAAATCAGATGTCAAAATATGATATGTTTCTGTGAAAGTCCAATCAAGTCATTTGATTACATTTAGAGAGTTCAGTAAATACAAACAATTAACTATTAATTACTATAAGCAAAATATTAAGTAGAAGCTCTTGGAGCATATCCTCTTTCAACTGTTAGGGCGAGAGATTATTGTTATTGTCTAAAATCATTATTGTTACTTCTTAACATTCTACATATAAAATGTACTATTTACATTTCCAGTAAATTGTTGGCTTCCTTCTTTCTTTCTAGTCACTGGCACCTTGGAATCTGATTTTTTACTTGTTTCTCCTTTCGTGATGCTTATAGCCTGGTCCTGCCTGGCGCGATGTATTGATTTCAAGTGGTCATGTTGGGTGGCTTTTGAACTTTTATACTGCACTGAGGCAAAAGTTTTCCTGTGAAGGTTACTGGCTTGACTGCCCTCTTGCAGTTTCTGCTCGGAAACTTATAGTACAGTTTTGCTCCCTAACAGGAACCATCTTTCCATCTGGTATGGTTTATTCCTTTTACCTCTTGATGAGACGGTTATGTTTCTTACATCCCATTTCGTGGAACATCTTGACATTTTCACCTTAAAGTAACATGTGATTATTGCAACCAATCCACTTATTGGTTGATTTGAATTATTTTGTATTATTTGGTTCCTGTTATCATTATTAATGCTTTACTGTAGGAAAACCTATGTTGTAGGTACTTTTAAGAATGTAGGCTAGTGTGTTCTGCAGTCTACGACAATGGAAAAAGAATGTGTAAGAGAGGTCCACAAGTTGGAACAATGCTGTCATGTGAATATTAGTAGAACTTTTCTGCTTAAGCGATTGAAACCACTCTTACCCCTCCGTTTAGGTTTAGCAGGCAAAGTCATGTGGCCAATGATTGTTTTCAGAAATTGTGTTGCACTTTGCTAGGTGAAAAGAATTCGTCCTGTCCCATAAACGAGGACATTGTTCTAGTAGTCTAATCTTCAGAAAGAGAATCAAGTGAAAGGTCTTCATTGTTTCAACTTTGTTCATGCTTTTATTAAGTGAAAATACCATTGCAGGACCTCTGTGTGCTGTCACCTTGCTGGGCTTTTCATGATTCAAGAAGGCTTTGTAGATATTCTAACTTGTGTGCATTCTACAATACCAATTAGTTTTTCTTAGGAGATGAACCAAACTGTTTCTTCCAATCACTATAGTCCACTGCTTACCTTTTTCCATGCCATGCTTCTATGCTGGTTGATTGTAAATTGAACCTCTAAAATTAGCTGCGTCCCATTAGTATTTTTGCTGCGGTAGTTAACGAGGATTTGAATATATCTTGTCTGATGATTATAAGCCATTCATATATTGCTTGGATCATCGATATGTCGTCCTTGCTTTACATTTTCAGGGTTTTCTTTTTCCATCTCTTGCTGACCAATTATTACCTCTAGTGTGTGTTTACTACTGATTGCTTTGGGATTTAGATAGTGGCAACATGCAAAGGCAGCACCTTCTGCAAATGCTTGCTGGAATTGTACAGTGGATAGAACCTCCTGATGCTGTTTCAAAAGCAATAAAATCTGGAAAAAGTGAAAGGTAATAACTCAATGACTATGTTTCTCTTGTGCCATAACGTGTTTGACATATCACTTATCTGATATGTTCAGTGAACTGCTGGATGGCTGCCGTGCGCTTATGTCTGTGGCAACTGTGACTACCCCACTCGTGTTTGATGAGCTATTGAAATCTTTGAGGTCAGTCATATCCTAGTTGATGGGGTAAGGGGAGGTGGAGGAGGAAGAGTAGCATCTTTCTCCTGCTGGGTGAGAGGGGCAAAGCACTTTATTGTTCTTTAGTCATGTGTCATACTCAAGTATCCCGCAGTGCTTCAACCATGGTTCGACTGAGCCCCTCACGATTGCCATAGAGTTTTAAATGAGAGTTAAAGAGAGGAATTGTTAAGCACCTTATTATGTTACCCTAGAAAATAATTAATGGGACTTCGAAGTCCATGGCAATAACATCTTGTGTACTTCCAACAAAGTATATTTTGACAAATAACAATCGATTTAGAATGAGTAAATTATTCTCGGACACTCCAAAGAGGAAACAAGGTCATCAGTATTCTTGTGTTCTTTTATCTTAAATTAAGTTTTTGACTTGACTTGCAGGCCTTATGGAACAATTGCTCTACTTGCTGCCCTGATGTGTGAAGTCATTAAGGACCTTATGGAAAATCGCACAGAAGAAGAGACATGGAGCTGGGTGGCACGTGATATTCTACTAGATACTTGGACAACTCTTCTCATGGTATATATCGTTAGTGTCTAGGATTATTTATTCCCTCTTTATATCCTTTGTGTATTTGTTGCTTTGTAGTGGATACGGCTTTGTACAAAAATACCTATATTACTATATTTTTTTGGGAAAACTGGCTCTGGCCATCACTTGTATAGAGAAGGTTGAAGTGCTTTTTGTTTAGGACTTTGAAGCAATATATGGAAGCTCGTAGTCAGTTCTCTTAACTGTTATTTAACTGCAAACAGAGAAGGGACCTTGATTGTTTATGGGCTATGAAAAAGGAGGAACAATGGAAGTACTGTTATGGTATTAATTATACATCGTCTTGAGAGTGATTGAACCCCCAGAATCTCCTTTTCATTGTGAACATTGATGTGGGGAAGGCTTCGAATGAGGTCGTTTGGTGTCTAAGTAATATATTGATGTTGTAAGATTGGGTTTGCAGTACATCTTTTTATATATCTTCCTGCTAATGGTTGATGGTGGCAGCCAGTGAGGCAATGATGTTCCTATAACCTGGTGGAGGGAAGATCATAATGGTTTCGAAGTTTAGACATTGTTGCACTCTTTCGGTTACTAATTCTTAAAGCTGTTCGCTGCCTGGCATGTATCACCAATTGCAATGGTGTTGTCACCACCATTGCAACCCAAACTTTGACTTAGCCTGTTGCCCTCTCTATATACTTTTGGGTTCTTTTCCTTTAATGAGGTGTGGAGTCGGGTCTATTGTTGTTGTAGCTAGGTTTGAGGATATATATATAGCTTGTTTGTCTTGAATTGAATTTTCTCTGGTGCTTTTTGTTTAATTAACTGCAGCAGTTGGATGCTAGTGGACATAATCATTCACTTCCACCTGAAGGGATTAGTGCTGCCGCCAATCTCTTTGCATTGATTGTAGAATCAGAATTAAGGGGTACTTTTATGCTCCTTACGTCACTCATATTTTTTTCTCACTTTCGGCTATATACTGTGCTTACATTTAGCATTGTTTTTCTGAATAGCTGCATCTGCGTCAGCCTTCAGTGATGAAGATGAATATGATTACCTTCAAGCTTCCATTGCTGGTATATCATTGATTGCGTCAATTTCATTAAGTTTTCCATATTAACATAATAGATATTGTGACTTCAATCTTTTCTGGAATCGCTTATGAGTCTTTTTGTATGCTCTGTGTTCCTTTATAGCTATGGATGAGAGATTGAGTTCTTATGCTCTTATTGCTCGGGCAGCTGTAGGGGCCACAATCCCTCTTCTCGAGAAACTTTTCTCAGAGCGTGTCATGAGGCTTCATCAGGCAACTTATTACTTTATATTGGCTCTTCATTTCTGCTATATGATCTGTGCGATTAACTTCACAGTTCCATCTTGCTTTGATTGCTGTTCATGACTTGTTCCTCTAAATTTCCAGTTATTTACTTCTCTGTTTAGGAAGTGTTTGCAATAGCTTACAAAAAGGCTTTAGCAGCTTTAAACTTCAGAAAAGCAGTCTTGAGGGTATGGAGGCACTGCTATTGCTTCTAAAGAAAAGAAGACTACTTTTGAGCTAAAAGCTAAATGCATCTTGAAGGATGCTTCTATCTGTTTTGGCTTTTTTTATAATTCAACTTCATTCTGGACAATTTTACCCTTATTATGATAATTTTAAGCCAAATGTATCATCTTTTCATTTATTCTTTATATATATCTAAAGTTGACATTGACTTCTTCAAATAATTTGAATTGTTTAACATTAGTAAGATTTAAATAATTCTAATACTTTAGAATTTGTATATATTGTTTGATAGGTCATTTGTATTATTCCTATATTGTAGAAAAAGATGAACTAAGTTCTGATTAGTTATGATGGTGTAGTCATGCAGATTTGTTTATTGTGCATCATGAACAATCATATTAGATACTGGAAGTGTTATTTACTTAAATATTGAGTTTCTCTATTTATATTTGATATTTAATAATATAAATGACATGTTTTCTACTTGTTAAATATGAAATTTACTAATTAAAGTTTTTTTAAAAAAGTAAAATTATTATATTGACAAATGACAAGTACAAATGTTGAGCAAAAATAGGATCATCTTAAAACATAGGGATAATAGTGTTTTATCAATTAAGTTATTTTTTAAAAATATATTTTTCCAAAACACTCACAGTTTAGCTTTTATCTATTTTTTACAGACACTCTTTAACTTTTGATTCTACTACAATTTCCAACTTTCTTTATAATTAGCACTTCCCGAAAAGCAAAAGCCTTGCAAAAAATCCTTTAAAATCAGCTGAAGAGTTGTTAAATAATCTGAGTAGGTCTACTTGATAAAGATGCCGTCCATCTTGGGAAAAAAAATAATAGTAATGCACTCCTCGCCATAATTGATGTTCGTGACCATTGCCATTTGGAAGAAGTATAACCGTGATCCACCAGAACCACTTTTTATCGCATAATGAAGTCATGAGTGACACTGGTCCTTGGGAATCTTGTATTCCTCTTTTTCCAAATAAACCTTATCAAACAAACTAATGCTTGAGAAATTGTTAATTTCCTGTTTCCGATGCAAGCGGTCCTGCCATCTTCCATGGCTGAATAATTTTCCTTTGCTCAATGCTACTTCTCCTCCTTGAACATACTGATCCTTTCACTTCTTACTCTAGCTAAATCCTCTGAACCTAAAGAACACTGCTCCATAAGAAAAACAAATTGTTCGTAGTCATGAAGTTTCTATCCTTTTTCCATTTTGACTTGTATTATTTTCTTTAAATCAAGTTATGCAAAGGATTGATTTGATTCATGTGATTGTCGCATTGCTTTATTAAGGACTTTATGCTTTCCAATCCAACATGGTAAGACACTGATGTACTAATTTCTGGCACATCTCGCTGACCCTGTTTAGCCCCAATTCTTCTTAGTCACACTACACACTGCATATAGGAGAAAGGGAAGGAAAAGAAAAATTCTTTGGCGAAAGATTTTATTGTTGAACTTTTAAATTTAGGTAGGATACTGCACTGGGTTGAGGAAAGCACCATACCCAAGATGCTCAATTTTTTAAATTCGGCCATAAGAATACTTACTTGTATGGAATATCAACCTAAGTATAATAAAAACAAATAACATGTCATACCAAATTCTACATAATGTCCCATTTTTGGAAGAGAAAAGTGGTGAAAAGGCATAAAATATATGAACTTCAAGAACAATTACATATAATCAAATGATAACATGAAGTGTGCTTTATAATGCTTTGGGCTATAGATCTGGAGGTGCAAGAAATGACGGTCTTTAAGCCCTATACTTCAAACAGAAAAGGTCCCAAAACATATGCTTTGTTGCATCTGGTGCTAGATGCAGTTTTGACTAAAAGCTTTCTTGATTAGGTTAATTAGCTGTCGTGTATAGTGGAGGATAGTTGCGATAGATAACCATAAATCAATAACTTGAGTTGATTTCGACGTTACAGGTTGAAGTTCTGGCCACAGAATCATAGGTGGGTAGAAGTTTGTGGTTAATCTATTCATATATGTTAAAAGAGGGTAATCATCTGTTCTTGTTTTGCATTCTTGACTATAGCGAGGGTGGCTTAACTGAGAGGTCATGGTTCTGGCATGTAACTAGCTTGGGGATACAGTAGCTTTAGAAACCTTCTATCCTGTTGATTGATGCTGGTTCTTTTCATAGAGAGAGAGAGAGAGGGGAATAAGTGGGCAGTTTAGATTGGTTGGAACCTCCCGCAGAACTCAAATCTTCTTTTCACTTTCCTACGTTTTTTCCCAGAAATTGTCCTCTAACTCTTATTGGATAGTTTGCCTGCTTTTCTGGTGATTTGTGCGTATGAGTCTCTTGTAATAGTTTGCCATATCCCCTATGTTTTACTATGATCAGGAATCACTGATTAAAGAAAGCCTTTGTGTTTGGAATCTTAGCGGCTTTTCATATAGGCTTGGCTAGTTTTTATTTGATGGAATTAAAGCATTGCTATTCCATGCTAGTTTTGTTAGATGGAATTATGGGTTTCCTTTATATTATCACTATCTATCTTGTGAAAGTTGCTTGTTTCGTATCTGTGATTCTCTTGCAACTTTTGGTTTCTTTATGTACTGTAGTAAGTGCACCATCAACAACTTCTATTAGCTTTCTTCTTTCATATTTTCATGCTAATGTAGGGCAGCGGCACAAGTGATCAAACTGAAACTTTGGAAGAACTTTATTCTCTCTTACTCATAACTGGGCATGTTTTGGCTGATGAAGGGCAGGGCGAAACCCCATTGGTAATAATTTCTTTCCCCTGCTGTTGCCTTTTTTTTGAACAATTCTGTTGACTACTCTTGATTTATTAGAGTTGTTGATGCCTTCTCAGTAGTTTACAATAAAATAGGACTTTTTCTTGCTCCTCTGTTTTAGTCTATTTCTGGGTTGCATCTTTTCATAGTCATGTGCAACATTTTGTGATTTGTCTTCGTTTGATGCAATATTCGTGGCTTAGCCCATTAGTAGGTGAGTTTCCTAAAGCCAAAAGTCAAAATGACAGAATTTGGGAAACCCTCTCACCCATGTTTGCAAAGTTCTATTGCTTGAAGTCTTTGGCATTTCTTTTCCATTTGAAACCCATCATCTCTAAGAACTATGTGAAGACATTTCGTAAGTTTAGTGGTACAGTTATGTTTAACTTGGAATCTGATTTTCTTTATCCATTGAAAGTTTCACACGGATTATTTGGTTAATCTTTCTAATAAATTTCTAGTCTTGAATTTCTTTTTTCCTTCAATTTCCTGAACTGGTCTTCCTCTCTCATTGCTTTACTCTTTAGAAATCAAGTTTCCTGTTATTAATTTATTTTTTATTTTTCTTTGACTATTGACATTAAAGCTCGACCTTTCTTTTGTTTTTCTTTTGAGTATCATCTTAATTTTCTTCAAACATTTTATAGGCATCTTCTGTTTTCTTTTTTCATTATTATAGATGTATATTATTTTATAATTTGTGAAACATCAAAAATCATATTTGGTTGGCATAGACCGCGACCCTTAACACTCGTGCCAAAGCTGGGGATGTCGGGAAGGCCCTTTTCTGCACCTTCACCTTTCAAATAGTGTCTTATACTTGATAACGTATCAGATCTGTCTGGGGAATATAGGCAATTTCTCTAAAGCATATCCTGTGTTGCTTCTGCATTTCTGGGGTTTCTAGGATTAATGGAACTGTGAGGTATGATAACTTTTCATTTGTACAATTGCAGGTGCCGAAGGAGATTGAAAGCCATTATACTGACGTTACGGAGGTGGTTAAACACCCAGTTATTGTACTTTCTAGGTACGGTTTCGTCTTTAATTTTGAGACATTGAAGTTACTGTATTTGATGAGTTTGTCAAACCCGTTCCATTATTTCCCAGATAACTGAAGGCCTCCCCTTATCATGATTGAGTCAACTGTTTGTGGAGTCAGTTTATTTGAATCTTTATAATACAATAAAGTTAGTCAATTTGACATTCTCAAAATATTGACACTCTGATATGTAGAAGTGAAACTACCCTAGATAATTGTTCAAACAAGTAATCTTGACCATTATTTGATATGATGCCAAAGATTTCTGCTGGAAGTATCTCTCTGGTTCAATTTTCATTTTTCTGATATATTACTATGATCCCTGTACAAAAGTTTGTTGTTTAGATTTTGTGAACTTGGCTCACTTACGATCGTAACATAAGAAAAGAGTTGTGAAGGCAGAATAAGCCTAACATTCTGGATAATTTTTCTGATGCAATAATTTGGTTAATCACATTTGATTTGTTATTACCACAAAATGGGACCGAGTTTTGTCTTTACCCAATTTTTAGCTATTTTCACCAACTGTACACCGTAATAATTTCCACTGGTACCCACATACTTCAGAAATAATGGTGAACTGAGGGAAATGATAGCTCAGTCTTCTTGATTTCTGCTATCACTTGATCAATCGAATCAGGAGGTACATAGTAGTTCTTGTGTACAAAATCAGGCAATATCACCTCCTAATTGAATTGCTTTCTTGGTTGCGTCTGTTGAAATCAAAGTCTAAATATGTCAAGATAGTACGCAAAAGAGAAAGTGACCATGGGATATTGGTAATTCTCCATGTGAAAGTATACATTACTTTTCAGGGAATTGTAACAACACTTAAAAACTTCTCTTCAGAACTTTTATATTAGCTATTAGGATGAATTCTTGGTAATTCTGAATTACATATTTATTTGTTCTTTTGTGCTTTATCAGTTCGCCATAGAGTTTACTCATTTAACTTGTGGACTTTTGTGCAGTTCAATCATAAGGTTTGCTGGGGAAAGTTTAGATCCACAACTGAGAAGATATTTTTTCAGTCCTCGGCTCATGGAGGTATTATTGATTTTTCTCTCATTGTTGATTTCCCTGACCATCTTGTTACATTATATGTTTCATTGTCCTAGGGAAAACACCAGTCCCACAAACTTCTTTTTGCCATAAGCACAGTCCATGTTCTTCTTATTGAACTGATTGTTGAGTCTATTGGCATCCTGATCACTGAATAAAGTTGCAAATGATGCACCTCTTAGCTTTAAACTTGGTTCAGAAAGAGTGCAATTATTTGTTTGCTTAATCAGGGTTCTTCATGTGAAAAGATGTTAGTAGGATTTGCGATCTCTACAGTTTTATCCTCATATATATTAAGAAAGCTAGTCCTATAACAAAAATATGATGTGAGACAATTCTATTTTGATTGCAAGTGGCATGCCCCTTTCTACAGTTATTTTTACCAACTAAAGTAGATGCTTGCTTAAGATAAATTGAAACGAAGGGAAAAAGGAACTTTTATTACCAGACAAGAAAAAAAAAGGAGAAGACGAGTTGAGGGACCTAACTTTTCTAGCCAACTATGAGAAGGCACCAGAAACAAAGGAAAAGCGTGTTTTTGAATGAGAATGATCTGTTGGAATGATCAAAATTTAAGGTAGGGCCACAAATGGTGGAAGTGATCCGCGAAGCACATTACATAGGAAACCATGTCGGAAACTATTGATAGGGAAGTAATTAGGAGTTACTGGGGCCTGAAGTCCAAAAAATTGGTCTTGCCATTGTAGAATCTCACGTGCCATTCTTGATGTATGGGATTTGAATTGTTGTATAAGATGTGAATCTGTTGTTTGTAATGTTCCAATTCTTCTGAATGTCATTGGGAATGGTTTTGCTGGTTTGCTTCTGTTAATAGTCAAAATAAACCTAGAGGTTTCCATCATGTGGGGAAGAACTAACTCTGTTGTCTGGTTGCTCTCTTATTGGCTCATGGGATGAGATTTTAGATGTTATTGGCTCTTCAAAGAGTTCTGTGGCTCTAAGGCGATTGCTAGTAAGACATATGACAGGTTCACTCATGACTGCGAATAGCAAGACATTCCTCTCTAATGGAGATGTTATTGTGTCAGTTTCATGTTATTAGATTGAGGCTACAAGAATTGACTGCTCTCTCTTCTTGTACGATTCAGAGGAGTCCTTTCTAATTAATTTAGAAGACTCTCATTTGACCTAATTTGATTATTTTCCCATGTCTAAATAAAACAAGTCATTTGGGGCTCTTCAACTTATTGATCTGAAAGCATGTTAATGGATTTTGGATACTTGTTAAGGGATGGTGGAGGAAAGGTTTATGACTGAAGTAAAGTATATTAATGAGAAGAGTGTGTGATAATGAGGTAATGAGGTCACTGGGGATCTTTTCTAGTAGAAAAGTTTTTAAAACTGTTTCAAAAACTGAAAATGAAAACATAAATAAACAAGGTTATATATCTCAAGAAATCATACAATTCAGTGTGGAAATTGCTCTTGTTCAATTCCTTGACCTTATTTTTATTGTCTTAACAAAGCCCCTTTTGAATTTTTTGGTAAAAGAAAAAACACATCTTATATATGCATTTCTTCTTTAGGTTTTGCTTTTCTAAATTTTTGAAAAAATGAGAAATGCACATTCTTCATATTACAGCTGACTTACCAAAACAATGACAACATTGTATGTTATAATATGAAAACTTTTCCTGCATGGTAACATACTCAATTTGAATTTCTTACTAGTTACAAGGTTAAGACGCAAAATAACCAGTAATGCATATGATATAATTATGCTATATTATAAGTTGTCGATTATTAAACTATTATATATAACTACATTCATCTGAGTTCAAATGCATTCCCAAAAAAAAAAAAAATATTATTAACATTGACATTTACAATAAATATTGTCTTTCATAAAAAACGAACATATCTTAACCTACCTTTATATATCCTTCAGTACTACAAAAAACAAAATCAAACATACGATAATCATCAACAAACACACACCAATCTTTATTTTTCTCAATTATTTCCTAAAAACAGACAAAGTTGAATTAAAAATAAAACAGAAGACAACCGTTACCTTTTATTTTCTGATTCTCTCTGCATACTGTTTTGGATGATTACTCTTCGAATTAGCTATCGAATGCTCAAGTGCTAGACCACGAATATTATGCAACAGGATAAGTCCAACATATTCTTTGTACTTATGGGATGAAATTCTATGGCCATGTTATACACCTTAACTGTTGAGGGGTACACCATTTGTTTTTTCTTTCCTGATATATGTCCATGTTTAAATTTTAATTTGCATAAACTGTTTATATACCTGCAATCTGGGGTGTAATTGTTTATCTTGTATGAGGATTATTGCTGTTGGAACTTTGTTACGTGGTCTAGGCTATTAGCCTGTGAGGATTTGGTGATGGCATGTATCTCAAATCTCAATTTTTTGTAGATGTTTGTACATGTTTACAACTTCTGTTGAATGGTCCGAATAGTGCTAAATTGTGTGCAAATTGCTCCTTTTAACAATCCAGTGTATTGGAGAGTCCTGGCCTGTTGCAGGTGTCAGGTGTCCAACGTTATACTTCAATATACAAGATATTTGATGCTACATACAGTCCTTGTGACAACAATTTTTTGAATTTTCATTATATTACTTTGACAAAAGGAACATCCTTGAACTTCTCTAAATTTTCTTATGGTTATTTTAACATATATGATTTAATATTCCAGGCAGTTGTGTGGTTCCTTGCAAGATGGTCTTCTACCTACCTGATGCCACCTGGAGAAAGTGGGGAAAGTAAAGGCGGTTATGAAAATTATAATAATACCCAACTTCTTGGGAGACAACCCGCGACTTCATTGGTTAGTGTCTTTGGAGAGAATGATGAAGGAAAAGCAATGCTTGATGTTATTATTCACATCTCTTTGAGTACGCTTGTTTCTTTCCCTGGGGAGAAGGACTTGCAGGTATGAAATCTGCAGCTTGTTTTTAGATTGTAAGGTTATTTATTTATTTTTTGGAGTCACTTTTGCTGTAGTTTTCTATTCCTTTTTCAAGTTTATAAAGAATTATACCGCATTCGCATTTTATGTTATGGTTTAAATTGATGCCTGGTATATCTGTCTGAATGAGAGATGATTTCAGCATTCACAGATTCTTTTTCTCTGGAAGTGTTTGGGTCCGAGCTAAGGGCTTATTTTGCACAATTAAGAAAAATATCATATGTTGAAAGGCGCATTATAGCTCCTCTTGATTTTTTGTTCCATGACAGGCGCTCACATGCTGCCAGTTGCTTCATGGGCTTGTTAAACGAAGGAATATTATTTGCCACCTTGTTACCCTGGTCAGTAACATCTCCTTTCAACGTGTTACTACTCTAACCATGCTTTCCCATGCTGTATGTTTTTGCTTTGCTTGCATAGGTTCAAGGAAAGGTATATAAACTGTAGGACTTGGCTGGACTTTAGAGAGGGACATAGTTGAGATGTTATGTACTAGTTGCTTTTGTCTTTTTATGTTTCTCGGTAAGGCACAAGTGAAGGAGGGGCTATAAGTTGCAGAAGACTCCTAGTATGTTAGTATTTTTCTCTTATGCTTGGGCTTCATTAACATTGCTTAGCTATTCTAAGAAGTGCATGTGATGAAGAATCTGGTTTGGCACGAAGGTCTACTGAACAGTGTTCTGGTCATTCAGTCATTCTAAATGGTTATACCTAAGGCTCCCTGTTTGGGTTAAGATGCTACAGGATGTATTGGAACACATTGTTCCTGTACAAATGACTAAATTATGTTTGCTTGATCTTATGGATGTCAACTATATTGAACTGAAGAAGAAAAAGAAGAAATAATAGCTTTCCTGACCACATGTTTATGTAGCATTGAGCCACTGATCACATTTTTTAACTATCATAACTGAAGTCCAGATCAATGAAGATATTTATCATTGTTTTCCAAAAATTACTCTTATGCTCACTACTGCACACAATTACGAGAGAGCAAATTGATGAGTTGGAGAACACCTTTGTTATGCTATTGTCATAAAATCACACTTGCATTATGTATAAGAACTTTTTTGCAATCCAATGCTGCATCCCTATGTTCGTTCTTGCCATATAAGCAGTTCATCTTGCTGATGTTTGCTATCTGCAATGTCTGGATTTAGTATAGTTCATCCCACTAGAATTCTTATTCTCAATAATTTTCTTTTAGTTCTCAAATTTCCTATCACCCAACTATTTATTAGTCGTCTTATAGAATTGCACAATTACTCAATTACCTTCCTTTCTACCATATTTTGGTATCTGCATATGAAGAGGATTATTAGTAGTGGTCATGAGCATGACGGTCTTAACTATCTAGACACGAATGTGCCTGTGGTTGCTTGTGCTCTCTTGACACTCATCTCCTTATTTCAATGGCATTGTCGTTTTGGCTATCCTTCATTACACAACTTCAAGAAAGTTTTACCATTTAATTATTCTAACTTTGTTTTGGACTATGAGTCATCTGAGTTAAGAAAGCATGATTGTGCATCTTTCCACCTCGAGTCTGTCTCTTTTTTATTTAGTTCATTTTGGTGTCTTGGTCCGTGCCAGTTTCAATCTTTTGTGTGTTAAAGTACTTCTTACTTTTGTTGATTTCTTTAGAATAATTGGGCCCATTTACTGAAGGGTATGTCTCAAGTCCCTCATGTAATCACTTCTTTTTATAATGAAATAAAAACCCAAATCTCAGTTAATACTCTATTCTCCATACCGCTAACACATTAGAGTTCATTCAGTCAGAAGTTTGTATCTTCTGTGCATCCCATGGCATTCTGCACCAAGCTTCTTGTCCTTAACCTCCAATAAGGCAAATAAGAATACAGACACCTTCTCGCTTTTCCTTATTAATCAGATTACCCTCGAGTATTCTTCACGGAGATATTCCTTGTTCTTGTATGTACCTTGATAGACTAGTTTTCCATGTCACTCTATGATCTTTAGCTGTGAGTGTTTTTTCACATTTCCTCTCTTGAGCTTGATAACTATCTCCTCGATCTGTCAAGTGCTCTTCTTGGGTATACATGTACACAAAAGGGATATGTTGTTATGTTCAAGTATCTCGGCGATTCCTCACCTCTATCTCCTTGTTACTCGAAGGATGGATTCTCCTCAGTGGAGTCCTTGTGACCCTCTTCCCTTACCTGTCCCATCCTTCTCAAAGACCCTTATCGGGTGTACTTTGTCATCATTGACCTCCCCCTGCTACGCTTGCTAATCCCTCTTATCCTGGTCATTTCCTGACCTACATCTCATGATAATCTTCCTATTGCACTTCGTAAAGGTAAACAGTCTTATACCATATACCTATTTAAGCTATTACTCTTTGCTCTTGATCATCTTAATCCTGTTTTTCATACTTTTGTTGTCTCTCTTTCCTTTATATCTATTCTCAAGTCTTATCTCACTTCAGCATCTTGAATGAAAGATGGCTGTGAATGAAGAAATGCGAGCTCATTAGGGCTCCTAATGTGGATGTGATTGCTTGGTGATCCTTGTTTACTCTTTAATATTGAATGGATGGTACAATTGACTGATATAAGGTCTTGTTGCTAAGGGTTTTACTCAAACTTATTATGTTGGTTGTTTTAAGTCCTTTGGCTTTATTTCTTTTCTTAATTTTATTAGACTGATATTCTCCTAGGTAGTTAATCACAATTGACCTTTTGTACTACATGGCTATGAAAACTGCTTCGTTATGCGGTGATTTGCATGAATGGTGTGTAGACTGAAAAAAAAGGTATTTGTGCACTCGAACAAAGTCCTAGAACGTAATGTTGTAAGTTCAATTTTATTATTGGTGATTTTGGCTTCTCGAGATGCTAGGCAGATCATTCAGTCTTTGTACCAGATAGGCAATTAGGTATGCTTATCTTGGTAGTATATGTTGGTGATATCTCGGTTTTTGGTAATCATGTTGGAGGTGTAGAAATCCAGACATACTTACAGAAGCACTCCGTCACCAAAGACCTAAGATGGCCGAGGTATTTCTTGGGTATAAGATTCCACACAGTAAGCATGGAATCTCTCTAGCTTAGAGGACACACGCTCATGATTTTCTCAGAGGATGTTTGCAAATGATTTGCTTAGTAATTGATCTGTTGGTTCTAAACCTATACACTCCTTACGGATTTCAGTCCTGATTTCTAGAATGATGATTGTTAGTATTTGGAGAACAAGGTAAAGTATAGATGAGTTGTAGGAAAGTTGATCTATTTATCTGTGACTACGCCTGGTGTTTGCTTTGCGGTTGACTTAGTCATTTCATGGATAAACCACAATTTGTTTTTTGGGTAGCAAGTCCTAGGATCTTGAAATACATAAAGGGCGCTTCTAGTTAAGGGTCACTATTCAAACGACATGGGCATGTGAAGATAGAAGATTAATCTGATGTAAACTATATTTGATCCAAGGATGACATGAAATCCTAGTTCTGTTGCACTTATGTTGAGGGAATTGGTGCTTGGTAAAGGAAGAAACAAGGTAGAATTTCCAAATCAAATGCAGAAGCTGAGTACAAGGCCATGACGCATTGCTGGTTTAATATTGTGGTAAAAAATTGTTGGGAGAACTTGGTTGGCATAAAGTGAACCAGTACCTATGTATTGTTTCCATTATCAGTAATCTAGTTGCCCATGAGAGGAAGAGACTTGTTGAAATTTATTTTCCCTTCATTTGTGAAGCCATGACCATGAGTCAAAAAAGTTGTGCTTAATTTACCGTTGTAGAGCATATCTTTTCACTGAAGGATCAAAGTCGTTTAAGGGTGCATTTGGATTGATGTATTTGGGTATTGTGGATTTAAAATCCATAGTTGAAATCCATCTCGCTTATTTGGCCTATAAAATAAATCAATGGATTTTAAATCCTTCATCCAATCCATTAGATTTTAAGTCTAATTATGACATATTCATATTCCTCTCAATAATCTAGTCACTATAAATCCTTTTGAAATGCTCTAAAAGCGTTAGCCAAATGAATTTGGAATCCTTGCACAAATTCTGTATAAATCCAAATAAGAGATTTCAAACTTGTGGATTTGAAATCAAAGGAACTTGAAGTCCATAGCCAAATCCACCGTTCCAAACACAACCTAAGATTTTGCTAGCAAGATGGCATGGCTGATATCTATTTGCTCCAATTTGAGGGAAAGTGCTGGAAGATTTATTAGAAGATGCTTAGGTTTCTGTATCTTTATTAATTTGTTGAGATAGTTACGCTTGGTAGATAAATCATAGATTTATATTTATCTTTTAATCCCATCTTACTGAAATATATACACATACACAAAATACTCTCCATTTGTATTCACTTAATTTACTACAGATTTTGACACTTACAGTCTACTTTTATCTTATCATATTAAAATATTCCTATTTTGGCAATTGAAATGTCTGATGTTATCCAAGCAGGATTCATGGCGTGACTTAGCGACTGCTTTCACTAATGAAAGAGTTTTGTTCTCTTTAAATGCCGCACACCAGGTATTGAATTCTAGTTTTATGTTCTTTGTGTGACATAAGAAGTGAGCTATTGGAGGAGAAAATTTGTTAGGTCTAACTTTCATGGCTTACTGATTGTTATGTTGATGGCAAACTAAGAGAAAATATCAGCATTACTTTTGTTTCCTGCCGTGTTATTGGTGCACATGGGCACAAGAATTTTGTTCACATTTTCTAGAAATATCATCTGCATCATTCTTGGTTATTTATGATTTCTTCATTTACTTGCTTTTTCTAGTTGTCGGTAATCGCTTTCCTTCTTTCACTTTCAGTTATACAAGCCACCATCTTTGTTTTGTGCTTAATGAAAGATACGTCTTTCTTTTGTTTCAGCGTTCTCTGGCTCAGACGCTTGCTGTCTCAGCTTCTGGCATGAAAACTTCTGAGGCATCAAATCAGTGAGTTCACATTTTGTTTTGTTCTAAGGGTGTTTAAAGTGACCTGATCTTTCTTCGCACTTTTTGTAGGTATATAAAAAGTCTGACAAGCCATATGACATCCTCTTTGGTAGAACTCTCAAGCAGGAGTGATCTCAAAGCCATTGCACAACAGCCTGATATGATTTTGTTGGTAAAGTTTGTGGCTATTCGTTCAATGTACTAGTATATACACAGAACAATACAGTTGATGTCATTATGATGTCTGATAGGTTAGTTGCTTGTTGGAGCGACTTCGTGGAGTTGCCAGAGCCTCAGAACCTCGTACACAGAAGGCAATTTATGAGATGGGATTCTTCGTTATGAACCCTGTTCTGATCTTTCTTCAAGCATACAAAGATGAGGTAAAAATTATATATTGTCTTCTCCATAATCTTATGCCTACAGGCATTAGGAGCATAGCCTAAGTTATGCCAATCACTGTATTCCATGGTAAAGATTGATGGCAATTATGCATTGAAATTCCCATACACTACCAACTGTATGGCCGTTTGTGCATGATAGTTAACTTTGATTTAAACTTTTGATGTATAATGTTTTTCTGACCAGATGGTTTTAAAATTATAAACACATTAAAAAGCTTGAGCTATTCTAGAAAAAAAAAAAAAAAAGAAAGAATAAATCACGACTATTTGTTAACGAACAAATAAAAGTATTACTATATGGCCTATAATAAGTTAGCTTACCAAGATTTTATTGAATATTCTTAATAAATAGTTTCATTGGCATGTTCGGAAATTTGTATAACTTTGCATGAAGCTATGATTTTTATTATGATTATGAAACTTTATAATATATCTATTTCCTTTTCTTTATATATTTGTTGTATGGGATTTCACTTGTCTTATTCGTTGACTCCATTTATCTGATTCTTTTTTTTCTTTGTTTTATATTTCTAAGTCAATTATTTTTATACATTTATTCGAAACATATAGTTCGAATTCAGCTTTTATTCAGAATTCGGAGAGAAACAGATTCTTTTATGGTTGTCTAGCACTAGTAAATTATGTGTTTTGCAATTGAAAGTATCACCTTTTCTTGATTACTCGATATGCATGACACTTGTTTCGTACTAGTTAAATTTATAAACTGGTTCACATACTTCTTGTAAAACAAAGATACATGTCCTTCTCCAAAGATGGTCATGACTTTCTTTTGACCAAGTTGCAAACTTTGTGTCAGTTACATTTCCTTCTCCAAAGATGCCAATGAAGGCTGAATGCAAAATAACTTTAGGTACTTGATGTTGATGGCCGGAGTATGGACAATCTTGTAATTCTCAGGGCTTAATGTTGACAAACATCGTCCCTTAAGGTTTGACCAGAAAAATGTAATCCAGGAAAATTTTGAAGTTACAAGTTTGGTGGCTTGGATATCTGGCTAGAAAAACAAAAATATTATTTAAGAGAGTTGCATATATACAATTGTCTAGAGAGGGTGCAAAGCCTTTATGTTTTCTTTAGGTAATTGAGTATCTATCAATAGTAATCTTTATGAAACCCCAGAATATGGACATTATAGTGAATCTACTACCTATTAGAATGAACATGATGCATAATCTGGAAATTTCCAGATCACTCACAGAAAATATCATGAATCCTATGTAATTTTCGACATGTGCCCCATTTTGTTTTTCTTGTGAATAATGCATATATATATAGTTATATAACATGTGCGTGGAGTTAACTCTTCAACTCCTTTGCCTTGTTGTGATTGTTTTTAAACTTGATCAAGTTTTTACTTTCACTATCTATTTTTGGTCAGAATTTAGTAACTTTTTCCCCGTTCTAGTCTGTAGTAGTCTATCTTCTACTCAAATTTGTCACCGATTGGGTGGATGGCCAAATTATCTACTTAGAGGCTCAAGAAACTGCTGCTGTTGTTGACTTCAGTATGCGATTGCTCCAACTTTACTCGTCTAACAACATTGGGAAGGTAAGTTTTTCCTCAAGTTCAGTTTTATAGTTTCATCTTGACTAATGGCAATATTTGTGCGCATTCCTATATGCATATGTGCATAAAAATAGAGGTCCTACACATATATCATGCATACAGATGCATATTATACAGGCAGGTGGTTTTTAGCAACATATGGAAGCAGCGGGATCAATTTTTGTCTAAATTTTATATCATCAAACAACTGTCATCTATGAATGCCAAGTGGATTGTTGGAATCCCTAGTCTTAATAAGCTGCAATATGGAAAGCATAAGCAATTGTTCTATTTGGATTTGAGGACTTATATAGAGAGGTTTATACTCACTAATTCTGTTATGGGTTGTTTTGAGGCATTTAAATCCTAGCCAAATTCTTCTTAGCATTTTATAACGGCGACTTCAAGTTTAATCTATTGGGATCACTTGAAACCTTTACCATTATCCTCTAATTATTGTCTCCAAGGAACCATGACCTCATCCCTTAGACAAGTTCCTCTTTCCTGTGTATCATGGATTTAAAAAGCAATAAATATGAAATGAATAGGATCTCACATTAATATTCATATCTAACATATCAGCACGACCTACCAAATTTCATTAAATGTTGTTGATAAGATAATAGGTGGTCATTCATAAGGGAACTGTATCAGCAACAATATGACAATGGAAAAATTGTTGAGATCACTCAGCTAATTCTGAACGACATTAATGATGTCAGATAATTAAGCAATTGCTGATGAAATGGTTGAGGAGGTTGTAATGCATTTGACGGGATCCACCGGGCGATGTTGACCATTTCTGAACAAATTATTTTATATAACTTGTGGTTCATCAGTGATATGTTGGCTTTGACTAATTGTTATTTGATTATCTCTTAGTGAAACATTATCTGTGTATATTATAAAAGTGTGAATGATTTGCCCTGTTTTATGTTTCTTCTTTTTTTTGTGATACCAATTATATCCTTTTCATATAGTAGTAGATTATAAATTTATGTGTACAAATAAGTAATTTTGTAATTAGTTTGTACAATAATATTTGTTAATTACTTGCATAGTTGAATTGAGATAGAATTATAATGAAAATAAATTACAATAAAGAGTTTTATTATAACTAATTATTAATTATATAAAACTGTTAAAAAAAATTATAATTAGGAGAAGACACGATTTGAAAACTTGGAGAAGCATCTCATTAAAGGAAATGGAAGCAATCTGTGGGACAATTAACCATTAATTCAATATAAGTTAAATTTTTATATTAATAATAAGATATTGTAAAAACATGACAAACTTTAGATGTTTTAATTTTTTTTTTTGTGATGATTAAAAATATTAAAATTGCATAGAAAATATAATTTTATATGTCAATAGATAATATTTTGGGGTACCTAATTAAATAGTATAATAGCACAAGTTCAACGAAAAGAAAGTTCAATTAGAAAAAAGGACTTTGAATAAGTTTATGTTAAAAATTAATCACTTATTTACGGAAAACAAACTTAGAATAACATCACTTACTTCATAAGTGGTTTCATAATTAATTGTATTTATGATATTAATTATAAAATCATAATAATATTATTCAAAACTTATTCTATGAATTAAATAAGTCTATGATTTGTGGGATGTTTGATGCACTTAATTATAATTACTTGGTCTATAAGAATTCTATTACATCATTTTTAATAATAAGTAATTTAATTTCTGTACATATAAATTTTAATTCGACTCCAAGTTAAAAAGATTAGTCAATGGTGTTCCACTCAATTCATTTCATGAAATATTATTTGGCAATTAAAATATTTCCACCTAACATGAGGAATAAAATGGAAATTCAATAGATTATTACAAGAAAGTTATATAATAAACAACTTTAGTTATAGTTAGTATAAGAGTTAAAAAGAAAAATAAATTAATTAATTATTTTTTCCTAATTTTTGCACAACTAGGAAATAAAATTAAAATCTTATCTCATTAGTGAAGCAAATTTAAAATATAGGTTAACTTAAATGATATTTTTGTATCATTAATATAGGGATGTAAAGTAAAGTAATTAATTAATATAATCTTTTGATTGTATATATTATATAAGTAATTTAGACTACCCTTAATTAAATTTATAATCACATAAAAATTAAATAATAGGATTCTAGCATATGAATTACTTGACTTGGTCTTATGTTATGCGTTTAAAGTGCTACGTACACGATACACAGATATCGATCAAAAGAAAGTTTAAACTTAATTTAAAAGTAACTTTTTTAACAATTTTTACTTCTTTATAATTTGATCTTTAAATAAATATCCTTAATTTGATTGTCATTTATGTATTTTATAGTTAATATGATACAAGCTTAAAACATTGAATAATGATATTATCAAAATAAAAATTTAAAATAAGCTTGTCATGGTTTACATTTATTACATTTTTTGCGACCTACTGTAATCTTAATACATAAATTATTAAGTTGTTTCCACTAATATGTTTAACTAGTATTCTATCAGGTGTTAAACACATGTAAGTTAAATGGTATGGTAGAACTCTATGGAGATTGAAACAAATTAAGTTAGACTAAATTAGATTATATGTGTGTTATATATCTGTCATTGAATAAAATTTCAATTTTAAAATAAAGTATCATAAATAGTATGAGTAAACTTGAAATGTTTTTAGTTTTTCTTTTTCTAATGACTAAACTAATCTTGTTAAAATTACTAAATAGATACAATTTTACAAGGCAGTAAATTAACAATATCAATGAGTCCTAATCGATAGTGTAAATAGACCAATAATTGGACTCTTAAATATTTAATAAATGAATTATATAGATTGAGTCAAATTGAAGTAAAAGTTTAGTAAAAAAAGGGAACAAAAGTTATTCTTATTTATTCTAATGTCAGTTACTTAAATAGATTGAAATTAAGAGAATATTAGTGTTTTGAACTTTAGTTTAATAAATTATTAAATTGACTTCAAATATGTAAACTGGAACATGAACGTAGCCACTAAAAGAGAAATATTGGCCCAAAAAGAGATGATAAGTTTTATAGCAAAATGCTTAATTTACTACAACATACACAATAGAACAATATATTTTTTTCAAACTTCTCATAAAAAAACAAAATTAGAACTATATCTCAATAATGTTGCAAAAATAATCAGCTTAGTAACATGAAAACAAACAAAAGTCAAGAGATATACAGAAAGATAATAGAATCAACAATATTCACAATTTTTTCCATGAAACTATGCATTCATTAATGACATTTCAAAAAAAAAAAAAAAAACTTAATAAGTTGCTATTATGTATATACCATATAATAATTTTTATATTATTACTTTAAATAATAAATTATAATTAATTATATCTTTTAAAACAATTCAAAGTTTGTGAAATATTTATAATTTTTATAACTATTTTGTAAAATGAATAAAACAAATGTTAATTGTCCACGTGCAACGTGCGTGCACCTTGCTAGTACCCTAAAATGGGGAGAAGAAGCTTCTAATATTATGATGATTGTTATTCTTACTGCTATAACTGTTGGAATTAACTCGTACTGTTTAACTGCTTTCACAGATTTCAGTTAGCCTTTCAAATAGTTTACTTTCTGAAGCGGATGCCGAGAAATATAAGGATTTACGGGCGCTTCTACAACTTCTCTCAAATCTATGTTCGAAGGATCTGGTAACTTAACAAAAACTGATTTTCATTCACTCTCGAATTTGTCACAGAATTTAACCCAAAATGTATAAATCTAATCTTCTTTATTAAGGAAACAACTAAAAGTCCTGTTTCTCTAAATTCTATTTCTTAAAGCCTTCATTTCACTGAGTTTTGTTATCCAGTAGCATCAGTTTCATGCAAATAGGAATTGTATACTGGAAATGCATTGTCATTGTGTGCTTCACTACTCTGTATGCTTGTACATGTAAAGGCATGGCCTGTGAAGGCCTACTTGGTGAGTACTTGTCTTGTGGCATACACTAGGGTTGTTTATTGGACTCAATTAGTGTGCTATCATGCATTCGTGCAATAGTTGTACCTGGTTTTGCTCTGATGCTTGTAAGCCTGAAATTGGGATGTTTTCACAGGTTGACTTTGCATCTGAGCCCATTGAGACTTATGGCACGAATATTTCTCAGGTATCTTCATCCAAAGTTTCGTATAGAGAATGAAAAAAGATTACTTTTGCATCTCTATAAACATTTTTCCATATTGGCTCTTGCCATATTTCTTTTGCAGGTTGTATACACGGGTCTTCACATTGTCACACCTCTGATAACTATGGACCTGCTGAAGTACCCTAAACTTTGCCACACTGTAAGGCTCTTATCATATTGGGTAGAGGGAGCTAATTTTTTCATGGGAACTAATATCATCTTCTTGTTGTTCACCAGTATTTCTCACTGTTGTCACATATGCTGGAGGTTTATCCTGAAATAATTGCACAGCTAAATGCTGAAGCATGTAGTCACATACTTGGAACTCTTGATTTTGGTCTTCATCATCAGGTAAATTATAATCCTGTAACTATTTAAACCTTTTATGTAGGCACCTAATTTGAATGCATTAGTTCTGCTTCACTAACTTGTATAAATAACAGATAATAGGATTGCATTTGTGCATCACGGAATGCATAACTGCACTTCACTAGCTTACATAGGTAATGGAATAACCAGGGGGAAAAAAAACCCTTAAGCTTTACACTTATGGCAACAGAATCTACCTGCATGTCGACCATTAAATCCCTTGATATTTGGACTTTTTATAAAATAATCAATTAATATCAAACTTACAATCGCCTCCATTGGTATTTTCCTCCGCCCAACAATAATATACCTACCATTAACAATGGTACCAAAAAATGCTAGTGTTAGCAAAAATACATAGCAATTTTACTATTCTGCCACTGGGGAATTGTTGAGGAAGTATGTCAAATGCCCTTGGGGCCAACCACGATCAGGGACGGATCCAGAACTAAAGTTTTGGAGGGGCCGAATTGTGCTTACCAACAGAACCGCTTAAGTAATTTCTAATAATTATAAACTTCAATAAATTTTTAATTTAGATTTATAATAAATGTTAAAAATGTAATTAAAATTTACTATAAACAAAAGAAATTATTGATTTCAGATTTTTAAGGAACATTTGTAAAATTAATGGGAGTAGATGGTGCATTTTAATAACATAAACTTTAGTAATAAGGAATCCTTTTAAATTTTTTTCTTTTATAATTCTTTTTTTAAAATTAATGATGCATAACATGATTGATAGAGCAATGTTTTTGGGATTGTCATTAGTTTTGTTAGAAAATAAATAAGTACATGATTTATAATTTGATTAGGTTGAACATGAACTTTGTAATGTAAAAAGTTAATGATATATTTCACTAATTTTTGGAGCTCAATTGAAGTTGGAATATGTAAGATATCAATTATTATACACAAATTTTAATATCTAAATCTATATATATATATATATGAGTATTGAATTCAATAAAATAAGTAAACTAATAGTTTATTGGTGGTAATTAACTTGTATTGGGGACCATCACTAAAAGTCATACAAAAGATTACCAAAAATATATACTACTCCATGTATACACACACACACACATTATACTAAATAGTTTATTGGTTCTTTTGTTACTTATGTTACTGAAATCTCAGTGGGAGATCAAGTTTGATTTGTACGCTCTCTTCCTTTTTGTTTCTTGGGTTACGAGTGTAAACCTCAACAGTTTTTTTTTTTTTGGTTATATTCCCATTAAATTTAGTATACTGCAAGTTTCTGATGTAAAGGAATTGTGAGTCTAAATGTCTGAAAAGATGTTTTGTTTCCCTTGCTTGAGATTAGGACGTTGAAGTAGTTGATTTGTGCCTAAGAGCTCTAAGAGCTCTTGCATCCCACCATTACAAGGATAGAGGTGATGGTAAAGTTGGTTTAGGATCACATGCCACCAGTTACAAGGACCCTGATGGAAAATTTCATGAAGGCATTCTCGGCCGATTCCTTCGCTCATTACTGCAACTTCTTCTTTTTGAGGATTATAGGTGAGATGCAAAGAAAATTTTGCACACACTTCATAGAACTGTTTTTTAGTGCTCAGAAGCAACATGTGATGTTTGCCTTGCCTTATGTTACAGCACTGATCTTGTTAGCTCTGGAGCAGATGCACTCCTCCCATTGATACTTTGTGAACAGAGTGTTTATCAGGTAGCTCGCTGTATCTGGTGTTTCTTTAGTTTAGAGTTTTATTATACTTGGCAAAGGAGTCAGACTTGAGCACGTTGATCATTTCCACTAACGCCAACTTTCGTGAAGTTAATTTCGGGCTTCCCTGCTTCATCTAGAAATTTTCTGTGCTCTTATTACCCTCACTTCTCATGTAGACCATTTGGCATAATTACACAAATTTGTCATAAGCTATGGCTTGATGCTTGATACAATTGCTTATTTTCATCTTCTCCTGCTCGTCTCTATAGTTCTGACATAAACATGTCTTGCAGAACCTGGCAAATGAGTTGATAGAAAGGCAGGTGAACCAAACCTTCAGATCTCGGTTAACAAATGCGTTCCAGTCTCTCATAACTTCAAATAATCTTTCTTCAACACTCGACCGCATGAATTACCAGAGATTCAGAAAAAACTTACATAGTTTTCTCATTGAAGTTCGTGGATTTCTCCGCACCGTATAAGACATCAGGACAGCAACGGCATATTCTTTGGGGGTGTACTTTTTGCCTCACGGTCAAGTGTCCTTCTGTGCTCCGTTGGTTCTTGCTGCCCAGTTCCCAAACCCTACTTGTACCTGGAGGTCCAGTTTCTTAGAAACCTCATCCTGAAACTTGCATAGACCATCATCTAGCTGATGAAAGTCTATAGGGACACAAGAGCTATGACATCAAGATGCAGAAGTATTTGTCTGCAAAACCTTTTTGATGGCTGGTTGCTTCATGCCATGGTGGCTGGATGCAGGATCCCTCTTGTTAGCATGAAGGAACTATTGCTGTCCTGAGCCTTTTGTTTCTGTTCGGACGTCAGCGCGAGAATATTTTATATGCCATTTATTTTCCTTTTTTCTAGAAGGGTTTTTTGTTTTCTTGGACTTGGTAGGTATTATTTGTTGCCAGAACATTGTTATGGTCAGTACTTCCCATCAAAAGCTTTGGTATTTGGCCAGAAGTTTTAGACCTTGTGATATATGACGCCATAGATGGGATCTATAAATTTGAATATGATGTGTAATGTCCTCAGACTAGATCGCTTTCTCACAGACAATTCAGTAGTTTATCTCAAGGAAGAAAGTAAAATTGAAATTGATCTCACTTTTTGTTTCTCAAATTGTTAAGTTCAAAAAAATTTATTTCTGAAAAGTAGTTCACATACTAAGTGGCACCAATTCACTGCAATCGGGGAAGAAAACAAGAGAGACAGAATAGGATACTAGAAGAGAGCCTTGTGCACCTCCCTTCCAATGTGTGGCTTAAGAGGACATTGCAGGGAGTAGAAGATTGCAACTCAGCTTGTGAGAGTGGATTCTCTTGGTGTATTCGTACACTGAAAAAGAAAGGCAGAACAAGGCATTAACTTGCTGACTAATTGTTTACTAACTACTTGTGATTACAAACGAAACGTGAGCTTTGTGAATGTTGCTTTTCAAGCGTCAAAGAATCCTTGTCCTCGAGAACTGAAATGTCTCTCCCCTCTTCAAATCTGTAACGAACTTGGATATAAAAGTCAGAGAAATTAAGAATAGAGGGAGAGATACGAAGAAGAATAGGAGGAAAATGGGAGAAGAGAGAAGAAGAAGAGAAATATGAAGAAACTTGCAGAAATTTTCATTGAATGACTTCCATTTCCCCTACAACCATTTACCCTAACTCAGGGTTACAAAAAGTACAAGTTTCAGCAAGAAATTAAATGCCATTGCAGCTCCTAGCTCCTAATTGGTGCTTTCAAAATAACAAAGTGCCCAACGTTCAATTTGTGTCCAGAGCCGCCTTTCTTCGCCAGTTCCTCTGTCGACGCGTGGTGTGCTGTCGGCTTCTTTCCTTTCCTCCAATACGCACTCGTTTTCAGCCCCAACCCTAATTTCTGATTCAGCCCCAATTGCTTCAGAAACGGCGTCGTCTTCTTGCCTTAATCCCAAATCAGATTTAAACTCAGCCCCCTTTTTAATCGGACGGATGCCAGCCTCCTTCTTCATCTGACGGACCTCGTTTAAAGTCGTGTTTTCCTTTAGAAACGTGACAGTCCCTCCTGCATTTTTTCTTCCTTGTCCCCAAGGATCAAAATCTGGAAATTTTGAAGCAATAGCATGATAATCTTCCCATGTAGCCTGATCAGGAGAGGAGTGAGACCATTGTATCAACACTTGAGGGACCCCAACATTGTTCCTTGGAATCAGTCTTCAGGCCAAAATAACTATAGGATATACTTTCAATACCTCATCTACAAATTCTGGCAGATCCTTGGAAGGGAAATATTTTGCTCCAATTTTCTTCTTCAATAATGAGTCATGAAACACAAGATGGATCTTGGCTCCAGGGGGAAGTGTCAACCTACAAGCCACCTTCCCAATCTTCTCTATCACCTTGTAAGGCCCATAGTACTTCACTGATAATTTCAGTTGCTTCCTCAGTGAAATGGTGGTCTATTTGTATGGCTGCAGCTTAAGAAGCACCTCATCCCCTACCTCAAACTCTCTTTCAGACCTCCTTCTGTCAGCAAATAGTTTCATCCTATTATGAGCTTGATGCAGATTCTCTTTCAAAACTTGAGTAACCTTGATCCTCTCTTGTATCAGTTCCTCTACTTCAGTGTGGTGACTTTGCAAATAAGTTCCAATGGATAATTGATGAGGGGGGTATCCATACAGAGCCTGAAATGGAGTGGTTTTCAAACCTGTATGAAAATTAGTATTGAACCAGAATTCAGCTAAGGTTATCCACTATGCCCACTTCTTAGGTTGTTGATGGCACATGCACCTGAGGTAGTTTTCAAGACACTGGTTTACCCTTTCTGTCTGACCATCACTTTGACGGTGATAGGCTGAGGACATATCTAAGGACACTCCTGCTAAGCTAAATAACTCCCTCCAAAATCTGCTGGTAAATAATTTGTCTCTGTCAGAAACAATACTGACTGGAAACCCATGCAACTTATATATATGATCAAAGAAGACCTTGGCCATAGAGGCTGTTGTATAAGGGTGTTTGAGTGGCAAAAAGTGGGAGTATTTTGTAAGCCTATCCATACTATCATGATAGAGTCTTTTCCTTCAGAAGATGGTAGTCCCTCTATGAAATCCATGGTTATACAGGACCAGGCTTGCTCAGGAATAGGTAGAGGCTGAAGAAGTCCAGGGTATGCACTGTTGTCATGCTTGGCTCTTTGGCAAACCTCACATTCCCTTACCCACTTCAGAACTTCCTCTCTCAAAGTTGGCCAGTAGAACAATGGTTTAATCCTCCGATATGTACCATTGATCCCAGAGTGTTCTCCCAAGGCTGAGTCATGTAAGAACTTGATAAGCTTCTCTCTGATCTCACCATGACTCCCTACACAAATTCTGTTTCCCCTCCTCAATATACCTTATTCATAGGTGTAATCAGGATATGATTGTCCATCAACTGATTTGGCTTGAATGATGGTCTGGAATAAAGTGTTTCCCTCATAGTTGTTTTGTAGATCTTGCATCCATAAGGGTATCTGTGTGGATATAGCATTCGATTGAGCTTCTACAAGGTCATGTTCAATCCTGGATAGTGCATCTGCAGCTCTGTTGGAATTTCCCTTCTTATATTGGACTTCATAACTAAGTCCTAGTAGCATGGTCACCCCCTTTTGTTGTAGGATAGAATCAATTCTTTAATCAAGCAAGTGTTTCATCTTCTGATCAGTTCTGATAACAAAATGGTTTCCTTGAAGGTAATGTCTCCATTTAGTAACATCTAACAAAAGTGCTAGGAACTCCTTCTCATAGGTGGACATTCACAAATTTTTCTGAGGCAGGGTCTTGCTTAGATGAGTTATAGGTCTCCCCTCCTGCATTAAGACTGCCCCAATGCCTTTTCCACTTGCATTTGTCTCCACCACAAAGGGTTTTGTAAAGTCAGGAAGGGCTAATACAGGTGTAGTGGTCATCACTCCCTTCAGCCTTTCAAAGGCTGCCTCAGCCTCTTCATTCCAGATGAATCTTCTTTCTTTAGCAAGGTAGTAAGGGGTTTACTAATCACTCCATATCCCTTGATGAATTTCTGTAATACCCTGTCAATCCTAGAAAACCCCTTAGTGCCTTGACAGTGGTTGGCATTGGCCAGCTTCTCATACATTCTATTTTCTTAAGGTTCGTGGCCACCCCTTCATGTGAGATGATGTGACCAAGATACTCTATCTGTGACTGAGCAAAAGAGCATTTACTCTTCTTAGCATAAAGCTGATGTGTCCTCAAAAGATCCAACACAGTTCTCAAATGTTGTATGTGATCACTCAAACTTTTGTTGTAGATTAGGATGTCATCAAAGAAAACTAGTACAAACTTTCTGAGAAAGGGTTCAAAAACCTGGTTCATCAAAGCCTGAAATGTTGAGGGGGCATTGCAGAGCCCAAAGGGCATGACAAGGAACTCATAGTGCCCACTATAAGTGATGAAGCTGGTTTTGGATATATCTCCCTTCTTCATCCTGATCTAGAAATACCCAGACCTCAAGTCCACTTTGGTGAAATATCTGGCTCCATGAAGCTCATCAAGTAGCTCATCTATGATTGGAATAGGGAATTTATGTTTTACTGTCAACTTGTTGAGATACCTGTAGTCTATACATAGCCTCCAACCCCCATCCTTTTTCTTCACAAGCAGCACTGGAGAGGCAAAAGAACTCTGACTTGTTCTAATGATACCACTTTTCAACATTTCTCTAACAATGTTTTCAATCTCAGTCCTTTGGCCATATGCATATCTGTATGGATGTTGTTTTCTTGGAATTGCATCAGGCACCAGCTCAATGTTGTATTCAATAGACCTTTCAGGAGGAAGACTCTTAGGTTCTTAGAATACATCCTCATACTGCAAAAGGAGGTCCACAATTTTAGGATCCTGAGACCCTTGTTCTTCTGAGGTGTTAGCAGCAAAGAACTATCCAAAGACCCCATAGGATTTCCTCCCCAGTAACTTACTTAGTGAATCTATTGTCATCAAGCTAAGATCAGCTTTTTGAGGTAGTGTGTTTAAGACAATCTTTTTACCCTTCAAATTGATGGTCATTGTAAGTTGGTGAAAGTCTAATCCCACTGGATTTTGAGCTCCTAACCAGTCACACCCCAATACAAAATCACATCCACCTAATTTCAACACTCTCACTGGATAGGTGAATTGATACTGTTGTATTTCCTAACTGAACTTCGGGCATAACTCTACTTATCAATTTGTATCCATCAGCCACACTCACTACCATAGAGGGAAGTATATTCAGTCTGTACCCCCAAGGCCCTGACCACTTTTTCATCAATGAAACTGTGGGTACTGCCATTGTCAATCAAGATGTGAATCTCCCTGCTGTCAACCATCCCCTTAACTCTTAAGGTGCCACTGCCAATGTTTCCACACATGGCATGCAATGAGATAGTGATGTCTCCCTCCTCAATATCTTGATTTTGTTCTTCCAATTAGCCAGTGTCTTCTTCATATTCTTTAAGTTCTTCCTCACTCATCAGCATGTATGAGTATCTCACTTTACATTTGTGTCCAGGCACAAAAACCTCATCAAAGTTGTAACATAGGTTCTTTTCCTTCCTGGCCCTCAGTTGATCTTCATTCAACAATCTCCTTGGGTAAGGATTATCATTTCTGGTTCTTATCCCAGGTCTAAAGGATGGTTTATAAGGTGGGGGTTTGTTTTGAGGTTTGACAATGGGCCTATTTTGATTGCTCCTTTGATTTCCTTGGGTCTTTTTAAGGATTGACCTCATACCATCTTGTTGTTTCCTGGCCAACACCACTGCTTGATTCATTTTAGAGGGTCTCATAGTAGCCACATATCCTTTTATCTCTTCCTTGAGCCCACTAATAAATTTCATCATGAAGAACTCTTCATCTAGGTTTTTGTTGAATATACGCATGTGATCCTCCATATCTTCCAGCTGTTTCAAATACTCATTTACATCATTGACCTGCTCCAGTCCATTAAATTCAGAAACCACCTTCTCATAATCCAGGTTCTCAAACCTCTCTAACACATCTATCACTAACTCATTCCAAGTTGGTACACCTCTCTTTTCAACTTGGTTGTGGTACCAGCATTCGGCTTTACCTTCCATATAAACTACAGCAAGTGGAACTTTTTGATTCTCTGGGATAGGTATCATACTGAAATACCTAAGGCATCTTCTAATCCAAGTTCTAGCATCTTCCCCATTAAAAAGAGGAAACTCCATGCGATGGAGGGCACTGTAAGTTGCAGTATTGTTGGTGTTTATGTTCTCATTTCCAGTAACAGGCTGATATGCTACACGAGAGGAAGAACCTCTCTCTGCAGATGCGGGTGGACCTTCTCCCAAGATTGATTTATCCCTCTTGTAAATCTGCAGCTGATCTGCCAAACTCTAAAGTTGTTGTTGCATAGCTGAGATGGCATTTTCCATGCCTAAAACCACATATTGCAGTCCATCATGTGATTTCCCCAGTTTATCCAGTCTAATGTGAACCTATTCTTCACCTGCCTGTCTCCTTTCTCTTTCTTCCACAACCATCAGTTCAGTCTTCTTTTGGAATTCCTGTGCTTCTTGAACCTAGTACCTTCTGCCATTGTTATAGTCCGAGGATCGTACGACTCTGAAGCCAAGTGTAACGAACTTAGATATAAAAGTCGGAGAAATTAAGAATAGAGGAAGAGATACGAAGAAGAATAGGAGGGAAGGGGGAAAAGAGAGAAGAAGAGAAGAAAGATGAAGAAACTTGCAGAAATTTTCATTGAATGACTTCCATTTCCCCTACAACCATTTACCCTAACTCAGGGTTACAAAAGGTACAAGTTTCAGCAACAAATTAAAGGGGAAATTACAGATTTGGTCCTGTAAGTTTGGATTGTTGACAGACCTAGTCCTTTATATTTTGATCGACAGATTTAGTCCTGTAACTTTTATAGATCGACAGATTTAGTCTTATAATTTTCATAAAGATGACACATTTAGTCCTCCGGTTAAATTGAGGATAATTTTACCCCTCCACAACTTTGAAAGCTGCATTTTAGTCCATGCGCATTTTTTAAATGCTTATTCTTTCCCATGCTCGATCAGAATGGTATCAGAGCCTAGGTTTATTGAAAAAATATTTTTTTATATTATATATTGATATTTTATCCCTAACGGAGGAGATTTTAAAAGCATAGAACCGAACGAAAGTTCGAGTCACATTGAAAATAGGGAATATTTTCATATTCTGAAAATACAGAAAATAGAATTTCTTATGGAAATTCTTAGAACCATCACCAACAGTCTAAGGTTGGTCGATCCATCACTTCTTCCGAAGGAAGAAAAAGAGGAATGGCATAGAAATCGCCATGTCCAACAGGTGCTACCAGGAAATGCGGTGAGACGTCTACAAGGAGCTGAGATCCATGGAAGAATCCCAGGCAGGAGATCCGGAATAGGTAGATTCTTGAAAAAATACAGTTCCAAAAATAATGACTAAAGGAACTGATTGGAGAGAACTCGAACCGGATACCTCGAAGTATTCGCAGGACCTTAGGGAGGTCCAAAAGACAGTTCAAGACTACGGATATAGGTTAATCCATATACCTATGAAAATAGACCTTTTGAACTAAAAGATGGATGAGATCCTAAAGATCCTACCAGATCTACAGAAGGATCTTACAGATCTGAAGGCTGAAGTCACAGATCTGAAAAGAAATCAGAGGAATACCCCTGAGACATCCAGATCTCATCAGGACGCATCAGGGACGCCCTTGGACCGGTATCTTTCATACATCAGAAGGGAAAGGTGAAGGAGATCTCGAAGCCAAAGACACAAGAAGAACAAATCATCGAGATCATTAAATCCATAAACTAATGGAGATATCAAGAGTGGATCTATCGTATCTACAAGAGTTAGCTGAATCCTTTTCCCAACTAGGGATTGTGGATTTAGTCAACATCCAAACCAATGAGGTCGATCCAGCTTTACCACCGTCGAAGGGAAGCACAGGCTCAAATGATCCTCCGCATGATCATCCAATGAGAGAAGGTATGGATTTTCACACCAATGCTACCCCTACTTTTGTAGGGACAAGATTGCGAGAAAACCCAGGAAGGAATCCAAAGCGAGTGCCTGAAAATACACCATGGGCAAGGACCATGCTCCAGCCCCTATATCCATATGGCACTGTTCTCAACCTGGATGTTCCGAAATATCGAGACCAGCCATGAAAATTGCAGCAACTACGTTGGAACTAGATAAAGATAACTTCATAAAGCTTTTGGAGTTAAGCTTGGAAGGGTCGGTAAAGATAGGATGGGATAATACCCCAGAAGAGACCAAAGCAAGCATCCTTGAAAGAGAGTCTAAAAGTGCAATCGCGGATAGACTCGGAAGATTAATCAAGATCCACTTCATCGGAGATGGATACTTCGAAGGAAGCAGAACAGAAAAGGCTAGGGAGTATGCACAAGCTCTTAATAAGTATCTGTGCAGTAGATGAATACATCTACCGGTTCCGCAAATACTTTTTCCAGAGTAAGGTAACAACCGAAGTAGCTGCCCCAATGTTCTTTGCAAAGATCTGTAGCCCATGGAGGGAAATGTTGATACAATCATACAAAGTACCTACAGGATTTAATGAAACAATTACGACAACTATAACTAATCCCTAATTATTTGGACAATCGAGAATTTGATTAATTTATGAAACTACTAAAACGAAATAACATCTACTATACCAAGCAATTACGTCGAAGGAAAAACGCAGATTTAGGAAGAAGTGCTACGGCTATAGGTCCACCTAATCAATACAACGTATTCAATATTAACGGATCAATCAAACAGACAAGTATTTACGCTTACTGAGATTTTTCCTATTTTAATCCAATATACTCTCTCGAGCTATAACGAACCTATACTATCAAGGAATTACGGAATCTCTCCTCTCCAAAACTCATGACAATAATGCTTGAAGATTTATGAAAAACCTATGGAACCAGATAGATCATACATGTGTATGTCTACACATCATTCAATCCACACCATGAATTACTCTATCCACTATGTTAAATTCCCTCTCGGTTCATCAACATAATTAAGAAAATCAAAGAGGTGATCAAACTCTTAAATAATAGCAACAAACACAATAAGTCATGGATATGAGAAAATAACAATAGATTAATCCAGAAAATATTTAACACATAGTATCAATTAGGCTTTACATAAGCTTAGCACAAAAAGAAAATTAGTTCATCCTAATTTTAACAAAAACACAAGAGAAAAGATGCAGAAAATTGCTGGAAAAAAAAGTGATCCCTTCTTCTCCTCCTTCCTTCTTTATATAGAGAGAGAGTCCTAATTGAGGTAGGAGAGGAATAGGTTTCTATTTAACATAAAACTCTTTTTCTTTTCTAGTCCTATTCTTACCAAAACTTTAAAGTAGATTACAAAGGAAATAGGATCTCTTCTTGAGTGATCTCAAATCAGAATTTTCGTTTTTTTCAAATCAACTCGTCTACAAATTCTGCTTGGTGAATGTCTGATAACCCGTGGATCACAAGTTATGCTTCCTGCATTTCTGATATCGAATTTCTGATAGCCCGTGGGTCATGGGCTAACTTGTAGTCATTTCTGCAGAATTTTGGCTCTTCTCTCTATGTCTAAACTCTTTTCTTGCCCTTTTGTCCACCAAAGTTCCTAAAAAACACAAATGTGCCTAAGTACAAGTATTATATCGAGATAAAATGAGGGTGAAAACATAGAAATAAGTTGTATAATTTTCCCCAATCATGGACCTCAAAGTGTTTCGTAAGGAAATTCAGGATCTTGAAAATGCAATCATGCAGCTTAATGGAACTTTCAATTAGGCATTCATATTCATTTCGTTGATCTTGTGTTTCTTTGTGTATCTTCCATTTCGTATTCTATTATGCTTAGTGGCAGGCAGTTTGGTCATATTATCCCAGAGCATGGGTCTTCGACAGGGTGATCCGCTATCATCGTATCTTTATTCACTATGCACGGACACCCTCACCTCTTTGATCTCCCGAGCCGAATCCTCAAGAGCCTTACAAGGTGTTCGGGTGTGCAAAGAGGCTCCTAGTATGTCACACCTCCTCTTCGCCGATGATACACTCATCTGTTGCCAAGCATCCATCGAAGCTATGCAGTGTGTGAAAAATATCTTACATATCTTTTGCAAAGCTTCGGGTCATGAAGTTAACTATGATAAATCTGTTGTGGTTTTCAGTAAGAATACCCCTTTACAGATCATGGACGATATTCTGATTGCCTTGGGCATCCATCGTGCCGATAAACATGATAAATACTTGGGGCTTCCTTCGGCCATAGGGCGTTCTAAGAAGGAGTCTTTGACTTTTTATGGGAACGTATTTGGCGAAAGATCAGCAATTAGACCGAAAAAAAACTCTCCCAGGCAGGTAAGGAAGTACTTATTAAAGCAATCATTCAAGTTATTCCAACTTATGCTATGGTGGTTTTTCGGCTCCTATATGGACTGATTCAATAAATTGAGGGTATGATTGCTAGCTTTTGGTGGAGTTCCAATGACAAGAAGAGGATTCATTGGCTTTCTTCGGCACGACTGACTACTTCCAAAATGCTTGGTGGACTTGGTTTGAAAGATTTGAGAGATTTTAACATCGCAATGCTCTCTAAGCAGTTATGGCGCCTCCTCAATAACCAAGAATCGTTGGTTACTCGTCTTCTTCATGCTCGATATTATCTGAACTCTTCCATTCTCGAGGCTGATATGGGTTCCCATCCATCACTGACATGACGTAGTATATTTCTAATAAAGACGTTATACGAGCGGGGCTCTGTTGGAGTATTGGTGATGGTCGTGCAACCAGAATCTAGATTGATTTGTGGATACCGCGAGAACCGTCTTTCCTTCCTAGTCTTCAGCTCGGACCCTTGCCGCCCCCAACCATTTTCAACTATCACATGGATGCTTCCAGCCGTGATTGGAGTATTCCATTTATTGAGTCAGTTTTTCCCGGGCACGACTGCCAGGCTATTCTTTCAATTCCACTTAGTAGTACAGGAATAAATGATGTTAGGATTTGGCATTTCACGAAGTCAGGGACGTTTTCTGTTCGGTCGGCCTATCACTATATTAGCAACTCATCTCGGATTTCTGCTCCAAGCTCTTCAGCTACTAGCTCTTCTATTCACAGAAAGGGTTGCCTTAGCATATGGAATGCCAAAATTCCCAACAAAGTTAAGGTCTTCATTTGGCGTTTATGCTCGGATTCTTTGCCTACTGGCTCTAATATCAACCGACGTTTCCCTGCTTTAGATATCTGATGCCCGTTCTATCAGGATTCTAATGAATCTAGCTACCACACATTTCTAAATTGCCACTTTAGTCGGATTGTTTGGGGCTTATCGAATTTGCGTTAGACTGTTATTTCTAATTGGTCCTCCAACGCACGTGATTGGTTTTTCAATGCTCATGCTCATTTGGACTCTAAGGAGTTCGACACGTTTCTGGTAATTTTTGGAGTATCTGGTGGTGTCATAATAAACTATGGTCAGGTGGTGAAGCCTATTCTCCAGATAGGGTGGTGTCATTTGCATATGGATACCTTGAATCTATTATTGGTTCTTTTGATATGCATCCTACTCTTGTACCAACTCAGGCTCCTGCATCTTGGCGTACTCTTGAACCTGGAAACATCAAGATCAACTTCGATGCGGCGCTTTTTGGTGACTCGACCGAATTCAGCGTTAGGTTGCTCGTGATTTTAGCGGAAATTGTGTTGGCTGGCATATGGCCCGTATACGTAGACCTACTACACCTGTTGTTGCTGAAGCTTGGGCAGTAAGAGCTGCAATGGAATTTGCTCTGCGTCGTCGTTGGAGTAAAATTATCGTCGAAGGTAACTGTGATGTTTTTTATCAGATATCCGATCCAGAAATGTGCCTCCGTAACCAGTCCGATAATTTGTGACATTTTATCTCTTTGCTCTTACTCTCTTTCGTGTTCTTTTTCTGTTGTTCATCGAGATGGGAATAAGGTTGCCCACTCGTTAGCTCGTAATACTATGAACGATGATGAGGGATTCGTTAATCCTCCTAATTTTTGTCATCCATTTCTCTTGGCTGATTTGCCACAGTTATGATAATCCAGTTTCCCTTTCAAAAAGAAAAAAAAAAAGTAAAATGAGGGTTACGTTGTTGAATATCATGCAAATTTTTCCACATGCTATCTTCTAGGACCATGTTTACCATGGGGTATAGGCCTTGATATCCCACATGGTCCGGCCTAATGTGGTGTTTACTATATTTTTGACCAACGGGTTGGCCCGTCATAATGGTTGATTTATGGGGCAATTTAATCAGCCCAAAGAGGTTGTGATTACAGTTCCAGGTTTGGATTGGCCTTTGGGTTTTATTTTGCTTTTTCAATTAAGTCCCCTCCTTTACCATTCAAATGACACATTTATCCTGTGTCTTGTTCAAATTTACCCACCTACAAGTCAGGTGAATTAAATACACCTGACAACCTTTTTTATTAACAGAGGTCATTTTACTTCCTCCATTTAGCTAGTTTTGTCTTTGCTTCAGGTAAGGAACACTTTGTAGCTTCTCTCATGTCTTAATTCTATTTTTCGGGTTTGTTTTTTCTTCATGTGATGAACACGAATTTTTTAAGAACAATTGTTATTTTTCAGTTTGCTCATAGCTCAAGCTAACAATTTCTTTTATTGTTAATTTTTTTGTTGCCTGAGTAGGACCGTGGAGGAAGCTGCTTGCAAAAACCTTGCACATTCTTAGGTTAGCGTATCTCAAGGAACAGGTATTTATACTAGATCTTCAGTATTGTGATGTTCTTTAATTTGCCAATGGATGTGTTCATCAAATATTAAGTATTTGTAAGTTAGTGTGTGTAATTTTACAATAGGCAAAATTTTACTTTTGGTCCCATAGGATAGGGTCATTCTCACATTTGGTCCCGCGCTTTTGGTCGTCGACACTTTTGGTCCCAAATCCCTAATTTTTTGACACTTATGGTCCCACGCCGTTAACTTTAACAGAAAATGGCACGTGATTGAACACGTGCCGTTAGTCAACGCAAGTAAACGGTCTTCTGTCGTTAGCTGCTGCATTTAGGAGGGAAAAATTGACGCCAAATGCACATTTTACTCCCCTTTTCCCTCTTTATACCCATAAAAAGCCCAAAAAATCTTATTTTCTCCTTTGACAATAAAAAAGTACCCCAACATTCATTTTTCTCTGTTTTAGCAGGTGAAAAAATATCACAAACCTCTAAAAATGCTAGAAATATTTTTAGTATTTTTATTTAATTTAATAAAAATAATCGACCAATTAATTTACTAAGGAAAAAACTGCTAAAATAATTACTATGTTGACAAAATGTGCCGGTCTAACATGTCATTAACTATAATTATTTCCTCCCGTATTTTTCATTAATTAATTTTATTAACAATTCCTTATGCGCACACATTTAAAACTAATTTGTTTTATTAGTTCTAGTCAATTATTTTTATTGAATTAAATAAATATACTAAAAATATTTCTAGCATTTTCAGAGGTTTGTGACATTTTTTTCACCTGCTAAAACTGAGAAAAATGAATGTTGGGGTAGTTTTTTTGTTGTCAAAGGAGAAAATAAGATTTTTTGGGCTTTTTATGGGTATAAATAGGAAAAAGGGAGTAATATGTGCATTTGGCGCTAATTTTTCTCTCCTAAATGCAGCAGCTAACGGCAGAAGACCGTTTACTTGTGTTGACTAACGGCACGTGTTCAATCACGTGCCATTTTTCATTAAAGTTAACGACTTGGGACCATAAGTGTCAAAAATTAGGGCTTTGGGACCAAAAGTGTCGACGATCAAAACCGCGGCACCAAATGTGAGAATGGCCTTATCCTATGGGGCCAAAAGTGCAATTTTGCCTTTTACAATAGGTAAAATAAATTTAGTCCACTAACTTTGTCCACGTTCAATTTTAGTCCACTAACTTTGATAATTTTTAGTTGGAAAAATTATTGTTTCATCCTTTAACTTTGCCTCTATTAGATTTAGTTTTGTAAGTATGCTCATTAACTAATTAGTCCTGTAAGTTTGTAAAATGATGACAAATAGTCCTTATGTGGTCGGAAATTTGTATTTTGGTCGGAAAAGATGACATGGCAGCTAACTTGGACAATTTTTTGGGAATTTTAATGTTATGTGGCCTTAGACATGACTTGGAAGCCATGTGGGACATGTTTTGGAGGGAAGAAAATTCCTTCCCTCCAAAACTCGTTTGCTAAGTAACAAAAGCTATTTTTTCTCCATTCTTCTTCAAAATCATGCAAAGATGTCTTCCATGGAAGGAACCCTTTTCTGCTACTATGGAAACAGTGCAATGGTGAAAACTTCTTGCACAAATGAAAACCCGAGAAGAAGAATCCACTTGAGATTACAAGGTAACGTTTTTAAATTTTTCCTCTTATTTTTTCTTAAAATCATGGGGTTTTTTTAAGAGAGAATGTTGTGGTTTTTTTGCATTGGAAGATCCACCTACGTGTGCTCGGGCAAAGGCTATAATCTCTCGGGTCAGGCCATGTTCGTTGGATGTTCTGAAACTACACGTGGAGGGTACAGCTGGATAAGTGGCCGAACAATTCATCTAAAATTTGCCCCACGTGCAATTTCTGGCACAAATTTTAAAAGTTGCTGAAAAATTCAAAAGAAAACCCTAAATCGGACTTAATTTCATCATTTTACAACCGTATAGGACTAATTAGTTAATGGGCCTACTTACAGCACTAAATCTAATTGCGGGTAAAATTAAAGGACGGAAAAAATAATGTTGCAAAATCAACTTATAGGACGAAATCAATTTTATTCACTATGTTGCAAAAATGCGTTAATTTTTGTCCAAAATAGGGTTTTGGAGCCAATTTTTTGGTGAATGAATGAAAATCGCCAAAGTGTCATTTAATAATTGAAGTGTCCGACAACTCAAACCATGTATGTGTCTATGTGGCATTTTTTTAGTGTTATGGCTTAATTGTATATGAATATATATATATAATTATAAAATAAAAATATTATATAATATAAGTTTTAAAAAAAATCCCCTACCCCACACCCAACAACACCCCCCCCCCCCCCGCCTCTCCACCTCCTCCGCCCCCATAGAAGAGGGCGACGTACGGCGCGTCAACCCTAGCACCACTAGTCGACTCGTCGTCACCCAGCGCACGCGACGGCGAGTCGCCCCTTTCTATGGCCAGTGAGGGCTGGGGTTTTGGGGCTTAGTTTTTTTCTTTAAATTTATCTAATTTTATCTATATAATCTATGATTATATATAAAATAATAAGTTTAGGTATTTTTACAAAATAATTATTAATTTTTATAATCTAAAATTTTTATAATTATGTACAATTTTATGTGCTTATATTTTATAATCTATAATTATTTTTATAATTATCTATAATTTTATGTATTTTTTATAAAATAAATGTTTTTGTATTGTTTATCTATAATTTTATAATTAAATAAAATAATTATCTATAATACAATAAAATAACATTATTTATAATTATCTATAATTTTATGTACTTTTATCTATATAATCTATAATATTTATAAAATAATAATTTTATGTATTCTTTATAAATAATAATTATTTTTATAATCTACTAGTATTTATAAAATAATTATTTATGATTATCTACAACTTCATGTATTTATATTTTTTTGTTGCGTCGATAACATATTTAAGTTGATTTTTTTTTGTTTTTTTAAGGTGGTGTATTGAATTATATTTTTTATTTTAATTTATAATATATTGTAAAGTTTGTAATATTATTTATTATATGAATGCAGAGACGTGTCACAAAAGGTAGTATGAAATATAAATTCGAAGTTTGTTTTTAGGCAATTTAACCGTTTTTATGTAAGTGGTTATGATGCAGAGAAGATAAAAAAAAATATTCACCTCAAGTGTCAAGTCATTCTTTAGTGTACATGAGATGAAAAACCCCCAAATTTTGCAGCATTAAAATTGAATGAAAGCCAAGTTAATGCACTAAAAAAAAATTTCCCTGTTAAAATATTGGCCTTTTGAACTCTCTGTCGATAGGCTTCGCATTCTCATATAATATTTTGAATGTCCAGGATTTTTTATACCAAATCGTTACACTAGATTGAGGCAATGACGCCGATTTTGTGTTGTATGTCGAGTGAAAGAACGTTGAATAAAATCTTTGTAGACAAACAAAATTTCACGCTCCAATCAAAATGAGACAAATAATTTTGATATTTATCTCTTTAGATTATACAAATATCAAAGAGATAATATCAAAATTGATCAATCATATCTTGCCAAATATTTAATGTATTTATCTCTTTAAATTAAATTGTAAAGACATAATACAAAAGATATTTAAGTTCACCATGACTCTACCTCTTTGACAGCTATATAAAGGGGTCCTTGGAGCTTATTGAAGACACACAATTGAAAACAAGTGAAGACACAACCAAGAGAGCCTCCAAATTCTCTCAAGTGCAAATCAAGAAAGATCCACGGCGTTCAAGGCAAGAATCAAGGCATTCGTCACGAAAGTCATCCAAAGTCAATATTCGATTCAAGAAGAAGTCAAAAGACCCGCGAATTAACGTTATCAAGAAGCAAGTCCACCTTGGTGGAAGATTAAAGCCTCAAATCGACAAAGAAATATTCAAGTTCGAGAAGAACATCTCCAAGTTTATAGCGTTTAATCCGATAACAAGTCAACGACCCCCGAATTAACGTTATTCAAAGTCAAAGTCAACATCGAAGGGGATCAAATGTTAAGTTTCACCTCCGAAATTGCCGAAGTCAAAAATCGCATTCTCGAAGTGAAGAATCAGAGGTTTCAATAGAGATTTCGCACCCAAAAATATTCAAATTAAATCAAAAAAATTATTTTTAATATTTTCTTGTTTCAATAAATTCAAGAAAACGAAAATTTGTTTACAAATTTTGGCATGCCCGGTGGGACGTCTCTACCCTCATCTCTTCCCTTCATCAAGGTCTGAAGTATTTAGATGGATACTCAAGGAAAATCTATGAAGGCGGTGAATTCCAAACTCGCCACATCGAAGTCTTCTTCAAGTTCTAGTACCAAGAATATTGGTGCTCCTCCCATTGAGTCTGCTCATAAAGACTTCATCGTACATAGCCATGCAAGTGAAGATGAGGAAAATAAATCTCCTATGTCCTCTCCTTGCTCCTTGTCTAGCTACTCATTCCCAACAAATGTGGCTTCAGTCATGGTGACGAATGCTGCAACTATAGAAGAGCAAATTGCAAATCTGGCAGGATCCATCGAATGACTCACAAAGCACATCCAAGAGCAAGATGCCCAAATTTCTATGTTGATCAACAAGCGAGATGACGTTGATACAAGCCATATTAGGGTGAAATAAATTGAGGCTCACGATGAAGAAGAGACATTCACAAAGCAGTATTATACCGAGAAGGATAAGCCTGCAAAAGAGCTTCAGATCTCATCTGATTGACTGATTCCAGTGGACTAACTCAAAGAATTCATTGAAGGAATCATCAGAAGCAAGATCGAGGGAACTTCAAGGTCATCCTTTACTTGCACAAAGACATACACTCAAAGAATTGATCATCTAAATATGTCAATCGGCTATCAACCTCCCAAGTCCCGGCAATTTGATGGGAAAGGCAATCCTAAGAAACATGTGGCTCACTTCGTGGTAACGTGAAAAAACGATAGAACATATGGGGATCACCTCGTCAAACAATCTGTTCGATCTTTGAAAGGAAATGCATTTGATTGGTACACCGACTTGGAAGCCAACTCAGTTGACAATTGGGGACAATTAGAACAAGAGTTTTTCATTCGTTTTTACATTACCAGAATAATAGTCAGCATGATCGAGCTTACGAACTCACACCAGTGGAAAAAAGAGCCCGTCATTGATTATATCAACTGCTGAAAAACTTTGAGCCTTAATTGCAAAGATCGATTGTCCGAGACTTCATTAACTGAAATGTGTATCCAAGAAATGTATTAGGAACTTTGCTTTATTCTTCAAGCAATAAAACCAAAAACTTTTGAAGAGCTAATGGCTCGTGCACATGGAATTGAAATGAGCTTCAATTGCAAAGAAGACGAATACTCAAATGATAACAAAGATGATGATGATGCAACACCATGAGGATTTTCAGTGCTCCTGGATATGAGCATAAACTATCTAATGTCCCCAAAAAAAATCTCAGTACTCCTGTATATGAGCATAAACTATCTAATGTCCAAAAAAAAATCTCAGTACTCCTGGATATAAGCATAAACTATCTAATGTCCAAAAAAAAAAAGATCTCAGTGCTCCTAGATATGAGCATAAACTATCTAATGTTTAAAAAAAATCTCAGTGCACTTCGATATGAGCATAAACTATCTAATGTCCAAAAAAATAAATCTCAATACTCCTTGATATGGTTATAAACTATCTACAAATTTAAGTTAAAGAACTCGTTGATACGAGTATAAACTATCTACAAATTCAAGTCAAAGAACTCCTTGATATGAGTATAAACTATCTACAAATTCAAGTTGAGGAACTCCTTGATACGAGTATAAACTATCTATAAATTTAAGTCAAAGAACTCCGTGATACGAGTATAAACTATCTACAAGTTTAATTCAAAGAACTCCTTGATACGGGTATAAACTATCTACAAATTCAAGTTGAAGAACTCCTTGTACGAGTATAAACTATCTAAAAATTTACTTGAAAACTCCTTGATATGAGTATAAACTATCTACAAATTCAAGTTGAAGAACTCCTTGATACGAGTATAAACTATCTACAAATTTATTCGAAAAAAAAATGGTAAGAGTATAAAATATCTACAAATTCAAATTGAAGAACTCTTTGATATGAGTAAAACTATCCTTCCAAAGAGGTACATAGGCAGCTTGAGCTATGTTTCAAGTTCAGTCACATTTAAAAAAGAAAAAGAAGAAGAATAGCATATGAAGAAGAATCAATTTCAAGACATGTTGACTCCTTCACTTCGTTAAGTAGATGCTCGTGAACAAGTCTCGAGGGGGCATTTGTAGACAAACAAAGTTTCACGCTCCAATCAAATTGAGACAAATAATATTGATATTTATCTCTTTAGAAAATGCAAATATCAAATAGATAATATCAAAATTAACCAATCATATCTTGTAAATTATTTAATGTATTTATCTCTTTAAATTAAATTATAAAGAGATAATACAAAAGGTGTTTAAGTTCACCATGACTCTACCTCTTTGATAGCCATACAAAGGAGTCCTTGGAGCTCATTCAAGACACACAATTGAAGACAAGCGAAGACACAAGCAAAAGAGTCCCGAAATCCTCTCAAGTGCAAAACAAGAAAGATCCACGGTGTTCAAGGCAAGAATCAAGGTGTTCGTCACGGAAGTCATCCAAACTCAACGTTCGATTCGAGAAGAAGTCAAAAGACCCACAAATTAACGTTATCAAGAAGCAAGTCAACCGTGGTGGAAGATTAAAGCCTCAAATCCACCAAGAAATATTCAAGTTTGAGAAGAACATCTCCAGGCTTATAGTGTTTAATCCGGAAATAAGTCAACGACCCCCGAATTAACGTTATTCAAAGTCAAAGTCAACATCGAAGGAGATCAAACGTCAAGTTTCACCTCCGAAATTGCCGAAGTCAAAAATTGCGTTCTTGAAGTGAAGAATCAGAGGTTTCAAGTAGAGATTCGCACCCACAAATATTCAAATTAAATCAAAAAAATTATTTGTAATATTTTCTTGTTTCAATAAATTCAGGAACACGAAAATTTATTTACAATCTTACCATAAACATTCAAAATCATATATACTATACTCCATGCAAATAGGGTCTAAAATGAATTATTTGTATTAATAAAGTTGAGGCAAACCCCTTTCCCTGTGGAGTCTATTTTGTTGATCAATGTTTATTTTTTAAAATTAATTATGTTATTGTTATCGAGATATGTAACTTAGAAATAACGTATGACAACTATGTCAACTTGGTTACGTTCTACTTTACCTTTGTATGGTACTGGGATGTTGACACCAAGACGAATTTGTCTTTCAGTTGTTGTTCAACAAATTATGCATGAGATCGTGGTGGATTTTTGACTTTATTCATGTATGTGTTCAAACGGTCGCATTGTAGAAAAAATAAAATCAGACGCATTCATCTTACTCGCTTAACTATAAATAGTAGAATACCCGAACAAGTACATCATTTGCATTGGTTGGTTGACATAAGTGATGTACGCTTGAGGAATCTTCGCATGAACCGGAACGCGTTTGGACGGTTGTGTGTTATTTTGGACATGTTTGGATTGGTAGATGAAGCATGACATTTCAGTCGATCAATTTGATTTTTATAATAGTTAATGTGATTAAGTAGGCCAGGAATGATCTCTTTAGCTCGAGGACACATTGGAGGGTCAATCCACTAAAACGATCCGTGAAATGAGCCGTTAAAACGAAGACATTTTAATCAAAAAGTCCAATTATGAAACCATATGTATATTTGTATAGAAAAATGGCATTTATATACTACTCACACTATTGTCGGGGTATCCATGGAAACGTCTACCAGGGTTCGGAATAGTCCAAGAAGTTCTTGCAACAACTTCACGACCACACTCATAAAGATGAAGCCTAATGTATTCATTTGATGAATACCTGGTGCTCGAATGTGACCAGTTGTGTTGATGATTACCACTGCTACTAGAATGCATTTCCCAATTTTCATATTTAGCAGCCATGGTTTCACAAACTTTGAAAAAAATTGTTTTCAAATTTAAATGTTTGTGGGGAATTACAAACCCATTGAGCATAAAGTATAAGTGCCTGCATGTTGCCAAAAAACATTAAGTATAAGTGTCTGAATGTTCATCCATAACAATTATATAAAAAACATATAGCCCTTTATCAGCCATAGGAACCACGGAATTTCGAAAACTCTGTTGTTATAAATAGCTTTAAGCAATAGCATAATTTTACTTGTCACAAAAAGCAGTTTAAATTAAAGAACATACAGCAGGTGTTCTCCCCTAATTTTTTTTTTTTAAATAACAAAACAAATATATTGGGAACTAACAAGTACATATACATATATGTAGATACACATTGCTAACTAAAGGTTACAAAGCATGTGTGTTTGCTAAACAAATTAAATTTAAGGCAAAAATGTTATCCTTCTAAACAACCATAATATCAACAGAGTTAAATAACACTAAAGCATTCTCGAATTTGCCCTACACAATTTGGGGGAAGAACTTTACGCAAATTCCAAGCTAACAAAACCCACTTGAACTCTAAGTATTTTTGTTTACGGTACCGTGCTCAAAGATTTTATCATATTAAAAGAATTACCATATTTTCTTCCTTGGCCATCGTTGATGATCCACATCTTCAAAAACTAGTTGCTTCTTCAACACTGTATCAAATACAAGTAGAAGAATGAAGATTGTCGGGGATGAGGAAAGGAGAAGAAAACCTTTTTCCAAACATGAGTTGACATAATTGACAAGATGCTTAAAAGACCATGACAATCAAGCTTAGTACCAAATCCTAGTAAACAACCAATTAACAAAATCAGAAGTAATCACCCAATTTTTATCATCTCTAGTAAACTTGGTTTGCATGAATCACATCCCAAACAATCACCAACCTAATTACTCACTAATATAAAGCAACATAGTCTGAAGCAAGTCAGTAAATATGGCATAAGGCTCATTTACTTATTGCTATTGGGTCTGATATCCTTTTAATCCAGCTCTATTTTATGTCTACTTAGTTTTGACCCAACCGGTATAAAAGGCTCTGGCCCGGGATTGTTTGGTGATTGGGCCGTGATTCATCTGACCCATGAGGGTGTTATTAGCTATACCCACCAGCCCATTGAGCTGAGATAAATTTTGGTACCCAAATTTTCCCTTGTAGCAGTGGATTATTTCTCTTTTTGCCCCTCATTCTCCCAAAAATTACCCAACATCCTTGTTGGATTCTTTATGACATGTCAAAAGAGATTTTGACTTTTAATGTAAACTATTGTTGAACTATAATAATTTTCTTCCATATATTAGGTGAATATGTTTAATTTCTTCTTCTTTCCTACTCGTTTCTTTCCACTTTTCATTGTGCAAAACTTGTGTACAAATGAAGGTTATGTATGTCATTTTGTGTTTCTTCATTGTTATTACGCTAATCTCTTCATCTTGAATCATCTTCTTTACAACATCGTTGTTGATCTCAAGTTTTCTATGCTTGATGATCGTTTGTAGTTGTTGCATCTGTTTTTCCCTTGCACTGATCCACACGGGGAAGACAATGGGGGAATGGGTGATGAAGGAGGGAATGGCAGACTACTAAAGAAAAACATTGGTTTATCTCAATAGTTGAATGGGCTTTTTGTGGGCAAGAAAAGGAAAGAGAACACAACTCCCTGATGAGATATTTTTTAGCTTATTATAAGGTAGAAGGTAATTTTCACTTACTATAATACCATTAATCATAAAAAAGTAAGCATAATATAACACAATCATAATTTAATACAATGGGTAAGTGATTGATGTAAACGTAAGACTAGCATTCATTACACTGTTAATCCTTATATCAATCACAACCTAATTCTCCAAAGCCAATCATCTCCAAAGAAGTAAAAGAGCCCTAAGGGTGCATCAAACCATGTGACATGTACCTGTGGGACAATCATTCTTATTCAACCTAATTGTAGACGACTATGGCAGCTCATGCAACCTTACCAAGGAATTGAATCATTTGGAAAGGGCGAAATACCTAGCAGTGAGCTATTCATTGTGAGCCTTCAAGAAAATTTGTTTGTAGGGTTTGTTTGGATCTTCATGCGATTTTGTGCCGTGGTGAGACGTTCCTTAAGAAAGTCTAGCAGTAGCTATTTTGTGTTGCAAGAATTCGTCAACCAAATCAATAATAGTATAATTAAATGGAATATATGAGACATGCTATGGGAAAGATCGCCCATACATATATAACATCGTAGATGATCATTTTAATTGATGAGTGACGCAATCTATTATACCACACATCCACTAAAGGTAACCAATGTGCCACTCTCTTGGTCACTCACCGCACATGAACCTCAAATAACACCCTAGGGTTTATTAATTATTTGATTAGTTCTTTGAGGGTGGTATGTAATAAAGGCCTTGACACAAATTAAACAACTCTCTCTAGAATGTGCTCATGAAAACTATATCTTGACTGCATACAATTGATTAAGGCATACCATGAAGTTTAAAATGTGATCTAGGAAGGCCTAAGCACCTGTATAAGTTCAATAAGGGTGTTTCAACGCAATAAAATGAGCTTGTCTACTAAGTCGATCCACTACCACCAATATATTGTCTTTGTTGGTAAGATGCAACAATCTTCCCACTAAGGTCATTAAAATATCTTCCCAGATTCTGTCGAGAACTGGAAAGTGGCTACAGCAAAATAGCGAAATAATTTTTTGGGGCTTATTAGTAGACAACACAATCCTTAACAAGACTATAAACGTCTAGCTTGAGCCCTTTCCAATACAGTATCTTCTCCATCCTTTGTAATGTGTTTTCAAAGTCAAAATTACTCCCGAAAGCACTTGAATGAAATAATTGCAACAATAACCTTTTGAACTCTGGCTTACCAACCACTAATTTTCCTTATCTAGTCAGCATCTCATTTTGCTACTCATACTGGGGTATGGCATCAACATTTTTCTTTTTCAGCTCCATGAGCTTCTGTTTATTATCTCCTTCCTAGCTAGTTTTTATCTTGCTAAGCAACTCATTGTCAACCGTACTTAATCGACAATGCTGACCAATGAAACTCTAGTAACATGAAGTATTCTAGAAAGTACATCGACTTCCTTGGCCTTTCTTGTAAGTGATAGTGTAATCATACCCATCAATTTTTTTGTCCATCTCTATTGGAGAGGTGTAGAGATTCTTTGCTTTTAAAAAGGCTTCAAGTTCTAATGATCTATTTAGATAAGAAAGTGCCTCGCAATTAATTATGGTCTCCATTTGGTAACCATTGTGAAAGTAGCCAACATTACTTTGTCATATCCAGGGAGTCTCAATTCTTTCTCTTTCAAACCCTTTTCTTATGAATGCAATTGGTATGTCATCTTGTAGAAGCATATCCCTAATGCTCACTCTAGAAGCATTCATTTTAACAACAAATTCTTTATTAAATCTGGCAATGTTAATACTAGTGCTTGGGACATGGTTATCTTGAACTTATCAAATGCTGCAGTGACATTTTCATAGCAATGCAATGCATTTTCCCTCAAGAACTATGTAAGAGGCCGACAACCTATCCCTAGTGTTGGAACCTCAAGTAATAATCGGTGAGACCTAGGAACCCTCTTAGTTCTTTCACAATCCTTGGACTGGACCAATCTTTCATCCCATTGCATTTGTTAAGATCAGTAGCAATGCCCTCATGTGTGATTATATGCCCATGTATTCTACAGAGGTGTTGCCCAACTGAGATTTTCTAAGTAGCTTAAATCAATCCTCACATAAATTAAATGATTTGTACATTTTTTGTTGTATATCAAGATATCATCAACAAACACTAAAATGATCTTTCTTAGGTAGGTATAAAAAACCTTGCTCATCAATGATTGAAATGTAGAAGGGGTGTTCGTGAGCCCAAAGAGCATCACAAGAAAATTTGTAATGGCCATTGTGAGTTCCAATTAAGTCTTGTAGATGTCATCCTCCCTTATTCGGATTTGGTGGTATCAAGATCTAAGATCCATTTTGGAAAAGTACTTAGTCCCCTGTAGTTTATGTAGTAGTCCCTCAATCACTGGTATGGAAAATTTATCCTTAAGGCCATGTTTACTAACTTCTTTGGGACTATGGTGCATTATATTAGTGAATGATTAGGTTGGTGATTGGTTGGGATGTGATTAATGCAAAACATGTTTACTAGAGATGATGAAATGGGTGATTAGTTAGATTGTATTAATTGGTTGTTTACTAGACTCTGGTACTAGGCTTGATTGTCATTATCTTTTATCAATTTGACCCTCTAAAAAGATAAAACATCTTGTCATTGATATCAACTCATGTTTGAACTACTTCTTTTCCTTTCCTCATCCTTGACCATCTACATTCTATTACCTTTGTATTTGATACATTGTTAAAGAAGCACATTACTTTTTGGAGATCTGAATCATCAACGCTGGACAAGGAAAAGATAAGGTAATTCCTTTAATATGACAAAAACTTTGACCATTGTACCTAAAACAAAATATTGTAATTTTTGTCGGCTTTGGTGGCTTATATTTTGCATAAAGTTAGTCGCCTAAGGCTTGTGTAAGACAGATTCGAGAATGTCTGAGAGTTATTTGACTATGTGAATTGATATTATCTCTCTATAGAGGGATGACATTTTTTGCGTTAGATTTTATTTTCTTAGCAAACACACATGTGTTGTAACCTTTATGGAGTAGTATGTATATATATGTATATGTATATAGTCCACATTTTCTGTTTTGTTATTTTTAAAAATTTTAGGGGAGAACACATTCTGTGTGTCTTTTGCATTATCTATTGCTTCTTGTGAAATGTGGAAATCTTAGGATTTAATATTTACAGTAGCTAATTCAAAGTTTTGGAGCCTTTGTTTAAAGCTATTCATAACAACTGAGTTTGGGAAATCGTTTGGTTCCTATGGCTAATAATAGGTGGTATGCAATTCATAAAATGATGCTGGATTAACATTTAGGCAAATGATTAACATAATTTGGCATTTTCTTAATCAGCGAACGAATTTTGTTATAACCTTGTGTTCAATGGGTTTGTAATGCCCCACAAACATTTAAATTGAAAAATAATTTCTAGCAGAGTTTGTGAAACAATGGCGGCCAAATATGAGAATTGGGGAACACATTCTAGCAACAGTGACAATCATCAGCACAACCGGTCATATTCGAGCAATAGGTATTCATCAAATGAATACATTACTCTTTGTATTTGTGATTGTGGTAAGTTGTTGCAAGAACTAATTCTATACATTTACAAATATAGAATGAAAAATCGACGAATTCACCAAGAATAACATGTATTCTATATAGTGAGGTCAGAATAATGCATTTAACTTAAATATTTTAATTCAATGAAATATCTAATATATCAAAAGAAGCAAACAACACAACCGACTCGACATCAAGAGACGTTCAAGAAAAACATAAGAGAATAAGAGCTAAAATTCCTACACTATAATATACTTCATTGTTTTTATATAAAATCATTCTACATATTGAGAGCGATTAGGACCTTCTTTGTGTTTTTACTGCTTAAGTTGATGTTTCTAAGAGACGACCCAACATATATGAATGGACAATTAAGACCCTTGCATAATTGGTATATTGATCATGTCATCAACTCTTTAAGTAAGGGGCTAAAGAATGTTACGTGGTATCTTTCCTACACAAGTTGCCAAATGTGTGGATGGAATTTGAATCAGGGATGAATTGAGCTGTAAATTCGGGGTGCACCCTATAGAATAATAAGGCATCTGTTAATTCGACAAGTTTTTCGAATCCCACTTCCCAAATAGGGATAATTGCATAATACCCCCTGTGTTATAGGAAAATTGTTAAAAATCTACCTGTGTTAATTAAATAGCAAAAAAAGACCCTTTGTAATTAAATAGCTAAAAAAAACCCTGCAAAAAAAAAAAACCCTCTCCGTTAAAAAAAACGGAGAGTGGCCTACACTCGCTCGAAATGCGAGTGGAATATGATTTTGACCCATTTTTCACCTTTGACTTCTTTGAATAGACAAGATTATCCCTCTCTTATTCAATTATCCTTTTTCTTCATTATTTTTGTTCAATTCTTTTTCTTTGGAATATTTTGCTGAATTTTTTTTTGATAAATACTAAAAAAGTAATACTCATCAACATTTATATGTAAAAAATATATTACATTAAAGTTAAATTAATATACATATTTTAAATATGAAATATTTTAATATTATTTATAAGTTTTAAAAATTTATAAATATTATTACTTAACTTAAGTTATAATTTTGTGTTGAATATATAATTACTCCCCTCTTTATTTTTATGTAATTATTTCCTCTCTTTATTTTTTTATTAATATTTATCTTTTTCACATTTTACTAAAAAAAATAATTAATATTCATTAATAATTATAAGAAAAATATCATTACATCAAATTAAAATATTATATGACACTGTTAGATATTTTAATATTTATAAATTTTAAAATCAAAATACATTTAAATATGATATTTTTAGGTATTTAATATTTATAAAATTAAAATATTATTAACTAATTTGATTTTTTGTGAATATATTTTAAAATTATATTATTACAAATTACAATAAATAAATTTTAGTATTTCAATATATGATATTTAAATATAAAAATACATAACTAATCAAAAAATATAATAAAATAGAAAAAAAAGAAAAAAGAAACAGTCTCCTTCCCCAGGTGTCCACCCCCACCCCCACCCTACCCCCGCCTCTGCCTCCCCACCGCCACCGCCACCGCCCCATCGCCTTCGCCTTGCCACTGCCATCACGTCCTAGGCGACGACGCCTCCGCCTCCCTACCACCTCCGTCTGCCGTCCTCCGTTTGTTCCCCGCCCAGACGTCTCTTCTTCCCCTACGCTCCTTGCGCCGGCTGCCTCTCTCACCCTCCGCTCCCCCTCGACGCTGGCTTTCTCTCTCACCCTCCGCCGCGCCTCCATCGGCTTTCCTTCTCTATCTGCCTCGAGGTCGCGCGCCCACCATAGATCTGGGCGACGACGGTTGCCCAGAGGAAAAATGGGTGCCTCCGTCGCCTAGATCGAGCCGGTCTCCTCTGGGCGATCGCTGACGTTGCGCCCGTCTGCAGGCGCGACGCCGCCGTCGCCCCTTCGCTTGCACTGTGCGACGACAGGTGGGCTGTCTACCCCACAGAAGCGGCAGCAGCGGCGGCGGCGACCGTATAATACATACATATATATTATATATAATTGTCTATATATAAATGTATATATATAACTTAAAATATATTTTTAAAATTAAATAAAATCTGGACCTTTCATTTTAAAACAATGAAGATCAACGACTATCATAATAGGGGTATAACGGGCAATTCCTTCAAAAGTTTAATGCCGTTAACAACAACTAACCGAAGGGGAGATTGTGCATTGTTTTAAAAAATACATGAGTTTTTTTGCCTATAAAATTAACACAGGAGGGGGGGGGGGGGGTTTATGCAATTTACTCTCCCAAGTATTCAAATCAATCTCATACCTCCTAAATAGGAAAAAAACATAAGTAATAAAATTAGAAGACAAACTAACTAACATCCCATTAAGGTAAAACGAGATATATAACGCAGGAAGCTTTAACCACATTGTCCGATCTCCCAACACTAGTTTCCTCATCATTTTTTTTCCTCACATAATTAATCTAAAAAATTACCCAATATACTCCAATGACTAAAATAGAATATATCAGTACCAAAAAATAATGTTCCTTTCCCAAATGCTAATGGCAATTAAAATATACAAATTATGTTTCATCTAAAAGAACGTAAAATTACAACAAATTTTTCTAAAGTTTATCATAATTACAAATACTATCTCATTAATTGAAGAATTACAAATATCCTGGAATTAACAACCGCCTAAAAAAATAATCCCCTATAATGGGCTGTAACGTATGGGTATTTATAAGAACCATCAATTTCAGTAGGTATTTATAATTTTTTAAACAATAAAAAAGTATTTATAATTATGATAAATATCAAGATAGCGCATTTTAATTTAAAAAAAATAAAAAAAAGTATATGATTTTTTGGCTTATATTCAAAAGGTTGGTGCAAGTTAAAATGAGTAAAGTAGTGGAATGCATGTATGTATGTAGACACAATTACATAGTGTCTCGAATTCACTTTGCCCCTCTGCCCAGCTGTATATCTTCAACCCCCCTCTCTTCTCACGAGCGAAAATGGTAACTCCTCCGCTCCACTGTATCACCACCACTACTCAATAGCTTTCTCTCTCTACCAGCCGTGGATCCGAAGCCGAATGCTATACAAATTGGACAGACCGATATAAAAAGAGGGGAATAGCAACACATACACACAGATTTTGTACTTTTGCATGATGTATAGTCCATCCAGAAGCCCGGGGATCTCGAGGTTGCAATTGGGGGGCCCCCCTTCTTCCCGGTTGAGATCTTCCTCTATGAAGAAGCCGCCGGAGCCGCTCCGCCGAGCTGTTGCCGATTGTTTGTCCGCCGCAGCGCCGTCGCACCTCGAAGCTTCGAGGACGTTGCGGGTTTGAATTCGCAGCATTGTTTTGGGATTTTTGTTCTTTTATATGTATCTTTTGGTTGTCGCTCATAGCATTATTGTCTCATTAAGCTGTTTTTGTTTTATTTTTTGTTTTAAATTTTGAATCTGATTTTTGGGTTTCTGTTGGGGTGTATTTTAATTTTTGCTCGGATTTTATTGGGAGAATTAGGTTGGTGAGTGCTTCTGCGGAACAATTGTTGACCTGAGAAGCTACGGTTTACGGAATGCTAAATGATCAAGATGTTGTGATTCAGTTTTTAGCGTGCTCATATTTCTAACTTAATGTTATTATTATTATTTTTTATTTCTGTTTGTTTTTTCTGATGGCATTTTTTGTGGGAGTTCCATGAACATTTTTGATTGAACACTTGGTATAGCCTGAAGATAACTAAGTTCTCCTTATAAGGAACCTGTTTCATAAATGTTACGTATGTAATTGCTTTTCCAAGGCCTCAATGCAGTAGAGTGGATGAATTTCAGTTTGATTTTAACATTTCAGATTCATCCTTTGGTATATCTTTTTCCAGAGGTGTGGGAGAGAGAGATGGGTATCTTTTATGATATAAATCTGTTTCCCAATGCCAGGATTACCTAGCAGCACATGCTACAATTGACTTGGCATATGGGATGATTCTAGAACACACGCTTGCAGAGAGGGAACGCAGGTACTTTATTATGTGTTGGTGGTGTGTTGCTACTTATTGCGCCGATGTTGTTCTACTTGTATTTTAGTGAAATGGTTAATTTGGCCATATATGATGCTCTTCCATCTTTTTAATATAAATTCTGCCCCATGATTTATCTTTTGTATACATGTTATAGAGTGCATTTCTTTTCCTATTTTTTTTTCTGCTCAATGATATTTCTTCTTATTTGCCTTTTGTTTGTTAATGATAAAACTGACATATCTGGTTGTATAAACAGTCCTGCTGTGGTTGCAAGGTGCGTGGCACTTCTGAAGCGGTATCTTTTAAGGTGATCTTTTCCTATCATCGGATCTTTCCCCTTGATACTTTATGCACCAAAACTGAGCATATATGATATTGAACAACACACAAAAGTTTCTATTCAATGTATATAGGCATGATCTATTACATACTGGGATACTCAATAATATGGATTGTTCGGTTGCTACAGTTGTTGAGACAATTAATAGGTGAAAATTGTCACTATTGGAAACATGAAATTCGACAGGTGATGGATGGACATCTTTGTTCAAAAGACATTTGTATCCTAGCTGAATGGTTATTGGTTTTCCGAGACTATTCAATATTGGCTTACATGCTATTGAAAAGTTCGATTACATGTCTGGGGCATGAGTGCAGCTATTTATAGTTTTATTTATAATAGTTATGCAAGTATGGACCATTTAAGATGATTCTTCATTACGAAACCCTTAATACAGTTCCCACTACTATACACCCTGAATACAGAGAAAAAAGTAAAAATCCAGGATTATAATAGTTGAAGGGAAAGGAAAGAGAGTTACCGGCACTTATCAAACACGGTGCCTCAAGAAGAACCATAACTAGGACAAAAAATTATGACAAGATAATTGTTGGAAATAACCAATAGAACTCCTGGTATCCAGATCAGATGACTAGATATAGTCAATCTTGAAAACCAAAAGCACAAAGCCGCTGTATTTTGTAACTACGAAAATTGGACTCTTGGAAATATAAGGGTAAAAACAGTGATGCATTCGGCAAAAAAGCAAAGGCAGTAGAGCTCCCTTTCTGCATAATAACTTTCTTGTATTTCCTATCTGCTTGGGTAACTCAAGTAATATACAGAATATGCATCTCTTTAAGTCAACAGAAGAACAAAGTCACAGTGTTAGACCTAATTTGGGACATTGTCCGCTAATTTTTGTCTTCTGTTCTCTTTTGGCGCAGTCAAAAATTCTGTTGGTCTTCATTTCCTTTTTTAGATCCTTTTATGGGATTTCTTACTTTCTTTTCGCATTGTCTTCTCTGTATTTCCAATTTTCTAGATACTTTATTTTATTCCATATCGGTTTTTGGGTCTTTCTTTCTTCCTTGTTCCGTACTTTCTCTACTGCAAAATCCTCCCTTTCATTTCCTCCTCTCTCTTCTTTTCTGCTTCTCTTTTTTCTGCAGCTCCACATGTCAGGATTCCTCCTATTTCTTCTTCTCCCGTGCTTCCGTTTTCGTCAAGCCTTCAAAGATGTATATGCATGGGAAATAGTGCCACGATTATGGGCTGCTAGCCCTTAGTGTAAACGTCAAAATGTGAAACCATTATTTAGCTATTTTATCATATGGCTGGCCTTTATGCCATGTTTCAATAGTCGCTATCCTATTTACTGATTAAGCTGCTTGACTGAGGATTCAACACTAATTAGTAACAGACAAGGATTTGTTGTTTTTAGTTATTGCTAATATCTATGATTTTGATTTATCATATGTTAATGTATATCTATCTGTGCTTAACTGTCTTGCCAAGAAGCGCTTGTCATTCAACTTTGTGAAAGCCTTTAATAGGAAAATAGAGGATTAGAGAGGAAATGACTAGGTGAAAGGAGAAAGAATTTTATTAAAAATTTCCATCTGTGTGTGCTTTTTCCTCTTCGGCCAATAATTATTCCCACTCATTTATGAGGAAGATTCAAATCAAAATTGTGAAAGCAAAAAATTTTCAAAATGAGAGTATGTTTGGGACAATTTGCACTGCGCATACACGTGTTAAATTGGATGATATATACATATATATAGCACAATACATATTTGTACACATGTCAAAGTATGATTCATACATGTGTGATTCTGCTTTTTTAATGTGCATATGTGAATTAATAACGATGAAGATTCTAGATATTGTATATGGAAAATCTCATGAGGAAACCTACATATATATATATGTATATATGAATGTATGTGTGCGTATATATGTGTGTTTCGTAAAGCAAAGGCAAGGGCGGGTATTCCATTGTTCTTGAGGCAGGGCGTATGCCCCGTGAGTTTTCATATTTATTATATTGAAAAAATAACATAATTTTAATATTGAAATAATAAGCTAACTATTGAAAAGTTGCTGAAAAAATTATGTGCAAAAATTAAGATAGAAAGACATAGATAAGATAAATATTCAACCATTACTGCATAGTAATGGCAAAGCCATCAGAAATAAGATCAATTTTCCTTAAAGCAAAAGAAAATCTGATTCATTAAAAAAAGGAGTAAACTCCACGTTCATTCTTCACTGTAATATAAAAAAATAAGGAAGTTATTGGGCATGTTAATACTGACCTTGGGGCTGAGCATATAAATTGATTTTAAAATCATTGGAAGCAAGGCGGTGGCTGCCCCACAGAGGGGAAGCATGAATTTCTTTGGTTAGGTGGGACCAGGTGAATGATTTCTTTAATCTTGTTTGCTTCGTAAGAACTCTTTTAAGCTTAATCTCTTTCATTTTAAAATCCATAAAGTAATTGTGTTGTGTGGACCATATTATTTTTTTTCTTAAAACAGACTAAATCAAGTCCCGTAAAGCACATTTTAAATTTGGATGATTGGGCATATGCCCCGTGCCATTGTGCGTCACCCAAGAGGTGAAATACCTCCCTGCATTGCCAAGTGGCGTTATGGCAGTGGCTCGCCTTGGGGCGCACACTGCAAGCATATTCCAAAAATACTGATATATACATACAACAGGCTGGTGCATAAATCCATACATGTAGGTGGTTTGTGCTTGTTTAATGTACATATGAGTTTGAACTATTAAAAACGGAAAAATATCTGAAATACTCTAACGGAAGTCGTGAAAACGCCTGCAGCTTTATACCATAAACACTCTCTGTTTCCTGTGTACCAGATTTTTTGTTAGTACCATATACAACACAGAGCATGAAACACATGTCCGGGTATGGAATGTGTCCAAAATGTTGCATGAGCTGAGTTTCAGGAATTTGCCCAGTATATTTGAAATCATAATTAGTAAGAGAATTGAACCTTGAGAGATTAGGTTCATGATTCTAATTGAACGCTCAAGCAGGTTTCGCAGTGGGTCGATATAGATACTAGCATGGGTGGTGGCATAATTATATTAGAGTGGAAAAGCATTGACCGGAGTGGTGGAACCTGGGTGGACGATGTAATGAAGATGAGTGGTAGTTCTGCAAATAGTTTGAATATCATCCGCACAGTGAAAGGTTGTATGGCTACCTTTATTGTATTAAGGTGGGTGTTTTGGCTTGCTTTGATGGATATGAAACTACATTGAGGGGCTCTGCCTTTAGTCCTTCGCTATCTTTCCCAGTTCTGGGCATTACTTTGCCCTACATTTGTTTACTCTCTCTCTCTCTCTCTCTCTTTTAATCAATAATATTCGCCCTGTGCACTCAAGAAGGAAGGAGTAGAACTGCTTTGATAGAATCACATATAATGCCGTAACGCCATATGATTAATGAAGTAGAAGGTTAACATGGTGCTAACAGAAGGGTGATAAATAGAATTTCCATCTTGAGATTAATTTAAGTAAGCTTTGCGAATGGTGCTAATGAATCTACTTTGGTTAATTATCTCATCCACAAGCCCTTTTATATTTTGCAGATATAAGCCCAGCGAGGAGACATTACTACAGATTGATCGGTTCTGCATAAGTATAATTGTTGAGTGTGATGTGAGCCTTTATCGGAAATTGGCACCATGGTCACGTTCCTTAAGTCAACAACCTGGGATTCAAGTACCATCTACAAATGTAAATCCTTTGCCTGTGTCAAGTTTTGCATCTGGAGCACTTGTGAAATCCTTAAATTATGTCCGCTCTTTAGTGGCTCAATATATCCCAAAACGTTCGTTCCAACCAGCTGCCTTTGCTGGTGCTGCACCTGCATCAAGACAGGTGCTGCCAACATTGTCATCTTTATTAAGCAAATCATTCAATTCCCAACTAATTCCTGCAAATGGCAAAGAATCTTTGGAGAGCAAGGACACGTCTACGGCGTCAGTTTCTGACTCTCCGATTGCTGAAGAAGTTGATGAACTCGGAAACTTAGAGTTTATAGCACTTGATGTTTTCAGATGGCGCTGGTCTGGGGATCAGCAGTCGTCGCTTCTTTTGCCCAAAAGGTCTTCTTCTATTTCAAGCTCTTGTTACTCAGTACTCACATTAATTGTTTTGACCTTACCAATTTCTGGAAATACTTACTTACAGCGATCACATTCTGAATATCCAAGACATGCGTGCTCATAATTTCCTAGAAGTAGGTGCAGCAGCTCTTCTTGTTGGGGACATGGAAGCCAAAATGAAGGGTGAAACTTGGAAAGTTTTTGGAAGTGCAGACATGCCTTATCTTGATCAGCTATTGCAGCCATCATTACTGACCACAGTTACCAATTCAGCTTCAGCTTTTGCCCATTTGAGAGCAATAACAGCACTAAAACGCTCAAAACCAGGGGCTAATCAGATCTGGTTTGTTCTTGCTTAATCCTTTCTTTATCCAAAATCTGGTTTGACATTCTATGCTCTTGCCACTTGCATGTTTCCACATTTTATTTGTAAAATCTGCATGTCATTCTTTTAACTTTTTGAAGTGTATAACAAACTTGTCCCAAAGTATGGTTTTGCTTATGTGACTTTCCGGTTTAAAAAGAGATGTGACTTTTGTTAGGTTTCCTCATACACAATTTATTATTTTTTTTAAACATTATGGAGTCTCATATGAGTTAATTCACCTTCTAATGCTCAAGTTTACAAGTTATAAACTGAGGCACCTATTGTTTGTTAGCGAGGTCACGATTTGTGAACTTTATGCATTTATTTCTTCTGTTGTAAAACGGTGTTTCATATATAAGATATTGAAGGTTTAATTGATCTATTATGTCTGGAAAAATACTATACTTGTTTAATGATCCCTGGAAATAATTTATGGCTTTTGCTGTAAACTCAAGATACTTGTTGCTAATTTTCCAAAAATATATACGAGGCCTCCTACGTGCACTTGCTACTACATGAAATGTATTTACATGCAAATACAAACATGTGGAAGTCAGATGTATTAATACAAAAATGATCAGAGTTCCTGTTCAGTTTTAACTTTTACTTCAAATTTAATGCAAAAACGAGTTTAACTTTTGTGCTATGGTTTCAGAGGTAAGCCATGAGAAATATAGTGGGAGAAGATAATCCATATAGCCGAACTTTATGAGCACATTGTAATGTTTTGTTTAGCTGAAGCCATGAGAAATATAGTGGGAGAAGACAATCTATATAGCCGAACTTTATGAGCACATCATAACGTTTTGTTTAGTTGAATTAAGTAGTACTTCAGATGGCTCTTATGAAAGGAATCAGAACACGGTTCTGTTAATTCTTCATGAAGGTGTTCCACAAATGTAGAGAAATGTCATTGGTGTTCGTATAACCTCTCTGGCCAATTGACATAGTATTTCCCTTTTCCCCACCAACCCACATACACACATCTTGTGTGTCCTTTTCTTTCTTTTGTTTTCTCCTTCTCTCTTTGATGGTCATCTGATAGAAGCTTTCTCCCGTTGGTCTGGAGGGCTTGTGGCCAGGGTTTCTACACTTTGCAATTTCCTTTATTGTCCACCTCCCATACACATGACACAGGAAACCAAATTTTAAAGTGTTAAGGCACTTTTTTTTTTCTCTCTAAATAATGAAATACTAAAATGCTAGGCGCTTGATATGTGGAGTAGATATTTCATGTTTCTAAGGGGACCAGGTGGAGTTGAAACTATAAGTTGTTGATGTGCAGTAGGTAAGAACACAATTCTGTATTAGTTATAACCTATAACTATGGCTTGGGGGGATGCTCTCTTCCATGAAATTCTGCACCTTTCCAACTTTGCATGTATTGTAGTATCAAAATGTTTGGAGCTTTCTTTATGTGGTTGAGATGTCCCTTTTGGTTATCAAGATTACCAATTCTACTACAGCACATTCAGCTATTTGACCATGGAAGTAAAGTGTATTATAGGTTTTATCAGGTGATGGGAAATTTTTCCCCTTCCCTTGATATTATATGAATTTTGTCAGAATCTAATATTGATCTGAGAGTGCTGCTGCTGCTTTTTTTCTTAGGGAGGATTCTCCCGTGAACACCTTTCGCCCACGCGCAAGACCACTTTTTCAATACCGTCATTACAGGTAAAGAATGACAAGTTTCTTCAGGTGTCTTCATTCAGAAACTACCTTTTGATAGTTATGTCTCCTGTCTGTGAGTTCACTTGCAGCCATTGTGTGCCCAATACCTCATTTATTGCATTATTATCGGTGTGAGAGTTATGATTACATTGAGCATCCTCTTCTAATTCATATGCATCCAATGACCTTGTATATCTGTCTGGATTAGTTGGTTTGAATCTTTTTCTCACCTCAATACTTTTGATTTGTGCCAGTGAACAACAGCCGCTGCGATTAAATCCTGTGGAGGTATGCGAGGTTATTGCGGCAGTTTGCTCTGAAACATCTTCTCCCAATTCCAATCACTTTACCGTCTCGTCTAAATTAAGACAGAGTGGAAGACCATCAATGGATGTGGCTGTGAGCGTTCTTGTCAAACTTGTAATTGACATGTATGGTCTGACGTATTTGTTTATGTCTTATGAATTTACAATCACACACCAAACACACCAACACTCCTCCGCGTTTGTGTCTAAATATATGCAAGTATACATAGTGCAGACATCTGTTTGTGAGGAAGAGTGAGTGAGGACATGTACTTAGTCATGACTATTGACAGAGTGACTGCGGGCATGCATTCACTCATGAGACTGAGAATTGACAGAGTGAGTGAGGGCATGTATTCAGTCATGAGTATTGACTGGTGTGAACAGGGTAATAAGTGCAGGAAGATAGCTTTACATGTCAATGCTGTTGTATTAATTATTGCAACATATCTTAAATAAGATTAGTCTACTGATCCTTTTCATGCCAATAATGGGTACTTTTGTTGGTGGTGGATATGTTGGCAACTTTCTTAGTTTGAAGTCTTTGTCTTTTCATGGCCAAATAATAGGCCTGAATTCTTTTCATTTGACACAAGAAGTCAATTCGACTTGCCACCAATGCTCTGAATTCACTTCACCAAATCTGGTTCTTAAAATCTTTGCTGGGGAGGGCATAACGAAAGCTGACTGCACTACAAAGCTGTCTAACTTCATAGTTTCAACTGATCATCTTTGATCTATTTTGTAGGTATGTTTTGGATGCAAAGACTGCTGCTCCTCTTGCTCTGTCCTTGCTAGAGGTGCTGCATGCTTCTCCTATGGTTTTATGTCAAACATGTAGTTAAATCTAATTGTTTTGTCTGCAATGCTGTAGGACATGCTAAATTCTCCTAGTGTGATGTCAAAGGCTCGAGCTTTTGATTTAATTATTAACCTTGGAGTGCATGCACATTTATTGGAGCCTCCAGCACCTGATGACTCCACTACAATTGAGGAACAGTATTCCCAGGAATCATATATTGACAATGGAACTCAAGTTTCTTCACATGGAAAGATAAAGTCTGACCTCAAGAAAACAGATAATTCCTCAGCTATTGACAAGTTTGAGAGCTGGATTTTGGCCATTCTCTTTGAGGTTCTTCTTCATCTCGTTCAGGTATATCCTGTCTATGACTGGAACATGAGCACTGGATGAATACGTCTTTTGTTCCCATTAGTTCAGTTTATTCGTATTAAAAAATATAATTTCCTCCAACTATATCTGGAAGTCCTAATATTGGCACAATATTTATATGAGTTTGTTGGAGTGAGTTTTCTGCATTTTATAGTTTTACCTTAAAAAATAATGTTAACAATCAGAGTTGGTCAAATCGTGCACTTGAAACCACTATACTTTTGGATGGTAATGGAACTCTAGAGGGCATTTCAAAAAGGACGTGAGAGCATTCAAACGTGGACCGAGGAAGTAGTCACTGATGTAGTCCAGAAAGGATTTTTGGTAGAAACAGGTGTTAAGATATCAAGAATGATTCTCGTTCCACTCCTAAAAAACCTGCTGGTTCCAGTTGTTAGATATTAGGATGAACTTGTGAATATGATGGACCTCTATGCTATAAGTGGATTAAGTGGAGGACACTATTCCTTTAGACAACCCACACTAGTAGTCCTGAATTCTGATAACTTCTGATGACTACTTACCATAGGATATTGTAAGCCCTTGTATTCCAATTTCTTTTAGGGGGACAAATCTGCTCTAATCACATTCTTGGTTTGTGTAAGAAAAACTAGCAAGAAAGATTTTAACTTTTCAAATGCAACTGTTTTGTCATGTTATGTTTTTTTTCCCTTTCTGAAATATTTTGAGCATTTTTTGGGATTTTCTTAATTTGTTCAAAACAATAAATGTAGTTGATGGTGTAAATTCTAGTGGATTCAACAATAATAGGATAAATAGAAGTACATGTTTATGAGAAAACTATGTATAGACATCTTTTCCTTAAATACAAATGTGAAATTGAACAATACAAGAATTAATCGTAGGAAAAATAAAACTATAGTTATTAACTTGTGTTGAGGGTTGTTTTCAACCATATATATTTCCTAAATAAATGATGCGTTTGCTTCTGCTTGACAAATTGTTTACTTAAGTTGGACTAAGTTTATGTGACTATGATCCAAAGGCGTCCTTCACTAGTGACCACTGGATATAGCATTGAGCTGTCAGCGAGGAAATCTTTGAAGTCATTTTATGGAGAGAGGGAGAGGTTTAGTTGGGAAAGTTGAGATGATATAAAAGGAGATAAGTGGTCATGTATCATGGGTCCAAAGCTCAGGAGCTGAGATTTAACGATGAATTTTCAGCTCCCATATTAAGAAAGACCAAACACATAGAATCTTTTGGTTCTGCACGCAAATTGATAAATTCCCAACCCCGGCTTAGGTAGATTAGAATACTTGAAGGCCAGTTCTCGATGTTGGCAAATTAGGTCAATGCCCTGTAATGATAGGAAAGGCCTTATAGGGGTAGAAGCTAAAGATCTCGTAGAAGTACAGGCTATCAGTGGGACACAGGTCTTGCAGAAACTCACATGGGAAACTATCAAGAGCAAGAAGAAAATGTAGAAACACTCCTAGTATCTGTTGGGCATCAAGGTGAAAACTTCCTGCCGTATCAAAGCTTAAAGATACATTCTTACTTACAGGCACCAAGATATCTCCTACTACAGTGAGGACTAAACTTTTATTAGGAATAGAAATATGACTTCCCAACCTAATTACCAAAAATATTATGTAACTAAAAATTAACCAGTATACCCCGGACTTTTTCTAGATTACTGAAATGACATAAGTAAATCCAAAACTAAAATTCTAGGGAACAATTAAATACTAATTATTCAAGTTCCAACATGAGGTTCCTAGGCTTCAAATCATTTTGAATCGAGCTTGTAACTTGGAAATGTCGCAATTGATGTGCTATTAATATATCTTCCTCACCTGGATTTTATGTTGCATTATTATGTTGATACTAATCATTTATCCTTGGTCAACCCCTTCAGTTAATTTTTAGCATTTCACGCTCTTGTAGCAAGTGTGCTCATGTTTTCTGGTACAGTCAGTTCACAATTCAAAGTAATGAATTAGCACCAAAGTAATGAAACGTGTTTCATGTCATTTAGCTAAATGGTTATGTTTAGTGCACTTACAGTTTGATGTTTGTCTGCCTGGTTATGGTGATTTAGTTTCTTGTTCAGTGTCAATGATTGATGTCTGTAAGGTGGTTTCATCTTTATTATACCCTCTTTAATGCACAACTATTTCACAGATAGAAGAGGAAGAGGAAGCTGTCTGGGCTTCTGCCTTGAGCTGTTTACTGTATTTCATCTGCGACAGAGGCAAAATTCGACGTAGCAGATTAGAAGGCCTTGATATTAGAGTGAGTATCTCTCTACATCCTAGCCTTGTTTTCATCTGCTGGTTTCTGAGCATTTGTTCTATTCATGCAACTTGAATCCTATATATGTGTGCTTGACCTTGTTTGAGGTCGATCTGCCTAAAACTTTACTTCTAGTTAGTGCTGAAACCCATTACGTGGAAATTTCATATAACACTTTCGAATGTGATGGATTTAACATTGGTCACTATGACACATTAAAGATCAAGAGTTCTAGGAACCAAGAGTACACCTCCTCCTTCAATATTATGGTGTAAGATAGTTTAGGAACTAAAAGATGCGACCCAAATCAAAAGAAAAAGGGTGTTTTCTCTTGCTATGATGAGGACATGTTCTTGGATAGGAACTTTATTTTTGGAATAGGGAAAATAATAAAAAGGGTGAGCAAAAAAGACTATGCAATTTGGAGAAAAAGAAAGGTTTTGATTTCCCAAAAACACCAATCTGTGTTAGAAAAAGAAAGGTTTGATTTCCCAAAAACACCAATTTGTGTTCAGGTGCACCGAAATTTCGTATTAGCCATAATTGCAAGACCTCCCCTTTTATGATATAAAAATTGCTTACATTTCCATGTTTGAAGTCTATGTATCACATTACATCCCTTATGATATGTAAATACTGTACATGTATACATATATTTCAGATGCAAAAATGCCAGGAGAAGTATCAAAAAAGAGATTCTTCTGAGTACATTTCATTGATGACCCTTGTAATCTGAAAATATTACACAGATCGTCCTATATGGTTAGGGTAAAAGGGTCAATTGTTTTGTAGACTACTTTATTTCTGAGACTTTTTAATCACTGGATGCCTAACTCTGAACTATTCATTTTGATGATTCCATTTGTGTTTCTTTAAACAGTACGCCCATGGGTGTAGATGTAATTTGTAAATAGCAGGCAGTTTGGAAGATGCAGCTCTAATTCAAAATACTGAACAAAGGCTAACTGTACTAAAATGGAAAGTTTTCTTCCACATGATCCCTATGAAATATTCTTGTTATTCCTCTACTGGCATGATGCTGGGGATCCAAATTAAAGTTTCCTAAATTGCTGATGCTTTCTGACTGCCTATTAAATCTAAAAGATACGATCAGTTACAGTACTATAATCTTTATGTCTATATCTTTCCTCATCCGTAAAGTTGTTCTCTTCCAAAATTATTTACTATAGAACAGGATGGTCTCTCTTGTTCTAACTGTTACTTGTTTTCTGATACTGCCTTTTGCAATTCTTTTTACTTTATTTTTCTTTAAATGTTTCTAGGCAAACATTTATCCTTGCTTTTCCTTTGTTCACAGGTTATTAAGGTACTCATGCAAATTAGTAGAAGAAACTCTTGGGCAGAAATAGTTCATTGCAAGCTTATCTGCATGTTGACAAACATGTTTTATCAAGTGCCTGAAGGACCTGACAAAGTTGTTTCAGCTACCCCGTTGTTTCTTCTTAAACAAGTTGATCTGATCGGAGGAATTGCCTTTATATTTGGGGAGGTATTGATCTAAATCAATTCCTGTAAGCTAGATTTTGTTTAGAAAGAGGATCCATGGCAATAGATGCAGAAACTTAAAGGGCTGCATTTTCAGCTTGCGGAAACTTTCCCTGACATAACTATGCAGTTTTGGTTGCATTATTGCAAAGAAGTTACCCCTTGCATGCACTCATAAAAGTCAAATCCTAAATGTATGCAGTAAATTGCTGTTGGATGGGATTCTGATATTTGTTATCCTTGCGAGTTTTGCTGAATAGCTATGTTTGTTTAGTGATTATAGTTTATGCTCTGAAGACAGAAGCCTTCATTTTGTCATTGTTAAATGTCTGCTCACATGGAACAGCTTCTGAAAGGAGGCTTTACATAATGCTCATCTCGTTACCTGGGCTTTCTCCTAATCTTCTGGCGTATGTGACATTTAAGAACAAGAAAATAATGGCTCATGGTTTAATATGAGGAAAATGATTTTCTTTTACCAGATAAGTGCTATTTTCATTATTCCTTTTGAGAATGTGTTTGAACACGCCATAAGTTAAAAGTCTCCAATACTTTGCTCATCTGAATTTATCTCCTTGCGCTATGTTTGAACTCCTAGCAAATGATGTAGGATCTTGTAAAAATGCAAGAAAAGTGCTACTGCAAGATGATTTTTCCCTTCAAACTAAACTCTAAAATATTGTTAATTGGCATGTTTATTTTGATAATACAGTTGGTGCTTTCGAACTCAAGGGAAGAAAGGAGAAATCTATATCTGGTGCTTTTCGACTATGTATTGCATAAAATAAATGAGACATGTCTAGCTGCTGGAGTTTCTGAGTACAGTGATGATGAGGTTCGACCTATTGCTACTTTGCTTGTTCTTGCTGATGCACCTGAAGCACTTCATATTTCTGTCAAGTTGGGCGTTGAAGGTGTCGTTGAACTATTGAGGAGATCAATTTCTACATCATTGTCCACATATCCTAATAATGATCGCCTTTTAATGGTAAATTGCCTAATATTCTTGGTTTTGTCTACACAATTCTAGCTTGATACTTGTTTAGCTGTGTGCAAAGACAAAGTTAGATCACATTTATAATCAGCTTTATATGAGAATATTTGGGTTTTTAGTGGATTGTCATAGATATGCCTTCAAAATGGTGGTAAGGACTAATTCGAAATAAGGGAAAGGAAAAAGAAGAATACAAAGTCTGGAAACAATATCTCTATAGTCTATAGTGCATATTGGGTGGAAAATTACATATTGGTTATTTAGATACATTAAATTACCATGTGGGCTCTGAAGATTTCGTTTGAAGATTTACAGTCTTCACTTGCTATATCAGTTTGTCGTTATAGTCATTACTGTGTAGTTTGTCCTTGCAGTTCCTATGTTGTGGCTTCTGTGAAATGCATAAATATACATATAAACAGATGTCACATGATTTGCAGTTTGGACTATGAAATCCTTACTCTATACCTATTTCTGTGATCAAATCTCAATTTTTATCTTCAGCAAACACACCTTGTTCTTCACTTGATTCATTATGTCATTTAGTTTGACTGTTCCACATGTTCTGCACATCCATCTTTATTGATCTTATGCATGTACTGGATCCAAGAGGCTAGATTTGTGCAAAAGTTGTGAATTTTCAAGTCAGTTGGTCATTTGTGCTTCATTTTGCCAATTCTTTGCTTTTGTCACATCCACAGTTGTTTGAATCTTATTTCCCCTCTAAATTATATCCTGTTGAGGTGGATTTACGATGTGATTCAACTATGGGATGGACCAGGTTAGAAAAACAAAAGTTATGCGCTTTAATAGTTTCTATGGATTTTGGAGTTCTGCACCTATCTTTTAAAACCTGGTATTCGGCATTCAAGGTAAATGACCTTGTAATCTACTTCCTGTATAATATCTTATAGAGGTGATGTGGCCTATTACTTGATTGGCTCACAAGCAGGCTAGATGAACAAGAAGAATTTGGTGCACACACATCATTTGATTGTATTTTGAATTATGTTCCTCTTGCAGCTATTGGAGAAGATAGTAGAGAAGTTCGACACACTCATAGGATCATTTACTCATGTAGACAAAGAGTTTGCCCAAATGATTCAGATGACGAAATCATTTAAATCTATTGAAAGCATTGGAGTTCCTGGAAATATTGCTGCGATGAACGCAAAGCTCTGTTGGACCACTTTACATTCTCTTCTTCATTCTGAACGAAATGCTTATCGCCACAATGGGTATTTGTGGTTGGGCGACCTGCTGATTGCAGAAATCAGTGAGGAAGGAGATCAGAGTCTCTGGTCGAGTATTAAAAACTTGGAGGAGAAAATATCGCTTGCTGGTGTTAATGATTATTCAGCTTCTTTGGATGTTCCTTTACCAATTTGGCTAATGTGTGGGCTTCTCAAGTCGAAAAACAACCATATCAGATGGGGCTTTCTGTTTGTTCTGGAGAGGCTGCTGATGCGGTGCAAATTTTTGCTAGATGAGAATGAAGTCCAGCATGCAATGCGTGGTCAATCTGCAGCACACGTACATGACAAGAGTCGCCTCGAGAAAGCAAATGCGGTGATAGATATCATGAGTCGTGCCTTATCCTTGATGGCTCAAATAAATGAAACTGATCGGATGAATATTTTGAAGGTAATCATTTTGGATGTTATTTGTGATATTTGTTAAAAATCTTGCTGTTCTTGAGTTGCTGTTGAATTTAAAACTGGTGTGCTGATATGGAGGATGTGAAACAGTCTGGTGTTACTTATCCTTATTTGGATTTTCTAAAACTGAAGGAGATGGCAGGACATTCCAACATTAATATTTGTTTTTTCATGTTCATGACCAATTATATCTTTGGACACTATGTTCTTGTTCCCTCTTCAGTGAAAATCCAACATCATTATGTTTTTCATGGTAGCAGAAAGGCCAAGTAATTTGTTGTATGGAAGTAAAAAAGGCATTTTGATGCTTGGATGAGCTTGATTTCCCACACACCCTCACCCAATAGAAAAGAAAATGAAAAACAAAAGAAAGAGTTTTAACATTCTTTGTTTCCTATGTTTGTGGCGTTATGCTCTCAAGTAGAAAGGTCTTGATGATGGTTGATGCTGTAAGCCTGGCCACAAGTATGAAATGCCCTTCCTCATGGCACCACTATCACTATGCGTACTGCTGCTGTTATTTTCTGACTAGCCATTCCAGTCCGACTTTGTCAAGATCCCGTCCTTTTGTTAGGAATAGGAGTAGCAGCCAAAGAGATTTGATCTGCTTCTCTTGTGATTAGCTACCAGATGAACTTTACTTGGTCGCTTGTTTCAGTTACATCTCCTTGAGCGTATCTTGTCAGTACAAATGATGCCCTATGGGATTGTTTCTCTACTTATTTTCTTACACTGTATCTTTCTTTGGATGTCCATGAGCAGATGTGTGATATTCTATTGTCTCAACTGTGCTTGAAAGTTGCGCATATGGGTGCGACGCCATTTGGAGATATGATGCACGTAAAAGATTCCAGTAATTCAGAAAGGAAGAGTAAGGTAGATAAAGCAGAACGTTTTTCCCGAACAGAGACTATTCCCCGGGGTGATTTTACTGGAGATCCCAACACCAAACTTGGAAAAAATGTACATGTTCCAATTCGTGATGCAGCATCGATGGCAGCATTGCTTCTTCATGGACAAGCCATTGTTCCCATGCAATTAGTTGCGCGTGTTCCTGCTGCATTATTTTATTGGCCTTTGATTCAGCTTGCTGGTGCTGCAACGGATAATATTGCGTTGGGCGTTTCTGTAGGTAGCAAAGGAAGAGGAAATCTTCCAGGTGGCACATCAGATATAAGAGCTACACTTCTCCTACTTTTGATTGGTAAATGTACAGCAGATCCTTCTGCTTTCGTCGAGGTTGGTGGTGAAGAATTCTTCAGGTATCCTTTTCAGCTGAAACCTATTGTTGAAGATGCTCATTTTCAATTGTTTTCTAAAAATTTGTTATGTATATCTGGCAGGGAATTGTTGGATGACACGGATGCAAGAGTGGCATATTACTCATCAACCTTTCTTTTGAAGGCAAGTATTAGATCTCTTTTACTGACGTTGAACTGTGAAATGTGAATATATTAAATTTAATTAAATTTATATTTTACAGAGAATGATGACAGATGACCCAGAAAGTTACCAACGCATGCTTCATAGTCTAGTTTCAAGAGCTCAGCAGGTGAATTCTTTTTTAATGTTTGATGAAATAAATGTTTCTTTTCAAGGGCTATGTTGTTTTAGCTAGTGAGTAATTCTTTTGTGTATAGACAACCATTAGCTGTCACCAGACAAAAAACAATATTCACCACCTCCAGGATGTTGGATAGCAGCATGCTTCGAAGAGTATGCTGCAACAGACATCATAATTTATTGAATACATAGTAACACGAATGAACAAACGGATTGTATGCACACCACAAACATGAATGTAATAAAAGAAATCAAATTTAGAAAACTTACATTATTGCCTATTCATCTTAAACATATAAAGGGGGTGGGGTACAACTGAAGGAAGAATGGCCATTTAATAATAAATACTAATATATTTTTGAACTTTTTCAGACTAAAAGTGAAATGTTTACCTGGGAATTTTACCAATTCTGCTTGGGGATACAAATGGAACACTTGCTGAAGAGGTCTAGGTATAATTTACAAAATCCAAGGGGGTAAAGTCTAATTATACTGTTTCTGAGGGGATCTAAGTGTAACTAACCCGTTTATTCTTCTTGTGCTTTTGTGATGGATTGATCTCTCATCTTTTCTCTGATTTCGTCTAATGTGCTTAAATTTCTCACAATGGCAAGCGGCATATTTTGGTGAATCCTGCACCAAGCATCAGTATCATGTCCAATGTTTGCATATTGTGATCATGATTTTCAAACTAGTGCTTAAGATACTTCATTCTTCTTTTTACAGAGCAACAATGAAAAGCTATTGGAAAATCCATACCTCCAGATGCGTGGGTTACTTCAGCTCTCGAATGAATAAAGAAACAAACAGCTACCTTCTTCTTGATGGCCAATTAAAGAATTCTGTTTGTTACTCCTGATGTTCAATGCCTTGCAATGGTGGCAAATGGTTAAGCTGTGGAATAGCTGATGCTCTGTTATATCATTGGTCGAAATTTGAAGTGCATCTTTAGTTCTATTAAGCAAAATTGGAATATCGAGATGATATTCTTGAAAAATATCATTGGAGCAATACTTTGTCTTGCTATCTATGCTAAGCTTTCTTATATTGTGGTGGAGGCTGCATCAAGTGACATTCAACCTACAAAGAAATGCTGAGAAAGCCCACCTGGAAATGAAGTCAAGCTTTGCTTTTTCCGAATACTATGAAATTGCAGCATATGTGAACAGCCAAAGTTGCTTCTGTATGTTGAAATGCGTTAAAAGATCGGCTTTTAAGCCATGTTCAGGTATTTTGCCTTCTTTTTCAATGTAATCCTGTAAAATCTTCAATGCTCGTTCATCAATGATATAATCCCTTGTTTGGAAGCACTGTTTGGTTGCACATATAAGAAGCTTCATGTTCAAAATGACCTGATGCGTTTCCTGTCTGGAGCTCTTAACATCTTACGCATCTAGATAACTTATTGTTATTCAGCAAGAAGTAAAGACTGGTTGGAGAGGGTTTTAGATTATCATTCTTACTCTTTCATCTGATGATCACTTCTGATCTTTTTGTTTCTTGTAGTTGCAGTTTTTGGGAATTACATGTGAGGAACACCGATAAGTCTTTGAACTGGAGAGAATTTATGGTTTGACACCCTAATTCATCCGAAGTGCAAAATCTTCAGAGAAAGTTTGATCTCACTCTTAGTGGTGAATGTCAACAGGATTCGCACTCTAGCCACAAGAGTAGATTATGCATAACATGGTCATCCAGCTCGAATCTCAGATAGGAGCACCGTGTGTACATATATTTTACTGACATAGTCTTGATGATCTGTTTACTGGTGCTCAAGTAGATTTTCTTTTTCAACTTTGTATAGATTTTGTTTCTACTTTCATTACGTAAACACACATTGGTGTGTTTCGTTTGCGATAGGTTTTAGCTTCATTTGTCTCGGATAGGTGAAGAAGTAGAAATGAGTGAGAAGGAAAAGAAGAAATTGGGTTTTCTCATTGATGCTCATTAATTATAATCTAGTTGTATTTATATCACAGACGACGTGGATGAAATTGGAATTGCATCACAAGTATGGGAGAGCCATGTAATTTAGTCTATGGCCTCTTGCTAGAGAGGCGGCTCTTCTTCCGTGTGCATGAAAAAATCCATGAGTCGCCTTTACAGCACTCAGAATCTTAGGCTTGTTGGCAAAAACATCACTTGGGATTTGGCTTATGGCCCCGGCTGGGTCGTTGTTCCCCACAGTTCTCCAATTTGTTTCTAGGACTGATTCTCCTAGAATGTTGCGATGTGGTGTATTATAGTTGCTGCCTTGAGCTGAGATTAAGCCAAAACACTGGAAAATTATGGAATTAGATGGTAAAGACAACTTGTGATTGTGATTCGACCCATAACACCTAGGAGCCAGCTTGGGGTTCGTCCTTAATGCCTATGAACTTTGTCTGTAGGGCTTTAATTTCAAACTAGCATGATCTATCAGCTCTTGAGCATGTGCCAAATTCTTTTCTCCTTAAGTGACTGCCCCATTTTTATTCTTTGTAATCCATTTCCAGCATCAATGTGAGTGAAGAAACTGTGTGAATTGATGGAGAATTGAGGGGAGCAACCATGAGGGAGCCACTTTAGTATTGGTGTGATAATCAGTCTTACTTCTTAGGTTGCTATCGGCACATGCACCGTTAGTGAGTCGCGCATTCACCCGACCCGTCTGTTTGAGGATGATATGCTGAGAAAGAAATTTCCAAAAGCCTCACCAATTCGTTATGAGCACATTCACTTCTGTAAGTAAGCTTGTGGGAAGACCATGGAGTTTGTTAACACGACGAGAAAGATTGGGGCTATTGAGTTCTCTCCTTTTGATGTTAGTTGGTATTTGATGCCAATTTATGTTGGTTAAATTGGTAAGGATGGGTTTCTTCCAGTCATTCTTTCCTATACCCCAATGCTGCAATGCCACTGAACAGATTTAGCAATTATATCAATGGAAGAAGAACATATGAAACACAATTATCTAACTCTAGTATGAAAGATCCATTTTAAGCCATAAAGGTATTTACTAAAATAAACAAACATGTTTGCTCGGATAAAAATGGAAATTAGGCAAGAAGAAGTGTAGTAATTTAAAGTAGATTATATTGAATGAATGCTAGGTACCACAATGTACATCGCTTGGAGTATTTCATACTCGACTGAGCTTGAGTTGGTATGTACCAGTTTCAAGAATTTTCTCTTGTACGTCATTTCTCTTGAAGAAAATGTACATATCTTGCTCGATCACTTGTCTTCATTGCACTTGTGTGTATAAACAACCAATAAGAGAATTAGTAAAAGAAAAAAAACATGTGAGCATACAAAAGGACTTGGAGAGTTAGGATTAGGTCCTATCCGTCCTAGTTTAGTTCATTCACAACTATAATAATTCATCTTTTGACAATTATAGCACTTGATTGAGGTTCTTCCTTCCGCTCCTTCTTCATTGGCAATGTTTCATAATCTTGTCACCTTGGGTCAATTGTTGGCTTTGTCTTTGTTCAACACTAGTTCTTTTATAAAGACTACTACCTTCGTTCGACTAGACTGATCCGCATGTACGTAAGAACAACTTATTGAGCAAATTCGAACTTTTACATTTAGCCTTAAGTTTGAGATGACTGGCGAAATTGTCGATTGTTCCCTATATGTCGACACTACTAGCTTCACGTATCCATATATCTACTCAAGTAGCAATCTTAGGACAGTCAAATCTTGTTGTTCATCATTGAGCTCATAATTCATGTTTTTGAGTTCTCAAATCGATCAAGTACATACTGGCTGATCCTAAGGGTGAGGGTCGTAAGTCTGTTAGTCGAAGCGCTACCATACGTGACTTCAAACAATCATAACTCTTTAGCCATTGGTATTTTTCAAACTCACATATCATATTAACATGCATGCAACTTAGCCTATCAATGCATACCCATGCATATTTTGATCCACTCACTTATTGTACGCGTTCATATCACGACGATATGGGGCAATCATCCTTTTTCTGGTTTAATTGGCATAGGCATGCTAGTAATGAGATGGTTTAGGATCTTTTCTTCATGAAGTAAATTTTAAAGTGATTATGCCACAAAGCATAGTTTTGGCCATCAAGTTTGCCAAATTATGAAGGTTAGAAAAAGTTGTTAGGTTTTCATTTACATTATTGCTAGCATAGAACCCGTGTTATATATGCACGGTTATATATATATATATATTAAATTAAATATTTTATAACATATTGTGTTGTAAAGAAATATTTTACATAAAATAGATCTTTAATTTTCAATTGTTAAAACATAGTAATTTTTTGAATTTTTAATTTATTTCGTTTATTATTGAAAATGATATTTTCCTACACGTACGATATATTTATACTTACCGAAATTTGTATGTATATGAGGATTACTTTCAAATAGTTTTGACATTCTACTAGATATATAAATAACTTTTTAGAAATATCCAGCCTTATATATAAACATATAAAAAATAAAGATTTACTTAAATGTATTATTTGTATTATATAATTCATCTTCCATAAAAAACTATATTAAGTACATAAATTTAAAATGATGTTACTTATTACAAAAATAAAATACTAAGCAAGAACATAAATTTACTTCTAATAAGTTATAAGAAAAACATCTACAGAAAAAAAGAAAAAAACAAAGATAGATGATAAAAAGAAAACTAATTTAAAATAATTTTTAAATTTCAATAACATTTTCAATTTGAAAAAAAAAAAAAAAAGAATCATGTTAGGTATAGTTCTATAATTTCATTTAAGATACAAGTAAATTTTGTTTTTTTTTTTTAATTCAATGAGATCGAAAGTTTTGCATTCGATCATCTCCCGCCAAAATAAAATCATCATAACAAAAATTCAAGAGTAAAATTATCAAATCCGTATTAATCGCATTTCATCAACATATAAAAATGATTTGTGATTGGGTGCATCATGTTGACTTAATTTTGTGACCTATGATAATAATTGAAGGTTAAATTCACTTTGCCCTCTTTTACTATTAGGGTGGTATCAAATACCGCATATACAATATAAAATATCAATCAGCCTCCTCTAATTCACCTGTTGTTTAGAAACTTAATGACGGGGTTGGTTTATAAATGAAAATACCAAAATAACCTTGTAATTTTGGAAAGTTCTTTTTTTTAGTTCAGTAACTTTATCCTCGTTCAATTTTAGCCCACTAATCATGATAGTTTTTAATTTTATATATTATGTTGCAAAAATGTGTCAATCTCATTCGATTTAGGGTTTTGGAGCGAATTTTCCGGTGAATGAACGGAAATTGCTGATGTGGCATTTAGTTGCTGAAGTGTCCGACAACTCAAACCATGTGTGCATGCATCTATATGAAATTTTTTAGTGTAATCGCTTAATTGTATATATATTTAATTATAAAATAAAAATTTTATATAATATAAATTTAAAAAAATAAATTAATCCCCTACCCGCGACCCCTCTCCCGCGGCACCCCCCTACCCCAATCCACCTCGCCACCCCTCCATCTCCCATTGCTGCCCCCAGCAGAGGGGGGCGACATGCCATGGGCGACAATGCACAAGTAGGCGACGGCGACTCGCCCAAATCTATAAATCCGGGTGAGTCGTCGTCACCCATGGTGCTAGGGGCGACGTGCCGTCGCCCCCTCCAATGGCGGACGAGGTGGAAATTGGGGGTTGGGGGTGGCGGGTGAGGGCGGAGGTTGGGGGAGGGGAGGGGTTAGTTTTTTTTATTTATTTAAATTTATATTATATAAATAAGGGTTAAATACATTTTATAGTCCTAAAGTATGTCACCCTCATCAATTGCCCCCCTAAACTTCATAAACCTTCACTTACCCCCTATCTTTGTGATAATCCTTTAAATTAAATAAAAGTGGACAAAAATATCCTTGGCTATTTAATAATATGATATATTCACTTTAATACCCTCTATAGTAAAATAAATCAATCAGTTTGACTTTAAATTTTATACACTTATGATGTTAATAAATTAATATTGATCGTCACATATTGATAAGATCAATGTTAGTAATTTTGAAGTAATTTTTTTTTTATAAACTTGTGTTTATGCATTACACTAGATATAATTTTAAAGATAAAAATATTGTAAGTGTCATCGAGCCTATTGTTTTGGCGCCCAAATGTCAAGTGAAGTAACTGGGGGTTAATGAGTTTTTTTCTTCTTATTTTTTTTTTTCAAGTAGGAACTCTATTTCACCCTTTAACATAATCCTAGGTATAACATGTTAGGCCTGTCAATTGGTGGGCAATTCCAAAACCCAGATCTATTTTGATAGTTCTTATCCGAACTCGTACCTAATATTTTTACATTAGATCCAGAATCGGACAAATCACCTATTGAAATAATTTGTTTGGGTATGGCAGAGCCTATAACTAAAAATACCCGTGAGTATACGCGCGTATCGGTGGGTAAAATTTTTTAATACTAAAAAATGCATTTGTACTCGTTAATTAAAAATTATTAAAGATATAAACGTTTGCTAAATCAGTACGACTATGTATACACTCAAATTTGAAATATTTATTTATAGTTAATTAATTTATACTAATCTAATATTAATTTATAAACACCGTAATTGAATAAAATTTTAAGTTAGATTGACTGATATATTTTACTATAGAGGGCATTAAAGTGAATATATCATAATACTAATAGCCAAGGGTACTTTTATCCATTTTTTATTTAATTTAAAGGATTATCTCAAAGAAAGGGGGGTAAGTGAAGGTTTATGAAGTTTAGGGGGGTAATTGATGAGGGTGGCATACTTTAGGGGTGTAAAATGTATTTAACCCTATAGATAATAATTTTATTTTTCATAACCTATATCTATTTATAAATAATATTTTTTTATTATTTTATGTATTATATGATATATAATAAGAATTTTAATTATTTTTATAATCTATAAGTATTTATAAATAAGTATTTATAATTACCTATAATTTTAGGTATTTTTATCAAATAAAATTTTATGTATTTTTATTTGTAATTTTATATATAAAAAATAATTGTATGTATGTTTTATGAAATAATAATTAATTTTATAAATCTATAAGTATCTATAAAATAATTATTATAATTTTGCATGTGTATATGTTTTTATTGTGTCGATAATATATTTATTAAGTTGATTTTTTTTCTTTTTTTTTATAACCTAGTATATTGAGTTATATATTTTATTCTAATTTATAATACTTTTTAAAGTGTATAAGATAATTTATTATATGCATGCAGAGGGGATGTGTCACGAAAGCTAGTAAAAATATAAATTCAAAGCTTGTTTTTATGCAATTTGATTTTTTTTTTTTGTGTAACTGCTTATGCGGCAGAGAAGAAATAAAAAATATCTATTTCAAGTGCCAAGTCATTTATAGTGCCACATGAGATAAAAAAAATATTCCCGAATTAGCATATGCAATGCATATGCTATTTTCCGGCCTAAAAGCAAAATACGGCCACCAAAAGACCTAATTGACGCATTTTCCTAATATAGTGTATAAAATTGAAAATTATGAAAGTTAGTCGACTAATTTTTTTTCCCTATTACTTTAAGTTAAATCCCAAAAAATTGAAAGTTCCTATACACTTTTAATTCTTATATGAATCCGCCTTCCTACACTTTTAGTCCATATACTCCAATAATATTAATGGAGAGTCAACCTCACTCGATTGTGCTCTAGACTATTATTTTTTATTCATTTTGACGTGCTACTATTTTGACTCTCAGATTCATATTAAATAAAAAAATTTATTTATAAAAAATATCATATAATTTTTTGTGATTCTAATATTAAATATTATCCATATTAAATGGGGCTGTATTGGGGTTCATTTAATTTTTTCTTTCATCAATTTTTTAGTTCTTAATTTTTTTTTCTCCCTTCTTCCCTACTCCTACTCCCACTGTACCTATATTGTTCACCATCTGTACACTAAGGCCACTGCCACCCTAGCCCCGTTACCTAAAATCGCCGCCGAAAAGGGGGTGACGACCAAGGCCAGAACTTTCAGGGCGACGACAGTCTCTCGTCACAAGAAAAATGCAATTTTAGTCTTATAAGTTAGTGGGTGGCAATTTAGGTCATATATTCAAATTAAAATTCATATTTTGATCTTGTAACTTTAAAAATTATGGCAATTTTAGTTCTTTCCGCCGTTTTGGCTTAAAATTCCACTCTATCAGCCATGCACATAAACTGGAGCTTTCAGTGAATTTGATGATGTGGCAATCCAAGTTGTAATTTTTAATTGCAATTTTGGTCTTGTATCATTAAGGGGTTGGAATTTTGGTCTTTCAGTGAATTTGATGATGTGGCAATCCAAGTTGTAATTTTTAATTGCAATTTTGGTCTTGTATCATTAAGGGGTTGGAATTTTGGTCCTCTAACTTTAGATGTAGCGATTTTAGTTCTTTATCTTTCGAAATAGCAATGATTTTGGTCTTCAAGACCAATTAGTGATCATTTTGCCCTTTAATGATAAAAACTCAATAGTCATATCACATGCTTTTAAGCAGACCCAACATGCTTCTGAAATAAAATTAAGTCTCGATAAACTTTATACTTTGGTTCGATTGCCTTGCCAATCCAAATTCTTGGTTTTACGAACTTCTTCCAACCACACACCGCAACAGATGGTTCACAAGTACTTGACTCGTTCAGCAACAAATAAAAACAAATGCGGTGAGATGTCTACAACAACCAAGATCCGGGTAGAAGACACGGAAAGAGAAATCTCATCCATCTTTTGGTTCAAGAGTTCTTTATAGGTTTGTGGATTAACCTATGCCCATAGTCTTGAAATATTTTTTGGATCTCTCTTAGATCTTGAAAGAACTTTGAAGTGTCAAGCTCGAGTTCTTTTCAATTGGTTTTTTTTCCCATAATATTAAGAACTGTATCATTTCAGAAATTTACCTGATCAATCTCTCCTTACTGGTATTCTACTCTGGATCTTGGTGTACTGTATGTTAGTGGAGGTGACCAGAAAGCCAATGAGTTGGTTGTTTTGTAATCTATTAATAATCTTATTCAATGTAATGTTAAATGTCATGAATGTAGTTTTGGCCATCTTTTTCATATTATATTATATGTTATTGCATTTCACAGACAAAGCCCAAAGACTAGTTAACCAATGAAGTTGGGTCGCGCATTTGATGGCGACTGTGAAACCAACTTTCGAGGATTGGTATGAAACATTCCAAAGTCAAGAACCCTCAAGAATGGGTTCTCAGAAGTTTTGTAGAGACTTGAACTAAGTTATGGATTCATGTGATGAGTGTCGAGTTTCGTCGACGATATGCGTATGACGTCTATGCACTTTAGTGGATGTTTGACAAGTGGGTTATTAAGTTTACTAAATTGACTCGTAGGAGTTGTCATATGGAAGTCCATGTGGCGTGATCAGTATGACTGGAACTCCTTAGCTGCGATAGTACGGAAGTTAGTTCTTCGGCCTGAGGAGCCATAGTAGCGTTGTGTATGGGGCGGTTGTATCTTGGTCTTCGCTGATGTAACTACGTTACTACGTGCTTTCCAAGAGCCCTACACCAATGCAATCAGAGCATACATGGAGGTTGGTACATTCCAAGAAGGTATCCATCGTCCATCATGAGAAGATGGTGATCTCCTATGTCCTTTGCATTATGTTCATCTCTAGAAGTCTGTGGCCACAACTGTTAATCAAATAGAAATAGTATCCCATATTGATTAATAAAAAACACAATTAAGAGTGGATACATAGTCATCAAAGTCAAGTACGGAACTGATCTAGAATTCCGTGCCCTAGGCTTTGATCGGGAGATTGCTTAATGGAAGGATCGTATCCATATGGTACGCGCAATTAAAGGTTCACACCAATTTCACCTATTCTCTAGTGCCATGGACCGTCGATAGACAGACACCCATGATAATCAGTACTCTTGAATTAATAAGTTAATTGAGAGTATTAATTAAATATAATTTAATTAATCTAGAGTAAGTTAGTTGTCGGATTAAATTGTATATGTGATACAAATCCAAGTCTAGCCGAATGTGATTTATAAAGGTCACACACAAAATACTAACGATATTGTGGGAAATTAATTGGAGAATTAATATCGGATGAGAATTAATTATTGAATTAATTCCAGAAAGAGAGAGGATTAATTTAAAAGAGTTTAAATTAATAATTTGAATAATTGAATTATTCAATTGAGGTCCTCTGTGATAAGTGTTAGTTTTGTATAGGTCCCGACGTTAAACGCAACGGAATTTAAAATTTTAATTATAATATAATATTGTAATTAACGATCAAATCGCACGTCTCGTTGCTCGTAAGACGCGGATCTCACGCATAAAGGAGTCAATTGAATTATTTAGAGATACCAACCTTTTGTTGTACTCTGATTGATGTAGAGGATGTGATATTCTCAAGAATAATCCTCTTGTAAGCTAATGGTGGAAAACGGCTTGTAGTCCACCAGCAAAGTAAAACGTTCAGGCCATCGTTCATTGTAGGAATACAAGTGCTTCCCTCTAAAGATAGTCAACACCACCTATGATAAAATCTCCTATAACCCGATGCTAGTAGGTGTTATAGAATTATGGTGGATAACTTGTTGATCCATGGAGAATACAAGAGAACACTTCTCTTTTTGAAGTGAAAAAAGCAAGTATGATGGCTAGACCTTCTAGCATAAGAAATACATCATATATATTTTGAGAATGTTGGCCAAGAGCAAGAGAGGAGGTGAGGGAGAGAGCTAGACTTTCTAGCTTTGTAAAATGAACATCATCTCATTTTTCTAATCATATTAGCATCATTAAAGTATTCATCCAAGCTCATATATATATATATATATATATATATATAGGCATGAACTTGAAAGAATCGGGTCGGCCCGGGAACGCAATGGAAGCGTAAAAACGTGAATTTAAAGCATAATTAAAACGGGTTCAAAGGGGTGTCCCCTTTGAAGTTCCAGGGCGTTCGGTGTTCCATCATCCGTCTCCCGGTCTAAGTCTAGGGCATAAAATTGGGCGTCGGTTCCCATCCTGGACTAGACAACTATGCTCAATAACTCGAGACACGTCTGCTCTATTGATCGACGTAGGAAACCATTCCCTACTCGACCAATCACTGTGGCCACAGAGTTAAAGACTTTAAACCATCTCAGAGCGCATAGGAGACTCGACTGTCATATACTGACAAGTGATGGATCCTATCGTGGAATCCACCGTCCTCAGTACATATTCCGACTGCACTGGATAAGGCTTATGATGAACGTATCCCAGATACGTACATCTCTTGCCAGACCCTATATACAACTATTATATGCATATGACTGGCATGATTCCTCAAGTCCGAGGACTAATCTCATACTATCGGAGCCGGAAATTCCAGTCATACAGATCAAGTCTCCAAGGCTTCCATATGACGATTTCCGTGAGTCAATTCAGTCAGCTGGCACCCTTGTCAACTAACACACTAATATTGCATAGACGTCCAACGTTTGTCGCCGATGAAACACGACACTCATCCAATGAATGTATCATTAAGGTTAACATGGGATGTTGTGAGTATATCCACTACCGTAAGTGGTGTTGTACTCGACTCTTCGAGCTGCAATTTTTTTTTAATGCATCCAATAAAAACTTCTTTTTCTAAGAACACTGCAGTCTTGAAACAAACATCTTTGTTCCGAGGGATCACAAATTAGTATCATGTAGTTTCTTTTGGATTACCCCACACAAGGTGGATCTAATATCCAACCAAACTCCCACTAGTCTATTGATGTATGTGACATCCTCATACTAAGATGCTTGTAGGAGGGTGGTTTGCCATGCCATATCTTATATGGAATTTAGGGTACAACTTTAGATGATGCCATGTCTAATAACTTGGCAACCACTTCTAACGCGTGGCCTCAAAACGAAAGAGGTAATGTAGTAGAACTCATCATAGACTAAACCATGTCTAACAAGGTTCGATTCCTCCTTTCAGTCACACTGTTAAGCTATGGCGTATATAGGGGGCCTCCACTAAGAGAATCCTATTCTTTTCTAGGAAATTCAAGAACTTTTCACTTAAGTACTCATCACTTTGGTCGGATCGAAGGGTCTTAATGTTGTGCCCAGTTTTATTTTCTGTATCAAATTTGAACTTTTTAAAATCTTCAAACTTGTACTTCAAAACCAAGCCGTGATTAATCATCGGAGAACATTTATGAAGTAAGAAAATCATCTTTAGGCTTGAATACATCACAAACATCTGTATGGATCAAATCCATAACATTCATGCCTTGCTACTTTGTCCCACAAATGACTTCTTTGTCATTTTTCCCTTTAAGACAAGATTCATAAGTCGGAGAGCATCCAAATAAGCTATTTCTAGATTCTTAGAGTCAATTTTACCTCTTCATCTTATCCTTGGAAATGAGACATAGCCTAGTGTGCCATGTTTATGCATATTCTTGGTTCCTCCAACTTTTTTTATATTGAATATCCATAATCAAATTATGGTCATAGTTAATACAAAAACTAATTATGAATATGGATAGTACACAAACTATTTGTGTAAGCACCAAGTGAAATTTTAAAGAACATATTTTTAATAGTAAAAATAACCTTCACCTGGCACAAAAATACAATCCACTTACATCGTTGCTAACTACCAAGTAAATGGTTCCTATGACTTCATCAACAAACTTATTTGTCATTCATAAACTTAGGATCACCTTTTTTACTTAGTCATTTGCTTCTTATTAGGTGTTGCAACTTTTGCAAACATAAGCTCTATATACTTGCAATCATATTGTCACTATGAGCTTCACATTTGGTATTCCATACCCAAGAAGCAATGTTAGCAACCATGTTTAAATTTTAATATTAAAGATATTTTGGGGTGTCGCAAGACATTTCTTGCAATACCTCTTTCACTGGTTCGAATCGTGACAGTGAAAATACTTATCACTACTTTGATCAATTTGTTTCATTTTCTCTATGACCATTGGAACTTCCTCTCATGTGTCATATCATATATGTCTATCTTCCAGCTCAGAACAATTCTTTGTAAGTGGGTGAAGATCATACATGTTTTGATTGAGATGTCCATATCTTTGTAGTAAACACTTCACTTATTGATATTTGCATAACATTGTTCATGGGACATCCTTTTATCCAACAATAGAATGTATCACATTCTTGTTGGAGGATTCCTCAAACGGGTCAACTTAGAGAAAATCTTTCCAAAATATATAGGTTTCTTGGAACCTAAAACAATTTTGAAATTCCCAAAGGACCCAAACCAATCAACGTAGCTAGGCTCAATTAGTGAGCAAGTCTCATAAAAATGGTTATGAGTAGTTTTATACATCAACGAAAATATAAGCATTCTTTCAATCAATGTTAATTTTCTCAATTTATTATATGGTCTTTAATCATAAATTGCTCCCACTATTTCTTCAAAACTCCATAAACGCTCATATGGATTTTTTTGGCTTGTACGAATTCCTTTACTGTAGATGTCTTATTGTTGTTTGTTGCTGAAGGAGTCAAGTATACGAACCATCTGTTGGGATAGTGTGGCTGGAAGAAGGCCGTAAAATTGAGGGCTTGGAACTGGTGGGGCAAGGCAGTGAAACGAATGTATGAAGTTTATGGAGGCTTAATTTTATTTCGAAAGCATGTTGGGCCTGATTAAGAACATGCGATAGGACTCTGGAGCTTTTATTATAAAAGGTCAAAATGGTCACTGATTAGATTTAAGGACCAAAATCGCTACACCAAGAGTTAGAGGACAAAAATTGCCAACCCCTTAATGATACAAGACCGAAATTGAAATTAAAAGTTACAACTTGGACTGCTACGCCATGAAATTCATCTAAAGCCCCAATTTAGGTGCTGACATGACTTATGATGTGGAATGTTCTAGTGAAATTGGTCGAAAATGACTAAAATTGCTACAATTTTAAAGTTCCAAGACTAAATTTTAACTTCAACAGGACCAAAATTGTCATGTAAGACTAAAAGTGCCCCCCTCCCCCCCCCCCCCCAATCCTTGGAAAGAGGGGCGATGCGACTAAAAAAGGGGAGGCGGCCTCTGTGGTGTTGGCACGTCCAAGAAACAGGGCGACAACGTCACCCCAGAATTTTCTGGGACTTATCTCCTTATTGTTGAAAAGCGTATGTTTAATTTCTAGTTTCTGCTTTTGAACTACTTAAATGAAATTGATTTAAACCAAAAGTTAGAAGCAACTCCTTAATTTTTGCAGTTTAATGGCAAATTTGTAAATATAATTTATTTTTCCAAACACTCCAATTTCAAAGTTTTTTCTGCTTTTTCGCTTTGTTTTCGAACACTTCAAACTTTCACAACGTTTAATTTACAATTTTCTCTCTACAACTTATTTCCACCACAAAAGTAGAAGAAATTGCAAGTACCTGATAACTATCAAATTTGTCTTATTTCCAACATCATAAAAACTTGTTGATTTTGAATATCCGTGGGAATTGAACTGATCCAATGAGATTACTTAGTCAAATTTTTATGTTCATATTAACTGAAAGAAAGAGAAAAGAAAGATTATGTACGAGGGCAAGTTCTTATTCAAATCAGGTCAATCGAACCAAATGAATCATATAATTTGTTTAGGTCGTGCTATATCTGATATGGGTTAGAATTCTCCAAACGATTGAGAGGGGGACAGGTAATATGCAACTCAAATCTAAGAAAATACTTTCAAGAGACAGTTAACTTAAACTTCTCAAGTGCAGAACAAATTATTTCTATAGCTATCTTCAATATCAGCAGTCCATTAACATTAATCTCGACTTGATCAGGTGTCCATTAAAACACAAGAAAAAGAACTTGACCATCTCACATTGTCTTTCAGCCCCTGCAAAGCCCTGGTCTCTCTTGCTCATCGTAAATCACCCTGGAAGATGCAGAAACCGAGCAAAATCCGAGTTCATTCGCCATCTGTCTCGAGTACAGCTGTTGCTGAGACCTTTTACAATGAGCAATAGCTGCCTGAATCGGGTTCTCAAGCTCCGAGCTGGCGCTGCTACTTCTCTTAAAACATTGCCGATTGCAATTGTCAGAGCTGGAATTCGAAGCGGAAATGGCCGAAGTCTTGGGCTTTGACAGTCTCTTGAAGGCCCCGGAAAACGATCTTCTATGACTTCCTCCTCTACGATGCTCCTCCACGAAATTGCTGTCTTTATCGTAGTTGATTTTCCCGAAAGGCTCGACACTCTTCGAGTAGCCATTTGCACGTTGTTTGGCTTTCGGAAGCGGCCTTTCACCCGCAGCACAGCAGTCATCTGAGCAGCCAGAAGACTTAGTAAACAAAGATTTGAGATAACCCCATTTGAGCTTAGATCCAATGCTCGACGACTGTTTGATCAGCTTCAGTTTCTTGGTCCAGGACTTCTTCTCCTGGTAGTCAAGAAAATACTCATCCGGGCACAGCTCTCTGCTAACATTGCAAGACTCGGCCGGCGAGACGGTGCAGGACTCGAACGGGGTGTTGGCTGTAGGAGTCATGAAGAGTGGAGATTGGCCGAATGATTCGTCTTCTTCGAAAGGTTTGGATTTGGAGTGGAAAGAGGCGGAGTTTTGGAGTATGTTGTGGACCATCTCGAGACGGGGGGGCAGGTGGAGGGGGAGGAGTTTGCCCATGTAGAAGAGCTCGTCGGCGGGGGAAGTGGTGGTGTGGTCTTTCTCGGAAGAGCTTGAAAAGCTTTGGAACTCGAACTCTTTGGTGGAGGAGTGGCGGCGGAAGATGGTGCTGGCGAGTGATGAATCGACTTCCATGTTGATGTAGTCTTCTTCTTCGGCTGCTTCTGCTTCTGAGTAAGAGCTGTGGAGATTTGCTTCCATTGCTAAGACTCCTTTGTAATTTGTTGGTTGGTTTGCGTCTCTAGTGTATAAATGAGTTTACCCTATTATTTATATGAAGGATAGAAGAGAGGCTTTCTTGTTGTTTTGTGAACGTAGCAATCGTTCATACTCGATGCGTATGCAGAATTAACAAAAATATTAATATCCGTATATTTGTGAAAAATAATATTAAGCATAATATCTTTTTTTAATCATAATAACATTGAGAAATAAATTTATATTCAAATATATAAAAAAAATTTAATAGAAATTAATTGCAAAATATACGATATTTGTTATACCACTTAATGAATTAATTATAAAATTAGTTCTATACTTTAGGTCCGTTTGCAACTTTAGTCCATGCTTTTTGAAAATAGTCAAATTTAATTCCACACTTTAACATTTTTTTATTTTGCAAAAAAGTCCAGTCGTTAAAAAAATTGGAAAAGTAAAAGAAAAACGTTAGGATGACCAATTGAAGGGGGGTAAACTAGCAGAATAGGTTTTTAAGGGAAAAAATTAGTATAAAACTTGTTTTGGAGGAAAAAAAAAAAAAAAACATTTTTCCTTCTTACAATATTCCTTCATCTATCTAATTCTCTTTATCTTAACCTTTTTTTTTTCTTTCTCCAGCCGGAACTTCTTGAAAATAGAAGAGGAAAAAATATCTTCCTCTTTTTAACAACTGTTGGATTTGATTTGAATTTAAGTTCCAATTTTGATTAGCAGATCAATGACCTAGAGTTTACATAATTCCAATCAATGGTTAGATTTAATTGTACATTTATGCAATGTATATTTATATAAAATTTAATTAAAAAAATATATGTAATATATATAATTAAACATATAATGTTTAATTATACATAAATATATATATATATATATATATAGAGAGAGAGAGAGAGAGAGAAGCGATGGAGAAGGGGGAGGGGCGGCAACGACTGTAACTTGGATTGGAGGGGGAGGGGGGAGAGAGTTCAAGTCATGCCGACCAAGCCACATGGGCTTCCATATGATGACTCCACATGAGTCAGTTCAGTCGATTGACAACCTTTGTCAACTACCCACTAAAATTGCATAGAAGTCATACGTCTATCGTCAATGAAACACGGCACCCATCAGATGGACATAATATTTAGTGCAAGTCTCAATAAAATTCTCGATGTCCATGCTCCGAGTTCTCGACTTAGAACATTTCAGATCCAACTCTCGAAAGTTGGTTCCATAATGCGCAATCCAACTTCATTGGTTGATTAGTGATCTGCCTCAGTTGCAATGGGGTAATGGATAGGGGGCGCAACAATGGGGAAAGCGGGGACGACGAATGGAGGAAAATGAATGGGGTGAGGGTTGACGACGAACATGGGAAAGGAGGGGGAGGGTGTTTCGACGGGGTAAGGGGAGTAGGGTGTAGGGGTGGCAATGAGACGAGTATGGGGTGGGTTTGGGTGGACTCGTGATCCACTCTGCGAACTCTGGGACAGACCCAAGACCCGCCCCGCCCCAGACTTTCTTCTGCCCCGCTACAAAATCTGTCGGGACGAGTTTGGCCCGGCACAACTAGTTCTTTTTTTTGTTTTTGGCCGCACAGTTAGAGGAGAGGCACGGTAGAGGAGAAGAGTCACGAGAGGAGAGAGGGTGAGGTAAAGAGAGGCGAGCAGAGGCATGAGGAAGAGATGAGGGACATATTTGGTGAGAATGCATATTTGGGGCTAGGGTGAGGGTGAGGAATAGGAAAATACATACAAAATATATTTAAAAAGATATAATTTTAGCGGGTGGGTTACGGGATGTGTCCTAATTTTTAGGATCCACTACCCACTTTGATCTTCCTTTTTTCGACCTGAACCCACCCAATTAGGAATGGGTCCGGGTTGAGTTTTCTCGGGTTCGAGTCCAATTGCCACCCTAGTAGAGTGAGGTTCAGCGATGGGAACGAGGGAGGGGGCAACAACAATGGGGAAGGGGAATGGGGTGGGGCTGGTGACAAGAGAAGGGCTAGGGGCGACAAAGGCGGCGGCGGGCGACGGTAGGGTGCGGGAGGGCCGGAGGTTTTGGATTTGAACTTATTTTAATAAAAATCTATATTTTATAAATTATATATTATACTTCATTTTATATATAAAATAATATTTTTTAGTAAATATAATTTTATTATAATATGTTACTATATTATAAATAAAAATAGTGGTTTTGCATCCAAAACACAAGTCTTATACTAATTTTTTTCCCGAAACCAGCAGTTATGCTAGTCTACCCCGTCTTCAATCAGTTATCATAAGTTTTTTTGGTTTTTCCATCACTTTTTAACGGTGGACTAGTTTTACAGAAAATGTTAAAATGTGAGATTAAATTTGATTATTTTAAAAAATTTGAGCAAAATCCGACTTTTACTTATAAAAAAAGAAAGAAAGAAAATAGTCCGACTCAAACATCTGAATTTTTAGGATCTTTTAAATTAATAAATTGATTCATTTAATTGTAGTCTTCTATAGTTTAACCAATTCAAATTTCACTTTAGGGGGAAAAAGGTCATATATACTTGCATTAATCTTGAATGCTATTTCTTTAATTAAATATGCTATATGGTATTATTATATTATCATTATTACCATCATCATTATCAATATACTGCCATTGTAATGTTGTTCGTTGACAAATTTTATCTTATTTTAAACTATTTATTCTAATAATTTCAGGGTGGGGAGACCCCCACTTGATGACTATCACATCAAGCTTTGCAGCAAGAAACCAGGATTTAAGGAAGCAAAATCAAATCACTTTGGTATTTTTATGAATATTTATATATAAACATGTATATTATGTCTGCAATCCCGGATTGATTATGTAATAATTGTTTTATATCATACAAACTAACTAATCCCACATTTTTTAATTATTTTATTTACTAAAAGTAATTTATTGTATCATATTAATATGCTAAATATCAAAACCATTAAAAATTAATATATTTTCAATCAACACGCACATATATATCATAAGACATTAAAAACTATTATAAAAGTAGACAAACAGTCCAACAAAAATAAAATTAATACAAATATGAAATACTGTACTACCTAAGTAATTTTAACGATAATATAATGACTCAATAGTTATGAAAAAATTTGATGTTAAAATCAGCGTCGAGCTAATTAGTAAGGAAAATTTTTACTAAATTTGTTGCTAATTCAAAATTAGCAATTGATTCTACTATTTTGCAAAAAATAATATTTGTCGTTGCTATTAGCGTTTTTTCTTATATTTTTTAGAATCTCCATATTATCACTAAACATTAAAAATTATTAAGGCAAGAACTTAAAGCATTCATAAACATAATATTGCTGTTTGGCTAACTTTTTTGGAACCAGTGCTTTGGTTGTTTTATTATACACATTTTAGAAAAAGAAAAAGCAAACAAATTGAAATATAAAAAACCACTAGCTTTACCTTTTTTCTTATTATTATTTGTCGCCAAATTTGCATATCCACGCCTGGTTTTCTGCGCAAATCACAATTAAATACAGTTTCAGTCACTTCAGCTTCTCCTTTCTTATTATATTGACTTTTCAGTCCTTTTTCTTTCTTTTTTGCAAAGAGAATCTATTTTTCTCATTTGCTAAAATCTAATTACATATTCGAAGGTAAGGTTGAGACATGGGCCGTAAATTATTCGAATCGAATCGAATATATTATTATCTAATTTGTTTAAATTATTATTGAGCTTAAAAAATTATGTTTGGATTTGATTTGATTATTGATTTAATCGAGCTCTATCGACCTTTAATTGAATCAAATACAAGTCAAGCTCGAACAATTTGGTATTTTTAAAAATATGTTATAATTATTCTATTATTTTGCCCTAACAGAATTGAGCTCATTAGTTTACCAAACAAATTTTTTTTGTTTAAGTTTAGTTTGTTAAATTTAACAATTCGAGTTCAAATGAGGTTTTATTGACTGATTACAATTGAGTATCTAATAGTATGTTTAATTTTTCAGGCGTATTGAGGCCTCCAAAATTTTCATTAGGCATGAATTTTGGGTTCAAATTCGACGTATGTACCGGTGTAAGTCTACTTATGTAGTAGTTCTTTTTAGAGAAATTAGTCGGCGTGGCACGGCGTCCCTATATGCATATAATAAATAATATTTTATGTTTTAAAATATATTATAACACATTTAAAAAAAAAAAGGAGAGAAAGAAATAAGAAAGAAAAGAAACTAACTTAGGGGTATTATTGGCATAACAAAAATTTGGTGTTACGGTGTAAGTAACCGCCTTTTTGTGAGTGAAAACAGTGTTTTCTTTATATATTAGTATAGATAATATTTTATGCTTTAAAATATATTAGAACACACTTCAAAACAAAAAAAAAGGAGAGAGAAAGAAATAAGAAAGAAAAGAAACTAACTTAGGGTATTATTGGCATAACAATAATTTGATGTTACGGTATAAATAACCGCCTTTTGTGAGTGAAAATGGTGTTTTCTCTATATATTAGTATAGATAGATATGACTTTTGTCATGATTAACTACCATTGTTAAAAGTTTTAAAAATTCAATGGTAAATACTAATTAACTAAGACTATGTGATAACTACTAGCTATTGTTTATATAAGTGAGGTCAAAATATTACCTATAGCTGAACCATGATAAATACTGATTACTGTTTATGGTGAAAACTTTTTTGGTTTTCTTTTACTGTTGTAAATAATTACCATACTTTTAAGCCTAAACCATTTATGACGTAAGGAGAATTAATTTTTCTATTGTATTTGTAGTTTATTTATTTATTTATTTTTTGATAGAATTGTAGATGTGTTTGGTAGAGTTGAGTATATATCTAAAATTATTGATGTAATGTACTTGACAGAGTTTAGTATTTTAATCTATTTTATAAGTTTTTCTATAAAAAAATAAAAAATGAAATTACATACAATAATAGTTAAATATATTTATTCTCCACCTCTCCCACATTCATTTTTAGGGTGAATTTAAGTTTACCCCCTTCAACAGGTTTCGTAGAACTTCCGTCCCTGATAAAATTAATTATGAAATATATATTTTACTCCCTAAAAATATTATTAACACTACAAGAAAATATGATATTAGTGACAAAATATCAAATAATAATTTAAAAATTATCACTAAAAATATGTATTAAGTGACAATATTTTTCATCTTGTCACTATATAATTATTAGTGACAAAAATTGTGTATAAAACTATCACTAAATACAAATAGTGACAAATCTATAATGACAACTTAGTGACAATACAATATAGTGATAACAATTATTTATTGCACTAGGTTGTCACTATACATGAGTCACTAATTGTATTTAGTGACAATTTTGTGCACATTTATTTGTCACTAATAACAATTTTTGCAAAATAATAGTAATTATTAAAATCATAAAATTCATTATTGTGACAAAATAAACATTCTTGTCACTAAATTTATATAATTAGTGACAATATTAAAATTGTCACTTGATTTTTTTGTCGTTAATCTTCTATTTTTTTTTAGTGTAATGTGATTTATTTTTCAATCTTATTTTTCTTTATAAAGTAATGACGTGGGATTTAAAAGTTCGTTGTATGCAATTGAATGTGAAGAGGCTTTTAATTTTACCACATAGGCAATTAGGTTTTTCAAATCATTAGGCAATCATATTAATTAATTTGAATCGTAATTTGAAAATATGGTTAATTAGAGTATGATTAGACTCTAAATATAATTAAGTTAGCATAGCCATCTAATAATTGAATGTGAAGAGGCTTTTAATTGTATCACATAGGTAAGGTTTTTCAAATCATTAGGCAATCATATTAATTAATTTGAATCATATTTTGAAAATATGGCTAGTATGATTAGACTCTAAATGTAATTAAGTTATCATATCTATCTAATTGCACTACATTTTTTTTAATTAAGTCAATAAAGTTGTTAAAAATACATGATGTACACATAAATTTTTATAATTAAGAGGTATATATGCGATGTTCAATTGAACTGTGACTCTCTTCTTTTTTTATTTTTTTATGTAAAAGTGATGAATATTATTAATTGAATTAAATCAGTTATAATCAGCCCTATCGACTATCAATCTCTAATAGAGTCAATTACAACAATTATACATTGATCAACAATGACCCTTAAACAATCAAAATGACAGATAATTATCCCAAATAGTTCTCCTGAATTATTCCATGAATTTGTAGACTTGTTGGAAGAGGTTGCCCATCAACCCTCTTCCTCCTCCTCCTTCAAACGGCAAACTTTTTGTCTCAAACTAGCCTCACGTTTGTTTGCACGTGGGGCTGCCATCAAGTTGGGCGCTAAACTAACGGTCAGATCAAATTTTCCACGAAACAACAATTTCAGGGACCTAAATCAAAGATGTTGAATTTGAGGGACCAAAATTGTTACGGCCTATATATAGGGCCGGAAAATGTATTTACCAAAATAAGACGCCATGACCATAATTGCACTTTTAGTCCCATTTGATTAATTTTATCAGCTCAACATATTTAGTCTCAAAATTCAAAAATTGTGCTTTTTTTTCAAATTCTTTTTCCAAAATTTCATTAAAAAGGTAAAGACGCGTGCAGGGGTGAAGCCAAACCCAGTACAAACATGTGTATGAAACAACATTTAATGTGAAATAAGTACAGAAACAACATTGAATGTGAAAGAAGTAAGATTGAATGTGGAAACAAGAACTGATATTTCCACTTCTTCTAAACCCAAAAAAGGAAAGTTCAATGTTATTGTTGCAAACTTTGGTTCTCGAAAATCAATTGATGTTGCTATTAGACATGGGTTAGGGAGAATATTTGCTAAATGGTGTGTGGCAACCAATTGACCAAAATTGTGCTTAAAAAATATAGAAATGTTGAAGTGATTTTGTAACAATTTCAGAAGATGCAGGCTATAGTGATTTTAAACTCGCCTCTCATCATTCAAAGCAATAGTCATAAAAATTACTTGTATTTATGTATTTGTATATTGTATTTAATTTATAATGATTTATATTAGTTTAATTTTTTTGATGAAGTCAATATTTTTATTTATCAAATTAATTAATTAAATTTTGATAGGATTAAACCAATTTTTTAACTTCACCACTAGATGTATGTATATGATAAATGTTTGTCAATCCATAGCAATAGAGCGAAAATATGCATATCTATAACACATGAAACATTGGAGACATAATTTTGCTTTTCTCTATCTTTACAAAAGGGATAATTACATTGTCCTCTCACGATGTTTGTTGTATTTACATAAACTCCTTGTGTTTAAAAAATTACATTTAATATCCGTGATATTTGCTTCCATCTAATAAATAAGTCCCCTATTAGTCAAAATTCATCGAATTAGTTGAATGAAAATTGATATTTACTATCGATCGACTTATTACTAACTTATTGTAGGTTAAAGAAATCTTTTTATGACCAAGCTACCCTTATACATCTTCACACGTTAATGCATATGGGCAGGTATCTCCTACTTATAGGAATAGTTTGGCCATAAAAAAATTTATTTCACCAACAATAGTTTAGCAATAAGTCACTCGAAGGTAAATATGGATTTTCATCCTATTTTTTCGTTAATATCAACAAATTCGATGAATTTTGACCAATACGAAAACTTATTTGTTAGACGGAAGCAAACTCAGAAGTATTATATATAATTTTTCAAAGTACAATAAAATTTAGGGATAATTACATTTACACCCTCTGGCCTATAATCTATTTACACAAACCACCCCTGCCTTTTGCATAATTATAGAAATCATCTTTGATAGCCAAAAAATTGGGGCACTTTGTGTAATAATGTCGATACTTTTGAGGGGTGTAAGTGTAATTTTCTAAAAAATAGGAGTGGTTTGTGTAAATGATGCTTACATTTTAGTAGGTGTATGTTGTAATTATTCAAAAGACAGGGATGATTTGTGTAAACAGACCATAATTTAGAGAGTGTAAATGTAATTATCCCTAAAATTTATGTGTAATTAATTATACTAAATTTTAGAGGAGAGTGGTGTAATTATCTTTCTACAAAATTGAGACAAAATCTATGGAAATGGAAACAAAAAATAATATATATATATATATATATATAGAGAGAGAGAGAGGGAGAGGGGGAGGGAGAGGGAGAGAGAGAGAGAGAGAGAGAGAGAGAGAGAGAGAGAGAGAGAGAGAGAGAGAGAGAGAGAGAGAGAGCTCAAGTTGAGGCTTTACCTACCTCCTTTTACTGGATTTCAGGAGTAGTTTGTCTTGTCTCTGTCTTCCTTTTGCTGCCCAATTTATACTCTGCCTTTCCTGTGCAAAAGTCAGTAGAGTTCTTTATCAACATTGCTTTTTCGATATAACTTTTAATGTACTGACATAAAAAAAGACAAGAATCAATCTTGACTCCTTAACATTTCCCAACTATATACATAAATAATAATAAGATCCGACAATTAGTGGTGGAGGGATGACTGTTTTTCTTCTCACTTTCAATTGATTGCCCACACGCTTGTCTGTTTTTTCCTGCCCTATTAATTTATTACAACTATCTCAGAGTGATGTGTACGTGGGTTGGGTCCTTTATATAATATTACCTATGATTTTAAACCTAATATTCACAATGATAGGTATATTGATGTAAGAATTGCTACATTATTATTATGATTATTTTTTATTTATGAAAAGACTAGTTGTAGTCAAGACACCAAATAGGTCATGGCTGAATAGGAATCACATCAATTTGGTGATGACCGAACAATCATGGCACTATTATGAGACGAATGAACCACTTCTGATGGTTGCTGACTCTACTGATGATTGGGCGCCACAACCATCGGATCAAGTATCGAAACATGAGCGTGCTTGGTGCGAAGTAAGGTGGGAAGTGACAGATTAATGCATATGAATATACAGACACTTAAAAAAATCTAAATGAGAGGCTTATGGCTTGAATCTTCTATATAAAGGAATACCATTGAATTTATTTGGCTAATCATTGAACATGATAGTTCAAACTGGTTACCCATTTGTATAAAGCAATACAAGAAATTTACTTGGTAATAAATTTAGCAATAAAATACTTGCTAACAAAGTTAGCAACGAATTATTTAAAATATATATTAAGTAGTGTAGATTAGCAACGAGAATTCTACTTGCTAATTAGTTCGACGCTGATTTCAATAATAAATTTTTTATTGCTATTAAGCTATTTTCTTATAGTAATAGTTTAACATCACATCCTTTATCATGAAGTGCTTTACCACCATAGGAATGGAAATGAGTGAATTCCAAATGCTCATCTTAACTATTATAACTTAGTTGTCGTATTGAACAAAGATATTAGGATCTCTAGTTAGTAAGCTTGCTGATCCGAGGTCGCCCAACTCTTGGTCGTACAGCGTCAATGATCTCCTCAGATGACTGCTTGGGACCTGAAAAAAGGAGGTCGTTAGGCAAGCTGGGGGCTTTCCCAGCGAAGGCCCTCCGATGCCTAAGTCAGATAGTAGTTTAAGATAAAAGGGTGCGATCTAGTAGTCCGAATTGGGTGCAATAAGTTCGTACCTTAAATGCGTCGGATAATAGGGCTTGAAAACCCCACTTGCTATGAGCCAATTGTAATCGTTCTGACACCTTTTCCAAGTAATCATTACCTTTTCTGACCGACTGCAAGTCGGGTCGACCTAGACTGGGCCGACCTAGGCCTCTAGATAGATCTAACCCACGGACATCTTGGGCCAATTTTAACTCTTTGGGCCACCGAGGCCCATTAGAGCTTTTGGGCCAATACCCACATCACTTGCGATACTGCTATATTTTTGGGTATTAAGCTTATTTCCCAGGACGGGCAGTGTACTTGATCTTTAGAAAGATCTTTGTTAATGTGTCAGTTGAATTATCCTTTGATATTACATAATCAACTTATATAATAATTTCATTAAAGATCAACTATCTTATCTGGTATTATGTTTTCGACGAAACGCCAACCGTTATTAATTTACAACATATGCTTTGTCCATGTGGAAATGTCATCCAAGAAAACACTATGGAGCCATTCAACTTCTTCTTCAACTTTATCTATATATATGAACTCGGATCCCACTATTGATCGAATGTTTTGCCACTGTGAAAGAGCTACAAGTTTGATAACCTCGTGGACCGACAACAACCCAATTAGATGGCGCTTTGGGTGTTCGAATAAAAGAAGTGGTGTAGTCTTTTTTGCTTTGTGGTGGGGATGAATGTTGTTCATTGTGCCCTTAATTTCCCCATTTTTGACAATATTAAGTTGTGAATTAGAATATGTAATTTTTATTTTGTCATTAGCAATTAAGCGCAAGCCCCTTTTGGTCATAAAAATTGAAAAAAAGAATGGATATGTAGGATGTAATGTGTGAATTCTCTACAGTATGGGACCAAATTGGACTTGGATCCACTTATGGGACCAAAAAATATAATTTACCCCATGAAATTTAATGGAGGCGTGCGAGTCACGTGAGTTCTGCCATTAAAATTAACAGAAAGCCCATTTTGGTCCTGAAATTGAAAAAAAATGACTTATAGGATGTAATGTGTGAATTTCCCACAGTATGAGACCAAAAGTGAAAACGGATCCACTTATACGATCAAAAATGTAATTTACCCGGTTAACAATATTGTTGGATTTATTACTTGAAATATTTTGTTCAAAAACTTTATCTAGTGCTTCAAGAATTACATACAATAATGGTGTTCACCTCACCCCATATATAGGAAGTAAAAGAAAGTACAAAAAAATGACTATTTTTTCCATTCATAAACATCTATTTTATCTATGACTATCATTTGGCAATAATGTTTTCTTATAATTACACCATTTTGATTTTTTTTATATTATATTCACCCCTTGTAAGTATAAAAATATTACATGGGAATCACTACAAAAAAAATGGGGGAATTGGAACGGATTTATACAACTGTTCCAATTACTGTTCCAAATAGGAACACTAACTGGAACTGTTGTGGAACGGAAAACCACTGTTGACGTCACCTTCGCGTTAATGAGAGTCAAAACGTGTAGAAACGGCACGATCGTTCCTAATTGTGTACCAACATATGTGTGCCAATATGTAAACCCAATACCGTTCCAAAAAGGGACCGATTATATTTTGGTATTCCATTTGGAACACATCTGTGGAAATTGAAACGGTTAGTTGACTGAGAACACGTACCGTTCCTATACGTGTTCCAAAACTCGGGTCTATTTGGACCGGTTGCTCGATTGTTCCAATATGTATTGCTAACTGAGAACCTTTGACACCATGAGCGAATAATGTAATGCAATGACCGTTCTAAAATGGTGGGTATTTAGAAAATCCAGTATTGTTGCAAAAATCGTTCCCAAATGTGCTACAATTTGGAACGGGCGCTTTACATGAACGATTATGTGTGACGAATTCCGTTCCTAATATGCCAGAACGGCTATATTACAACAGTAATATTACCGTTATTATATCCATTCCATAGTCCGTTCCTAAAGTTGGAGCAACGACTATATTTCAACGGCTAGTTTAGTGTGCCAAATAATATTCCAATGCCCGTTCCAATATTTTTCTATATATATGTCCCCCTTCATTTTCATTGTTCTTATAATTTCTCTCCAACTCATTTGTTCTAACTCCCCCCTCTTGATTCTTTATACGTAAATCGAACATATGAATTATCTGCGCGAATTTTGCATTGATCTTGATAGGTGTTTGGCTCAGGTAAGAAGTTGAAATTCTTTAATGGTTAGTTATATATATATATATATAATTTGTTCTGGTCATTTAATTATTGTTGTGAATTACTTGTGTACGTAAGACCAATCATGTTAAGACAGTTGAGCAGATGGATGTATGATCGAGACGTGCTGGGTGTGACGCCGGAGTTTGAGGATGGTGTTACAATATTTCTAGAATGGGCCCAGTCTCAGCGTGCATATATGGACGGGGAGAAGATTAGGTGTCCCTGCCGAAAGTGCAAAAACGAACGGTTCAAAACACCAGACGAGATAAATTTCAACTTGTGTATGAAATGGTTTATGCTGAAGTATTATATTTGGACTTTGCATAGTGAGAAGAGGGTGCAGGAATACTTTGAAGCATTGACAGCGCCCCTTGTGCAGCAACAACAAACGCCACCCATTCAGGAGGAGGGTAGTTCGCATTGGAGTGATGCGGATCAGATGGATTGGGCGTAGATGATGGTATTCGATGTCGTCGGGCCGTCTTTCTGGTCTTCGTATAACTAGGAGGGACCGGCTGATGATGGTACTCGGTATTGTCCATCTGATGTGGGTCCTAGTTCATATTACGATTCGGGGCCCTATGATTATGTAGTTCATGCTGCAGACCAACCGTTGTGGAACGGCTGCACCACCTCTCAGTTGGAGTCAATTGCTTCTTTGGCGAATATCAACGCCGAAGGGGGATTTTTCCAAGCATACATATAATTGCTTGTGCTAGTGGGCTGATACTGTAATGCCCCGCGATCACACTTTCCGCGTCGATTATTAAAAGCCCACCAGGGAGAGAAATCCTAGACGCAAGAAGTCCCCGTATTCCATTCTTAGGTATCTACCACTTACCCCGCAGCTGCAGAGGTTGTATGCATCGGAGGCCACAGCAGAGCATATGACTTGGCATGCGAGCCATCAGATGGAAGAAGGATCCACGTGTCATTCGTCCGATGCAGAGGCTTGGAAGCATTTTGACCGAACGTAATTTTGCAGCTGAGCCCCGTAATGTTAGACTTGGATTGTGCACGAATGGGTTTGCACCACACGGTCAATATGGTAAAACTTACTCATGTTGGCCCGTGATACTTACACTGTACAATCTCCCACCGAGAATGTGCATGAAGTCTGAGTATATGTTCCTAATGATGGTGATCCCTGGCCCATCGAATCCCAATGTCTTATCGATGTCTACTTGGAGCCGTTGCTCGAGGAGTTGCAGAATTTATGGCATGTGGGTGTACGTACGCACGACATTGTGACAAACCAGGCATTCATGATGCGGGCCACATTGATGTGGACAGTGAACGACCTTCCCGCATATGGGATGGCGTCTGGATGGAGTATAACCGGTGTTATGGGGTGTCCAGTTTGTATGGAGGACACACGGGCATTCTATTTATAACATGGTTGGAAGGCATGCTATTTTGACTGCCACAGGCAGTTCCTTCCACCGGATCATCCTTATCGCAGGAACAAGAAAGCCTTCACTAAAAATTGAATGGAGAAGAAGGTTGCACTCCGAGGCTGACTGGAGAACATATCCGAACCCGTGTCAATGCGTTTAGTGTTGCAGTCGAACAACCGTTGAGTGAACCGAAAGGCTACGGTGTGGACTATAAGTGGACGAAGAAAAGCATCTTTTGGGAGCTTGAATACTGGGGGGTGCACCTGAACGATATAATCTTGATATCATGCACATTGAGAAGAATGTGTTCGATAATATATTCAATATTGTGATGGACATCAAGGGGAAAAAGAAGGACAATCTTAATGCACGGAAGGATCTGAAGATCATATGTAATTGGTCGGAGCTTGAGGTGGACGAAAGGAGACCGAACGTGATACCCAAAGCGGTATATACACTGACGAAGGATCAAAAAAAGAAGATATATGAGTGTATTCATTATCTTGGGTTTCCTGATGGGTATGCCTCTAACTTGGCCCGTTGCGTCGACCTGAAGGAATTAAGGATGCACGGCATGAAGAGCCATGATTGTCATGTATTCATTCAGAAGTTGATTCCGGTTGCCTTCTGTGAAATGTTTCCAGAGCATGTGTGGGGGGCCTTGACGGAAGTGAGCCTTCTATTCCAGATCCTATGTTCAACAACACTAGATGTGGCCAAGGTAAAAGAAATAGAAGACACTGTAGCCGTCATCCTGTGCAACGTCGAGAAAATATTTCCTCCGTCTTTCAATGGAGTACCTAATTGTTCACCTTTCATATGAGGCGCACGTTGGAGGGGTCCGTGCAATACAGGTGGATGTACCCATTTGAGAGGTAATTACTACTGTTAAATATATTATTTTTAAGTGGCAATTAATTTATATTTTAATAAATACTCGTACGAATATATAGATTCCTACGTGATTTGAAAAAGAAGGTGAAAAACAAAGTATACGTCGAGGCGTCAATTGTTCCGTTTACTATTTGCATGTCTGCAAACGACGCCGTATTTGTTTTTAGGAACGGTATTAGTAACACGGGACATATTAAATGATCGTTCCCACTTAGGTCAATATCAGTACTAAATTTCAAAACGACATCGTTTTGGCTTTTAGGAACGGTAGTAGTAACAGGGGACATATTAAATTAACCGTTCCTATTTAGGTCAATATCAATACTATGTTTTAAAACGACACCATTTTGGCTTTTAGGAACGATTGTAGTAACAGGGGACATATTAAATAACCGTTCCTATTTAGGTCAATGTCAGTACTAAGTCTTAAAACGTCGTCGTTTTAAGACCGAAACAACGTCGTTTTTAGAATTTGGTCTGAACTTAGGAACTGTTTGTACAATTTCGACCGTTCCAAAATTCTAATATAAATTCAACCGTTGGCCGATTTTCACATTTTCTGCCTCACCCTTTCACTCTCAATCTCTCTCTCTCTCTGTCGTTCCCTCTCACTCCCACTCTCCCTCCGCCTCTGCCTCCACCTCCTCTGCCACCTTCGCCGCTGCCTCATCGTCCACCTCCGCCGCCTCATCCTCCACTGACGCCCACTGCCGCTGCCTCATCCTCCGCTGACGCCCATTAGCCCTCCGCCGTCTGCGTCATCCTCCATCATCCACCGTCTCTGCCACCACTGACGCCCACCGCCACCACCGTCGTCCACCGCCTCCGTTGACACCTCCAGCCTCAACTACCAAGTAAGGTCTGATAAAACCCTTTTTAATTTTTATTTATGTAAATGTTTTCTGTAATGTTTTTATGTAATGTTTTATGTAATTTATGTATAGTTAGGGGATTTTTATGTAATTTCTGTTTATTTAGGGGATTTAGTTGTAATTTCTGTTAGTTAGGGGATTTTTCTGTTATATTCTATATTTTTTGGGTAATTATGTTAATTTTTGTAATTCCCGTTAATTAGTGTAATTATGTTGTAATTTCTGTTAAATTTTGATGTAATTTGTTAATTTTTGTGATTAGTGTAATTTCTGTAATATTTGTTTGGTTTTTGTTAATTTGGGTGTAATTTTGTAATTTTTCTGTTTTAAAATTCTAAAAGATTTAATTTTTTGAAATTATGAAAATTCTGTAACTTTTATGTTTTGTTCTGAAATTTTTTGTTAATTCTGAAAATTTTCTGTAATTTTAAAGAATTTTCTGAAAATTCTTTACATTCTCTCAAAATTTTGTAATTTTTAAAAATTTTATGAAAATTCTGAAAAATTTTACCTCGCCATCACCACTGCCACCGCCACCGCCAGCGTCGACTTGGAGGATCGCATGGTCCAGCTGGAGGAGATGATGGTGGATATGATGGGTATGATGAAAACCATGCAGACCAATAACTTCGCCGCCGACCCATCACGGCTTCCTACAGACCCCCCCTCCAGACGATGACGATATGGATTAGGACGAGGGGGACGGGGAGTAGATTTAGGATTTTTTTATATTTTTATGATTAAATTGGATAATATTTTTATTTAATATAATTTTTATTTTCAAATTATGCATTTTTTCATATTTTAATAATAACTATAAAACCAAATTCAAAAATATTATTAATAATTTAATATATATTTTAATAATAATTATTATTATTATATAAAAATTAATAATTTATTATTTAGAAACGGTAATTTAGACGGTCATGGAGCGCATATAAATCGTGGTTATCATTCCAAATATAGGCCGGTTTAATGAAGCGACCGTTCCTATGACCGTATAAAAAAATATTCCAAATTAGGTGACAGCCGTTCCTAAAAGCGTATAAAAATGAATTCCAAATTAGGGAATGACCGTCCCTAAAATTATTCCAAATTCAATGATTTCGTGATACGATTTGCGTTTTAAATAAGATACCTAAAATCGTTCCAATAGCGTATTCCAAAATAAGACTACAAAATCCGTTCCTAGGTTCCTTAGCAAAGAAGGTCTAATTGTGTTCCTACAACCGTTCCTAACTCTAACCCCAAATTTATAGTTGACCGTTCCAATTTGTATTCCAGAAAAAGTGCAAAAATGTATCTCCAATATATGCTGTCTAGTCCAAACAGTGTTCTAATTGCCGTTCCAAATGACGCGATTTACGTTTGATATGACCGTTCCAACCATTAACAATGTGTTTGAAATACACAAATTATAAATTCATACACACAAAGGTAATTAGGAACGGTATTCACGTTGTATGCCGAAAACAGTTCCAAGTTTGGAACGGTCAGCTTATGTCCGTTCATAATTATTAGGAACGCTACTCGTTTCAACGGATAGCATGTCGTTTCATAACTGTTCCTAATTGCGGCCCAAAACAATCCAGTGATCTAATTACCGTCCAAACAGAAAAAAAAACCCGTTCCTATATCTATTGCAATTCCCGCATTTTTTTGTAGTGAATATTAAATAAAGGGTAAAATTAAAAATTTATGTAATTCTTTTACTGACTTTAATACTTTCTGTTCAAACCCTAACGGAAGGGGTCAGGCGAAGAATTCTTTCAGAGGAATTTCTTTGAGGTGAAAGCGTAATTTCATATTTTCATGGGATTTTAGTGTAATTAACCCTAAACAAAAATATCAAAGTTGGTGATACCAGAAATATCAAGATCAGTGACTTGGCATCAATCACAAAAACACTTTATTCTCAATCCAATATCATTAATCATTTTCAAATGAATTTTGTCTTTGAGAAAACCTAAGGGCCAAAATCTCTTCCAACTATGGAAAGGAGTGAAGAGATACCACCACCAGAGCTGGCCACAATGCACACATATAGACCCACCATTCAACAAAATTGGTATGCTTATAACCTTTGTGCTGAGTTCAATAGCTAGCATGTAGACCCTTTTCTGATTTTATGTCGATCATTGCCGGGAATACTTGCAGCACAATATATGGCGAAAACGGGAGTTAAATGCGTTTTTTGTCTCGTATTTTAGAAAATTTGGTGTTTTCGTCTTTAATTTTTTAGGATAGTATTTTGGCCTGCATTTCTATAAACTTGTAATTTTAGTCCTTTTTCTTCGCCGGATTTGATCGCCTCCACCGGCGGGAGGGTGAACTTCAGCGGAAAAAACGATCGAAATTCAGCGAAAATAAAAATATGCAGAACCAAAATACTACCCGAAAAAATTAAAGGACAAAAATTTTGGCGTTTAAAAATAAGCTGATAGGAACAATAAACCTAATTTTAAAAAGTCATGTGAGATGCACATTTATTTTTTGGGTGAGAATCAAGGGCGAAGCCAAGCCTTGTCGATGGTTTGGCCGGATGCCCATTATTTATTTTTTATATGTATATATGTAAAGTGGGCTATTAATTGACGGCGCTTAACTTTGGTGAAGCCCTTCAATTCTTTTTCTTTTTTTTTAAGTCCATTAATTCTTGTAGGCTTGTAGTCCATTAACTATTATAATAAAATTAATAAAAATAAAGCCCAGTGTTGTTGTACTAGGAAAATAAAAAAGCTCAAGATTGTTGTACAAGGAAAATAAAATTCACAATTTCTTCTATGCAAAAGTTTGCTCCAAATTGTGATTTCTCAACACTAAATTATAATTCTTTCCAAAATTTCTATTGCTTTTATATTTTGTTTTGCTTTATATTATTTTTATGTAAAACAAATAAATAATTGATATAAAAATTGAATATAAAATCTATGATTATAATTTATATAAATATAGGTTTTAATTTTTCAGCGAATGGATAAATTCGTTATTTAGAGACCGCGAAATTTAGTGGAATCTTTTGTTATACCACCTGTAGAAGATTAAATTTTGATAGAGCTAAGCCAAGTTTCTGGTTTCGCCCCCTATCGATATTAATAGTGAATTCTGGTTAATAAAAAAGGATTGAAATCACGAAAAATTAAATGATGCAAAACCAAAATGTTACTATAAAAAGTTAAAGAACGAGACCGTTAAATAACCTAAATTACGGGAAAATTATAGCCCAGACCTGATTTACCCGAACCTAAATCAATCATATGGCAAGTGCAATATACTTGCCATGTGATCGGTGTACAATTAAGGAAAAGTGATCAATCACATAGCAAATGTATCTCACTTGTTATATGATTGATTTGGTTCAACCAAACTTGATCCCAACTAAAATTTTCCTAAATTACGAGATTAAAAATACATTTAATTGAACCCGAAAACGGACTTCACATAGAACTGAATAGCTTCGACTCGGGTCGAGTCCACCAATTTTTTGGCGTCCCGTTTCTTTTGAGCGCCCAAGACTGTTCTCAAAGTAATGGATTCAATATTGTAACCACGATAGCTAAGGAACTACCAATTCATTGTTATGTCTCAATTATTCTCTTCATAATAAAGAGTATGTTATCTTCAAAATATTTTTTTATAATTATAAATAATGCATACACATTTACAAACTATCACGCCATTTTTAGGATTCAATGTATTTTTGGTCCTGTAACTTAGGTTATTTAGTATTTTCGTATTTAATTTTCTAGGGTAGCATTTTAGCCCTTTATTTTTTTAATTTTTGTAATTTTAGTCCTTCTATTCGCTGGAGTTCATCTCCACCGGCAAGAAGGGTGAACTCCAGCAGAAAAAGGACCGAATTCGCGAAAACTAAGATGTAGGACCAAAATGCTACTCTAGAAAGTTAAGGGATAAAAATGTTGTCAGGAAGTTAAACTTTTCGTTATTATTTTTAAGAATGAAGATGCGAATTAATAATATTATTATTGTCTTAAATTTTAATTTTAGTAAAATATATTAATACATTGAACTTAAGCTTCTTTTTTTTTCTGTAATAAAAATTTGAATTTATTGAACTACATATAAATTTATTTTTAAAATTATTTGAATATCTGTAATAAGATTGAACTAATACTTTAAAACTCCATCATCTTAATTTTTTTTGAAATATTAAGAACTTATTTTAAAATAAGATTGGATACTTTTATAAACTATAAAATATTTTATAATATACATGAATTTATAAGATTTCTTAAAGGGTAAATATCACTAATAGTCCTTTAAGTTTGGGTTTTATATCACTTAGTCCCTGATGTTTGATTTGTATGTTTATAGCCCCTAATCCCTTATACTATGTAACATATTGAGATAATCTCACCTTTGGTCCACAACTATATCACTAAATTACATTACAAAAAAGTAGTCTCATAGCAACGAATTTCTGCAACGAATTGCAAAACATATTTGAAACGGCATTTTGCAACGGAATACTTTTCTTTATTATAGGTACCACTGCTATATAGAAACGATTTTCTTGTCCGTTGCAAAATGTTGCCATAAAATCTTGTCCGTGGCAGAATTCTATTGCAAAATGCGTTGCTAGAAGATTTGCTTTTAATATTTTGCAACGATTTTTGCGATGGTATATTCGTAGCAAAGTTGATAGCAATTCGTTTCAAAATCACTTTTTGTTTGCAACTACATTTGCAATGGAAAGTCGTTATAATACTGCAACCATTGTTTGGCGCTAGCTAAGCTTGTAATTATTGTAGCTCCCCAAAAACTCATCTGACCCCAAGGTAGTACATATCCAATAAAAGCAGTTCGAATATATATACAAGTGTGATTACCCCCGAACTTGATATCCGTTTTGCCTTATGGGTCTGGTCCCTACCGCTTCAGGATGGACATAATGCACTTTGTGTAGGAATAATTGTCTATATGTGCCTTCCTGAACCAGGGGTCTTCGGGCCTGTTGATGTCTTTGTATTACAAATTTTGCAACGAAATATTTTACTACAATCCATTTCAAAACTATTTTTGTTTACGACGGCATTTGCAGCGAAATTTGCCGCAATAGTATAACGATTTTTTCAACGACATTCTGTTGCAAAATTTGCAATGACATAATTTACTCCAATTCGTTGTAAAATTATTTTCGTTTACAACGACAATCACAAGACAATCCATTGCAAATCTTACAAACGAAATATTCAGCTACAATTCATTGCAAAATCTTTTTTTACAACGACATTTGTAACGAAAATCATTGCAATTTTTTTTCACAATTTCAAAATTTAATATTCAATAGTAAAAATATATTTGATTTAACTCTAACAATCTATAAATTCAAATATGACAAATTATTTAAGTAAAAATACATATAATGAAGACAATCCTACGTTGCAATACACAAAATACAAGTGTTGAATTTTAAAGTATACATATTTAAAAATTTGTGTGTCGTTTATGTTATCTAGAGGTTGATTCATTTTCTATAGTAACAACTGGAACGAACTCGACCCCATCCTCCTTTTGTCCAATATACAACCATCCAATTAGCTTTATCTATTCTTAAACTAGGATATTTAAGGTAGTATACTTGGATAGCTTGTATGCTAGGATAAAGGTTGGATTTCATTTTCTGCAGTATCCACTCATCTTCCTAGAATGTTGTCTGAGTCCATCTTGACTCAACAGTTCATCTAACTTTTATTCCACATACATTCATCTAATCAGATTTATCTATTCTTAAACTTGAATATTGAGCGTAATACACTATAACAGATTTTTGTGCTATGATAAATGGTTCATTTTATTTTTTTTGTACAAATGTTTATTTGGGTTACATCAACCAAATAATACTTCGGGTGAGTTTTCACTTATTTGAGATGATCAACCCACATACACTTGAACATGTTGTTATTTAATATGATCAACCCACCTACACTTGAACAAAACAACATGCATACGCTGATGTTCAAATGCATATTCAAACTGTATTTGTCATATTGTCGATGAGAGGTAAAACCATAAACACCATTACATATAAAAACATTAGCAAAAACTTTTATACTTACCATAATGTAAGCTAGTTAAACCTCCAGATATGTGACTTGTTCCAGTGGCGCGATCACCAATAGTTTAATAACAAAAAGAAGATTAAAATTTAAGTCGAGTAACAGGATAGAGTAGTTACAAGAGGTGATGAACAGATATAAAAAGAGAAATGAAATAGGACCGAAGTGTTCTTGTATTAATAATTTGCAGCGGATTTTGCCACGGAGTTCAAATCTGTAAAATTCCATCGCCAAAAAAATGAATCAACTGAAGGTTGTAATAGGCATTATATACCGCTGCAATTGTCGATGCAAAAAATAAAATAAAATAAATAAATTTCAACGACATTGATTTGCTACAGTTTTAGTTGCTAAATATTTGCAACGGATATAATATTAAAAATTTGCCTCGAAATTGATATGATGCAAATGCTTTGAAAATTTACAACGGAAGTAGTCCGTTGCAATATTTTGTTACGAATTTTGCAACGACAAGGTCGTTGCAGTATTATTTAATAAATAATATAATTTATAGGTCATTGCAAAAGTCGTGGCAAAAGAAATTATTAAATTACAACGACTTTGTCTCGTTGCAATGTCCCTTGCAAATACATTTTGCAACGGATCTAATTTGAAAGTCCATCATAAATTTTGCCGCGAAAATAATCTGTTGCAAATTGCCACGAAAGCATTCCGTGGCAAAATTTTACCTCAACTTTTGCAACGACTTGCGAAGAAAGTGGCCACTCTAAACTTGATGAAGTTTTACAACGAAATTTGCAAAGGATTAGCCATTGCAAAAGCTTGTCATTGTATTGCCACAATTATTCAAAAAAATTGAAAGTTCGTTGCAAAATCACGGCAAAATTCATGGCAAATTTGCCACAGAATTATCCGTTGCAAAACATTCGTAGCTATGAGCCTATTTTATTGTAGTGTCAATTTTAGCACCTCGTATTCCAACTTTATCAATTTTAATGCTCCAACTTTCTAAAAATGGTCACTTTTGGTCCCTGGCAGAAGTTGACCGACAAAAATAAACAATTGAACCATTTCAAAGGAAATATATATAGACAACAAAGCAATCATTTTGCACAAATTGACAACGAATTTGAAAAAGTGGAGAAGCAAGTGAAAATTGCAACAAGAATGTTCTCATAGAAAAAATGTATTGTGGGTGTTGAATCAAGCTTCCTTTGAAGACTTCTAAGACAAAAATCGATCCTGGAAAAAGGTGTGGGAATGCTGAAATTATGGGATGATTTTGATTTTTTATCATTGTCCTTTTTATTTTTTGTAATAATGCATACTAATTATTTTATTTATTGCTAATTTTTGTTATGTGTACAATTTAAAAAAACGATCAACTAACAACGGGTACCAAAAGTAATTATTTTAAGTTGGGGTACCAAAATTAATGAAGCTGGAGCTTGTAGTACCAAACTGAGTTCGTAACATAATTAAGGGAGCAAAAGTAAAATTATCCTAACATATTGGTTCTTTTAGACAATTATTTATAAAAACGTTAGGGCAAATCATCATAAATAGTAATACAAAGCTACTAATGACAACATTATTATAATTTAAAGAATTAAGCTTACAAAATTTTGTAAACTAAGTAATTCAAGATAAAATTGTATTCTTTTCTGCATAACCTAGCTAATATATTATATTTATTACGGTAAAAGTTTCAAGTTTAAAAAGTATGGTGGAATAGAATGAAAATTATGAAAATTCATAATTCAAACTAATTGTAGAATTAGATAGTTTAGTTCAAAAATAAATAAATACAAAAATTTTAACACTACAAGAAAACAGGGCTTCAGAGATGGACTTTTCTGTTTCTGAAGCCTGTATTTCCGTCTGATTTTATCAGGGATGGAAACTTTCCATCAAAAAGTCTGTAGCTAAAGGTCCAATGGTTGATTCCGTAGCTAATCCGTCGCTGGACTTTAGGACTTTAAGACGGAATGTAATCAGTCTTATAATCTGTCTCTCTTTTCAAACAAACTTAGACAAGAGGCGTCTCTGAATCCATCTTTAATTCTGTTTGTATATTGTAAAACTCCCATGATGACCATCTCTAATTCCATCTCAAAATCCGTATTACATTATCATATATTATTTTCAATCCATCTCCATTTTCGTCTCTATTCTGTATTGATCTGCCTCTGTATCCATTTTTAATTCTGTAGAGAAAGACAAAATTGCATCTTCGATTTCATTTTTTTTAAACAAAGCTAGAATATCAAGAATGAAACTTTATTGCAAGACTCTATTGAACAAAATGCTTTAGATTCATATTGCATGCATTTACTTGGAACAGAATAGTTTGCGATATCAACACTTAGACATGAAACACAGAGCAAATTGAGAGGATTGGCATCTTTTAGTGAATGAAAGCACAAAAAAGTTATCTAGTAAGATTGATCCTGGAAAGAACATAAAAAAGATTGCAGCTTATAGATCTAGTGCACTTACAGTGGTAGTATTTTCCTGTTGAATGAGCATCAATCATGACATTTCCTATCATTTCTGCATATATCTGCAAAAAGAGTAGATTAACCGATTAGTTTGAGATTACTTATAAGCTATGAGAAGTTAAGAAGATGGTATCCTTCAGACAATGCACACAACATTCAACAAAATCAAGTTGTATTAAAAGGCATACTACTCCTGAAAGAATTATAAAATACAGTTCATTCATTGCATGAAATGTTTGGATGCTAGTCTTCTCACAATAGTGAAATGTCCAATACTCCATCCGATTATGCCCTTTATCAAAATCATTCATAATGGCCCCAAGAAGACAAAAGAAACTGATACATAATACAAAAGAGAAACAAGTTTTAATAGCAGGGCACACATATTTTATGCAATAACACATCTATAACTTGTACATATTAGTGTAAACTATAGAAAAACTTGCATATACAAGATATCTTGCAAGCAGTATGAAACCCAAAACTTGTTGGAACCTCGTTGCATTTCAGATCACCATCATGGTCCTTGGACATCCAATAACTTTTGTTTTCAAATTTTTGCTCCTATAATATTCTGTTAAAGCAACTGTCGTGGTACCTACTAAATAAAGTGACCAAGATGAATCACAGAGATAATGATATCTCTAAATACATATCAGATTACCCACCTAAATTTTTCAGCCAGAAGGCGGGCATTTGTATTTGAATAATCTCCACCAATGACAAGGCCATCTAGATCAAGCTTAATTGTTGTTTCTTCAGCTTGCTTAAACTAAAATGGATGCAAATTTTGTCAGTCTCTGAACCTGAAGACTTAACTAAGTAGATTATAAATGTCTATCAGAGTCATCCTTATACCTGTTCTGGCGTCTCAATCTTGTCTCTTCCACTGCAAATCATATCACATCCACCCTGCAAGTATAAATAGCTCATAGCATGGATTGCATAATTTAGTCTCAACCAAGTTGATCCAAGGATAAAATATTTGTGACACAATAGATAACCAATATGTCAACAAGAAAAAAGCATTTTAGAAAATACCTAAAGTTTTCAGCCAGAAGGCAGGCATTTGTATTTGAATCATCTCTACCAATTACAAGGCCATCTAAATCAAGCTTAATTGTTGTTTCTTCAGCTTGCTTAAACAAAAATGGATGCAAATTATGTCAGTCTCTGAACCTAAAGACTTATCTAAGTAGATTATAAATGTCTATCAGAGTTATTCTTATACCTGTTCTGGCGTCTCAATCTTGTCTCTTCCACTGCAAATCATATCACATCCACCATGCAAGTATAAATAGCTCATAGCATGGATTGCATAATTTAGTCTCAACCAAGTTGATTTGAGGATAAAATATTTGTGACACAATAGATAACCAATATGTCAACAAGAAAAAAGCATTTAGAAAATTTTCACCCAACTGACACACAGGAGGGCAGTTAAGAAGCCTTTGATCATTTAACAAGAATAAAAGAAAAACATAAAAATAATGAGACAACGAAATTGATCCCAAAAACGGAAATAGTTAACGAAGAAGAATAAGAAGAGTATCAACCAAATTAGCATTCAATTAGATCTCATGCGAATGAATAGCTTACCTGATTCCTGTACGGATAAATATACTCTGAGGTCAACACCAAATATTTGCACTTCATTATTCTTGTTGGTCCACCCTTGAATCCATACAATTTGCTTCATTTGCAGTGATCCTGCAAATAATCTACAACACAGAAACATGTCTTGATTATCAATTCAAAGAAACATAAATAATCTACAACACAGAAACATGTCTTGATTATCAATTCAAAGAAACATTTAAGTACAAACTATCAGATGAAAACCAGTGTTTTTTGCGGTGAGCAAAAACAATAATAATACTAATAATAATAGCAGTATTCCTGTGATGGCCACTTTTTAGTTAAACTAGAGATATTAAGAAAAAATACTGATTGAGCTAAAATACTTTTGGTGGGACAAACATGAATAAACAATACATAATTCAAGGTCTTGTTTCATAATTCTAAAAACAGGTGATATAGTCATAGATACTAAATATGATCACAATTGGCTTTCAAGTTACAGAGGTATGAGATATATTCACCAAGTGTGAAAGAGATGGGTGCATAAGAAACAAGGACACCAATTGGACGACGAAATATAGGGAGAAACTCACACAAGAACTAAACTAAATGATAATATATGGCCCATGTATCCACAGCAACCTTGAATTCACTAAGTGCTAACAAATATCTATTTACACATCCAACATGCCAGAAGGAATACAAATGTATAGTCATTATACTCTTCATCGAAAAATCTATAAACCATTGGTTTTCAGCTTATGAGAAGGGAGAAACTAAGCACAGAGGTGGATTCCTACTTGGTTCCTATGCTCTGTTTTCCCTCTTGGATATGGAATATTTAAGAGTCTATCTCGAAGAAACAGACGCACAAACACAATATATATATATATATATATATATATAAAACAAATAAAGGCCTACACAATAACAGTTGGCTAATTATTAAGTTATCACTAGATTCACTACTATAGACAATTTTCAAGAAATAAATAGAAAGCTTATAGAAGTAAGGGACATAAGCAGCCTCAACCAATAAATTGTTAATCCGTATTCAGTATCAGACATTAAATTTCAAAGACAACAAACAATCTTCTAAGACAAAAAATACTTAACCTCCAAATCAGCAATTACTAAAAGGAGAACAAATTAGTAATCATACGAATTTCCAAATCAATAATCCTAACAAAAGGATTTACCTTCTAAATTCATTCCAAAAAAACAAAAAACAAAATAAACAAGTGAGAGCAAAAAGCAAAAAATACAGAGCGGGTAAAATTGGTACTTACAGAGAGTGGAGAGAATGAGAGAGGAGATTAAAGCTAGGGGAAATTACAGAATGGAACAAACATGTAAAAGCATAGAAAGAGAAGCCAATCAATACAGCTTGCCAAGAACAAAAGTCGAGAAATTGAAATGAGATATTATTCACCAAATATCCACGGCGGCGACCGCAACAACTGAGACGATGACTAGGATGACGCCGATGACGTCGATGATGAAGACAGCGATGATGACGCCGACGATGTCGATGACGCGGACAACGTCAATGATGAAGACAACGTCAATGATGAAGACAACGACCGTACAGAACAGGCTGCGGTGTGGGTAGAAGAGAAGAGAAGCCGCGGGAACACTCGTGCTGGGAAAGGGCTCTTTTGACTTCTTTGTAATTAGTTCTTCTTTCTTTCAGTAATAAGATATCTTTAAATAAAAAAAAATTAATGAAACAAAGTTATTGTCTAAAAATGGATTTCATAATATATATATATATATATGGATATATATTTTTAAGTCCATCTATCTCTCAAAAATATATATATATTATATATAAGTTAAATTTAGAGAAAAATTATTTTAAATTTTCGTCTTTGTTTTCATCTCAAAATTTGTAATTTTAAGACGGAATATTTCTCTCTCAATTTTTTTATTCTATTACAAAATTAAAGACGGAATCAAAGACAGATTTTTTTTTCATAATTTATTTTGTTTATTTTTCTCCAAAATTCCCTATCCGTCAAAAATTCCGTCTCATATTGTAGCGTTATTTTATAATTTTAAGACGGAAAATTTTCCGTCTCTAATTCCGTCTTTGAAAGGTGAAATTTTTTGACGGAAATTTTTTTGTCTCTGATTTTCGTCTCTGAAAGTCTACTCTCTTGTAGTGAAAAGATTTATAGTAAACTTTCAGATAAATTAATTGAACTTAATTAGTTTTTAATAGACAATACATTAAAAATCTTGAGCTGATTTTGCACAAACTTGTAAATCAGCTCCTGTTCCTAAGTAATTTTTACCATTGCAGTTCACTAATTTTGTTCAAAATATTTGCAGTAAATTTGCAAAAAGTTTTATGGTTCTTCATTAAATTTTAGAATTGTTCTACTTAATTTATTTTTTCTTAATATTTTAAAAATAAATTGTTGAACTAGTCCGAATATATTTTAATTATGTGAATATTTTCAGTATTTAAAAAAGATGACTTCTTTTTTTTTTTTCTTTAAGTTGGAAATTTTGCCATAATCTATATCTATACTCTATATAAATGTGTGAATACTCAAGTTGTTTGTGTCTTATTGTGAAAAGACAAATATACCCTCATTTAAATATTATTAATTATTATATTATAGATTTTGAAATTTTTAACAATTTAGAATTCTAAATATTCTAAACCTCCTCTATATAAATTTAGGATAAAAAACCTAAATTGTGAATCATGAATAAATCCAATTACACAGAATTTTAATAACATGTGCTTCTAATCGTGAATCATGAATGAGTCCAACTACACAGACCTATCACACATTAAATTTTAATAACATTCACAGAAAATTATATAATAAAATTAGTTATAGAAAAAATAAAATTCTATAACACTACAAGAAAATAGCTTAATAGCAACGAAAATTTTACTTGCTAATTAGTTCGACGCTAATTTTTTTTCGTTGCTATTGAGCATCTTTCTTGTAGTGTAAGAAAAATATTTAAGAGTCTTAATTGCTCTAAACTACTAAGGAATAACATATTCAACTAAAAAAAGTTAATATGCCAAATAATATTTCAATACAATTACTTTGTTAGAAGAAATCTTAATTATATTGAGAAAGTTTTAATTTACCATGACACCTTAAAATTTAAAATAAACTACACATGAATAATACATATAATACTAATCTAAACTTAAATATATAAATATAATAACGATTAAATATCAAAATTTAATTATAAATTAAAATTGATAAATATATGGTTATGATATTATTAAATTAAAATTGCTTGTGAAAATTCAACTATTGAGTGAATCTCTTAGTACTTGGATTTTTAAGTATTATATAATCCTAAATGCTTTACTTTTACATTTATTATTTTTTAATATTAATTAATAGAATAAAAGTATTACAACAACAAATGTGACATAAAAAATTAAGTTGTAACATAACATATTATTGAATAAGAAATAGATTATACCAATTGATGCATATGAAAATAAGATTAAAAGTTAAACTAAAAACATATAGAATTAAAAATTGCAATATAAAGGCAAAAAATAAAATTTTATACCATAATATTTTAAAATTTAGAAGGTAATAAAGCATGTAAATAATACTTTGACAATATTTAAAAGTTGATACTGAAGTATAATTAACATTAGGATCTTACAATACAAAATATTGGTAATATTGTCTAATTACATTATATCTTTATAATAGTAGTCAATAAATAATTAGTTTGTAATCATTTAGTGTCGATAAATTATAAATCAACAACATTCAAAATATAGTAAAAGAAAACAAATCACATACACAGACATAATATAGCAAAATCAAACAATAGCAAAGAGACACAATAAAACTTATGAATAAAAATCGATTAATTTTATTAAAATGGAATTTCTTCTAAAATGGAATAACGAATACGTTTCAAAACTTAATTACAAATAAAAATTATCAATCTGATTAAATTAGAAGTGCTACTGAAAATTTAAAAAAGAGCTAACTAATTGATTTTATTTCAATATTAATAGACCAAAAACACCATGTCCCCCCCCCCCCCCCGCACTCTCAAGACATTGACATTGAAGAAGAGTATAAATAGTAATATAATAAATAATTTAATTTAAAACCCTGTCTTATTGAGTAGTAAACTATCTAATATAATTGTACGTCCTAACGAGACATATATAAATATTTTTATACTTTAAAAAGTGCATAATAGTTGAAACATTTGGTCCTCTTGTATTATCATATATTTAAAGCCCACATGGTATTTTCTTTTGAATATCCAGATGGAAAGGTGTTATGGAACCAAAATTGCTACTTTTTAATATTTATGGGACCAAAAGTGAGAAATCCAAAATCAATGGATCAAATTAAAGTGGAAATGACCTAAGTTACTGACTGGAAAATGCAATTTCCCCTTATGAAAATAAGAAAAGTCAAATGGTAAGTAAACATTAACACAATAACAATTAAAAGTGTAAAATTTTAAAATAATTATATACTAACACATTAGTGCAATTACATTTTCATATTAAGAAATTAATAAATTTTGAGAATAAACTAAGTACGATGAAATAATAAATAAAAACTGAGTTACTTATGTTGAAATTAGAAAAAAAGATGATAAATAAATAAGCCAATGAGAATAATATATTTTTTCAGTAATAAATTTATAAGAATAACTTAAAAGTTTAAAAAGCATGAGTACTAAAGAGAATAAAAATTGATATATGAATAGAATATTATTAGATTGAAATTGCTTATGAAAATTCGACTATTAAGTGAATCTCTTAGCACTTGATTTTCTTAGTATTAGATAATTCTAAATGTTTTACTTTTACATCTATTGTTTCTTTTATAAAGGTGAAAAATAAAATTTTATACAATAAAATTTCAAAATTTAGAAGCTAATAAAGCATGTAAATAATGTTTTGACAATATAAAAAAGTTGGTACTGAAATATGATTAACTTACATTATAGGATCTTACAATACAAATATTGGTACTATAGTTCAATTTGATTATAGTTTTATAACAATAGTCAATCAATAATTAGTTTGTAATAGTGTCAATAAATTAAAATAAATGACATTCAAATATAGTAGTAAAAGAAAACATACAACGCACACATACAAAATATAACAAAAAATACAAAATTAAAGAACAGAACATAAGCATAATAAAACCTACAAATAAATTTGATCAATTTATTTTATTAAATTATAATTTCTTCTATCTAAGATAAGGAGCTTTGACTAATTATTTTTATTTTAATATTAACTTTTTAATATTATTATTTTATATTTTCATATTAATTGGTTGGATAGATTATAATGAAATAATCATTAGTGAATCTACGAAATACAAAATTTTAATTTTGGGGAATATCTTTTTATTCAATAGTACCAATGAAATTCAGAAAGTGAATTACAAATAATAGAATTGAATAATTTTCTTATCAATTTAAATAATTATTATCAAATTTTTTGAAAATATAATTGTATAATACTAATATTTTAATAAAAAATATGTGAATAATATCATAAACTTAACATAAATAATATATTTACTTCTAAAAATATATTTATACGCGTGCATCGCACGTCATACTTTATAGTATATCTAAATGTATGGAGTTTTTGGGAAAATAAATGATAACTTCCTCATTATATTTCATTTTATAATATTTTACAAACTTAATGGGCCACTAAACTATTTCCTTTGACAGCTTTTATTTGTATTGACAATTTTGTCCTTAACTTTTCATCATAATTAATTCATAAGACTAAAGGTAAATAGCACTTTTGGTCCTCCATCTATGACACTTATTTGCATTTAATCCCTTAATTTCCACAATCATAATATTTCATTCTCAATGTTTGAAGATTCCATCAAGTTTGATCTTCGGCAGTAACATTACATTATGAACAGGTAGATGGGTTTCGTGGGAAGGTATGTGTGTATGATGCCAAAAATGGGTCATATGCCTATTTCTACATTTCTGGCAAAAGAAATAGTTTTCATCAAATTGTAAATATTCCATCAAATTGTGATGTTTGAACTGATTAAAAAAAAAAAAAAAAATCTGTTCTATAATTTGTTAAAACCAAAGTAATTGACCTACTATTTTTAGTGGCATCAATGCATGTGACTGTTGTTGATGACCGTGTTTAAAGAGAAATAATAATTTGGTCATGTAATTTAAAGAGGTGACAATTTTTGTCCCAGCCATGGATTTTTATAATTTAATTTCGTAACTTTAAAACACTACAAGAAAGTATGATATTAGTGGCAAAATATTGAATGAAAATTTTAAAGTTGTCACTAAAAATATATATTAAGTGACAACATTTTTTATCTTGTTACTATATAATTATTAGTGACAAAAATTGTGTATAAAGTTGTCACTAAATATAATTAGTGACTCATCTATAGTGACAACACAATATAGTGACAATAATTATTTATTGTCATTAGGTTGTCACTATATATGAGTCACTAATTGTATTTAGTGACAACTTTGTGCACATCTTTTTGTCACTAATAACAATTTTTATAAAATAATAGTAATTATTAAAATTATAAAATTCATTATTGTGACAAAATAAACATTCTTGTCACTAAATATATATAATTAGTGACAATATTAAAATTGTCATTTGATTTTTTTGTCACTAATCTTTTATTTTCTTGTAGTAAAACTTGACAATTCTAGTCCCTTTTGGTGTAATTGGGCTAGAAAAATACATGTGACTTGAGATAGATGATCCATTTTTTGCGCCAAACAACCATCACTTCCCTCCAAACTCAACTACTGCTAGTTTATACCGGAATATTAGCAACTATAACAGACATAAAATTTCCAAACTTTAGGAATTCAATGTGATATTAAACTTGGGGGACTAAATACAAATAAGTGACATAGATGAATGACCCAAAATAATATTTATCCAAAGACTAAAGTGGGATTGCATATATTCAAACAATAACAACCCAATTATTAGATTTCGGGAAAAAAACGAAACACAACTTCTGAAGGAGGATAAGCCACTGAAAGAGCACAAGGGTCTGTTTCCCGCCAAATTCTGGTTATCTCCTTTTGTTGTTGCTGCCTATCAACAAAGAAAAGTAGAAGAGTATCCTAAAGGAGAAGCCCCACGCCACAGTCACCCACAGACAACTCCGCATGCTCAGATCAGTGACCACCTGCTGCTGCAGTATATCCGCTCCAGTCATCACGCAAGTTGCGCTCGTTATCGTCATCCCCAAGCCGCTGCTCATGCTCTCCACAAGTTTAAGCTTCAAAGCATTCGGCACCGCCTCCAACGTCTGAATTCCACGCACGAAGCACTTGGTCGGGTCTATGAACTCGTTCTGCAGGAGTGCTTCGTAAGGGTATTTAACAAGCGATATGTAGTGGAGCCAAATCCAGCAGGACGGGATACGGTTATCATTACTGTGGCTAGTCAGAAGGCGAAAAGCTTTGGCATCCGACGGGAGTTGGTGAAAGATCTTCGGAATAATACTGCAAATTCAAGCCATAACGGGTTCGCGAATGTGGGAATCATTGATGTGGAGCCGTTGGAAGGGGTAGCCCCGGAAACTAGCTTTCCTCTTGAAATGCTGGCACTTGTGGCTCTTTCAGGGACAAATTTGAGGCATTTGCTGCCGGGTAATTGATTTGATTGCCTCCTTTCAATGCCTGCCAAGTTTTGTTGAATTCCACCAGGCTTTTAGTCCCGCCTGGTGAGCCTTCGAGTTCACGGATCAGATCCAGGGCGAACTCAGTCCGATTCTCACTGTCAGGGATAGGGTGCCCAAAGTCTGAGAAAAAGAGGGGCAATTTGGATGGAGGGCCATGCGGTGGGCTAGAGCATTAATGAGAGTCGATTTCCTCGAGCCAGAGGCACCCATCACCGCCACGATTTCACCATCACAAGCCTTCCCGGAAATGTCGCCGAGGATAGTTCTCGTACCGGAGGAAAGGGTCTCTCCGGAAACTGGATCAGCGGCGCGTCGGCAGAAGAAGCTGGGTAAAGCGATTTTGCCGGTAGTTCTCACGCTGTAGGTGAGGTGGCTGAAAGAAAGAAGGAAAGGAAGCGGCCGGGGGCTCGATGGTGCTGCTGACATCTATCACTTGGAGCACCGGAGTCTCGTCGCCCGTGACTTCCTTCCGCACGTCGCCACCGTATTTTAGAAGCTGTCCAAGAGTTGGAGATGCGCATGCGGCGGCGCGTGATACATCCATCTTCGTCACCTCATTAGGCAGCGATATCTCCTCTGGTACTACTCTCGACATGATGAAACCGATGCTTGGTGCAAATGTCTGTATTCTTATGGGGGAGAATTGAGTGATTTTCCAAGAGAAAATGCAGCTGGTTAGGAGTCTCTAAGAGAGTTGAGGAAGAAAGAAGGGATTAATATGGACTACTGAATATGGTAAGGGAGTTTTTATTAGGCATCAGTTAATGTCATTTTTATATGTTGTATATACTTTTAATTTTAAATTAAAATTTAATTTAACTATATGTTTTAATTTTAAAAATAATATAAACCAGTGGTCACTCATAAAATCAAATACATGACACCAAAGTATTATAGAAAATTCAGGTCAAAAGAAACAAAAAACCAAGTTCCATTTGGAATTTGTGTTTTGTTTAAGAAAGCAAAAGGGCCCCTTCATAATCGTGTAAGGTTCATTTTAGTTCCCGACATTTGATTTCAACTTAGAAATAATATCTGTCGTTTTAACTCACTTTAAATTAGTCTTTTTGTAAGTGATTTTTCAATATTTTCTTTATAAAACATGTTGTATTTTACAAAAAATTAATTGTAGTCTTCAATTTTCATTTTCAATTTGCATTTGGCCCCTCATATACAAATTTAGAAAAATATAATCATTTTAATTAGAAGAATTTATCATTGAGCAGTTATTTAGATAATAACTTGATCAATGACATACAAATATAATTATTGTGAATTTAATAAACTTGAATTTTCCAAATAAAATAGCACTTGAATAAATAAGTTGGAAAAAAAGAAGTTTAAACTAAAAATATTGAAAAAAATATTTAAGCAAAAATTCTTCTCAAATAGAACATAAAATTGAATATGTTAGTTAAAATGTTGAAGAATATGGTATAATTTCCAAAGCTCTTTTGTTAAAAAACAAATTGCTCTATTTTTATTTAAATTTTTCTTCAACTTTATATTCAAATGTTTTTTTAATTTGGAAATTCCAAGAAGTTCGTTATCTATACATTTATATTAAGTGAGAACACCACTTTGATGTCTCAGTATTTTTTGGACTGCAATTTTTAATATTTAATTTAATTTATTATTTATTTATTAACTTCTTACATTTCCACTCTTCGTTACACCCAAAACAATTCTTCTAAATCTTCAAATGATCCACACTTTCAACTTCCTACTAATTCTTTATATCTTCTTTTTTTAAATATATTTTTTATTTCTTCAATAAAATATATTTTTAAAAATATAAATTACTTTTTAAAAATTTTATTTAATTATGCACACTCATTGGAGTGTGCCACACACACTAGTATTCACAAAAGTTTTGTTTATATGTCTAATACCCCCTTAATCATTTTTTATAAAAGCCCAAAACAAAAGAGGTGGGCCCCATTGATCAGCCCTGTTGGCCCATGAGCAATGTATGTAGCCCACAATCTCTACCTTTATACTAATCTAGCAGGACCAAAAATGAGTCCTATACAGCAAGCTGACCCAACAAACAAAAAGAGTTCTACATCATACATATATTTCTAATATCTTGAGACACATTACACTGAAATCTCTCCAACAAACTCCATCTAGATCTAAGGCGAATGACCTATCAACAAAAAGTAAAAAAGATTTTGAAGAATTCGGGTTGACTGGGCATGACTCACTCAAACGATCATATCTTCGTCCAAATAAGTCCAAATCTCATTTCGCTTTCTTTTTATTAGTTAATAAACGCATGCAACTCTAAAAATGGAGTATCATTTGCTACAACCAACCTCCGGATTCTCGAATTCTATTCCCAATGTTCATGTTCCCGCTATATGTTCGTTGGTCTTACCACCCGCCGCTGCTCCGCTCTTCTATGAACAACTCAGCAGGTTCATTAATGTTGTTGTCAGCACAACCCTCTACAACCTTCCTGTTCCTACTGCAAGCACGAGAGCAGGTCAAACACTTCTACTTGTTGCTGTCAAATTGCTTTCATGTGAACAACTCAACAGGTTCATTGATGATGATGATGTCAGCACAACCCTCTGAAACCCTCCCGCTCCTGTTGCAAGCATCATAGTAGGTTAAACGTCTCTATTTGTTGTTGTCATCTCGCTCTGCTGTGAACAACTCAATAGGCTCATCGCTAAGGCGGTCAGCTCAGCTCTCCAAGGATCTTCTAATCCTGTTGTCGACAGCTTAGCAGGGCAGGTGCCACATAGTGATATGCATCTCGCGCATAAGGAGGACGAGGACCGATACCACACTAGAGACACCCAACACCTGATGAGGACAGAATGGGCTAATCCCTATTGTGCTCCAACAGGATGAGCTTAACCCAACTAATCCTACTAGCAAGACGAGCCTATCCCTATTGGTCATACCATCAAGGAAGATGCCAACAAAGTGGTGATGAATACACGGTAAGCCCTCCTCCGCGAGGTGTTAGAGCTTTGCTAGTACGTGAACAGAAAAGCCCCTCACCTGAAGCAAGGAATTCACTTCAGCAAAGGGGTGATGACCGATGAACTCCCAGCTCATTTCATAACACCATTATACCATCACCTTATAATAGTACAACAGATCTTATTGAACATATTCATGAATTTGCAAATGTTGCACTACTGCACAACTATGATGTATAAAAAATCATGTTTTTTTACTACACTAATCGAATCTGGCCTGCATTGGTTTCGACAAGCTTCTGTCTAGTACAACATACTCTTTTGTAGAATTTATGTCATTGTTTTTTCATCAATCAAGAAATATCGAAAGAAGGCCTTGTGCCTCTTCGGGTAGAAGCAGGAAGATGAAATAGAAAGGTTAATTCAAGAAAGGGCGCTTGAAGGAAAAGTGAGACCCCTTTGAGCAAGACCGTTCAGAATTCCATGCTATGATAGCACTAGTACTCTATATTTTAAAAACTAAGTTCATGATGGTATATCTTTCAAGATTGACTTCATTGTTATGTACTTCGAAACTTCTGCTTTTTCCTCAGATGAATTGCTTAGCTACTGATGGGCTACCGACTGTGCTACTACTGATGGGCTCCGATTATGTTCCTAGCAATGAGCTTCGGCCATGTTGACGGGCTTAGGCCTATGCCCCTACTAACGGCTGCACCTGTGCTCCTACTGACGGGCTGGGATCAGTGCTTTTGTGATGAGCTATGGCCCTGCTGACGGGCTTCGTCATGTGCTTCTACTATAGGCTTTGGCCTGCTGATGGGCTTGGGTTGTGTTGTTATTGATGGGTTCTAGCTCGTGTCTTCTCCAACGGGCTTCGGACTGTGAACTTACTAACGGGCTCTAAGTTGGCCCACTGAAAAATCGACCCACTGCGAGTCGCGCTTTGTACTGCTTCATAAGCAGGTTATACCCTACCGCTGAAAAAACCAGCTCACAGCAGGCCGTGCAACATATCCCATCAAGTTCGTAAATGTGGGAACAACAATTACGCCTAATAAAACTGGGTACATCAATGCAGCAGAACACGTCTTTCTCGCAACAACACAATAGGATATACCTAGACAACTCAATAAGATCCTCCCTGCTAAATCAGCACAGTCGGAAAAAATTATTCATGTATATAATTCTTTGAGATAGGAATCCTCGCATAGCAGGAATACTCTCTTCCACTCCAACAATCCAACATCAATCTTGCACTACTAGAGTAAGGGAGGGGAAAGTGATGATACCCCTTCAAACATTTTTGTTAAAGCTCAAAAAAAAGGAGTGGCCCCACTAATCAGCCCAGCAGGCTTCGCCATGCTGACCCATGAGCAAGGTAGCAAGCCCACAATCTCTACCTTTATACTAACTTGGTAAAGCCTAAAAGAGCCTAATACCACAAGATGACTCAACAAACTATAAGGATTCCAAGTCATGCCCAGTCAACCCGAATTCTGTGGAATTCTGCAGCCGACCTATCAACAGTAGGTAAAACAGATTCTGCGGAGTTAGGGTTGACTGGGCATCACAATTTCAAGTCCAAATCTCAAACTGCTTTTTGGTTAGTTAGTTAACACACACAACTTTCAAATGGTGTATCATTTGCTGCAACCAACCTTCGGATTCTACTCCCAATCGACCTATAAATAGAGGTCATAATATAGCCACAATGGTAACTTGATTCATTCACTCCCACACACTTTTTTTTCTTGGTCAACAGCAACGCTACGAGCTCCCTACTCACTTTTTGCACTCACACACACACATTTTCATTCACATTTCAATGTTCTACTACTTAACTTTAATTATCACATCATATTCTTGCATTTTCTTTAATTTTTCCAATCTCATTTTCGGTCATCCAAATACTAATTAAAAATAGGAGTGCTAGTCCCTGTTTTGCAAGTTAGTCCTCCTTATTTTATAGGATTTTTTTCAAGATCATTCGACCATTGTGATACGGTCTCCAGTATTTAATATTTATATAAGTAACACATATTTTAATAATTTTTATACTTCAATTCTTAAAAAATGCACATATATATTTACAAATATATATATATAGAAATAAAGTTATGATAGTACTATTTTAAAAATATATATTTTTCTAGTATTTGAAAATTTTTAATTCTTTGTTATAAAGATATATTGAACTTTTATAGAAACTTGAGATGGCTATCAAGTGTTGATCTTTTAGATGGTTTTTAGCATGATTTTGAGATGATTTTTAACAAGATTTTTATTTCACTGTTAGGAGTTAAGTTATGTTTCGGGTGAATAAAAAAATTAAAAACCATATTTAGAGGGTGTTTGGCTAAGCTTAAAAACTTTTCAAAACATCTTATAAGATGTTTGAGAGCTTTTAAAATGTCACAAACCATTTGGCAATTTTTTTTTTTTAAAATAGCTTATAAGATCTCAAAATAAGATGTTTTGGATCTTATAAGATCCTTTTAAAAAATTAAACTTTTCTAACTTTTTTTATAAGATCTTATAAGCTCTATGGAATTAATAATTGATAAGACAAAAATAACATTATTGATTTGCTATATTTTAATTTTACCCTAACATAACAAACATATTTTTAACAACAGAAAATTCTCTCTCTCTCTCTCTCTCTCTCTCTCTATATATATATATATATATATATAATATCATCTCTTCTTCTCATATTTATATAATTATGATATTAATTATGTAATTAATATTAATTTTTAATTATTATAATTATGAAAACATGCTACTGATATTATATGTTATAATATGGTTAAAAGTAGTCATTGAAATTAACAAAAAAATATATCAATTATATATCTATGTTAATACTCGACTAGTATGAATGTTAATATTATTTCGATGCAAAAGTTTAAAAATAACAATTTGTCAATTTTTTATTTTTGAAAAAAAAATCTATTAATTTTTATTTAGAGTTAAACTAATGTATACTATTTATGAAAGTATTTTAAAAATATTCAAATACAAAATATGTCAACAAAAATTATAATTTATTTGATTCTAATAGTATCATGTCCGTTTTGGTCATTTTACCAATAAAAAGACCTTATTATGGCAAACACCCTAACATCTTATAAGATGTGAAAACATCTTTTAAGCTTTACCATCTTATTTTATCCAAACACTTCAAGAGCTTATTTATAAAATAAGATCCAACATCTTATAAGCTCCTAAAACATTTTATAAGATGTAGGAGCTTATAAGATATTTTAAAAAAATTTAGCCAAACACCCTCTTAGTGGAGTTCTGAGACTAACTTTCCCCAAAAAGGTGCTCTAGTTCAAGTCCTCTTTAGACACACGATTTTTTATTATTGTTTTTTTTTGACAAATTCATTAGTTTTAATGAATTTTTAACTGCAGGGATCAAATTTGATGGAATCTTCAAATTTGAGAAACTAAATTTAATTAACGTGAGGAGAATTCGAATAAGTGGCATAATTGAGGGACCAAATTCTATACTTACCCATTTATTTCATTGCAAATGAATAAATTATTTCCTATATTATAAATGACTATAACTTATTATGATGAATTAATATTTTCTACTACTATCATACAAAATCAATGCAATAATTAAAATAATTATATATCATGATTAATCAACATTTTATCGTAGTTTTGGTTATGGTTGTAATATTTACCACGATTTTAACTATAAATAATTAATGTTCTGATCTAGCCTCTAAACACACACGACTTTTTTTTTTTTTTTTTTTTGCAAAGCCATTAGTTTTAACGAATTTTTAACGGCGAGAACCAAATTTGACGGAACTTTGAAACATGATGGACAAATATGAGTCGGAAATATTAGGATTAAATTCGGATAAGTGACATATAATTGAGGGACCAAAATTGATATTTACCTATTTATTTTACTGCAAATGAGTAAATTATTTCCTATATTATAAATTACTATAGCTTATAAATTATGGTGGATTGATATTTTCTACTACTACCATACAAAACAATGCAGAAACTAAAATAATGATCATAATTAATCAATATTTATCATAGTTTTAGCTATGGTCACAATTTTTACCACGATTTTCTGTTCAGAGTTTGAGAGACGTGAGCTAGGGTTCATAACAGAAAAGGGGGGAAAATTCATTGAAGGGGAAGAAGAACTAGGGCAGTACATCTCAAGATAAAAACGTATATAATTTGCGTAGACTGGGCCTCTTAAATAAGTGACCCCCAAGGCCTGCTAACTGCCCTCTCCACCCAACTAACAAATTCACCCAACTGACCCAACGAATAAATCGTCTGAGGCCCAACCAAAACAACACACTAACTGCTAAGTCACCAGAAATAAGAAATGCGTTTCTTTACAAAGTGCGGCACTTACAACACAAACACGTTTTATCATTCTTATCATTTTCACTATAAATTATTAATGTTCTAGTCTAGGCTCTAAACACACACCATTTATATTATTATTATTATTGTTGTTATTGTTATTATTGTTATTATTATCGCCTTCGTCGCCGTCATCATCATCATTATTATTATTATTATTATTATTGTTGTTATTATTATTATTATTATTATTATTATTATTTTGCAAATCCATTAGGTTTAACAATTTTTTAACAACAAGGACCAAATTTGATGGAATCTTTAAATGTGAGGAACTCAATTTGATGAGACGGAAACATAAGGGACAAAATTTGGATAAGTGGCATAAATGAGGGACCAAAATTTATATTTACCCAATCATTTAACTACAAATGTGTAAATTATTACCTGTATTATAAATTATTGTGGCTTATAAATCATGTTGAATTAGTATTTTCTACTACTATTATATAAAATCAACACAAACACTAAAATAATGATTATGATTAATCAACATTTATCGTAAAACTATGATAACAATATTTACAACGATCTTTAACTATAAATAATTAATGTTCTGGTCTAACCTCCAAAAACAATTTCCTAGCACAATCGTAATTAATTAGCATTGGTAATGGTTTTACACTTCGATCCTGGTAATTAGCTAGGGTAAAAAGTTATTTTTTTTTATATCTTATTAATAAGATAATCTTGGGGGAGGGGGAATTCCTTTCAAGACATTGCAAAAAGAAATGTAATTACTAAATTTGCAAAAAAGAATAAATACGGGAAGAATATATATGTCTGAGGCTTATTGCATTTTTATCCTTTAATTATAGATGTTTGGTGATTTGGTCTTCTAAGAAATAAAATATGTGATTTGGTCTTCTAAGAAATAAAATATGTGATTTGGTCCATTATTTTTGTAAATTTCAAGAGCTAAGAACACATTTTTTTGAAAATTTTGAAAGTTGGCCTGCCGCACGTGTAAGTCACGTGTTTACTCAAATTTAAGCTGGCACATAATTTGCACGTGACATTTTCGGTAGATTTAGAATCTTCCATCAAAATATCTACTCAAATCGTAAAATTTATAAAAATAATGAATCAAATTGCAAGTTCTCATTTTTAATGAACCAAAACATCAAAAGCTTATAATTGCAGGATAAGATTACAACAAAGTCGTTGATGTGGTAGTGGTTTTTAGTGAAGGATTAGTCGGGAAAGATTGCCTTCGACACAATTGCACCCCAAGTCCTTAGAGAGAGAAATATTGTATGAGTAGTCAAATCAATGAATAGTAGCTTAGGATGAAAAAATAATATATCTTGTATTTATAGTGATTTGGTTATTTTATGGTGTGATAGGGTGCATATGTTTATCATGTGGTAGACCCAACAAATTACTCTTATACCCTTGTGAATAAATTGTAATTACTATTATATACATCATACAGCCCCCACTCTCGGACAGAATACATTGGATGAAATTGTAATCTGGCGGAGAGTAGTTGCTGCAGCAGAAGAAATTTGGTGCATTGAAGACTTGGTGGTGGGTGGGCGGGAGTTCATTAATTAGTCTCTCCCCCCCCCCCCCCCCCCCCTCTTACCACATTCATTCTTTCCCCACTCTTCAAGAGCAAATTCTCAAGTAGCACTCATGGCTTCCAAAGGTAACTTCTTCCTCCTTTACTAAACTTTTACTTGCAATTCTCTTCCATATTTTTTGCTTTGTACAAGTATACTGCATTGCCATGTCTAGTGACGAGGGTTTGGGAGGGGGTAGTGAGGCGACACACTATGAGTGGGTGGTGGTGGGTCAGCGGACGCGTAGGCTGAGGGTCCAAGGGGCGGGTCCGAGACGGGAGAGGGAGTGTGGCCCTCCCCCAGCTCGAGGCGTCGCGGCCTCCAGCTGGGGGGAGGCCCCCCTTCCAGCCCAAGGCGACGCCTCGAGCTGGGAGGACGCGCCCCCTCCAGCCCGAGGTGGTGCCTAGGGCTGGGGGGGTGTCCCCTCCAGCTCGAGGCCATGCCTCAGGCTGGGAGGGGGTGCCATCCTCCCCTCCTGCCCGAGGTGTTGATTCGGGCTGCGCTCCCCTCCCGGTTTCAGGCGATGCTTCCCTCCCGGTTTCAGGCGATGCTTCGTCTATTCCGCCCGCGTCTGGGTCTGCTTCCTATAATTTTTTGTCGGCGGGTATATTTAATACGCGGGGGGTGAATTTTCTCTCGACGATGATTTTGGTTCCTCAGAAAATATTTGGGATGATTTCCACGGTGCGGTGACGAGGGAATTTCCCCCATGTCCTTTTGACTCTTTAGATGATTTGGAGAACTTGATTGATTTTGATTCGGCTAACTCAGGTGGTTGGACACTTATGATTATGAGCGCTATGATAACGACCAAAATGAGGGTGAGATCGATGAAGTTAGTAGTGAGAGGGGGGAATCTGAGAGTGAGAGGGGGACGAGGAGTCCGAGGTTCTCGAGGTAGCTAGGCGTCCGAGTGTAATTATGGCCCTGGGAGCTGAAGACGCGACACGCCCGCGGGGTGGGGTGGCCGAAGACCCCGAGTGGTGGACGTGGGGACTTGCGACAATGTCCTTACACATGAACATTTAGCCTTTATACAGAGGGAGTATAGGGTGTCTTCCGCATAAGTTTGTTCTTCCTTCTCCCGGGCAGAGGATTAGGCACCCTCCCGATGGGTATTTCACTGTGTATTCGTCGTACTTTGATAGCGGATTCTCAATTCCGTCCCCATCCCCTCTTAGTAGCGTTGATCAAGAGTTACGGGGTTTGTGTTAGCCAGCACACGGCAACTCCTTCATGTATTTCGAGGCTTGGCGGCGGCGTTTCATCGGGATAGGACTTCCCCTGTCGTTAGATAGTTTTCATGCTTTGTTTTGCATCCGTCGCGTGCCCGAGCCATCTTCCTCCACGGATGATGGTCGATATTTTTACCTGAGTTTCCGCATGGGGTGTATGTTTTTGGACGGGCTCGTTTCTTCTAAAGGCCCTTGGAAAGAAAAGTTTTTTTACGTCCGGGACGACGGTTGGGGTTTTGCTACGGATTGGTGTAGTTCGCTGATTTTGCATGGGCATTGTACGGAATTTGGTAGACTCTGTGAGAGGTTTATGGTGGCGGGGTTGTTTAGTCGCATTATACACTTATCGCATTATTTTCCCTCTGGTATTAACGTTTATTTGTGCTTTCTTTTATCATATGTTTGTTTTTTCTTTCTATGTATGGATTCTCTCCTTGTTTTGTTTTCTTCGGTAGGTAAGAAGATGGACGCTGACACTGTTGCGTTACGGAGGGCTGCCGCAAAGGAAAAGAAGCGTGGCGAGCAAGGCTCGGCTCGCCCACCACCCGGTGGATCCGCGAGTTCGGGTGGAGGCGGGCTCCCATCTTCCTCTTGCGGCGCCTCCGACTCTCGGGCCACGGGAGTTCACTCCGGTGTTTCTCTCCCGCCAAAGAGAGCGAGGGATGTTCCTTTGGAGCCGTTTCCCGGGGGTGTTCCATGGGGTGGCATTTTCACCGCCGGGGTGAATCAGGCGGAGGGCATACAGTCGTATTGGGAAACTGCCGATCTTTCCTTGGCTTGGAACCGCATAAGGGATGTAGTGAGCAACGATGATCTAACTCGATTTTGCACCCTAAGCGACGAGCAGGTGGATGAATTGTTGGCCGGGGATGCCGCCCGCGTGAGTGGCTTATCCTTTTACTTCACTATGTATGTCTTCTGCTCTACGTGTCTAACTTCCGTGCACTTCGTTTAACTGGTGCGTTATTTTATTTGTGTAGTCCCTCACCCTGAACACACTAGCACGAAATCGGCGCTCGGCGAGGAGGGGAGAAACTGACCGATTGGATGTACTTGCGAAACGGTGTGAGGAGGAGTGCTCGAAGTTGAGGGAGGAGAGAGACAAGGCTCTCAAAGACTTCACCCGGATGGAGCGCGCTACGAGCGGGAGGTGAGTACCGGGAGGAATTTTTGGCGTCTTCATCTGGAATTGCCTTTGTCGGCAAGACCAAGGAGGAGGCCATTTCTGAATTTCAGGCGTCTGACAGCTTTGAGGGTATCGTAACGGAGAGGGTCATCCCCGTCTATGAGTCTGCCATATATAAGTTCGCTGTTTTCTTCGCGGTGTTCTTCGCGACAAGGGCCAAATTACTGAGGAGGACATAGTTGGCATTTACCCCGACTTAAGTGAAGAAGAAGAGGAGGATGCCGATCCGGCTTGCGGCGGAGCCCCCCAGGACGGTGAGTGAGATGAGGGGGGTTGCGTCTATCCCGCATTGAGTGTTCGCTATGTTTATTGTCGACTGCTAACCTTCTATCTGTACTTAAAGACTGATATTTTAGGATTTTATTTCCTGTAATCGATGTATTAGGAATTTCATATGACTGTCTTTCGGCTTCTATACTCGGATGTTTTGATATGTTATCGGCAGTATGTAGTACCTGCGTGTTTTCTTCCGACTACTATAGTCGGACATTTTGGTATATAATCGGCAATATGTAGTATTTGTATGTTTTCTTCCGACTACTATGGCCGGATATTTATGATATATATTCAGCAGTTGCACATGATATGAAACTTGTGTTCTGGATGTTTTGATATGTAATTGGCCGTAGGTAGTACGGCGTATGTTTTCTTCTGACTACTCTAGTCGGATATTTATGATATATATTCAGTAGTGCACATGATATGAAACTTGTGTTTTTTAAGTCAATGTTTATCGAAGTCGCCTCAAGGGGTGTTTTTGCTCGAGTCCTGAAGTTGATTTTTACCAACTTCAAGGGGGGCAAATTTTCCGGGGCAACGTTATTAGGGAGGATCTCTATGAGGTTTCGTTTGCATGGTCCGGGGCGCTCGTTGATGCCTCAAGGGACCTTTCGAAACTTCAGGGATCTTCCTATGGATAAGTTTCATACTACGGCGGAAAAATAACTTCATTCATCAAGTTTAAATTCAGAGTTACAAGAGATAAGGGAACTAGTCGAAAAGAGAGAGGGGGGCGATGAAAGCTCGGCCACCCATACTAGCTCTATTACATACTGAGTCAAAAGGGGAATTTTCACTTCCCTGCCGTTCGTCAAGGATAATAATTCTTCAAGTTTACGACATTCCAAGTGCGTGGGATGCTTTTTCCATCGAGATGTTGCAACTTGTATGCACTTGCGTTCACGACTTCCACGATTTTGTAAGGGCCTTCCCACTTGGGGTCCAACTTTCCCACGGGACCCGAAGCTTTAGCTTTCCTCAACACCAAATCCCCCACTTGAAAACTTCGTGGTTTTACTTTCGCATTGTATGCTTTTGCCATCCTGGCTTTGTACATTGCGACGCGCACCGCGGCTCTTTCCCTTGCCTTGTCGATTAAGTCCAGGTTTGCTCTCAAACCTTGTTCATTGGAATCTGGATCATAATGTTTGACTTGCCAACTGAGTTCTCCTACTTCCGTTGGTGCTACGGCTTCTATTCCGTAAGACAGGGTAAAGGGCGACTCTCCGGTAGCAGTCCTTGGCGTCGTTCGGTACGCCCATAAAACACTAGGAAGTTCATCCGCCCATGCCCCTTTGGTGGTTCCCAACCTAGTTTTCAAGTGTTGTAGGATAGTCCGATTGGTAACTTCGGTTTGACCATTTGTTTTGCGGCAAACTCACGGAGGGGAAGAACTGTTTGATTGCCAACCCTTACACCAATCCTTAAGCTTACTCCCCGAAAATTGAGTTCCATTGTCGGATATAAGGGCGCGCGGGATGCCAAAACGACACACGATGTTCTTCCCAGAGAAACTTGATTACATCCTTTTCAGATATCTTGGCCAAGGGTTCGGCTTCTACCCATTTCGTGGAGTAATCAACGGCCATAATTAGGAACTTCCTCTGCCCAGTTGCTTGCGGAAACGGTCCGACCAAGTCTAATCCCCATTGATCAAATGGGCAGGGGCTTTCGATGGGCTGCATTAGTATGGCCAGCTGATGGTTGACGTTAGCATGCTCTTGGCATGCGCGGCATCATTTCACCAGCTCATGGGAGTCTAGAAGCATAGTGGGCCAAAAGAAACCCTGTCTCAAAACTTTTCCTACTAGTGCCTTTCTGCCAAGGTGATTTCCACAAATTCCTTTCGTGTGTTTCCCTCAGGATATAGTTCCCTTTTTCTGGGGTCGAGCATTTCAGGAAGGGTTGCGAGAACCCACGCTTGTATAGTTCACCGTCAATCATCACGAAGCGGGATGCTTTCACTCTCAAGGTCGAGCTTCTTTCTGGTTCTCGGGTGTTGTCCCGTCAGTCATAAACTTAATGATCTCATCTTTCCAACTCGCAGGTGTCGGATTTGTGCACAAGACGTCCACCTCCCCCTCCGTGGCGGCCCGATCTGAAGAGAGAAAAGTAATCCTTCTACTTCGAATTGCCGACATCGAACTTGCTAGTTTGGCTAGTTGATCGGCCAAGATGTTATCCTTTCTTGCCACTTGTATGATGGATGATTCCTCAAATCTCTCGAGCAATCTTTTGGCCTTCAGGCGGTACTTGGCCATTTTTTCACCCCGCGCCTCGTATGACCCTTCAACCTGGTTCACCACTAGTTGTGAATCACTATAGATAACAATCTTTCTTGCTCCAACGGCCAAGACTAACTCTCCTCCTGCTAACAACGCTTCATATTCGACCTTATTGTTCGATGTGGGGAATTCCAATTTAATGGCATATTCTAGCTTATCTCCTTATGGACATTCTAGGACTATTCCTGCACCACTTCCCTCGGATGTAGATGATCCGTTTACATATAAGCTCCAGGTGGGCGCAGAATTGCTTGCCTCGTCATGCACTAACTCCACGATGAAGTCAGCCAATACCTGCGCTTTTATGGTTGGCCTCGGCCGAAATTTCAGTCCGAATTCACCTAGCTCCACCGCCCACTTGACCATTCTTCCGGAGAGATCCGGGCTAGATAGGACTTGTTTCAAGGGGTGGTTTGTCAAGACAATCACCTGGTGCGATTGAAAGTACGGCCTTAGTTTTCTTGCTGCCACAACTAAGGAGAGGGCTAGCTTTTCGATTTGTGAGTACCTGCACTCCGCCCCCTGCACTCCGCCCCCTGCAACACCTTACTCACATAATACACTGGGTGGTGCTCTTTACCTTCTTGCCGCACCAAGACTGAACTGACTGTGCTAACTGAGACCCCTAGGTAGAGATTTAGCACTTCTCCTGTTCTGGGCTTCGTTAACAGCAGCGGCGACACTAAGTATCTTTTCAGTTCGTCGAACGCCCCTTGGTTGGCGCTTGACCACTTGAACTTTGCGGCTCCGCGGAGGACCTTAAAGAAGGGAAGGCCTTTGTCCGCAGACCGCGGATGAATCGGTTAAGGGCTGCCAATCTGCTCGCTAGCCTCTGCACTTCTTTAATCGATTTGGGTGGGGGCATATTCATGATGGCACTAATCTTTTCCGGGTTAGCCTCTATCCCTCTTTCTGAGATCGTGTACCCTAAAAATTTTCCCCCGCGCACCCCAAAAGTGCACTTTGCTGGATTTAGTTTCATACCATATGATTTTAATATTGAAAAATATTCCTACAAGTCATTGACGTGGTCTTCCTCCTTCACGCTTTTTACCAACTTGTCGTCTATATACACCTCCATGTTCCGGCCGATTTGATTCCAAAACATATGATTGACAAGTCGCTGGTACGTTGCCCCCACATTTTTTAGTCCGAATGGCATAACGTTATAGCAAAAGACCCCTTGGTCTGTTACAAAGCTTGCCTTCTCCTAGTCTTCAGGTGCCAACGGAATCTGGTTGTATCCTTGGTAAGCATCAAGAAGTTCAACATTTCGCACCCGGAGGTGGAATCTATTAGCAGGTCAATCCGTGGGAGGTGGAAAGGATCTTTCGGGCACGCCTTGTTCAAGTCTGTGAAGTCAATGCACAGACGCCATTTCCCATTTGGTTTTGGGACCAACACTACGTTAGCTAGCCACTCCGGGTATTGCACGGGGCGTATGTACTTGGCCTTCAACAGCTTATCTACTTCTTCTTTTATGGCTTGATTTCTTTCTGCTCCGAACATCCTCTTCTTTTGCTTCACGGGTTTTGCGTCGGGGTTCACGCTGAGGTGGTGCATAATAACATCGAGTGAAATCCCCTGGAGATCCCCTATACTCCATGCGAACACTTCTTGATTCTCTCTAAAAAAACGACTCAGGCGTTCCTCTGCAAGGGGGCTCATTGTGGTGCCTATTTTCGTATTTTTTTCCTCGTCTTCACGGGATGGACATTGCCCCAGAGACTCATGATAACGGGGCAGAACAGCACCCTCCCATGAACAATCACCACCCCATGGACAAGATCCCCCGAACGAAGTGGCTGGACCACCTCTTGGCCAGGAACCACCCTGTGAGCAACAGCCTCAGAATGAAGCCCTCCCTCTAGGAGGCACCCCACCCCAAGGAGCAACGATCCAGCTGACATAAGAAGCATTGTTAGCGCTGATTCAAGACGTTACCACTAGTGCAGCCGCACAAGCAGTGGCACAGTTTGCAAACAACCACCCCATGAACCCGCCCCCTTCTTTCCCTCGCCGAAGTCGAGAAGAATCCTCGGCTCCCGAGGGGAATGAGCAGAGACGGGAAGAGGTGAACAGCAGAGTTTCTAGACCAGAGGTTGCCCAAGACCCGGACCAACTCCCCCCACAATCGAGGCAGCCCACGACACCTTTACCTTCAAGAGTGATGGAGGATCCCTACCTCCCCTTGGCAGTGGCCCCCCCAAGGCGTAGCCCTTTCAGCTCGGCAATCCTAGCCGAGGCCCTCCCGGCGGGAGTGAAGGTCTCAAACCTCTCAGAATATGATGGCACGGAAAACCCACAATAACATCTAGACAAATTCTACACTAAGATCGATTGGTATGATTTGAGTGATGCGGCATACTGCAAAGTCTTCCGCACCACACTCTCAAAACGCGCTCTAGCTTGGTTCAACCAACTGCCCGCTGGAACAATTTTCAGCCTCGAGCAGTTGACACAGCGCTTCCTACATCATTTTTCTATGAAACAAGAAGGTCCCAAAAACGGCCACGTACCTGTTCACTATTCGGCAGAAGGAAAGAGAGTCACTGAGAGACTATATTCAAAGATTTGTGGAAGCGGTGAACGAGGTGCCCCACGTTAACCATGAGTTGTTGGCCAGCATTGTCCAACAAACCCTACTCCCAGGAAGATTCAAAGAGTCGATAGCCGGAAAGCCCCCCGCCACTTTGGAAGATTTACTTATGCGATCACAAAAATATATCAGAATAGAGGAGTCCAAGGCCGCAGATCCTTCCCCCGGTTTCAAGAGGAAGGGGAGGAAAGAAGAAATTGAGCCAAGAAAGAAAGAGGAGCGTAACCACCAGTCGCCAATTGGATTCACGCACTACACTCCTCTTAACGCCTCTAGAGGAGAAATTTTGGTGGTGGCCGAACAACAAGGTTTGATCAACCAATGGCCAAGGAAAATGAAAGACAACCCCAAGAGACTTAAATCGCATAAATATTGCCGTTTTCATCGGGACAGGGGACACACGACGGAGGACTGCCACCACCTCAAAAACGAGATAGAAAAACTGATCCAACGAGGATATTTGAGGGAATATGTGAATCGACGTCCGAGAGGACAAGCATTCGACCAGGGGCCGAGTCGTACCCCCTCCAGCTCGACTCCAGCCCAGGACCCGAATGGGGACAACCTCCCCACAGCAGGAGTCATAGCAGTGATTTCAGGAGGCCCAGCTGGCGGGGACTCCGGAAATGCAAGGAAAGCGCTAGTCCGGGAAGCAAGAGGAGCCCATTGGCAGACCCCCATTAAAGTCCACACCATTGGCATAGAGAAACAAGAGGAAATCTCCTTTACCTCACGAGATGTGGATCCCAGGCGAGATCGGAACAACGATGCCTTGGTAATTTCGGCGACACTATCCAATTTCTGGGTCAAGAAAGTGTTGGTGGACAGCGGAAGTTCAGCGGACATTATATTCTACGATGCATATGCCCAACTGGGGATCGACAACGACCAATTGCAGAAAATTAACACCCTACTCACCGGGTTCAGCGGAGAGATGATCGAACCATTGGGGGAGGTCGTTACCACTTTCATTGGGCTCCTACCCTAAAAGATCAACTAAGATGGTGAAATTTCTCATGGTCAAGGCGACGTACACTTACAATGTCATTTTGGGAAGGCCGAGTCTGAACCTCTTTCGGGCCATAGCATCCACATTCCACATGAAACTTAAGTTCCCAACCCCGGAGGGAGTGGGAGAAGCCGTAGGGGATGAACGAATGGCGAGATAATGTTACTCCAACACCCTGAAGAGATCACGGGAAAAACTGGACGGCCGAGGATTAAATGAAAAAGGAAAAAGGATCATGACAAATACAGTTTCCGAAGCATGGGAAACCCCGGAGGATCCCATGGACGGGAAGTTCGGAGAAAGAAGAGTTGAAGCCATCGAAGAGTTGAGGGTAATTAATCTCGCATGGGAAGGCGAGGAAAGAAATACGAAAATAGGCACCACAATGAGCCCCCTTGCAGAGGAACGCCTGAGTCATTTTCTTAGAGAGAATCAAGAAGTGTTCGCATGGAGTGTGGGGGATATCTAGGGGATTTCGCCCGATGTTATTATGCACCACTTCAGCTTGAACCCCGATGCAAAACCCGTGAAGCAAAAGAAGAGGATGTTCGGAGCAGAAAGAAATCAAGCCATAAAAGAAGAAGTAGATAAGCTGTTGAAGGCCAAGTACATACGCCCCGTGCAATACCCGGAGTGGCTAGCTAACGTAATGTTGGTCCCAAAACCAAAAGACTAGGAGAAGGCAAGCTTTGTAACGGACCAAGGGGTCTTTTGCTACAATGTTATGCCATTTGGACTAAAAAATGTGGGGGCAACGTACCAGCGACTTGTCAATCATATGTTTCAAAATCAAATCGGCCGGAACATGGAGGTGTATATAGACGACATGTTGGTAAAAAGCGTGAAGGAGGAAGACCACGTCAATGACTTGCAGGAATGTTTTTCAATATTGAAATCACTATAAATACAAGATATATTATTTTTTTAATCCTAAGTTACTATTTATTGATTTGACTACTCATACAATATTTCTCTCTCTAAGGACTTGGGGTTCAATTGTGTCGCTAGGCAATCTTTCCCGACTAATCCTTCACTAAGAACCACTACCACATCATTTGGCGCCGTCTGTGGGAACGAGGCCATGTGTCCGTCTCAAGCCCCTCGTCTGGGGGGCTAATGATGTAGCAAGCGTTTCACATCGGTTGCAGATGAGGAGCTTGAGTGGCTTATAAGCCCAATGCCTCCTTTCCCTAGTAAGGCGCCTTTTCAGGACAAAACCGTGAGGCTCATACAGAGCTAAAGCGGACAATACCTTGTGCAACGGGGCACCGATCAAGTCGCAAGGCACATCAGTCATGTTTATTATACAAGGGGGTTGAAGCTTTACTTACGGATAACCCGGACCTGGACCCACTTTGTTTGGGATGGGTTTTTGAAGCCACGTACAACAAAGTATGGGAGTGGGTCGCTTTAATATTTTTTAGATGTTTTATATATACTTATACAAAGTATATTTATACATATATGAAAACATATGTTTTATATTTTATTTATATTTATAAAATTATATTATTAAAAATTAAAATTAATGATATAAAATGGCATATAGACAATTTATTGTCTATATAAGTAATACAAATTTTAAAAAGTTTTAATATTTTAAATTCTAAAACATCCATATAAATTTATAAAAAAGATTAAATTTTATAATATTAATTTTTTATATTGATCCGGGTGGCGGGTAGTGATCTTTGGTGACGTCTAAGTTAGCATCTCCACTTGTCACCTGAAAAGTAAGGGTACCTAAGAAGAGAGCAAACGTGAGCCTAGCCGGGATTGTTCCCAGCGAAGACCCTCCGATGCTTAAGTCAGCTCAAACTCGAGATGGCAAAAATGCGATCTAAGTAGAATGATAGGTCGAATGCTATCAAATATGTTTTACCATTAACGTGGTAGAACATGAGTATTTATAGAGCCAAGTGCGTGTACTTGCCTGGTCCACGTGGCGTCATCTCAAGGCTTCAGCTGTCAGGAGACCAAGTGTCTAGATCTCGGGTCCTCTTGTTCGGGTTTTGGGTCGCGTATCTGGATCCAGCAACCCGACTGTGTTGTACGCGGGTCATCAGGCCCATATGCAATTTTAACCTCATTTTGAGGGTATTTATGTCTTTCCAGCATATATGGGGTACTACCCTTATCATATATTTATAAAGATATAATAATACTATTTTTCAAAAAATATATTTTTTAAATTAGGTCTGCCGAGTTCAATCCATCGAATTATGAATGTGAGGCACATCAAAGTCCCGAATCCACAAATTAATTACTTAGTGGTTCGGATCAAATTTGGACAAACCCATCTCAAACTGTACCTATGTCATCCATTAACTTTGTTGTCTTTAGCCTAATTTGGGAGATAACACTGAATTTGCGATGAGAGGTGACCTACAACCTTCTCAGCCAAACGGTTTGGAAGAAAATTTAGGCCATGACTCGTGGACGCCTGTCATATAATAAGGTTCTGTAGGTCTGGAATGAAATAATTAATCGATTGAATGCATGCATAGGCTACCTAAAAAGAAGCTGCCCATCATTTTCTGTCACATTTATATATGCTATATTTATTTATTCATGATGATAATTTCACTTCTGATACTTTAATTACACTTTTTTTTTTTTTTTTTTTTGATAATCTATATTTTCAAGTCATCAGGTTTGGTATTCGAAGTTTTCATTTATCATCCACTTGGGTACTCTTCATTAGATTGACCGTTAAAACAAACCGTCAACCCAATTTTGGAGGAAAAATTGGGCAATTTTTTTGTCTATTTAAGAGCATGTTTGATTGTCATTTTATACACCACAAAATATAGACTTGAAATAGTGGAATTGAGAAAATTTTGGCAAAAAATGAGAGGGATAAGGAGAAATCAATTTCAATCTTACTCAAATTCGAGTACGTGTTCATCTAATGAGAATATTTATGGATAAAAAATGTATTGTGAATGCAGAATTGAGCTACCATTGAAGACTTTTTAGACCAAAATAAATCGAGAAAAAAGGTTTTGGGCATATCCTAATTACGGAATAAATTTATCTTGTTCTTATTTATTTATTTTTGGTATTATTTACCATTAATTTTTTTTTAGTTTTTTTTTTTGTTCATAAAAAAAAGAATATTGTGGAGTTTTTAGATGGTCTAATCCGAAATGTGTCAAGAATCGAAATAAATTATGCCTGATTTGTTGAGAAAAATCAATCATCTTGATGTATCATTACATTTATTTAAAATAAAAGAAATATTTTTTATTAATTTGGAATTTAAAAAAATTAAAATATTTTTACTTATGTTTTAAGAAAATAAAATAAATACATATATATATTTATATATATTACATCTAATATATATTTTGACGGCTATGGCCAACCGTCGCCTCATGGTCGATGATGACCGTCGCCCAAAAAAAAAAAAAAAATATATATATATATATATATATGATGTGAGCAAAAAGAGTTCAATCAAAATTATCTTCTTGGATCTGAACGGAGTGGGCCTGAACTTTCATAAATTTGGAAAGAGAACCTACAAAAAAAAAATGTTAACACTCCGAGGATCAAGTCAGTAAACAATTTTGGAATAAATAAGTTTGAATGCAAGAAGAAATTACTGATAAAACGCGCATCAAGTGTGCCATGTGTAAAGAGAAATTCGGAGATTAAGAAAGTAGAGAGACATTACTTGCCCAGCCACGGAGACTAGTATTTATAAAGGGAGTTCCTTGGAGTAGTAGAGTTCTGGGGGGGTTAGGAATCCTTAGGGGCTTGACTGTCGCATTCCTTAAGTCCCCTCGAGACTGGCTTCCTAAAGAGGGGGAAATGGTTATGAGATTCGCCCTAGATAAAGGTAGAATGTTTGGATAATGCTTATCTGAACTTCCTTGACTGAGTGCACAACTCCTTCCTTCACAAGTCTTTCCTCCTGGGCCAGGATGGGCCTCTTTCCTTTATACGGACCTCACTTCCTTGAGTGGGCTAGTCCTGACTTCTTCCAGGCCAACTTTTAAAGTGTTTTGGGCCCAAACCCCTTAGGTGGATCCTTCAATATGGGCCAACCTTTTTTGGGTATATCAATCAGTCCCCCCCTCCCCCCACTCTGAGGGGGAATGAGGTCCCTCACTCCTCCTTAGAGTAAGAGTCCTCCTTGATGCCCATAGATAGGACCCCCTTCTCCTGGGACGAGGCTATCTTGGCATTGTCAAAGGATTAGGCAGACGCTCTGGAGAGCACAGCAGATCGGGCTCGCCGGGAAGTCCCTAATTCGAAAGAGGGACAGGACTTCCTGGCCACTTACTGGGAGAGCGCCTTACAGCCTACAAGAAGTCTGATGACTTTCAGAAAGGGGTGACCAGGATTTCCGGGCCATTCCTGCGTTACAGTTTCCAGGCCTATCAAGAGCAGTTCGCAGCCCATGGTCATCCCCTAGTGGGGACCAGGCGTTCCGGACCCTTTCGCACCTCCTCTCCCAGCTGATCCAAGTAATAAAATTACCATGCTGACTTCTATCTTATCTGGAGCCTTTAGGCTATTGAATGATATGGTTGGTAAATACCTTGCATAATATGATTTGGATTAATTGTTGGATACCTTTATGGAGGAGGTCAGGGCTCCCAAGTAGGAGGGCACAAATGTGGAGGCCTTCAAGGAAGAGCCTTGCCCCCCCCCCCCTCCCTCCAGGTCCTGCTAAGGTTGATCCTCCTTTCCACAGAACCTGAGCCCATAAAACAAACTGAGAAGACCCCGCCTGTTAGGAAAGATGAATGTTTTGTACTCCCTCCCCCTTGAAAATAATTTACTTTTCTTCTTACCCCCCGTGATGGGGATGAAATAATTTTACTTGCTTTCTTTTTTTCTTTCTTTGTTTTGAATGATGCTGCCTCCCCCCTGGGGCCGGTTTGGACAGGGGGTCTTTAATGCTTTCTTTTTTTTTTTTTGTCTGCATACTGGAAATTGTCCTGCTGCTATGGGTTTGCTGCCCCTGTTTTGTGTGTTGGTGATGAGGATCTAAGACCCACTGCACATGTCCTGCACTTTTATTGGAGGGTCTGTACCCTTTTGAACCTGCAAATGCATGGTAGTTTTTAAAAAGATATAGTTTTAGGAACACCTGGTAGAAGACGTAAATGCCTTCCCTTTGAAAAGGGATATTAAATATGCCTGTATGTAGACAGGGCTTCCCTGAGGACAACGCCGGTTTTTAAACATGGCTTATCTTCCTGGTGAGCGTAGTGCCTGCTCGAGGCAGGGTTTTATTTTCTTAGGGAGTGCCTGTGAGAGAACATGGCTTAGAATTTGAAGGTGCCTGTTGCAGGACAGGGCTTATAGGTAGTTTCCTGCTAGGGGCAGGAAGTGATTCTGCCAGACATTCTTTAATGGGAGAATTTTACCTTTTTGATGATATTTCGAGGGAGCATCCTATCCAGCTGTAGGATTTAGCTAGGAAAGCTTTATTTCGAAGAGTCCAGCCTTGGAGCAAACCTTGTTTCGAGATAGTGCCCCTCAAGGAGGCAGAAATTTATTTTGTAAACGGGTGCCCAGGCTCGAGGCAAGACGTATCTGGGAGAGTTCCTGCCAGGAAGGCAGGAGGGTGTCTCATAGGGAGTGGTCCCAACTGGAAGGCAGGACTTATTCTTGAGGGGGATCCTGCCAGAGAGGCATGAGAGTATCTTATGAAGAGTGATCCCATCTGGAAGGCGGGACTTATTCTTGCGAGGGTTCCCACCAGGGAGGCAGTAGTATGATCTTCTGTTGAGAAGTGTTACACCCAGAGGGCAGGTTTTACGCAAAGAATCTTCACAAGTTGTGCATTTTCAAGGGGCGAGAGGCAAAGGACGCCATTCCCCGTCTTCTAATTCGTAGGCTCCGTTGCCTAATATTCCCCTAACTTGATAAGATCCCTCCCAAGTGGGATCAAGATTTCCATTGGTTTTGAGGCCTCCATTTTTCGAAGCATCAGGTCTCCCACTTGCAGCTCGCGAGGTTTTACTCGTTTATTGTATGCATTAAGCATTATACTTTTGTATCGTTGCATGCGGAGAAATTCTCTTTCACGCAACTCCTTGATGAGATCAAGATTTTCTTTGAGAAAATTATTATTGTTATTTTTAGTGTGACATATTATTCGATAGGAGGGCAGGCCCACTTTGGCAAGTGTTACAGCTGTAAACAAATTTTCGTGTTCCTCTGAATTTATTGAAACAGGAAAATATTACAAATAAATTCTTGAATTGGATTGAATATTTATAGGTGCGAAATCTCTACTTGAAAATCTCTGATTCTTCTCTTCAAGAACGTGACCTTTGACTTCGTCAACCTCGGAGGTGAAACTCGACGTTTGATCTCCTTTGACGTTGACTTTGACTTTGACTTTGAATAACGTAATTTGGGGGTCATTGACTTGTTCCCGAATCAAACGCTATGAACTTGGAGATATTTGACTTGAATTTGGGATATTTTTTGGTGGATTTGAGATTTTGATCTTCTGCAAAGGTGGACTTATGTCTTGATAACGTTAATTCGCCGGTCTTCGGACTTCTTGTCGAATTAAACGCTGATTTTGGACGATTTTCAAGACAAACGCCTTGAATCTGGCTTAGAACGTCGTGGATCTTCCTTGATTTGTGTTTGAGAGGATTTTGAGACTTCTTGAATGCTCTCTTGCTTGTATCTTCAATTGTATGTGTGTTCTGAATGAGCTCCGGGGACCCCTTTATATAGCTGTCAAAGAGGTAGAGTCGTAGTGAACTTAAACACCTTTTGTATTATCTCTTTATAATTTAATTTCAAGAGATAAATACATTAAATATTTGGCAAGATATGATTGGTCAATTTTGACATTATCTCTTTAATATTTTTATTTTCTAAAGAGATAAATGTCAAAATTATTTGTCTCAATTTGATTGGAGCGTGAATTTTATTTGTCTACAAATGCCCCCTCGAGACTTATTCACGAGCATCTACTGCAATGAAGTGAAGGAGTGAACATGTCTCGAAATTGATTCTTCTTCATATGTTGTTCTTCTTTTTTTTTAACATGTGATTGGACTTGAAAACATTGTTCAACCTGCCTATGTACCTCTATGGGATGATAAAGTCATAACGTAGTTCAATTGAATTATTCTCATATCAAGGAGTCTTCAAACCTGACTTTGTAGAAAGTTTATACTCATATCAAGGAGTTCTTGACTTGAACTTATTTGAATCTGTTGATAGTTTATTCTCACATCAAGGAGTCTTCAACTTGAATTTGTAGATAGTTTATACTCATATCAAGGAGTTCTTGACTTTGTAGATAGTTTATACTCATGTCAAGGAGTTCTTGACTTGAATTTATTGATAGTTTATACTCATATCAAGGAGTTCTTCAAGTAAATTTGTAGATAGTTTATACTCGTATTAAGGAGTTCTTCAACTTGAATTTGTAGATAGTTTATACTCGTATCAAGGAGCTCTTTGACTTAAATTTGTAGATAGTTTATACTCATATCAAGGAGTTCTTCAAGTAAATTTGTAGATAGTTTATATTCGTATCAAGGAATATTGAATTTTTATTTTTTTTTGGACATTAGATAGTTTATGCTCATATCCAGGAGCATTGATTTTTTTATTTTTTTTTTGGCATTAGATAGTTTATGCTCATATCCAGGAGCATTGAGATTCTTTTTTTTTTACATTAGATAGTTTATTCTCATATCTAGGAGCATTGAAAATTTTTATGGTGTTGCATCATCATCGGCATCATCATTAATGTCATTTGAGTATTGGTCTTCTTTGCAATTGAAGCTCATTTCAATTCCATGTGCACGAGTTCCCAATGCATTCCTTGTATACATATTTCAGTTGTTGAAGTTTCGGACAATCGATCTTTGTAATTAAGGCTCAAATATTTCCAGCGGTTTATATAATGAATGATGGACTCTTCTTTCCACTGGTGTGAATTCGTGAGCTCAATCATGTTGATTATTCTTCTGGTACTATAAAAACGATTGAGAAACTCTTGTTTTAACTGCCCCCAACTATCAACTGAGTTGGCTTCCAAGTCGGTGTACCAATCAAACATATTTCCTTTCAAAGATCAAACAAATTGTTTGACGAGGTGATCCCCATATGTTCCAGCATTGTTGCACGTTTCCACGAAGTGAGCCACGTGTTGCTTAGAATTGCCTTTGCCATCAAATTGCTGGAACTTAGGAGGTTGATAGCCGGTTGGCATCTTCAAATGATCAATTCTTTGAATGTATGGTTTTGTGTAAGTAAAGGATGACCTTGAGGTTCCCTCAATCTTGCTTCTGATGGTTCCTTCAATGAATTCTTTGAGTCGGTCCATTGGAATCAGTCTATCAAATGAGATCTGAAGCTCTTTGCAGGTTTATCCTTCTCGGTATAATGTTGCTTTGTGGATGTCTCTTCTTCATCGCGTGCCTCAATTTGTTTCACCCTGATATGACTTGTGTCACGTCATCTAGCTTATTGATCAAACCTAGCAATTTGGGCATCTTGCTCTTGGACATGCTTTGTGAGTCCTACGATTGCTCTTCTATAGTTGTAGCATTCGTCACCATGGCTGAAGCCACATTCGTTGGGCAGGAGTAGCTAGACGCAGAGCGAGGAGAGGACAAAGGAGATTTATTTTCATCATCTTCACTTGCATGGCTAGGTACAACGAAGTCTTTCTGAACAGACTCAATGGGAGGAGCACCAATACTCTTGGTACTAGAACTTGAAGACTTCGATGTGGCGAGTTTGAAATTCACCGTCTTCATAGCATTTCCTTGAGTATCCATCTAAATACTTCAGACCTTGATGAAGCGAAGAGATGAGAGGTAGAGATGTCCCACTGGGTGTGCTAAAATTTGTAAATAAATTTTCGTGTTCCTCTGAATTTACCAAAATAAGAAAATACTACAAATAAATTCTTTGAATTCGATTGAATAATTTGTTGATGCGAAATCTCTACTTGAAACCTCTGATTTTTCACTTCGAGAACGTGATCTTTGACTTCAGCAATTTCGGAGGTGAAACTTGACGTTTGATCTCCTTCGACGTTGACCTTGACTTTAAACAACGTTAATTCGGGGGACACTTGTTCCCAAATTAAACACTATAAAATTGGAGATGTTCTTCTTGAACTTGAATATTTCTTAGTGGATTTGAGACTTTAATCTTCCGCCAAGGTGGACTTGCTTCTTGATAACGTTAATTCGCTGGTCTTTTGACTTCCTTCGAATCGAACGTTGACTTTGGATGACTTCCGCGACGAACACCTTGATTCTTGCCTTGAATTTCATGGATCTTCCTTGATTTGCACTTGAGAGGATTTGGGGACTCTTGCTTGTGTCTTCACTTGTCTTCAATTATGTGTGTATGTTAAATGAGTTCCAAAGACCCCTTTATATAGCTGTCAAAGAGGTAGAGTTGTGGTGAATTTGAACACTTATTTTATATTATCTATTTATTTTAATTTAAAGAGATAAATACATTAAATATTTGGGAAGACATGATTGGTCAATTTCGATGTTATCTCTTTAATTTTTGTATTCTTCAAAGATACAAAGAGATAATATAAGAAATATTTGTCTTGATTTGATTGGCCAAAATACCTCGATTTGACACTTGTCGGCAGTTGATTTGATGACGTAATATATGTTAAAATATCAATTAAATTAACTATTTATATTTGAAATTAATTTAGTAAATTCCAAAATATAAATAAAAAAAAATAGAGTATAATTGATAAATGACATATATTTTCCATTTGTCGTCATTTGATTGGTTACAAAATTAATTTGTCTACAACAGCCTATGTTCCATATACAAGGGAGAAAGGGCTCTCGCCTATAGAATTTCTGGAAGTGGTTCGATAGGCCCAGAGGACACTCGTAAGCTCTTCTGCCCAATTGCCTCTGACTCTATCGAGCTTTCTCTTGATTCCCTACATGAGGGTACAATTGGTGACCTCCACTTGACCATTAGCCTGAGGATGTGCCATAGAGATTAACCTTTGCTTGATTCGCAGACCTCTGCACCATTCTTGGATTTTGTTTCCCTAGAATTGTCTTCCATTACCCGAATTGATTTCTCAAGGGAGTCCGAAGCGGCAGATAATGTTCTTCCAGAGGAACTTCATTACTTCCCCCTCGGTAATATGAGAGAGGGGTTCAGCCTCTATCCATTTTGTGAATTAGTCAATTGCTACTAGAGGAATTTCCTTTGTCCAGAAGCCATAGGAAAGGGTCCCATAATGTCCATCCCCCATTGAGCCAAAGAGCAAGGGGCCAACAGAGTGATTAATAGCTCGGCTGGCTGATGTAGCAGGGAGGCATGTCTCTGGCACTTTTCATAGTATCTTACTAATATCTTGGCATCTTATTTCAGTGTGGGCAAGAAGTATCCAGCTCTTAGGGCCTTATTGGCCAGAGCCAACGCCCCTATATGGTACCCACAACATCCACCGTGGATTTCCCTGAGGACATGGATCCTCTTATCCCGGGATAGACATTTCAGCAGGGAATGAGTGAGTGACTTCTTATAGAGCGTGCTCCCCATGAGGAGGAACCGAACTGCACGCTTTTTTAGGCGGGCAACCTCCAATTTGTTAGAGGGAAGACGGCCTTCTCTCAACCAATCTAGGATTAGTTGCCTCCAGTCCCCCCAGGAAGGATAGTTTGAACCTCCAGGGTGGATCCAGGTTTTGATAAAAGTTGTATCGTAATTTGTCGAGTTTGACAGTCTTCTATAGTCCTAGCCAATTTGGACAAGTAATCAGCCTTGTTGCTTTCTTCTCTTGAAATTTGAACAATCTGGAAGTCTTTGAATTTAGACTTCCATTCTTCGATCCTTTGGAGATATCGCTTCTTGCTTTCCTCCTTGGTTTCATAAATTCCTTCTGTTTGTTTAACGATGAGCTGGGAGTCATAATAGGCTATCAAACGTCGAGCCCCAGCCTCCCATGCCATCTTCATGCCCAGAGCTAGGGCTTCGCATTCGCTTTCAGTGGAGGTGAGGACCACTCCTACTCCACTTCCATGTGCCGTGGAAGATCCGTCTACATGTAGCAGCCGTACCTCCTTATTGGAGGGAAGAGAGGTGCTCTCTGACATAAAATCAACCAAAGCTTGAGCCTTGATAGCTATGCATAGAAGGTACGAGACGTCGTACTCACTAAGCTCTATGGCCCATTTGATCATCCGGCCAGATGTGTCGGCTTCCCAAGGAATTACTTGAGGGGGAGATTGGTAAGAAGCCCCACAGGATAGGACAAGAAGTAAGGACACAATCTGCGAGCGGTGATGACTAGTGCAAAGGCTATCTTTTCTATCAGGCTATATCGCCCCTCGACTTCGTTGAGGACTTTGCTAACGTAGTATATAGGCATTTGGTGCACGCCCTCCTCCCGCATGAGGACCGAGCTCACCGCTCGAGGGTTGGCCACCAAGTAAACATATAGGGTATCCCCGGGTGTAGGTTTGATCAGCAAGGGGAGGCCAGCCCGATACTTCTTAAGCTCTTCGAAGGCGGTATGACATTCTTCCCCCCACTCGAAATCTTTGGCCTTCCTCAAAACCTTGAAGAAAGGCAGGGTTCTTTCGGCTATCTTAGCTATGAACCGGCTAAGCGCAGCCATCCTCCTAGTGAGGCGTTATACTTCATTAACACTGAAGCCTAGGAAGCATCCCTCGCGCACACTAAAGGCGCATTTAGCGGGGTTGAGCTTTAGGTGGTACTTCTGAAAGACGCCAAAGGTCTCTTCCAAATCCGAGACATGGTCCTCCGCCTTTCTGCTCTTGACGAGCATGTCGTCCACGTATACTTCAATATTCATCCCTAGTTGAGGGCAGAATATCTTGTCCACCAGGCGTTGGTATGTGGCACCTGCATTTTTTAGCCCAAAGGGCATAGCCACGTAGCAGAAGGTCCCCGCTAAAGTGATAAAGCTACTCTCTTACAATCTTCTGGAGCCAACATGATCTGGTGGTAACCTTGCGAGGCATCCATCATACTCAGGAGCGTACACCCTGAGGTAGAATCTACCAACTGATCAAATGCATGGGAGAGGATACCAGTCCTTTGGGCAAGCTTTGTTGAGATCCCGAAAATCTACCCACATCCTCCATTTTTCTTCTGGTTTAGGGACGAGGACTACATTTAATGGCTATTCCGAGAATTGGATTTCCTGGATATGGCCGGCCTCCATTAGTTTTTCTATTTCAGCCTGAATGATCTTAACCTTTTGTGGACCGAAATATCTCTATTTTTGTTTGACGGGCTTCATGTCTGGACTTATTCCCTCCAAGTCATGGGGGGACCAAGCGAACACATCTAAATTACGTTGAAAGCATTATATCAAACTGGGACCCTATTCGAACGATCTTGCCTGGATCTTCCGGGTAGAGCTCGATGGTCAGCAACTCCTCTACAGGTTGAACCTTTTTGTATATACTACTTCGAACTATTCACTTCTTAGAATATATTCATGTTGTCGTATACTTAAAGAAAGACATTTATTGTTATTATTAAAAAAAAAAAATCCTACTGTCAGAAGTTGTACTACAGTTCTATGTACTTTCAAATTTCAATAGGTCCATGCATTTCTTTTAAAAATAGATTATCAAACTACAAAAGATGCCTGAGTTAAAGATCTTAAATCTAGATTCAAAATAAATTTTTGCCAAATACCAAGCTTACAATACATTGTTTATATTCTATAGAGTATGTAAAAGGATTTCTTTAGCCATATTTTCGATTTCCTAGCTAACGCGTAAATGTTTGTAGGGATGTCAAGAAAATCAGAAAATCATAAGCCAAAAGTAAGTAACTTGGCAAAACACCAATTCAAAATTTTAAATTATATTATCCACCACTCAGCACTCTAAAAGTGCACCAGAGAAACAGTCTCTTTTATGCCCCTGAACTCCTCGTAATTCGAAAAACTTGGGAATGTTACAAGCATCAATTCACAACACATACAAAGTCTTACCCAACTACGAAAAATCGTAATTTTAGTCCTTTAACTACAGATTATGGCAATTTTGATCTAGTTGAAATCATTTTTTTGCATTTTTTAGTTCTGCAATTAAAAAAAGGGTAATTTGAAGATAATTCTGTTTGGAATTCATAAACTTTGAAAAAGTGCATGTGTTGTGTACGTGACACTCTAATTTGGTGATTTTCAACAAATATACGGATTTTCGATCAGAATTGTTTTCAAATTACCAAAAAATAATTTAATTTTAGGATGAAATTACCAAAAATGATTTCAAGAGGGCTGCCACCCCTTATATTTACAGGACTAAAGTTCTTTAAATTTTTTTTGTGGGATAATTTACCAATTAGACGTCCATACTGACAAATTTGCTAATATTTAGGTTCCAAAGTAAAGTTCATTTCAAATTTTGGCCTTGCAAATTTCTAAAATGGATGAATCACAAATGAAGTACAAAATTATTTCTTTATTTGATTGATTAATTGGACCAAGACAGTCTCATATTTTTATGATTTTCTCACATTGCATCTCAGAAATTAAAAATTTTATCACTTTTAGTCTTCACGTGAATTTTTCGTCCAATAATTAACGAAGAAGTCATTGGGTCATTAGTTTAAACACGTGCTGGACTAATAACCCCATGACTTCTCCATAAATTATTGTGCAGAAAAGTTACATGAGGACAAAATGAGAAAATTTCTAACTTATGGGATGCAATATGAGAAAATAAAAAAAAAAATATGACTAAATTGAAAACGAGACAAATTTATGATACTAAAAATATAATTTTTCGTGATTAAGAGCATAAATTTGGTAGTTTTTTTGGTTCAAATTATACAATCAAACTGTGACACACAAAAAAATAAAAAAAATTGCAAATTGGGCCTTGTAAGTATAGGAGATGACAATTTTGAACTTATTGAAATCAATTTCGACTATAGGTCCTGCAATTAAAAAAAGAGTTGATAATTTGAGGAAAATTCTCACTGGAAATTCAAAAATTGGTCAGAAAAGTCCCATGTGTGTACGTAAACGTTACTTTGGGAATTTTCGATCAACTTATGCATCTTCAACCAAAATTATCCTTAAATTATTTTTCTTTTAATTGTCAGATAAAATTATCAAAATTGATTTCAACATGACTAATTAAAATTTCCACCCCTTTTACTTACGAGACTAAATATACATATTTTTCTAACCCGACATGGTCATGTTGTCCAAATAACCAACATATTTATCCCTTTTGGAAAACCAATTTGTTTAGCCCCACATCTAAACCACTCAAATTTATAAAGATATCATAGAAACTTTCACCATTAAACTTATAAATTTCCCAACCACCTTCAAAAATTAATTCTCTATATATGAAACAAGTGAAATTTTCATCTTGACTGTGCCATTGAGCATAAATGGATCAATGAACATACTATAAAAGATCCAATCAAAATGATTGATTTGACACTTTTTCAAAGGCACAAAAAACAAAACACATCTATATCAAAAGAGTCCCAACCAACTCTTACAAATTGACTAGTGCAAAATTTTCATAAATTTCATCCTTTCATTATAGACTAGGGAATAGGTCGTACCATTTCTACAGTTTTCCTAACAAAAGTTACCACTTAGTCTTATTGAGACTACATTAAAGTCTTTGCTCTCGCAGAAATTCATCTCATTGTTTAGGGTTTAGCATTTAGAGTTGGAATTAATTTTAGAGGTAATTACAATCCTTTCTTCAGATTTGGTGAAAGTACATGTACGTAACTCTCCGTGGTATGAAAAATTATATCTAGTACCCTGAGGTTTACTTTTGCCTAGTAAATAAGTTCCTCTTTAGTCAAAATTTATCGAATCTGTTGATATTGGCAAAAAAAAATCTGAATAAAAAAATTTGTTAATATCGATTTTCATTCATTTTTTTTGTTAATACCAAAAAATTTGGTGAATTTTGACTAACAGAGAGACCTATTTGTTAGACGAAAGCAAACCTCCGAGGTACTAGATATAATTTTTCAAACCACGGGAGTTCTACGTGTAATTACACCAAATTTTAGGAGAAGGAAGGTGTAATTATCCCTTAATTATTTTTGCCCTTAGACCACATTTAAAAGGCTCCACGGCATATTACCCCCTTGTGTTAGAGTAAATCAGCACTTTACCCGCACCTACTTTGCCACAGTATAGCTCTAAATAAAAGTGCCCTGAGGTTTATTCTTTCTCATTTTTATCTCTTCAAATGTCATCCCCAGCTGCAAGAAAGATTAAGCAAGCATTGGATCTGAGATTTTGTTCTACTTTGTTTTGTGCTTGCAATGTGAAAGCCGAAATTAGGGTGGTTGAATTCCATAAAATATTATCAAGAGATAAATTGTATTATTATCGTAAATTTCATATTTATAAATTTTTTTATGGTTAGAGCCGGAAAGAGCACTTGGTTTCCAAGTGATGTTCCAATATATTTAATTTTTCCAGGTCAAGGTTACAGTAAAGATCCATATTTCATTGGATCTGAAGAATTTTTTGGGATTGGGGAATGAGACGACTTTCTTGATATGGACGATCAAAGCCCTTGATGAGTGTCCAAATTACCATGATTTTAGTAGTGCTTGAACCATCTTTTAATATTGAATTAATCCTAAATCATATGAAATTTGGTGTTTGCAGCTAAAAAGGTGTTTATGGAGTAAGAATTGAAGAAATGAAGCCAAACAAGTGAAAAGCGCATACAAAACTTTGGAGAAGAAAATACCATGATAGACTTGCAATTTTCACTAGACATGCCCACGTGTAGTGCAGCGGACAAGTCAGCGACATGAAGAGAAGATGGACGAATTTTCTGTAAAAGAGTTAATTCATACAAGGATTATAATGACTTTTGAAAGTTGAAATCTTCCTTTCTTGAAGAGTCTCAATAGGGTTAAGAGTTTTATTTAAATAAGTACTTAGAGTCATATTAGGAATCTACCTTTTTGGTATCTAGGTTTATCAAACAAATAAATAATTAGTATAAATAGATTATCTAATTGAAGATAATGGATCATCCATTATTCTCTGCGTTTTATTTTATGAAATTCTCTCTTTCTTTTATGTGTTCTTTTATTAGCATGTTACGCTAGTTCTTTAATTTTTGGTTGAAGTTCCGGCAATTGCTTAATTCACGCATGTTGTGAGATCTAATTCGTGCTTTATATTGTCGTTCATATGGATATTTGTGTTGTTTTTTGCGCTTTCATCACGAATAATCTGATTTATGAATGAGAAGGTCAATTGTTCATTGTCAAGAATATTCACCTAGCTAATTAGACTTGCAAACCCGTAATTCTTTGTTAGTCTAATGCTTAGTGGCAACGCAGCATAATTCATCATGTCGTAGTGGTCGATTATGTTGTGGGCAATGCACAATCTAGCCTAAATGAATCCTCGTAGGAATTTGTTGGTTAGAACTAGGCCATTCTAATTGTTAATGTTGTTGATAGATTAAATCTTGAGGATGTTCCCAGGGTTGTCTATTGATTAGAGAATTAGTTAACGGATGTTCCTTGGCTAACGACACGTTAAGGAAAGGTGAGGTCGTTCAGTCGTACCAATGGCTATAACTAGTTTATCTATTTTGTACGGTTGTCATCTTTGCATCCATGATGAACTGTGGAATCAAACATGAACCTGTTTTCAACTGGAAATCTCTTCTCATATTTTATTCACTCTTAGAATTTATGCTCATAGTTAATTAGCATCTTTCAACTAACCCCCAACCTCCCATTTTTTGCTTTCACTCGAAAGAATTAATTTAAAATCAATCTCTGTGGATTCGACATTACTCACTACTTCTACAAGTTTTTGTGTAGGAATTATTTTTGGTGGATTGACACTCATCAACCCTTAGGTAAATTAGATTAACAATAGATCTAATTACATACCTTGCTATCATTTGTCAAATTAAAAATACACACCTCCTGAGGAGGTCGTAATTGTAATTATAATTACACAACACATCCAGTGGCGAAATTTTATACGAACGCACCCCTAAGGTACATTACACCAACAATCACTTAGGGGTTATACATGTAGTGTTATAAGAAATAGGCCGTGTATGTGTGATTAGGCTTAATCTCATAGTGTTGATATTTATATAATTAGGTCTAATTTCATAGAACATCAGTGTAGTTTACCTTTTTCAAAATACATACATCAACTGAAACCCACTTGAGAGATCATCCTATGTTTTTTGCTACTTTATTTTGTTTGAGGAGCTCTTGCAACTCAGAATTCATGAAGTAGTCTCTTTTAGCAAGTACAACGATAGAAGAAAATTTATTGTATACAATTTTATTGATTACGGACTAAAATTATGGTAAATAATTGTTAAATAAAAATTTAGATTATTCGTCATGAAAATTACTTTTGTCATGACAATGAGCTAGTAAATGTTTTTGCCATAGCTTTAGTCATGACAAATGCATTAACCACACTCGCAAAACCTACGGCCTACAACTATTGTGTACCCGTGATCAATAACTATTTACAACAACTATTTATTTTTAACTATGGTAATTAGTTATGATTAAATGTTAAATTTCTTCTACTGCATGTTTATTCTAATCTTAATACTTGTTTGGAAAAATTGCAATTTTCGTCTTGTAACTTAAGGGGTTGGTAATTTTGGTCCTACACAAATTGATTTTCACAATTTAGTCCTGTAATTTTAAAATTTTGACAATTTTGGTCCCATTTGGTTGGAAAGCCCCAATTTTAAAGATAATGTGCTCGGCATAGCGTTTTTTCCGATGAAAAAGGACCAAAATTGCAATCCCTAGTTTAGAGGATGAAAATTGCAAATTTTCCAGTTCATTTGTTCAGTACTAGTGCTCTCGAAGCGGTATTTGAAAACTATATTTAATGGTTGTAAGTTTTTGAATTATAGACTTTATTAATTTATTTTCTCTAAGTGGTAAAAAATAGTTGAATTTTAGAAAAAATAAATAATTTTATAGTCTACTTGTTCAGCGCTATCATTGTCAAACCCCTTGCTGGGGTATCTTAATTTGCGAAACTTGATAAATATATTTTTAAGGCTCTAATTTTTTAATTAAAAGGCGTTATTAATTTATATCCTCTATGAGTAAAAAATAGTGAAATTTTCAACTAAGAAATATGAGATTTTATAGTCTATTTATTCAACACTTCCCTGAACACATCCCATGTTAAGGACATATTTATATGCAATGCTTGAAATTTTAAATTTTTATGGATCTAACATTTTGATGGATGTACTTTATTCATTTATTTGCTCTAAGAAGAGTAAAAAATAGGTAATTCTTCTGGTAAAAATAATACTTTTATAGTTTATTTGTTCAATATAATCCTCACCAAACTGGGGCCATGTTGATTTACAGAGTTTGAAAAATATATTTTTAGCACTCTAATTTTTCAATTGTAGACGTTATTATTAATTTATTTCTTTATGGGGTGTAAAAAAAAATGGAATTTTCTGTTTACAAAAAAAAAAGAGTATGAGTTTCTTAAGAGGGGAATTGCAATTTTCATCCTGTAACATATGGGGCGACAATTTTGGTCCTTTACGAATTGATTTTCGCAACTTAGTCTCATAATTTCAAAAATTTGGCAATTTTGGTCTCATCTCGCTGAAAAATCCTAATTCTCAAGGTCCAGTGCTCGACACATGCGTTTTTCCGGCCAAAAAGAACTAAAATTGCCAAATTTTTAAGTTAAATGACTAATTTACAAAAATCAATTTGTACAAGATCAAAATTATGAACCCCTAAATTACAGGAGAAAAATTGCAATTTTCCATACTTGTTTTTCTTCCGTCAATGTCATTAATTTTATTCTTATCGTTATAATTTATCTGAAAAATCATCGCTGTAACAAAATTAAATTTGAGTGAAACATAGAGACATAAGTAATAAATGTGGCATTGATGTAACAGAAAATAATGCGCATGTCTCTTTCCATGCGAATTTGATTTTATATTCCAAATTCTATTATATTTTTTTATTTTATTTAATATATGCAATGTATAATCTTTTTTTTATATAAAATAAATATAGTTTTTATATAAATTGCATGTATATATTAATTGAAATGTAAAATGCAACATTTTGTGAAACAAAAATTTCTAACCCATTCAATATATACATCGAACTGGATTTTTTATTTTTAAGTCATACTATATCTTCTATTTTCATTAATGGGTAAATTACAGTTATTTCCTCTGATGTTTGGCACAATTATAAACACCCCCTTGTTGTTTGAAAAATTGCAAATACCCCCTGAGGTTTGTAATTTTTAACCAAAATGCCTAAAATTGACACATTTTGCCCTTAATTTTTTTTATTAAGATTGTAAAAAAAATCAGTCGAGGCAAATTGCACTATTGCTCCTCTGTATAAAAAAAACTTAATAAACCTCTCCCTGCGCATTGTAGTCCAAAAAAATTTTTAAGAATCAAATAAAAAATAATTCAGTGCATAAGGGCATTTTGGTCAGTTCACCCATAAAAATGGATGAAAAATGAGTTATTTGTTAGACGGTAAAACCTCAAAGGAGGAATATTTGTAATTTCTCAAACAACAAAAAAGTATTTGTAATTATGTCAAATATCAGATAAAGTAATTATAATCTAGCCTTAATTAATATACACAAACCAAGTATATAAAATCCTTTCTTAAAATAAATAACATAATTATTATACAGATGACTACGAACACACATTAAATGAAATAGAATCTGTAATAAAATTTGAAATTGAGGAAATATTTATCGCATTCCAAAACGCACAAACCTAATTATAGAGTTCATATCCATAGACCAATGAGAGGTGTCCACGTGTTCATGACTTTTAAGTTTTTTCCCAAACGTGTTGAAAAGAGATTAGGATGTGTAGGTGAGCTTTCACATCTATTCCATTTACACAAATTTAATTCCTATCTCCCAAATTCAATAAACCACAGCAAAGATCCAACCCCCATGCATTTATCATAATACTCACACTTTTTCCCCTTTTATTTGTTTGTAACTAGTCTGCTAGGCACGATGTTCTTGTGTGCATATAAAATAATATTACACGCTTTAAAATTATTGAATATAATTTATACTATATTATAAAATAAATCCATTTTTTACTCACAAGTGGCGGTTAATGACACCGTTGCACCACTTGTTTGTAATGTCAAAAATAACCCTCAACTGATATGATAACTGCTTTATTCAACTTTTCAAATTTTATATTAATTGATAAATTAGTTTTTTCTTTCTTTTCTTCTGTTTTTCTTTTTAATGTGATGTGTTAGTTTATATATTTTACTCTTATTTATAATATATTTTAAAACATAAAAAATTATTTATTATATGCACGTAAGAACAGTGTGCCACAACGGCTAGTATATATATAAACCAACACATTACATTTAGAAAAAAAAAATAACTTTAGGGATATTATTGGCAAAACCAAAAAATTGTATCGCGGTATCATAAACCACCATTTATGAATGAAATTTTTTTATATATATATTAGTATAGATATACATAAAATATTAGACTTCATTCCCTTGGTATAATGAACCAATTAATTTGATTAGACTTTTATTGTAATAGTAAATTATCAATTCAACTTTTGACAAACTAATTAAATAGTATATGAACATATTGATATATGATAAACGACTAAAAATGCAAAATAGACATAATTAGAGGACAAAAAATTGCAATTAAATCTTCAATTATCAAACCTAAAGGAATGACGTGTAGTATATAGTTTTATTTATCATGTGATTAGTATAAATTTTAAAAATATTAATTAATTATATGAGATTATATTGCTGCACTCACATATATATAGGATTAAATTTATATATTCAATTTTTATATACTATAATTGTAGAAATGATTACCACGTACTCTAATTTTTCTTTTAAAATGTAAATATATATATATATATATATATATACAATCATCTATTTTATCATGTGTATTCACTAATATTCAATATCATGTATAGAATTTTATAACATATTCACACCAGTGTGAATCTCCTGTCATACTTTCATGGTATCAGACTATGAGTGATTGACACACATTCAAAATTAAAAAAATATAAATAAATTGAATTACAAATTATGAATAAGTAACTTAGAAATTACAATATCTATACACACTCGTTTTTTATTACACAATAATTTCACATCCATGTGTGTACTTCATAAGTCTCATTTTTAATTATAATATAATTATATTATTTAGGATAAATTATAAAAAAAATTATAAAATTTAATATAATTACGAATAATATCTCATTATTTGAAAAATTATTAATATCATGATGTTTGAATCAAATTATGTAATCATTGGATGGGCCTGGAATTATCAACTTCTGCATTGCTATAATTGTTTACGTTTTAAATTTAAAAAATTGTAAAAATCAAAAGTGGTAGATGGAAAATTTGAAAAATTATATAAAAAAAAAGTTCACGTAACCCATAAAAAAATTAAAAAACTTTTAAAAAATAACTAAAATTATAATCATAGTCCATAAAGACATTTTAGTCAGTTCACTACAAAAAATAAATGAAAATTTAATGAGGATCAACGTATTAAGCTAGCTGTTGGACAACCATTAAAATAAGATATTAATAATTTCTAAAATGATAAAAAGATATTCATAATTATGCTAAATTTAAAAAATATTCATTATAATCAATCACTTATTGGTGCGATAAAAAAGAAAGATGTGATAAAAGATTATCCACACAACTGTCTTTCCATATATTGAAGAAGAATCATTATTGAGTCATTAACAATGGCGGGCCTTTTACTTTCTCAAACAAAACACACAATTCCCAGTTGGAATTTCGATGTTTCTTTAATTACAATTTACAGTCTTTATATATATATATATATATATTAATCCCTTCTTCCTCAACTCCCCACCTACTTTTAACCTGCTGCATTTCCTCACTACTTATTAAAAGGTGAATTGGATTAGATATTTTCATCCATGGCGAGAGTAGTAGCAGAGGATACTTCGTTGCCTTATGAGGTGACGACAATGGATGTGTCACGCGCCGCCGCATGCGCATCTCCAACTCTTGGCCAGCTTCTGAAATGCGTCAGCGACGTGCGGAAGGAAGTCACAGGCGACGAGACTCCAGTGCACCGGGTGGTAGATGTCAGCAGCATGGACGCCCGGCCGCTGCCTTTCCTTCTTTCTTTCAGCAACCTCACTTACAGTGTCAAAGTTCGGAGCAAAGTGGCTTTACCCAGCTTCTTCTGCCGACGCGCCGCTGATCCAGTTTCGGGAGAGACCCTTTCCTCAGGTACGAAAACTATCCTCAGCGACATTTCCGGGGAGGCGCGTGATGGTGAAATCATGGCGGTGATGGGTGCCTCTGGCTCGGGGAAATCGACTCTCATTGATGCTCTGGCCAACCGCATGGCGAAAGGAAGCGTAAAGGGCTCCGTCAGACTCAACGGCGAGCAGTTAGAATCACGATTACTCAAGGTTATATCTGCGTACGTAATGCAGGACGATCTTTTGTTCCCCATGCTTACTGTGGAAGAAACACTGATGTTCGCAGCGGAGTTCAGGTTGCCAAGAACTCTTTCCATGTCCAAAAAGAAACTCAGAGTGCAAGCCCTGATTGACCAACTCGGGCTGCGAAACGCCACCAAGACTGTTATCGGGGACGAGGGCCACCGCGGTGTCTCTGGGGGAGAGAGGCGGCGCGTGTCGATTGGAATCGACATAATTCACGACCCCATCTTGTTGTTTCTGGACGAACCGACGTCGGGCCTGGATTCCACCAGTGCATTCATGGTGGTGAAGGTACTGCAGACGATTGCACAAAGTGGAAGTATCGTTATCATGTCCATACACCAACCCAGTTATCGAATTCTGGGATTGTTGGATCGCATGATCTTTCTGTCCCGTGGGAAGACTGTCTACAGTGGCCCTCCATCCAATTTACCCTTCTTTTTCTCAGACTTTGGGCACCCTATCCCAGACAGTGAGAACCGGACTGAGTTTGCCCTGGATCTGATCCGTGAACTCGAAGGCTCACCAGGCGGGACGAAAAGCCTGGTGGAATTCAACAAATCTTGGCAGGAATTAAAGAGAGGCAATCAAATCAATTCCCCGGCAGCAAATGCCTCAAATTTGTCCCTGAAAGAAGCCATAAGTGCCAGCATTTCAAGAGGAAAGCTAGTTTCCGGGGCTACGCCCTCCAACGGCTCTACATCAATGATCCCCACATTCACGAACCCATCATGGTTTGAATTTGCAGTATTGTCCAAAAGATCATTCACCAATTCCCGTCGGATGCCGGAGCTTTTCGGCGTCCGACTGGCCACAGTTTTGGTGACTGGATTCATTTTAGCAACCGTGTTCTGGAGGCTCGATAACTCGCCCAAAGGGGTTCAAGAAAGGCTTGGATTCTTCGCCTTCGCCATGTCCACAACATTCTACACCTGCGCAGATGCGTTGCCAGTTTTCCTCCAAGAAAGGTACATTTTCATGAGGGAAACTGCTTATAATGCCTACAGAAGATCGTCCTATGTTTTGTCACACTCGTTAGTGTCTCTGCCAGCACTCTTACTCCTGTCATTAACATTCGCTGTCATCACCTTCTGGCCTGTGGGCCTCGACGGCAGCTTCCTCTTCTATTTCTTGATCATTTTGGCTTCTTTCTGGGCCGGTAGCTCCTTCGTCACCTTCCTCTCAGGTGTCGTGCCACACGTGATGCTTGGATACGTGATCGTGGTTGCAATTCTTGCCTATTTTTTGCTCTTCAGTGGCTTCTTCATCAACCGAGACCGCATCCCACCGTACTGGATTTGGTTCCACTACATATCGCTGGTTAAATACCCTTACGAAGCAGTCCTGCAAAACGAGTTCAAAGACCCGACCAAGTGCTTCGTGCGTGGAATTCAGATATTCGACGGGACGCCATTGGCGGCGGTGCCGAATGCTTTGAAGCTCAAACTTCTGGAGAGCATGAGCAATAGCTTGGGGATGAAGATAACGAGCGCAACGTGTGTGACGACTGGAGTGGATATACTGAAGCAGCAGGTGGTGACTGATCTGAGCAAGTGGAGTTGTTTGTGGGTGACTGTGGCGTGGGGTTTCTTCTTCAGGTTTCTCTTCTATTTGTCATTGTTGATAGGCAGCAAGAACAAGAGATAGACCAAGAACCCTTGATCGCTCTTTGTGGTTTTCTTACTACATCAAGTGTTTTTTTTTGTTGTTGTTGTTGTTGTGGGGTTCTGTTTTATAGGTTTATTACATGTGTAGTGGTTATTGGCGACCCTTATATAAAGACAAATAGTTAAGTGGTTGTTTAATTTGTTTACACATGTGAGATGGTGATTTTGAGGGGTAAAAGAACGGGGTAAATTGCATAAAATCACCCTATGTTAATGCGAGATTTGTTGAAAATCTCTTCGTATTTTAAAAATGTGAAAAAAAAAAAAAAAACCGTCATGTGTTTTTAAAAATATTGCACATTCTCTTCTTTCCATTAATTGTACCTAATGGCATTAATTTTTTTGCTGAAGTTGTTGATTTTCAATAGTTAAAGAATAAACGGTTCAAATTAAATAATGTAAAGTATATTTTTTATTTATATATATAAATATATATACATATACTATGATGTATGGACACGGATATGACGATACGAGAAATTTTAAAAAATTAGGACATGACACGATATTGACACGGTTATATATAATATATTTTATATATATTCTAAATTTTTTCGTAAAATTTATGCAATATAAAAAATATCAAGATAATACATAAAATAAACATGTCTTATATTTAAATTTTTAATCAAAATACATGACTTAAAAATATACATAATTAGTTTATATTAAAAGTACGCAATGAAAATATTTCTAGTCAGCCCAATTTTGATTTATATTAAAATATACATAATTGTTTAAGTTATCATGACCATCTCTCAATTTTGTAGTAATTTCATCCCAAAATTTTTAATTTGATAGAAGTAAATTAGTTTTTTTTTATTTTTATTTAGCCCCCAAAACTTTTTTTTTTTTAATGGCAATTCAAAACTTTTTAAAACTATAAAAAAAATTACATATCCAAAACGTGTCAGACACTCGTCCAAAACATGTTCGACACGCCAACAAGCATGTCCGACACCGTGTTTTTTTTTTTTTTTTTATTTTCGGACACGCTTATGCCGTGTCAGAGGCGTGTCCGACACCACATCAAGTAATTTTTTGGAGTGTCTGTGCATTATAGTATATATATATATATATATATATATACACCAAACAAATATAAAATTACATATCGGTGGCCGTTGTTGCTGCCTCTGTGGGTGGTGACGGCGGTTGTCGTATGCCTTTTCTGAAGGGGACGACAAGGGACGACCGCGAGGGGACGATGTCGTTGTTGCCCCATTTTGTCGTCGTTGCCAATGCCATCGCCTACTTCTCTGGGTGAACGTCGTTGCCCCAGGTGCCATCGTCCAAGTTGGGCGACGGCGTGTGATGGCTAGCGGTGGTGGCCAACAATGTGACTATAACAGGGAGTGAAGAAGAATATACGAGGGATTTTTCAGTTAAATTTGCATATATAACACAAAGGGGTTTTATGTAATTTACTCAAAAGAAAGATTGGTTTCATTTAATTTAAGAGAGTTTTGAGAGGAAAATGCAAGTTTAGTCCTATAACGTAGGGGACGGCATTTTTGTCCTGTTCGAATAGATTTTCACAATTTAATTCTGTAATTTTAATTTTAAAAATAAGCTCTTAAAATATTTGGACAAAATAAGATGGAGTTCATAAAATGTTAGTAAAGACAAATTTTATAAATAAGGTAATTAGGAATTTCGTACTTTTTTTTAAATAACTCTTATTTTTATAGTTTAATTCAAAGCTTTTTTTTTTTTAAAGAAGTTTACCGAACACTTTATAATATCTTATAAAATTAATTCCAGTCTGAGCGGCTAAACCCTAAACAATGAGAAGAATTTCTGCAACACGAAGGGCTTCAATATATATAGTCTAAATAAAACTAAGTGATGATTTTTGTTAGGAATTCTATTATATTTTCTGCAATTCTATTTTTTGTGTTTACAATTTTTTCATGCTTATACAGGGGGATTTTAAGCACTAAACGAATTGCATTTTTTGTTTTCAAATTGTTCAACTAAAAATATTACAACATTAAGAAATTAACATAATTTTCACTTTTAACACAAGAATTAAAATCAAGATGAACAACACACTGCTAACTCCTATTCAAATATTAACAAATTTTCTTGTTTTTTTTCTCCCAATACGATGAAGGTAGATCACTTTTTTGTCACTTTTAAACAACTTCAAAAGCATCTTCATCTCATTCCACAATTCAGATAATTTTTCAGATCCAAAGGAATATGTGTCTTTACTATAACCTTCACCTGAAAAAAATTGGAACACCACTTGAAAACCAAGTGACGCTTTCCGGCTCTAACCATCAAAAATATTACAAATATGAAATCTGCAACAATAATACAATTTATCTCTAGACAAATTTTATGGGATTCAACTATCCTAATTTCGGCTTTGACATTGCAAGCACAAAACGGAGTAGAACGAAACCTCATATCCAATGCTTGCTTCATCATTCTAACAACTAAGGATGACATTTTCAGAGATAAAAATGAGAAAAAACAATAAATCTCATGGTACTTTTTTTTAGAGCAACATTGTGGTAAGGGGGAATTGCTAATTTAATCCAACACAGGGAGCTAACATGTTGTGGACCCTTTTAAATGTAGTTTTAAGCGCAAAAACGTCTTTATATCACTCAAAATCTAACAACCATTCATATCATCCGACACGTGCACTTGACCACTACATGAAGGGCGAGTGTTTTGCTCTACTTTCAAAATCACAAGGAGACAAATTGCTTATTTATTTTACACAAGGGACTAGACTGCCATTTATGGCTAACACAAGAGGGGCGCTTGCATTTTGCCCAAGTTTACAGTGATGAAAGGTTGGAATTTCATTTATTCTCGCCCATGAAGAGTTGTGTGGAATAAAATAGATTTTAGAATTTGAATGGAATGCGTCTACTTATCTTGAGAATGGTGGTTGAGTATATATAAGCTTGGGGGGTTGAATTCTACCAAAAATCATCCAAATATATTTTAAAATCCAACTTTTAAGAGTTAACAAAAATAAATTCGAAAATAACAGAACTAAATAAATTGACTAGTCAAGATGTGCCATAATTAGAATTAAACTAGTTGGTCCATACTGGTTCGAGTACGGTTATACATTGAAAACTGATCAGCTTGCTGCAATAAAGCAATTCTATGTACTAGTGGTTTGATCATAATCCGGGAATTTTCCCTTTCTGATACAAACGAAACAATATGGATTATGTCACATTAGAACGTCGTATATTGGTCCTAATGTGGAACATTAATCCATGTATTTTGGTATTTTCATACGCGCTGCATATAAGAAAAATTCCTTCCATGTCCTCCTATACAGAATTAGACACTGGGAAATAAAAAAAAATAGCTCAAATACTACTCTATGCATTCATAGTACATGTATTACTACAGCCTACTGTCACATTTTGATCTGAATGTTACGACCAGATATCACTTCAGTCCAAGCAAGCAGCCATACAAAGCTAGAAACAGTTAAGTAATTCAGAAGAACTAAATATTTCTTCCAGAGAATATGGTAACGAGAATCTATGTTAGAATGTCATATTATTTCTAGTTTTTAGTCAGATGTAAATGATCATAGATCAACATCTAATTGTGTATTCACTCTAGATGATGGTGCAGCCAACCGGAAGAATCCAAGCGAGGAATTGGATAAACGGCCGCTGAACCTCTTCCCGGGCAGAAACTGGAAAAGAAGAGGAAAAAGGCAGCAGCAGCAACAACATTAGTTCAATATGATTAAAAATTCGACAAACATCATGTCAAAGTTACCATGTTATACTCGACCAATATACAGTTAAGAGTACAGCCACCTCATTTTGCTTCTCTTATTACAGTATGTGAAAATGTATTATAATGAAAAGAATGGTTATGTCATGGATACAATGAGGTTGATGTCACACGACGGGCAGCCTCTACTACCCTGATAACATCGTAAAATGTGGCAATTCATCTCCATGTGAATTTCACCGAACGCTTGAATCATACAGTTGCACTCTTACGTGGTCTCTTTACTCGTACAGGTGGGACTCTCACTAAATATACCCAACTCCAGGTGATTTGTTTCGAAACGTCATTCCATGATTCAATTTAAGATTGATGTTTGAAGCTGTTGTTTCATGATTCAGTACACCTATATCACTAGCTTTCTGCAGGGGCTCTTTGAACCTCATTGGCCTAGGCTAAACTCCGAGTCAAAAAATCATTAACTGCAAGATTTGCATCTCCATGCGACACAGCATCTTCAGGCTCCGGCATATAGAGACTCGATGCAGAAGCCTGCACGAACGGAACCAGGAATTATGGAAACAAATTCAACTGAAAATATGCAATCAGTAATGTTTCTTCTTGTGTCAAATGGCAACACAAAGGGAATAAGATGCCAGGTAAAGGGTAAACCACCCAAGCAGAGAACCGGGACTTATTCGCGCTTTTCCAGTTTCTAGCATTTGACTTCAAGAATATGAGAAACAATGTGCTAAAGAAACTGGTATCCTTCCACGTGTGAAAACATATATTGCACTTTCACTTAAGATGCACATCCTATTCTGCTTATAGCTAGTGTAACACCACCAACAAAAGGGCATCTTTTTGCAAAAGCTATACTTTTATACACAGATTTAAAAGATGAAGAAGTCACCACCCTAAACCAGAAACGCAAACTGCAAGTCTTTGAGAAGAACATGAATGGTTCTATCACATTTTGGGCCATTTATGTGGACTCTTGTCAATGGCAACAGAGTATACAAAGATGATCCACGCACAGGGAAACCATCCATCGTCCCTGTGATCAGAACAATACATGTTCTTCCAGAGAAAAGTGACAGACACCAGATTACTTGCCAATATATATAAACCAAAAGAAAGGACTGATGACGCATAGGCGAGACAAATTGGGGCTACAAATTCCAGGGAGAAGGCATACCAATCAATTGCATGAAGTTCACAATAAAAGTTCATGCATCTATAGAAAGTGGTAGAATCTGAAAAGAAAAGAGGAAACAAGGCAGTTGCCAACATAGACCAGTCAAGATTTTGCTTACAAATTTATTACTCCAAACGCGACAGACAAAGGAAAAACCTTTTTGACACAAACTTGGTCCTCGGATGGGGCATGAATGGGAGGATAAAGCAAATGAAGGATGGCACAACAATAATCCACCACCGACACCCCCCCTCCCCAACCAAAAAAAAAAGTTGCATTATCATAGATGATATCGTAAATGTTGTTCCACATTTGTGGTGCCATATTGCCCTATTATCAAAGAAGATTCGATCACCAACAATATTATAGGAAATTAGATAACACAAATTGCTAATTATTAGAACATAAAATACATATGTATCTTGCATCAAATATAAATAAGGTTAAACATGCACACCAACAAACATCTATTATCTATGTAATAAATAATTCACTAAACCATATCACAAAGCAAGTATCCAAAGAACAAGTGTAAACTTCATGGGATATAACATTGGAGATAATCTAATCCTATCCGATGTTATGACAAATGATCTCTGATACTATTGGATATAACAGCAAATTATATCATGAAACCACAGACAATACTGATAGGATGTAATTATATCATGGTATTTGCATCTAACCTGATATTATTGGATATTATCAACAAAATTGGAGAATAATAGATATCATTTTACTCACATATCCACTGGTTGCTTCAGATGAAAATTGCCCCACATTATCAAATATGGGTAGAGACTTTGAAATAAGCCACCATTAGAAACATCCAAAAATGAGGTGGTGGTCGACGGACAATTAGAAACTCAAAAGGTTAAAGGTGACATATTAGAGCTTTTTATTTTCTAGGTGAGCAAACATAATTACGTCATTTATAGATATCTCAAAATAATGCAATTGTTACACCATGGAACAAAGAAAGACATACTAAATGGGCTCTTTGAAGACTAAGCATTTTTTTCACCAAATTACCCCAATTTCACATTGAAGCTGAAATTAAGACAAAAATTTACCTTTGCATCAAGCAATGTTTCCCCAGTGCTATCTGAAATGAGGCATGCACCATGAGCTTTTAACCATTCTATGCACTCTTCCACACCATCCACTTCCTTCTCATCACTTGATTCACTTGTAGCCAATGCATTAGTGAAGCCAAGAATTTGAGAAAGATATGACACAGGAACTGTAGGACGATATGAACGAGACATACACTTTACAGCTGCATATCGCATTTTTTCAACATAAAGATCTGCAAATATATGAAACGTATTCATCATGGATATGCGAGTTAACGAGGGATGCATAAACAACTGGTATTCAAATAGCACATTATACGCACCCATAAGCAAGGTGTTAAGATTAGGTGCCGTCTTATAAAGTCTGAAAAACGTCACATAATTTCCGGATGTCACAGCACTACGAACTGAAAGAGCATGTTTTACTGCTTTGTCCTTTTTAGCATTAGCTGATAATCTGTAAAACAAAATTAATGGCAAAGAAAGGCATGATAAATCCATGAAGGGCGTCAGTCATAAACCATTTTACAACAGTATCATGTACTTCAGCCACTCTTGATCCTGGGAACCACAGAAGCATTTCACTACTTTCGGAACTAAAACTGAATTCATATAAAGAAACTAGTAATTTGATTTGATAGCATCAATGAAAAGCGACAATGCTTCTTGGACTTATTGACCTACTTTTTAATACTTCTGTTTTGTTATAAATTTTAGGGATTGTTCAAGATGCTTAATGAATAACTCACATATCCTAAGATTGAGAGCAGTCCAGTTTAAAATTAAATCACAAAATGATTAGTGTCCTTATGATTCATAGAACTCTGGGGCAGAAAGAATGTCCAACTGAAAGAAAGCACACATTATCTGAGGCAAGAAAAAGCCAAGCTAATGGTATTTAATGTTATAATATATCCTGAAACACATGAATTTTCTCGTTACGAAATCAGAACAAAAATAATAACAAGACTCTCTTTGATATGCTTGACAAGCATAGATATATTCAGCAAATTCTTTAGTCCAAATTATTTCATGAAGATCTTTTTGCAGCGATAATAGTTTTCTCAAGTCATGTTCAAAGATGCTTGCCTCCATCACCTTCCATTACTTTATTCGGTGCTTTACAGATTCATCAACTGAACGCTTTCTTTAACTTTTCTTTCCATATATTCCCAAGGAAACCTTTATCATGACTGCCCAAGAAAGAAAAGTTGCTTTCCCCCGGAGTGCACCTTTTTCACATTCTCAACCAAAGCCACACTATTGATTAACTTCAAATATCAGGACACACCACCCAGAGATCTTTGAAGCCAAATCCATGGACAAAGCCATTAAGTTAACAGCCTAATCTGCAAGATGACCATTGCTAAAATATTTCTCTAAAAGCATAAGTCTTTAGTTAAGGTAGTTATTCAACATAATATCTAGCCAAGCTAAAAAAAGGGTCTTGTCTTCAAATATCACAACCCATTATTAGAGAAAAAAATCAAGCCCTATGCTTTTATAAAAAAAGAAAACACGGCCAGCTGCAGGCAAAAGGTAGGGGTGACACAGCTACAGATATTAGGTATTTAATATCTCTTCTCTTTAACACCTTCAAGTTTCAGATGAGATGGTTATGTAATAACCAGAACCAAACCAACAGCTCAGTCACCCTTACTCAACTACTAAACCTATCAACCAATCGCCGCAACCATAACCATTGCCTCCTCCACCATCAACAGTAGAGGCTGATGCTTGCCGAGTATATATTGCTGGCCCAGATTATTTATTTCCTAATTATTCATGGAGAATAACAGAAAGTGTTGCTGAAAAACTCCTCATGAAAGCTGTTCCATGAAATGCGAGACATTCATTCTCAAATGCAAGGAGTAGTTGATATTAGAAATTGATGTTCAGAAGCTTTCTCCTCTGTGCCCACTAATCACTTCTATAAAAAATCACATGGAAGAATATGGGATTTGCACAGTAAAGAAGGAATAGAAGGGGGGCAGGGCAGAGGATCAAAGACTAGACATGTAACGTGTAAAAAGCTGAGGGAGAAAGAAAGCGATGGCTGAATGATAATAGGCAATAACAAAGAACCAATGCAAACAAAGCCAAACTCGGACTTAGTCACAAACCTGGACATCGCTGACAGGAGATCCCTGTTATTATTTGAGTGCAACATCACACATAGTAAATTGTATGCTGCAAATTCCATATGGCATCCTGTAATTCCTTCACCATACAGTGTTTTTAATTGTGATTGGCACTGCAAAACAGAAAAGGTTTATTTTAACAGAAAGCACTCACGTAATGCACTTATTTAGATGCAATTTAACACAAGTAATCTTTGACACACTAGATATCTGTTCCCATTTCATCTGCCATTTAACTTGAGTTGGTAGGACAAGAAAAACTAGCACAACAAAGAGATTATTCCAACTAAAGAACAAAGCTACTGGGGTTAAAAGAAATGAATAGCTCTACAATAGTGTTGCTTCATTCATATAGAACAACATAGCATTAAAAGAGACACCAAACATATATGGCGTGTCCAAACAAATAAAGTTCCCACAAAGCATAGATGCCATACTATGATACAATATAGTGTTTAGTTCAAAAGGAGTTATTGAGTACTAAACTCATTATCAAATGAAGATTTCTCGAAATAGATATTAACTTCATCAACCCACAAATATGTTCTGTTCTCCATTGTGCTCCCTACCAAACTATTGCCAGTATTCTAAAAACCCACATTTTTTTCCACTGTATAATGTTTTGATAATCATATTTTTCCTTTTGCATTATGAATAGTACAGCACTCCTTGAAGTGACTATTAGAATTTAATACAATTCAAGTACCAGACCAGCAGTGACCTAATAAATTACAAAGCCTGGATAAAGTGGGACAAAAAACTGATATACATCATAACTGCTATCCATATTGTCAGGAATAAAGCCCAACCCTGGAGTTAAGGGGCCTCACTAAAATCAATAAAACTAGGTTCCATTACCATGATAACATAAATGTAGTTCCTTGGTTGTGTTATAAACCTCTACAACCACTGAACTAGAGGCCATCTGGCCCAACTTAGAAGAATCATCTTGTGAACTCTTAGAGCTATGAGATTTTAGATCTTACCAGAAATAAAAAGAAAAAGTTACTGTTTCCCTTAAACTAAAAACATAAGAATAATACTGTTATAAGAGCTTTATAAAACGTGTTAGGCATTGCTAATTATTTAGCCAGACTATAAGACGAAGTTGGATTCTACTTTACTCTTATATAGAAAAAGTGAGCTCCTAGCATTTCACATTTGGAGCTTATAAACTCTAGCTATACATTTTCACCAGATACTGACTTGAATGCTTCTAAGACCTTTTCAAAACAGTGTGTGCTTTAAGCAATGTGCTTCCCTTAAATATTCTTCTTACATGCTTTTACCCCGTTGCATGCGAAACACCCTGCAAACACTGACCAAGTCTTGGGAAATTCTTCTTGATAATAAAATGGATGATTTTGGAGGGAGAAAGCAACAGATTCTAGGTTTTGCAGTCCCCACCTCACAAGGACTGCAAAAAGTTCAGTATAATTTGGCAATTGCTCTCCTTCCAACCAGAAACGACAAAATTATATAGCAACCTCATCAGAAAGAAACAATACAAATTCCCCTAAGCATGATGTACTATTCCTGTTTTCATCCATTCTCCGAAAATTGCAGGATCATAGCTTTACTCTGAGTGTTCTCATCCATCCTCTCAGAGACGAAGACAGAAGCCCTGGTGCAATGGGCAACAATCTGTTGGTAAGGAAAGGTTACAATGTCGGTCATTTCTCATCATAGTAAGGGTTTTCTTTATAGGACCATCGGTTGGTTGGAGGGGAAGTCGACATGTTCATTTTCCTAATGCGTGCCCCTCAAAAGGCCAGAAATACGATGTACGAGAAGTACTTCTATTTTCATCTCTCTCTCACTAACTTCATATCTGTGTTCATAAGAACCAACCTGCCTAGTTCCCTAATTAAGTTCTTCACAACCTAAGAAAACAACTGAAACTTTCTACTTAATTCTCACTTTTAGCAATTAGCAATCAAATCGAACCCTTTGCTTAATCTTTTGGCTGTATGTTCTGGTTAAAAGCTACGCAGGAATCTCACTTTTCAGTATTGTTGTAAGCTGAAAAATGTTACACAGCGATAATTCTTATATTGCCTATATCTCCATTCATGTCATCCTGTAAAAGGGAAAGACATGATACTATGGAAGTCTTAATTCATAAGCAACAGACTTTGCCCTGTCTTACTGAAACAATGGTAAGAGCTAATCTCAGAGCAATTTTTACATGAAAGCATTTATATTGTCTTTTTCATCGGTTACAGAACACGACATCACAAGGCAAGTGATAAGTCAGAAATCCGAATAACTCTCCAAGTACACATATTTGATGACCAAGAATAGAAAATATAAAAAATCCAATGCTATCAAGAAAATATTTCACAATACTCAAACATTATTTCTGCAGACTCTTGTCAGGTGTTCCAGGGATATAGGAGCAACCAAGATTCGGGCCATCAGTCAATGTGTGCGCTAATGAATAAACTGATAGAAAGAAAAAAATAATCTGCAAGGTAAAATACATGACTCGTCCGCAAGAAAGCATAAAGCTCCAAGAACTAACCTGATTATACTCTGGCAAGTCCCCCACTTCAATAGCCAATCTAGCATGAGTTTCATACACCTGAAAATAAAAAATGAAACATGATACTAGCCGGCATTAACTCAACCAAGCCTAAAGAAGCTGCTCATCATGTCAAGTTTACATTGGGGGAAAAAGTGACAGTGAACCCAGCATACTCATCAACTGAAAAATACAAACATCAAAGACTAGGAAAGAACAGCGTGCAATGAATGAAGGAGTCAAAACAATTAGTACCTTAACTGTAAGCTCATTGCGTATACGTTGTACAGTAAGATCTTGTCGTATTGATTTTAACTGATCACATTTGTAAAGGTAATTTTTTGGAGAAGTTTGAACCATTAGCAAAGCTTTTTCTAACACCTCTTCAGGTCTCACCTGCAAAACAGTATCTACTTCAAAAACATAATCTTTCATCACAAGAAACCATATCACCTTCCTTTACAAACAGGAAGATGATGAGACACTTTACCGTAGCAGGATCAGGAGCAGAAGTGAGGCGCAAGTAGCGTTTCTCAATTTCCTGACACGTTCCCTTAACAGTAAGAGCATCCCAATCAATATCTTCAACAGCCCTGCTCCCGCTTTCGTCAAATGTTCTGCTAGGCACGATCGCACTAGCACGTCTTGCATATAATTTACCAGCTCCCACATCTTTCCCTCTTAAGTTATTTTTTTCTACTTGGTTTCCATGTCCTTTGTCAAAACGTTTCGAACGATTTTCGCGCCTTTTCTTCTCCTCTGGTGAGTCCGCAAGTGCAATTGCAGCAGAATAATATTTTGTCAGGTTTTGTTCCTTGTCACTATCGCTAGAAATTTCACCATCGTCACCAGCATTCAGGTCTTCACCAAGACGCTGCCTCTTAGCAGGTCTAGCAAAATTTTTACTGGAACTTCTCTGATCTGAAAAAGAAAATTTTGTGCCCAAATTGTCCTTATTCTCCATTTTTCCACCTGAAAACTACAAATACATGAATATAGTCAGTCACTCAAACAAAATAAAATTACTATCGTTGGATAAAGCACTAACTTTTCTTAACTAAACTTAGAGTAGTCAAAATTCAAAGAGGCCCTCATCAAGTCCTCAGATTATATACATGAAAATTATAAGTAAAGCTGGCATCTACAGTTGATTGTCTTATCTCATTCATACATAGTCTAAAAGCCCTTACACATGAACAGTGAAAATTGCAACACAGATCCATGTTCAGTCGAGCTGTAATCGCATGCTCAAAATTACATGTCAGATGTGTGGTTCTGTGCACAATTAAACCAAATAAATAAGACATTTGTTCTTACAACTGATTACAGCCAAAATCAAGCCGACATTGAAATGAAGCAATCCATATTAATAAGCTATGACTGAATTTTGAGAATGTATACCAAAAGAATCAACTAAAACAGTTGTACAACCAGCTCATATCAGTGTAGAAATTATTGAACACGTGTAAAAAGAAACATGCTATATGACACAACAGCCTCCCTATTTTCTCCAATGAACAAATCATTAAAACAGCCATGATAAGTTTATTATGGTTACCTGTTTGCTATTCCAGCCACCACCATATTTTGTAGTTCCATAAGAAATATTAGCAGATTTGTCAACCACCTTTTCTTCTGAAATAGGCTCCCACCTACTTTTGGCTCGCCGACTAGGACTCTTACTCTTTGGCATTACAGAGGTTGGTATTGGTAACTGTGTATCGCTGCAGGATAATATTAAGATGCATATGTGATTGGCTCTCATTTCAATGAACAAATCTATGCATTGGACAGAAAAACCATACTCCTTGTTAAAAGCATCAGTATTCGGCACGGGGAAGAGAGGCTCAGTGTCCCAATCTTTCGTGTAAAGTGTACCATCAGCAGTTGCTTTTGTTATTACCTAAGGGTTAAATGAGTAATAGAACATTAAGATCAAAGGACATTAAAAAAAATTATATCATTAGCAGAATGAAGGGAAACTAATCTGAATAGGATACTAATCTGAGACTAAACCTACAATGATTAAGACTAAAAAAGAAAAGGGAAAATTAGAAAAAGGAAGAACAATTATCTATATCATGGATTTACGAATATTCAAATGCCAAATTGTGATTTGAACCAAAAATGTCCAGTCTCTTATGCAGATTTCATTATCAAAATATTCCAGAAATATAATGACGGGAAACTACTCTGCATCTTATACAGGTGACAGGGAAAAAAACTTGCAACAACATGCAAAGACAAGTTTTTACCATTGAATGATAGCTACTTATCAGAACATAGAACGAAACATAACAAGGAGATAAATGAAAACTGCCATGCTGTAGCATGAGAAAAGTGAGCTCACAAACTTCTTCAGGAACATTAAGTCAGACCAAGAGGGACATTTGGCAAGCTTCAACACCGCAAGGAAAGCTCTTAAGTGTCTTGCTTTTCGTTATAGAATGAAAAAATCCTAAAACATATAAATAAGCCAGACGTAGAGGAAATAGTAATCCCTTAAACACATCTAATTTCCATTTTGAGTTTTAAATCTGACCAAATAACATCTCGCTTTACCCACTGCTCTACTTAAATGCACTTCACTGCCTCGAATACAGTCTCAATCTATTCTCTGTCAATCTACGGAAAAAACACACGAGGACTCCAGAGATATATAAGAGGGAATCATGAAAAGGGCAAAAAATATGCAAGGTTTTAATTAATAATTTCCTAAAATCACCAGCTATGGCAGGCAACGGAAAGTTGAAAGTGAGAAAATGAAGGAATACAACTAAATCTGTAGAGTAAAAAGATTTTCCCTTACACATATTACGTTTCTACATTTTTTCCCAACGAACACTTGAGCAAAAACAATATTTGATTTTTTTCATTCTTTAACGATGTTCTAATATGTAATTTGTATGTTGAGGCCATTGTCATTTAATCACTTTTACCACCGAAATAATCTTAAATTCCCAACTATTGACTGACCCAATTCTGTAGGGCAAAAAGGTTAAGTGGGCAGAATTTTCTGCCAACCTGCAATTGCAGCGATGTAAACAAGAAAGCGGGACAATTCAGGTTCCTTGGCTCATGATGATAGCAATTGTCTTAAAATGCTAGCTAATTCCAATGAGATACAGCAGTAAGAACACTACTAATTACCACATGATTAATGCACAGCTTCTCTAGCATGACATTGCCTTACGATAGTTATCTTTGGTAGGGTGCTTGTCATCTCTATATGTTAGGTGGTTTTTGTATTGCAGTAATACATAAATCTCTTTTCCCTTCTCTACTTTTCACATGGTATCTTTCGGAACCATACTTCCTACAGCTAAGATGTGTCCAGCCCAGCGGGAATATCTAATGCGTTCCCCGACCGGAGAAGTCATTTTTGCCAGGTTTCGATCCTGGACCTGTGGGTTTCACACAAACTGATCCTGTGCATGTGCTATGACAATCAAGGTGCTATTCACATAGCTAGTAATCCGGTGTTTCATGAGTACAAAACATATTGAAGTTGATTGTCACTTTGTAAGCGAGGAGGTCATGAGTAAAAAAGTTTGTACTCCATTTACACCTTCTTCAGAGCTTTCAATAACTTGTGTAACAGGCTGAGCATATTATGCTCCAGCTTGAGGGGGAGTGTTAGAAGATAAACATTAAAAGATATGATATGAGTCGTACATCTCTATATATATCGGAGGTGGTATTTTATTTAAGTAATACACAAATCTATTGTCCGTTCTCTACTTTTCACAATTACTTTTGCTATAATCTAGGCCAACAAAGAGACACAACGCTTTTAAGCCATATAATATGTTGACAAAGAGGAGGTTGGAGATTATGTATCGAAATGAGTAATGTTTTTTCCTAAATTATGCTCAGCATCCAGATTAGCCCTTCGACAGATATATATTAAATAGGTATAGCATCAGTCTCGTTACTGTACTTACATAATAAACAATATTCTTGAAAGTGATATTCGCTGGAATGAGTATCAAACTATATTTATTTTAGGTTAACTGGAACGGGTATCAAATTATATTAATCTTAGGTTCATAATAATTACAAAATTTCAAAGCATTGTACTTATATTAGTTTCTCTGTCCAATAGCATTAAACTCACGCTTCAGGAAAAGGTCAGTGCCAGTGGTAACAACATACACATGCTCAACTTATGAGACGCCTGCAATATTTCACAAGTTACAATTCTAAAGCAAACAGACCTCAATCAGAACATGTACCAAAATAATCGATTCATGTAAAATTGTGAATCTCAGGATATCAGTTACCAGAATGTTGATGTTTGCATCATTCAAAAAGAAATTTTCCCAATTTCCTCAAATAATCAAAGCTCTAGTATATAGAGTATACCTCCTTCAAGACAGCTTGGCAGGCTGTCTTTTGCCTATCATTTTTACAACGAGCCAAAGCCCTCTCAACATAACCACGCAATGACTTTGGAAACATACCAGGCTGCAAAAGCAAAGAAATTTGACTTATATTTCTGGCATGCTTATTCATGATGTCAATTACCAATATGATGGCCGCCATCGAGCTAAATCGGAAATTGAATGCCATTATATTAATGCATCAATCATGTCTTTTTTCTCATGATGTTCAATAAATGAATGAAATCAAGGGTTACGAACTAATTTCATTGCTGGTTTCAGTAATTTGCATCATACCTTAATGATCATATCCTAAACCAAATGCCCTGAAGGGAAGCCATGTGTAGCACATATATTACTTAACCAAATAAAAGCGATCAAGTGGTAAACCTGCTGCCTTGACAAAAAAGACAAACGCAAACTGCCATGTTGCAGACACCAAGAAAAGTGAGCATTCTATTTTGACCAGATGAAGTTCAGACTACCAGTTTCTCAAAGTGAAACAGAGAGCTCACCACAATTACTTTTTACCAAGAGACAAATAAGACCTGGATACCTGCTTAAGCAAAGTTCATCTCATGCAACCTCCTCAAATCCTTCTATAATGATCATATAGTTTTGGCAATTAATAAATATCCAAAGGACCATACTTCTCTCAATGTACCAGAAACAGATTTTTTTCCTAAAGCTCACTCAGTAATTCACTGACATCATCATTGAACATTCTGTGAAGATGCAGTAGACGCCTACAATTTACCACACAGAATAGAACTTTGCAGCTTAACCGGGAATGTTCAAGCCTGGACAGAAAAAGTCATTTTTCCATCTCATAATCGTACAACTAATGATATATGAATGCATACTCACTTAAAATTATGAATGTCAGGTTATCACTGAAAAGGTTAAATTTTTTCTACTTTGATAGAAAACACTAATCGTGTCAGCAAACAAATCCAAGAAGTTCTTCTTTGTACTAAACATAGAGCTCTTTACCAGTAAGTGCTTGATTCATTGCCTTCCGAATTTTATGCGGTGTGGGAAAGTGGATAATAAGAAAAGGGCCACAAACTTTGCCTCTTTAATTTCCAAGTCAAATATGTCCTTTTACAAAATATATTATGATAGAAAAGATCAGATAAGTGACCAAGCCCCAAGCCCCACCCCAACCAAAAAAAAAAGAAAAGAAAAGAGGAAAAGCACAAAAAAGGCAGTCTAAAAGTGATATGCTGTCAAACAGTTCCATTTAGATGGGAAGTATAAACCTTATGGACTTCTATATGTTTCTGTCCTGATATATCCAATATTATCAACAACTCAGCTCAATACAACAAATCCCTCATTTACTAGAATCTAGGTTGAGTAATTCTAATACACTCCACTCCGCTCTATGAATGATTATTCCCAAATTTGAACTAAGATCTCAAGGTCTTAACTCATTTGAGCCTGACTTTAGGCCGCCTGCTTGCTCAAGTTTCATAAACAGATGCGTCAAACAATCTTTGTAAATTTATGTAAACCGCCCGATTCCAGTAATTGACCACTACAACCAAATGTACCAATCTGTACCCCACCCCAATTTACACATTCATTTTACACCCAATGTTACTTGGAAACCAGAAGAATCTACTCCATCCATTTTTCTTCCCGGTTACTAGTTTTGTTTGTCTCCCATTTCTTTCACTTACCAGTCTTACCCAAAGTTTAAATGGTGATGTCTAAATGTGATACAAGGGACAGGACAATATAAAAAGGCGAGAAAAGACAGGGTACGCAGCATTTTTGTTTTATTCAGTTCAAAGTCAAACAAGCTTGTTATTTAGATGAGAATCATTCCATATTTAGTATCTTAGCAAGCTGAAGAAATGACAGGCTTTATATAACAAAATTTTCTAACCTTGAGCATGGAATCATCTTCCTCATACGACGTAACTTTTTCATTTGGCTTCTGCATTATGACACTGACATAGGCTGGCTTTGCACCTGTACTAGTCATAGAGCTATCTTTGTCGGGTTTTGATATACTCGAGGGTAGGTTTGAAGCAATTCTTGGATTGGTTGGAATTTGCAATTTGCTTGCCCTGCGTGAATCTAGAGGTTCAGAAGGTTGCGGACCAATTTGGAAGGATGACTGTTGAATCTGAGAAACTTGGTAAGAAGCTGGATAAAGTGCAGTAGAGCCTTGGGAAAAGGTAGAGGTCTGTTGATTTTGAAAACTTTCATGAGCAGGAGTTACATCTGGTGGCTTTTGAGCATGCGGTTCTACAGACTTAGGTAGGTCGTTCTGGAAAGAAGAAGCCCCATGTTTCCAGTAACCTTCAGGGGCATTGCCACTAGCTGCAACAGGCTGACAACAAAACCACAGTAATGAGCTGAGATTGACATGCCAATTTTGATGAAAAGCAACTTATTATAATCTATTAATATTTCTCAAATAAACGCAACCAAGCTTCAAACCCAGCCCTAGCCACCCTCAAAAAATATTTAAATAAATATATGATTGTTACAATGACTGACAATTTAAATGTTCCTTTACACTAAATTCCAGATACATATGGGCAAAGCATATACGTTTAACAGTTGCACTTACAACTTCAGTAGTAAGCTTAGACAGCTCAACCTTAGAAGATTGAACTATAGGTAAGAAAGTTATACAACTGGCAAACAGTAAGGAACAGGTATCATTTTCACTGTTCGAACATCCAACAGTTGCTGGCTATTCTGGCCAATACATCAAGACATCTATACCTCAGCATAACCAAATAGCATGCACATGGTAAAGCATAGTATAGAGTCATGCAAAGTGCAGTCCAAAAGTGTCCCCACGTAACAGTATTGAGCTTTTTTTTAATTTGAGGGAGCTTTTTTGTTTTTTGGTTGGTTTAAAAATAAAGATGATATATTCATGTATTTTAAGATTTCACATGTTAGCAAAAAAGTACAATTTCAGACAAACCGTGATCGACATGAATTACAAGAGTGTGAAAAATAGTTACACGAACTAACAATACAAGAAAACATACTAGATAATGAATAAGGGGTAAAAAGTACTTAACATCTAATATAATTTATTTCGAACCACAAAGTTAACCATTCACACCCATACAACCTTTTCAAACCACAAAGTTAATCATTCACACACATACATGCAATCAACCTGATAAGAGTACAACCAACAACTACTCCCCCTGTCCCAAAGTGAAATCTTTCCATTTCCGTTCCTAGATGCCTATAATAAGAATCCATTTCCTAAATAGACATAAATCTCAACCACTACTTTTCTGAATAGTGTAAAGTTACCTAAAACCTTCACCTTTTCAATCCCATCTAAAATTTCATGCCTAGTCAATGGGAGGTTTCCTTACGGGACAAGAGGAGTATTAAATAGTCAGATTCATTGAGAAACAGAATAATCTGTAATGTTTCTATTTGTAAATGCACAAAAAGACTGACTATTTGCACCACTTTCCACTTATTAGCCTCAAACTTTGTTCAAACTTCAAGACTTTCTATCTCCCCTCGAACCCACCCCTGTCTCTCTCTTCTTCCTTCTATTCATTTTTCTTTATTTTGCATGCAACTACCAGCAAATACCACATGGTAGCAGCACTCTGGCAGGTCTTAGGGCAGCCCTGACCCTGCTAAAGATCTAGTATCAGCACTTTTGCAAGCATTCAATTAGGAGAAAAGTCCACCGAATTGAATGACGCTACAAATTACAGTATAGGTCCTTTTAGCTCCAAAAACAAAAGTGTCATTTATACCCAAAAACAAAAGGAAAGTTTAGAGTGAAAGAATTAGCGCCATTGAATAACAGCTTTGTGAAGTATAAAGGAGAACATCTTACCAGTAAACACCTATCCATCAATTAAAGGATTATTCAGGTTATCGGTTCACTCTATTGAGGCAGTTATCTTTCTTGCCATATAAGCCTTTTTGTTTCTACTGAATCTATTCGTTGCATTATTCTTATAATAACTCCAAAGACATATAAGGAAACACTGAGCGTCACCAAGGCACCCTGAGCTGTTAAGCTGATTTGAATGAATTTTCGGTTGAATTAACTGCAGTTCTCAGAGATGCCGCACCACTGTAAAGTTCAGGTAAAGTCTACATAATATTTATATAGGGTTATGTGCAATTTTTTTTTTTTAGGTTGTATCCTCAATTTTCATTAAATGCATAAAGAGGCAAAAGGCAGGAAAGTGAAAATGAAAATCAAAGAGAAAAAAGCCACTGATAGAAGCCATAAATACAGCATCAGACTTGATGTGTCTGCACATGAAAAACATCCTAATTTTAATCTTAATTGACCATCCTCCACATGTCATTAATGTTTATGAGGCCAATTTGTCTTGGAAATGTGGAAATTATGAGATTGGTCATCAAGTAGGCTTCACAATGATATATGAAAAATATGTAGAATACCGAAATTTACAAGTTTCATGTAAAGTTGTAGACACTTCACTCCAACAGAAAACTCACACTGAATCATAAAAGATGCATGGATAAAGAAAAAGCAATTATAGGTTATCTTTGAACTATCTCTCAGTGTAATGAAGGAGCAATGCAGGAGTTGAAAATAATCATAAAGGAATCATAGCATGACATACAATACAAACTCGTAGAATACCTCAAAAGTCAATGTATTTTCTTTCTCGCAGAGTACTAAAATAACTTGCTTAATGTTTCCGAATGTTCTTTCTAGGCACCGCCAGTGTTTACTAGAATATAACAAAAGTTCTTTAATTTCATTACAGTCACCTCCTACATCATTCGAATATTTATATAAAGTAGACCTCCGAAGAGTACAGATAGTTTTACATTAGAAACCACTATTGAGGCTTTTGGCAGCATTTTTCTCCGATAGAGTGTAGAAGGAAAATTATACAGAAAGCAAAGATTAACCATATCTTAGAACTCATGCTGCACAGAGGTACAATATTATTTTCACTAGATATTTTAAGAGGTGGTTGTGGACATTGTCTTGAACTATTCTCGGGCTTCCCAAGGAATTTGATATGTTTGAAAGTTAAAATATATCATAGTTTTACCAATTTTTTCTCTCTCTTGGTCAAATTGTATCAGTCCCAGTCACTTCTTCTTCCAGACACATCTGGAGGCTTACCTCTAATGAGCCCCAACCATATAGATCAAGTCCCTAGCAATGCATTTTCACTAGGTGACATTATCAAACTCATGTGTAAGCTCACTCTTCTGATTGTCTTATACTGCAAAATCATTTAACAATTTATTTCTCAGACACACTCCCTAGATGTTTTTTACTAATGGCCAACCTTATGTCCCATATATTTACAAGCAAAGCTATATAATAATATGGTTACTAAGGTAGAGACTTCTATCTAAGGGCGAGACAACTTTAAACAATTGGACCACCAAACCTGAACAGAAGTCAAATCAGAAGAACTAAACTCTGGCCTCCACGAAGGGGTGTAAGCTGCAGACATCTGGTTGTTTGAAGCTGTATATCCACTATTCCCACTAGGAACAGAATTAGTTACACTAGATGCAATTGAGACAGATACATTCTCAGTCCCGGGAGCACAGCTGACTTCCGTTTGAGTTTGATTATAATAGTCCTCCCACTGCTTATAATGTTGCTGATATTGTGAAGTTGCAACAGCAGTTGTCGAACTATAGGCTGAAGTTGAGTCCGGAGTGTAGTTTGGATACGGATGGGAACTGTATGTTGCATATTGCCCTCCATGCCACAAGTTGGTCTGTGTACCATAGTTGCCACTGGTGTAACTTCCAGACGTCTGATAATCACCAGGATTGTAATAAGTGCTTGAGTAACTTGCAGGCCCAGCATAAGACCCTGTATTTTGAAATGAGGAAAGAGGCTGATAAGGAGCACCTGTGTTTTGGTAAGCTCCTACATGATGAGGGTAAGACTGATTAGATTGCGGCTGATACTGACTGGGTTGCTGTTGATACTGACTGGGCTGCTGTTGATACTGACTGGGCTGCTGTTGATACTGACTGGGCTGCTGTTGATACTGACTGGGTTGCTGTTGATACTGGCTGGGTTGTTGTTGATAATGATTGTAGTAAGCTGCATAACCTGTGCTGCTGTATCCATAGGGATCAGAATTTGGATAAGCAGCATAACCACTATAACCTTGCACCCCATTTGCAGGTCCTGAATTCGATGTAGAGACAACAGACGCCAAATTTGTTCCATCTTGACCAGTTTTCAAGTTTGGATCCACTTGTTGATCATGATTGTAGCTAGAAGTAGAAAGAACTCCATTCTCCCCTTGTGTGCTCCATGATGCCACAGCACAATTAGGCGGAAAATAAGATGATTGAACTTGGTGCGTATCGTTGATCTGATGCTTCTGACAATTGAGACGAAAAGTAAATCAATTACAGTAACCAAAATAACTTGAAAACAACATATCAAACTTAAGAACATATCGACTAATGAACAAACATAAGTAGGGTTAACATGGAAAGACGGCAGAATTACGTGATGCAAGTAAAAAGGTGATCACGATCTCCAATCCTGTTGGTATATACAGGAAACAGCAAAAGCAAAAAGAAGGGCAATATTATCTACTATGGAATGTCATGCAACAATATCCACCAATATACAGTTTAATCATGTTCACTGAAATAGGCGTCATTTTTTACCACATGCAAGGTAAAAGAGTTATGGTCCAGCAATGAGGACAACATCAGTTGATCACAACTGGCTAACTGTAATGGTATGACTAGATGTTGCAGTAAATTATAAGACAGAGCACATTTCAATTCCATAAATAAATAAATACCATGTGGTAAGCATCCCATGTTGCAGCAGAACCAGAAGGATTTGAGTGGCAGATTTCTAGGTGAAGGCTAGGTAAGAACAGGCAGTTACAAGGCAGACTTAGTTGCAAACATGTGAGAAAGAGAGGCTATTCAGTCCGGTTGCAACTTCATTATAATAAGATTGTGGCCACAGGGAAGCAACAAACTCTAATAAAGATTAGAAGTTTAGTTTCGGACACCAGGAAGGGGCTTGGAGATGCTATAATAATGGACCAACCAAACATCCCAGAGACAAAAGTATGACGAAGCAAAAGAAACAATGACAAAATACTCCCTCATCCAAGTTTAGAGGACTAGTTGACTTGGCAGAGAGTTTTAGATGAGAGTTGAAAAAGTCAATATATAGTGTCTTCATAGATTTATCCTCAAAAAGTAGTGACCAAAAGTTAGTGTAGCCATGTCATTATTTTAATAGTAGCAAACATCATAAAACAAAATGCAGTTTTAGGAAATGGAAAATTAATTTTCTATAATCTTAATATCTTGCTCACTCTAGTAGTTAATAAATTGGGTCTGAATATTACTAGCAGGTTAGTCAAACTCAGGCACAAGTTCGAGACCAAAAATGTGGTCAAATTATGATGAGATAACAAAGAATCTGGATAAGGAATTTACTACAATCGCCACATTTTAGCATATTATAAAACATGCTCCGTAAAACTTAGAAAATATTAAATTGACAATAATTGGCCCTACAGGCCTACAGATATGGCAAACACTAATGTAATCTACCACGGATAACCACCTTCCAAACCAAACGTCTCCTTACCGATTTCATACTCAGACCCACATAGTTCTAGGGTTCAAAAGTGGCATATTTTCTCTAACAATGTGATGACTACTTCATGATTGGCATCCAGCACAGCTCAAATTACTTGCTTCCATTACAACATTGAAAAGAGTGCTAATCATACTTTAGAAGCTTGTTAATCAGCAACTAAACATGATCGACAACCTTTTGTCTTTCTCTTGATAAAGAATGAGTTATCACTTCCGAAATCCACAAGCTAAAACCTTTACTGACCTTGTGAGTTGCGTGTTTAAAGGCGAAAGTTTAGCATGAACTTTATTTCTTATCATTGTATTCAAAAAATAAGAAAATACAATGTGGGGCTGAATATCCCAAAAATATGTAAAGATCATAATTGCAAAATCAACCACTTGACAACACAGAAATCAACCAAGACAGTCAACAATGATAAGAACGTATATAAACTTTTGGCCCAAATTCTTCAAAATCAGAGATAAATCTGTAATCAAAAATCTGCACAAAATCCAGTTTTCATTTTCATTTAATTGCTACATGATCATCAATTCCATAAGCTTCATGTCATGAAATAGTTGAATAATGGCTTTTCCATTTCTGAAATATTTGAACAGTTAAAATAGAATAACTGAAAAGAATAGACCAAACACTAACCAAAGATAAAGCTTACAAAGTATTTCAATAACCTAGAACGATATTAGCTCCACATGCAAGAAGTGTGAAACTCAGAAATCCTTAAAATCTAACCTAGAATTAAAAAAATTGCACCACAAAAAAGGAAGTTGCGTAGAACTATAACTCCATACTTTAACAAAATGGTCCTTCTCTTCCGACAGGAAAGGAGAAAAACAAACAAGATATCCAGCAGTTCCGGTAAAGTTATGTGCTAGTCTTGCATCAAGCAATCAAGCCTCTTTACCATGTTAAAAGTCATCAACATGCACAACTAACAATACTGTTCCGCTTAAGGTTCATCAACAAAAATCAATCCACATCACTACCCAGAAAAGGAATCAGAGTAATTACCTCAACAGCAGTACTAGCGTCGCTGCTTTCTCCTTGATTCATCATTTTCTTCACATTAACATCCTAATTAAAGCACTATAACAGAAAAAACACCAATTCATCAGTAAAGAATTAATCCTAAACAGCCACTCAAAACTTCGCACAAAGATTTAAAAGATTAAAACTCAAAACCCTAATCAACATTGCTTCTAGAAACACAAACCTTTAAAACCCAATTGAAGCCACAACCGACGTCGCACAAAGAGAACACGTTTCGCCCTTGCTGAAAACCAAACGTTGAGATCAAAAGGAACCAAGAAAGGTAGACAGAAAAGGAAGCTTGAAACGAGAATGGGGGAGAAGAAGCAGTGTGTGTATATTGGGCGTGAATGATATTTGATATTTGTTGACTTGGTAAATCAGAAAACGATGATTAGGCCACAGTTCTTGCAAGAAAAAGAGTATTTGGGCATCAAATATCCTGCAAATACTTTTATGTTCGAGAGAGGGTGGGGGTAGTTTCTACGTTCAATCCGGGTCTCTTCTCTCCGTGAGATCGCGGGCTTTGGATGGTTCACGGCAGGGACGAGGGTTGTATTTAATAATTGAATGATGGTAAGGAGTAGTGTACAAATTAACTGCTTCATATGAAAAGGAATGACCACCCAATCTAAGTATCTAATTCATATGTAATATAATAAAATAGAAATATCAAGATTATTGAAATAAGTGTAATTTCTAAGGTAATTCTTCTTAATTTTGTCTTGTAGTATAGTATCTTTTTATTTTGATAAATTGGCTCTCTCTTTTTTCTTGAAGTTTGTAAGTTATTGGTTGAAAAAATTATAAGATAGGAAGTCCAATTGAAGCATGCTGACCTAATTAGGTCTAACTGCCTCCAACTTGCTTGAATGCTCAACTCATGTTATCAAGTCTACCTGAAAACTCAACTGAGGTTATTAGGCCCACTTGGAGGCCCAATTACAATTATCCATGATTAAGCTCACGTGAAAGCCTACTTGGGGAGTATCCACCTGGAGAATCATTAGGCCCGAGTTGAAATTCTGTCCAAAAGTCCAACATATCCACTCAGATTATGCAACTCTAGAAGTCCAAATCTATACACACCAACAACCCAACTATACCAAAGGAAATTTATGGAGATAGTTAAAAAAAAAATATGCAATCAGTCGACTAACCATTTGAAGAAAATCTACGAATGTTGTTCCTATAATCTCGGTTGCATCAACTGACCGAGACACATGGTTCAACCACCTTGTACAAAATCAGGGATTTTAGATATATGATCATATTCAATCGTTTTCTATAAATGTATTCCTTTTGTAAACATCATTATGCACAATTTGACAAACATTACACAATACCATTCACTCTCGCTACATCAAACTCATTACTCTCTACAAGCGTTATTTCTTACCTTTCTTTTAATTATTTTTATTGACTTGAGCGTCGGGAGTGCTAACCATTTTTTGCAGGTCTCCTCCTTCATTTTTATGCAAAAGATATTGTTCTCAACTACAAATATTTTTGTGCTAGAAATTTGGTAAGCATCACTTATTTTTTTATCACAAAACAACAAATATATATATATATATATATATATCAAGTCAAACGAGCTTTATTGTTTTATTACACAGGGAAAAAACTATTTGATAAAAGTGGTTACATATATCTGCTTCAACAAAAGGTTTCAAAAAGAGCGGCATTCATCATATGTGTTATCTTTCATCTATTATGCTCCATGCTTGGCCAAAACGTCGTCAGTTCTATTTGTCTCCCTGCAACAAAAGTTGATCGAATCTTTATTGAACTTAGTCAATATCTTCAAGCACTAATGTTGGAGATTGATCATTGCTTTGTTGACTGGTTCCTGCTTCATTCTGAGACAATGAAATGCAAAAGTAGAGTCAGTTTCAATTTCAATATGTTTGATTTCAAGTTGAACCGCCATGTTAAGACCAACCCATAGTCCCCAAAGTTCCACTTTGTTGTTCGTTGCATATCCGATGTAGTTGTTGAAAGCTATGATAAAATTCCCTTCCCAGTCTCGAATAATTCCACCCGCTCCTGCTTCTCCAGGATTACCTCTGGTCGAACCATCAATATTCAGTTTGTAGGAGTCGTATGTTGGAGATTTCCATCTCAATTTCACGTTGATCACAGTTTTTTTTCCCTTTTTTCAACTATATAAAGACTATTAAGACTCCTTACTTGCTGAAATGCTTTTGTATTGTTTGTCGGTATTTGCTAGAAACTATATTCATTTCTTTGTTTCCAAGACATCCATAGATTGTGAAATGTATTTAGTGTTAATACATCATTGTGTTTAATGTTATGCAAAATAATGATAATATTGGTATCCAACTTGACTCTATGGAGAGGATGGATGCAATGACAGTTTCCAAAAATATGTTCAACAGATTCAATGTCATTTTTACTAAGAGAGCATGTAGCGTCGGATATAATTCTTTTACGGTGAATTTTTTCTTTTGTAAGCAAAGCATATTGACTCAGACGCCAAATCAAGATTTTAAATTTCGGGTGTGTTTTGATTTTCCATAAGCTTTTCCAAGGAAGATTTGGACCGTAAATGCTTGTTCTTTACTAAGGATGTAATTGTAGCCACTTTTAAAGGTGGATTTGCCATTATTGGTCCAAGCCCATAATTTTTTATCTTCCAATAAGGTGATCGGTATATTTATGATTTGTTTGAAAATTTGTGGAGGAGTGTCTTGTTGGATTAGTGGGATATTCCAAGTTCTAGTTTCCATATTAATGTATTCATTTATATTTTTATTAGTATTATAGGCAGGCATTGTTGGGATAACATCACTTATTTTGTTGAGCCCCACCCATCTATCTGTATAAAAATTAACTTTCTTACCATCTCCAATACTCCAGAAAATGTTAATTTTAATATTTAAAATTTATTTGTTGATATTTTTTCCAAATCCAACTATGATGTTGTTTTTCGTTGGAGTCTAAAAAAATCTACTTTTGGGAAATATTTAGCCTTCACAACTTGTGCCCAGAGATTTTGAGGCTCTTCAATAAGTTTTCATACAAGTTTGAGTGTACATGCTTGAGAAAGAACTATAAGGTTTTTTATTCCTAACCCTCGTTGATCCAAAGGTAAGCACACTTTGGTCCATCTAACATGCCTTTTTGTTACTATTACTATCCGCTTTCCACAAGAATTTCCTACACATACTAGATATTTCTATCAATGCAATAGAATGAGACTTGAAAACTGCTCAAAGAGTAGAGGGGGGAGGCATTGAGGACGTGGTTTATCACTGTGTTTGTACCCGCATATGAAATATATTTGTTATACCACGTTTCAATTTTTTGTTGTATTTTTGTGATTAATTCAAGGAATGCCTCCTTGTTTGGACACTCTACTGTCAATTGTAGTCCCAAGTATTTTTCACTTTTATTCACTTTAGTAATATTGAGAGTTTTTATTATGTCTTTTTGCCTCAACCTAGGTGTATTTTCTGAGAAAATGATTTTTTTATTTCTCCCAAATAATCGTAAGTCCCGCACTTTCTTCAAGTTCCGTAATGTACTTTTTAAGAAGCAATGTTTGATTATGAAAGCATATAGTCGTCTACAAACGAAAGAATATGAATATGATGCCCTTCTACTGCTGGTTTAAGTACTTGTAGATTACCCAAGGCTGAGTTATTAACTAGGTTTCTAATAAACAGGTCCATGCAAAGGATGAAAAAAATAAGGTGAAAGTGGGTCGCCTTGTCTAATACCCTTACTGGGAATCCATGTGTTATAGTTTTGCCCATTGATTCTGAGAAAGTATGTGATAGTTGTGGTACATGTATTAATATACTCAATAATTTGTTTGGGAAAGTTATATTTTTCAAGGGCAAATTTAATAAACCTCCAATCAATTTTATCATATGTTTTTTCAAGATCAAGTTTGAGCGCCATATAACATTCTTTTGATTTCTTGTTACTTTTCTTTTATTCATTGTGTGGAGAAGTTCATGTGCCATAATAATATTATCTGTAATATTTCTCTTGGGTACAAATGCATTTTGGTAAGGTGATATGAGTTTATTAAGAAAAGGTCTAATTCTACTTACCAGAATGTTGGAGATAATCATGTAACTAACGTTACACAAGCTTATAGGTTTGAATTGTGAAATAAGTTGGGGGTGATTCTTTTTTGGGATAAGAATGATACGAGTTTCATTCAATGTGGGGTTCAAATAGCCTGATCCAAAAAAATTCTTAACCATAGGGATAATGGTATTTTTTACTTGTGCCCAATACCAATGGCTTTGTTGTGATCGATTTTGTGGTATTTAGACCATAATACCCGGGGCTTTGTTGTGACCAATTTTCTTAACCGCGTCTCAAATTTATGTTTTAGTGATTTGTTGTAGAAGAAAAATATGATCATTATCATTTAGTATGGTTGTGTTAACAACACTGAAGTGATTCAGGAAAACATTATTGGACTTATAGTTTTTAGTGAAATAGTTTTTCAAATTCTTTTAGGATGTTTTTGTTATCATAGACCGAGTTGTTTTCTTCTATATTAATGCCTTGAATGAAATTAATTCTTTTACGATTATTAACAAAAACATGAAAATATTTTGTATTATCGTCTCCTTGGAGTTTCCATTTTATGTGAGCTCTTTGTGCCCAATACGATTGCTTTGCCAGAATGAAATTATAAAGTTCTTACCTTAATCTGGGTTCTTCTCCTAATAGTGTATTTTCTGGCCCATTGGAAATAAGTACATTAATGTTATCCAGTTTTTTTTGTAGTTTCCTCGATTTTTTTTCCCAAATTCCCTATGGTTTTCTTTTTCCAGGATGTCGATCTATATGACATACTTTTCCTCTTTTCCTGAAATTCTTTCCGTTGGGCCGGTATTATACTTTTTATTCCAAATTTCAGTAATTAAATTTTTGTAACTTTCAAATTTTGACCATGCAATCTCGTACCTAAAAGAATAGTGGGGTTTACTATCCATTGTATTAGTATCAAGAAGAATTGGAGAATGATCTGACAAGCTACTGACTAGGTGTTTAACCTTTGCATGTGGGGAAGTTTGGATCATTCAATGTTAGCTAACATTCTATCTAATCTTTCACAAATGAACGAAAGTTTAAATCTGCTATTTGTCCACATAAAGCTATGTCCTGTAAAACCTAAGTCTATGACGTTATATGCATGTATACATTCTCTAAGTCTACTCATACGAGATATACTAGCAATATTTTCTCCTATTTTTTTTCTGATATATGTAGTATATTATTAAAATCACCTACAATCAACCAACTCATAGAGTTATTCAATGCGATAGTTTCAAGTTCGGTAAATACCTGTCATTGCAGATTCGGTTGTGGGAGGTTGTAAATGGTTGATAGCAGGAAAGGATTTTCTCATCCTCGAAGGTTGCTTCTATATGAACTGTTCGTGGTGTTGCATGCACATAGACTAGGTTAACCTCATTAGTCCTCCACAGTACCCATATTCCTCTAGAGAGTTCGATTGCGAGAGCGATTGCTAAACCATCAAATGCAATCTTTGTATGAAAGGTTGTGCTCATTTAGCTTGGATTCTTGTGTCAAGTAATACGAAAATTTGTGGCATGTATCTCTCAACAAGTGAATTAGCAGTCAGAATAAAATTCGGCCTAATTACTCCCCTGCAATTCCAAGATAGAACTTTCATTAGTAAACATGAAGGTGGTAAAATTTGGGACAAATAGCCATTTGGAGTGGCTTGCTGAATTATCACAGAGCCGTTTGCATGCATTGTGTTGTTCTGGTGGTGAGCTGGGTCGTTCTGAACTAGAAACACTAGGATTCTGTACTGTATCTCGCGATCTCGAATAAATGATTCTCTTTCTTGGTTCACTTCTATGATAACTCTTGTTGTGTGTGGTGGGTTGAGGAAAAGGTGATGATGAAGTGGTATGGCTGAACTATGAACTCGTATTGTCCTAGTGGGAGAAGATTGCTTCTTGCTTTGATATTTGCTGCTTTTGTTTCTTTTTTCCTGTTTCTTAGGTTTTGGTTTTGGTGAATTTGTGGTCTTGCAGCTGATTCGAAGGCTGGTTCAAAGCCAGGTGGGTCTTCGGGATCTGAATTTGGTTTTAGTTCGTTGAGGCTCGTATGGTATGTTCCACGTTTCTGGATGGGAGTAACATCACCTGGGCATATTGCGTTGTTTGGTGATTCGTCTGGCTTATTGGTGTATTGTTCGAAGTTTCTCTGTGTTTGTGAGTGTTCATGTCATTGACAGGGATAATGTTAGGGATGGTTGGGTGGTTGTCTGGTTGGGTGAATGTTGTTGATCCTCCATTGTTTTGTTGGCTTGGGTAGTTGGCGCCATTTTTGGTTGCTGGAGAACTAATAGTAAGAAGAAGAGATTCAGTTTGTGCATATGCAGTATGGGAGTATGAAATGGTAATGGGTTTATGTAGTGGATAGTTTGGAAGGTTGGATGTGGGTTTGTCGTTTATTGTAGCTGACATAGGTGTACATTCCCTAAGCGGGTTGGCATTTGAAGAAAGTGGTATAGTGGTTTGTGTTTTGGAGGTTTGGGGTTGCAAATTGGATTAATCTTTTATGCAAGATGTTGGGTTGGATTGGTGGATGATTATCAAGGAAAGCATCATTTGGCTGGGTGTCTAATGGCGGTGGCGTGGCGTGTTGTTTTTATTATTGCATGAGTGCCATTTGGCACATTGTCACGTGATTGTCAGGCATACGTGGGTGGTTGGGCTGAGTTGGGGTTTCTCCTACCATAGGATCTGATTGACTGGTTGGACCGTATGACGTGGTGTGATCATTGATGAAATCGTTTGGGCTCGTATGTGTAACCTAATCCTCAACTAGGGCTGACGTGTCTTTCCTTCTTCTTCCTGTTTTTCCTGTAATTGTGTTTGTATTGAGGTTCCATTGTTGTTTTTTTGTAAGATAGTTGCAATATTTGTTGCTGGTGCTTTTTTGGACACCCACATTTTATTGCATGTTCTCTTTGGCTCCTCAATTTTTTTCTCTTCGCCAAGGATCCTGAATTTGTCTTGATCATTCTATCCCACATTTGAGTTCTCTTATTAGTTCTTTCTTGTTATGTGTTTGTTGTAGTTACCATTCATAGGACATGTGTATCTTGGTTGATGGCTAACGATTTGCCATTCACTATCTTTCAGGCTTCCTGTTTTTGACTGAAATGCTTCAAAAATAGAATATTCATTTCTTGATGGGTAGTATTGGTTTGTTTGCATCTCTTGATGTTTTCCTTTTTTTCCTTGCATAACTTTTCTAAGTGCCCCACTAACCTGCATTTGTTGCAGAATTCGCATTTAAATTCATGTATAATCTTTTCTTTTTTTAATCCAAGTATGAGATGCGGAGGTAGTGGTTTAGTAATGTCAACTTCAATGCAGATCCGAGCATGTCTCGCTTTGATGCATGATCCAATGTAAGCATCCAGTTTAATCGGTGATCCTATCAGCTTGGCTATTTGGAATATTGTACTGAACTCGTAGTATTCAATTGGTAGTTCTGGCAATGGTGCCCATATGACCATCGTTGAAATGAATTCTATCGTTCTGAAAGCCGACTTCCATTGTTGTATAGCAATATGCCTATTCTGGAATAACCATGGACCGCCAACTAGAGCATTAAAATAATCCTCCTGATTTTTAAATTTAACAATATAGCACCCTAGTCCTAGATTAATAAGACTCGTATTACTATTGGGTTCCAGCCCCTTTTAGGTGTCTTTCGAAAAACTTCGATGATCTTCTAAAACCCATCGTCTGTACAATCAAAGCCTATCTCCATGGTTGCCTTATCTTTTTTAAACTCTATTTTCCCAGTTGAAGGTGTGGTTGTCCACGTGTAAGCCTAATATTGATTTCATCTTTGTTCTCCGACTCACTATCAAAGGGTTCCAACCATGTAGGAAAGTAAAAATGTTGGGAAGTTTGAAGTAGTTTTGTTTTTTAGGAGGGTGTGGTTATTGGATTATCTCTAGTGGCTTGGCTATTGGGTGTTTGTTCATGCAGATTTGTGATTGTGGTTTGTGTGCAAAAAGTTGCGTTTTGGGGGTTGGTGGTAAAATTATTCCTATCCTTTTCTTTAACCAAACAATCATGGCTTTTTGGTTGAGTGTTTTGGATTCTGTAATCGTTGAGGCTGTCAGCTTTAGTCCCTGTATAGTATTTTCCATGAGTCTTTTCCCCCAACTGTATAGTTTCCAGCATTTCCTGTGTGAGATCTCTATAAATGAACTTATTTGGATTTTTCTGTATAAACTGTGACCTTAATTCGTTTTCTAAGGTTGATGGGTGTCGAACTGGAGATTTGTTTGGTGGCTTGGGTGGAATTTTGTTGCAGGTCTGTAGGTTGAAGGAAGACATAGAAGAAGAACTTGAAGGAGAGAACTTTTGTTCCATTTCCTAACAAAGCCTTTGATGACACGGTAAGCATCACTTTTTGTTCAATGCGATTCACATTTTATTTGGGAAAAATACAAGCAACCCCCCTGTAATATTGGAAATGAGCAAATTACCTCCTTATGAAAAAATAAATAGCAATTTACCCCATTGTATTTTTTTAAATGAAGTAATTTACCCCTCTGTGTTTTTCAAAATGAAGCAATTTACCTCCCTGCCTCGGGAGGTAAATTGCTTCATTTTGAAAAACACAAGGGGGTAATTTTTTTTCACAAGGGGGGTAATTTGCTCATTTGCAATATCACATGGGAGTAAATAGCATTAAACCCCATTTCATTTAGTTAAATTAGTTAGGAATACAATTTAGAATCATTGTGATATCTAATAATGTTTTAACATTTAATTATTTTTTGATTACTTTTATTTTAAACTTTGAATTATTTATCAATTACTTATTTTATTTTAAAATCTAAATTATTGTAAAATTTTTATTTATTTTTTAAAAAAATATTTTCCTATCTTGAAGCAGATGAATACATTTAGATAACCTTTGAATTCGATGAACACATTTAAATAACCTTTTGAATTTTATGTCACTTAATAAGTTATCTTTTATTTCCTATTTAAAATTTAAATAAATGGCTAATTACACATGCCTCCCTTGAGATTTGTCCAATATTCAACTACATTTCTTATAATTTGTCCAATTACAAAGACCTCCCATCATGTATTAATACTTATAATTATTTGACACGAGTATCTAACATGATGTGAATTGATGACATCAACACATCAGAAAATCATGAGGACAAGGGTATTTTTTCTGCCTATTTTACCCTTTGCACATGTTGGAAGTGTTCCACAAATCAAGTGTATTATTTAAATAGTTAAATAATATTATTAAACAAAGATGATAATTTTTTAATTAACGGTAAGGAGTATTAATGCTTTGCTAGAAGCCACTTAATATTGTTGGGTTTAGTCCCTAACTTAGTGTTAATTAAATCCTGTTGGGTCACACATTATAGTAACAAGTTATGTGTTATTAACATGGGGTATATATATACACACATATATATACATATATATATATATATTATAATGGAGGATATTAAGGTGAGTGACTTGTGAAGTCTTTTGGAGTTTTATAATTCCATTCACTCTTAATGTGGATCATGAAGACCTAATTAAGATTAGGTACATAAAAAGGCACTACACCAAGAGTTTTTTATTTACTCTCACATTTAAAAGGATGAATGAAGAGTCACTTACTTCTCCTTTTAAATACTAGTGTTGGCCATTTGAGAAGTGTGCATTATTTTGTAGAATGTGCTAATACATTCTAATGATCCTCTTCCATTATGCTTTTCCCATATTTTACCAAGTGAGTAGAGTGTTATCGAACCTTCTACATTGGTGAAGATCCTAGCAGATCCCCATAGCCGATTGTTGCTCGTGGATACTAGCAGAGGAGCTTCATTTGCGACTCTTATCTCTGAAATATTACACGTGGAATCACGCTTCAAGGGAAATATTTCTACTCAATTTTTCATCATGGTACATTGTATGTTTATTAATTGGATCTTGGGAAGATTATAATTTTCCGCCCTATAATGGTTATAGGTCTAATATCCTAACAGCGGTATCAGAGCCCCTTTTAATAATATACTTTGATCATGATTAAAAGTTGATGTAAATTTGTAATTGTATATGAATTGGTTAATTTTAACATGAATTATTAATCTCATGAACTATAGATTGGATCTTTGAAATAAAGTTAAGAACTTTATGAAGGACATTATCGGATTCATATGTGTAAAAGTTACACATTTCATGTTTGTTTTAAAGTGTTTAAAAAAAAATGAAATTGATTTTAATTTATATAGTTATGTACTGTTATTGTTAAGTTCTGTTTAATCTGGATAGGATCTATATTAAATTCCTTAACAATAAGATTAGTTACAAATGGATATAGTAAATCTTTTAATAGGCCGACATTTTGTGATTTTTTTTTTTGATTTTTCAGTTAGTATAATTGTTATTACTAATTGAATTATTTATAATAAGATTACAATTACTGATTAAACAATTATTCCATTATTTTGTGTAAATGGGAGCCGTTAACTGAAATCATTTGATTATGAATCAAATGTTATCATGCAACATCAAGAGTTGGTGATCTTATTATTATTCATGTTAACATTAACTTATAAAGACTATGTAATTATAATTTATATTTCTTGCTATATCCTTAAACTTGTTTAATTTTATATGCATGGGCCACTTACATGAAGTAAGTGGGTGAATGAATTGTGTTTTTCTTTTGTTTTCGTGACTAGTATGGCCCAAATTAGGACAGATAGTACGCTTTGCTAGCTATCATATTTTGGATGTAATTTAAATGCGATCTGCGAATCATTAAATGTTCTGAATGTAATAGTTAGACTAGGTTTAATTTATTGCATTTATATTTTATTTAAATTACAAGATCCTATGTATTCCATGCCGGTGACTTCAATATGGATGGAGATCCAAGAGGTTCATAGCAATAGAGACTTGAAGATTAGTTCTTTAAGTATAGGGGCCATACTAGGATCATTTGTGAATGCATTATTTAATTTTATTGCTTTATTATTATTATTATTATTATAATGCATGCTAAGTTGTTTAGAGTTAATTTTTAATTATAAGTTCACTTTTAAATGTATTAACTTAAACAACTAAGACCCTAATAATATTGAGTTTGTTTGCTATTCCATTTAGTAACACTATAAAGCCTTCAATCATCATTTGATAGTTTTCGCCAAAGCGAAGTGTCATTGATTATTTTAGGACTAATAGTTAGTGAAAATTGGTTAAACTCAACAAAGTAGGTTATTAAAAGATGACACTTTGATGCAAGGGGCAAGAGTTAATAAGAGTTATTATTTGTCCGGCCAAGAGTTATTTTTGAAAAATTAAGTATGAGATACTTTACCTAATGACCTTTTAGTTTTATGTTATCAAGCCAAAACTTGCTTAAACCTAAGAGGAAATGGGATCTTGGAATCATTAAAATTCTTTAGGGCATCTTAATCTGAATTTTAATGGAATAACATTAAGTTTTCGTTTTAAACTTAAACTTATTCTTGAATAATCCTTTGTTTTAATTAATTTTGCATTTCCTTTTATTTGTAGATGGCTAGTAACTCAAACTTTAGTTATCGCGCTATACTAGAAAAAGAAAAGCTTAATGGGGCTAATTTTCTCGATTGGGAAAGACAGTTGAGAATTGTTTCTCAAACAAGAGAAAAAGATAGATGTATTGGACACACCACTCCCTGAAAAACCTGTTGATGATGCTCCTGCTACAGAAAAGACAGCTTATGAAGCTTGTAAAGAACGATCCCAGGATGTCGCATGCTTGATGCTGCTCTCTATGGTCCCTGAATTGCAAAAGCAATTTGAGGACATGGAGGCATATGACATCATCATTCAACTCAAAGCTATGTTTGGTAAGGCAGCTAGAGTTGAACGATTTAAAACTGTGACTGCTATTCTGGAGAGCAGGCAGAAGGATGATGAACCTGTTGGTCCTCATGTTCTTAGGATGATATGATTGTTTGAGAACTTAGAGAGTTTGGGTGTTCCACTTGGAAACAAGCTTGCAACTGACATTATCCTCTACACTCTACATAAAGGTTATGCAAACTTTGTGGTTAACTACCACATGAACAACATGGATAAGACTGTTCATGAGCTTCTTGGGATGCTCAAAACTGCTGAAAAGAGCATCAAAGGTGAACCAAAGAAAAATGTCTTAATGGTTCAAAAGAAGAAAAATGCTTTCAAGAAGGGAGGCAACAAGAATAAGAAGAAGGCTTCTGGGAATCAAGGTGCTGGCAAAACAGTTGCTAAGTCTGCAAAACAGTTGCTAAGTCTACCAAAGCTAAAAATGGACCTAGTCCTGACTAGAAGTGCTTCTATTGTAATCAGGGAGGGCATTGGAAAAGGAATTGCCCAAAGTACTTGAAGGACTTGAAAAACGGCTCTGTTGCTTCAACCTCATGTATTTACGTGATTGAGATCAATGTTACAAGTTCTGGTTCCTGGGTATTAGATACCGGTTGTGTTTCTCACGTTTGTTCCAATGTGCAGGGACTAAGAAGCACTAGGGAACTTGGAAAAGGAGAAGTGGACCTACGCGTTGGCAATGGAGCTAGAGTCGCTGCTTCGGCCGTAGGGACTTATGTTTTATCTTTACCATTAGGATTGACTCTTGAACTAAATAATTGTTATTACGTTCCGTTAGTGAACAGAAATTTGATTTCCTTTTCAACTTTAGATTCTGAAGGTTTTCATTTTATGATTAGGAACAAAAGTTTTTCTATTCATAAAGATGCAATTTGCTATGGTACTGCTTATTGTGTGAATGGATTATACTTGCTTGATTTAGATAAACAAATATTTCACGTACACAATTCCAAGAGACTAAAATCAAAAGATTCTAATCCTACCTACTTATGGCATTGTCGTCTAGGCCATATAAATAAGAAACGCATTCAAACACTCCATAAGGATGGAATATTGAACTCTTTTGATTATGAATCATTTGACATTTGCGAATCTTGTTTACTTGGAAAAATGACTAAATCACCTTTTAGTGGAACAGGTAAACGAGCTGGTGATCTATTAGGGCTAATACATACGGATGTATGTGGTCCAATGAACACTACAGCTAGGGGAGGATATAGTTATTTCATTACTTTCACTGATGATTTAAGTATATATGGATATGTCTACTTAATTAAGCATAAGTCTGAAGTTTTTGAAAAATTCAAAGAGTTTCAAAATGAAGTACAGAATCAACTTGGCAAGACGATCAAAGTACTTCAATCAGATCGAGGTGGTGAATATCTGAGTCAAGAGTTTATTGATCATTTAAAGAGTTGTGGCATTCTTGAACAGCGAACCCCAGCTGGGACACCACAACTCAATGGCGTTTCAGAACGAAAGAACATGACACTTTTAGAAATGGTTCGTTCTATGATGAGTTTAGTTGATCTTTCGATATCATTTTGGGGTTACGCCTTATTAACTGCTGCTCACATTTTAAACAAAACTCCGTCCAAAGCTGTAGAAAAGACTCCATATGAGATATGGGTAGGAAGGGTTCCTAAGCTATCTTTTCTAAGGGTTTGGGGTTGTCAAGCTTATGAAAAACGTTTACAATCGGAAAAACTTGAACCCAAATCTGAAAAGGTTTTCTTTGTGGGTTATCCCAAGGAAACCAAAGGCTATTACTTCTACAACCAAAGCGAGAACAAAGCATTCGTGGCTCGAGATGGTGTCTTTTTAGAAAGTCAACTACTTTCTGAAAAGCCAAGTGGGAGAAATATTCATCTTGAAGAAGTTCAAAACGATCAGCCACAAATCACTTCTGAAGTAATTGCTTCTCCAGTGGGGGCTCAGGATATAGCATCAACTTCGGTTGAACATACTACTGATGTGGTTGAGCCTATTCGTAGGACAAGTAGGAAACCTAATCTACCTAAAAGGAATCCTTTAGAAGGGTACCTTGTCAATGTTGGTTATGACGTTTTTCTATTAGATATGGATGAACCTACTACCTACAAAGCAGCTATGGCGAGTGCCGACTCTGAAAAATAGCTTATTACCATGAAATCTGAAATGGAATCCATGTATGACAACAAAGTTTGGAACTTAGTTGACTTGCCTAGAGGTACTAGGCCTATCGAGTGCAAGCGGATTTATAAGATAAAAATCGATATGGATGGCAAGATAGTTGTCTACAAAGCAAGGTTAGTGGCAAAAGATTTCAAACAAATTCATGGTATAGACTATGATGAGACTTTTTCGCCAGTAGCAATGCTTAAATCCATAAGGATACTCCTAGCAATAGCCTCGTATTTTGACTACGAGATTTGGCAAATGGATGTCAAAACCGCATTTCTAAATGGTTATTTGGAAGATGAGGTGTATATGACACAACCAGAAGGTTTTGTCGATCCACGAAGCCCAAAGAAGGTATGTAAGCTTCAAAAATCCATTTACAGATTAAAGCAAGCATCCCAAAGTTGGAATCTTCGTTTTGATGAAGCAATCAAAGAGTTTGGTTTTCTCAAAAATCCTGAAGAAGCTTGTGTTTACAAGAAATTGAGTGGGAGCAACATTGTATTTTTAGTACTGTGTGTGGATGACATACTGATCATAGGAAATAATATTCCTATGCTAGAGTCTGTAAAGGCTTGGTTAGGAAAATGTTTCTCTATGAAAGACTTGGGAGAGGCCCAGTACATCTTGGGTATCCGGATCTATAGAAATAGGTCCAAGAGGATGATTGGACTCAGTCAAGAAAATTATATAAATAAGATTCTTGACAGATTCCAAATGCAAAACTCTAAAAGGGGTTTTTTGCCCATGTCTCATGGTAAATATCTTAGCAAGAAGCAAAGTCCCACTACTCCTGATGAACTAGAGAGAATGAGCAAGATTCCATATGCTTCGGCAATTGGATCTATCATGTATGCTATGGTTTGTACTAGGCCGGACGTCTCGTGTGCTTGAGTATGACGAGTAGATTCCAGTCTTGTCCTGGTAATGACCATTGGACAGCTGTCACGAATATCCTCAAGTACCTTAAACGGACTAAGGATTGTTTCTTGACCTATGGAGGTGATTATGAGTTATGTGTAAAAGGTTACACAGATGCTAGTTTCCAAACAGATAAGGATGATTACCGTTCCCAATCAGGTTATGTCTTTATTCTGAATGGAGGCGCGGTTAGTTGGAAGAGTTCCAAACAGAACACAGTGGCAGATTCTACAACTGAGGCTGAATACATTGCTGCAGCTAAAGCTGCGAAAGAGGCTGTTTGGATCAAGAATTTTATTTTTGAGCTTGGTGTTGTTCCTAGTGTTGCGAGTCCGATTGAGCTTTATTGTGACAACAATGGAGCTATCGCACAAGCAAAAGAACCTACACCTAACCAAAAATCCAAGCATGTAGAAAGAAAATTTCACTTGATTCGAGAAATCATTGATAGGAAAGACATTAAAGTCTGCAAAATAATAACGGATGAAAATGTTGCTGATCCGTTGACTAAACCAATGTCTCAGAAGAAACATGAGCAGCATCTTATTGAGATGGGCACCAAACCCATTAGACAATGACTTTGATGTCGTTATAGTTGTTTTACATTTAATCATGTTCTTAAATGTATTACAAACAATTTGATTATTCCGTAAAAGTTTCTTTTATTATTTGTTGTTCGGTATCAAATAAAAGTCCAAAATTAATCTATAACCTCCATATAGGATACCAAGTGTGACTTGTTATATGAAATCCTATTTTGTGAACTGGTAACTATAGATTATTATTATTATAGTCTCTAATCAGGTAATTAAATAGGAACATTACTTACCTATAATGATTAGAATGTTGTTTGATTGATGATCTTATTTCATGGGTCATGGGGACATGAGATGTCTAGTCAAAAACATTGATAGAAAAGTTGAGAACTTCTATTTAGACTTGACCCGTTTTGAGATTTTCTTTAAGAACATTTGTGATATGAGAATATCTCAAATAACTATTAAATCAAATCCTCATACCTGAGTTTTCTCCTTATTTCATGTGTGAGAATTGGTATTCTTAGACGTACCCTAACGCCTTGCCGTAAAAGGGGGCAATAACCATTACGATCTGGGATATTTGAATCATATTGTGAAATGGGGAGGAATAAGATGGGATTGTCTAACCTACTCATGGGTAATTGTCTCTGGCCACTCGGGGAGGTAAAACTGCAAATGCATGGCCGTGCTCAAATGGATTATTAATTTAATCATTTGTTTCACAGTTCTTCTCTAGAGACCGAGAAACATGTTCAGACTTTATAAGGATGATGGTAGTTCTTACATTATTTCTGAATAGGACACATTGACAAAGGATTTGAGAATACACAACTTGTAGAAAGTTAGTGGGAGGTATCCTGCTACTCCGTAATCTTGTTTTCTGGAACAAGTGGGAGATTGTTGGAAGTGTTCCACAAATCAAGTGTATTATTTAAATAGTCAAATAATATTATTAAACAAAGATGATAATTATTTAATTAACGGTAAGGAGTATTAATGCTTTGCTAGAAGCCACTTTATATTGTTGGGTTTAGCCCCTAACTTAGTGTTAATTAAATCCTGTTGGGTCACACATTATAGTAACAAGTTATGGGTTATTAACATGGGGTATATATATATATACACACACACACATATATATATATATTATAATGGAGGATATTAAGGTGAGTGACTTGTGAAGTCTTTTGGAGTTTTATAACTCCATTCACTCTTAATGTGGATCATGAAGACCTAATTAAGATTAGGTACAAAAAAAGGCACTACACCAAGAGTTTTTTATTTACTCTCACATTTAAAAGGATGAATGAAGAGTCACTTCCTTCTCCTTTTAAATACTAGTGTTGGCCATTTGAGAAGTGTGCATTATTTTGTAGAATGTGCTAATACATTCTAATGATCCTCTTCCATTATGATTTCCCCATATTTTATCAAGTGAGTAGAGTGTTATCGAACCTTCTACGTTGGTGAAGATCCTAGCAGATCCCCATAGCCGATTGTTGCTCGTGGATACTAGCAGAGGAGCTTCATTTGCGGCTCTTATCTCTGAAATATTACACATGGAATCACGCTTCAAGTGTAATATTTCTAATCAATTTTCACCATGGTACATTGTATATTTATTAATTGGATCTTGGGAAGATTATAATTTTCCACCCTATAATGGTTATAGGTCTAATATCCTAACAACACATGATGAAAACAATGAGGATGTAGGTGTTAATGTTTGAAGTTATAAAGGAACTTATTGTAATTATTCATGTAGATTTATAAGATGGTCGTTTATACAACTGATTACAAAAATTTTATGTTTGCCTTTATTATAGACCATTACAGTATGTTACCTCCCAATATAAAAATACGATTTCGCCCCTATTTAAAACATTATAACTAACAACCTCATGTGGTTATCAAAACTTGACACAAAAAGCATGAAATATAAATGAAGCTCAAGGACAAGAGAAAAGAAAATAATAGGATTAAATGAGATATAAATAACCCAATCGTTCAATTAGTTCAGGTGTAAGTACCCCAAACAAAAGTTCACAACACAAAAACAAAAGTGAACCATGAAGGTGTTGGATTCGATATGGAAGAGAGATACATCATAAATTTAAATATTTTAATTCATAATTAAACTTGCATAACAATTACACATCTCCTTTGTCCAATAGTTTTAACGGAATTATGCGAGAGACACAAAATAAGCGCGAAAGGGTTTAATTGATTAATGCATCTTTACACTCCATTGTTGTAGATTTATTTGAAACACTTCAAAGTGTTATCCCACCACGAACACGACTGTCTCAAATTTGCAGAACCCAATGCATTGCTACTCTAATGATATCCACACCTTGCATGCGCACCAACGTTTGAATCTATGTTAGTCGATTTCAAACCCTCACTCATAAATCTTTCAAAGAGGGGATGCGCCTAACAAAATCCAATTGAGTATGTATTTATTGGTGTAGAATCTCCACATTCAAAATCTATCAACTTAAAATAAGATGGAAATCTAATACGTGGGAAACATAAAATCCTAGGCAAATTTAATTGAGAGAGAAAGTGAGGAGAATAAGCTTTGTCAATTTTTGGCTTCTTATTATACATGGCCGGCCATCTCCAGCCCTTATATAGGGGTGTATTTTTTCACTATGAAGGACTTAATTGTGTGGTGAAGTTTGATTTAGAGAACTACTTTAATTTAAACTCCTCACTTAATCATTAAGTTTTATTTTTCCATCACAATTAACTTTTCGTTCTTTTTCTCATTAATTTTAGTTGCAGGGTAATTTTCTTATTCTACAAGAGAAATATAAGGGATTGGTCTGTGAAGAAAATAAATCTAATTTAATTTTTCCAACGAAATTCCAAATTCCATCAATTATTTTTAATTTTACAAAAATTAGTTAAGGAACAATTTAATTGCTCATATCAATTAATTTTATTTTTTTTCTTTTGAGCTTATCTAATCAAATAAGACATGTATCAATACAATCCAATGAAATATCCCTACACAATTAATTTAGTCTCTTAAATTAAATGAGCTAAAAAGATAATTAACTACTTTAGTTAATTATCTTTTTACACCATTTAATTTAAACTTTTGAATTAAATTGCTCTTTGACTTGATTAATCTAATTAACTCAAGAATTAATTAACCATTGAATTAATCGAGATCTAAAAGATGAACTTCTTCAAGAAAGTGTGTGACCCCTTAGGCTCATCATAGTGATAGTCATGGGCTCCCAACTGTTGTGACTTAGTAAATTTAATTGATAATATTAATTAAATTATTTTGGAATTAATCCCTTAATTCCAAAAACCCATTAACCATGGTTGGTGTCTAACAACATGCCATGAAGACATATCTGTAGGTGAAGGTGGTAAACATTTAGACAATGAGTGTCATGCAAGTAAAGTATTTTATTCAATTATCTCCCGATAGGGTTTAAGGCATGGATTGTGGGTCGAAACGATGTTGACTCAATAACTATACATAACTTCCTTTCATTTCTTGATTAAGATGATCGACCTAGGAAACTCTCCTAGTCGATGTGTCGCCTCATCAAAGACTTGTTAATAAAGAAACAATAAATACCATATGAAATCTCCTACTCTTCAAGATAGTTTGATGAATTCTTGAAGTGCCACTCATCTATCTTCATATTATATGGGCTTGTACCAAAATTTTTCCCTTTATGATCACATCGATGACCGGGGAATAAATCAAAGCACAAGGACCTAATATATGACCACAATGGTGCCTCAAGTCGAAGGACTAATGTTGCACTATTGCGTAAGAAAATTCTTAATTCGACGTTGTACTCCAATAAAGAATTTCTATGGAGTCGTTCTTTGAACTTGTTCCAAACAAGCACCCTCACACACATGAGTGTTTTCACACCAATGTCCATGAACGAGATGTTCCCTTGAAGTGTCTATGTTGTGTGAGCAAGTCTCCACGGGATCATTGATATCCCCATCTCAATGATCCTTGACTTGGAATGTTGAAGGCCAAGATCTTTTGATGTATATTTCATAATTACCATCGTATGCGTGACCATGCATCATAGTCATGTATGGCCTAGGCACTTCATTTTATTAGTATGCAGATATACTTATAAACACAAATATGCATGAGGAATGTCATATATTAATGATGTGATATAAATAAGATCGTTTTGCACGGGGTATTAAAGAATACTACCTAATTAGGATTTGATAGCCTAATTGACATATCAGGCACTACCCCAAGGAACTATAATTAAAGGGCATATGTTTGTTCATCAATCAAAAAACAACAAAAACCAAAGTTTGCATCTAAAACCCAATTACATCAGTTAAAAACCACCACATCAACACATGTTGCTTCATATGCAACAAAATAACCAGCAATCACCTTATCGCTCAATCCTCCAAACCCATCCAAATTTGCAGCCAAATGCCTATGAAAGTCACAAATCCAAATAATTTTAAAAGAAATGAACAAATTCACTAGTAATTTTAAAAATCTTGGGCTTCAAATAAAATTGGTGTCTTGGGTTGGAAGAGATACAACATGCATAAATTAACAACAAAGCGGAAGGAATGTCAATGTGAACAACTTTATACCATAAAATCTTAAACTCAAAAGAAATAAAAGAAAAAGTCTGAAAAATGTTTTTTTTTTAAAATTATTTTTTAGAAAAGCATAATAAGTGGGTGTTCGTATACAACTTGTATGTTTGAATTTATCTTTGGAGATAAAGTAAAATAATTTGATATATGTGTTATATGTTTGGTTTTGTTTCTTGTTGAACAAAATCACTATTTGTTATCAAACCATGTGTCTTTTATATATATTGTGTATGTATATGTAATTTTGGTTGTAGCTAGGTTTATTGGATTGTATATATTATTTTAATTGTGTTTGAGTGGAATTTAAAAAATAATAATAATAAAATTGTGATTATAATTATTAAATTTAAAATTAATAAATTGATGACTTTATATTTAATCCAATATTTGAAAAATTAAAGTTTTCAATATGGAAAATAGAACTTTGTATTGTCTAACATAAAAGAAATCCTAAGTGGGTTTTTTGTTTTGAGAAAAAAAAAGATCAATAATAAACGTGGTCTAAGTTTGAAGAATAATTAACACATTATTAATTAGCAACAAATCCAAAGATGTGCATCCATATATATAAACTTAATTAGAGAATTATACATTATTCAAAGTTTAAATAAATTTAGTAAAATGTATTCAGTATTTATTTTATTCCTATGTAGAAGTATAAAAGTATATTAGATATAAATATATATTATGATAAAGCCAAATCTCGTTGTTAGTCCCTCATATCTTGTTTTTGTCTCACTTTAGTCTCTCATCTTTCAAATGCACTCTAGCAGTCCCTTATCTCTTAAATTTGTCCCATTAAAATCCTTGACCGTTGATTTAACGGAATCTAAATTATAAAGAATGGAATATTCCACTGAAAAGGGGTAAAATTAAAAATATCCAAATTCCCTTTTTATTCTTTCATAAACATTTACCTAACGTATTATAATCTTATTTGCATGAAAAAAGTACAAAAAAATTCAAAAAAAAAAAAAAACCACAAGACTATGTATAAAATAAATGTTATTGTAAGTCTCCCTATAATGAATATAAAATCCCTTTCACAAAAATTTTATTCAAATACCATTATAATGAAATCACACCACGTACTATAATGACATACACTTGCTTCAACTATTTACAAATAAATTTATAATATTTATAAAAATAAATATTGAACTACATAATAAAGTTTGAAAAGATAATACACTTAATTTTATCCATCTAAGTTACTTGATAGTTTTATGGGTTAATTACTCTTACCTCCATTGGGAATGTACAAAAGCTTTCAAAGACTTTTGTAGATGAATATTTAAGTATGCGAACAACTTCGTGAAGTTATTTGTGTTATAATATGTTTTATTTTATGTTACTATTTCTATTTGTACCTAAACCAGTATTTGCACCTAAAATAGAAAATATTTGTCAATGTAACTTTGAATTTGACACATGCTCATTAATTTCTGTCGATACATGTGCAGTTAAAGACAACGAAAATGAACGTTAAATTAATACTCTAACATTAAAATATTCCAACAGTTTGCAAATCGATAGATGAAATGAACATCATAAGTTCGACATTCAAACTTCTAATATTCATCTAGCAAAAATCTGAAAACATCATCCAGTTCAATATTCTAACTTCGAAGTATGAACATGGGTCAACAACACTATCCACAAGACTGTGTATGCAACACAAAAGATATTGCCTAATCAAAATTTAGGAATAGTTAGATGAGCTAAAACTCATTTGTGTACTGGTACTTGCCTGTAACAGAGTCAACAAGTTATTAATTTCGTAAGTAATATAAATTAGAAAACCATATAGACTATATTATCTTGCTCGTCTTTCTTGGTTTTTAAGTAAGAGGTTTATTGCATATTCTTCTACTATGAATTGTCTCTCAACAATCGTAAGATTGAATACTTCATTTCTTGTAACTCTGCCACCCATACTTATTTCATGCATTCCAATCTTCCTAGGCTTTTTTGGTCTATCGCGCTGTTTTTTTACTAGGAGAAGTAGTTTGTGTGATTCTTCATCAGAGCATGATGGTGACTAATGAAAATGGTCTGGAACATGATACATTGTGTAGTTGTAAGCAAACTTATACATATCAACAAAATAGTAAGGGCTAACAAAGTGTTTTGGCTACTTATGTTCTGTCAAGATCGCACAAGTAGCATGTGCACATGGGATTCCGGTCATGTCCCTTTCTTTACAATTGTAATACATTTTTTTTCAACTCAACAACCTATCATTGTGTTTGGATTCATTTTTGGAGTATTTTGTTTTGATTTGTGGAGATAGAGAGGAAAACAAAGATAAATAAGTGTGCGTTAGAAATAGTGTGTATAATATTTGGATTTATTTTTTTAGATAATTTAAAATAATGCAAAAATGTGTTGTATGTTTGGTTTTTTATATTGGGACACAAAAAGTATTGTTCATTGTCAAATCATGTCTCCTTTATATGTATTTATATATGTACATATGTACATATTAATATTTATTTGTTTCTAGGTGGATTGAATTATATATATATATTATTATATGTATATTTGTATGAAAAATCATACTTAATTTATTTTTCTTATTTCATAAATAATAATTATATATTTAATAAATAATATTATGCACATTAGAAGTGGGTTAAGAATTTTTAATGGACATTCTATTTAGATTGGTAAAGTTAAATAGACTATTTCAATAATGCTTTGATGATTTTTTTAAAACAATTTCATATTCTAAAATTTTTAATAAATTCTACACTTCCATACAATTATAGGGCATTTAGAATAACATTTTTTTAAATTGTTAAATAAATAATTAGTAGAAATGCAAGCAATAATACAAAAAAAAAAAAAACTTTATACAACCAAGCATCAACAACAAATCACTATGCAAACATAAATGTACAAATTAACACCTCTGCGCCCGGCGAGGGTAGGGATGGGGCATTCCACCGTTGCTGCCTCTATTTTTTTATGTCTGCAAACATAAAGGAAAAAAGCCAAAACAATATTTAGAGCTAACCCCAAAAGCAAAAAAAGCAACAATATTTGGAGTGTTTTGGCCCATCTCATACCAAACATACCCTATGATTTTGATCCTAAAGTGATTTCCCACAACCCCTCAGCAACAATGTAAGACTTAAAATCTAATACTTTCAGTTTTGTACAGTCCACTTTATGTTGGATTCTTGGACAAACTTTCTACTGTTACTTCCCTAGCCATTGTCTCTTTTGTTGAATTATGTACAATAATTGTCTTCTCGAAGATTCGTTACTTCCCTAGCCATTGTCTCTTTTGTTGAATTATGTACAATAATTGTCTTCTCGAAGATTCTATCATGGTCAAAATTGACAGTTCTCTTGCTTATTTAATGTAATTGTTAAAGGACTCACAAAGATTATTGTTTAGCATGTCACATATAAGCCTAGGTGACATAAGATATTTGTAGTACTGATGAGTGGAGCACTCCTCGACCATTCACAAGCTTATGTTGAAATAGATTTAATTTCATTCATTTTCTGGTTGAATCCAATCATGCAAATAAGAACCGATTGCTCCCGTTATCAAATATTTCAAGGATTTATCCTTGAACCTCAATTTAAAGTTGGCATTCAAGTGTTTGACACATACCCGCGCTCTATAAATGGCATGAGAGTTTGGAAGCTTTCAACTAACCATTTTTGTCTCTCACTAATGAAAGTACATTTCATTAGGTAAACATTCCCAAAAGACGAAAGAAACAACTCCATAAACCAACTTAAGTTATCTCTACACTTACATTCAACCACAACTACAACCAAAGGAAACATTTCATTTTATCCATCCCTACCAATTGGTGACATGAGTTGTCCACCAAAAGTCCCCTTTATGAAGCAAGCATTTAGGCCTATAATAGGTCTACAACCCTTAATAAATCCCCTTTTGCATGCATCGTACAAACAAACTCCCTCTTGAATCTAGGTTGCCTATACAAAGGAGGAATGTTCTACCCTAATAATTGTAGTCGAACCAAGGTTTGTTTTCAATATTTCTCATTTTGTGGTATTGTTAATGCATGTTTCCCTGAATCGTTTCAATAACTTTTTTTTAGCTATGTACAACTTCTGTCTATGTGCATACATCTTCACCTCACTCCGAACAAGCTTCCTAAATGATTTAACAGTCATATAGGATCACCCACAAATGTCTCTACAAGCCTATATGCAAGATAAGAGGAATTGGCAAGCTTATTATTGAAATTTTTAGGACATCTATGGGGCTCACCAGGCAGACTTTTCACCTGAAATGTAGAGAACTTACCTATCATACTTGCATGTATCTTACACTCACAATTGTGTTTACATCTTGCTGTCAATATTTTTTTTTCAAATACTTACTTGAATCCCCTTCTCACTGAAAACTGTCTCAAAGTTTTCCTGAAAATTACAATGTTGGCAAAGACAAGACCCACCTCTAGACTTGGATTTTTTCATGTCGAGTCTTTCATCAAAATCAGGAAAAGTCAAACCTCTATTTTCTTAATCACTTTCACTAGGCTCTATTAAAATATCTAGATCAATCTGTATATCATTTTCTTCAATTAAAAATGCAAAATCTAAAACCCCATGCTCATTGCCTTGCTTAACCCCATCCTCCTCTAACTCAACAGTGCCTATAGGATCACAATTGTGACTTATCTTATCACCTTCAACAAAGTAGTCCAAATCAGAATAGATTTCAGTTTCATCATTACTTTCAATGTCATCCACATAAGTTGGATCACAACCTCCTATTTATTATTATATTTTTGTGATTTTGAAAATATTGATTCTAATATATATATATATATGTATACCCCACTCCCACATTATATCTAGTTTAATTTTGTATCACTTGGCCAACTAACATTATTTATATGTAGTATAATTATGTAAATGGAGTTATTAATTGATGTAGTTGCTATTGAAACTAAATAATAATATAATATTTATTTGTAACTATGTGTTATAAAATATCTATATTATGTCGATATTTATACATTTAACATTACTAATTTAACGTAATATGAAATTTGTTATCATTAAATGAAATACTTATGTATAACACAAGAATTTATATTTTTGTAGTTAAAAGTACGAAATAAACTCCGCTGAAAACTTAGGAAAAATAAAAAGTTTCTTAGGAAACTCAAATATTTCGAAGGAAAATTAAGAAAAATGAAGTGTTTACAAGGAAACTGGATAATTTCTAAACTATCATGTATTTTTGTTTCCATAACATCTACAATGGAAACGTTCCACAGTTCCGATGGAAACACATGAAAATTTCAAACCATGATTTTTCTTTTTATAACATCTACAATGGAAACGTTTCAATAATTTCGATAAAAACGCATGGTAATTTTAAACCATGACGCTACCAATTCGCCATCCTGATGCTAACTTTCAGTTTTTTAATTATTTATTTTGCTATGTTTGACCATATACAAATTTGCTACAATTATATTAACTTTCGATTTTTGTATTAATTAAAAATTACTATTGACAACTTTCTATCCAAAAGCTCCAAACTTGAAGCAAATATCTATATTTTTGTAACAATAAAATTTGCACACCGAATTAAATTCGTTTGACCGAATTTCCTCAAATTTCCAACTTCAAGTATGTTGGATCCGACTTACTGATTTCATACTTTCACTTTCTAATTAACCTACCAAAAATTAATTTTCTATTTTAAGTTCTGTTGCGCCTTCCTTTTCATCTACACTAGCTATTGTGGTACGTCGTCTCTGCGTGTATATAATAAATATTATTTTGTACTTTAAATATATTATTATAAATAAGAGCAAAATATAAATCATTACATCACATTAAAAAAAATAAAAGAAAGAAAAAAATTAATTTATTAATTAGTGAAATTTTGGAAGTTAAATAAGTTGGTTATAGTATCGGTTGAAGGGCATATTTGACCTCACAAAAAATGGTGCAGCGGTGTAAGTAACCGACACTTGTGAGTATGGAGGAGGTTTTCTTTATATAATAGTATAGATACTACAAATAAAAAATTACATAATATATTTTTAATATACATAACATATAGGGATAATTACATTGCCCCACTGAGATTTGGCGTAAGGTTCCTTGTGATTTAAAAAATTATATTTAGTACTCTTGAGGTTTATTTTGATCTAATAAAAAGGTCCATCCGTTAATTAAAATTCACCGAATTTGTTGATATTAACGAACAAAAAAAAAAGAATGAAAAATGATATTTACAATCGATTGACTTATTACTAACTTATTGTAAGTTAAAATAAATCTTTTTTGACTAAACTACCGCTATCAGGGTGAATATATACCCCCGCACATGCATTAAAGCATTAAGATGTATAAGGGCAATTTGTTATAGAAAGACTTTTTTGACCTACAATAAGTTAGTAATAAGTCAATTGAGGCTAAATATGGAATTTAATCTATTATTATTTTTTTGTTAATACAAGCAAATTTGGTGAGCTTTTACTAACGGAAGTTATTTGTTAGATGAAAGAAAACATGAGGAGTACTAAATATAATTTCTCAAACTACACGGGATTTAAATATAATTACACCAAATATCAGGGGAGGGCAATGGATTTATCCCTAACACACACACACACACACACACATATATATATATATACTAATATATAAATAAAAGACCTTTTTTACTCACAATTAGTGATTTATTACACCGCTACACCAATTTTTTGATTATGACAATAATACTCCTAAAGTTAGTCTTCTTTTCTTTTCTTTTCTTTCTTTCTTTTTTAATGTAATGTGTCGATATATATATATATATATATAATTTCTTATTTACATTTACAATCATTTTAAAACACGCATCTATAATCTATATTATTATATAAAGCAAACTCTGTTTTCACTAATAAATGATGTTTAATTACACCGCAACACAAAATTTTAAATTACTAAAAATATCCTTATGTATCCATCTATCTATACTATTGTAAAAAAACCTCTTGTTTACGCACAAATATCGATTAATAACACCATCGCACTGATTTTTTGTAATGCCAAAAATAAGCTTCAATTGATAAATATAATTATTTTATTCAACTTTTCAAATTTATATTAATTGATAAATTAGTTTTTTTTAATGTGATGTGTTGGTTTATATATTTTACTCTTATTTATAATATATTTTAAAACGTAAAAATTATTTATTATATGCACACAGAAACGGTGTGCCACGACGCCTAGTATATAATAAAACAAAGAATACAATAAATTTATATATTAAGGAATAACACCTTTAGTATCTTCCTTATTTTTTTGGGTCTATTTTTTCCACCCACTAACTTCCATATTTTCCCCACTGCCTACGAGTGGTGAAAAATATTTTTTCAATTGTTATTTATTTTTAATTAACACTTTTTTTTTTTTTTTTCTGTTTCTCCTACTTCATATATTCTCTTTCAAATTATTTATTCTTTATATTAATTATTTTCATAATTTTATTTTTTTCTATAATAAAGAATTTTTAATTATTTATATTTTTAACACTTTTTATATACATGCATCGAATGTACCACGTACAATTCATCTATACTAATCTATACTATTATATAAAAGAAACTCATGTTTTACTCACAAATGGCAGTTAATGACACCGTCGCACCATTTTTTTTGTAATTCAAAAAATAACCCTCAACTGATAAAATAATTACTTTAGTCAACTTTTCAGATTTAATATTAATTGATAAATTATTTTTTTTTTAAATATGATGTCTCAGTTTATATATTTTACTCTTATTTATAATATATTTTAAAATTTATAAAATAATGTATTATATGCACGTAGGAACGACGTGCCACAACGGCTAGTATAAAAATAAAATTTTATTTTTACTCATAAAGAGCGATTACCTATACCGCAACACCAATTTTTTTGTTATATCGATAATACCCCTACATTGATTTATCAACTTTCTTTATTTTTTTTTGAAATATGATATATTCGGTTATATATATTTTTAATTTATAATATATATTAAAACATAAAATATTATTTATTAAATATACACAGATACAATGTGCTACATCGACTAATTTAAAGAAAAAATACAATTTGTCAGGTGGGGGGCATGAAATGTTTCAAGTTTCAATCATGGATTAAAATTTCGTTTGCAACACATGTTTCGAGTTTATAAAATATAAATATTAAAAACTTTTTGAAAATATTTTGAAAACGCTATAGATAAATCATAAAATTAAAAAAAATACATAATAGTTATAGAAAAAAATTAAAAATATTATCCTTCTCTTTTTTATTCAAAATATATCTAGTTTAATTTTGTATCATTTAGTCAATTAACATTATTTTTATGTAGTATAATTATGTATTTGGAGTCATTAATTGATTTAGTTGCTATGGACACCAAATAATAAAATAATATTTATTTTTAAGTATGTGTTGTAAAATATCTATATTTTAATTGCAAAAAAAAAAAAGTCAATACAATTAGTATCTTAATATTTTAACAAACAATTTATTCAAATAAAATTACATAATCAATATTAAAAATTTAATTATTTTATATTAAAATATAATATGTCCGTGCAATGCACGGGTTCATAACTAGTTTAACATAATATTAAATCTGTTGTCATTAATGAAATATTTATGCATAACACAAAAATTTATATATTTGTAGTTAAAAGTACAATACAAAAAATTTTGTGAAAAAATTAGAAAAAATAAAAAATTTCTTAGAAAATTCAAAAATTTCAAATAAAAATTAAAAAAAATAAAATATTTCAAAAAAAATATATAATTTCAAAATTACCATATATTTTTATTTTTATAATATCAAAAATAATTTTTTTTTATAATTTCGATGAAAATGCATAAAAAATTTTAAATCATAATTTCAACTGATAGAGACTTACATAAGTCAGCCACAAACTAATATGGCCCCACCCGAAAAAGAGAAGAGACGCTCCGCCTAACGCGGCATCGAAATTTTAAACTTGCGTTGATTGACCAAATTACCCCTCTCTTTCGCTTTAATTCTCGGTTTAGTCCAGCAATTATACCATATCAGTATCACCCAACTCAGTAGTGTCTGTGACTCTGACGAAGCCTTTGATATCTTTCCGCTCTACTGTCGAAATATTTCTTCCGTTTTTATTCAGATTCAGCTTTCACAGCCGCCTCTTCCAGTTTCTCACACCTCCGTTGAAGTAATTTCTCTCTCCTCTCTCTCTCTCTGTGTGCGAATTGAATGTATAATGTGATACTTGTATGATTTTGTTGGCGTTTTTGTTTTCGTCATTAATGGCATGGTGGATTGTATCTGAGGGGTTTCCTGGAGTTGCGGGATGTAATACTAGTCATAAACATTCGTTTTTTTTCATCTCCGTTTCTGCTTCTGGGTGTTTCAATTTTTGAAAATCTTCGGAGTTAAATATGGTAGGTAGTCCCTGTTGTGAATCTTCGGAGTAATTGCTCCGTTTTCTGTGAAATTTTGAATGTTTTTTGGGTTTAAGTTGAGAAGAAGAGAACAGGGAGTTTCTCTAACGGTCACTTTATTGCTTGAAGGTATGGCACAAAGGCGACAGGGAATAAAGCAATTTGTGGGTCTTTATTTTTTGACTGTTTTGTTTATTTAAATTGAATTCAATAGGGGAAAGACTGATTTTTGTTGCAGGGCTCGACTGATTCAAGAAACAAAATATTTCTTCTTCTTTTCTTTCCTCCTTTTCTTTTTTCCTAAGATTCCAAGAAGGGTGAGTACTGTATTTTAAGCAATATATTGAATCTGAACTGGGATTTTCTGTTTTAATTTACAGTTCAGTTCCTAAGTTTACTGCTTTGGATTGGAGTAAAAAGTGATCTCTTTATTGGTTCAGGTGAGTAGGTGAGTTGAGTTGAGGGTAGATTGGTCCTTAAGGCTGGAGAATCAGCTGGGAGCTAATGACTGCTTCTGCCACTAATGTTTTCTCTAATCATGGTTCTGAAACACATTGATTAGCCCTCTTTTTTAGTGCATGGGAGTGCCATGATTCCTGCTAACGGTAAAGGTGGTGTCTGAAATCATTACTGAACTTTGCTGAAACATATAATAAACATAAAAATACTACTGATGAAAGTACATGTTGTGATGTATAGTCTTTATAATACTCTGTTTCTAGTACGGATATCAAGGTTGTGACTCCAAGATTCTCTTTGTTCAATTTGATAGGATTTCTTTCTTCCTTTCTTTTGTTAATTAAATTAATTTTTCTTGCTAGTTGGAGTCTGTTATTTTCTATTGTATTCTCTTGTTGCTTATTATTTATTTTGAGTTACACCGAAAAGATAGGTCCCAGTGAACTTTAGTTTCTTTTGATATTGCAGCTTGTGATGGAGTGCTCTTTTATAGATTAGAATTGATGTTCTCAAGAGCACTCTTGCATGTGTTTGGTTGTTCTCTGGGTAATTGGCTGTTACTCAGTTTACCAGGAAGATATAATATAGTTAAATTCTATGCTGCACGTTTCTTTTAATTATGCACTAACCTTTTCTTAACTGCATATATTTCTGGGCAACTTTAAGATGCTTTCACACTCTTGCTTATAGGCTAGGTTAATTTTTAATTTCTTGGTTGAGAATTCTTCTTGAGTTCATGACCTGTTTGTTGGATCACAGTGTTGTATCTTTTTCAATTGTCTATACTGAAGTGACGCTTAGTAGAGGAAGATGCTTTATTATTGGGATTAGGCGAGAACATTCTGCATTAACTTGTTTGTTTGCATTTACTTCCTCACAGTTGCAAGCTCACTTATGCTACTCCATATTTCTTTTTTCATTTCCTTTTTTGGTTGATTATGGACAGGTTCATTGTGAATCCATGATTAGTATCAATAATTGGAGTTGAAGTTGTCGAGATGAAGAAGCTCTTCTTTTTCAGATCACATTCATCTAACAGCACTAACAGTAATCAACTCTCCCCACCATCAACGGATAAGCAAGTTTACTGGGAAAAACCAACAGAAAGATCGGAGAAGTCTACGAAAAATAAACATGGTTCTGAAGATCAGGTATTTGTCGCTGCTCCTTCTCTAAGAAGGAGCCTCTCATTCTCATCTGGGTCTCTTTATGACACTGGAAAAGGGATAAGGAATAGTGACCAAACTGGTTCTCCATGTAGTACAAGTTATTATTCAAACAAGCAATCAAGACACCACTCTTCCCGGTATGCCTTCTCTTTTTCTCTATAGCGATGTTAGACGTCTTGTATTATATTGTATTCCATCCATGTTATGAATCTTATAGTAACATATGTTCCTCTTTGGCTTGCAATTCTCTTTCAGTTCTCGCACTCTGACTCCTGAGAGGCAAACCAGGACAAAATGCACTGATGCAGCTATGGTGAGGAATGCACAGAAAGTAGAGAAATTTGATTGTATTGTTTCCAGGGCACACTCTGATTTATCGGAGATCTCTTCTTATTGCTCAAGTAATGTGTCAAATAAAGTTCTGGATCGTTACATTGACGGAGAACAACAGATGGAAAGGTGTGAATCAAATACCAATTTCTCCATGAGAAATCAATTCGAAAATGGAAATGCTGTGGTCAAGCGGCCCCCAAGATTTCGATTTACCGGACCAGCTTCACATGATGCTAGGGAACAGAAACCAAAATCTCAATCTTTCAGAGAAACTAAGCCGTCACATGTTCAGCTTTCATCCAAAGATCAGGGAGAAAATGAATATTGCAATGAATCTCCACGAAAACTGGCAAAACACGTGGTTGAGAGACTCTCCCAGTCTCAATTTTTGCCTAAAATGAGGTCAAAAGATTTTGACCCTGATAGCCCAATCACTGTAGAAGCTGTGTATGGAAGAACCTCGAATAGGAGTTCAAATGCATATACTGATGAAATATCTCCAAGAAATTGTACAAAAGATTGGCACACTGACACTACTGATGGGTCTCATCATGAAGAAATATCAGAATTCATGGAAAAGGAGTCTTCTGCTGGTGATAAAGAAGGGGTTAGAGAAAATTTTGACGCTGTAATGGATGCTGATTTAGAACTGCTTAAAAGATTTAAGGCAGCTGAGGACCGGGCTGCACTTCTCTCAGAAGAGCTTGAAAGGGGAAATTTTATTGAGTTTCGAGGGCTTAGTGTGTCAGCATTGATACAAACAATTAGAAGCTTAACAGAGGAGAAGTTAAACATGGCTCTAGAGGTTTCAGCAGTCCTAGAGGATAGGATTGCTGAAAAAGCCTGGTTTAGGGAAAAGTTTAAACATGAAAGAGTGGAACTTGATGCCCAGTGCCGGAGACTGGAGAAGGAAAAGAATGAAATGCAGCTAGCACTTGAAAAGGAATTGGATAGGAGATCAACCGAGTGGTCCCGCAAGCTTGAGAAATACCAGGCAGAAGAACATAGGCTTCGGGAGAGGGTAAGGGAACTAGCAGAGCAGAATGTCTGCCTCCAAAGAGAAATCTCTTCTTCTAGTGAAAAGGAAAAGGACACTAGAACTAGAACTACAAACTTGGAGAAACAAATTGAGGATTTATCTGTTCAAGTTAAGGAAACTAGGGAAGAGAATCATTATTTGCAGAAAACACTATCTGAAATACAAGACAAAACTAGATCAGCAGAAGAAGACCGAAATTGCATCCAGAGGAACTATGAAGAGAGGAATAGGGAATGCAAGGATATGCACCAAGCTATCAGTAGACTGCAAAGGACCTGTAATGATCAAGAGAAGACAATCGATGGACTGCGAGGACTTTGTGAGGAACTTGGAAAGAAAATTTCTCAGGAGAATTTTGATTTTGGATTTGCAAAGCTGCAAGTTGAACACATGAGACTGACCGGAGTGGAGCATTCACTGAGGAAGGAGGTGGAATCATATAGAGCTGAAGTTGATTCACTTAGGCATGAGAACATTGATCTACTCAATCGTTTGAAAACCAATGCGAAGGAGGGTACATTTTCAACTTTTAAGTTGGATCGAGAACTACAGAACCGTATTAGCTGCTTGCAAAATCAAATGCTTCCATTGCTTATGGAGAGCAGCCAACTTGGCAGGAAGTTACTTGAATATGTCAAAGCCAATGGTGGTTACCCACTGAAAAAGGGGCCAGCTTCTGCTACATGTTTAAATGGTCAAGTTCTTGTTGAATGCGAAGTGAAGCTCCAAGGTCTAGAACGTGCAGCTGAAAACTTAGCAATCAGTATGCAGACTGTGTCCAGTGTCCTTCAGGAAAAATCTGCATTGCTGCAGGAGAACTTCTACTCAGTTGGCATGGATCCTCAAACACCTAGATTGGACGATGAATCACAAAAACGGAGAGAGCAGAAATCCGAGGTAGATTAGTTTGATGTTTAATTGTTTTGTATACATTTTGAATGAGGTTCTCTCTATTCCATACTGTCCAACTTATTTCCCCAAATGCTACTTGTTTACGTGCCAGGACTTAATCAGATCAGAGTTGAAAGCAGAAACCCTACTGACCAGTTTGTTGCGTGAGAAACTTTATTCCAAGGATTTAGACATCGAGCAGCTGCAAGCAGAGCTTGCTGCAGCTGTTAGGGGCAATGATGTTCTAAAATGTGAAGTGCAAAATGCTCTTGATAACTTGTCATGCATAAACCACAAGATGAAAGAACTTGAACTTCAGGTAAGCAAGACCAATTTCTTCTTCTTCAGCAACTTGCCATGCAACTTTTGTTTTATTTAAGGCAGAAATCAGTAGTTACATTTGTTTCCACATGCAAAACTACACATCACTTGCCACACCAAAATGAATGCTCGTATAACAAAATGAAAGGCATCATCAGCACAAGTAGAAAAATGAAATGTGGTAGAAGAATCTATAAAATTACTTGTTAATATTTTGTTTCTAGTTTCATTAACAACTTTTTAGGATGTTCTCTTTTACTAATTAATATAATTTTTATCATAATACTTAAATTTATAATAGATTAAAAGGGAAGAACTTAATAATACTTAGTCAAATTCTGAATATTTTATTACTTTTTATAATCTTCAGTAAGATTTGAAATTAAACTCATACCTCAATTGTGAAGTATGTTTTAGATTAGTGTTATTTAAATTACTTCAATGCTTTGAACCATGAGAATCAATTTATGAAATATTTCACTAGGAAAGCAATTTATGGAGCTAGATAATTGACCTCGGATGCAAATTAAGAAATTGATTCATCCAAAAGTTTTGTTCTCGTTGTTTTAAAATGTTATTCTCTATAAAACTTTTAACAATTCCATAGGAAATATCATTATTTTAAAGTTGGATTTTCAAATTATTAGTTATAACAATTACATAAAGAACTACTTGTTTGCGCATTTTTTGTAATATAATAGAATTTAATATGAACCAAGATTCGAATAAGTTAAATAAAATAAATATCATGAGAAGGTTGAATTATAACACATATCAAAAGATCTATTAAGTAAAGTTTAATCAATGAATTCTACAAAATAATCAGTTTGTTTTACATATTTTACAAAAAAAGGTCTTTTTGCATGTGGTGCTTGCATTAGATTTTTATGTGAGTAAAGTAATTTCATACATTTAGCTTTTTGTAAGTAATTTCTTTACCTATCTGTAATGTTATTTCTCTATCAATTCAATATTCAAATATAGTTAATTAATTTATCAAGAGAAAGTAGAAACAAAAAGTATCACATTTAATTAGATTATAACTTAATTGTTTGTTTATGAAAATCCAATAAACAATATGATATTAATTATAATTATTTGCAAATAAACAAATAAAGCTTATTCTGTTTTATCTATTCCTCTTATCCCCTTTTATGCCGTGGTCAATTTTTCTCATAAAATAAAGACTTGTATGGTTAAAGTAAAAGAAAACTAAACATAATAAAGAAATAAATTGCAGTATGAAGAATCTGTTAAATTACTTTTCTATATTTTATTTTCATTCCAATCACATGTATTTAGGATGTTGTGTTATCCTTTTTATTTTTATCGTAATAGTTAAGATTGGTAGTATATCAAATTATATTTTAATATGCATCAAGTTTTGTTAAGTAAACTTATATTTTACTTGTAATACATCAAAACTAATATTTATTGGTGAATATTTTAATTTCTTTAAGGAGTTTTTTAAAAAGAACTAAACTAAACTAAACTCACATCTCAACTCATGTTTTCAAAATTATGCTCAATATCAAATCACTAATAAAATCTTTTGGGTCGAAAGAATCAGTTTTTTCTGAAAAAAATTACTTAAAAAAGTCAGTTTATAAAGTGAAAGCACAAGCAGATGAGGATAGTGATCATGCTAAAAGTTCCTGACCATTGTCTTAAACTTTTAATGTTTATTGAATTTCTAGCACACTATTATATATTCTATAGTAAATATTGTCACTTTTTATGGTGTTGAAAGTTTTATTTGGAATTCAAATTTATATATTATTAGTCATGATGAAGCACTAGCTTACACGAACATGTTTAGAATATAAAGATACTAGAACAAACAGAAGAAAGAAGAAGCTAAATAAAATGAATTAACATTATTATTCTCAAACAGATCATGTAACTTAACATTTTATTTATTATCAAATACTTTGAAGTAACAGTTTTTTTTTTTTTTAATCATCTTCTTTTCTCCTATAACAGAAATAGTAGAATTAGATAGATGAATAATGTATTTAGAATATTAATTAAATTAATAATTATAGAAATGAACTTAGCTAATACAATAAAACTTATGAAATCATACCATAAGGAAAAGCATAAGTTCAATATTTTTAGATTAATATATTTTTTAAATTCAAGAAATTATGAAAATTTAAAATCAAGATAATAACAATGTTTCATTTACATTGTTGTCATTGAAAATAACTCCATCCTATGGAAATTTTAGTCAAACCAAAAATTCAAAAAAATAAAAAGAAAAAAAAGACTTTCATATATTTATAATAGTGTATATATATATATAGATGGATAGCAGATATAACAACTCTATTACATTTATTACACAGGCTGATGCAATTCTGTGAGCAGTCTAGTGTATATTTAGTGCTTTCTTTAATTTGAATTGCTAACTCTAATGTTGCACCCTTCTGTTTATTCGCTCCTTGTAAGTAGTATTACGTGGGGTCATTTCATATGTAGGTTTTCCATGCATTTGCTTTTGTAGTTTATCTTAAACAACGTGTGCCCTGGTTCGCAAGAAGTCCGTTGTCTCTTACCTGTCTTCTAAGCAACAATGCACTAAGAACATTTGTTCTGCACATGGACGAAGGGTCTACATGTTAATTCTTACTATGAAATCAAAACATACGTATTAATGCACTAGAATGCAAAAGAATACTTGTGTTTTTTTATTAATGCAAGTGGTTTCCATGTGTTGGGCTGCTGTTTTCACTTGAAGGTGGTGTGCTCACACACCACATGTGTTTTTTGAGTAATTTCCTCAAAATATGACATTTTAAAGTAAATTTTAAAAAGCAGCAATAGGAAAACTAGATTTTCATTCATACTGTACGAACGGACATGTTAACCGAAGTAATAAAACTTCTGAGGCATTAGCTTAGCACTGAGAGGAAGGTGATTTGGTGAAGATATAAACTGTCCAAGCCTGTAGTTGAGTCCCCAAATTGATAATCTTTTTTGCATGAAAACTTGTACAATAACCTGAAGTGAGTTTTTTCTTCCTGTTGTGTCAAAGGACTGAGCATTCACTTGGATCAGCATTTTATTACCATCATGTAATTAAGTGGTACCTTTGTAAAGTAAGCTAAACAGAAATACTGGTGTACCAAAGATCTGTACTAAGCTTTCATTGCTACAGTAGGAGGAAAAGGTTGCTATAAAGATCTGATCACGTTGAGAAAATGTGCAACATCAGTTGACACTTATGCACATCTTGATTTATGCTCTGTTTGGTACAAAGATTTTGGTTAGGAAAGGAAAAGAAAATGCTAGGGGAATTGTTTTATTTATCGAAAATAAAGCTTGATTGAAAATAGTGTAAGTGGGGAGGAAACTAATATCCTCACAAAAAGGTGAGGAAATTAAGAGAAACCCTATTTTGTAGTCTCTGCCTCCACAATTTCATTGTCTCCTTTGTTCCTATTCTTTTCCTTATTGCTTTCCATAGACAATCAAACAGACTTGTGATTCTGTTTTCTTTGACGTTGTTTGCCTCTTTCTACACATTTTCCCTTCTCATCAAAATTCATGGACTGAACAAAAATTAGTGCCTTTATGAGGAAAAGCAGAACAAAGTGAGGACCGAGAAATTTGTTGAATATTTTATGTGTTTCAGACTGATCGATGTGCTCTTTGTATTCAGCAACATGATGTGAAATTAAACGCTAAAGTTCAAAGTTATTTGCCTCAGTTGTATGCCATCAACTTATATTTCATTTTCTGCAGATGATGAAAAAGGATGAGACTATTAATCACCTTCAAGGTGACCTGCAAGAATGCAAGAAAGAATTGGCTATTGTGAGGGGAATACTACCAAAGGTATCTGAAGAAAGAGATCTTATGTGGGAGGAGGTTAAGCAGTATACTGAGAAGAACATGTTACTGAATTCCGAGATCAACGTGTTGAGAAAGAAAATTGAGGCCCTCGATGAAGATGTCCTACTGAAAGAAGGCCAGATCACCATTTTGAAAGACAGTATCGGCAAACCCTTCGACCTTCTTGCTAGTCCAGATTCTACCGACAACTTTTGGACAGATACACGTTAATTCTTGATGATATGCACTTTTTACATATTGTTTTTGGGCTTGTTTTTCGGTACTTTTCTTTTATCTTCTTTGTGATTGTTGAAGCTCACCTCACAGCAGTTCTTGAGAGAGCATAAGTTCTCTCTCCAACTTTACATTTGGTATAGTTGTTATATACAACTTTGTGATTTACATCATTGTTTGAGTAGTGATAAAGCCAGTTGTCTTTGGCTGCTATAGATGTCCTCTGGTGCATGAGAACATTCTAATATTTGTATTTACTGAACATTCAAATTGATAAAATAGAAACATTCCCTTTTAAGTGTGTGGAAAAACTGCAGAAGGCATGTTTTGGGTGTCAATTTTGCAGGCTTGCTCAACTCATCTTATACCCTCCAAAGCAAACACATCCCAAGTATTTGCACCTCCATAATTGAGAAATGAAATGAGTTGAAGATACATAAATAACATATTTGATGAATACTTATTTCCCTGGTTGACCTGTCAATGAGTAGAGTTTTATTCTATCTATATAAAAAAAATCTTATATTACCCTTATTTGGACTTTACCTAATATATAGATGACACTACTCTTTCTTAGACATAATTCGGAGTGATAATTGGACCCGAACTTAGGAAAACCTGTCTCAGGCCCTCCTCTAATGGGGTGGATTCGGATCCCAAAAATGGAGATATGGGCGAGTAGAGTGGGTCTTAAAAAATAAGATATGTTTGGGTTTGGGGTGAGTTTGGGGTCAATGAGGACTTGACTTGGTAGTATTTATTTAATATATATATATTTAAAATTTTGTATGCAAAATAGGTACTTGTTCAACAATTTGGATTGAAAACTTGTCCCATAATGTTTGACGAGGAGGAAGATAAATAAGTTATTACTAATATGCAATTAATATGAATTGTTTGAGTTTCTGAAAACTGTTATGATTTGTTTAGATTGCTGCAGACAATTATATTTGTACTTGAAATATTTTTTGAACTTGAATATTTGAGTTAGACGAAGGAACAATATTATTTGTAATTGATACGTTGAATTTATATTTTCTTTATATTTGTAGAACAACTGAATTTTTTTTTTAAAAAAAAAAAATAGGAGAAGCTGAGTCTACTAGGTCACATTCGCCCCGACAGGTTTTATAGTAGAGAGGGGCGGGCCATGAAAAGTAATGGGGTGGGTTGGGTCTCGAATCCTCCCCGAAGTTGGCGGAACGGGTTTTGGGTCCACCCCAACCCGCACCATTGCCACCCCTAAGCCTAATAAAATTAAATGGGTAAATGCAATTTACCCTCATGTGTTATCCGAAAATAGCAATTTACCCTCTTGTGTTAAAAAAATAAGCAATTTACCCCCTCATGTTTTAATAAAATAAGCAAAATACCCGCCTCACGTGATGGGTGGGATACACGCGCCCATTTTTATTTTTTTTTATTTTACAACCATTGGATTTTATCTAATACAAATCGACAACCAAATTCAATTTACATATAAAATTTAAATCAAAAAAATTCAAAATATATTTTTAAAAATATATATATATACATTTATGATATATATAATATATATGTATATTTATGATATATATATAATCTATATATGTATAGCCGCCGGCGCCCCTTCACCTCCCCCTACCCTTTCCCGCCGCCCCCTTCCGCCACTGCCGTCGGCGCCCCCCTCCCCCTCCCCAACAGTCGCTGCCCCCCTCCCCTTTCCCTTTCCCGTCGCCCCCTCACCTCCTGTGCAACTGCCGCGCACCCCCCCTCCCTTTCCCTTTCCCGTCACCCTCTCCCCCAAATCCCGCCCCCCGTGCAGCCGTCGTCGCCCCCTCCCCTTCCCGTCGCCCCTTCTCCTCCCCCAAATCCCGCCCCCTTCCCCTCCTCCGGCGAGACCCTTCCCCTCCCTCCCCCCTTGTCGCCGGCGCCCGCCCCCTTCCCCCTCGTCGCCGGCGCGCCTCCCCTGTTTTTTTTTTTATTATTTATATATTTTTTTATTAATATTTTGCACATATTGTATATATATATATAATTTTTATATATTATATATAATTTATAATTTATATTTATAACTTGTGTAAAATCTGAACCATTGATCTAATTCAAATGGATATGGGCCATTGATTTTATATGTAAATATAAACTGTAGATCTAAATAAAGAAAGATTTAAGCCATTGATTTGTTCATCAAATCTCCACAGTTAATATATATATCAACCAAGATTTAACGGTTAAAAATTACGGGTATAAATATCATTTATAGTTAAAATCTAATCACAGTGGCACTTAGGGTGCGTGTATTGCACCTCTCGTATGAAGGGGGTATTTTGCTTTATTTTTGAAAACATAAGGGGATAAATTGTTTATTTTTTTTAACACAAAGGGATAAATTGTTATTTTTGGATAACACAGGAGGGTAAATTGCATTTTGCCCAAAATTAAATGAGTGATATTGTAGGTAAGATTTAATACCCTAAACTACCCTTGAATACAAGTAAGATTTGATACCTTAAAATGTTCACTTACTCGTTAACTAAAAGTTATTGAATTTGTAAGGTTTTAGTAAATTAATGGGATCGTTCAGAAAATGAAAAGAATACAAAGATAACTTAAGTTAGTCTAATATTTGAACTAGATAAATAACTTAAATGATACAAAAGTATCAAATCAAAGTTGGGCGGACTTCAAATGGATAAAAAATTTAAGCAAAGTTAAATATATTTTTATACTTCATTAAATTTTAGGAAAAATGCTACATTTGGTCCCTTAAGTTTTCGTTTGGAATCATTTTAGTCCCTTAAGTTCATTTCTTGACTTTAATATCTCTAAACTTTAGTTTTTGTCTCAGTTTGATCCCCCTGACCATTTTTTGGTGAAAATGTCACTGGATTTTGACTTTTTAGAGGTTAAAATGGTCAATTTAAATTTGATTTTAACTTTAGTCCCTTAAGTTTGTAAAATTATCAAATTAGTCATTTTTAAGCAAAAAAATAACTTTTTTATATTTTTATATGTTGAATGTGATCTTATTATCTTATGTGAATAATGAAACTTTAAACTCTTGGTTAACTTAAAATGAGTGGTCTCCTTTTTCTTTCCCTTATTTTTTTTTCATTTTTAGTAGTTAAAAAGATAAAAAAATATGAATTAATTTTATAAAACTTATCTAATTTGAAAATATAATATAAAAAAATCCAAGTCAATAATTTTTTTTTATATTGTAAGTGTTAGAGATAAGTATAAAAAAGTTAAACCTTAACAATATTTATTAAACTTTGTAATTTTGAATAGAGTTAGTGGAATATACTTTTGAACTAGATTTTTTAGTGATTTCATATATTATATATATATAATTTATTTTAAAATGTTTTTTTAAGTATATAGTTCCATTTATAGAAAAAAGGTCTATTTGAACCTCTTAAAATGAATTATATATATTTATATATATGTAATCCACCAAATAATCTAGTTAAAAAGTACATTCCACCAACTTTTTATTCAAAAATCTAGCCGTTGATATTTAATAAACATTGTTAAGATTTAATTTTTTTAGACTCATCTTTAACTCCTAAGGTTAAAAATGACTGAGTTAGATTTTTTTTTAAATTTTCATATTACATAAGTCTTATAAAACTTATTCTTAATTTTAATTTATTTTGTAACTTCTGGAAATGAAAAAAATACTATTTTATTTAAGTTACGCAATATGTTATTATGTTTATAAGAGTTCAAAATCTTCATTATTCACACAAGACAATTACATCATATTCAGCATACAAAAATATAAAAAAAAAATTAGTTTCTTAAGGGACTAAAGTGAGAGAATCAAACTTAAATTGACAATTTTACCTTAAAAAAAGTCAAAATCCGACCACATTTCCGTCAAAAAATGGTCAAAGGAACCAAATTAAAACAAAAATTAAAGTTTAGAGATGCTAAAATCATTGAATGAACTTTATAGACTAAAGTAATTTTTAACGAAAACTTAAGATACCAAATGTAACATTTGCCCTTAATTTTATCAGCTCTTGTGTTTTCTTTCTTATTTTGGATTTATTTCAATATCATAATTAATTAATAGCGATGCATTGTCTGGACGAAGTTAACATCATTATTAAAATTTTAATAATGATCAATTTGCATGTTGAAGATTCGAATTATTAAACTTTTATTTTATCGATCATAAACTGATGAAACGCTATTAATAAGTTAATTCAACAACATATTCTTCAAATATTATTATGGAAAATACATAAAATTACTTTATTTATTTCAAGAAATTTTATTGTTAGATATTCGAAATAAAGTTAAAAAAAAAAAATGATTTTTCAAATAAGAAAAGAAGAAAAATCACCCTAAAAAAGTCAACAAGTAAGACTCGGACCCTATCCAATTTTTTTGATATAACTTGAATAAAATCAAATGGATATTCTATCAAGTATAATAAGAAATAACTAATTGTAAATATTTTATTAGGTATGAACCTTTATAAAAGGGTAATTACATCGTTTTTTCATGAAGTTTGATGTAATTAGAAGTGGCAATATAGGTGGAAATCCACTTAGAAGTGGCAATAGCGGGAGCACCGTGTAATTATCCCTAAAAAGAATTGGAGGATTGACACCAATGATTTTTTGGCCTAATGATTAAGGTTGAGGTCCTATGATTCAGACGTCATGGTTCGAATCGCCATTAATACGTGAATGATAGTATAGTAGAATTATTTATAAGTAATAAATTATTTAAATTTCATTTATATAATATTATTGATCAATATATAATTATTGTCGTTGTCTCTATTAAATAATTGACATATTTACCGCTCTATTTTAAAAGACAATACAAAGGACAAAAAGTCACAGCTCCTCTTTGTGGCCAGTCATAAAGTGCAGTATATATCCATAGCAAGATAGAGAAAATCAACAAGCTTCGGCTGTCAGTTACTCTTCAGAGATGGCAGTTTCATCACTCTCACTCACATTCATTTCAGAACCTTTAACGAACAAGGTCATCTCCATTATTCATATGTTAAATCTTGTGTTTTTCTAAATCAATTTGCTGAAATTTGAAGCGGTTCAATATTCTCTCAGTTGCTCGTGCGCAGTTGGACGAGCTCAGCTGAGTGTGGTGCTGTTTCTTCGCATGCTGTTATTAAGTGCTCGAGGAGCGCTGCTTCTGCTGAAGATAAAAGTATGAATCGATCGTCATTCGTCGTTTGCTCTGTGTTTTGATCCATTTCGCTTTTAATGTTTGTGTTCTCGGTGTTATTTGGAAGGCGGTTGAATTTCACCAGCTGATATGATAGTTTTGTGTGTGACAGTAGCTGTGTGGGGTTTAACGTATTTACTTTTTCCTAGACGATGTGTTGCTGTGATGAGGCAATTTTAGTACTAATTTTCATGAGAAAATTGAAGAAATTGTGTGATAACTGACGAATTTCATTACTGAAACATGTCTTGGTGTTATGGTTGTTCTTAGTTGTTGTCCTTAATCATATTAGGCATTAGTCCAGTGAAAATCTTATTTGATGTACTGGAATAGTTGTCATTTGTTGGCCAACTTTCCAATTCATATTATTTCATATGGTACTGAAGTTTATTCTTGGTGTCTTACTTAGAAGCTGCCAGGAATAAAGAGACAATTTTAGGTGATAATATTCTACATTGAAGGTTTCAATTGTTCCAGTATTTATGTAGTGCTGGTCAGCAAGCTTTACGTTACCTTGTGTCTGGATACTTTTAGTTATGTCTTTTATTTGAGCGAGAATTGATGAAAAATGATTCTAATGTTAATGGAGGTGATTTGGATGAATTTTTGTTGTCTGATTGTTTGGAGGATGATGTGAGAGTTTTTGGAGTTTGGAGTTCCAGAAGTGTTCAAAGATTTAAAAGTGTGCATCTGACCCACAACACAATAAGGTTTTTAGGGGGTTGAGTCTCTCCAACTCAAAAGCGCCTGATACTTGAGTTGCTCCAACGTTACGAGAACTTAAAAGTATCTAGACTTGCACGAACTACAAAATAGAGAACCTATCTCTTTTGCTGTAAATGAAGTATGTTTATAATTTTTGGCAATGGATAGTCTTGATTGCTGCACTATATTCTCAGTGAAAAGTCTGCACTAGGTGCCGTTGTATGATATCTCACGTTTTTAACCCTTTATTATTACTATTATGATCATCATCATCATCATCATCATCATCATCATCATCATCATCATCATGTTGTTGTTGTTGTTGTTGTTGTTATTTTCTTTATTTTGGGCAAGGAAAGTTCTTGATATATAGCTTTCCAGTAAAACCCATACATATCAGGGAAGTTTTGTGATTCCCTGGCAGCAAACTCTAAATTGACAAAGTAGCAATTCCGTAACAGGACTAATTGTCTGTTTATGTTTTTAACAGCTAAATGTACAGTTTCTGCAAACTGTAAAAGAAGGGAACTAATACTTGGAATAGGAGCCCTGACTGTCAATTTATTACCTGCAAGCCCCCTTCTCGCAGAAGGTATTGGTACTCGGTTCCTAATATCTCCATGGTTAATGTTCTTGCAAACTTACTTAGCTTGTATATTATCAACCATTCGGTTGTATATTTTCATTTACAACATGGTTTCACTTTACATTCTTTATCTCAAACTCCATCAAGTTTAATTCTCTTTAGTTCCATTACTTTCTAGGATTTTGTATGACAACAGATAGCAGTCGTTTTTGCATCACCTTCAAGCTATTCATGTCTTACTAGTTTCTGAACTAAACTTTGTTATTTGGCCATGCAGGTAAACTAGAGAATTATCAAGCTTTTGTTGACAAAGTTGATGGTTATTCATACTATTATCCCTCAGACTGGAGAGTAAGTTCTACTAGCAGCTGAGTTTGATAGCAAATAGCTGGTTTCTAATCTTTCTCGACACTGTAATTTCTATTACAGGATTTCGACTTCAGAGGTCATGATTCAGCATTCAAAGACAGATATTTGCAACTTCAAAATGTGAGATTAAGTTTTATACCAACGGATAAAACTGATATCCATGATATGGGACCAATGGAAGAGGTAAATGCATTCATCTTTAGTTCTTTCTTTTCTTCTTGGTAAGGATCCAATCAAAATCTCTAATAAGATTTTACTTCATTGCTATAAGGTTGTGGCAAACCTTGTAACAAATGTTTACTCAGCACCAACTCAAGTAGCAACGATACTGGATATGCAAGAGGTAATTCGCCCTCCATGTTCTGAAGTTGCATCTCTCTCTTTCTCCCTTTGTGGGACTTGCATCTGTTTCCAGCTACTGTAACTCTCTTTGTTGTTTGTAAAATTTTTCGGTGATGAGCACCTACGTTCTTATTTTACGAATGTGGTTATAGGAAGCATAAAGTCATTTATCCGGGTCAATCTTCTGGGTGCAGAGAAACATTGATGGTAGGAACTACTGGACGTTCGAATACATACTCACGTCTCCAAATTTTGCCCGAGCTGCTTTTGCAACGATAGCAGTTGGAAATGGTATGATAACTATACCATGGCATCAACTATCTATGAACAAGAGTGACCACAAGAATCTTTTTGTTAAATGCTTTGCTTCATGCAGCTCTTTTCCTGTTAAATTTCTGCTTCATGTTTCACTTATGTTCATTTTTAGTACCTTCATAAGGGTATGTACAACAAGTGAGAATGGGTTAGGGAATGAGGGCAGAGTGTTCTCTCTTCACACCAAATACATGAATTACCATGAGGTCAAATAAGCTTTCAATATATGTAGAAGTTGCAAATATGTTTGGAAGTGTTAGTTTTTCAAAATTAAAACATGTACATGTACAATATCAAGCCATTGCTCGTGCTGAAAGCCGAGTGCAAATACTTTTACAAAACTAGGATTAGCACTCCTTAAAGATGTCTGCATTTGTGCAGGAAGATACTACACGTTGATCGTTGGAGCAAATGAAAGACGGTGGAGAAAAGTCCGAAACAAGCTTAAAGTGGTGGCTGACTCCTTTAAAGTGCTGGACATCTAAATGCTCTTGTGACCACGAAGTTGTTTACCAGGTCTTGCTCTCTCTCTATATATATTACCGAAGAGTTCGAAAATGCATGAACAGACATGTCTGTTTTGTAAATGATGCTATATTTTTCCTTGGCTCTGCTTCGTTTGAATCAGAAAGAGAATGAGGTGTATATTTTGATGTTGTAGGTGCTTCCGACTGTAAAACTAATAACTGGTCTCTGCTATCTTCATGCAGTCAAATTTTCATACATGAAATTTGTAACTGGGATAATTACATCGACCTTATCTGATGTTTGGTGTAATTACATGTAAACTCCTTATAATTTGAAAAATTACATCCAGTATTTTTTTACCTTTGTTTCTATCTAACGAATAAATCATTCTATTAGTCAAAATTCACCGAATTTATTAATATTATAACAAATATTGGATGAAAATTCATATTTACCCCCGATTGACTTATTAATTCATTATTGCACAAAATACTCTTATAAGAGTAAAGATATATCTCCTCACATGTATTATCGTATGAAGATATAGAAAAATAATTTGATTAGAAAATATTTATTTAACCTATAATAAGTCCATATTAAGTCAGCCTAGGATAGATATAAATTTTCATTCCAACTTTTTTGCTAATATAAATTTAGTAAATTTTGACTAATAGAGAAGTGTATTTTTCAAACAGAAACATAATTTTTAAACCACAAAAGATCTACTTATATTTATATAAAACCTCAGGGAGAACTATGTAATTATCCCTATTTTGTTTGGTAAGGAAAGATAGGAAAAGATGAGGGTTGATTGAGACAATCCCTCTCCAAGAACAATTTTCACTGCACCTTGCCAAAACAATTAATAAGACACAAACCAAAAAGCGCCTTCTGATATCTTATGTACAAATAGATAGATTACAAGGAATCCCTTCCTTTACACTTTGATAAATGTCTCCCAATGATGGAAACGTCTACAGAAAGACAAGTGCAAATAAGAAGAGCCGGAGGAAGGTTATACAAAACTGAAGCTTATTCACCTCACCATAATACACCTAATAAAGCCAAAAAAAAAAAAAAAAAAGGATATTGATACAACCACCAACCTAGAAAGTTTCACCTGAGCTCATTCCAGTCTCCAACTGAAAAATCAATGTACCATGGAGGACGAGACCGCCTCCAGAAGAATACGAGTCTAATCTTGAAAAGCATATCACAGGACAATCAAACCAAACCAATGCCAGTATACCTTCCGCATCAGATACCTATTGCAGTCGCCTAGTCAGACACACTTGGCGGGCCTTTTGCACTGTCCCCCAGAACCATCAGATGTTTAATGCCGGGAAATCTCATTGAGGTTCATAGGATCCACAAACTCATGGCATGTAATCCACCGGTGTTGTGGAAATGCAAGAGAACCACATTAGCCCCCAGTAGAGAACATCACAGAGCTCATCTAAACAGGTCTATGTTGGTGGCGCATCCCCTTGCCAAAGTGAGGTTGCATCAAGCGGACATATAGACCATTTTTTGCCATGAGTGTATCATGAGTCCCTTCCTCCACAATTCGTCCACCATTAAGTACGACTATATTGTCAACATGCCTCATCATAGCTGCTCGATGTGCAATCAGAATGGTCGTCTTGTTTCCCATAATCAAAGTATCTAGAGCTTCCTGTACAACCCGGCTTGACTCGGATTCGATGGATGAGCTAGCTTCATCCAACAATAGAATAGGAGCATTCTTTAAAATAACCCTAGCAATTGCGATTCTTTGCTTTTGTCCAGGAGTCAAATCTACACCCCTCATCCCAACATGAGTGTCATAACCATGAGGCAAGCTGCTAATGAAATGATGAGCATTTGCTATTCTTGCCGCTTCTTTCATCTCCGCTTCACTTGCATTGTGCCTAGCATATATGATGTTTTCTCTTACTGTCGTTGAAAATATGACGGGCTCCTGCTGAACAAGACCCAAGTGGTTCCTCAACCATCTCAAGTTGTAAGATTTCAAATCTCGACCATCAAGTGATATTTGACCAGCAACTGGATCATAGAATCTTTCTATTAAAGATATAATGGCGCTTTTTCCAGACCCTGAAACACCAACCACAGCTACAGTTTGACCCCCATTAACTTTGAGACTGAAGTTGCTGAGTACCAAGACATCAGGCCGAGTTGGATAGCAAAAGTCGACGTTTTTCAATTCAATGCTTCCATAAACATTTGCAGGCTTCAAGGCTGCATTATCATCAGGGTCAATTTTTGGGGCTCGATCAATTATTTCAAAGACGGATATCAAAGATTTTCTTCTTTTAAGAATATATGGAGCCAAACCAAAAGGTTCAACCAGTGCAAATGTCGCGAAAGAGAACACCATGTACTCTTTTAGAGCTGTAGCCAAAGTCATGTAACCATTCTTCACGGAAAGAGCAGTATACCACAGGAGAAGAGCATTGCAAGCAAAAAGAAGAAACTGAGAAAAGCCAAATGCAAAACCGATTGCCATTCCTTGGAGAAAGCTTTTCTTGAATATTTTCCGAAGTTGCAATCTGTAGAGATCCATTACCTTGTTGCCAGCACAAAATGCTACAACCGTATAAATATTTCTAACAGCATCCTCCAAGACCAAAGATGCCTTCCTATGCATCTCCTGGATACCCTTAGAAAATCCAGCAAGCCATAGTTTCTGCAAAATTACAGCAGGAATAGAGTCAAGTTCAGGGTGAAAATAGTAAATGTACAACGCTGATTATAAAATTTCGTAAAACAGTATGAAGGTAATTTTAAGCACAAAACTCCATCTCATGAATCTGAATTTCATATGTTTTCTGTAAACTGATGAGGAAATACAGTTAAAATTTGAAAATGGTCAATCATTTCGTACTGATTATACAAGTCTGCAAAACAGTATCAAGGTACTTTTTCGAGTGATCAGCTCAAAATTCCATCTCACAAGTTCCAATTCTGCCACTTTTTGTTTTGTCCTGTTTCTTTGGGTAGTATCTTTGACTACCAAACTTAAAAATCTAGATCTAGTAAGGCCAGCGCATTCTAAAGCAAGCATGACTAGCCTTTACAACAGCTACCAAGGAAGCACAATATGGAAAACATTAGTTGTTAAGACAAAAGTTATTTGGAGGTGAGTTGCTCTGGAAACTATTTTATGCAACTCGTTTTCAAAATAATAATGAGTACAATGTCAACAATAGGTAACATTTTTCAGTTTACATAACAATATTGTATAGCCAAAATAAAATGTCACGGACAACCTGAAGAGGGAGGAAGAAACTGCGATACTACATATAGAAACCAGATAAATATTCCTGAGAGAAACTACATACAGAAACCTGATCAATATCTCTTGGCCCCATCTAGAGAGAGAGAGGTTAGTTTGCACTACTGCTCAAGGTAATTTCCTGGGAATAATATAATCTTTGCTCAAGGGCCTACAGTAGTTAATACTTCATACAACATTAAGTTACCTACCTACTGCAGCCTAAGACTGCTCCTCTTAGCAGCCCTTTTCAAGAAATACAATTTATTTGCTATTGCTAAGGCCTGCGAGTTTCTACAAAAAGATAAAACAGTAAGCCCATGCTTCTTGAGCGACCATGTGTTATCTTGAGTGCCCGTGATCATGCTACCCTTTATTAGCATCGCATGTACTAAATACAGCATATCTTGCCTCGATGACAAGCAATTGCTCTTATCAACACTTACCTCAATAAACTCCCAAGGGCGAAAGTGTAATCTTTATAAGACTTCCTAAGGAACTTATGGTAAAGGAATAACTTCGCATTCCTGTGCATGATCAGGGCAAGAAATGGAGTCATGAACGCCAAGTCCACCTAACTCCACAAACAGTGCAGCATGTCTCCATAATCCAGAGACAATCTAATTCCCTTAAAACCATGAACCATCACATGGGTCCATCTCAACCACTAGAGAGCGAATAACTCAAACTTGTGAAATCTACATATTTTCATTCAAATCAAGAAAAATACAGCGAAGACCTTCTTACTTTTTATTATGACACACAGGGCTATTAAAACCCCCTAATAACCCCAATATAGCCTACCTCTGTTAATCTATCCACAGATGGACAAGATACTTGTACATCAAATATCGTCAATCATCTTCTTTGGTCTTCATTGATCCCCAAGTTTGAGAAATTATTTACCTCTAATCGCCAACGATCTCAAAGTGATGTGTAGTTTCCCATAAATGGGATGTGGCATGACTTGACCTAGATCTTTGTCAGATACCAATAGTGGGAGCGGGACCCAGTAGGAGCTACTATGGCAAAATATAAAACTATTAGTTATTGGTGCTACTAAAATTTTGAACTTCCTTACGGCCCAAGTCCATTGTTCAACTATGATTCAGTCCACAGAGCCTTTTGTCACAAATGTTTTTGTAATAATACGTCAACTATTATAACTGTCCTATTAGGATTGAAACTGCGATTTAAAACCTCGAGTAGACTGGGACTGATTTGATCAAGTCAAACTCAGATCAATAGATTTGCGAAACTTGGTCGAAAGATGGGAGAGAGGGAGAGGTTTTCCCAAGCTCATTTCATCAACCAAGAATAGAAGCATCTCAAGCCAATCTAGTACACAAACTAAAATGTTGAAGAGAAAGTTACTTCTGAATCAATTGAACCACCAAACTTCACCACCATATATATGCCCAAACTGTTTGGTAGCTAGTTACTGAAGCTTCTGATTTCCTTGTTGAACAATATCCACCTTCATGAAAGTTTTATCTTTCGTACTTTAGAATCTCACAAGGGGTAAGTTAATCATCAAGTATGATCTTTTAACAATTAAAATTTAATATAAGTTCCCTAGGAATACAAATGTGTGTGTATATCTTTTTGTATGTATATGTACAAGCAGTATCCAATTTTAGAAGGCACTATTCGATCAAAATCATCTAAATTCCAAGTATTCTTTACTGCAAAAGAAGTCAAGTTGAGACCCAAATTCCTTCGTCATAAACCTTGAATAGGAAACATGTATTAGCACTAGTACCATACTGGAGAATCATCTCATCTAGAAGATTAATTTGTTCTTGTGAATTTATGCATTTCATGTCTTATCAATGAAAACCCACTAGCACCACCACCTTTTGCATCCTCAGCAGGCCAATCACCCCTCTTGCAAACGTGATCCTGCAACCCCTCAAGACAAATTGCTCATATCCCCCAAGTACTCCTGACGTCATGAGACCCTTAACCCTCCTGTCATGTTATTCTTATGTCATTTAAGTACGCCAAGTACTCCTCACTTCATGATACCCCAAGCCCCTCCTGTCACATCCCTATGTCATAGCAGCATGTCCAGTTTCGTAACCAAGCCCAATGCAAGACATTACCACATTCATCTGCTAACCTTAACCATTTATGGCCTAACTATAAATGAGTCTCTCCATTCACCAAAGAGGCAACACCAGTGCTCCATAAAGAAAAATCCAAGCCAAAGTGATTTAGATGATTCGGATTCCCTTATTTTTCCCTGAATGTTCTAAAATATCGCTCCAAAGAGCAATTAAAAATAAACATACATCCATAATTTAAGAAAGGGTATCACAATGATGAGTCGGTTTTATTTAATATATTGAAACAAAAGTGACCACCTTGGGCTGGTGGAAGGTAACCATCCGTGCAGTCTGCAACTCAGTGGAGTTTGCAAGTCCTATCCGACAAAGGTCATGCATGAGTTACCCTTGTCGAGATGGAATCCACACACTACAATATTGATTACTTGGTGCATACCTGTGCTATGGCAGAAACCATAAGAATGGGAAGAGTAGCTAAGGCCACAAGTGCCAACCGCCATTGCAGAAACATCCCAATGAGAACAGCAACCACAACAGCTGCACTGTCTTGTATGAATATGGAAAGCCTGTTGCTAAAAGCAGCTCTCACAAAAGTGGCATCATTAGCCAAACGCATGGACAGGTTATCAGCACTGTTCTCTTCCTCATCAAACCATCCAACTTCATTTCGAAGCATTGCTGTTGAATAAGACAGTATGTAAGTGTTCATCAGGTTACAATGTATGTCATGCTCGTCAAATGACAATAATGGTTTACCCATTCAACACAGTGGAATAATAAGACAAGAATATCATACAATAATCTCAATGGGAAAGCAATCAAATAAATCAATACCTGAAAACATCATTCTTCGAACACGCTCAGTCATTTTCTCCCCCATTATACCAAAGTAGAAGTGCTGCAAAAAATTAGCAATCACCGTCACAATTCCCATGCCAGCAATGATTAAGCACCACCTGTCTATCTCCTGGCGTATATGATGTTTCTCATCTGTTCTATAATATGCTGTTACTACAAGTGCAATAACGTAAGCAAGAACAGGATTAAAAGAACCAAAGATTGCAGCACCAGTGCTTCCTAGAACAGCATAAAGCCTTTCTGTAAGGCTAAGCTCCACAAGCCTCCAAAAGGATGGCTCTTCTTGAGATACATTCTCCTTTGTTTCTTTCGTTGTCATTGGAACATTATCAAATTGACTAGATGGTCGACTAAATGTTTGTGAATGAGAACGCTCATTTTTAGGGTCAGATGTCAAAAGAGGGGAAATAGGAGATTCTGGATCTGAAGCACTTGTTTGTCGTTGTGCAGAATGAACGTCAATCTTTGGTAGCTCTGGTAGTCTCATCTCAAAACTATCCTGTCTCTTTATTGTTGGTTCTTTATCTGTTCCATCCGTGGAAGCACCATTTTCAATCATATCTTCTGGCGGTGGACTAAGACTTTTTGGAGATTCTTGAGAATTAAATGTAACATCAGCAGGGCGAAACATGTGGACACCAGCAACTCTCTGGAGAGATGGTGACTTTAACATTTTAGGGGATGATGGTTCTTGAGAGATACAACTGGCAGATGAATCCTTTTCAATCTGAAAAGTTGCACTTTCCTTCTGGATTCTCATTGGCATCCTGAATACACATCAGGGACAACCTTAGAGCTGATAATATTGAATTAAGTGGAAATAACATCAGAGATAATTCATAAAACAGGTCCTAACAATAATAATAGTAAGGATTTTATGCTATACTCTAGTCATTTGTAAACAAAAGTTCCTGACATGATTATGATAATGTTCCACAGAATCATTAGTTAGCTGCTCAACTATACCTCCGTGGAAGTTTGGTAGCTTCTTCCCATTTCAGCAGTTCTGCATAAAGGCCATCCAGGTTTATTAATTCTTCATGCGTCCCCATTTCAACAAGCTGACCTTCCTCCATCACAGCAATATAATCAGCATTTCTGATAAGACTTAGCCGCCTAGCTATTATTATTGTTGACCTCCCCAACATGAGGAGATCCAGAGCCTCCTGAACAGATCTTTCAGCTTCAAAATCAAGTCCACCAGTGACTTCATCCAGGAGCAAAATAGATGGATTTGACAGCACAGCCCTAGCGACAGAGAGTTTGATTTTCAGTTCCTCTGTCATCTCTAGACAAGCCCTACCAACCTGTGAAGAACAAGAATTTTGTTAAAGACAACTTTAACCTGGCAAAACCAAATTCCAGGAAGTAATATAGACAATTAGGTGAAAACCTGAGTCTCATATCCTTTATCCAGAGAGGTAATAAATGTATGTGCATGTGCTATTTTTGCAGCTTCTTCAATTTGATCTAAAGAGGCATTCCGCCCATAAGCAATGTTATCTTTGATACTCAAACTCAGCAAGGCAGGCTCCTGGGTGACTAAACCAATTTGGCTTCGCAGCCACCCCAGCTTCAAATTTCTAATGTTTTCACCATCCAAAAGGACTTCTCCTGAAAGAGGAAATGCATTTGAAAAGTTTAGCGAAGACATCACTGATATAATCCCAAACAGACACGAGATTACTATGGTATTAATACCTAAGGTAGGATCATAGAAACGCTCCATTAGCGGGATGATACTGCTTTTCCCGGAGCCATTTCTGCCAACAAGTGCCACAGTCTTTTTAGCTGGCACAGTGAGGTAAAACCCACTCAAAATTGGAATTTCAGGGCGAGACAGATAGCTGAAATATACATTTCGGAACTCTATGTTTCCTTGAACAGAAGCAAGAGTGAGCCCCTCATTATTAACAGTGGAAGATGACCGACTTATCATCTCAAATAGTCTGTAGGCAGCAATCCTCCCTTGTTCAAAAGAATAGAAGTTTGTTGCAGCTTGATTCAGCCCACTATTAAAAACAAGTCCACCCATAAGTAAGTATAATCACACACTACAGAAGAAAGGATTAGAAGGGGAAAAGTTGCTTACAGGCCACTCAATATAACAGCAAATAGGGCTGTTATAATTTCTCCTCCATGAGCTTTTCCATGTGCAACAAGGGACCTTCCAATCCAGAGTTGCAACGCACAAGAACAGATCGCAAGTCCATAGGTAAAACCAAGTCCAAGCCCTTGAACAAGACTTATCAATATACCATATTTAAGTGTAGCTTGAAGTGATGTAGCATACGAATACTTTGCCAAGGTTTCATTCGTAAATGAATACAAGGTTCTGATATAAGAAACTGCCTACAGAATAAATGAAAAGTACATTATTACAATCCAAACCAATCAAGAAACAGTAGCCAGCATATAGATGGAAAAACACTATCAAATCTTATTGAATCAGAAATTTTAGAACTTAGGCACTAACAAGAAAATGAGTCAGAATCAAACACTCAGAGAATCTTCACCAGCCCTCAACATGAATGCACACAAACAAGGATTTTTAAGGAAATCAATATGGAAACTTCGTCCTCGTCGCTATTCTTCTTCAGTCATCACATACATCAACAGATAAATATCGTTACATGAAGAGTTAATTGGATATTTTGAATACATATGTCTATCAACTAGAGTTCGTGGACATGATCCGTGAGCTTGAATATAAGATACCAAAGACAATAAGGATAAAACATGTCTTCATCGTTTAGCAATACATAGAAACCAAAACTTTGCTGCATTAGCATCTTATTAAATTTACCTCGGGAGATCCAAAACTAGAATGTACCTGAAAAAAAACAAGCTGCCATTGATCTTTATTTTGCTACTCCTTTATTTGAGGTTGAAAACTTGAAACAAAATCTAGTCAGGTTAGCCTTTACGCATGGTTTGTCAGAGATAAGGCCAAGCTTGGATATTCTATTCTATAGGACATGAATTCCACCCACAAGCCAGTATGCAATTAACAAGTTCTTGAATGAAGTAACCATAAGCAAGTGGCAAATGGGAAACCTCCCTGAACAAAAGTTGGGGAAGGATCGCTGAATTCTGCAACCTACCTTAATTATCAATTTAGCATGTTGCTACTAAGACATGAAGAAGTTCAAATAGACCACTTACATGGATTCATTAGCAACCTCCTCAGTATGTAATCTTTCTTTTCTTTCTATCACATTATTTTATCTAATACGAAGACTGCAACTTACTAGCAGAAACACAAGCTCAAAGCTTCAGTCTAGACATATTGCGTAATGAGGTATGCATAATCTGCCACTTAACCTTTCGACAATTACAAAAGATTACGGCATCCAAGTTTGGAAAGGTGCAGCAATGCACCACCTCTGTAATTTCAATAAAGATCTCCTTCACATCTGAAGTGCTAATCGTGCTTTTAATTTTTCCTACTTGGTATAGGAAAATAATGCATCATGTAATATTCCTTTGGGAAAATAGAGGAATAAAGAACAGAGTTATTTATTGAACAATAAGAGAATACTTAGAAACATCAACCAAAAAGGTCTAATTCAAATGGATAATAGACAAGATTGCACAAAAATACTGGAGATACTCAAATGCAGCTTTTATTAGAACTTCATCATAAGCATGCATAAATACAGCAGACTGAAGCAATTCCTTCCCTCAAACTACAGGATAATTGGACCAAATCTGAAAAGTTACATTAGTCAACAACTCAGCAATGATTCCCAAACACAGAGAGGTGGAACTTATTCAAGGAAGTTAATCATTTGTATGTCTCAATTTCAAACCAAGGACAACTTGAATTAAAAGCATAAATTTAACAATCCAGAAGATAAGGATCTGGATGCAATTACGATCAGCAATGAGAACAGAGATCAAGAATCTAACCTGCTCTGCTATGCTTGCAGCTTCAGCATAAGCATCTTGGATATTTTCAGCAAGTCTATGTAGAAAGATATTTGATATTCCTCCAGCAGCAACTATTAGTGGACCAGTAGCTAAAGTAATAAGGGCAATCTGCCAGCAGTTGACAAATCCAATCACGAGACCACTAAAGAAAGTAGCCATATTATGAATATAGTTTCCCACCTGCCATATCAAATCCAAGCCCATATGAGAAAGAAAACTTTGTAACCAATGAAAACCAGCTAAAAAACAGCTAGACAAAAAACTAAAGAGGCAAGCATACTTTTTCACTGAGAGCAGACTGGATGAGCAATACATCACTTAATACTTGGCTCACAATGTCCCCATTGTTCCCATAGGTATCAAAAAAACTCATGTCTTGATTAAGTAGAACTTCAACATATCTTGACCTTATTACAGCAGTCTGTCGTTCCCCAGTTAGTATCCAGCAGGACACCTCTATTGTCCAAAAGATAAATTCAAAAAGTCAAAGGAATTAGTACATGGCAACCAGCAAAGGGAAGAGTATTTTATGGAAATACCATATAACATGCAGGCATTATCTAACATAAGCTTACCGATCCAAGCCGTAACAAAAACTCCCACCGCAACAAAAACAATTGTTAAAGCAAGCTGCATAATTCCAAAACCATGTCAGCTGGCAAGACTTTGAATCATGAACTCCTCATAAGATAATAATGTTTCTCTCTCATTCACACCATAACTTAAGGGTATGAACAAGGTCATCCATCTCACCCCTCCACATCGGGTCAAGATATTTACATTTCTTAAGTGATATAATATGTTAAGAATGCTAACCGGGAAACCGAGAGGAGATATAACTACATTCAATCACCAAGTCACATTCTACAAAACAAATTCATTAACATATACATTCTCCTTTAATTTTTATGATGTAAAAATAATTTTCTACCTCATACTTAAGTCTTCCAACTTAAGTCAATGTAATATCGACTTTCTTTGTTTGTTTGACAGCCTAAAAGAGTGCATCATTTCACCAGGCTTTCAACAGTGGACCACCCTACTGGCCATTGGATAACAAGAATTTCACTCATTGCACCAGAATGGGATATTATCACCAACAAAATATTTATCGAGATCAAAATCATATTACTCTATCCAATAAAAAAATAAAATTAACACAATGATTAGATTCAACCATCTCTTTGCTCGCTGAAGCTGGATATTTTGAATGCTGTCTGATCACATCATATGGCTGCTATTATTATTATCTTCATTTGAAATCCAGATACAATGGCTGAATCCATGAATCTTTTGAATTGAAGCAAGTTACATATCTCATTATCATCAAAGATTTCTTATACAGTTAACACAAATTGCTAATACTAAATTATTAGAATTAAGCAGTTGCAAGAACAGCACCATCTTTCAATCAAAATATTTGGTAAGATCAGGTCTCAATCTACAAACAAATAGTTTGAATCCATGTTCGTGCAGGGCCACATATTCTCGCCGAGAAACAATGATTGCAATGTCTAGTAATCCTTCTGACATGTGTTGGTAATCACAAAATTCGTCATCTAATCATCTCTTTTGGTGCGAGAAAGGCTTTTCCTGCTTCCCTGTTATTACAAGTAGCCGAAGTAATTGCCTTGTTTCTACATGGCCAATTTGTAACCACACAATTTATCAGTACAACAACATCATGACTTAGGCATGTCAGGGATTGGGATAAGGCTACAAGGAGAAAGAGTGCTGCACTTCTCCACCCAATAAATAGAGGAGGTAATTATCCTCAAAATTATGGATATGGCCTTTCATGGGGACACATCATCTAGGGTGACTACATGAGGAAAATATCGCACAACTATTAGCCAGAGCAAATATCTAACAGAGATTTGCATTTTCACATTTTGTTTATAACCCCAAATATATAAGATGCTCCCAGGGCGTCGTGATTTGCTTCTGGTTACCTAAGAGAGGGATCACCACCCTAAGCAGCTCCATTTATTCTTAAGACACACTCAAAAGTAACTCTGTATGCAGTGATTGAAAAATATCAGCAGATCATTGGGAGCTGCAATTTTAACATGACAAATGGTGGATGTACTGGATTCGGCAAAATGTAAAACTTTCACTATGGATGCAGGAAATGCTTTCAACTACTATTACAGAGACCAAACTAATTGGATCTTAAAGGGTGGTGATATTGGAGCAAAGGTTTCTGGTTGTGAAGAGTGCAAAAATTGTGTGTAGCATTTACTTAGAACAAGGCCCTATCTATACATGATTATAGAGTAATTTCCAGAGGTTAAGAATCAATCAAATGATTCTACCAAATCTCATAGTCTAATCAACTCCCAAAATTGTCATCTAATCACACCTAATCAAATCTCTAAATCCAGGCTAACTGGCATCTATTCTATAACAATCCCCTCAAGTTGGAGCACAGATATCATATGCTCCAACCTTGTCATTCAAGGACCTCTACAGGACTTGATGAAGACATCTAGAGTTGATTGTTTTAATTTACAAATTCAGTAACAATCACACCTTCAGTCAACTTTTCCCTACAAAAGTCACAGTCGATCTCAATGTACTTAGTCCTTTCATGGAAAACCGAATTGGAGGAAATGTGTAGAGGAGCTTGGTTTTCACATCCGAGTTTCATTGGAATCATTTTGCAGAATTTTAGTTCTTTCATAAATTGTTTTAAGCATATGAGCAGACATTTTACATTAGCCATGGCTCAATATTTGGCCCCTGAGCTTGATTTTGCCACCACATCTTGCTTTTCCACGAGATGAAGTTACCACCAAATAAGACACAATATCATGAGGTTAACCTTCGATCAAAGGAGTATGTTGCTCAGCCTGCATCTAAAGAGCAACTTATCTGCATCTGCCCTTTATTCTCATAGATTAAACCTTTTACAGGTGTCCCTCTGATCTACTTCAGAATGCATAGTACAGCTTCTGAAGCTAACGAAGTTACCACCAAATAAGACACAATATCCTGAGATTCACCTCCGATCAAAGGAGTATCCTGCTCAGTTTGCATCTAGATAGCAACTTAACTGCATCTACCCTTTATTCTCATAAATTAAACCTTTTACAGCTGTCCCTTTGATGTAGTTCAGAATGCAAACTACAGCTTCCCGATGACCACTAAAGACAAATCTGCATAGCGTCTGATAGAGGCTCCCCCTATCCCGATAGGAGTTTAACATTGGGATCCATTAAAGTGTCTGTATTCAACGGGATTAAAATAATTCTAAAAAACATTAATTGTGCGAGGAGCAAGCGTAGTATAGCCCAGTTTGCGGCAAAAAGAACATCATGGGGCCATTATTACTGGATCCTTCACCAGTTTGTGGTGCTTGAGACATAAAAGCTTATGGAACAGGAGCACCACAGGGAAAAAAAAGGGCTACTCATATTAAATAACCATTTGAAAGTGTCCTTCATGGTGGGACTAGTGGAGCTAGTCAAGATTTTTGGTCGAACTAGTCCATATTTGCATTTAAGTCTAGATAGAAAGACAACTATGAAGAATTAACCAGTTGTCCAACATGATATTTAGGGGGTTTAACAAAAGGCATAAGCACTTCAAATTTGTTCGTAAGAGGACGAACTTGACCTACATAGGATTCCGTAGTCCCTTCCTGCTTTGTTCAAGATAGTGTACGTATACCATTGGGAAACTTCTTTCTACACTTTATAGAATGATTCTTAGGGTTCGCTTGGTTCAAGTAGATGAAATGGGAAGTGAAGGGGGGGCGGGGGGGGGGGGGGGGAATAGTTTTCCTTCAAGTTGTTTGGTATGATTGGAAGGAGAGTAAATCTCAAATACTTCCCCTTGTTTGGGTAGGAGGAAAATAGATTGAGAAGACATTACTAATTTTTGTAATTTTACTGATTAACCCTTTCTCTTCATTTTGTATTAGAAAATAAACAAGTTAATATTATATTAAAATAATTTTAGTATATCAAAAGTTTAAAAATCTTATTAATAAAAATTTTCATCAACCAAGAACAAGAATATTTTTTATTAATAGAAGTATTCATTAAAATGAGTATTGTTTATTTATTCTAAACTATTCAGTTTAAGGGGAGGGAACAAGATAAACGGGAAAGGATTATTCAACCAAGATGAATGGCAAATTAACAATAAAAAATTCCGTAAAACGCAAAAGCAAAGCATGTTTACTTGATTGTTGACTTCGACATAGTAGCTTTTGCGGCGATTTGGTTATCTTTTCTCAAAGATTATGTACCGGCATTATCAGCAGGAAGAAGAAAAGAAATGGAGGAAAATTATATAGATGGTAATAAAGTAAATAAAAATAAAATATGTAACTTTTTGTCTTTTTCGCCTTATACTTTCACTTTTCCGCCCAATTTTGGACGGAAACAAAATTGGACTTGGAGGGGTTTCATATACATCCAGTTTTACTTCCCCTCCATCTCTTCTCCCTAACCAAACCCATTATCTTATACATCCCTTTTTGCTTCCACTTCTCTTATACTCCCACTTTTCACCCCAACCAAACAAACCCTTAGGGACAAAAATTGCAACATTGCCATAACAACTAACTAGTTGGAAGTCTATCTGCTGCCGTGAGCCATTTATCACGGCTAGGTTCAGCCACTTCGTTATGATCTTAGTGAGATGGTCCACTTGTCCCTATCCTTGAACCACACCTAACAAAGGCTGCAAATGGACGATAGTTTGGACACCCTATTAACTTTTATATAGTGATAGTTTGAAGACCGATCATGCTAAAAAACTAAGATGAGGAACACCCAATAGTTGAACTAGCATTGCCCATTTCCCATGTGGTGACAACTAACAAAAGTCAAAAAGGAGTAATAAAGAAGGGACAGAAATCACCGAAAAAAATAAGAGGGGTTGGAGAACTCCGACGAGTTCAGCGATGAATAGAGGGTCACGACCTGGGGTTTTTATCAACCAAGCCACAAAGAGTCTAGTGATGCTGAAGGTGAGACAGAACTCGTAGCTGATCGAGAGATCAGCACTGAAATAGGTCACACACAACTTTTTGTTGAGGGGTTGTGGCGGAGCATCTGTGGCCGAATGATGATCAAACTCTGCAAGGGCCAGCAGGAGCCTAGTACAGCGAGTCTGATAATGTGGTCAGACTTCTGATCAGACACGAAAAGGTGATCAACCATAAGAATACCGATGACCCCTTTTTCACCTGCTTCTTCTTTTGTTTTAATTATATATATTTTCACAAAGCTCTAGTACCATGTGAAGTATAAGAAATTACATGTAGTATTTAGAAGAACAAGGTCTCTCATTACATGATTATGGAGTAATTCCATAAGTCTAATCTAATTAAATCACAAATTTTCATTGAATTACACCTAATCAAATCTCTAATTTACGTTAATTGAAATCCATTGTATTCTTAACAATGGTGATTAAAAAAACAAGTTGGAATGAAAAGAAAACAAGTTCAGAAAGGAAGATGAAGGATAAAACCAGTTGTGTGGTGATAAGCTGGAGCGGGGAAGACATTTTTGCAGCTATGCTTTGTCTTGACTTATTTTTGTTTCTTTTCCTTTTCTTGTTTATCCAAAAATACAAAAACTGTCATCAGCTTTGGCGCTTTTAACCATGTCTTCAGCTGCTAATGGATCAGTAGCACCTATTCCTCTCTTTGGTCGGAATAGGACAGCCCGAAACCTCTTTTTCTATGCTTATCTTAAATGGGGCAATTAAACAATGAAAAGGTTTAGGTGTAACTTGAGTTGTATATTATTTACTTGGCTATGTCGCTTCCTCTATTTCTGAGCAGTTTCAGTCAATAACATACCAAGTTTCCTTTCAAAGCACTGACTGCACTCCAGCTAATTTTATCTGTTTGTGTATCATGCACAAACTGTGGTAAATAACAAGCGACATAAGAATGGAAATTCAACATGAATTCTAGAGCTACACTCTCTTGCAAAGCAATATGCACATTGCACATCAAGCACTTTAAGCAGAAAATCTGCCCTTGGTCCGTCCATCAGAAACATCCTACAATACACCAAATTTGATGAAGCTATCTATTCCATCAAGCCTCTACAGGTGCCAGGCTAAAAGAGGTCGAACCATCCTATTCAATGGAAAGTCCAAAAACGTCCTCCATCAGATGACTTTCCAGAAGAAACAACAGAAAACTTTGCCGTACTGACTGTTGGGACTCAAATAAGTTTGCAGTACTCCCTCGACCCAAGAGCTTAATTAAGTCTTGCACTAAAATAGTATACGGCATCTTAACATCACTTGATTTACTTCCTAGCGTGAGCCACGTCTTATAATTTAAAGTTTCAGTACTCTTGGTTACAACATCAAAGAATCTTATTTCAGTTTATAGGACAGCTTATCCGCCATCCTTTGTCCAAACCCGAGAAGAAATTTAAACTTGACACAGATATCACCAGAGTAGTTAACAAGAAAGATTTATAGACAGATTCCCTAGAATGAATTAGAAGCTGACTATTAAACAATCTCGCTCAGCCAAAATCCCAGAAACTATAGTCAAGATAATGCATAAAAGAATATGAATCCCACCTTCTAGCTTACTGAGTAAAACAGTAAGCTCTAAACTCCATGAATAAACCAAATCACAATAGCATATATTTATCTTAACAATTAGCAGCTAGACTTGGGCTTTATGCAAGAAATGAATGCAAGTTTATTCAGGAGTACCTCAGTGAACTTGTGGAAGAGCTCATCATCAGATACATCAGAGCCATGGAAGCGGAGCAGATGTATAATTTTAGCAAAGTAATGCAAGTATACAACCAGAGCTGTGCCGTGGGCGGCGGCAGCAAGAGACCCCACAAACATGAGAGCCCAGTCTAGGCGGTCCGCGCAGGCAAAGAGTCTGGAGAAGGGCACGGCTGCCGGCGGAGGCTCCATCTCCTCCCCATCACCGTCCATCTCATCCTCCACCTCCACCGGCTCGGCTTCTCCTGTACCCGTGTCCATGTACGGCGAAGGCGACTCCGGCGGTTCTGATACTTCAGACACCGGCGTCAACGGCTGTATGTGCGGCGGCGACCACCCAAATAAACCCCTCGAAATCATCATCTTGCACGGCTGTTTAACAACTATCTACCCCAAAAAAGACACTTACACAGCCTGCACACGTCTTCCCACCACCACCCCTGACTATTCTACTCCGTAAAACAAGAAAACTAAAACCCTAGGCCACAGCAGAGCAATTTCTTTCTCAAGGCCCAGCCCCCTTTCTCCCATGAAATGGAGAGCGAACTCGGTCACATGAGTTCCCGGATTAAGCGGGATAAGGATCACCGCAACTTCTCCTCTTTCAATTGCATGATATCAACAATCTGTTCGGAGAATTGACGCAGTCAAGTAAGGCGGGAGGCCATGGGGTTGACTCGGGAACAGAAGCTTCTGCTTCTTGGTGGCATCCGCTGTTTGTAGCGACCAAACAAAGACCCTTTACGACTTACGAAGCTTCTTCTCTTGCAGCGTCAAAAACTGTCAAGAAAGCGGTCGTCCGGGCAACTGCGAAAATAAAAAAAGATTAAAGAAAACTACACTAATAAGAAGAGGTTCAGTTGAGAATGTGCAAAGGTTTTACCAAGACACAGCTGTGCGACTGTACATGTGATATACAATCCAGGTAAAAGGTATATTTTGGTACCAGTATTTGTAATTCATGTAAATTTTTAGGAGTTAATTCAAATATTCTGAGTTGTGTTTTGGGGTAAATTTTAATGGGCTTTAGGCAAATGTATCCGAAGATGACAAGGTTTTGAGAAATAGGATATGTTCACTTCATTGGACTAGTCTATGTTAGATAACGATATAGGCTAATCCAATCTTTATTTCATTAAAGCCATGTTTATTAGGGCAAATTAATAGGGTACAAATGGGTTGTTTACTAAAAAAAGAGTTTGCCGCTACTAAACCAGATGGATCTCTACAACTCAGTACTCGACCCCCTATGGCAATATGGGACATGCAGGTGATAGTAACAATCAGTGAGACCCACCACATTCACTACTAACTTTTTTTTCTTTTTTGTCTCTGCAGTCCAGTCATTTTGTTTGAATTGTCCACGATTTTAATCAAAATGCACCTATCAATTAAATATTGTTATGATAGGAAGTTGATGAAAATAAGAGGCAAACTTAGTCATTTCTCTCCCTATGTCTTCTCCGAAGCTCAAAGTGAGGCCTCTTCTCCTCCATTGCTATTATTTTGAATAATACAATATTCTTCACATACATTGGATTGGCAACAAAAAATTCTGCAAATTGAAATTGATTCTTGGTTTTAATCGCCAGGCCCACGTTCGCCTTCGGTACTAAATTGAAATCCCACCTTCCCAACAAGAAATCCTCGAAATTTCAGTTCTTTCAAATTTCGGCTACTTTTTTCTTCTCCCGCACCCCGGAAAAAGGTTGATGTTTCCATATATAGTTGCGGGTACTGCGAAGTTTTGATTGCAGATGGGGTTGGCTTCATACGAGGCGTAGTCGAGTTCGGTTTCTAAGTCGATTTTTCGGAGCCTTTTGTGAAGTAGTCAACCTACACTTACCTCCCTATGGATGCTTCTCACCTTAATAAACCAACTCTAAGCGCCTCTTTTGCCTTGCTTTTATATTAAGATTTTGAATTTGTTGGTATTTTTAATCTTTTCTTTTAAGAAGAATTTTAGGGTAATTAGATTGTCACATTATGTTTAGATTAAGAGAGGTCTGGATAAATGGACTACTGTTGTGAATTTTCACGAGGATATGGCCGTTTGCTATTGTTTTTCTCTATTGTTCTCTTCATCCTATCAAGTTTTAAACCTATTGTGGAATTTGAATTTGAAATAGGGGAAATATTAGGATGAATGTGTTTTGCTTTCTGGCTGAAGACTATTGTAATTAGCTCTTTAAATTCTTAGTAGATTTGTTGATCAATTTAATAGAAAATGAGAGCAATCAACTCTTACCGAAAAATAGTTTTCTCAGTTTTTCGATTTTGGACATCTTAATAGTTGGTCCATATTTTTTTAAGTTCACGCATAATAAGAATTATGACAAGTTTGATGTTATCTGTTTCATTCTTTGTTTTTGGCATTTGAATTCACGGTTTTTGTACAGATGCAACTTATTATTCATGTAGTTGGTCGAATGGGTAGGCAAAATAGTAAATTGATGATTTAGTCCGATTTGCAATCTACGAGGGTAAACAAATTATCTATTTGTCCACCCATATTGATCAAAATACTGTCCGCAAAGTAAATAAGTTGTGCAATATCTTGTCCAAGTTAATACAATATATAATGTGGAGTTAATATAACATGGTTTAATCCAATAGGAGCTGGTAAACATGGTCTAAGTTGAAACTCGCTAGTATAATAAAAGACCGGTACTGTCAATACTATTCTTATGATTGTGAATACCACCTCAAGAGATGGGTTAGGCCCAATCACACTTTCATTGCATTGAAGTAAACAAGGTTAAATTTTATTAAACTAGTCATCGTCGCACGTGGTTCTATCGAGCATATAAAAAAGAAATGTGGTGTGAGATGAAAAAAAAAGAAAAAAAAAATCATTGTGTGAGTAAATAAGAAGGAAAGAAGTTGGTGAGAAAAAAAACGTAGAGTCGTGTGAGAAAATTGTGGGTAGTCGGTTGAGAGAAAAAAACATAAATTGTAATTATAGAGTTATTAAAATATAGTAAAATTACTATTATGACCATTTTTTTAAAAGAAATAGAATGAATCAAAGGGCAAATTGGAGCATTCAGAAATTGGTACGATAAAAAAGTTGTCTTTTATAATAGTATAGATAATCGTACTATACACATAATTCCACTTTAATCATACATTTCAATCATCACATCTTTGAAGTAAACATGCTCTATATGGATTATGAGTTATTGGCATTTATGAGTTCTTCGCATTTCTTTCATCTACGGCCATGTTTACTTCCAGGTAGGCATGGCAATTAAAATCGGATTCGGGAAAATCCGCCTCAGACCCGCCCCTAATGGGAATGATCCCTGTGTTGGAATAGGTGACCAGAAAGTCAATGAGATTAGCTGTTTTGGGAACTATTCGTTAATCTTTAAACACAAGTAATATTAGGTTGATGAATATAGTAAGGATTCATCATTGGCAGCATTGAGTTTGTTGTTCTTACTGCTAACAAAGAACGTGTTTTGATGTCACAATAAACGGCCACAATCCCGGGAGTTGGGCTGCGCATAGGTTGGCAGCTATGAGACCAACTCCTGAGGGTCGGTTTGAAATATTTCAAGTCGAGGACATCGAGACGGGCATCAAGTGTCCTACAGAGACTTTCACTAATTATTTCAGACGTGTTTCATCGGCAGAAGACGTAGGTCGTCTATGCAATATTAGTGGGTTGGTTGGCAAGGTAGTCGACTGACTGAAGTGACTCGTGGGACTCGTCATATGGAGGCCATGCAGTCTTGGTCGGTATGACTGGAATTTTTCGATTCCGATAGTACAGAATTAATCCTCGAACTTGAGGAATCACGACAATCACTTACATATGAAGGTTATATCTTGGATCTGGCGAGCGGTGACTATACCGTGAGGTATGGTCATCATAAATCTTGTCCAGTGCAGTCGAAAGTATTTAGTGAGGACGGTGGATTCCAAGATAGAATTTGTCCCCTGTCAAGATTGTGACAGCGAGATCTCCTATGCGTTTTGAGATGGTTTAGACTCTCAAAGTCTATGGCCATAGCATTTGATCGAGTGGAGAAGAATTTCCTACGTCGATCATAGAGATTAAATATATCTCGAGTTTGAAGCATAGATGTCTAGTCAATAATAGGCCCTAGACTAAGGCTGGGAGGTGGTCGACAGTAGAACCGTACCTGTACGAAACTTGGAGCCTAAATGTTCACGCCACTTATTCACCTAGTCTCTAGTTCCATGAACCGTTGTTAGACGACCACCCATGGTAAATTTTCGATTATGAAATAATAAAAAGTAATTAATTAAATTGAACCTAATTAAGTGTGTGAGGAACACAAACCTAAGTCTAGCTGATATTGAACCTAAAAAGTCACACTCAATTCACTGGATGTGAAAGGAATTAATTTGGAATTAATTCCGGAAGGTAGAATGAATTAAACTAATTTCTTGAAGAATATAAATGATGGAATCGGTTATGAAAATAATCCATGGGATGGATTTCCCAAAAGTTTGATTAATTGGATTAATCGAATTTTGGATTTTAGCCTTTATAAATTAATTGGATTAATTTATCTTGCTTAATCCATAAATTGGATTTATGAATTAATGAGAATGGGCTTCCTTTTAATTAGTTTTAAAGGATGGAATTATTAGTTGGGCTTGAATATTAAATTAGATTTCATATAAAATCCATTGGACCTTTGGTTCATTTAAATTGGATTTGAATTGACCCGTTCCATAAAAGCCCAAGGGAATTGGATGGCCATGATTTAATCATGGGAAGAGTGGATGGAGGGCCGAGATTTCACCTAAGGAGGAAGGAAAAATCGGCCACATTGTATAATAGTTGGAAAGATTGTAGCTCTAGGAAGCTTCCTAGAGAGTTTATGTAGGTTAAATGACTAAGTCATTTATATACACCATACACACAATCACACACACTATTCTCGACATGCAATCCGCCTCCTCCTCTACCTTGGCTCGTCCATCTCTCTCATTCTCCCTCTCCAAGAAATTTCTCCTTGTTCTTCCTGATTCGATCAAGGAAAAACAACGAGATATCGACCACGTTAATTCATAACGTTAGGTTGATATCTCCCTTTTCCCATTGTTTTCTTGCTAGCACGAGAGAGTTTTGCAATCCGATAAATTGTGTGGACGTCTTTGGAGGTGCTCAACGTAGAACCTTTCGGCGGTGGAGATTTGAGACAACGCGTGTAGCCGAACGAAGAAAACTACGAAGGTAATGTTTCTCTTTACGTTTTTTTGTACACCTCTTCGTACTCTATGGCCTCCATGGATTTGTTATTTTTTTTGTTATTCATGAGATACACCGAACGCCCGAGATGAATCAAGGGAACACCCATTTTGGCCTGTCAGACCCAAAGAAAACCCAAATATATTATTAATGCCTAAGCCCTACCCACTCAACTCAAGACCCAATGGGTCTCTAGACCCAAAGGCATTATAACAAACCCATTTTTTGGGTCGGGTCCAACCCTGACCCAATATCTTTATATATATATATATTTAAATATATCAAATTAAAATAAAGTCAATTGTATTGTGTTCTAGAGAGAGATGAGAACACAACATAAAAAAAAAAAAAAAGAACTTCCCAGATTTACTCACACACACACCTAAGAACACACACTAGCACACACAAAAACACAAACACACACACACCAAAACACACGCTAGCACACATAAAAACACAAACACACACTGACACTGTGACACACACACACACAAAACACACACACAAACACACACTGACATTGTGACACACACACAAACACACACTGACATTGTGATGCACACACAAACCACACACTAGCACACACATATACACACACAAATACACCAAGACCTCCATGAAAAATGGGAATTTTTTATTTTGTCCAAAAAAAGAGGGGAATACACATTTGTTTGAAACAATTTCAGGGTTGGGGGAGGGGGAAGCCAAATAATCCATTGAAAAAGGAAACACATGTTGCCGAATTTGTTGAGCTTGTGTTTGGGAGTTGTGGATTACAACTTGAGGCATTATTTGCAGTGGGGGCGGCGGTCGATTTCGAGAGTGGAGTGAGAGGTATGGGCTAGCTATGGAGGGTGGGGGCGTTGGCGGCAGGTTTGAGACTCGAGTCAGAGGTTTGGGTTAGCTATGGAGGGTGGGCGGCGTTTGCAGTGGTGGAGGCGGTGGGTTCTGGTGGTCCGAATTCTCCAGAGAGTGGTCTGTGGAATTGGGGAAAAAATGGGTATGGATTGGGCGTGGGTAAAACGGGTAATATCGAGTCTATTACCCGACCCAGGCCCAATGATTTTAATTTAATGGGTCTAGGCCTGAGTCTGGATATGACTTAAAAGTATGAGTCTAGGTCTGGGCCTAGGTAATTTTGGCCCATTGACATACCTACACCCGTTGATCCTGATTTAATTGCTTTAAATTTCATTTTTACGCTTTTATTTCTCTCACTTCCACGCTTCCGCCGCGTGACTCCCGGGTTGATCCACACTTTCACCCTGGTCCTAAAAATTAGGACGCGTTTGGGTCTCAAGTCCATGAGGACCTGCTCGATAAATTACGTATATATATATATACTATTTTTTCGTCATTTCTCCTCTAATTTTGCCCAGTTCTATCCTCTCTCTCTCTCTCTCTCTCTCTCTCTCACCTGCCACGTTGTCTCGCCATTCTCCGTCACTCGCCTCGCGACGCCAATTGCCTCGCCGCACAGCGTCGCCCGCCGCCTCTCGCCCTCACCAACGGCTCATCTTTCTGCTCTCCGCCCTCACATTGATGCTCTCATCCCCGTCGCTTGTCTTTCCCCCCTCTTTCCTCTTTCCCTATTTTAACCTTTTTTCTATATATAAAAAAAAAATAAAAAAATAGAAACTTGGGTTCCGGGTCCTCCCCTCTTCCCCCCCACGGGTTTTATGGCGAGGCGGGTCTCGAGTCTGTGTCGAACTTGGCGAGGCAGGTTATCCAAACCCCCCTCGTTGCCACCCCTTCTTCTGGGATACGATAAACACGCGAATAGTAAATCATGATGGAAATGGTGATATACTGGCATAGGATCATCTAAGGGCATGTTTACTATGGTATATAGGATAAAGGGGCCAAATATTAATTTAGGAATATTTGAGTGACTAGGTGTTAGTTGATAAATTATTCCTGTGTTTACTTGCTCGCACAATGTTCTGTATAATTGGAATGATATGTAATTGTCACGTTTACTTTACTAGATTACTGCATGTATTGAGTTGTTCATTTACCAATGTGCCCAAAAATAAGACAAAATGTCAACTCACCGTTCCTGTTCATTTCCCCTTCTACTGCTTCCCTCTTTCATTCTCTAAAAATTCAGATTGCATATTCAACAAACGTTGCCGTATTTTTTTCACGGTGGCTCGTTGGTGTCGCTCAACTGCAGCGGTTCGCACCATTCCAGGTAAAAATATCAAAACCCCATCTTTTATTCCTTCCTCATGGCAGCGGTTCGCACCATTCTAGGTAAGAATGTCAAACACCATATTGTTAAAAATGTGTTTTTTTCCATTCAACACAGTATTTGTGGGAAGGCATTATTTGCTGGACAATATCAAAAATTAAAAATATATAACTATTCGATTAATAACATAAATTTTCCGTAATTGTATAATTTAGAACGACGTACTCTTCAATGTTCAATTTTTTTATTTGTCTATTGTCAATTGCATTTGCGAAGAACCCTAATCACATAGGTATTAATCGTCCATACCATGTATGGTTGTTGGGTGTTTAAATAATTTGGATTAATATCGTTTCCCAATTATCCTTGTAATCCCATTAGTATTGTCCTCTTGCGTCAAACATTGTTAACTCACGGCTTTTTTTGGTACCCATATATATGTGGTTGTTGCTTTAATACGATTCACCCCATTATAAGGTTGGGATTTATTAGACGCCTCCTTTATTTGGTTAAATGTGGTATAATTCTTTGTAACTAGGCACATCAATCTGCTATGTAAACATAATGAACCACAAACATGTGAACCGTAATTTCTCCTTCAACAATCATGCTTCAACATATTTTATTGTTAATTACATTCAGGAGGATGGCTAATAAAGGTCGCAGGCGTCCTGTTCTTTCATATCGAACATCATCATCAAACAGCGCCACGTTCTCAACGCCTCATGTTAGATCTCCTTTGGGATCTAACATTGTCTATTGTGATTGTGGATTGGAGGTTGTTATGAGAACCTCATGGACCACATCGAACCCTGGTAGACGCTTCAGCGGTTGCCTAGAGAGAAGTGTTAGAATCTACGCCGTTTACATAAATCTTTGACTCTGGTTTCAAATACATATATCACTACGATTTGTGGTTGTTTAAATATGGTAGATATGGTAAAAACAACTTTTGACTATAAACTTCTTTGTTATAGGGTACTTACTGTGGTACGTTCGAGTGGGTCGACCCCCCCCCCCCATGTGTCAATGATCTACAGAGGTAATACCGGGCTTGAAAGCCTAGCAAAGGCGTGTGGATCGGCCCGGGAGTAGCGCGAATGGGAAAGAGCGGTATAATTAAAATTCCAAGAATTTAAACATGCATAAACAAGATAAAATAAACACGTTCAAGGGGTGTTCCCTTGAACCTCCCGGGCATTCGGTGTATCTCATGAATAATAAAAACATACAAAACTTTTTATGGAGGTCATAGGGTTTGAAAGAAAAGGGACGAAAATCTTAAACCGGAAACATACCGATCGTCGTTTTCGTCTTCAAGCCGGCACTTGCGTTGTTCCCCGTTTTTCTCCAAGATCTTGAATGGGAGACCCTCTAATTCGTACACGCAATCCGCCCATGTATCTTGATCTTCGTGCTAGCGAAAGAACAAGTGTATGTTTATTTGAAGAGGACGGATTGATCGAATGTTATTGATTAACGAGATCAACCCTCCTTAGAGTTCAATTGTGAAACACAAAAGAACTTGGAAGAGTTTCTTGGAAGAGAGGGAGAGAGGGAGAGAGAGGAGGAGCCGAAGTGTGTGTATGTGTGTGTGCTTCAATTTTTCATCATCTCTTCCAAAGAGAACACTTAGGAGTATTTATAGAGGAGGAATCCTATTCCTCTTTTAATTCCTACTCTTTGAAGACTCCTCCTTGAATAGGATTTGACCTAGTCAAATCCTAATCAACTACTAGCTTCTTAGTCAAACCAATCCTAGCCATTAATTCTTCTCTTTAATCTCAACCATTGATTAATTTAATGGAATATTTAAATCTCATTTAAATAATCTAAAAGACAATAAATAAATATATCAAATATAAATATTTATTCCAAGCCTATTAAATTAATTTCCAATAAATCTAATTTATTAAATAAATTCCTTTCATCTAATAAAAGGAATTAATTTCTTCCCAAGAAAAGAAGGACCAGATTAAATTCAATTCAATCGTTCCATTTTTTCAAATATTTAATTTCAAATTAAATACGTCATGTGTGCAGATTGTGTGTGACTCTTTAGGTTCACCTTCAGCTAGACTTGGTTGGATTCCTGGAATCCGCCCACCATGGGTGGCCGTCTAGCAACGGTCTATGGCACTAGAGACTAGGTGAATATGCATGGGGATGAACATTTAGGCTCTACAGTACATCTATCCTTCCGTCTACGGTCTCACCACTTAGGGTCAAGGGCACGGATATGTAGGTACCCATTTTGGACCTAAGTGTCGGTCTGTCCTTTACCAAATGCCGCAGGGAAACCTTTCCTTCTGTTCAGTTACTGTGGCCATAGATTTTAGGGACGAGACACAGAGTATTGTGAGACACAACTGTCAATACCCTTAACAGGAGACAGATCCTTTCTTGGAAACTACTGTCACGTTGTACACCGTAGCTGCACTAGACATGGCTTATGACTACTCAACTGCATTTTGGCAATCTCTCACCATACCTAAGATACAGTCTCGATGTACAGGTAAACTCAGCAATTCCTCAAGTCAAAGGATTTTACCTATATCGTTGGAACCGGGAACTCACGTCATACCTAGCCGACCCTACTCAAGGTCCTCCGTAAGACGGTTTCCGCGAGTCACCTCAGTCAGCCGCTCCCCAGTAGGCCGACCCACTAACACTGCTAGACGACCCTCGTAACCCGTCGATGAAACACGACAGCAGATGCTTAGTGCAAGTCTCAAGTGGAATCTCGGTACCCATTTTCGAGATTCCTTGACTTGGAGATTTCCAGACTGATTTGGCGAATGATTTCATGGACCTACCTCCAAGCGTAGTCCCAGTCCCCGAAATGTGATTTCAGTCTGTCGGCTTTGTTTGTGTAGCGAATAGTTATAAAGCAGATAAAGTGAACACAGACAAAGTATGCGCCAAATGAATTTTCACTTTCTTGTTCATCAAGGTTCTATGAAAACTTCGAAATTGTTCAGACATAGGTTACAATTCGCCTAACAAGATTGGCTACATGGTCACCTATTCTAACAAGGTTTACTTAACCGATTGGCTCGAAATGACGAGGTTGTCCATCGTCTTGATAACCGAATGGATATGGTGGAAAAAAATATTCGCCGTGGCAAGTGGATGGTTTGGTTGGTTGTTTTTACTACTGCATTCTGTATGACCGCAATGTTTACTTACTTCTGCTCACGATGATCCATGACAAGGACTACTACGGCACTGCCTACTGATGTCAGAAAAATTCCCTTATATCCTTCTTTTGTTACTTAAACGCGATAGTATACCGTTATGTTTCCCCCTGTAATAGTGTATAAAGTTAAGCCACTTTGTAACCATGGTCTTCAAATGATGTGCAGTAATTGCCTTATATGATTTGAAGTATATTTTACTTATTCTGCACTTTCCAGTTCAACTATGCAACCGCTTAGTTTGGAACATGTCGTGTGTGAATAATGTCTTGAGGTCAATCCAAATACTAAAATTTGTCACACATACAATTTGTATTTGGGGATAATTTTATAACACAAAGCTTTCCAACTACCTACCCATAATTAATGTGTCATGCATTCATATTATCTATATATACACATTCCAGTGGTGAAGTGCTACATCATAACTTACCAAAACAATCTATACACACATCTTCAAGATGTTATCATGCTAGGGAAATTGTCTACATTCCAGAAAGGTAAGCAACATGTGTCTTCCACATAAAAGCTTCTTTTATTGCAAGCACTTTTTCCAAACAAATGGAACGTTGCTTCATTCTAGAGTTAGTTCGCAAGGTTGAGTCAGGGTCTTATAACGACGGCCAACCATTCGATGACGCTATCCACAGTGCTGTAGCTTTCGTTACTGTCGTATTCGGTATGAATCTGACCTTCAATATTGGGCTGGCTAGATTGAACTATATGAAAGAGCGCCATGAAATGTTTAGCTGGCTAATCAACCGTCCCAGCGTCCGTTGGATTACAAGACCCAATATTGTGCTCGTGAACGAATCATTATGGGATGATATTGGACGGGTCAGTACATGTAGACTGAAAAAGTTCAAAAGGAACTTCTTTACTTGTGTGTTAGAAACGTCTACAAAATATGGCTGATAAATACTTAATATGCTAATTTGTGGAACACGTTTAGCCTTTCGAATATTGTTACCATTTATTTATGGCAATTTCGTCTGCAGTGACAAATTTCTCATTTTCAGGAGAAGCCCTCGGCTCTAGCGTACTGGTTTGACACAGAGCCGGCATGGGAGGAATTGAAGATAATTTTCGACGTTCCTGAAAATGAGTTATACCACCCCAGTGACGACGAGGTGTACCCTCAAAATAAGAATCTCCAAGAGGAAATTGAAGTTCGAATGCCTTCAGAGGAAAATGAGAATTCTGAAGGAGAGTCAACAGTTGATAAAGCTTAGGTCTAGCCAAATTAACTTAAGATGGACAATGTCTAATTAACATGACACGTTTACACGTAGTACGTATTGTGTTAGGTTGCTTGTTTTCTCAAGTACTTTTTCTAGGTGTTTCATTGGCGGCATAGTAGTTGCATGTTTCCATTTCTTATAATTATATGCTTTTATAATATACTCTTGAAAATTGATGAAATCTAAAACTTAGTTAACTTTATTTAAATTAGGCAGCCCATTCTCCATTAAATAGTGTTCGATGAATGATCTTATGTATTATTTACACCAGTTGATTAACAACATCATAAGAATTAATCGAAATTGTGTACGAGTAAGTAACCTTCATACCCGTTCAGGTCGGCGAAGGTGTTAAAATTACGTATCTTGGACGTGTTTTGGATACCATATTTCGCCGTACGGATTTTACCGGAATTCGTACCATGCGGCATCCTTTTCTATGTAAACCACAATTCGCCATTGCATGGGGATACAAAAATCGAAGATGTGATCGAAAATAAATTGTACATAAGATAATAAATTGTACATAAGAAAGCCATTTTAAATTATATCGCATGTTTTATTTTGCACGCCAAATAATCATATTTTCGATATGAATTATAATTAACTAAAATATATGCTATTGGAACATTTTCCAACTGCAACGTAATTAACAAAATTAAAGCATTCATATGCAAAAAGTTATGTCAGCAAACGGAAAGGTTTCCGTATTTTCGGCTAAACGCACTTCCCATTTTCTTCTTCTCAAATCACCCGTATATTCAAAATATCTGAAGTCAATGAATATTTAATTGCTCTGATAGATGTAGGTGATAGTTGCATTGAAGACTCATTAATGACGCCAGAGGTTAATCAATTACAGCTGGGAATTAAGTGCATGCATGATTTCATTTTGGCAGCAAAAATAAATTCTTTGACTAAAACAGTGGAAGCCTTTCACATATTCTTATAACCAAAACATGTCTAAATTAATTTGTATATTGTTTCATGTTTTAGATAATACAATACGAAATTGTGTGTGAGGTTTACCTTTAATTAATGCTTTATTATCAAATATTAGTAAATATATAATGTAAACCTATCCCATTGTCAATAAATTTTCTACATTTCTATTCAAGGCATGAAGTTAAATCACAAGTACGTCATTTCGTGCTAAAATTGTAAATTATACATAAATTAGGACAACGGCCGAAAAAAAAGGCGACAATTATATTTTACCTATTACGGAGCCTTTGGAAGACCAAGAACCTGATGGATCTAAAATATAATATTGCATTACCATATTATATTTTCCATTTTTAAAGGGGTGTTTATATAGAGTTCTATATGAATAATGGGTTGGAAATATACCTTAAAATAGGACTTTACCTGAATAAATTAAAATATGCTATCAATATGGCCAAAAGCACAAACCACTTGTTAATTAAGCACTTAAAATGTTAATGAAATGTACATAGGGATATTATAGTCTAGGACGTGAATTCTAGATTGTCCCATCTTATAAAGATGGGTTTAAAAAGAAGATCTTAGGCAGAAGATATGCATGGCAGGTGTGGCACTATTTTGCATGGCTTCTCAAGATAAAATTTAGCTATAAATAGGTGTATTGTGGTAGATTTAATTTGCACCACTTCTTCCCTTCTGTTTGAGCTTTCCCTCAACTCATCATCCTTCACCAAGCTCAATCGACAATATGGTTTTTCAGGATGGTTATTATTTCCTAGAGAAGTTGTTCTATAGCACGAAGTGGTCGAAAGCTATGGAAGCCACATTCGTCGATTCACTCGTCCACCACCAACAGAATGGGTCATTTCCACCGCAACCGCGTCAACTATCATGATGTTTTTTGTTCCATCTACAATGTGAACAAGGAACATTTAACCAGGCACTCATACGCTACAGGACAAAATAAACTTAAGAAACTGAAAGAACGACATGTATTGTTCAGTTGGTTGCTAACCGTATTTGGAGTGTTCTGTAACAAGGTTGATCGATATGTTATAGCTGATGACACAACTTGGGAGCTGATAATAAAGGTAACGCTTATGTTTCATTTGTATAGACAAAGTTTTAAGTTAGATGCAGCTTCACACACTATTCTACAACCGAGTTCATTTCTTAAATTTTCACAATTTTTCTTTAATTATTACTAATCGCAATGCCAAACTTTGTAGGAACACGTTCTTGCAAAGTATTATGTTAATGCGTATGAGGATTTGTACGAGAAACTCTGCTTGCTTTTTGGATCCGATCCACCTACCTATCCATGTCTAGTTTAGGAGGTTGACTCTGTCGCTTCATTTGTTGTACTACTAGGTTGGGTGGATGATTACCCTCCTCCATCGATGAATGAAATAATAATTGCAAACATTGGGCACCTAGATGATGCTTCAATTGACTCGACCTTGCTATGATGCTTTTTGGAAGTATACTACGCTTCAGATGATGATGAAGTTGAATCTATGGTTGGTATACCCGGATTTCAAAGCCCGATCAAACCTTGCCCAAGTGCTCCCCCGCCTTCTCCCGAGCCAAAATATGTATCCGTTGAGCACCTTAGCTCATCCTCATCCAATGAAATCAGTAAATCGTCCTAGTATCTTCTAGGTGATTATAGTAAATATATGGGTTGAGCCATATTTTGGGTTCTCATGGCCAACTATCGGATGTATGTGGTATGCAGCGTATTTTGGCCTACTTTGTTTTGGTTTTCTTAAGCCCCGTGTGCGTAACATTATGGAAGATTTATGTTTTGAAGAATGTAGTGGAAGTGTGTGGTTATGGCTTGTTAATGTGTGTTTTGTGGAAGTTTAGTGGCGGCCACCGTTCGTAGGCATGAATGCATAATGGTTGTAATGTTGCTATGACTATAATTATGTAAAGTACGTTATAAATATATTATTGTGTATTCCGATTGCATAAGAATTTATCTTTCTATATAGATTTCATAACGAAAATGTCTATACATTATGCTAGTAAGAGCTTATTCCGCACGAAGCATTATTTGTAAACAATTACATTTTCAGAAATATTAAATACAATTTAAATTTTTTTCATTTTCCAAAAAATGGTTGAATGTCATATGAACAAGCAAATAATCTATATCTGGTCCCAAGGTTGTTTCTGTGGATGAGTAAATATTGTTAGTAATTGTAAGAGGTTAACCTATTTATGGTTAACTAAAGCTGTTGAAAATTTTTACAAAATCGTTATTATGTGATTTTAATTAATTAATATTCCTCAAAACTGCAAAGTTGAAGTAATTTTTAAGTGGGTTAATTCCTGTGATCGATATATTTTTACAGCAACTGTACAAAATATTTAATGTTAGTGTTAACGTAATTACTCATATTTAACCAATAAATCAGATCATCAGTATAGAATAAGGTAAGATATTAAATTTTTTATATTTCTTATATTTGTAGTATATAAAAAATGCAATTTATTCATATTTTGTAGATATGTTCATTTATTGACCTGACAAAATGTGGCACTTCAGTGCATCCTTTCACTTGTAGACAAATGCTACAAAAGGAACATTCGGTGTAGAATAAAACAAATGTGTATCTCTGTTGGAGCCCAAAAATGTCAGTTATCTGCACACACCAAAGCCGGAAATTTGGATTTTTTTGGGTTTGGAAAGGAGTCTGATGACACGTATCCGTGTGTCATTGGCTACCACCTAATAGAGCCTTTCTTCTAAGCAACCCTAATTTACAGCAGGTTCCAACTTTTTTTCCTCGATTACTGTGATATCTGCATTTCAATAATGACCCTCTTTAATTTATTTGCTTGGAACGAAGGTGAATAGGAAAAGCCCTATTGTCACCTGCCTCATCCACCAAAGAGTACGAGCATCCTTTCAGTTTCCGTAGAACCTTAACTTCGCTGCCATGGCACCTCCCCAACAACGCCGACCACAAAAACGCAATTTCTACTCGGGAAGGTGGACGAAATATCATGATACCGCTTTCATCAATGCACTATGTTGGAAGGCTGACAAAGGATTCACACAACACGATCCTTTACGCCCCAACAAGATGGCTCTGGAATTCACTAGTAATGTGGTAACGCGAATGTGGAACTGGAAATTCAATGAGGAGACTTATGCATGGCACCTCGAGCGTCTTAGGACTCGTTACCTTACTTTCAAGGCGATTCTTGAGAATCCAGCCTTCGTTTGGGACGAAGAAAGGAACGTCGTGCACGGAACAGATGACGCCTGGAAGGCCTTAATCATGGTAAGTCAATTCTCTTGTTTAAGATGTTTACAATTTTGCATATTTTCATACCTTTAAACCGATTTCTATCTGAACCCATATTTTCCTCTTGTCTTGCTTAAGGAGCACCGATGCACCAACGCTTACCTCAAGCGTGGTGAGCCGCAATGGCAAAACCTGCAGTTCATCTTCGAGCAAGATGAAGATGGTGTCTGGGGAACTCTAGAGGACTTTGTTAATGTCTCAAGCGGGGAGTCGGAGGTCTACTGCAGTGCTGCCGACGGTGTTGAATTCCTTGGACGTCGCTGCCCTGGAGATGCAGAGGATCCCATAGATCTTGTATCTACTGACAGTGACAGTGGTTGGATATGGTAAGCGTGGTGAAAGCTATAATGATGGGGTTGATTGTGTAAGTTAGGATAAGTACGAGGATTGAATCTTTCATTGATGAACAATGGAGAAAGTTTGTTGGAATTTTTTGTTTTTGGTAAAACATTCTTGTAGTGTGTCTAGGTTTGTTTTTTGATGTATGTGTGCAGAAGGTTGTAATGTGGTTGTTCGAACCTTTTTTTGCGTACCTTCAAATTCGAACATGGTTGTAGTCTGGTTGTTCGAACCATTTTGCGAAGAAAGTTGTAAGGTTTGGGTTAGGTTGTATGATATTTTCCTGGACAGTTTGTTTTATAATATCTTGACCCCAACTTAGTATGATTTCATAGTTCTATTATTTATGTTTATGTTTATTTGGATTGGGTTCTCTGGTTTTTGCATCACACAACTGTGCTACCAAGGAAGTAGGCATTCAATCGACAATGTTTGAATACTTGTAATCTTCACAGTATTACCAATTTTTATTGATAATTATAAGGTATACTCCACTCCTTTTACATTTAATATGGTAAACTGCATCCAAAATCATAAAAAAAAAATTATTAGGAGTCAAGCCAACAAAGTCTATGTTGGCTTGATTCAGCCAACGTAGCACAAATCCTGTTCGAATTTGTGTTGTGATTGTGTACATTACTTTAGGTTGGGAATAGGAATAAGCAAGAATGCAATCGCATGACGAAACAGCGTTACACCAGACATTACCTACTACCAGCAACTCAAAAAGATAGCAGACCCACAGATGAGATGAGTTCACAGTTTGTAGGTTAAATTCAAACTACTTGTACTCAATACACTGTAGCATTACAAAAAAAGGACAAATAAACACCTGAATAAAACATCTTTGTTGTTCATAATGTATTTGAGACTTCTTAGAACCTGCCATCAAGCATCAACTTAACCAAGCGACCACGTTTATGAGGCGGAAGTGCGAAGAATAGTTCCATATCCTTAGGATTTTTGTGTAGACGTTGGACAATAATGAGTTGCTCATTTTCGTCTAGACCTTCAATTTCGGAGATTGCATCATAGACCAACGAACGCGTAGAGGGATCTCCAAACTCGGTTTGTAGAACCTTTGTCAGTGTGTCGATTCTCTAGTTTGCATCTTGACAGAATGTAAAAACCATTTATACCAATTTATCCTCTGTCGCCACATCCAAACGCTTACGCTTCTTCGTGCTATCGGTAGTCCCCTTCGGTACACTGGAGGAGTTAGCTGTAGGGTCCATATTTATGTTAGAAGTGGGTAGCGTCGTTTGTTTTGAAACTCATTTCTGGATTCCAGTCTCCTGTTGGAACATAGTAATCTTGAGTCTCCTGCACTTCTTCCTCCCTAACAGTATCACCAATACTGTTAGCATCCTCTCCAGCTTCACCGCCTGCTCTATCCTTTCCAAAAATTTCACGCCATGCGGAAAAATAAGGCCAAGACTTGAACCGCATGGACTTGGCACTCGGATCAACCTGGACGTAATTAGTATTTAATAATGAAAAAAATCAACTGGAGTAAAATGTAAAATAAGAGTGTATAACCGATAAATCATCGTAACATTACCTTCACATATTCTTCCCAGATGCTATTTACATCTACGTGAATCATGTTCTGGCTATCATCCCATCCAAAGCTGCTTCTACACATCATAGTGGACAAAGTCGAGAATTATTTTTTCCATACGTGAATTTTGGAGTTGATATGTGGCTCAGCTCGGATGTCAGAGTTTGGAAAAGCACTAAGCATATGTCCTTCCAATTGTACGAGATAACCATTGCGAAACCCATTTTCGCATTTCCAGCCTCGGGTTAATAATGAACGTAAATCATTCAGGAGCACTTCCTCCTCACGCGCGGTCCATGTTCTGTGTGTACCACCTTTCTCCTTCAGTGCCCCACGTCTTCAAACTTGGTTGTTGCCTTTGTCATCATTACGATTCATCCTGACATGACAGGGGGCGTTTACTTACTTCCAAAAAAATCGTAAATGGAAAACGAGTAAAACATTCAAACCCGATTGGATGATGATACATAAATAAATAAATGGCATTAATTTCATCATCTACACAACCTGTAAGGTTGTTCACAAACAAACATAATAATTTAATCAAACACACAATTGGTTGCAACATAGAATTATTAAACTGAAAACACTTGCGAATCAAAGTAACGAAAATATTTGAACCAACGCAACATCAATCTTAACTGAATCCAAGGTCTCCAATTATGATGGCACACTTTTATATACAAGAGGTAGCGCATTACATTATATATAAATAGCATCTGGATAGGAGGATATTTTTCGTGTTTACTGAAATTACGCAACTCTATCAACTGAAAAATTGGCTGATGAAATATTTGGGTGAACAACGCCTTTATGTAATTGCTGGGTTTGAATAGCACTTTTGTATAGCAGTAGCACTTTTTGTATAAAGTGCAGAATTGCAGAGTTGTTTTTTTTAGTGATAAGTCGTACGCGACTTTAATTAGTCGTTAGGTGGTTAATTAGTTAGGAGTTCAGTTAGTAGTTCATTGCAGTTAATTAGTTACGTTTAGCTCTATATAATTAGCTCATTTGCACAGGTTCCAATACACAGAAATAAATAGGCTAAGCACGAATTCTCCTTCTTCAAGCTCACATCTTGTTCTTGTTTTCCGTTTTTTGATTTCTTGAATTACTGCACCATGGATGTGGGTTCCAAGGCTGCTCAACTTGTTTTCTTTCATGGAATCAGAGCAGGCTGCTGATCTCTGGCGCTCTACCTACAAAAATTAGCTCGCAACAAGACCCATACATAGTAGATTGAAGGGCTACAAGGCACACGACTGAACCAAGAAGGAAACACTCCCATGGAAGATTCTGCGAAACAAGAAAGCAAGACAAAAAAGATGGAGACCGAATTGGATCTCCTGCGATCTCAAGTGACTGAAAACCCAGGGACTGTTTTGGTCACCAGCGTTCTTACAGGCCCAAATTTCTTGACTTGGAGCAGATCCATCAAAATTGCTCTTCGAGTAAAAATGAAGTTGGGGTTCATCAATGGAAAAAACCCCAAACCCGATGAATCATTGAAGGATTACGAGCAATTGGCAAGATCTGACGGCCTATTAGTTTCTTGGATCCTAAACACTATATCCAAAGATATCGTGGAATCTTTTCTTTACATAGATACTGCCAGAGAACTATGGCTGGAAATTGAAGCAAGATATGGGGTTAGCAATGGCCCCATGATCTATCAACTGCAAAGAGAAATTGCCTCAGCGTCTCAAGGAACTCTTACAGTGTCTGCTTATTTTGTAAAATTGAAAACACTGTGGGATGAGCTAGGGTGTTTGGTGGTTGCCCCTTCTTGCAGCTGTGGAGCATCTAAGGAACTAGCGGAGCATCGAGAACGGGATCACTTGATGCAATTTTTGATGGGACTCAGTGAGTCTTTTGATCAGGTGCGAGGGCAAATTCTGATGATAGAACCTCTACCAAGTGTTGCGAGGGCATATGCTATGGTCCTCAGGGATGAAAGACAGAAAGAGGTGAGCACAACCTACTCGGAAAATCTGCAAAATGTTGGCCTCCGAGCAAAGGGTTTTCAGGGAGGAAAGGATAGTGGCAGCAGTGCTCAGTGGAAAAGGAGGTCTGTGGAAGAAATGAGGTCTCTCAAATGCACACACTGTGGAAAACCAGGGCATCTGAAAGATGGATGTTTTGAAGTAATTGGCTATCCTGATTAGTACAAAACCCTCGTTGAACAGAGATAAAAGGGCAAAAACAGTGTCAACAATAGAGCCCTAAACACTAATCAAACGGTGGACCAAGAATTAGTCCACAATACTATGGATGAAGAAGCCATTTCAGGCCTTATCAGGAGCCAGTTGCAAAAGATGTTGGATCAGTCCTCTGATGCAGATTCAAACATTTTTGCAGATGCAACATGTAAGTATGCTCTTCATTCAGTGTGTGATTATGCCAAATTGTGGATTGTTGATAGTGGAGCAACATCGCATCTGTGTAATAACCTATCACTGTTTACTAGCTCCATGAAACGTAAGTCTGGATTGTGTATCCATCTAGCTGATGGTTCTAAATAGCATGTTGACACAATAGGGACAGTCTCACTTCCTTGCAATTTAACTTTGGAAAATATGTTGTATGTTCCTACCTTGAAGTTTAATCTGTTATCTATTGGAAAAATATGTGAAAGTACCGACATTAGGTTCAGATTTTACCCATTGTGCTGTGTTTTGCAGGACCACAGGATTGAGAAAATTGTGGCTATAGGAAGGCTGGTAGGAAAACTCTATGTCTTAGATGAGAATTCTTTTAAGGAACAAAATATAAAATGCATGCTGAAAGAATCCTGTGAAGAAGGATTGGTTGTTAGTACTTCTGATGCAAACATTTGGCATAGACGATTAGGGCATACATCTGTTGATGTAGTTGAACATTTGAAATTTCTGAATAAAGCTAGCATTTCTTTGAATTTGTGTGATATATGTTCTCTTGCCAAGCAACATAGGCTCTCTTTTCCTCTCAGTGACAACAGGGCTGAAAATGTGTTTGACATTGTGCTTATAGATGTATGGGGGCCATATACCCAGCCCTCTTTACCCCATTGCTCTTATATGTTGACCCTTGTTGATGATGACATAGTAGAAGTACCTGGATATACCTCATTAAACATAAGTCACAGATCCCATCTTTGTTAAAGACAATAAGATGATATTCACGCAATTTGAAAAGAATATTAAAATAATAAGGAGTGACAATGGGACTGAATTCTTAAACCATGAATGCCAACATTTTATGGCAGAGGCAGGTATCATACACCATAAAACATGCACGTACACACCTCAAAAAAATGGGGTGGTTGAAATCAAACACAAACACTTGCTTCAGATAACAGGAGCACTCATGTTTCAAGCCAACATGCCTAGCATGTTTTGGTCTGAGGCCCTCTTAACTGCCACATAGATTATCAACCGACTGCCCACACAAACCCTAAACTGGAAAACTCCCTATGAAGTTCTATACAATTAAACACCTGACTATAGCCACATGAGGACTTTTGGAACTTTGTGCTTTGCCACTAATGTGCAGCCCCACAAAGAAAGTTTGACCATAGAGCTATCAAGGGAGTGTTTTTAGGGTATGCTGCTGGACAAAAGGGATATAGGATTATTGATCTCAACACTCATAACCTAGTAATCTCTAGGGATGTTGTCTTTCACGAAGATGTCTTCCCTTATGCCAATAAACAACTGGATCCTGTCATCTGTCCCCTACCTACCAGCACAGAAGACTCAAATCTGGATTGTTCAGAAAGAAGTACTGAAATCAGAAACCCTACTCACACTAATGAAACACCACAAACTTCCCAAGAAATTACTTCTAACAGCCAACCCCCACCTGAACCAAACTTGAGAAGGTCCAACCGACAGACTAGCAAACCAATGTGGATGCAAGACTTTGACTGCAGTTTTGTTGACACTAATAGCTTGCATGCATAAATCACTGATTTCAGCACTACACCCAAATGTTTTCTGGCATCTCTAATCATTGTGCAAGAACCACGTAGCTTTCACCAAGCTCAGCAATCAGAAAATTGGAAAACAACCATGCAGACAGAATTGGAGGCACTGCATAAAAATGACACCTGGGATATTACGCCCTTGCCGAAAGGAAAAAAGGCCATTGGGAGCAGGTGGATTTTTAAGCTCAAACTCAGAGCGGATGGGACAGTAGACAAGTACAAGGCCAGGTTGGTGGCCAAACGATACACACAAGTTGAAGGGGTGGATTATGTTGATAGTTTTTCTCCAGTTGCTAAAGCAGTCACAGTAAGGACTTTGCTAGCAGTGGCAGCGGCAAAAGGATAGGCACTGCATCATGTTGATGTCAACAATGTTTTTCTGCATGGTTCCTTGGACGAGGAAATCTACATGCAACCTCCGGAGGGGTATGCAGTCCCACCTGGACATGTTTGCAAGCTCAAGAAATCACTTTATGGTTTGAAACAGGCTTCGCGCCAGTGGAATGCAGAGTTCACTACACGTATTGGGAAATTTGGGTTCTTGCAATCCCAACATGATCACTGTTTATTCACAAAAACTTCTCCTTCAGGATTTACTATTGTTGTTAGTCTATGTTGATGACATTCTTCTTGCAGGTGCGTCGGAGGCAAACATACAGGATATCAAAGCATACCTCAATAGCATGTTCACCATCAAGGATCTCGGATTAGCAAAATATTACCTTGGACTCGAAATAGCTAGATCAGCGCACGGGTTTGCAGTCACCCAAACCAAGTACGTCAGAGATTTACTCACAGACGCTGGCATGGCACAGGCGAAACCAGCTACAACTCCCCTTCCAGCAGGAATTAAACTCACCACTGAAGCAGGTGCAGCCATTCCGAACCTGGACTCTTACTGACGATTGATTGGGAGGATATTGTACCTTAGTTTCACCAGGCCGGACATCGCACACGCTGCTCAACAGCTCAGCTAGTTCATGCAGCACCCCTGCAAACAGCATTGGGATGCGGTTCATCATGTGCTGAGATATCTCAAGGGAACACTTAATAGAGGACTTTTCTTTCCTACAGATTGCACCACTGACTTGGTGGGGTATTGTGATGCGGACTGGGCAACATGTGTGGAAACTCGATGTTCCTTGACAGGATTCTGCATTTTTCTCGGACCCTCGCTCATCTCTTGGAAAACAAAGAAACAAACCACGGTTTCACACTCGACCGTTGAAGTTGAATACCGTAGTATGGGTTCTACCACTTGTGAATTGATTTAGGTCTACAACTTGTTCCGAGATTTGAATATTCAAGTGTCACTCCCTGTCCCACTCTTTTGTGATAATCAAGCAGCCCTCCATATTGTCGACAACCCCGTCTTCCACTAGCGGACTAAGCACTTGGAGATCGATTGCCACTTAGTCTGGGACAAGTACAAAGCTGGATTTCTAGCACCACGACATATTTCATCCAACCACCAACTTGCGGACATGTTTACAAAGGCTCTGCTAGGTCCTGCTTTTGCAGCAACGACATCCAAGTTAGGCTTGATCAATCTTGACCCAAGTCTAACTTGAGGAGGGGATGCTGAAATATCAGGGTGACCAACGCCTTTGTGTAATTGCTGGGTTTGAATAGCACTTTTGTATAGCAGTAGCACTTTTTGTATAAAGTGCAGAATTGCAGAGTTGCTTTTTCTAGTGATAAGTCGTACGCGCGACTTTAATTAGTCGTTAGGTGGTTAATTAGTTAGGAGTTCAGTTAGTAGTTCATTGCAGTTAATTAGTTACGTTTTAGCTCTATATATTCAGCTCATTAGCACAGGTTCCAATACACATAAATAAAGAGGCTAAGCACGAATTCTCCTTCTTCAAGCTCACATCTTGTTCTTGTTTTCCGTTTTTTTGATTTCTTGAATTACTGCACCATGGATGTAGGTTCCAAGGCTGCTCAACTTGTTTTCTTTCATTGGCATAAAGAAGGGGGTACTCCTACTCGATCAAACAGCACTACGATTCAACCACTCATCGTACATGGAAGATGCCAATTCATCCCACCAGTTTGTCCACAATGCACTTGTATCTATAGTTGAAACAAACTCAGCCTGTGTGTCCGTAGGGGAATCGTTACTTTTTGGTATTTCTAGTTCAAAGACGTCATCAGGCATCTCCATGCGAAGGAAATTGTGCAACAGGCAACAAGCCAAGATAATTCTATTTTGGACCTTGATAGGGTAGTAAAAGGGACTCCTCAAAATACCCCAACGAACTTTTAACAATCCAAAATTCCGCTCGATTACATTTTTGGCCGATGAATGCTTCAGATTGAAGAACTCCTCCTTATTCTGTGGACCGGTGGCACCGCGATCCCATTCTCTAAAGTGATACCTAACCTCTCTGTAAGGAGTTAGGAAACCGTCTCCGTTGGTATACCCATTGTCGCACAAGTAGTAATTGCCTAAAAAAATTTGTCCCATAATTAATCAAAGCTAATTTTTTTTTCCATGTCATGACTCTTAGGATGAGAAAAAAAAAGATTGTGTTCAACAGTTTTTTACCTGTTGGTACTCTACGTCTGTTTGGTTGATGAATGGCATCACGTAGTACTCTGCTATCAGCAGCACTCCCCTCACAACCAGTTAGTACAGAAATAAATTGCATGTTGGGGTTACAAACACCTAATACGTTTACAGCAATATGACCTTTCCGTGTTCGATATTGTCCTTTATCCGCATCTGGAACCCTAACATCAATGTACGTTTCATCTAGTGCACCCAAGCAACCCTATTACGATGCATATTTTTGACCAATAATAAATAACATATAAGAAGGCAAAGACCTTTGCGCTGTTTAATGTAGGAAAAATTAGGGAAAAACATTATTTACCTTAAACCATTTCCATTGAGAGTCATTAAAGTCAGCAACAACTGGTACAGGTTTCGACAGCAACATATGGTTCATTTTTAGAACGCCGTTTAAGACACGATGAAAACATTGACTTATTGTTCTCCCAGACCGAATGAAATCAGGTTTCACAACCCAATTCTTTTTGTGATGGGCTAATATGCTTAGGAAAATGGCGACTTGTTCACGGACAGATACACTTTGATTGTCTGATAGCCCGGAATTATGCTCTAACAAATAACATAGTCGTCCAAATGCATTTCAGCTTAGCCTTAAATTCCTGAGACACGCCTCGTCACTGTCTATAACTAACCTGCGCAGATGATTAACTTGATCTTGAATTCGACTATTAATACGGCATCGACTTTCCCTTAGACGTCTACGATTACGACACATTCTTTTCAAATGACGAAATACAACGACAAACAGCGTTAGAGCTACGAGTATTTTGATTATTATTTGTTGTACGGCAATCAGAGCAAGTCTCCATCTTGGAGAAACCATCCTAGGAACAGACAACATACGATAAAGTATAGGCGGACACATTAGCAGCTATGCAATAAACCAATTTGAAGGAAAAATTTAATAAGCATAGTTAGTTCGCTAGATTACATTATCATAATACCACTAACCAATCATTTACAACCATGAGCAAATATAACATATTGTCTGCACAAACGGATGTCAATGGCATTTCATTAAGGCGGTTGACCAAATTAAGAAAAAATTTCAGACAACCAGACCCGCTTACTCTCAATAAAGAGAAATATCATTTTGTAAAAGGCAAATATTTGTTTAAATTGAATGAGTCAACTGAGAAGTGCCGCAACATTTATCATTTTGTAGCGATTAATAAATATAAGAGACATATAATGACATGTGCTTCAGTATAGTTAATGGAAAACTGAAGTAACCTAACTGATTAAATTTTTACATTATTTAATGGTCAGCAGGACCGAGGTATGCGTAAAGCTAATACAGGCATGAAGCATAACCAAATATTGCCCTTCATTAAGCAAACTGACAGTAAGCTAAGGAAAGCAATGTAACACCATTGTCAGTGCGAAAGAGGGAATACAGACCACAATGTAGCATTGCAACCAAAGACAAATATGTAAACGTCATTTAACGGAGTTGTACCGAAGTTATTATTCAGACATCAAAACGAAGATGAAATCGAAGGAAAGGGGGAACGAACCTTAAGACGACCCCAATGTCCGCAGCGAACCAGATGGGAAAATCGATCGAAAAAGCTTTTAGTCCACTACGAAACACTTGCAAATCCTTTCAAAGAAAGTGAAGAAAAACAACTTAAACTACTTGCAATGGGGGAAGAATAATGCTAAGATATCTTCAGAGAAGAAGAGAAGGAATTCGCTTACCTCTTCACAGCTCTGTGTTGTAGAGGTGAATGAGGAAGAAGGCATGGTGGAGTAGTCAAACTTTTGTCAGGTGAAATAAGTGCACCTGACAAGATGGAAGTAATAAACGATGAGATTAAGGGCAAATGCGACAATTTGCCAACAAAAAGCAAGGGCAAAAAACGAGATAAAAAAAAAAACAGTTCAGAAATTGGAGCTTGTAATCAGGAGCAATTGAGTGCTGACTCTAATCCTGAAAATCTTGTGACTTATCAAGGGCCATTGCTCATACTCTCGGGCTCAACAATGTGCTAGTAAACACATTACTAGTTATAATTAACAAGGATATCCTTGTTAATCACAACTAGTAAACATGCCCTAACAGTATATTTACTACTTCAGGACAAATTGTTTGATTATTTATTTTGTATGTTTACTAGCATAACATAAAAATGGGAATAAAACGTGAAATTATATTTGTACCCATAAATTTTTTAAAAAAAGAAAACCTATATCAAATATCACCTGAAATTTATTCTCTCCTCTTTCTTTTAAACTAATGATTAAAATTTATTATATACAAATATATATTTATTATTATAATCTATAACTACATAAATAAATTTTTATATTATTATTATCTTTAGATTTTTTCATCAATTTTTCAACATTTTTTGCTTTTTTCACTTTGCAATTTTCCATCAATTCAAAATAATTTTTCAGATTTTCATAGGATTTTTAGGCATTTTCCTTTCTTTTTTTAATTTAAAAAATTAAAAATTCATAAAATGGCCAACGACAAGTGCACAACCAGAGCTCATCTTCTTCACCGAAGCCACCACCGATCGGTGTCCACCCCCTCTTTTTGTATATTTTGTTAAAACCATTTTTGTATATTGTTGTCAATTTTTTGTACACAACATCAGTAAACACGAAATGTTATTTTTGTATATTCTTTGGGCACAATATTAGTAAAAGTATTAAATCTATTATCAAATTAAAATTAATTTTTTAATTAAAAATACATTCTAATAATAATTATTTAAAAAAAATAGTTGGTGTCATTAGTTCGAGTAAAGTGACGCAATTAAGTCAATCTTTTGTACACGATATAAATAATATTATTATTAAATTAAAATTAATATTTTTTAATTAAAAATATATTCTAATAATAATTATTTAAAAAAACTGATTAGAATCGTTACCTCGATAATGTCACACAATACTTTTATTAAAATTTGTTTTTTATTAATTAATAATTAAATTATTAATTTTTAATAACTAATAACTAAAATCTATAAATTATAAAAAATAAATATTAATTTTTTTTTAAAACCTGCCATGATGACATGGCAGGTTGCAAAAGAAAATTTTCTCAAGTGTCAGAAGTCGGGTGTAGAATCCCGACTCTGCCTAATGTTTTAAAACTTTGGAAAGTGTATTATTTTATTAATTTTTTATTTTTTTATATTATTTAAATAATTTCCCCTAAATATATACTAATTAGATTATTTATATTTTCTTTTCTTAAGGAAGTTTGGTGGATTTTCCTCTAGTCTTTTTGGACGTAATACATATGAGCCGTATTGTTTTTTTTTTTTTTAAGTGAAGGCGATAAATATTATTAATTGAACTAAATCGATTATAATCAATCATGTTGACTATCAATCTCTAATAAAGACAATTACAACAATCATACATTGATCAACAATATTATATAATATAAGTCTAAACAACCCCTTACGATTACAGTACACAAATAATCCTACTATACAATAAACTATCATCCCACGCATTAGTGAGTTCGAACGCATGACCTCTAAAATTATCAGACTTTAACCACTAGGTCAAGAGATCATTGGTCATGTGAGTCGTATTGTTGAAAATTAAATTTGAATATAGAGCCTTGAATATATATATTCTGTTGATGGAGATAATGCATCCTAATATATTTAAATTCAATAATAAATTTAATACATCGAAATTTCTAAATCAACAATCATATAAACAAACAAAGAGACAAGACCCTATTATGAAAAATAAGCAATACACCCACATTTGCAAGACTTGAACTCACAGCCTCGTTATAAGGAGAACAGAGGATTCTTATTTACGCTTTTTATTTGATGGACTTTATGTGCAGAAAAATATTACGTTTATTATGGGTAAAATTGCAACCAACTCCCCTACGATATTGTAAATGTGCAAATTACCCCCTTATGAAAAATAAAATATCAATTTACCTCCATGTATTTTTTAAAATAAATCAATTTACCTCCTCGTATTTTTTTAAAATAGATCATTTACCCCTCCCCCATCTTAATGAACATAGGGAGATAAATTGCTATGTTTTTTTATAGGGGATAATTTGCTCATTTGCGATATCACAGGAAAAAAAATTTCATTAAATCCGTTTATTATGATATGGAAAATTTATACTATATTGGGTTGGTTGAAAATATACGGGGAGCGGAATAAAGGGTAAAGGGTAAAGGGAAAAGGGAAAAGATGTGAAGGAGAAAGAGGGAAAAAGTAAAATAGATAAGGGTATAAATGACAATGAATCTCAAAGTTAATAGTCAATTGGGTTGACCCTTAAGTTGAGAGGGGTAAGTGAATTTTTTAAAGTTTAGTGGGGTAAATGTTACATATGGTATAATACAAGGAAACAAACTATATTTTACCCAATATTTTATGATGTTTGAATTTATTTTTTAGATTATGGGATTGTAAGATGTTTCTAACATATTTTCTTTTCACAAGTTCATTTAATTTTGTTCATGTTAAATACAAAATTATCATTACTAAATCTTATAAGTTTTATAATTTTAGTTTACCTAAAAACGGTAAGTACCATAGCTGGTCCCTTATATTTGTATTTAGAATCACTTTAATCCTTGATTTTCATTTCCTCATGTTAACATCCCGAAACTTCATATTTTGTTTCAAATGAGACCTTCTGACCACTTTGTAGGAAAAATCTTGCTAGAATTTGTAAGTTTTTTCGTTTTTTCAGTTTAGTTCCTTAAATTTTTAAAAATATTGTATTGGTTCTTATTTTGGTTCTATGAATATTGTAGCTTCACACCTGAAATGTTAGTTGTTGGTGCTTATTTAAGGGTTGCTCCCCTTGGTAGCTAACAACATACTAAGAGAAATATAAAGCTAGAAAAGTTGAAAGTGAGAAAAATGGTCGGTTTTACATGTTTTTGTGGCAATTTGGCAAAATTATGGTGCTCTACTGCTCTTGGCCTGATGCAAACTCAGGATGGGGATTTTTTTGTTGTGAATAATATGGGCTGAAATGTTTCTTTATTATTTTAAATTTTAATTTTTGGTTGTGAAAAATATGGATGGAAGTCTACATCAGTCCAAGAGTATCATAATTTGCTAAATTACAAAAAAACATGTAATAACCATCATCTTTTCTTATTTTAAATTTCTCCCAATATGTTGTTGGCCATCAAGAAAGCATCCCTTGAATAAGCATCAACAACCAACATTTTTTGTGGAAAAATACAATGCTTTTTTTTCGTCAAAAGTAAGGACCAATATGATATTCATTAAAATTTAAGGGACTAAAGTGAAAACAAATTTCTGTCAAATTTTCGTCAGAAAGTGGCCAACAGGATTATCCAAAACAAAATCTAAAAATTTCAGGATGCTAACATGAGGAAATGAAAACGAGGGACTAAAGTAATTTTAAACACAAATTCAAGTGACCATAGTACTATGTTGTTTACCCATTGGAAAACTTCAACAGCTTATTTGCAAAATACAATATCATATTTCTTTTTCAAAAAATGTATGAGCTTATAACATATTTTAATTAAACTTAGCAAAATAGCCTCTAGAAACCCAACTTTAAGCCAAAACCACACCTTAATCTAGCATTTTGTAGGAAACACATGCTTAAGAAAAAAGTTAAAGTTTTACCAACCAAATATAAGCTAGGGGTGGTAATACGGGTGGAAACCCATTGTTCCAACCGAACCCACCTAATTTGGGGTTGGGTTGGGTTGGGTTTGATATTTCTTAATATGGGTCCAATATGATTTTGTTTAAATAAATTTAAATAGATTATGGGTCCTATATGGGTTCTAACGGGTCCTAAATAAATTTTACATGTTTAGTTTTCCATTAGTCTATCAAAATTCATTTTAATTATATAATAGAATTTATAAAAATATTAGTATAATTATAATCACAATTACATTATGAATTCTATATAGGTTGCTTATAAGCAAATCCCAACATCTATATATGATTGCATAGTAGTGGTGCTTAATTTATATATTATCATCCAATAATAGGACTTGTGATGTTCAACTTGTGGTAGAGAAGCATGAAGATAAAGTAAATATCACAGTAGCGGAGAACCATCACAATAAAGGTCAATAATTGCTGGAAGAGAAAGCAACCACCAAATTAGAGTGGTCCCATAGGCGACAATCCAACGGTTTCGGTTCAAATTTTTTTATGGGAAATCTTGAGTTTAAATTTGAGTGGGTGCATAAGTGTATCGAGTGTATAAGTGTAAAAACAACCACCAAGTTAGAGTGATTTCATAGAAGACAGTCGAACAACTTGGGTTCAGATTTTTTATAGGAGGTCTTAAGTTCAAATTTAGGTGGGTGTGTGAGTGTGTCGGATGTGTGCGTAAAAAAAAACCACCAGGTTAGAGTGGTCCCATAGAAGACAGTCCACCGGCTTGGGTCCAAGATTTTCTATGAGAGGTCGTGAGTTCAAATTTGGGTGTGTGCGTAACAAAAATTCACCAAGTTAGACTGGTCCCATAGGAGACAGGTTCAAGATTTACCATGGAGATTTTAAGTTCAAACCTGGGTGTGTGTATGTGACTGTGTCGTGTGTGCGCAAGAAAAAAAAGAAAAAAAAAACCAAGTTAGAGTGGTCCTATGGGAAGTCTTATGTTCAAATTTGTGTGTGTGATGGGATTCTTCACTAAATGAACGCATAATATAGCAATGGTCGTGGCGCACTCGATGTGTGGATTTAAATTTTATATCATATCAAATTTAAAATATTCACATATTTTAACACAATAAATATTTTTTATTATAACAAAAATTAATTTTTAAATTAATTATGTGAAAATATGATTTAGAGAGAAGTTTGCTCAATTATAAATTTGGAGATGAGAGAAAGAGGAAAATTATATGTATTTTATATAATAATTATTAATTGTTTTTTATTTATTTTTAGAATTTATTAAGTCTAATTTTGAAATTAAATTAATATATAATATTTAATCTCATTGGCGTATTAAATATTGCCACATGCTGAGTTGAAGTATTTCGACTAATTAAATTGTTTTGTATTTAAAAAAATAAAGGCTAATCAAATTATTGCAATACTTTGGAATATATTCTCTATAAATATTTAATATTATCTTTTCTATGTACATAAAAATAAAATATGAAAATTGTTCAAGTTGATCGAAATTCTCCTTTTTCAACCACTGATACAAAGATGTTGTGGAATTATATATGAAATTACGTACCAATAGAACCTTAAAAAAAATATATATTAAAATTTCAGAAAATCTTTCCAAGACTATCAAATATTCTGACTTGAATACCGAGAAAATATTGTAATCTACACTTCGAAATGTTCTCTACAACATCAAATCTTCAAAATACAGTCTGTATACCTTTAAACTTGATGTGGGAATATCTTACCAAGGTCTTTCCAGACATTTCCGACAATCTCTAGATTATTGTTAAGGTCTGAAGGTCTAGCTCAGAATCAATATATCTACAAAAACTTTAATTTATATCAAGGGTATACGTGAAGTCGTATAATTAGTCCATCTCTTATAAATATCGGTCCTCCTCTAGTTATTTTGCTACCCCTACTAACCGTACTTTCTTTAGGATCTTTCTTTAGTATCTGACTTAAGCGTCGAAAAGCTATTGTAAGAAACACTCCCAGCGTGGTTCTAACTTTGTGTCCGTTTTGCAGGCATATACTCGTTGAAGGAGAGTACCAATGCTTTTGAAGTAGGATTTGCCCGAACCAATCACTCTAAAATACCTTATATTTATATTTGGAACAACAAAATTGATTGTACAAGTCTTTCAATTCCCACAATCCAAGACAGTAAGACACACCTTATGTTGATGATATATGAATTTTGAAAAGGTTTTGGCCATGTCGTTTGGTTGTTGTTGGGTTAATGCAAATTCACTTTTAAAATATAATAAAATCAATAAAGGCTTGACGAACAGCAGCTTCGAAAGCATATTTTCAATAACAACTCCAAAAACTTAATCAATATAAAGTGAAAGAACTGATGGGATAATTAGGTATATAAATATGGCACTCAAAACATTTATATATATAAACGTACTAAAACACATCTATATATAGACGTTTTTAAATCTTTTCAGAAAATATGCATAAAAAACGTATTTTCCTGATCATATGCTTTTTAAAGCAACTCAAAAAATATTTCAAAAAAGACATTTTCGTTTTAAAAAAATAATATTAATTATTTGCAACTTCTATAAAAGAGTAATATAATTTTGTAACACAATCTTTGATAATAAAATAAAATATTATTTTATTTCGTCGGAAAAATGTGCACGTGTCAAGTGAATATTTATACATATATTAAAGTATATAATATTTTAATATATATTCCTTTTTCCTTAATTATTCCTTCAATTTTTGTTTTGAATTTCAAGTTGAATAATTCTTTCTCAAGCACTTAAAATTTAATTAACTATTTTATGCGGTGACATAAATATACTATATGTGCAAGCACTTTAGGGCGGGCAGGAGCGGGTCTAGTCCGTAGCGTCGCGGAGCAACAACTACTACATTTTGGAAGAGCCCTCCTCACAAATAGGGTCGGGATGAATGCTTTTTTTCATTTGCTATGATGCATACTCGCGTAATCAATTAAGCGGACGGGAGAATCGCGTAGCTGCCAAATACGCAACTTATTTAAATTTATGAAATTCAACAAGTTTTTTTTTTTTGAATAAAAATATCAAATTATATCTTTCCACACACGTCCATCAAGACATCAAGCTCTCAAAAAAAAAATATACATTTTTTAAGTCCTCAAAACCAAGAAAAGGAATGGAGTCAAGAACTAGGGATATTTTTTGTAATTGAAAAATTACAAAGAATTCAAAATTGTATGCCTAAATTTTAATGATTAAAAGACAAAATTGAAAATTGTACTCCCCCTCGATGTTCAAATTAGCTCAAAACTTCATGAAACTCAAGCAAAATGCACTACATCATAACATAATTATTATTGTGTTTAATATGATATATTTGACAACCTAAACCATATAGTACAAGGAAATTAGTTTGAGGAAATCAACTCTTTTGAAATAATTTCTTTCATAAATATAAATTAAGATTAAATTTATTTTGCCCCCTCACTATAATGGTGGTGTCAAATGTTGGCGATATATGAATTTTAAAAAGGTTTTGAAACGTGATTTTACTGTTTTTAAAATGAAATTTGCCCCCACTATATGGTTGTTGTCGGGTTAAGTAAACTCACTTTTAGAATACAACAAAACCAATTGAGGTTTGTTGGACAACAATTTCGGAAGCCTCCTTACAAAAACAACTTGGAAAAGTAAATAGGAAGTGAAAGCATTTTTTGAAAATTGAAATGTTTTAAATCTAGCGCTTGAAACATCTATATATATCTAGCTTTAGGAAGCATACATCTCTTCATTATACGTCTTGATTCTAAAAGTTGCAACAGTTCAAAAGAACACATTTTCTGGACATATGCTTCTGGAAAGCAATTTTAATGTTGCAACTTTTAAAGTTTTTTCAGATAAGACATTCTTTCAGCAAAATGCTATTTATCAATTATAATTTTTATAAGAAAATAAAATAAGTGTAAAATATATTTTGCCGAAAGTAAAATAAATAAAATATTATTTCTGATAAACGTGCAAGTGCCAAGTAAACTATATATTAAATTATATATATATAATCCCATCAATTCTCATTTTAATTTTTATATTGAATAATTCTTTATTAAACACTTAAAACTTAATTAAACTTTTCACGTGGGACATAAAATATTATGTACGAGCTATCCACCATAAAAAAAAAAAAAAAAAAAAAAAAAACACTCTACTATTAAAACTATCAAATATCCCGAGTATGAAAATTCAGCCCAATAAATGGACGAAAACAACGTTATGCCTATTTTACTTTTTATTATAGTCTGTATTTTGATCCCCCATAGAATAAATATTCAACATACAAAATAATCGAACGACGAGTTCCTTTTTATTTTATACAAAATAATTTAAATTCGATTCGCTAAACTTAATAATTTGTTCAGTAAACTTTCGAGTTCTGTTGAAGATCAATCCAATTAATGTAAAAATAATAAAATATACATAAATATCAAATCATCTTAATTCGACTCATGATTGATTTATTAAAACTCGTTTAGATTCAATTAAATTAATAATAAAATAAAATTCAAACATAAATCTTTAAGCAAAATCATAATTCAAAGTATGGGGCCAAGGTGAGAGTCGGAATCGATTCTCGCACTCAATGCGTGTAGAAGGGACCAGATTTCTTACTTTATCTTGCACTTAATGCGTATATATACATCACTTGCCGTAGTAGTTGTAGCTCAACTCCACCACTCTTCACTCTCCGTTCGGCAGGACAATTTCACAAACACCTAACGCTCACAATCTGGCCATGGCTGTGGAAGTATGTGTCAAGGCTGCTGTAGGCGCTCCCGACATTCTTGGCGACTGTAATTTGCTGTTCTTTTTCTACATTCCTCTCTTAATTGCTATCACAAACACACGCAGGAACAAGATGATTCGTGATCGTTTTAGTTTGGGCTCATTGTTTCTTTTTGAGTTTAGGTCCATTTTCCCAGAGGGTTCTCTTGACTTTGGAAGAGAAGAAAGTCCCTTATAAGATGCATTTGATCAACATCGAGCAGAAGCCCCAATGGTAAACGCCTAAATAATGCTTATACATTTAGGTTAATTGGGCTGTTGCTTTGCATTTTTTGTGTTTGTTATGTGAATTCAGTCATTTCCTTGTGGGTTTTTTAGGTTTTTGGAAGTGAACCCTGAAGGGAAGGTGCCAGTGATAAAATTCGATGATAAATGGATTGCTGACTCTGATGTGATTGTTGGTCTTCTTGAGGAGAAATACCCCAACCCTTCTCTGTCTCATCCCTCTGAAGTCTCATCTGTGTATGAATTCATTCTTTCCTCCTCTTTCTCATAACTAATACATCTAGATATTCCTTGGATGTGGTAAAATTTTGACGGAGCTCTTGCTGATGGAATCTAATGATGATGTTGAATTGGTGGTTTTAAGTCACTTTCCCATTTCATGTTTATTGTTTGAGTTGATGATTTAGAGATGGGTGTATGAATGGTTGTCACATAGGCTCATATTTCAAGAAATCTTAGGACAAAATGTGTTCATGGACATTGAGGATTGTTTCAAAAGTGACTTTTTGTTTATAACTTTGCTAAGTCTTTAATAAAGCAACTGCCTTTCTTTGGCACCTGTGTGAAACAGTTTTCTTTAAAACTTCTTACTGGAAGTTAGGTATATTCAGATATATTCTATTTCAACTAGATTTTTTGATTGTGACAATCACAGTAGATATATGTTAGATTTTGAATATTTGTAACAGTGGACTACTATTGCGGAGAGCAAACTAATTAATCTGAGCCCATCATTGATCTATCAGTAGTTTATGAAATAAATTGATTCCTAATGAATGAAAACTCCACAAAATGGTCCTACATAATGTAGGGCATGGGTGGGACACCATGTCGGACATGAGAATCGATGTATTTCACATCAAAAAGAAAGTTTGAACTTCAACATGTGTGTTCTACATGGTTTGGGTACATCGAAGGACTTTTTAGTATTTCGCAGTTTCTGGTAAAATTATAAAATGTGAAAACTAATGATTTAAAGTTTGGGTTTGTCTTTCCTCCTTCAGTTAAGATTTTGTAGTGCTCTCTCATTTTATCTTCTCTCTGTTTCCTTAAGAATCACCTCAAGATATTAATCTAATCACTGTTGGTGTTGGCAGGCATCAATCACCTTGAAACTTCAATTTATAGTATGCCACACCAGTTTTTCACATTCGGCGTGCTTAATTTTTTTTTATCCACATATATATAATCTCATAGCCTTATATATGGGTCTAGTCATCTCCATGTTTAATGATGTGCTTACAGAACATTTTCTCTTTTGACTTCCTGTAATAGGGGCTCCAAAATATTTCCTGCTTTTGTCAAATTCGTGAAGAGCAAGGATCCTGCTGATGGATCAGAACAGGCTCTGCTTGATGAATTGAAGGCATTGGATGAGCACCTGAAAGCCAAGGTGTGAGTCCTATATCAAGGACACTAGAAACACTAAACATAAGACAAAAACTAAAGGGGAGAAAGGAGTGCATATTATCTGTGTTTGCTCATGAAAGTTTCTTCTATATATGTGATCAGGGACCATATATCAATGGAGAAAATATTTGTGCTGTTGATTTGAGTTTGGCGCCAAAGCTTTACCATCTTGATGTTGCTCTTGCCCATTTCAAGAAGTGGACTGTTCCTGAAAGCTTGACTCACGTGCACAACTACATGAAGGTATTATAGTGTTATTCTCAGTTTCTTTCCCTTTTGTCTGTCTCTCTTTTTATGCTCTAATTTTATGGAAGGCTCCGTTCCAAGTTACAACTAGATCAGCGATCAGCATAAAGGAGATGTTTTGATATAAGACATAGAAGACATCTCTCTTGGTCAAGAGGAGCTGAGTTAGGACAGGTCAAGTAAGAAGTGTGTCAAAGATTCCGACTCAGGTGAACTCATGTTAGAAAGTTAAAACAGAGGAAACTGGTAATAATAACATGCTTTACTTAGTATTGCACTACAGAAGCTACTAATCAAGCAAAATCATAGAATATTTATGATGTCTCAGTATTAATATGACCAACCAGCTAAATTTTATCAAATTGAAGCTAAAAACCTTGGTCTGTGTGCAATAAGAGACATATGCAAACATTTGCCTTCTCTTGTCACATGCTGTGGAGCCTGCTGCAATAATGCTTTTCAAACACCAGGGAAATTAGAGGCTGTTGCACTTTCTTTCTGATGATGTGAGGTAACCTTTGCCAGCTGCTTTTAAACAACTCGAAGGAATCATGCTAAGGAATTATTTTCCACCACACAAACCAAAAGAAGCTCAAAAGCTCTTAGATTTGAATAAACTCATCTGCAGGTCAATCCTATCAACAAAGCTATAATTTGAAGGTTATCTTGTTGTGTTATGCCCCTTGAATACATAGCATATGCAAAGTGTCACAATATGGCAAGGAAATGATCGTTCATACGTATATTTTATGTGCAAAGTCCTTGTGCATGACTCTACACATCTGCCAAAAGATGCATCTGTTGTTTAGTTGATGTGGAAGACCTTGAATTCTTAGTTATAACCCACAAACTTTAACGTTGGCTAATATGTCGCTCTTCTCCTCCCCACTTGGCAGTTGCTCTTTTCTCGGGACTCTTTCCAGAAAACGAAGGCTGCAAAGGAACACGTTATCGCAGGCTGGGCACCCAAAGTTAATGCATGAACTTGTTGAAACTTATGTAGATCTGAGGATGTCCTGTTACTCTTTTCCTGTGGCTAGTTTGCTGTGAAAATTCCACAGTAATTTTTCTCAGCAATGCTCGCCCGAATAATAATAATACAACATGCTTGTGGTATGGTTCCTAGGGATGTATTTGTTGCTGAGTTCTGATGGATTTGGCACGGAAATAAGAATCTGAGACTATATCAATTTCATGTCTAAAAATATTGGATGGTTGTTTCATGAAGCATGGCTCTTATATAATCTTATTAGATTAAACCAAGTGTTTTGCACATGTTACACTCAACATATGATATATATCAGGTAGTTAGATGCTCGACATAAAAGAAGATTATATAGCAATTATCCATATGTCCAATGCACAAAATATTGAATTTAGTCGTTGTTAATGTGTTTGGACCTTTCACATGTGCGTCTAAAACAACGATTTTTATCAGTCGTAGCGAAGAAAGAAACTTCATAGAAGTTGAGATATGCATAAATAGATATACCTAGCTACTTTTTTCTATGGTTAAAAAGGATCTAATTGGTAGAGGAAGCACCGTAGAGATTAATTAGCAAGATTTGGGACCAACACAATAATAACTGTGTACTTATGTCATGATGGTGGATATATTTATCCCATGATGTGAGATAAAAATTAAGAATCCACTTATGTAATAGAGTCTGACTTAATTAATTTATCTGTTAAAACAGGTCCTAAAAGAAGTCCTTGGCACAAAATTCTAAACGTCTTATATAATTGGTCATACAATCGCGTTTATAGATATTTTTTTGAGGAAAATGCAAGTAACCCTCCTGTGATATTGTAAATGAGCAAATTATCCCCTGATGAAAAATAAAATAACAATTTATCTTTCTTTGTGTTTTTAAAGTGAATCAATTTATCTCCTCATATTTTTTAAAATGGAACAATTTACCTCATTGTCTAGATAGGTGGGTAAATTGCTTCATTTTAAAGAACACGGGGAGATAAATTGCTATTTTGTTTTCATAGGGGGGTAACTTATTCATTTGTAATATCATATGAAGGTAAATTGCATTAAACTCGATACTTTTATACAACATCTTTTACTGGGCGATAAAAGAATTAGCTCAATTAATTCATTTTCTTTTATAGTTGAGTAATTGATGGAATTACAAATGGGGTTGGTGTTGTGAGTTTCTTTGTAGGAGAAGGTATCTTCTCTTCTATTTCTCTTGTGTATCATTTTTCTTATTAGTTTATTACTTTATGCTATTTTATTTTACTTTTGAAACATTTATTTAGTTGTTAATAAAAAGAATTCTCACTCATTTTATTTTGAAATGAGAAACAAATCCACTAGAGTCTTGAGCAGTCGTGTAGGATGAGATCTCAAAAATAACAAGTTTTTTTTCCCCACATAGAGGAAGGTCTTTTTCAAAGATTCTACATAAATTTTTATACGAATCGATATAGTTATTTTTTAAGAAATTCTAATAATAGAGAAATTTTTTCTTCTGAAGATAGAAAAAAAGATAAAACGAAATAAAATGGATTATTAATCCAAATTGAATTCAATTATTAGTTTAAAACTCATGTAATGAACCTCTTTGATTAACCTGAAAAATGAAATATGTCCATGAGAAAATCCCATTCGGTAGATATGTTAACGGGACACTAGAAGAATTGAAGAGCCGTATGAGGTAGGAAACTCTCAAGTACGATTTTAAATAAAGGAATTATCTACCTATTCCAGCCATTATTCCATACCAAATTTCTCCCAAACAAAAAGGAAATTCCTTTTTGGTTTTTCCTCAAGTGAAGCAATATTTTATGTTTACAAGAGCTTAAAATTTTCTTGATTCACTTAAAATAATTATATTATATTCAACATATAAAAAATATAAAAAAATTATTTTTCCATTTAAAAACAATAACAATTGATGATAATTTTACAAACTTAATGGACTAAAGATAAAAACAAACTTAAATTGCCCATTATACCCTCCAATAAGTCAAAATTCGACCACATTTTCGCTGAAAAATGATCGGATTGACTAAACTAAGACAAAAATGAAAATTTTAAAATGCTAGAATTAAGAAATAAACTTAAGCGATTAAAGTGATTTTCTTTTTTGAATTGGAAGCGATGAATTTTATTAATTGAAAGTAACGTGATTACATACAGTCAGTCATGTCGGCTATCGGCTATTAATATCGAATAGAGACAATTACAGACCATCACATCAATAATAGACAATTACAAACCATCATATCGATTATCCTAGCTATTACAACAACAAATCCTACATATTATATAGTGGAAACAACATCACCTCACGCATAGGATCGAATCCATGACCTCTAGAATTATAGGGCCTCAACTTCACCAATTAAGTTATGCTTCATTGATGCGATTAAAGTGATTCTAAATACAAATTTAAAAAATCAATTATACAATTCACCCTATTTATATTTACAAGAGGTTAATTTGTAATATGTATAAGTTGGAATAAGAATAATTAAATTATGTACAATAATAATATAATAATAATAAGATTTGTAGTTGTGGAGATTTATTCAGACAGTAGCAAATAGCGACATGAGCATCTCATAAGCTGGCGTAGTAGTAAGAATCGTGCTAGTGTCGTCTCGCACGTCTCTTCAAATCACACTGAAGTACTGAACCTACCCTTTAACACGTCCACATACATTAACACTGTCTTCTTATCAAAGAGGAAAAAAACAAATACATACACTATTAGCCTTTGAAATGCTCTTTCCTATTATTGCTTCCCTTTTTAAATTATTATTTGACAACTCTTACATACACATAGAATATTTGACACGCTTTATCTTTTAAAATAAGTTAAAAAAAAAATTGTGTCGACGACGATAATGCGCTTATTGCAGCTTAAGTTGGTTTCGTAAATAAGTTGAACTTCTTTTATGACTTTGTTGCCCATTTTTTTCTTTTTTTTTTGTATATTTTCAAAATACCCATAACAATAAGGGTGAATTACATCAACATTTTTTAAAATTTGGCATAATTACAAATACCTCCTCGTTGTTTGAAAAATTACAAATACCCCCTGAGGTTTGTGACCGTCTAACAAATAATTCATTTTTATCAATTTTTATGGGTGCACTGAATTATTTTTATTTAATTCTTAAATTTTTTTGGACTATAATGTGCAGGGAAATGTTTCTTAAGTTTTTTTTACACAGATGAGCAATAATGCAATTTGCTTTGGCCGATTTTTCTATAATTTTAATAAAAATTCAAGGGCAAAATGGTCAATTTCAGGTCTTTGGTTAAAAATTACAAACCTCAGGGGGGTATTTGTAATTTTCAAACAACGAGTGAGTATTTGTAATTATGCCAAACCTCAGGGGAGGTAGATGTAATTTACCCTAACAATAATGATTAAAATCTACTCACCTACTGGGGTAGTTAGCTACTTTCACAAATGAACTAATAATATGCTATTTTTTTTTTTATCAAACGAAACTATTTTTTTTTCTACTTATAATTATATTTCCAAATACTTCTTAACTTTTATATCTTAATCACTTATCCATTTTTCTAAAATTACGCATTTTTTCAAAAAAGTACCGATTTTTTCAAACACCTCCTATATAATACATTTTTTTTAATATTTCCCAATATTTGAATTACCAGATTAGAGGTACATTTTTCTTTGTATTAAACTATATATATATAATGGATGTGTGCAATTTAACGAATCCAAACGAACGCCTAAACTTTTGATCTGATTTAGATTTTGTCAACGAATTTGAATTTTCATCTATGTAAAATTTGGAATAAAAAATTCAATTTGATCGATTAAAAATGTAGTTTTGATATAATACTTAGTTTCGACTTTACTTCTATATTTGGAACTTGAAAATGATTGATCTAGGACTTACACATTGAATTTCATAATTTATTTATGTCAATACTTCGTGCTATATATTTTATTTAGTTGATAATATTAATAACCATTATAAGTTTAATTTGCTTACATAGACAAGCGTTTTATTTGTACATCTTTATACTATATTATTAAGATTGAGGGGCGTAGAATAATTGTTTTGATATCCATTTTATGAATTGACAAAATTAATTTGTACGAAATAAAAATGACAAGTCATTATTTTCTTTCCTTCTCTCTCTCCTCCATTGTATTATACTTTTGGGTAAACTATATCTACTTTATTTGAGGTTTGGCATAATTACAAATACTTTCTCGTTGTTTGAAAAATTATAAATACCTCCTTGAGGTTTGTAACCGTCTAACAAATAACCTATTTCCATCAATTTTTATGGGTGAACTGACCAAAATTAATGCCCTTATGCACTGAATTATTTTTATTTTAATTTTTAAAATTTTTTTGGACTACAATGTGCAAAGAGATATTTTTTAAGTTTTTTCCATAGGGGAGCAATAATACAATTTGCCTTGGCCGATTTTTTTACAATTTTAATAAAAAATTTAAGGGCTAAATGGTCCATTTCAGGCCTTTGGTTAAAAATTACAAACCTCAGGGGGATATTTTGTAACTTTTCAAACAACGAGGGGTATTTGTAATTATGCCAAACTTCAGGAGTGGTAGATGTAATTTACCCTAGACTTTTTCTATCCCTAAATTCCACAGTGTTCGTTTATTCAATTCTAAAAGAAAATTGCAGTATAATATGCACAATAAAAAATAACATTTATTATATTTGATTAATACTATATACTTAATACAAATATTTAAGGGAATAATTTTTTTATTTTGGATTTTTACGAAACAAAATACTTGTATAAATACATTTGTTCACATTTTCTTTTATAAATACCCAACCAAAATTACATTTTTTAAATTTCTTGCTCTTAATATGTAAACAAATGTGAAAAATATAAATACTAAAGCAAAAGTTGAATAAAACTTAGTCATCATTTATAACCAATTTGAACATAGAGCCAAGTAAGAAGGTGGAATAGTCATAGAAAATAATAAGCAGCCACTTTCAAGAAAAATCAAGTCAAAATATGTGTGTCCATAATTATTTTAAACTTTAAACATTACAATCCAAAATAACAATTCTCATTCCTTATACAAAATTTTGAACATTCAACTTAAGTAATTCTTCAAATTATTAATTACAACTTCACACATTTAATTATATTGTTACATATAATTTAATTTTTAATGTCGCTTAAAAAGGGAAACAACATTCAAACAATTTAAATACTTTTGTTGATTTTGATAGAAATCTATATACAATGAAACAAAAACATCGAGGTTATTAAATAAATGTCATGTACGTGCATATTTGGATGTCTTATATATATATCTATTGATTTTAAATAGGTATATAACTATTCTAAAAGATTCATCAATTTTTTTTGAATAATTCTTTTTAATTAAATTTAAAAAGGTGTACGATTATTTATCTTGATACAAAAGATTTATAGTTTATTTGAAATAAATTATTAATATAATTAAAATATCGATCAATTTAACCTCAAATTTTAATCAGCTTAAAAACTCAATTAATGACGTGTCACTTGAGTTTTACACAATTTTAATAAATATTCAGATATTGGTAAAATATCATATTAGTAATTAATATCAAATAATTTTATTCATATTAATAATAAAGGTGAATTAATATTTTAAAAATATTGAAAACAATAGATTTGTGGTCAAAATCATGATATTTAAGTTATAAATAAGAAAAATGCTATATAAAATGGGGCTGCGTAAATTTGTTAATTTTTTAATTGAATTAATTAAAAAAAGTATTAATCTAGTCGTTAAAATTAAACTTTTATGAACAAGTTTGAGGTCACGAAGAGTTCATTAAATGTGTATATTATTTTTAGTTTATATAAATTTATTGTAATTTATTTCATTGTTATTTAATTATAAGATTATGCGTCAGAATCCCATCATTTTTACTAACTTATTGTAATTTAATTAATTATTCTTTGTTATGAGAATATTAATGTAACGGTCGACCTGATGTATTGTTCAATATTAATGTAATAGTATAACCACCGCTTCTATAAAAAAAAATCGAAAGAAATGATTTAACCCTAAAATAAAGATTTTGAGACAATTAATTAAATTTACAAAAAATGCCTAATAAATGGAATTTCGAAGTCACAATTTTCCCATATAAAAGGAGTGATAGAAACAATTGGTCCATGTTCTTTTCGGCCAATCGGAACAATTTTGCTCACTTCTCCGCACGCGCCACCGTTGTTCGCGGCGGCTGCCTACGTTATGGCGGAGATACGCTACTCGTCGCCCAGCGTCGGTGACCTCTCCTCCTTCTCCGCAACCACGCCGCGACCAGTCAAAATCATCCAGTTACAGCACCCCACCACCTCCACCACCAGCACACCGGCGTCGTCGTCGTCGTCGTTTTTCGGGAGATGGAGGGGGAAGATGAAGAGGATGACTTGGGAGGAGTGGATTGAACTGTTCCTGCCATGCTACCGTTGGATTCGCACCTACAAATGGCGAGAGTATCTCCAGCCCGACCTCATGTCAGGCATCACCGTCGGCGTCATGCTCGTTCCACAGGTCTAGTCCAGCTTTTGGTTGATGATTTAAGTCGCGCCTATTCTTTGAACCTACTTGTTATTGACAATTTTGCTTATTGATGTCGAAAACCAGTCTATGTCTTACGCAAAGCTAGCTGGACTTCACCCCATATATGGACTTTGTAAGTCTCCTCTTTGCTTGTGGTGTTATTGTTCGTTTCATTGTTGTTCTACTCTTTTTCGTTAGTTGAGTTTAGCTGTCAATCTTGTTCTTGGTGTTCAAGATGTGTGATGCAATCAGATATTACTAGTTGACGATGCTGTTAGAGTTATTTGCGATGGCTACCTTTGTTTGCTTTCAATTTGACTAGTTGAGGCGGGATCATGTTGTTGTATACAATTGTTGATGCATCTATGTGGCTAACTCGCACCCACTTTTCTGCACTTTTGATTCAGACTCCGGTTTCGTACCTATATTTGTGTATGCTGTTTTCGGGTCGTCTCGCCAGCTTGCTATTGGGCCTGTTGCACTGACGTCCCTTCTGGTGTCTAATGTACTGGGAAGCATAGTTGACTCATCGGAACCACTATACACCGAGCTTGCGATACTATTGGCACTTATGGTTGGTGTTTTCGAATGCATTATGGGGCTTTTAAGGTGCCGATTTCTTGATTCTTTCTTCTTCATTTGATATTGTACATCATTCAATGTAAATCCTGTCTAATGTACTGGGATTTACTGGTTTAACTTTTGCTTATGATAGTAATATCATTTTCTCATCTAGTCATCTTTCTGACATGTTTAAGTATTTAAGGAATGAATGGCATTAATAGTGTTTACTGACCATAGGACTTATGGATATCATAATAGAGCATTTGAGGACTTTTAGCTTTTGAAGTCAATAGGCTTGCCGCTTGCAAACATTAATAGGAACAATGCAGTCAGGCAAATATAGGTTTTCAGTTCCCAAAGGACTGAAGCATATATTTATTGAACAAGTGATGATCTGGCACCATATGTTCCCTTCTATGTGCAATTTTTTTGAATAACTCGACACAAGTTGAGCAACTGCAGAAATGGCAGCAGCAGTGAAGTACTATTCAAATCTTATTGCAAACTGCCAGTTTGATATCTTTTCTTTTCTTCTAACTTTCATTTGACATTTTTCCGTTAACAAAAGTTCTTATAATGATTTTTTCCAAATTTAGGCTTGGATGGCTTATTCGATTCATCAGCCATTCTGTGATTTCTGGTTTTACTACTGCTTCAGCCATTGTGATTGCCTTGTCTCAGGCAAAATATTTCTTGGGCTATGAGATAGAACGTAGCAGCAAAATTATTCCACTGGCCAAGAGCATTATTCTAGGAGCAGATAAGGTATGTTTGTGGCTGAGTGTTATAACCACTGGTTAGGAGGAACTCTGTTCCTCTGTCTCTTTATCCTTGTAAAACTTCAATTGGCACGATTAATTCTCCAATGAGTTAATTTAATATATAACTCTCTTTTGGGAAGCATACAATGAATTATCTTATTCTACTGAAAATTATTTTCAGTGAAAATAACCCATGTTTTATCTACATTTATTTTAGTGATATGAACAATCATTAGATCTTCAGCTTCATCACTATATGCACATATACTCCATATCATATTTGCCTAAATGAGGCCAAGGAGTTGAGGAATTAGTTTTCTGTATGAACCAACTCGCTTTGGTTTATACCCATTTTATCCACTTGGCATAGCAAAGAAACTCCCCAGGGCGCTGATCTGATCAACAAGTCTATTAGAGATGATTAGTACTTTGAGGATTTCTACTTCTAGTAGTGTTCTAATTATTCGCTCTTTGCTGCTTGCCAAGAGTCTGCTCCGCTAGTCTATCGGCTTCACACATAAGTTTGTTATGTTGCTGTTCTTGACGTCAAGTAGAGTACCCATCTCTGATCATTCATTTATGCAAAATTTGTAACTTTTTGCTTTGAAAAGCCAATTGGCAGTGAGGGGAGAGGTAGCCTAGGCTTATATATTAATATGCTCATTTTCTTTATTGAACCAGTATTATACTAGTGTAGGAAATGAAGGATTTGTCAGTGTGATATAAATTATAATCATGATGAACCTTGTAATTATGGATTAGATTAACGATTTTGCTTGACATTAGCCTCTACTTCCAACTTTATTCTGTTGAGGCCAAATGCTCATTTAGTCCCTCTCATGGCCTAAAATCACTGGACTGGATATCCCTGATTGGCCATGATTATCGTTAGGGGTTTATTTTTGTTAGTTCAAGCCTGAAATCTGCCTAGCTGCTTGCCTAATATTATGGCATGTTTTCTTCTTTCTGGCATAAGCAAAATAAAGTGGGTTGTAATAGTGCCATCCGTATTCAAGATGATGTTTCAAACTGTTTACAATGTCCTGCATGGGATAGGGAAAATGGCCTATATTATTATGATGTGAATATTACAACGCACTAGTACAAGGCACCAGCTTTGTTTATGGAAAATGTGTGTGGAATTTCCCAAATTTGCTTACCTCTTCTACTGCTACCAAAACATGTTGAGTGTGGTTTGTTAAACTTGTGGGTACAAAGAAGTGTGGGAGAAAATATGCTGTTGGAAGTTATAGGCTGAAGCGTGTGAGAGAACAGTGTTCAAAAACATGTTGGTTTGGCTTTCTTCATTATTATGTAACAGGGCTTCAATCTTTATATGGAATTAAACATTCATTGAAAATATAATACAAGTTCCGGAGGAACATTGCACCTAGAAGGATTACTCATTATTGTGGATATGTTGATGACCTTTCCTATGATTCAAAGAAACTTTAAACGGGATACAGCTGAATAATTTATTCTAAAACTAGTGCTGTATTATAGGTCTCCAACCAAAAATCAAATTGGGAAAAGTTTGAAATCTGAAAATTACTGACATATCTCTGTCTCCCAAATCCCATAAACTGGGACAAGACTTAGTGGATTGCTCTAAAACCACCTAGGGCTCTCTCTCTTTTAACCAAAACTACTTCATGGTCATCACATAACCATCTTGGATCGTCACTTCCTAGTCATCTCCATATATGCCACTCTGCCAATCTATGGATAATTTTAAGCATCATTAGGTACAAGATCTAACTTCTGAATTTCTTGGAACTTTGCTTCTCCTAAATGATGCCAATTCAGCTTAGGGTTTTGAAGAATATCCTTATTTTCTTCTGTTTATTAATTGTTTATTTACAGGCATGGACTTCTTAGCCTAAACTGCAAACTTCTTTGCTATAGAGGATTAGCTACCGTGGCTATACTGCAAGTGTTATTGTACTACATCCATATCCCTTGCATCTGACTCCACTTACTAGTTCCAAAGGGGATATAGAGTCTTGCTTTTTTTGGGTACTTTTGACCTAATGCTGAGAATCACATTCAAGTTGTAGATAAAGAACCAAAAAAAGCACAATTAAGTTGCTGGTAGAGCATTTTGCATAAATGATGGCACCGAAAGTAAAATGATTTTTATAGTGAAGCTGCATTTGTCATGTTTCTCACATTCAGTGAGGGCTTGCTTTCTAGTTTAGTTTATGCATGGATGATCATTAAATAAATTGAACATGAGAGAATTATAGAATAGTTGGGGATTACACCTTTCCATGACAATTTTTATGATGCAAGAAGCCTGATGGGTTTAAGTAGACAATTGTGACCAGTCAAATAAAAGTGGAAACCAAGATCACCATTAGAGTGGCCAAGATGTTTATATTTAATTGCCTTTGTCAAAGGGGTTTCTTTGGTCTTATTACACTTTAATCATAATTTTGGATATTTGAAAATAAATTGTACAATTAGCTTCTGATTTGTTTTTGGAAAATTTCTACGCTTAGAAGAATGCCAAAAGATATTGCGGCCCTCTTTTTGCTTCTTCCTTTCCTTAAAGCTCATATTTAGACTTGCATTTCCACCTGCAAGGCCCTAGAGAAAAACCAGTCGATTTACCTGTGAAACATGAAAACAAGTCATCCTACTTTTACCTTTAAAACTATAAGGGTCAATTATGTTGTGGTAGTCTCTACATAATCGAAAATTCTAACAAGATAAACAACTAAACACCTAGTCCCTTGTTATTCCATGGCTCTATATTCTAAATGAAATTATGACCCTTTATCTCTATTTGTTTTCATTTTTAGTGGATGATGGATAGCCACTTGTATGCACCTTTTCAAGTTTCAATTGAAAGATATATGCCCTTAATTTGTGTTTGTTCTTATGTTTGATTTATTGTATTATGCTGCCTTGCTATTCTAACTATGGATTTCATTTTTACCCTTGTTTCTTCTTTTGTCTTTAGTTCTTATGGCAACCATTCGTCATGGGCTCTATCATATTAGCTATCATTCTGGCCATGAAGCATTTGGTAATTCTTCTGTTAGCTTTAGGTCAAGTATCTGCTTTTTAGTCTTTGTGTCTCTTTATATTGAAAATGCTTTGGCTGATCTTTGTTTAAAGGGAAAATCTAGGAAATCTTTGCGGTTTTTACGAGCATCTGGTCCCCTTACAGCTGTAGTTCTGGGTACAACCTTTGCGAAAGTGTATCATCCATCTTCAATTTCATTGGTGAGGACTCCATGAATTGATGAGTAGCCAAGATATAGAACTGTAATGAATAATCTGAAAAATCAGTTACTGTCTTGAACTGTAATTCCTAAGAATTTTAACTGGGGTGAACTAGATTTAGCTATTTGGTAAAGGTTTATGCTGCATTTATAGGTTGGTGAAATACCTCAAGGGCTGCCAAGGTTTTCCGTCCCAAAGGAATTTGGGCATGTACAGTCTTTGATTCCTACAACAGTTCTCATTACTGGCGTGGCAATTTTGGTAAGAGAAAAAATAATCACTTAACCTCCAATGTTACTCTGTTTCTATAACTTATGGCTAGTACTTTTTGTTAATTACATGCAGTCTTTTGGTAAAGGGATTAATAAGCATTTTTTATGTGTAGGAATCTGTAGGGATTGCCAAAGCACTTGCAGCGAAGAATGGGTATGAGTTGGATTCCAATCAAGAGGTCTGTTTTCATTGAATTTAACACTCTACTGCACTTAAGATTACCACATTTTCACATTCCTTTCATTGGAACGAAGGAGAAGGGGTCCTTTCTATTATTATACTCTCTCAAAGTGTACGAGTGGTTATCATTGACTGGGTCTGTGAGCAACAAGGGCTCTGGACTTGGTTAGGGGGTGGATGGACCTGGTTAAACATGTCACATGACTTCCATATATAAGCGGCCAACTTGAACTTGTATAAATAAATTAGCACATTGCAATATGGTGCATTCTTTTATTCATTTGGAATCTCAGTATTATTATAGTATTGATATCGAAATGGGAATTATCTGTGGATGAACTGTTTTACATATAATTTGTTTCTGGCAGTTATTTGGTCTTGGTGTGGCAAATATTGTTGGCTCTTTCTTTTCAGTCTACCCTACAACTGGTGAGTTTTCTTTTCTGAGCCAACAAATTGGTTTCTATGATGGCTTGATAAGTCATGCATGTAAATTGCTTAGAACATACTGGAGAATGTAGGCTTCTGAAAATTCTTTCTTCACAATTCTCTTTGATGCAGGATCATTTTCTAGGTCAGCCGTGAATCATGAAAGCGGAGCCAAAACTGGTTTATCTGGAGTAGTTATGGGAATTATTATGGGATGTGCGCTTCAATTCTTGACCCCATTGTTTGAATATATACCCCAGGTTAATACGGACACATGTATTTCTTCTGCTGTTAATGTTATTATATGAGGAGGTGCTAACTGAATATCTTGGGAGACGAGTCTAGTTGACCTTCTTCATTATAAATTAGAAATTTGTGTTCATCGTTCCATGGTTTAGTCTCTGGACTTCCAAAGGCACTTTTCCAAAAGTTTCCACTCTATGACACAAAAAATCCTAACAATTGTATGAATCCATCTTATATCGCGTAGTTTCTTGGAACCATGCAAGTATACTTTAGTTTGGAATACTTGAGATAGCAGTGCAGCTAGAGTTATTTACATATCTGATCGTTAACTTACTCTGATGTTTTGTTAATAATTCCATTTTCCTTCATTCCCTGTCTCTTTGCAGTGTGCTCTAGCTGCCATTGTGATTTCTGCTGTTATTGGACTGGTGAGTTGTACTATTGTTTTGAAAAATATACAGGGCGCACTCACGCTTTTTTACTGTTGAAACTATTCTCTTTGCCTTCTGTATGGTTGGTCAAGGATTTGGATTTGGAGAGAAAACACAGATTTTCAAGTCAATGGTTGAAAATTTAACCTAATGAGAGGGAGGGAAGTTTTAAACAAATTGTTGTTGGTTTCTTGGAAAATCCAGTCAAAAGTAGCACAATTTCTTTTTGTACATTAAGCAGAACAGGCTTGTGCAATTCGTTCTTTTTTACTTGAGTTAATGTAATCTGCCTAGATTAGGGGTTTGGCATGGCCCCACATTTGTTTATCTAATCCTGATGAAAAATTATTGAAGAGGCATGTGATCTAACCTCCAGCTTTAGTAGGAGAATTCACATCAATTATGAGGATAAAATATTCTATCTGACTTGTCGATAAAATACCTACAGTGTTTTTCCAGAAAAATTATCTGTTGCCTTCAAATAGCACCTTCCTTGATGAGATAGACTGTGCAAGTTCAAAGGCTTCTGTAATTATTGAGCTGTTACTATGATCTTAAAGAGTATAAGATAACTATTTGTTTGACTTAGTTGTGCATTGGCATAACTGACAGTGGAAATTGACGCATTTAGTTACATTGCATGCATATACCAAGGAAAGAACTGAGGGGTTCAAAGAATTATTTGATAATTTATAAAGAATAGACTGGTGAATTAACAACATCATCTCGCTTATTTACAATTTCAATATTGGTTTCCAGTATGGTAATAAACAGAGTCAGGTTTTCAGGAGTCCACACTGTATGAAAATGAGAAGGCATGTGTCATCAGCCAACATTTGTTCCCAAGTTGATCTTTCAGTCGAGTTAGTCGTAAAATGCCCTATTTTAGACATTTTGTTGGATAAATTTGTAGTTCATTTCTTTTCTTTTACAGCTTTTCTTTTACAATGCTTATACTGTTTATCATCTTGCTTTTATCCTACGGAAGTGTGGATTTTCAAATGAATAGTCTTTCATTTTGGGTGAAGTGTTTTTGGTGTCTTGTTAAAACCCATTTCTATTTGGCATGTACTCATGATGGATGGTTGAAGCTTGTCTAAAATCTAAATTCTGACTCCTTATGATGATTGTTGTTATAGTTGTTATTGATGAGTAATTCTCTTCACTAAATCATATGCTAAGTAGATGGAAGAAAATTGTGTATTGTTTTAGTTTCTTCTGATTGAAACATTTGCATCTATAATTCTACACTTCATTGTTTCAGGTGGATTATGATGAGGCTACTTTCTTATGGCGAGTGGATAAGAGAGACTTTCTCCTCTGGACCATTACCTGCACTGTTACCTTGCTCCTTGGCATCGAGATCGGTGTCCTTGTTGGTGTATGTATAGATATCATATTTGATGATTTTCTGGAAATAATTGGAAGTCTAATCACTGGTTCCTTGTTTTAAAATGATTATATGGAAGAGAGTGGATTATTAGGACAAGGAAAAAGATAAATTACATGATATATATTTTATCATATATAAATATTTGAAGTGCATTATATGTCTCTGCTTGAAGATGTAAAGGTAATTGGAAAAGTAGATTGTAAGCTGAAACCATGCCACGGAAGACTTATTTACTATCACATCATTTCTGTATAACTAAATCTTTTTAAAATTGAGATTTCTTTCATATCATCTAACCTTCTGGAAACAGCCATTTTCTTTGCCACAGTTTTAGTAGATCATTTTCTTTGACATATTTTGTTACTTTTAAAGTGTATACAGTCTTACTTAAACATGGCTGTTGAAATAAAAAGAAATATTATAAGCTCAAAATTTTGGCTATTCTGCATTCCATAGGGTATCTATAATTTAAGGTTGGAATGAATTTAAAATCTACTTTATTTCACAGAATTGACGAGAGCGTCCTGGAGGATGAAGATCCAAGTACCTACTACTTAAACCCTTGTGTGATTGCATTTCTTACATGCCATTAGAACTCATTTGGAGCAAATGTTTTTGTTTCTTCCTTTCTCCTGATTTTCTATATAACATCTTCCTCATTGGTTCTATTTCTAGAAGTTTATCTTTTCAGAAACCTCTGACATAGATAAGCATAGACACAAGCATGTCTATAAATACAGTGTAAAATCTTTTTGTCCTGCGATTGTAAGTAATAACTTGATTGTGTCCCATCTACTTGGATGGTCATAAATTTCATTAACTATCTTCAAACACATTGTTAAACTGTGACCAGTTACCGGTTCGATACAGAGATCCCACATTTCATTTGCTTTTGAGCATGTTTTCAGTTAGAACCTGCTTAATCCATAGAGAAATGTTTATTATGCTTTACACTTAGAAAGATTATTAATAGCTCAAGTTTAATTTGGACTATCGTCTTGTCAGTCTACATCTTTTCATAGTCTCCCCTAATTTTTTCTTCAGTTCTAGCAATAGTTTGTTGTATGTACATTTGGTAACTTATGTGGCCGGATAATTAATTGCATTCCATTATGTTTTATATTCTCACTCTTGTGCAGGATGGTTTTGCTTAGATTTTTCGATTCAGCTATTAATTTCCATGTGTTATTTTTCTTATTGCTTCCCCTTCATTGGTATTTAGGTTGGTGTTTCGCTTGCTTTTGTTATCCATGAATCAGCGAATCCACATATTGGTAAGTCCTGTTCTAATTTGCAAGGACTAGTTATGTGGTTATAGTGAAAGCTATATCTATATTTGGTGACTGTAGATATGGAGTACACCTTACCTGCATTCATATTTGGCTTCTTATTTTCAATGTACAGTCATCTATTAGTCCTTTGTGCCTAGCTCCCAAAATTTCTGGTTACCAAGTATTGTTTCTCAGAGCTATATTTGCTTTCTGATCACTAGCTGTAGGAGCATCTGGCACTTGTGAAAGTTTAACAATCCAATCAAACCACAAGTTGAAGCTACTGCCTGTATACAAAATGATTACTACACCTAGAAATGCAAGCTGCAGTTGTGTTATTTTCTCTCCTGAACCCGTCTGTCTTGAGTCTTGTGTAACAAAGTGAATGAGCAAGCTGCTTTATTTTCCTGTTGCTGCATGATATCTCCACTGAACTTCTATTGCCCTTGTTACTTAGTTCTGAGCTTAACAACCAATATTGTTTTTCTTCTCACTTCTCCTATATATCATCGTTCGCTTCAAAGTAAGAAGGAAAATATATTCTCCTCTTAGCTGGTGTTTGCCTATACTTATTTAGATGATCTTATGATTTTTTTACATCTAATCACATGTTTTTGGATCTCATATGATGTTAGATATTATTTTTCAAATAAACTCCTAATATTTTTGGACGAAATAAGACCCATGAAGTTATAAGATGTTTTTAGTTAATAAGGATAATGTTGCATGTGTACATGGTCAAGCTAAAGGAGTTTATTAGATCTTAAAAGATAGTCAGGGGTTCCTTACTTTCCCTGAGGAGCTTTAAACTCCACCAAACACTATGAAGTATATGCTATCAGCTTCAAACTTTTACAAGATGGCAACTTATAAGCCCAGGCAAACACCCTCTAAGTTGTGTACTTCGCAGTTTACTGTTGGTCCGTTTGGTTCATTGATAGATGTCTTCTAGTTCGAGAATCTGTGAAACTGGTTTTGGTTTTCATGGTGCATTTATTGTGTTACTTGTTGAGCCCCTATATGATTTGTTCTGCAGCTATCTTGGGACGGCTGCCTGGCACTACTGTATATAGAAACATCCAACAGTATCCAGAGGCATATACATACAATGGAATCGTGATTGTTCGGATTGATGCACCAATCTATTTTGCCAATATAAGTTACATCAAGGACAGGTGATAATAAGCTTTTCCATAGATTAAATGCAGGAACATTGTTAAAATTAATTCCGCCACCATATTCATCTTGTATTTTGATACACTCTGATGAACTCCAAATTCTGTTCCTAGGCTCCGAGAATATGAAATTGAATCTGATGGATCTACAAGACGTGGACCTGAAGTTACAAGAGTTCATTTTGTAATAATCGAGATGGCTCGTGAGTCAAATCTATAACTTGTCTAGTTTATGAAGCATTTTAGCTTGCAATGACTTTGTTTCCCTATTGTCATCAACTTGAACTTGTCTTGATGAAATCAGTTTCTCTGAACTTCTAACCTCAGCTAGACTCATTGGTAACTGAAAATAATATATGCTCCCTGATTGCATCTCTTGTTTGTATATTTTCTTTCAGCCACCACTTACATAGACTCTAGCGCGGTTCAAGCTTTCAAAGACTTGCATCAGGAATACAAATCAAGGAACATTCAGGTACGCAGCCAGGAATCCACAGTTAATGTGTATCATGATCATTTTTTGATACATCTCACCGTAACATTTTGGTTTAAATTTTTTTCCAGATTGCTATTTCCAATCCAAATCGTGATGTCCTGCTGACCCTAACAAGATCTGGTGTGGTCGATCTAATTGGCAGAGAATGGTATTTTGTTAGAGTACATGATGCCGTCCAAGTTTGTCTGCAACACGTTCAAAGATTAAACGAGTCCCCTGGGACGCAGTCGTCGTTGCTGGAAAATAAATCAAGCATTTTCCAGAGAGTATTGAGACAGAGACAAGAGGAAGTGTCTCTCTCTCAGTTGGAGTCAGGTAACAGGGAAATTGATACCAGTCATCTGGAGCCCCTATTGTCAAAGAAGGCCTGAAGAACTAATTCTTGTGGCAATGGCTATGTATGTATAATTGTGTATTCATTGTTTGAACTCTTAATTATGATATATGCTGCTGTAATTGTGCTCATATTGATTGTAGTATGGCTATGGGTGGGCTCATCTGTTTCAACATCCAATTGTTCATTTGGTACTTCCGTTTTTCTTTTATTATTGGTGTTTTCTTTGTAAAAAGATGTGGAAATAATAATTGTCACTTTTGTTTTTTGGATCTCATTCTAGACTCCTTGCAAGAAATTTGTCATTTTGTACCAGTAGAAGGGTTGTTACGAACATATCCCTGAAGGTTTATCTAAATCCACAACCCCTCTCCTTGGAGAATCATAATTGTGACTCCCATCTGAACCGCCTAATAAATTTGCCATTTTGTCGTTCAACCATTTTAATAAAAATTAGGGTAAATTACATTGATGACCGTTGAAATTGGGTTTAAATGCACAAAAACTCATTTTTTGTAAAATTACAGATACATCCGCTTAGAGAGTGTTACTGAAATGTACTTCAGAGGAGTACAAATTTTTGCCACTGAATAAAAGTGTATTTATAATTATAACTACAACTTCAAGAGGTGTAATTGTAATTGCAGATTTCAAAAATTTGTATATTTTGATCTAACTTTAGGAGTCAATGTAATTTACCTTAAAAATTAGGGTTAATTACACTTAAACCCCCTCTGAAAATGCATAATTACACTTTCCTCCAAAAAAGTTTCAAAATTACATTTACACCCCCTCCGAAAATTCTCTGTTTACACCTAACCTCCATTTGTTAAAGTATGGATGGAAAATATTCACGTCAACAAAAATAATTACATAAATCTTCAATTTTACTTTTTATTTAACATTTTCAGTAATTAATTTTGTACTTATAAGGAAAAAATGTAATAATTTTGGCATCACTCCATATATATACATTATATTTATCCTCTTATAAGTACAAAAATATACATGGGAATGATAAATGATGGAAAAAATTAAAATTTTATGTAATGATTTTTGTTGACGTGAACATTTTTCGTTCAAACTCTAACAGATGGGAATCAAGTGTAAACAGAGAATTTCCGGAAGGGGTGTAAGTGTAATATTAAAACTTATTTGGGGGAAAGTGTAATTATGCATTTTCAAATAGGGTCTAAGTGTAATTAACCCTAAAAATTATAAGTGAGACGATACTCGCTGTGAATTACAAAAACAAGGGGAGTAAGAATAACCTAAAAGAAGATCAATTATCATTAGTTACATAATTTTTAAACATTACATTAAGTAACTTCATGCAAAAATAGGGACTATATATATGGAAACAAAAGAAGATAAGAACTAAAACTATGTCAGATTGCATAATCCAAACTATATGATACTTTTTACATCCACTGCATACAAAACTTTCCCCCAACATGTATAAAAGCTCAAGAGTACATTGAACTACAAGCACAAAAGCTTAACATGCCTTAACTCTACAAGAGTCACAGATGACTTATTTAAGAAATTGAAAGAGTGCTCCACTTTCAGGATTGCGTCAGTGGTTTCCAATCCATTTTATCAGGTAAAAGGAAAACGAGGCAAAGTTCAGTAATTGGTTATCGTCTAACATACAAAATGACATAAAGAACCAATTACCTATGATTTACCAGCGCGAGACAACTTGTACCTGATAATTTTGTCGTCTTGAAAGCTACCATTTTCCCAAACATGACAAGCCATGGTGCAGTAACTTTATTTTCACGAATAAGGTTAACAACTAACTTACAGGGTCGTCCTTTTCATTCTCTTGTTGAGCAGCAACGGTCTTCTCTTCCCTTTTATCCTGCGCTGTTGTGTTGCTCTTTTTACCAATTGCACGGGGATACTTTGCGAGTGCAGCCTTCAGTGCAGATCTAACACTTACTTCTGCTTCTTTCTTCTGCCGTTTGCTTGCATCCAGAGTTTCATTCTCATCCTCATTTCTTTCACTTTCAGACGTAAGTCCATGGTTCTCGATGGGATTTTCAGAAGTGGGTGCATGGTTGGGAACTGCACGCTTGAACGGCTCATGGAAAGTATCATACAAGCGTTTTACCTGCATAATCATCTGGTCATCATGTACTTCCACAATGTGGATGAGGAAATAATAATGGGTGTTGGTAAATGAAAAATAAATACAGACATCCTCATGCAACCACATGAATAGTAATATAACTGCAAAAAAGAATACAATTAAATATGTTGACATTATGGTCCAGTTCTACCAGAGTAAAAAGGAAAAATGAATATGGCATGCTCATGCAACCGCATCAATAATAATACAAGATGCAATAAAAATAACTGATAATATGGCCCGGTTTGGACAGACTAAAGAGTTTAGAGAATGCTATTCGAATTGTGGTTCTTTTTCAACATATTCAATTAGCACAATGTCTAAGATTCACATATAGCTAATCTTAGGAAAGTGTGAGAACAAGGATTAACAGAACTGGCTTGATCTTTACACAAAAGATTAACCTGTAACCCCCCAAAAAAAGGAATTACCACTAAACTTTACAGAAACAGAGATAGTACAAGTACAATCCCCAAACTGCGTGAGATTACATTGAACAGAAACTTCCCTCAAATACTAACCTGCCCAGCAAATAAATTTATCATAGACAAAAACAATGAAATTTACCTTTCTTTCTCCTATGCCAGGGCAACGAGCTAAATCTTCCATTGACGCATCCATGATATGAGAAAGAGACTGTAGTAGTAAAATTAGCTTCAGTATAAAGGAAGAAAGTTACTGGCAAACAATAATGCACTGTACAATACAAATAACAGGCTTACCCCAAATGTAGACCCAAGAGTGACAACATCGGTCTTGTTAACATGCCTTACTGCTGTAAGTGCATAGTTTAACTATGATAGAAGAAAAATTGAAATTTGGTTAGATCATATTACTACAATTTGACACAATATTATTAAGTTACTAAATTATTTGATGTAGGTCACTGATTCTACCATGAACCTCTCAATAAAACAGTTGACCGCTGGCCAAAATTATATAAGAGTTATACCCGTGATTGGTAGTCCATATCCATTTGGCCTTGAATAAGATCAGCAGGTTTATTTTCATAAACTTTAAAGGTCTCCAAGTACCGACCACATTCTTCCAAGCTAAACAAAAATCCCAAAACTAGTTAGCAACAGAAAACAATAGCTATTAATGGATGCCAGAAGACAAAAGGAAAAACAAAGTTTATCATTTTAAGGGTTTCCACGTGTGGTAAGCAGAAAACAGCCAGAACCAATTTCTTGCAGACCGGTTTATCAGTACGTCTTTTCCTACCCCTCCAAAAAGCATATGGAATTGGCTAAAAGTTTTCAACTGATATTTTTTTTTAAAAAACTCATATTTTCCTTTGGCTCCCCATATAGAAATTGAAAAACTATTAGAATGTACCATCTTATTGCTCCTAGAATGTATGAAATGTATTACTCAGAAAAAAAAAAAAGAAATACCTCCAACCACATAAAAGAGTGCAGTCATGAAGTAGAGCTGTTTTTGTGACTTCAAGTAAGGGCTTAACAACATCTTCCTGATACCGACAATGAGAGAATTAGAGACCAAATAAAGATTAGGTCATATAAGCAGATTTTTTCAAATGCCTACCACATCAACATGGCACAACACAACACGAAGCTTGAAGTTCTTCTGCAGTTCCCTTATCCGAAAATACAGGTAATCTGGGTGTAGAAGATGATAGCGAAGGCTGAAATGAACAGAATAAATCCTTAAGATGTCGACGAACTCCATGTTAAATTTCATGAGTCATGCAAGAGGATCACTTTGCAAACCAAATACACAATGGAAAGCTACAGCAAAATCTAAGTTTCCATTTGCCACAAGCTCCACCACGGCATGCTTTTATTTCACCACAACATGTTAATGGTATGAAGCTGGGTTAAAAAGCATTAGAAGCAAGCAAGGCAGATCAACTATAAAATTGATAGGATGCATTAAAATTCAAGAATGCAAAATATTATCAGGAGTAGGGGGGTGCAAGAGCAAAACAGTAATAAGGTACTTACAAAAACAGTAGAGTATATGTTTACATAAATACTAGGGAAACAGAAAAGCTGCACTTGGACTCAATAAAGCAAGAGAACAATTCAACCTGCCTACAGAATTTCAAGAAATGAATGATGCTTTTCTTTCACAAACATTTACAGGCATTCTCCCAAATGAAAAATAGCTTAAAGATCAAGTCTATTTGCCATATAATTTTGTCAAAAAGAACAGAAATCCTCAGGAATTTTAGTATTTGGCTCAAAGCCAACAAATATAGAGCGAAAGTCAGTATGATGAAGCGTATCAATTTACAAGTTCTCACTTTGTCTTCTTTACAACTGGTTTTGTGATGTTAAAAGGATTATTGCAATTGCATGGAAACTGACTCTATCTCTTTTTTAAGTTAATCCCCCCTTTGAGAATCAGCTCATCAAGAACCACATCCTACATATAATCCAAGGTATGGGGAACTAGCCCAATCCAACTTATGCCCCTTCATCATCGCACCAAGGCCAAATGTTAGATACCCTTGCTCACATTTTGAGACATGTAAGAGGATGACTTCTAACACAATGATCTAAGAGATTCTTAACTCAACTAGCGACCAATCTACAGACCTTGGGTGTTGTCAAACCACCCCACACCAGAGAAGTTTGACTTCCAACATACAAAATCCTATAATTGGTTGGACATTAACTGAAATTAAATAAGTCAAACTTCAAACCTCAAGTAAAGAGCACAAGCATTCTGGCCCAACAAGTAGTCACAAACAATGTCGGCAAAAGCCCATCGAACATTCCTTATATGTTTCAGTAAAGGGTTCCCCTTCTGCATTACAAGACAACCAAAACAGAAGTTTAAAATCATTTCATCAAGTCTGTAAAACCTGCCTTCTTTCAGGTTAAGAGGAAATATAAGGCAAGGTCAGTAATCTACTCCATTTTGAACTGTCAGAAGTTAACAATTTAATAATTCAATAAGCCAAACTACATGGCTTTAGCATACAACAACTAGCAGCCATCAATTCCATGACCAGGAATAAGATTTTTCAAGTGCAGATGCATATACTCAACAGTGGTTCTCATCCACCATGGCTAGCTAAACTTCAATTACCACATCGCTAATCCACCAAATTCAACATATGGACCAAATACATTGTCAAAACTTAGTTGCTTACTTTACCAGGTACAATTAGCCATTTGAATTATCTAGGATCCCATTGGTATGTCTAAGTTACATACTTATTGCCAACTAGCAAGAAGCCACTAGTTCCCATAATGATAGGACGAAGCAGAGTCCTGCCAATATGCAATAACTCACCTGTCTATGGCTAACAAGGATGGAATTCCGACTCCCACCAGCTGAAGAAACAGATGTAGATGGAACTTCAGACTGAACGATTTGTCTGCACCAATATAAATAATAGTCATCAATATGACCCCAATTCAAACATAAAACATTGCTCGCTAGAAAGAACCCATATAGTCGTATACTCACACACACACACACACACACACACACATATATATATATATATAGAGAGAGAGAGAGAGAGAACAGCAGGACCTTGGAGGGGGCGCTTGAGAAGGTGAAGGGGAAACTTCGGAGGGCGGAGCGGGCGATGAATGCGGTGGAGTTGTGTAAAATTCAGTGTTCTTGATGAAATTGAAGGCCTGAGAAAACGATGGGGAAGGATTGAAAAGAGAATGCTGGGTTGTCTTGGGTTCAGAGCCCTCGACCACTTCATCATAAGATGGTATTCTTATGATGAACGATGTATCCTTCTGTTTCTCATTGTCGTTTTTTTGTTCCCTGTTTTCAGGGCCGCCTCTGTTTTCCATTTTAGTCCTGTACTTTCTTCATTCCTGAATTTTGATTTTTATCAAGTGTTCCTTGTATTCCAATTGAACTACTGAAAATCAGACCCAGTCAGTGTACTTATTTTGTGGATTTGAATAAAACTAAGGTAAAAATTTACTAAACCCTCTGACTGTACTTTTGTAAATGATGCAACTGAGTTGTAGCGAAACTCGAGGGATTGTGCTTATGTTGAGAAGGTGGATCACCAGAAATTACATTGATACGATGAATAACACATAATTTGTCACGTTTCATGATTAATGAATGATAAAAGTACAATTGTCAAAATTGATGCCACATAACCCTATACTAGCAACAGAGGCTAACATTTGGTCAACCACCTAAGATCTAAGCTTGGAAGCAAAATTACAATAGGAAAAGGTGTTATGACCTAAAGCTCCATCTTATACCAAATTGTGAAGCATAAAACAAATCAACCATCATGCCAATTCTTGTAAGACATACCACAGCTGTAATTCGCTCACAGTTTCATAATGTGGACAATATATTAAATCTGTCCTGAACAGAAAAAGGAATACCACGATGAATCAGAGATAAACGGTGGGATTATGAAATCTGACCATCATAATTATGACGCAGAAGATGACCTATTATTTAGCTTAGTTTTTGTTGCATCATGAGGCATATCTATCAACATCATGATACAAAATTTGTGTATTCTAACAAAACTCCTAGTAGGAAGGTAAAAACATATAACTGATATTTTGACACTCCCAGCTAGTATGAAGACTTAGCGCTTATATTTGTCACATATCAGAACAAAGAATAAATGAACGAAGTTGCGGTTTATTGATGAGAGAAGCACCATAAATGGGTTCTTCCACATATATGTCGGCAATGTAAATAATTCCAGTAAATTTAGCAATCAAGCATGGAAATTTTCAGCAAATTCTAACTGATTTCAGCGCATAATCTCCAAAAAGAAAATGTCCTTAAAAACCACTCCCAAAGCTCTTACGAATTAACTAAGTACAGAAAACCTAGTCTTCCAGAGATATCTTAAAAATCAACAAATAAAATAAAATGAATTCACGAACCTTGAGGAAATTTACTATATTTCAAAACTTTTCAGCACATTTTTATCTATCACTGAAGAAGTCAAAGTACGTCCGATGAAGGTTCTGCCGGCAACGGCGAAGGAGCGGTAACGGGGTTGGATGTAGCTCGGTGGAGGAACGCGGGAAAGAAGAAAGGGAAAAATGGGAGAAAGAGGAGATTTTCGAAACAAGTAAAAGGAAAAAAAAAAAAAAAACTGTAAAAACACGCTTTGTGTTTGCCAGATGATTTTTTCCCCATATTTGGTTTTATTTTTAAAATGTTTTGTTTTGTTTTGAGAAAATATTGAGAGAAAGCAAAGAAAAATAAGCATGTGTTAGAAATAGGGTGTATGATTGTGTTTGTTTTTTAAGTTAATTGTAAATAGTATAAAAAATATATTGTATGTATTCTGTTGTATATTAGAAAACAAAAAACACTGTTTATTGTCAAATCATGTCTCTTTTATATATTTTTATATATGTATATAATATATTTATGTTTTTTGTATGTATTGTGTTGTATATTGAGATAAAAAATACTGTTAATTGTCATAGCATGTCTCTTTTATATATCTATATCTATATCTATACTCTATATAAATGTGTGAATATTCAAGTTGTTTGTTCCCTATTGTGAAAAGACAAATATACCCTAATTTAAATATTATTAATTATTATATTACAGGTTCTGGAATTTTTAACAATTTAGAATTCTACATATACTAAACCTTCTCCATATAAATTTAGGATGAAAAATCTAAATCGTGAATCATGAATGAATCCAATTACACAAAATTTTAATAACATGCTTCTAATCGTGAATTATAAATGAGCCAATTACACATGCTAAACATTGATAGAAAATTATATTATAAACTTAGTTATAAAAAAATAAAATTCTATAAGAAAAATGTTTAAGATTCTTAATTGCTCTAAACTACTTAGGAATAACACATTCAAACTAAAAAAAATTAATATGAATATTTCAACACGATTACTTTGCTAGAAGAAATCTTAATTATACTAAAGAAGTTTTAATTTACCATGACACATTAAAATTTAAAATAAACTACACATGAATATATATATATATATATGCAGATATATGGATATATCAAATTTTTTGAATAAATATAAAAAATTTAACTACAAATTAAAATTGATATATGGATATGATATTATTAAATTGAAATTGCTTGTGAAAATTCAACTATTTAGTGAATCTCTTAATACTTGATTTTTTTAGTATTAGATAATCCTGAATTCTTTACTTTTACATCTATTCTTTTTTTTTTTAATTTTAATTAATAGAATAAAAGTATTACAACAACAAATGTGACATGAAAAATTAAGTTGTAACATAATATATTATTGATTAAGAAATAGATTATACCAATCGGTGCATATGAAAATAAGATTAAGAAGTTAAACTAAAAATATATAGAATTAAAATTGCAATATAAAGGCAAAAAATAAAATTTTATACAATAATATTTCAAAATTTAGAAGGTAATCAAGCATGTAAATAATAGTTTAACAATATTTTGATACTGAAATATAATTAAGATTAGGATCTTACAATACAAAATATTGGTAATATTGTCCAATTAAATTATATTTTTATTATAATAGTCAATAAATGATTAGTTTGTAATCATTTAGTGTCAATAAATTAAAAATCAACGACATTCAAAATATAGTAAAAGAAAATATATTACATACACAGACATGACATAGCAAAATCAAATAATAGCAAAGACACATAATAAAACCTACGAATAAAAATTGATCAATTTTATTAAAATAAAATTTCTTCTAAAATAGAATACTAATTAAGTATAAAAATTTAATTACAAATAAAAATTATCAATCTAATTAAATTAGAAGTGCTATTTAAATTTTAAAAAGGGGCTAACTAATTGATTTTACTTCAATATTTAAAAACACTATGTTCCCCTCCCCATGCATCCCCAAGACATAGACATTGAAAAAGAGTATAAATAGTAATATAATAAATAATTTAATTTAAAATCTTATCTTATTGAGTAATAAATTAACGAATATAATTGTAGGTTCTAACGAGACATATATAACTATTTTTTATGCTTTAAAAGGTGCATAAAAATTGTACCATTTAGTCCCCTTGTATTATTATACACTTAATGCCCACATGACATTTTCTTTTGAATATCCAGAGGGAAAGGTATTATGGAATCAAAACTGCTACTTTTTAATATTTACGGAACCGAAAGTGAGAATCCCAAAATCAATGGACCAAATTACGGACTAAAAAATGTTATTTCCCCTTATGAAAATAAGAAAAGTTAAATGGTGGGTAAGTATTAACACAATAACAATTAAAAGCATACAATTTTAAAATAATTATATACTAACACATTAGTACAATTACATTTTCATATTAAGAAAATTAATAAATTTTGAGAAATAAACTCAGTACAATAAAATAATAAATAAAAACTGAGTTGATTATGTTGAAATTAGAAAAAAATATGATAAATAAATAAGCCAATGAGATTAATATATTTTTCAGTAATACATCTATAAAAATAACTTAAAAGTTTAAAAAGTATGAGTACTAAAGAGAATAAAAATTGATATATGAATAGAATATTATTAAATTGAAATTGCTTATGAGAATTCAACTATTGAGTGAATCTCTTAGCACTTGATTTTTTTTATTATTAGATAATCAAAATGTTTTACTTTTACATCTATTGTTTCTTTTACAACGGTGAAAATAAAATTTTATACAATAATATTTCAAAATTTAGAAGCTAATAAAGCATGTAAATAATGCTTTGGCAACATAAAAAATTTGATACTGAAATATGATTAACATACATTATAGGATCTTACGATACAAATATTAGTACTATGGTCCAATTTGATTATAGTTTTATAACAATAGTCAATAAATAATTAGTTTGTAATAATGTCAATAAATTAAAAACAAATGACATTCAAATATAGTAGTAAAAGAAAACATACAACACAAATATAACAAAAAATAAAACAAAATTAAACAAGGCATAATAAAACCTACAAATAAAATTGATCATTTTATTTTATTAAATTGGAATTTCTTCTATCCAAGATAAGGAGCTTTGACTAATTATTTTTTATTTTCATATTAATTTTTAACATATCATTATTTTATATTTTCATATTAATTGGTTTGATACATAATAATGAAATAATCATTAGTGAATATACAAAATACAAAATTTTAATTTTGGGAATATCTTTTTATTCAATAGTACCAATTAAATTTAGAAAGTGAATAACAAATAATAGAATTGAATAATTTCCTTATCAATTTAAATAATTATCATGAATTTTTTTGAAAATATAATTATATAATACTAATGTTTCAATGCCAAAAACATGAATAATATCAAGAACTTATCATAAATGATATATTTACTTCTAAAAATATATTTATACACGTGCATCGCACGTCATGCTTACTAGTTTTTATAAATATATATAAATGTATATAATAATATTTGTTTATTTATAGGTGGATGTATGTGTATACGGGAGAATGTGCCAAAATTACTCAAAATATCCAGTAAAATTATTTTGAGTAATATTATGTTTGGTTTTATTTTCACCATCTCGGAGATGGGGAGAAAATGAAACCAAACATAGGATTTATGTTTTCATTTCCTTCGTTGGGATTTAATTTGCAAAACTGCAGAAAACGTTGTTTGGTTTTATGGGGATAGATACATAATTTTAGTATAACTCATTGCCCTTCTTATTCTTCCATTGACGTTAAAGTTAGTCGTGTTACTGACTGACTATGATCATAATATTTGTAATATTCTTTTTCAACACTATTTTCCTGCTACATCATATTTATTCTTATTTTATATTAACTTACTAGTCATTATTTTTACTTTCTCATATAATTTATTCATATTACTGTTCACTATAAATTTATGTCCCAAAAATATGAGGGTCGGGAAGGAGCCCAAAGTGAAAGAGAATCTAATAAGGATTTAAGGGTACATGCGGCTCAAGGGGTAAAAGATCTCAGCCCCGAATTCTTGAAGGAAGTCTATTAAGCGAGAAGGCTCACGTAGGCCCAAGAAGGCGCATGGAGGCCTAGAAAGGCTTGCGGGGGCCCAAGAGTGCTACCTGCGTGGCGGCTAGGTTAGCATTAGGAGGAACTCATCCAGTAATGGCCTGATACTGGTAGGACAGTTCGAAGGAAGGACAGTCACCCTGCCACCTGCCACGAAGGATGATCAAGAATTTGGGAAAGATGTTTGACTTATCTCAACAACACCCTAGAATTTGGGGACTTTATCCAAAGAAGGAGTCCTACCTATTTGGGGGTAAAAGTCCCTAAGGGCGAGTAGATTTTTCCAAATGGCTGGAATCCACCCTTTGGCAACAACCACTGGCTCGAGTCCTAAGGGGACCAAACTCTTCTAGTTGGTAGGGGGTGAGGGTTATAAAAAGGGTTCTTCTTCCCTCGGTAAAGGGTAATGCTATTCTTAACACCCATACACGCAAAAATGCTATTGCTTGAAATACTCTAACACTGATTCGTTATTACCTATCACGCCTTTCCAATTCTAATTATCATTTTTACCGTCGTTTATTGACTTGTGCGTCAGAGTACTAAAGTTTCTTTTTCAAGTTCACTTTCCAAGACTTGTGAAAAGCTAGGCAAAAAAATCTCAAGTTCGACGTACCCTAACGAGCAACTTTTTGCTCGCATCAGTATGATTTGTACACCTATAAAAAAGACATCATTTTTCTTGTTGACACTCATATTTTACAAAAATCATGCATGTCCTCCAAAAAGAGTTATATTAATTTAAAGAAGGCACTTTTATGGTGGAGCTTTGAAGTTGGCGACTTGGTTAGGGTGTGCTACAATCATATGACGTTGTCGGGTTGTATTGCAAACTCAATCTCTATTATTTGCAATTTTGGATTTGAGTTCCCATTAATGACATTTTGGACTCTTTAATGATAATCGAGACCAAACTTCTGAATTTACCTGAGAATGAGTGTAATATTTGTTCATAGAAGAAGAGTTTGAACTCATTTCTTGATATATTTTTCTTTACCAATATTTTATTCTTGCCTTTGCATTGTCTGAAAATGAGCACAAAAATGAATACTTTCTTCCTAAACTTTAAATAGGACCACTTTTCAAGTGAAAATGGTAGGGTTTTTATTTATTTTTTTTTTTTCTGCCAAACAGCCTCACGTTCTTTGACACTTGAGGTTTTCTATTATATTTGACGGCATGATGACAACAATAACTAATTCCGTCAAAAAATGTCCTGTTTGAAAACTAAAGTTGCCACCCATAGTTGTTTGAGAACTGAAAGCGAATTTGTGATTAGTTTGAGGATTAAAAGTGTAATTTCATTTACAACTCCTTTTAATCCGAATGTTCACATATTTCCAACTAAAAATGATATTAAAGAAAAAAGTTACAAATATTACGATCCTAATCTTCCACTAACACCACTAACATCAAGCATAAAATATTGATTATCTTTTCACTGACGTCATCATCAATACAGGAATACGAAGATACATAAATTACATAATTTGAATATTAAAATGCATATATATAACAAAATATACATATTGTCTCTATATATATATCAAATGACTTGATCAAAGTTTAATGGAAACATAAATAATAATAAATCAATAATTGCCATTAATGTGGAAATAATAGAATATTTATTTCAAGATTAGGAAATAATTAATTGTCAAACAAAATGTCCATACACTTGACCGTGGTATTAAACTTTGCATGAACTGCGAATCCTTGGCACAAGCCTCTGACGAGTTCTACAACTAAAACAAAACTATTTTTAATTAATTTAATAATTTATCATTAATTAATGATAGTAACTGCTTAATTAACTGATGATACTTTACCCGAGTGGTGAGGTTGAGGTTCCACAATTAAAAAGTCGTGGATTCGAGTACTACAAATGTAGAAAATTATTTAGAATGGTTGTATTATTCCTTTTATTGGTGTTGAGTGATGTGGATTTGGTATTAAATCGTGGACTGAATAGATGTTGTTATACTGTGCACTAAATATTATAGTAGCAATTGGTCGCTTTAGAAACATTATTGTACTTTCAAATTAATAATTCATCGCTCGTTAAAAAAAAATGTTGGTTCCCTCAAATTTCATTAGGCAACAGTTTGGTTGATAGAATTTAAAATTACGAATTTCATATCCCCTAGTTACAAATCATCTGAATTTGTTTGGATAATTTAAACTTAAAGAATTATAAATACTTCTTGTCTAAATTTGAATTATATCTTATTGAATATTTATGGATTTCAAATTCTATTCTAATTTAGAGTAATCTAAAATTATTTCTTCAAATCCTCTCATCAAAATCCAAATCTATCAATCCAAATGTAATTTTAAATAAAAACAACACTACAATATGAAAACAAACTAAAGTATTCGATAAAAAATGAAAAAGAAAAATATTTTGAAGTACAAAAAACAAATCATGATTAGTGATAAAATAAATGATAATTTTAAGGCTAAAATCCAATTTACCCCTGATAAGTGTGTAATCTACCATATTTTGATGATTGTAATGCCCTATTTTAAGGACCAATTACCCCTAATCATGTGGATTTATTGCATTTCAGCAAAATACATCTTATGAGGAGTAAAGATGGTAAATTGAAGCTAAGAATGACATTTGAAGGCATTTAAGGGAACAAGCGGGAAAAGAGTGGCAGATCCAAAATTTCTACTAAGCGTGCCCACGCTTAACGCTACAGTCAACCCAGGAGAAAAAATAAAGTTGCGAATTTTGATGGAATGATTGCTGAAAGACCTTAGGAACGATCTGAAAATTACCTATTAGATTGCTAGGAATTAAGTTGTTAACATTTTTATTAGCAATCATATATCTACCTCTTTTTATGTCTAGGTTCGTGATGTGCTAATAGTATAAATAGGAGGCGCTTCACAACTCACAAACCATCTCTTGTTTTACATTGAATTCTATAGTTTATTTCATTATTCCTCTTCATCTATCTCTTTTTATTTTCATACGTTGCCCAATTGCTAATGGAATTCCACTCTTTAGTGTGTTCTTCTGTTAGCATGTTAGGCTAATTTCTTCATTTTCCGATTAAAGTACGGTGATTGCTTGATTCTTAAAACATTGTGAGATCTAATAGTGTTTACCACTTTTATTAAAATCAGTATTCATGTTATTCCCGCACTCTTTTTACGAATGTCAGATTTTTGAATAATATGGTCAGTTATTCATTTTCAAGAAGGTTTGTTTAGCTATTTGAACTTACAAATCCGTAATTGTTTATTTAGTTCAATAATTAGTAGCAATATAGCTTGATTAATCATGTCAAAGTGGTTAGTTTAGTTATGGAAAATGCATGATCTAATCTAAACGAATTCTTGTAGGAATTTGTTGGTTAGGATCAGGCCCTTCTAGTTTTTAAAGCTGTTAATGAATTAAATCTTGTGAACGTTACCAGGGTTGTTCATTGATTGTGGGATCTAGCCAACGGACGTTCCTTGGCTGACGAAAAGGTAAGGAAGGGTGAGGTTGTTAGGTCGTACCAATGACCATAACTGATCTACATGTTTTAATAACTATTACATTTGCATCGATGATCAACTGACGTAATCAAGCATGAACCTACTTTAACCGGGAAGCTTTCTTATCTTTTCACTCTTCTCCTTTTAAATCGTGTTTTGCTATCTTCTTTTAAAACTAAAATTCTAAAACCCGCCTCTTTTACTGCTTTTGTTCCTTTTTGAAGAAATCAACTTATCGCCGATCCCTGTGGTCGAATCCACACCTCACCCTTCCTTACCTTTTCGTCAGCCAAGGAACGTCCGTTGGCTAGATCCCCCAATCAATGAACAACCCTGGGAACGTCCACAAAATTTAATTCATTAACAACATTAAGAACTAGAAGGGCCTGATCCTAACCAACAAATTCCTACGAGGATTCGTTTAGATTAAATCATGCATTCCCCATAACTAAACTAACCACTTTGACACGATTAATCATGTTATGTTGCTACTAATTATTGAACTAAACAAACAATTATGGATTTGTAAGTTCAAATAGCTAAACAAACCTTCTTGAAAATGAATAACTGGCCATATTATTCAAAAATCTGGCGTTCGTAAAAAGACTGCAGAGAATAATATGAATATTGATTTTAATAAAAGTGGTAAGCACTATTAGATCTCACAATGTTTTAAGAATCAAGCAATCACCGTACTTAACCGAAAAATGAAGAAATTAGCCTAACATGCTAACGAAAGAACACACTAAAGAGAGGAATTCCATTAGCAATTGGGCAACGTATAAAAATAAAAAGAGATAGATGAAGAGGAATAATGAAATAAACTATTGAATTCAATGTAAAACAAGATATGGTTTGTGAGTTGTGAAGTGCCCCCTATTTATACTATTAGCACCTCACGAACCTAGACATAAAAAGAGGTAGATACATGATTGCTAATAAAAATGTTAACAACTTAATTCCTAGCAATCTAATAGGTAATTTTCGGATCCTTCCTAAGGTCTTTCAGCAATCATTCCATCAAAATCCGCAACTTTTCTTTTTCTCCTAGGTTGACTGCAGCATTAAACGTGGGCACACTTAATAGAAATTTTGAATCTGCCACTCTTTTCCACTTGTTCCCTTAAATGCCTTCAAATGTCATTGTTAGCTTCAATTTACCGTCTTTACTCCTTATAAGATGTATTTTGCTGAAAATGCAATAAATCCACATGATTATGAGTAATTGATCCTTAAAATAGGACATTACAATCATCAAAATATGACAGATAACACACTTATCAGGGATAAATTGAATTTTAACCTTAAAATTATCATTTATTTTATCACTAATCATGATTTGTTGTTTGTACTTCAAAATATTTTTCTTTTTCATTTTTTATCGAATACTTTAGTTTGTTTTTATATTGCAGTGTTGTTTTTATTTAAAATTACATTTGGATTGATGGATTTGAATTTTGATGAGAGGATTTGGAGAAATAATTTTAGATTACTCTAAATTAGAATAGAATTTAAAATCCATCAATATTCAATAAGATATAATTTAAATTTAGACGAGAAGTATTTATAATTCTTTAAGTTTAAATTATCCAAACAAATTCAGATGATTTGTTACTAGGGATATGAAATTCGTGATTTGAAATTCTATCAACCCAACTGTTGCCTAATGAAATTTTTGGGAACCATCATTTTTTATTTTTTTTGTAACGAGCGATGAACTATTAATTTGAAAGTACAACAATGTTTCTAAAGCGACCAATTGCTACTATAATATTTAGTGCACAGTATAACAACATCTATTCAGTCCACGATTTAATACCAAATCCACATCTACCAACACCAATAAAAGGAATAATACAATCATCCTATAAATTAAACAATTTCCTACATTTGTAGTATCGAACCCACGACCTGTTGGTTGTGGAACCTCAACCTCACCACTCGGGTAAGGGATCATCAGTTAGTTAAGCAGTTACTATCATTAATTAATGATAAATTATTAAATTAATTAAAAATAATTTTGTTTTAGTTGTAGAACTCGTCAGAGGCTTGTGCCAAGGATTCGCAATTCATGCAAAGTTTAATACCACGGTCAAGTGTATGGACATTTTGTTAGACAACTAATTATTTCCTAATCTTGAGATAAATATTCTATTATTTCCACATTAATGGCAATTATTGATTTATTATTATTTATGTTTCCATTAAACTTTGATCAAGTCATTTGAAATATATAGAGACAATATGTATATTTTGTTATATATATGCATTTTAATATTCAAATTGTGGAATTTATGTATTTTCGCATTCCTGTATTGATGATGACGTCAGTGAAAAGATAATCGATATTTTATACTTGATGTTAGTGGTGTTAGTGGAGGATTAGGATCGTAATATTTGTAACTTTTTTCTTTAATATTATTTTTAGTTGGAAATATGTGAACATTCGGATCAAAAGAAATTATAAGTGAGATTACACTTTTAGTCCTCAAACTAATCAAAAATTCGCTTTCAATTCTCAAACAACTATGGGTGGCAACTTTAGTTTTCAAATAGGAGATATTTTGACGGAATTAGTTATTGTTGTCATCATGCCGTCAAATATAATAGAAAACATCACGCGTCAAAGCACGTGAGGCTGCTTGGCAGGAAAAAAACCTATCATTTTCACTTGAAAAGTGGTCCTATTTAAGGTTTAAGAAGAAAGTATTCATTTTTGTGCTCATTTTCAGACATTACAAAGGCAAGAATAAAATATTGGTAAAAAAATATGTCAAGAAATGAGTTAAAACTCTTCTTCTATGAACAAATATTACACTCATTCTCAGGTAAATTCAAAAGTTTGATCTCCATTATCATTGAAGAGTCCAAAATATCATTAACGGGAACTCAAATCCACAATTGCAAATAATAGAGAATGAGTTTGTAATACAACCCGACAACGTCGTATGATTGTACTACACCCTAACCAATTCGCCGACTTCAAAGCTCCACAATAAAAGTGCCTTCTTTAAATTAATATAACTCGTTTTGTAGGGCATGCATGATTTTGGTAAAATATTTGTGTCAACAAGAAAAATGATACCCTTTTTATAGGTGTAGAAATCATACTGATGCGAGCAAAAAGCTGCAGGGCGATGGTCACCGGCCCCGAACATAAAGGCGACGGCGACACTGTCACCCATAGCTGGTCTAGGCGACGTCGCGTCGCCAGAGTTGGGGGTGACAGCGTCGACATCGTCGCCCCTTATCTGCAGGGGTGGGGAGGGGTAGACGGCGGGGATGGGGAGGGGGATAGACGGCGGGGGTGGTGGAGGGGGGTGGAGTTAGGGAGCAGGGTTTTATTTTTTATTTTTTTTATATCAAATAATAATTTATTTTTTATATTTTTCAATTATTTATATATAAGATAAATTAAATAATTTGTTGAATCTAAACATTTGATTTTTTTAAGATCCAACGGTTGTGATTACTTGATTCGATCTAACGGTCACTATACAATAAAAGAAGATCCAACGGTCATTAAATTAAGAAAATAATATATAATGAAAAGGGTATAACGGTCATATGAAGAAAAAGTTAACGCCGTTAAGTCCATTTAATGGAGAGTGGCAAGTAAGCTACATTTAATAAAACAGATGGGGATTTTTTTGCCTATTTTTAGAACACAGGGGGATTTGAATTTTTAAAACACAGAGGGATTTTTAGCGGAGTTTTTAAAACACAAGGGGGTTTTATGCAATTAAGCCTAATTTTAAGTTGCCACCAAAACTAAATTTACATTGATGGATTTAGATTTGAGGGAAGAATTTTGAGAAATAATTTCAAATGATTACATATTATAAGAATTTGAATCCAGACAAATTCAAATGATTAGTTACTACGGATTAAAATCCATAATTTCACATCCATTGGTCCAAATATAGCCTAAAATACATATTAAATGACAATAATTTCAATTTTGCTACAAATAATTTTCAGAACACTTATCAGTAACAAGAATTTTCCTTATTGTTACTATGATATTGATGTGTACCTGAGTCCAACAGTACTCCAAGGATCGAAGAATTTTCAAGAAAATCCTAACATTGAGAGGGACTAACCTGCAAAGAGAGGTTAACACTCCCATACTTAAGTTAGTAATGCTCTTAAAAATAAAAGGGAACTTGAAAATAAGTGAGAATAATGGTCATATACAAGTGTGTGATATGATAACTTGTGTAAAGTGTGAGAATAAACTGAAAATAACTTTAGTATCGAAAGTAATTGAAAGTAGAAGTGTGAGAGTGATGTTACTTGACAAATGACTGCATGAGGTTCTTTATTTATAGACCTTTGTAGAACAGGATGGGAAAGTTAATTTTGGAGAGTCCTATACTGTTTGAAAGCCTTTGAATCAGCTATCTAACCAAAGAATCCGCTTGGGATTTGGAATTGGATTGACTTAGATATGCTCCTTTGATTAAATCTTGCCCAGTCTACCAAAAAATTTGGAAAGTTGCCACTTGTGGATTATTAGCACAGTTCCTTGAATCGGTAGGAATTTGGTGGAGATATTTTAGTATGATGTGTCCTCATATGTTGGCAACTTGGATGAAATGTCTGTCCAGTTATATGATGATGTGTCCAGCAAAAATAAACTTATTTCTTGAGCCTACCAATTTTAGTGAAAGAAATGTCCTGATGGGCCCTGCTTCCTTGCTGGCCAGTTGGGCATAATTCAACCACAACAAAAATACAATGACAACTGCATTTTTTTTTTTTTTTGAAATATAGCGATTACAATCAATTCTGTCAGTATCAACAGACATAGACAAATACAACATTCCTATCAACAATATCACATATACTAATATCTATTACATCAACAAATAACCTACTATACAGTAGAAACAAATAAACCTACTATGCAGTAGAATTAAATCATCTCATGCAGGGGATTCGAACCTATGACCTCAAGGATCATGGGGCCTCAACTTCGCCAATTGAGCTAGGCTTCATTGGCTGACAACTGCATTTCTTGTCAGTAAGGTTTTCTTAAAATATTTGTGACTAATTATTTTTAGCAACAACAATTTTTTCGAACCAATTTTTACTATTAGGACTCTCAAAAAACTTTAAAAATCATTATTATGAAAAAAATTCTTATTACTTAATATATATATATATATATATATATTTAGTGCAATATTAGAATCATGATTTTATTTTTTTTTTATTACTAATTAATCCCGTATTTGTTTAATATACATGTGATATTTAAAGATTGTTTACTTGGTCCATTGATTACTCATAGAGTCATGTAATCATACATATATATATATATATACTATTATAAAAGAAATTTTTTTGTCGTACTAATTTTTGAATACCCAAATTTATCTTTTGATTCATTTACCCAAAATATTTGGTCAAATTAGTAATTCCAATATTTTTTTAATAATATAACAATTATATTTTTTTTCCTTCTAATTACCCACTACTCAACGTTTCTGTCCCACAATACTTCTCTATGTTTATTACAATTTACAATTATAATTTAATTTTTTTAACAATTTTTTTCTCATCACACGAGTTTTTTTATATACTCGTGAGAATCGCGTGTAACGACATGTATTTATATTGTCGAAAGCACAAGATTTATCTACTTGACTTTGACTAAAACCAACCAATATAACTAAAACGCGACTTTATCCCCATTACCCGACTCTCTCTCCACTCACCATCTCTTTTCCTCCAACATCTATACTATATATTATTGGAAAGGGTTAATTTGGTGTCTAAATTAATTGGTCTGCTATTTTTAAAAAAAATTAAATTAATTAATTAATTTTAACTTCTTCACTCATTCCATAACTACCTTTTGATAGTTTTTTCTTTTTCATGCATTCTTATCTTATAAATATACATTAGGTAATTTTCACTCTACAAAATATAAATAATATGATTTATTAATATATTTTATTCGAAATACTTTTTAAAATTTATGCACATACACAGAATGTGCCACACTTACTAGTTTGTATAACTCTTTCTCGTCCGTCTTTGCGGATTTGAATTTTCTTTTCTAAATTATGTTTTATTTTTAATTTTATTTAATATGTCACGTTTACGTGTATAAGATTTTTTTTCTTTAATAAAAAATAAATAGTATAATTTTTGTACCCAATAGCGTGGATATGCTAAATGAAATAAAGAGTGAATTACAATTACCCCCAAAGATTGACATAATTACAAATACCTTCTATTTTTTCAAAAATTATAAATACCCTTGAGATTTGTAATTTTTAATCAAAGGGATGAATTTGTTCATTTGCCCTTGATTTTTTCTTTTAAATTTTAGAAAAATCAGATGAGGCAAATTACATTAAATTACTCATTTGTATAAAAAACGTAAGAAATCTCTCCCTGTGCATTTTCATCCAAAAACATTCAAAAAAATTATTAAAAATAATTCAATTTGCATGGGGGCATTTTGATCAGTTCATCCATAAAAATGGATAGAAATGAATTATTTGTTAGACGGTTACAAAGCTCAGGGGGAATTTGTAATTTTTGAAAAAATAAAAAAATATCCATAATTATGACAAATCTTAGATGAGGTAATTGTAATTCAACATGAAATAAAAAGTACAATAGAATTTGAAACAGAAAATTCAATCCGATCTTCAACAACTTCTGACGGAGAAAATGCCTACATCCACCAACACATTGTTTATATACTTATACGTACATCTACGTGTAAAGTCAAATACAACATATCAATACTAAGTATTAATAGGAAAAAAAAAATCCTCTTCAACGAAAATCTATATAAAATAAAACAGAAATATAGAGGCCATCCAAGTGAGCGCCATATATACGCTCACTTGGATAGTCTATTTGAATTTTATTGTGCCATGTAAAAAAATATTACTTTTTTTTTATTTACATTTAGATAAGTATAAGATTATTATTTGTCTTATACAAAAGATTCAAAAAATTGTTGAGATAAGTTGGTTAGTAATATAATTATAAAAAAAACTGATATTAAATAATAATTTCATATTCTCATATTTATGGATTATTTTAAATTTGAATCTTGAATTATTTATCAATTACTTATTTTATTTCAAAGTTTGAATTACTTATCATTTTTATTTATTTTTTGAAGACATAATCCTCCATATATTGATTGATATATTTCTATAATTTTTTTGAATTTTATTTTACCACTTTAAAAAGTATTGTTTATATTATATTTGCATTTAAATAATTATACCATCGTTTATTCTTATTCAAAAGTTTCAATCATTATTAGTTAGTAAAATAATTTAAATTTATTTTTATATTCAACATATTTTGGCATCTATATACTTATTATTTACTTTAATTTTAAACTATTTACCATTTATTTATATTCTAAAGTAAATTATTTATAATTTTATTTACTTATTTAAAAAAATACAATTCTTCCATGCCTTGGCATCGGGTACTAACTAAAATCAAATAATCTAACAACTATCTAATTTAAATAAAAATAAAATATATTTACTTACAAGGTAAAATAAACTTCAAAGACACACAAAGCTGTTTTAAAAAGTTAATAAAATAAAAAATATAAATAAATTTAATTTTATAATGTAACAATGACTAATTATATAAAAATTAAAATGTTATATGATAATAAATAAAAATAAAAAAACTAATAGATATGAAAATAAATTTGAAGAATGTTACTTATTCATTTATTTAAAAAGATTATAAATCTTTTCAATAAAGATAAATTATTATAGACTTATCCGAATTGTTTATTAGTTATATTCTATCTATATCTATATATAATAACAGAATGATTGAGACTATCCAGCTAGGCGCCATGTATATGCAGATGCATACAACCTCAATGAGCTCCAAATGAAAATTTACAAGTTTTTAAATAAAAAGAAAAAAATATATTTTATACTTATCCCAAATATTCTAATCAATGTTATTTGTTTATCTATTTTTAAAGTATATAAAAACATGTTTATTCAAAAAATATATATATATATATATTTATCCAACAAATAAAAGTTCATTTGATTATTGTTCATTATATCTAATAATATGAAATATTGTTTGAATTGATTATTCATTATATAATTATAGTTTCTTATAATATAGCCATAAATATTAAATTTATGATATTTTGTATAAGATATTATAAGTGGTACGACTATTGAATATTTGATACATAATAAGCTACAGTATTTAAATATTGTGTGTATAGATAATAATAATATGAAAAAACTATAGATTAGTATTATATAAAAAAAATATTACATTTATTGACAATATAATAATTTATTCTTTTATAATTATTTGTGTTTATCCAAAAAATTCTAATCATCATAGGGAGAATCACTTCATGATTATGATCAATTAGAAAATTTAAATATTTTTAAAACTTTCATTAATAATAAGGATACGTCAATTTTATAAAAACTTATCTATTATTGTCTTTCAAAATTTAAAAGTACTCAAATAAAAAGTTTGTAATATTATAAATAATGGGTTTGCAAAAGCAGCACAAAAGTAAATCACAAGGTTGTGAAATCTTACGCTACACTATCATGTAAATTTCTCTTTCCACCTTTATGTAAGTGAGAATTCAAAATTTGACAGAGTTATTTTTGCAATCGTCAGTGAAATATGTACATATTCATATCAATGGTAATGCTAATGATTTATAATTCAATCATTGATAAGTTCAGTATTTATTCTGTATTTTTATATTTCAATAAGACATAATTTCTCCAATTTTAATTATTTTTTCCTGAATATCTAACATTATTAACTTGTTTTGTTAGTTGTTGCACTAAAGAAATGCATTAATTAAAAATTTTTAATCAAGGATTTGTTATGACATTTCAAAAATCACGAATTCCTCACATTTGTCCTCTTCTCTTAATCATTTTAATTTTGAATTATTTACTAAATACTAATTTTGTTTTAAAATTAAAATTATTTGTATTATTTATTTATTATTAAAGTACATGTTTGCTCTATGGTAGGCTTTTTTTATTTTTTATTACCACTTAATGAAATAAAGTATTTTTTATTAAGGTAATTATTTACCTTATTTATTTTTATTTTGAAGCACATATTCATTATTCATTTTAAAGCACATATTCATTTTTTACCTTTATCAAAAAAATTCACTTATCATTTAAGGTAATTAGTTAGTAAAAAATTTAACTTCATTTTTATATTAATACACGTTTGTTTTTTATACTTCTTAATTATTTTAACTTTAAATTTTAAATTCTTTATTGTTTATTTATTTTTATATTTAAAATTTTAAACTATTTATAAATTATTTCTTTATTTTATTGAAAATACGATTCTCCCGTACCTTGACACAGGGTACTAACTAGTAATAATAATAATACAATATCTCAATATTTTTAAAAAAAGGCAACGCGATCTTGATGCAGGAGATACTGAGCTTTTGTTTTTATCCTTTTTTATTTAAATTGAGATTTTTTTTATCTACAAATATTTAAGGGGAAATAAAATATAATTAACATGGTGTAATATGTTTATTTATAAGGGTAAATTACAGCTACCTTCTCTAAGGTTTGACATAATTACAAATTCTCCTTATTATTTGAGAAATTATAAATACCCCCTGAGGTTTGTAACTGTATAACAAATAACCCATTTCCATCCATTTCATGAGTGAACTGACCAAAATGCCCTTATGTATTGAATTATTTTTTATTTAATTCTTAAAAAAATTGAACTACAATGCGCAGAGATAGGTTTCTTAAGGTTTTTACACAGAGGAGCAATAACGCAATTTACCTCGGCTGATTTCTACAATTTTAATAAAAATTGAAGGGCAAAATGATCAATTTCAGGTTTTTGGTTAAAAATAACAAACTTCAGCGGAATATTTGTAATTTTTTAAACAACGATGTCTATTTATAATTATGTTAAATTTCAAAAAAGGTGGCCGTAATTTACCCTATTTATCTATATTATCTATATTATTATATTAAGGGAGAGCACCTCTCTGGTGTCTCTCCCAAAATTGGTATGCCATTTTTTTTATTTTTTTAATATTTTATTATTTTTTTCTCTTTTTCTCTACTTATTTTTCTCTCTGTTCTCAACTTCCCATTTTCTCTCTTATCAACTTCCACATTCCTTTTTCTTCTCTCATTTTCTATCATTATTTTTCTCATTTTTTTTATATATTTAATATTTTTAAATCTAATTCATTTATTTTTTAAAAAATAATTATTATTTAAAAATTTAAATTAATTGTGCACACACATTTGAATGTGCCACGTATACTAATAAATATTAATGGAGGACTTTGAGTCTTGGTATGGTGGAATAATAGAGGTGGAGGTTTTGTTGACCAGAAAATATGATAGTTTTAAGTTGTGGATGGAGAATTATGGACCATTTCTGATTGTTTCCAAGTCAACCACGCCAAACCACTTAGTCCTTTTGACTTATATTTTTTTTTTCCAGTTACCTAAAATTTATTATTTCTTTCAAATTTCAATTATAAAGAGGAATAAAAATATAATGTAATAAATTTAGTCTAGTTCTTTACAATTTACTGAAAAAATATTTAGATGTTAAGTCTCATGTTGTTAGATTAGTGCTCGTCGTGCCAACTAAATTTAGATGCTCCTTGTTCTCTTTTAAACTTTTTTTATTCAAATTTGTATTAATATAAGATAGATCTTCATCGTCATTATTTTGTATGCATTTTAAATGAATAAAGTCTTTAAGTCATACATGATTACACGTGTATCGTGCATATGCGTTTACGATCTTGACTTTAAATGAGACATCAATGAGTTTGCGAGGCTTTCCCATTCGATGCATGCTTGTAAGGAGGTCGGGTTTTGAGGTTTTTATGTTGGGTACCCCATTATTTCGGGTAGTATATTTTGATACTCGGCATAAATGCGATAAAATTCGGTACCTGAACTTTTTCTTCTTTATTTTTTATAATTTAATTGTGAAGAAAAGTAGGGACAACAAAAAAACATTTAAAGCAAGAATTTTTTTAATTACTTTATACTTATAAATTGTAATTTGTATGTATAGTGTCGAATTATTTTTTAAAATATTATCAAAATTTAATATCTAATTATAATATCAACTTATTAATGTAAATAAATAGTACTATAACGTCATAATTAATTCAAATAGATGAAACAATCCAATTCATAATATCAATAACCTGGTAAGTAGATAAACCAACTCATATATTATTTCTCTTTGACACGTTACTAGCAACAACAAATAATTCTCTTTTTTTCTTTTCTTCATTTATAATTTTTTATTTTATTTTTAAATAAATATCGGATACCCGATTAACCCAATCGAATATCTTTCACTCCCCGATAGCCTATCGGATTTATCTGAAATCAGATTCGGGTAATCCAAACTCAAAAATTATAAAAAATTATCCAACTCGGTTTATCTAAAACCTTTCGGATTGAATTGGGACTCGAACAACTCAATCTAAACACCCATCCCTATTTGTAGGAAATAAGTATACTGAACGACTCTGTAAGAAAACTCTTTCTTGGAGAAACAAAATTGATTGAGAATTTCTTCTTATGATAGTTCGAGATCGAGATCGAGAGAGAGGAGGTAATTTTACTCTTGCTCATAATTTTAGGGTTTCTCTTAATTTTATAATCTTTGAACTCATACATATGCAAAAAATTATTGTATGTGTGTCATCCCTGTTCATGTCAGTCCTTATTATTTCGATATTTTTTAAGGGTAATTTACATCTACCTCCCCCGAAGTTTGGCATAATTACAAATACCTCGTTTTTATTTAACCATAGTTAATAATAGTTATTTACCACGGTTATTAGCCATGGCCATTAAAAATGTAGCTAATGTTAATATTTTTTTCTAGCGGGAAGATCTATTTTCCACCCACTACAAAAAATATGACATTTAACCATGGCTAATTGCCATATTAATACTAAATAACCGTAACGAATAGTCATTGACCACGATCACACAATGTTTGTTGGCCGTAATTTTTGTGAGGGTGGCGAAAACATTTGTCATGGCTAAAAGCCATGGCGAATGTTTTTATCAGGGCCAAAAGCCGTGATAAATAATTTTTTTATGATGGAAAAGCTAATTTTTGCATCGATTTTTATTTAAGCATAGTTAATAATAGTTATTTACCACAATTTTTAACCATGATCATTAAAAATGTAGCTAATATTATTTTTTTTTCTAGTGACCATATTAGAAAGTGTTTTCCTAAAATTTTTCCAAACATATAAAAACTCATACAAACTTTTAATTTTTAAACACCCAATACATGTTTCAAGGAATTTAGAATCATACAGACTCTTATCAAGGAAAAATTCTTACTCAAATCAAGTTTTTGTTGGAATGGACCAATCACATTTCAAATATAATATACTTATCATGTGATTGATCACTATTTAACTTATGTAGTAATCACATAATAAATATATTAAAAGCTAAAATTTTCCGATTTATTAGTATAAACTAGTTTGTAACCCGTGCCAAAACTAGAGAGGATTATATTTTCAAAATAATTTATAATTAAAACCAAAAAAGTAATTCAAATTCTTAACATATAAAAATAAGTAAATAATAAATAATGTAAATATAGTAATCAATGATAAAAAAAGTCTTCTCAGATATAAAAATAATTTAAATTAAGTTACTGACAAATTTATCTAAAAAATTATCTTTATGTTAAAGATAAATAATTATAAATTAATTAAAATTTAAATAAAAAACAAAAAATAAATTATCAAGAAAAAGAATTATGAATCTTTTAGATAAAAGTAAACAATATATCATAAACTTATCTAAAATTAATTTTTTAAAACAAATATGATCCCTTATATATCAGGATAGAATGCAAAGAGGTCATCCAAATATGCACATACATTAAAAAAAAAAAAAAGATAAATTACCACAAAATTCCATGAAGTTTGACATAGTTATAAATATTTTTTTGTTGTTTGAAAAATTATCAATATTCCCTAATTTTAACGGCCTTTTAATAATTAGATCAATCTATTAGTCTCCATCTATTTATTGTGGTGAATTGAACAAAATGTTCTTGTAGACTGTAAATTATAATTTTACTTATTTTTATGGACTAAGTGGATAATTTTTTTTTTTTACAAATTTTTCAAATTTTCCATCCACCTAGTCCATTTTTTTAAAAAAGAAAAAAAAATACGAGCAAAGTTGACAATTTCAAGCATGCATCCAAGGATTACGTAATATCATCAACCATCAGGGGATATTTATAATCTTTTAAACAACGAAGGATATTTATAATTATCCAAAACTTTAGGAGGGCTCATCCTAATTTTCAAATATATATAGAGTAAAATTTATTTTGGTATCCGAGTTTTGTCTTTAATGTTACTTTGGTATATGAGTAATTATAAATGACTCAATTAGTACTTGAGTTTCATCACTAATAGCATTTTGGTAAATGAGTAATTACAAATAACTTAATTAGCACCTGTATTTTACCATTAATATCACTTTGGTACCTAATTCATATTTTTTTTATTTATTTTTTCTATTATCTTTTTAGATAATGCCCATTTTACCCTTAGAAATATACCAAGAAAAATTTGCATAAATTTCTATTGATATTTTATTTATGATCCATATTTGGTTATCAAAATTATTATATTTTTAATTTTATTAATACTATCTACTATCATTATCTCTCAAGATATATATATATATATATATATATAGGAATAAATGCAATTTACCCCCTGTAATATAAGAAATGAACAAAAATCCCCATGTGAAAAAATAATTAGCAAATTACCCCATGTGATCTTAAAATGAAGCAAATTACCCCCCTCTGTTTTTCCTTGATAGGGGTAATTTGCTTGATTTCTCAAAACACAGGAAGGTAATTTGCTAATTATTTTTTCACGGGGAGTTTTTTGCTCATTTCTTATATCACATGGGGGTAAATTGCATTTATCCCTATATATATATATATATATATATAAAACTCACTATCAAATAACTTATGTTAATAGTTAAGTCCTGGTAAATTAAAATTTTCATCGTCAAAGATATTTTTTTTCATTTAATGGTGAAATAATATTAATGGTGAAATCCAAATACAAATTAAGTTATTTGTAATTACTCGTGTATAAAATAATATTAATTCAATATGAATTGTTTACATTTGCATTTTGTCAATATCCAAGAGTCAGTCAAATCAATTAGGCCCATAACCTTAAGTCAGCCATTTTGGAAACTGCGGCCTCTTTCTTGCTCTGCATCCCACTCTCACTGCCATATTTTAAATTGAACCAACTACTACTATTATTTGTACTATATCCACCCTCCACAATTCAAACGTACCTGAAAATTTTGAGCAGACAAACTCCACAATTGATCACAATCAAGGGAGCTTCATCAATGGAAATCCATGAAATCCCAACAACAACTACGCCCCGGAAAGCTATGGCAAGTCTCATTCATTCATCAAAAACCAATGATGCAAATCAGTTCTCTCCTCCAACATTCTCAAGCACATTCTCCGAATCGAATTCGAGGATGCAAGAAGTCATCGTAAACGCAGAGACTATCATCAGTAAATGGGATCCCAGCAGACCGTCCGTGGAGAGATTCACATCACTCTTCCAAGAAAACCGAGAAGAGGCCGGGGTATTTGCCAAGTGCGTCGACGACTTGCGCAGGGCGATGCATTTCTTGGTTTCACAGCATTCAGGTTCCACTCAGCTGGTGCTGGCGAACAAGCTGATGAAAATTGCGATGCTACGGCTGGAGAAGGAGTTCTATCATATCTTGTCGACGAAAAGGGAGTGCTTAAATCCTGAATCGGTCTCCGGGGGATCCTCGCTGTCGTTGAGTAACTCGGATGAGGAAGAAGATGATGATCATGTAGACTCAGATGGCGATGCTCGTTTGTCGAATGTGGAACGAGCTTTGTTGGACCTGAAGCTGATTGCTGGAAGCATGATCAGCTCTGGGTACAGCAAGGAGTGCAGCGAGATATACAGAATCACCCGAAAATCGATCGTCGATGAAGAACTCTACCGTCTTGGAATCAGAGGCTACACTGTGTCACAGATCAACCGGATGGATCCGGAGGCTCTCGAGCATCAAGTCAAGAAGTGGGTCAGCACAGCAAAGGTTGCCGTGAGGACTCTCTTCCGTGGCGAGAGACTGCTGTGCGATCACGTATTTTCTGTCTCTGAGACAATAAAACAAACATGTATCGCTCATACAACGACGGAAGGAGCCGTCAACCTGTTCAGATTCCCGGAAACCGTGGCGAAGAGCAAACGATCCCCGGAGAAGATTTTCCTGGTGATGAATCTTTTCGAGACCTTATCGGAACTCTGGCCCGAGATCGAGTCAATCTTCTCCTACGAACCCCTCTCACCGATCAAACTACAAGCTCTCTCCTCTATGCACAAACTCAGTAACGCAGCCCGAACAATCCTCTCCGAGTTCGTCTCATCAATCCAGAAAAACTCATCCAAAACCCCGATCCCCGGTGGTGGAATTCACCCCTTGAATTGTTCAGTGATGAACTACGTATCTTTACTAGCAGAAAACAGCGGAATCCTCTCCAACATCCTCGCCGACGAGTCCGAAACTGTAGCCCCGTCACCTTTCCCGGAATCCTACTTCGACAGCCCGAGCTCAACCTCCGGCGTGGCCAGCCAACTCGCCTGGATCATCCTCGTGCTCCTCTGCAAGCTTGACAGCAAAGCTGAAATATACAGAGACATCGGATTATCTTACCTCTTCTTAGCGAACAATCTCCAACTCGTGGTCGAGAAAGTGAGCACCAGCGCCCTGAAACTTCTCCTCGGCCAAGACTGGCTATCCAAACTCCAAACAAAGGTCAAACTCTACGCCGCAAACTACGAATCGGTGGCTTGGGCTAAGGTACTCTCATCTCTGCCGGTGGAGACCGAAGAATCGGCCGACAAAATCAGGCAGCATTTCACGCAATTCAACTCAGCCTTCGAGGCGGCGTACCGCAAACAGAGCTCGTGGGTGGTTCCGGATCCGAAGCTCAGGGACGAGATCAAAGTGTCGATAGCAAGAAAACTAGTGCCGGCGTATCGGGAATTCTATGATAGCAATTTGGCGATACTGAGTGGGGAGAAGAACCTGGAAATCTTGGTGAGATTTTCGCCTGATAATTTGGGTAATTACTTGTCGGACTTGTTCGCCAGTACTGTTGTGATTTCCGTGGATGATTCTTCTTCTTTGTCGTCGTCGTCATCTCAATCCGGGTTGTTGCGCTGTCTTTGATCCTCAAATCCTCCGATCGAGTTTGATCAAATTTAAATAAATTATATGATAATTATAATATATTTATTATGTAATTAAAATATAATTTAAAAATGTGATACAATCATATATTATATGATTGATTTAATTCGATAAAATTTAATTTGAATAAGTATTTTCCTCTAAACCACTTAATTCTTATTAATGTATGAAAAAAGTTAAAATTGTGGTCTTTGAAATAAATCTATGGAACAAATAAATTCTTTTTCTTTATTTTAATGCACGCCCATGTCCAAGTTTAAATACAAGATCTCCTGTATAAAATTTTAAGTTCAGATCATTGGGTTGTTTTCCAGGCGCGGAATAAAGGATTTCTTAATTGATGGTTTTCTCTTTTTGTTTTTCTTATTCTATATTTGGTATGGTTATACCTTTTTTTCCAGATAAATTCAATGCTATTTAATTAATTGTTCTTGATTAATTCCTTAATTTAAGAGTATTATTTGCCCATGGATGGTTATCTAGTAATGGTCCACGACACCCGAAAATTGATAAGTTTTCGTGAATTTTTAAATTACAAATTCCATACAAATACAAGCCTTCAATATGCTAATCGCCCCATTGAAGTTTAGGCCTTAGGATACGAAATTTAAGCAGTTCCATTATGAAAAATCTCTTATAGACTGTTCAGTGAATTTGATAACTCTTTATCAAACACCCATTAAAGTGCGCAATCATCATGCGTTATTGTCGATGAAACCCGACAGTTGTCATATGGACACATAATTCAATGCAAGTTTTTGATGAATCATGGTCAATTCCACCCCCCCCCCCCCCCCCCAATTCTTGAACTTGAAACATAGAAAATCAAACCATAGATGTTGGTTTTATGAATTCCAACATATGTGCAATCCAACTCCATAGTATTATGATATAAGAATTTCAAGCAAACACAGATAAGTATAATGTATAAAGCATGAGATGCACGTGGACAAAGAACATTTCTTAAATTATTATTGTTTTTGAGAAAAACCATTTAGACTAAGTTATAAAAATCTAACAATTAATTTGACCATTACTTATTCTAACAGTGGAAATCTTGCATACTATGCTGAGGGGGCCCATCGCAAATTTTATAACCACTAACATGGTGGTTTGATGATCAATTATTCACTTGAATGTCATGAATTTGAATCTCACTGAAAATGTAGAATTCGTTTATTATAGGATGACGGTATCTACCCATAATACTTAATCCAGTGAAAGTTGAGCTTACCTTAATAGCTCATTAAGGACTGATACAACAAAATCCAACAATATCTCAATAAAGTTTACAAAAATAATATTTTATGATAATTAAATTCTTTCATTTGGGATCAATACGATGAATTCATTCCAACCTAACCTTTAATTATTAAAAAAAAAAACAGAAAAATAATTGCAAGTCTAATCATGTTAATAGGGCTCATGGGCTGGAGATTCCCAATCCTCAAAATATTTATTGGTTCATGGGCCCTTTCTCCTGTGCCAACCCACATTCCTTTGAATGTAGATTTGGGGGACTATGCAATTTGTCTCTTTCCCCCATTTAACTCAAAAAGAATATCAATAACGAAGCTAAGGGCTCGTGACTTACTCCATCAAATGCGTGGGATGTTATAAACTGTATAATAAGTATATGTCTTTCTACTGTAACGAGGAGATGTTGTTTAAATTATTGATCAGGATATGATTATTGTATTTGTCTTCGTCAAATATTGATATTCGACATAATGTAATGATTTTATTTCAATATTTAATAATATTTCATCGCTTTCACTTAAAAAAAAAAAAAGAAAACCCAAAAGAATATCAATTAGTTTTTCAATATAATTAATTCGATCAAATCAAACTTAATTTGAATAAAAAAATTCGATAAATATACCAACAACAATGATGTAATGAACAATTAACATATAAGTGGTATTAATAATTGTGATATTGATGGGCGTCGAAACCACCAAAAATAATTTCTACGATTACTTTCTTGCGAAAGCGGTAAGTAGGGTCGAATTCACAGGGATCTGCGATAAGTTAATTTCTAAAAGAAATAAAAAAGAGGGGTTTAGATATTTAGTTTTTTTAAGAGAAAATAACGAAGTACAATTTAAAGGGAGAGATTAATAGGTAAGAAAGCTTTCCGGTTAAAGTGGGTTCATGCTTGATTCCTTTTGTTGATCATCGATGCAAATATAACAGTTATTAAAACACGTAGATCAGTTATGGTCGTTGGTACGACTTAATAACCTTCCCCTTCCTTACCTTTTCGTCAGCCAAGGAACGTCCGTTGGCTAGATCTCTAATCAATGAACAATCTTGGGAACGTCCACAAGATTTAATTCATTAACAGCATTAAGAATTAGAAGGGCCTGATCCTAACCAACAAAATCTTACGAGGATTCATTTAGATCAGATCATGCATTCCCCACAACAAAACTAACCACTTTGACACGATTAATCATGCTATGTTGCTACTAATTATTAAACTAAATAAATAATTACGGATTTGTAAGTTCAAATAGCTAAACAAACTTTCTTGATAATGAACAACTGATCACATTATTCAAAAATCAGACGTTTGTAAAAAGAGCACATAGAATAACATGAATACGGATTTTAATAAATGTGGTAAGCACTTATTAGATCTCACAACATTTTACGGATCAAGCATTCACCATACTTTAACCGGAGAATTAAGATAGTAGCCTAACATGCTAATGGAAGAACACACTAAAGAGTGGAATTCCATTAGCAATTGGGCAACATAATAAAAATAAAAGAAGTAGAATAATGAATTAAACTATGTAATTCAATATAAAACAAGATATGGTTTTTAAGTTGTGAGGTGCCTCCTATTTATACTATTAGCACCTCACGAACCTAGACATGAAAAAAGATAGATACATGATTGCTAATAAAGATGTTAACAACTTAATCCCTAACAATCTAATGGACAATTTTTGGATCCTCAAGAGGTTTTTCAGCATTCATTCCTTCTTCCTTCAACAAAATCCGCTGCTTTTCTTTTTCTCCTGGGTTGATTGCAGCGTTAAGTATGGGCACGCTTAGTGGAAATTTCGAATCTGCCACTCTTTTCCACTTATTCCCTCAAATGCCTCCAAATGTCATTCTTAGCTTCAATTCACCATCCTTTACTCCTTACAAGACATATTTCATGAAAATATAATAAATCCACATGATTAGGAGTAATTAGTCCTTAAAATAAGGCATGACAAGCATCAAAACATGACAGATTACATACTTATCAAACATGTTGTTACTGCGTGCATATATAAATAAGTTAATTTACATTTTAAAATATATTATAAATAAGAACAAAATGTAGAAAACGACACATCATGTTCAAAAACATAAAGTAGGCAAGAAAAAAGAAAACCAACTTGGAGATTATTATCAATACAATAAAAAATTAAGCAATGGTATCACAAATTGTCATTTACAAATGAAAAAGACCTTTCCTTTTAATAATACTAATCGTCGCAACACGTCATTCATGCATGAATATAATAAAAAATTTTTCACGCTTTAAATTATAAAATAAATAAAAATAAAAAATATAAATCAACATGTCGTATTCCAAAATAACAAAAAAGAAAGAGAAAAACAAAATTAATTTAACCGTATTATTAGTACAATAAAAAATTAATATAATAATATCATAAATCGTCGTTTACGTGTGAATTATTATTATTTTTTCTTTTTATATTAGTATGGAATTCGGAGTGTAATAGAAATAGAATAATGAAAAACGTCTCTCCATGAGAGCCAAAGTTTGAGTGCCTTCGCAACACTTTCTCAGCCGCTGTCGTTTAGTTGCAACTTTTCCTTCTTCTTTCCTCATCACTCACACACCCACTTTCCTCTCTCTCTCTCTCATCCCTCTTCTCTTTCTGAATCATATGTCCACAGGATAAGAACTTGCAGATTTCTCAGCTCTTTGGCTACATCAGCTCAATCATGACTTCACATGTCAAACAAGGTTTGAATTCTTTGTTTTGTTTTTGTTTTTGTTACCTATGCATCAGCAGAATTTTGCATCTCTGTGCGTGTGTTTGAAGGTTGCTATGGTGAGCTTCTTGAGCTAAGTTCTTATAACAATTTTTGGGTGGGTCTGTAGGATCTCTTTTGTTTTTTTGATGTTATTCTGGAATTTTAAATGAATAGAGTGAAGATTCTGTTGAAGAAATTATTTGAACTGTGGAATTGAATCGTTGAGGAAATATGATGCTTTGGGTAATTAGGGACGAAGATTCACCAACTCTGCAGGTGTGTCGAATTTCACTGTTATTAAGTTTGCAGGAAATGGTAAAATGAAAAGAAGAAATTATTCGTACTTTTAAAATGGAATTGAGAAGTTTTTTCGGGATACTGTTCTTTTGATTTTCCTTGGGTTCGGTTTTGATATTGAGAACTACCTGTTGCTAGACACAGAACAACCCCCAACCCACACACACACACACACACACACACACGCAACAGAAGAAAAAAGAAAAAAAGAGAGAGAGAGAGAGAGAGAGAGAGAGAGAGAGAGATGGATATAAAGAAGAAAAATTAGTTTATTCGTGTTTGTTTTGGTGATGATTGTCTTTAGTTTCTATGTTTAATGGTGATCCAGTTTATGCTTCATTAACTATGGTGTGAGAAAGGTATGTAAATTGAAGGATAGATATAGAGGTAAGAGTTTTAGAAAAGAAATTGAATGCAGATTTTGCTAAAAGTGTGATTTTTTTTTTTAAATGCTTATTAAATATGAAAAGCATAGTTTATTTTGATCTAACTAATGGACTAAATCTATAGTGACTGAAGATGGAGACTTTGAGAAAGTGTTTGTTACTCCAACAGCAAACCAAAATCCCTTGGCTGAGCCATCGCCCTCACCGTCGCCATCCGCATCTACGGCACCCGCTCTGGTTCTATTCAAATTCAGGGAAGCGAATTGACCAAGCTGGAAAAAAAGAAGTACGTAAAACAGGTGACTGGCCGTCACAATGACACAGAGCTGCATTTGGCTGCTCAAAGGGGTGATCTTGTTGCAGTGAAGCAGATACTTGATGAAATTAATTGCCAAATGGAAGGGAGTTCAAGTGGAGCAGATTTCGACCAGGAAGTTGCCGAGATAAGGGCATCAGTTGTAAATGAAGTAAATGAGTTGGGAGAGACGGCATTGTACACTGCAGCAGAGAGAGGGCATATTGATGTGGTTAAAGAGCTACTCAAGTACTCAAATAATGAAACACTCACTAAGAAGAACAGATCAATGTTTGATCCTCTGCATATAGCTGCATGTCAAGGACATCATGGTGATAATCTTATTTTACCAGATCAGTTCTTATGTTTCCTGTGTTGAATTACCTATTTGGTTTTTTATTATCATTGTTGTTCTTAATGGGAAATAGAGCTCATAAAATGAGATGGTTTGTGGTATATCAAATTCTTATTTAAAATTCTAAAAACTTAAATTAGACTGCTAGAGTTCAGTCTCTTAACATTACACTTCAATGATGAGTATCTTGAGAGAAGTCCCTGATGAAAAGTACGACTCAAGTTTGGATTCAGTAACCTATAGAAAGTGAAATATGATGTGGTACCAAGTTGAGTGAAGGAAATGCTAACAGGCATTTATAGAACTGCATGTGTCAGTCGCACGGAAGACATGTTCAGACTTCAACCCCATGTAAACTACTGCACTCTGTTTCTTTTCAAGATTCTGTGGGGCTTTGTAGCATTCTGTATTGGTCATCGGAAGAAAGTGTGAATGTGCCATCTATATGTCTTGTGTCAGCACCTACTTGCCAAATTAAGCTAGTGCTTAACTATGTGGAATGTCCTTGAAGTTTACTTATAGATCTGATTATTGTGTCCTGGATGTTCTAATTATTCATCAAAACATTACTCATTAAAGCTGCATGCATATGCTTTGAATTTCTCAATTGGTTATCAATCTTATCTAGAGGCTAGGGGCATAATTTATCTAGCTTCAGTTTTATGCGCCTGATATTGATGTTCAATTGTGTTTTTTGTAGCTATTGTCCAAGTGCTATTGGATCATGACCCTGGGTTAATTAAAACGATTGGTCCATCAAATGCAACCCCTCTTATAACTGCAGCTTCTAGAGGGCATAGTGCTGTGGTTAATGAACTTCTGTCAAAGGATTGCAGCTTATTAGAAATTTCACGGTCAAATGGAAAAAATGCATTGCACTTAGCAGCTAGACAAGGGCATGTGGACATTGTCAAAGCATTGCTCGACAAAGATCCACAGTTGGCTAGAAGGACAGACAAGAAAGGGCAGACAGCATTGCATATGGCTGTGAAAGGGGTTAACTCTGAGGTTGTTAAATTGCTCCTAGGAGCTGATGCAGCTATTGTGATGCTGCCTGACAAATTTGGTAATACAGCTTTACATATAGCCACAAGGAAAAAGAGAGCAGAGGTATGTTTTGTATCTTCTATTAATCCGTATTTATATTTACTCCATCTTTTAGTTGAAGATGCATGCTCCTATAACTGCTTTAGTTGAAAGTATAATCCGTTTTATTTTCACTGTTAAAAGGAACTTTATAGTCTATTAGAAGTCAGTGACTCTAACCCTAATCAACTGGTTTTCAAATTATCAAGAGTCCCCAAAATTTTCGAGTTGCACTGTCATTCTACAGACAGCCAGAAAAGTGCTGGGTTCTGAGTTGTTGTACACTCTTGAGTGAAACAAACTGTTGGGTATTGAGTTATGCAGATGCTCATATGACAGAGCTGCACTCGAGATCCTAAAAGATGACTATGAACTATTTCTTTTCTATATTTTTGTTTTCTTTCTGACTTATTGAAGCTCTAGCAAAATTTTAAAACTTGAGTGAGGAGAACTTGTGCTGCCGTGTTCTCTGTGATATCTTAACCCCAACATTTGTGAACTAAACTATGATTAACAATTGTGCTCAATTGGTTTTCCATTGTATTATGGGTTCTTTTCATTTCAGTGATCACGCTGGTTGCTCTCTTATCCCTGCCCTTATGTATTTATTTTTGTTTTGCTCCATCAGCTGTAATTTACATTTTTTTATGTTAACCTTAGGCGATCTTTTATTCCTGCAGATAGTTAGTGAGTTGTTACGCTTGCCTGATACCAATGTGAATGCACTGAACCGGGATCACAAAACAGCTCTTGACATCGCCGAAGATCTTCCCCTCTCAGAAGAATCATCAGAGATAAGGGAGTGCCTTTGCCGTTATGGTGCTGTTAGAGCTAACGAATTGAATCAACCAAGAGACGAGCTGCGCAAAACCGTTACCCAAATTAAAAAGGACGTACACATTCAGCTCGAGCAAACGAAGAGAACGAACAAAAATGTCCATGGAATTGCGAAAGAGCTGAGGAAACTCCATCGAGAAGGTATTAACAATGCCACCAACTCCGTTACTGTGGTTGCTGTCCTGTTCGCTACGGTTGCCTTTGCAGCTATTTTCACGGTGCCTGGTGGGGATGATGACAACGGAATGGCTGTGGTAGTGAGTAGTGCTTCCTTTAAAATCTTCTTCATCTTCAACGCCATTGCACTTTTTACCTCCCTAGCTGTCGTCGTAGTCCAGATTACATTGGTCAGAGGCGAGACAAAGGCTGAACGACGTGTAGTAGAAGTTATCAACAAACTGATGTGGTTGGCTTCTGTATGTACTTCTGTGGCATTCATGGCTTCATCTTACATAGTCGTCGGTCGTAAACATAAGTGGGCTGCTATACTGGTCACGCTCGTTGGAGGAGTTATAATGGCCGGGGTACTTGGAACCATGACTTATTACGTGGTGAAGTCAAAGAGGACGAGGTCGATGAGGAAGAGGGAGAAACATGCTCGGAGTGGCTCAAACTCATGGCATCACTCTGAGTTTTCCGATTCAGATATCGACCGGATTTATGCCCTCTAAGTAATCGGAATGTTATGACATCAGATTGTTTAGTAACCGGAGCAATCGTCTCGTGTAATAGATTATTTTACAGGTTCAACTACAATTCTACTGCCTTGTAAACTTGGATGATAAATTTTAGCTATGTATCAAAGCACTTGCACCGGGCTCCTTTGGTTCAAGAGACTAGGCTCCATTGATGAAATTCTGCACTTCATCTTGTTTTTCAGTTGCTTTCTCTGGAATTTGATATTTGATTACAGGCTGTGGTTCTGACTGTTGGTTTTGTTACTAGCAATTGAAGTACACTCGACGGATATGCTTTATTTAAAGATAATGCATATATGATCCGCACAAGTACTTCAGCTCACTTAAAGTCGTACAAACGGAATTCCAAATTCCATTTGAAATGTTGTCCATTTATAGGGGAGTACTTGTTAGACGCATGTTAATTTTAGGTTGTATTTGTAATTTTTCAAATAACGAGCAGGTATTTGTAATGTTTCAAACAATTAGGAGATATTTGTAAAACCTCATGAGAGCCTGTTGTAATTGACCCTAAGCTTTACTCTTTTCTTTTTGAGTAATTTCGAGAAAGACTTGTTTATTTTTATGATGGGGTTCTGTATTTCATATGTATAATAAATATTTTTCGTTCTTTTTTTAGTCTTCAAATTTGGTAAATTTTGACCAGGATTATAGTCATAGTGATTCTTCTATTCAACTTGGACAAAATACAATGCATCTTCCCTTGTAACAGAACAGCACCAACTTCATTTGGCTATTATTAACAAGGGATGATTATATCTATCCTTCCTAAATTATGGTTAATTTATACAAATTACCCCGTCTTTTTAAATAACTACATATACATCCATTAAGAACGTCAATATCATTTACACAAATCACTCATGCTTTCTGAAAAATTACACATAATCAACAATATTGAACAAACTATCACTGCTTTCTAGCTGCCAGGGGTAGTTTTAGTAATTATGAAAAAATAAGAATAATTTGTATAGATATATCATAAATTGGAGGTGTAAATGTAATTATTCCTTATTAACAACTGCATGTACCATTACGAACAATGAAATATGGAGGTGATCTAGGACCTGATTTGGTATGGTTGGGTTTGGGTAAATCGGGTCGGATAAATTAAAAATTTTGAGAGTGTATTGTAGAGTTGCATATGTTAGGTATCTATACCATGGATCAAACTTTTTATTGAAAATTCTATTATATTTCTATTCGATTTGATTTATACGGGCACATATATAAATGTTTACTCAAAATACATACATAATTTCATATATATATATATATCATATTATATAAAATAAAAGATATAATAGAAGTTAAAATAAAAAATTCAATCCTACAATAACAAATATCTAAGGAAAATTGCACTTTTAGTCCTACAGAATGGGGGTTCTGTACTTTTAATCACGTACTTTACGAATTTGACAGATTTAATTCCATAGGATTAGAAATCATTGCACTTTTGATCCCAAGACCTAACAACTATTAATTCTTGGATAAAAACCACTTTTGATCGTCCAACGTGGTTTTCAACGATTTTGTCAAAGGGGAAAAATTGCACTTTTGATCCCATAGGATAGGGTCTAACACTTTTAATCCCGTACTTTATGGGGTTGACAAATATGGTCTTATAGGATTAAAAATCATTGCAATTTTGGTCCCAAGGCCTAATGGCCATTAATTCTTGGTTGAACATGCTATGTTGTGTATGGAAATTGATGATGGTAGGTTTAGTGACAATGAATTTGAAGATGTTGACGATGAGCATTTAGAGGCAGTAGAAAATATTGTTGCGGATGATGTTGTCGATGGGGTTAGGGCACATGGAAATGCCTCATATGAGAATATTGTTTTGTCAGATGATGATATTGCACAAAATGGGGATGATTTTGTAAGTGAGGATGAAGAGGGTAAGAGGATGACAATGTCTAATGCAACAGGTAAGTATGATCCCGATTTTGAAATTGGGATAATTTTTCAACTCTAAATCTGAATTCAGAGATGTGCATGGACATGTAGTCAAACTAGAAGAAGTCTGAAAATTACAAAAAAAAAAAATGATAATACGAGGATATATCCCAAGTCTGATGGAGGATACATGCTCCGAAAGTGTCAGGTGAGAATATTTTCCAAATAAAAGAGTATAATCATGTACATAAATGTGCAAGGTCCTTAAATGTGAAATATGTAAACAATAGATGTTTGTTAAGAAAATATGAAGAATAATTCAGAACTGATCCAAACAAGACTGTTAAGGGGTTCAGAACTACCGTAAATTCTTTGTGTATATTTCTCAACCACTTAGGCATATTTTTCCAAAATACTCCAATGTCCCTGAACCATCAAGAAGGGGGAGTCAAATGCCACTCTTAACAAAAGGAGGATAAATGTTTGTCACTATGACAAACCTACCAGTTGGCATTAATGCAACAACAAATACACATAATTGATCATGATGTACTTATTAGTGAATATTTTTGTGTATAATTGTAGTTTGAACCATGATGCGGGGAACCGTCTATAACTGTACTATCACTAGACGCATCATCATCAATTTCCATATCCATCATATCATCTCAACCAACAATTAACGATAGTTAGGCCTTGGAACCAAAAGTGTAATAATTTCTAATTCGGTGGGACTATATCTGTCAACCCCGTAAAGTACGGGACCAGAAGTGTCAGAACCCTATCCTATGGGATCAAAAGTGTAGTTTTGACACTTTGACAAAACTGTTGCAAACCACCTTTGATGGTCAACGGTGGTTTTTCATCCAAGAATTAACGACTGTTAGGCCTTGGGACCAAAAGTGCAATAATTTTTAATCCTGTGGGACTATATTTGTCAACCCAGTAAATTACGGGACCAAAAGTGCTAGGCCCTTTATCCTATGGGGCCAAAAGTATAATTTTCTCCAAACACCTGATATCAAGTCAAGTATATCGCCCAAGTGACTAAAGACACGTTTGTCCTCCCGAAGTGTAATATGAAACCCAGAATAGAATTGCTAGAATTTTATTTCATTGTAAATGTTTGGATAGTGCAAGATACTTAATGGCGAAATTAATCAAAATTCTTGAAAGATGTTTGTGTGCTACATATGACAAAAGAACGAAAATTATATATATATATACAAGTTTATAAAAACATACGTGATGAGATAACATCCAAATTTATATGATGTAAAGAATAATAATGTCCAAAATATTTCTATTGGTAGATTCCCCAAGGAATGAAAAACAAATACCAGCATAATACCGAGGTCTTAGTTTCTCGAATTTTCTATGCATATTGTCCATTTTTGGGTTTATGTGTCCTTCCTCGGATATGGAATTATATAACCAAACCAAAAAATATGATACCCGAGAATTAAATTCCAAGACAAAAATATCATTACCTGCCCAGCAAACAGGCTTTGATTGTTGATTCGACTGGATATGTATCCCAATCCATTATTTACCAACCAAATTACAAACTCAATATAAACTACTATATATTGTACCAGGCATGATCACAGGTTGGACCTGAGTTAAATAATAAGCCTAATTAGAACTCATTTAAGGCTCATAGTCAATTATAAACAGTAGCGAATTGATCCTGGATCGAGCTTTTTCGAACTGATTCTTGTAAAACCTGGGCAGGCTCAGCCCAAGATGTACCTCAAGTCCCAACCTAATAACTTATCTCACTTTCACCCTTAAATATGTTTTTCGACCCAAATCCCAAATTTTGGAACGTGTATAACATGTCTATTTGGTCAAATATTTTGAGTGATGGCTTTCACATTTTTAATTAACTAGTAAGCATGACCTGCGATGCACGTGTAAAAATATATTTTTAGAAGTAAATATATCATTTATGATAAGTTCTTGATATTATTTATGTTTTTGGCATTGAAACATTAGTATTATACAATTATATTTTCAAAAAAATTCATGATAATTATTTAAAATTGATAAGAAAATTATTCAATTCTATTATTTGTAATTCACTTTCTAAATTTAATTGGTACTATTGAATAAAAAGATATTCCCAAAATTATAATTTTGTATTTTGTATATTCACTAATGATTATTTCATTATTATGTATCAAACCAATTAATATGAAAATATAAAATAATGATATGTGAAAAATTAATATGAAAATAAAAATAATTAGTCAAAGCTCCTTATCTTGGATAGAAGAAATTCCAATTTAATAAAATAAATTGATTAATTTTATTTGTAGGTTTTATTATGCCTTGTTTAATTTTGTTTTATTTTTTGTTACATTTTGTATGTGTGTTGTATGTTTTCTTTTACTCTACTATATTTGAATGTCATTTATTTTTAACATTGACACTATTACAAACTAATTATTTATTGACTATTGTTATAAAACTATAATCAAATTGGACCATAGTACTAATATTCCTATAATGTATGTTAATCATATTTCAGTATCAAATTTTTTATGTTGTCACAGCATTATTTATATGCTTTATTAGCTTCTAAATTTTGAAATATTATTGTATAAAATTTTATTTTCACCGTTATAAAAGAAACAATAGATGTAAAAGTAAAATATTTTGATTATCTAATAATAAAAAAATCAAGTGTTAAGAGATTCACTCAATAGTTGAATTCTCATAAGCAATTTCAATTTAATAATATTCTATTTATATATCAATTTTTATTCTCTTTAGTACTCATACTTTTTAAACTTTTAAGTTATTTTTATAAATGTATTACTGAAAAATATATTAATCTCATTGGCTTATTTATTTATTATATTTTTTTTTCTAATTTCAACATAATCAACTCAGTTTTTATTTATTATTTTATTGTACTGAGTTTATTCTCAAAATTTATTAATTTTCTTAATATGAAAATGTAATTGTACTAATGTGTTAGTATATAATTATTTTAAAATTGTATACTTTTAATTGTTATTGTGTTAATGTTTACCCACCATTTAAATTTTCTTATTTTCATAAGGGGAAATAACATTTTTTAGTCCGTAATTTGGTCCATTGATTTTGGGATTCTCACTTTCGGTTCCGTAAATATTAAAAAGTAGCAGTTTTGGTTCCATAATACCTTTCCCTCTGGATATTCAAAAGAAAATGTCATGTGGACATTAAGTGTATAATAATACAAGGGGACTAAATGGTACAACTTTTATGCACCTTTTAAAGCATAAAAAATAGTTATATATGTCTCGTTAGAACCTACAATTATATTTGTTAATTTACTACTCAATAAGATAAGGTTTTAAATTAAATTATTTATTATATTACTATTTATACTCTTCTTCAATGTTTATGTCTTGGGGATGCATTGGGAGGGGAACATGGTGTTTTTAAATATTGAAATAATATCAATTAGTTAGCCCCTTTTTAAATTTTCAATAGCACTTCTAATTTAATCAGATTGATAATTTTTATTTGTAATTAAATTTTTATACTTAATCATTATTCGATTTTAGAAGAAATTTTATCTTAATAAAATTGATCAATTTTTATTCGTAGATTTTATTGTGTGTCTTTGCTATTATTTGATTTTGCTATGTTATGTCTGTGTATGTAATATGTTTTCTTTTACTATATTTTGAATGTTGTTGATTTTTAATTTATTGACACTAAATGATTACAAACTAATTATTTATTGACTATTATAATAAAAACATAATTTAATTGGACAATATTACCAATATTTTGTATTATAAGATCCTAATCTTAATTATATTTCAGTATCAAAATATTGTCAAAGTATTATTTACATGCTTTATTACCTTCTAAATTTTGAAATATTATTGTATAAAATTTTATTTTTTGCCTTTATATTGCAATTTTAATTCTATATATTTTTAGTTTAACTTCCTAATCTTATTTTCATATGCATCTATTGGTCTAATCTATTTCTTAATCAATAATATATTATGTTACAACTTAATTTTTCATGTCACATTTGTTGTTGTAATACTTTTATTCTATTAACTGATATTTAAAAAAAAAGAGAGAATAGATGTAAAAGTAAAGAATTCAGGATTATCTAATACTAAAAAAATCAAGTACTAAGAGATTCACTCAATAGTTGAATTTTCAAAAGCAATTTCAATTTAATAATGTCATATCCATATATCAATTTTAATTTGTAGTTAAATTTTTTATATTTTTTTAAAAAATTTGATATATCCATATATCTGCATATATATATATATATTCATGTGTAGTTTATTTTAAATTTTAATGTGTCATGGTAAATTAAAACTTCTTTAATATAATTAAGATTTATTCTAGCAAAGTAATCGTGTTGAAATATTCATATTAATATTTTTAGTTGAATATGTTATTCCTAAGTAGTTTAGAGCAATTAAGAATCTTAAACATTTTTCTTATAAAATTTTATTTTTTTATAACTAATTTTATAATATAATTTTCAATCAATGTTTAGCATGTGTAGTTGAGCTCATTTATGATTCACGATTAGAAGTATGTTATTAAAATTTTGTGTAATTGAATTCATTCATGATTCGTAATTTAGATTTTTCATCCCAAATTTATATGGAGGAGGTTTAGTATATGTAGAATTTTAAATTGTTAAAAATTCCAAAATCTGTATATGTAGAATTCTAAATTGTTAAAAATTCCAGAATCTATATATGTAGAATTCTAAATTGTTAAAAATTCCAAAATCTGTAATATAATAATTAATAATATTTAAATTAGGTTATATTTATCTTTTCACAATGGGGAACAAACAACTTGAGTATTCACACATTCATATAGAGTATAGATATAGATATAAATATAGATATAGATTTTTTTTCTCCACTAATTGTTTTATAAATCTTGCCACATCCCTTTTCTTATCTCATTTTTCTTTTTAATGATTTCTCATGTAACTTTCTTATATGTTTAAGTATTTTTTATATACCTAGTTAACATATACTTTTTATAAGAATAATTACTTTTCTAAATTTAACAATGAAGCATTTTCTCTTTTTTAAGTGTAAAAAAAAAATTAATAACAATAAAGAATTTTAAAATCCTAGAGAGAATAACTATGTGTGTGTTTGTGTGAGAGAGAGAGAGAGAGTAAAGTATGCGTGTGTGTTTTTGTGTGTGGAGAGAGAAAGGGAGTGTGTGTGTATTTTATGTATATGTAGAGAGAGTGTGTGTGTATGGTGAATAAGTGTATTTTTGTTATATAACATATTAATCTTATAGAACTTATAAGATGTTTTGAAAAAAGTTAGAAATGTTAACTTTTTTTATAAGAGCTTATAAGATCCAAAATATCTTATTTTGAGATCTTATAAGTTCTTTAACAAATTTTCGGAGCTTATAAGCTCCCAAATATCTTATAAGATGTTTTGATGAACTTATAAGCTTAGCCAAACACCCTCTAAAACGAGTCATACCTGAAAATAAAATTGCCAAAATTAGTCTCAACTTAGAGTTATTTCAAATTTGACCCCACATTTTGCAAAATTTTAAATTCAATCCCATGTTCAGTTAAAAATTACAAAAACAACTCACAGACATTAAAACTACCCATTTTTTAACCCACGTGCACATCACTTCCACTTGGGCTCTCCAGAGCATTGGGGCTATTTACAATGTTTGTACATATTTTTGCAAAATTTAACAGAACACGAAGTTAAATTTAAAATTTCATAAACACGGGTCAAATTTGAAATAATCCTAAACTGTGGGCTAGTTATGCAATTTTGCTCCTAGATGAACATAAGCAACAATTAAGTTCTTGAACAATCGACCCTCTACATAGTCTATGGAGTTTACTTCTAGAGCCCATTCAAACTAGAGTTTAAACATCCAAACAAAATCCTTCTGCACCTCAGCAAGCAAATGAATAGAATGATGGGCTATGCAATCCAATCTACCATTACATTCCAGAAAGCACATATAGCACTAACAACTACTCAGCAACAGTTCAGTACTTGAAAGTAGTCGTAGACCTGGAGATGAAATGAGCCGTTCCACTGTAAGATAAACGAAACGAGATGCAGATTTACCTACAACTCGGCATTTGGCTACACCCAGTAGGTTCTGTTAACGTCTATGGACTTCCGATATGCAACCATGCTCAATTTCACAAAGCATATACAAAGCTGACACATTGACAATATACTCATCACAGTTCAAGGATACAAGACAGAAACAAGACGGTGGTCCTCATGGAAAACCTGCTCGTTGTACAATGAAGAAATAGTGACATTCTTTAGTAATTTGAAACAACAGATGCCACATTGATGCAATATACACACTGTAAAACAGTATATAAAAGGAAAAAGAAGACTTGTAGTCAACAATTACATAGTCTAAGGGCAGCAAAGGGCGACCACCAGCAGTCAAAAACAATATCCCCACAGACGTTCATTGTTCATGAGCCGGGTTCTACTTAACGACTTTAACAGAATAGGCAAAAACACAAAGAAGCATTTGGAGAACATAAGATATGATCATTATAAAATTGTAGTGTTTGCACAAGTTGGTAACTCAAAGGAAGCCAAATTCTTCAGTTGACACCAGATTCTTTTTTCTTTTTTCGAAAGTAGCTTGAGGCAGCATCAGCATTTTGTTTACAGCATTTCTTGCGACCGTCTTACACAACGACTAACTTTCTTCTTGAAATCATCCCTCCGTTCTCTCCATTCCTTCTGCAATAATCAAAGACAGAACACAGGAATCCAAGGGTCAACTTAAGGACTCCAGAAACCAGAAGCTGAAAAATTCACATCCTATTGGTAAACTAGACAGGAATTAGAAAATCCCAATATAATTGATAAATTCACTTTCAGAAACCAATAACTTGGACAGGAAAAGCAGATTTGATGGCTGAAAATCGAGCATAATATCATCTAAAAAATTATCAGGTCCATTTAAGTATCATGGCGGAGCCAAAAACTTTTCTTAAATTGCAAAGTCAAAGAAAAGGAAAGAAACTGGGAAACAGAAAGCTCAAGAGAATAAACAGAAAATTGATAATTAAATAAAACAACACAATTTTATGCATTTGCACTTACAGCAGCTTCAACATTAGCAGGAGACTCATCATTAGGACTTGAGAGCATTGATATGATGCTTAGAACTATACTCTCCACCTGAAAATGAAAATACTTTAGATAAACCTGTCTTACATAGAAATGTCATGAACCTTGGCCACAAACATACGTATTTTATGGAAATTGTGGTTTAAGGCATACACACTAGGACATCGTAAGAGAAAAATACTTGCACACGCAGACACGCATACACAAAACCCCCTTCAGACACCAATAAACCACAGGAATCTAAAAGAAAAAAGTAACAGAGATACATCGAGTGGAAACAAATAATCCAGAAACCAAGCCTTTGAACAAAATTGTTAAAAAAATCCTAAGAAATAATTCCGAGCCCAAAAACCGTTTCACATCATAGTTCACAACCCACTGAACCATCCTAGTGTGACCAGCAAGCTGAATGGTAAAGAAATGAACTAGTCAAAACTTACCTGAAACCTTACCATCAATCTATTTGTTGCAACAGATATAAAAGCTAAGCTTGATTCTAAACCCAAGAGCCACAAAAATGGCCTGTATCAAACTCTTGCAGATGTAAATTGACGAAGATAGCTTGAATGATCAAATCTTTCAGTAATTACTATTAACGATTTCCCTATCTGAAACTCGTCACTATAAATCACATCTATCTGTTTCATCAGCAATTAGCACAATAAACACAACCCTTAAGTCAAAATGAACTGTCCTTGAACATGAAAATGACGCGAACTCTTGTTGACGACTTACTTTTGGTTAAAAGAAAAATTAGCATTTTGAAATGATGGCTTAATGGGCTTCTCCCATTAAGACCACTATGTTCCTCTTGAAAACACAATTTCCTTGCAAAACTCAGGACCAAAAAATATGTACATGATTTATGATACTTTCTTGAAGCATAATTGATATTTAAAAATAGAATGCCAAACAATGCAATATGAATCTCAACTAAGTGCTCAACAACAGCGGGGAAATCAAAAGGAACCATGCGTTGTATCCGTGCACTTTCAAAGAAAAACCTGACACTGCATCATGTACATGGGAAATTAATTTCATCCAACCGCATGACAATCTAAAACCTATCAATTTCTCCAATTACTTTAACTTCATCAAATTGTTTACTACAAAATTCTTTATCCATCGCATAATTTCTAATAGAAGAAATAATGAAATATATGACGAAATGACCTTATCAAGTAGGCCAAATATGAGAAACAACAATACACATTGCAGCAACTCATTTATTTGATCAAGTGCCATCCTTAATTCAACCCCTACATCAGATGCTAAGACTCACAACCAGTAACAAAACAGATGATCCAGAGTATGTCTCCCTTCTCCTCTCTTCAGGCTAGCGAAGAACACTGAAAAATTTGACTCATCCCCTCACTCTGGATGGTCCTCAGTCTGTCTGCTAATATGTCATTTCCTGATATCTATTGTTGCCATTCTTCTTCTACAAGAATTTATCATATGAATTTATACAAGGAAAAAGAAACCCAAAAAGGAAGGATATCAACCCCAACGTTCACCAAATGTCTGCGACAGAAGGCATTGATCAAAACTTTTACCGGTTAATTTTAATTGTTTACAAGGAGATTCTAGAAATTTCATTAGAAAATCCAAATATTAAAATGTGGACTTTTACTCAACTAAATTACAAGATAAATGAGGTTTACAAAATTAATAGAGCACCAGCATTTAATAGAGAATTTTGATCAGACAGGGCATTGGAAGTCTGGAACCAGAATAAACCACTGATATAACAGAAAATCTGATAAGGCAAACTTATTCATGAACATACCGTGTGCACGGGTGACCATCGCTCGCTAGCAAGCTCATAGCCATTTGGATCATCTCCTGGGGGATGAAGAATTGAAATGCAGACTTTCCCATCTGGGTAAACTGCATTTCACATGAATTCTCAAATTAATAGATCAAAAAGCAACAATGAAACTACAAGCCAGTGGAGAATTAAAAAAGAAGATCACAAACCATTAGGATGCCAAATCTCAGAAGTAAATCTCACTGTTGGAGGACTGTTTGGGTAATTTGGAGGGAAGCTCATAATAGCATTGAAGAAACCTCCTTCACTGCATTCAGAATATTAATAGCATAACATCAAAACTGAGACCAGTGAAATATGTTGCAAACCAAGAAAACATTGTAAGAATGCAGGAGTGAAAAGCCCAATCAGGTTGCCACATGTATAATAAGGTACACAGTTAAGCTCAATCCGGTCAGCACAGTGTGTTTCCCTTCCATATCACTTGCTCCCCCCCCCCCCCCCAACAGATGTTAACACACATATGTATGTATTTATATATATGTCCTAAAAACTTATAGATATGCCGCATATTGCATCTAGCAAATATCTATAATTGATTTCATTTATAGAATTTTACTTGTGAGAAAGACATGTCATTGTTCATTTCAATTATTGTAAGACTGCAGAGAAGAATAATTGCAATATTATTAATCAATCTATCCAGGGCACAAGGCGTTGCCAACGCCTTCTTGAAGCACAGGGCATATTTGCGGAAATAATTTATATATGTATAGTATTACTATTTCTACCAAAATTGGCAGGTCCAACATTAGGTTTTTAATTTTTTTAGCCAAAAGTTCCGAGAAAAAGCAAATTATAATCAGAAGTTTAGCAAGAAAAATCACAAATTTATTTATTTAGCAAATTATTTTATATGATAGCAAGAAATTGAATTATGACATCAAATAATAACAATAAACATCAGATAAGGTAATCTACAATTTACAAAAATTTCAAGGGAAAGAACACAAATAAGAGGTGGAGCTACTATCTTTGACAGAAAAAACCAAAAAATGCAAACGGAGAACGAGAAGGCAGTAGTACCAGGGAAAAAAGAAGAAGAAAGAACGAATAAATAACAAAGACGACATCACCTGTAGGGGTTGAAGAGAAATGTATTTGCTTAAAAGAAACTAGCAAAAACTAGGGTTTCTTTCTTTAACTTTGTTTTTTTTATTTTTTTATTTTATAAAAACCCAGCACAGGTCTTCAGCCAGTCATGCAGGCGCCCAGAAAAAGGAGCCCTAGCATGCACCATGGCAGCATTCGGGGAAAGCCCAGCGCCATCTTTTGAGAATGACGTTTGGCTATCGCATTTTGCACCCTGCCCCATGGTGTGCCATTTATAACTATGAATAGGGCCAAGCAGCCCCATGTTCCAGTGGTTTTTTACTTCTATTTTGTTATTATTTTCAGTAGTAACCACGTACGGTAGTGGAATTTACTTCTTTTTGTCATCTCTCTAGCTCAATTAATTGCAATAGGATTACTCTTTTATGGTAAAAAAATTCTCCTCTTCCAATATGAACTCAATGTTAGTGCTACTAAAGATTTAAAGAAGCAGCATTAACCTAAATGAGAAAGTAAATAAAGAATCCCTAAGCCTACAAAGAGATTGACTAGGTCCGACCTCAGAAATTCTTTCTTATAGAACATGAATAAATTTCAAACATTAATTGAATATCACAAAAGGATACGGCATGCTTAGGTAACGAATCTCCAATCAACATATCATTCTTTGACACCAAAAGAATGAGGAAAATAGGCAACCATTAATGCAATCTGCATTACTAACACAAAAGTGCCAACTGGTCCGTAACGCTACATAGTTCTACTTATAAAACAATGACTGATAGTTGCACCGTATTAAGAATACCGAATACTTATTAGTAATAATATTATAAGTTTAGTAACATTTGTTCATTAACTTTTAAACGGCCAAACATTTTTACAGCAAAAATTTTGGTAATTCTAGTGGTTTAAGTCTGATCTTGCTAACCAAATAATTCCCATAAAAAGATCGAATCTACAAGTGTGAACACTTCATTAGTCAATGGGCGAGCCTCTCATTTCACCGAATGCGAGTTGCACTTTTTGTCTCCACGCTTAATTTTAAAAAACACCAACTAACTACAAATATTCAATGACGGAATCTAGATTCACCTACTGGGGCAAGAGATAAGTATCAGCATTAAATGGTTGGCGCAAAAGATGAGGGTGAACCTAAAGTCACACAGAATTGCGCCAAAATCTTTGTGGCTTTAACACGTAGAGGACCAACTTCAAATAAATCATCAAAAAAAACATAAAAAATTCAAATAACCATAAAAAAGGTTTCACTGAGTCGGGTCCTTCACTCAACGCGAACCATCGCAATCAACACCTAATTCCTCGAATCATGGGCATCTCAGACAGAACCCCAGCAAACCCTTGCTACTACTTCATAACGCCATGCAAGGAATTATAGCTTTCTAATACAGCAAAACCTCTGCCACATATCAAACAAAATCAACACCACCAGAAACATACACACAAGTAATCTCATAATCAGAGTTCAAAAAAAAAAACAAGATGAAATTACGGAATCAAAAATCAAAAACAGCAAAAGCAAACCCTTCACACGAAATTAACACAGAACAAAAAACAGATTCCACCATTAAAAAACATAAGGGAATAAAGATTCATCCAATTAAGATAGAAAAATCACACACAAAATCAACAAGAAGATACACTCACTATAGCGTATCAGGTGGCCCAATTATGGTAACACTCCATTCAAACAGGTTGCTTTCATCTAACAAACCAGCCGAAAATCCATCGACTGGGTTTTTGCACAGATCTGCTCACAACAAGCATAGATCATTAAAACCCACAAGATTTAACTCAAACCTGAAAACAAAAAGAAAGAAAAAGACAAAAACCCATTATAACCTACAAAAAATCAAAATGGGTAAAAGTACCTTTGAGCTGTTTCTGAAGAAGGAGGCTAGCTTGAGAGGGTGAAGCCATCGGCAAGAAAACTCAAAGAGTTTAGAGGAAATTCTAAGAAAAGATTGGAAAGAAGGGCAGGCAAGAAATGAAATGATATACAGAGTTATATGAGGCAGAGAGGAAAAGGAGTTGATGTTATAAGAGAAGAGAGTATTGCTATTTGCTATTGCTATTATTAGTCGGCGGTTCCTCTCTCTCTCTCCTCTCTCTCTCTCTTCTTTTCTCTTTCTTTTCCTACTTTTCTTTTGGACTCCCAACCAGGTTTTCTATTCGGGTCGGGTCATCTCTACCCTACCCATAATAATGTCATCTATCCAAAATTCTTTTGTTTTCCACCAAATTATGACTTTTATATTCAATTGAAGGGACGTTTGCAATAGCTTCTGCTCCTTAGTTGAAAATATAACGTATTATAAGTTGTAAGTTAAGCAATAGTAAAAATTGAGAATATTTAAAAATGAAAAATCAAAGATAGAAAAAAAGTTGAACTTAAGTTGATAAGCGCTTAAATAAGCATTTGCAAACACCCCGCGAATAGAAACAAGAATGGAAAATAGTTTTAAATGCTTTGGCTTTATTTGCTTATGTTTTAAGCCGTTTCTTTATTTTTGATAGGTGAATAATGATATACGTAGGGGTGAGTAAAGCTGCTCAAACCATCGCATGAATCGAATGGTTGATTATGATTTGTTGAACAAATCGTAATTTTAAATTTAGAGTAAAGTTGCAATGCACTTATTGATTTGGTTTTGGTTTAGTACTTAAAAAATCGCAAAAAAACAAACCAATAAATATGTATTAACTCATTTTTTATATTATATATATATATATGTGTGTGTGAAATAATTTGATAAAATTAATTAGTTTTCTAGAAACTTTCAATATTCAAAATATAGAAGCTCAAAGTACATAAGTTACAAATGTGGACATTCAAAGTTAAAGGATAAGAAAAAAAGCCCATGATTTTTTATTTCTCAAAGTAAAAATAAAAAAAAAAACAAAAAAAACAAAAATTGGAGATAAAAATCTTTTCTGCGGGAGAACGTCTCTTTAAAAAGGGTAAAATGCAAAAAAACCCCTGTGTTTTCACGAAAAAGCAAAAAAACCCCTATGATAGATATATACAGACGACGGCCGTCGGTGTCGCCCCCTAAATCCAACTACGGCGACGTCGCCCAGAAGAAGGAGAAGGGTGACGGCGACGTCGCCGTCAACCAGAAAAAGGAGAAGGGGCGCCCCCCTTCTCTAATCGCTGGGCGATGGCAGTTGCCGCCGTCCAGATGCGGCGGCGGCGACTACCATCGCCTATATATATATTATATTTAAAATTAAAATTAAATTTTAAAAATTAATTTTTTATTTTAAAATTAAAATAATATTTATAACCTAAAAGTTAATTTTTATTTATACAAATATATAGTTTTTTGTAATTTTATTTACTTGTAATAAAATATTATAATATATTTTATTTATTTTAAGTCAAATTGCATTTATTGAAGTTAAATATCATTTGTGTTATTTATATTAGAAACAAGGGTAAATTGGACATTTTCGCCTACCAAAAGTGGATGAAAAGCTGGAAAAAAAAACTCTACCACTCTCACTTTCACCGTTAAAAATTAACGGAATGGGGTTTTTTTGCTGAATTATATATATCACGCGGTGTTTTTAGCCTATTTTTTTAATACAGGGGGTTTTTTGCAACTTCGCGAAAACACAGGGGGATTATTGCATTTTGCCCCTTTAAAAATCTTATATTCAAACATCACAAGACAACTCGTTTTTTACTTTATCCTTTTCTTTTTTACCCATACAATCATTCACTCACACACGCTTTCAATAAGGTTAGAACCCAAAATCTCAAAATCTCTACAATGAGATTTTGAGCCCAAAATCATTGGGGTGTCCCCAAGGAACTTCTTTACTTTATCCTTTTCTATCTCAAACTCCGGCTCTTCACGTAATTTTTTTCCTTTTCTTTCTCTTTTTCTGTTACTTCTTTTCTTCTTCCACTCTTTTATAATGTAAAAAAATTAGTCAAAGATAAAAGATTTGTGAGGTTAATTCTAAAGAAATTTTCATTAAGTTTGAATCTATATAAATGATTAAATATCTATCTTTTGTGATTTTTTTATTATTTTAATTTTACAAATATTAAATTTTTTATTTCTCTTGTAAATTCATTTTTGTACATCACACATTTTTTAGTTGGATTAACCTTCAAGATTGTTTTAAAAAAAATAATTAGTTGTATTATGTCTTGATTATTGGGTTTGACTTTTAATTATTCCGAAAACTTGTTATTCTTTGTCGCTTAAAACACTTTTAGCTATATATGTTATTAAGTTATAATGTATTTGATTTTAACTATTCTAATAATTTATTATTGTTTTGTCAATTGAAGAGTTTTAACTATATATTTTTTATTTTTTGTCAATTGAGGAATTTTAATTATATATATTCTTACTTTTTGTTAGTATCAACGTCTATTTTTTTATTATAAGTGTTAAAACAATAAAAATCGCACTGGAACCACCCAAAACTGTGTAAAATTGCACATTCGATGTTGGTTTTGAAAGTGACAATTTGACAAATCATTTTGTAAAACCGCCAATGATAATTCGATTTGGAAATAGCTTAGGAAAAATCATGATAGCACCATGATCACCCATAAGTGTGTGTGTGTGTGTTTTAATATTTTGATACGTGTGATTTTATGTATTGTATTAGTGTTAGATAAGTTAAACGACATTGAACTGTGTGTTTGATAAAAACATGTGCATAATCTTTTTTATTATTTCCCGAAAAGTGAAAACATGAAAGTAAACATAACCAAAACAAATCTTAAAAATTTCCTTTTCTGCCTCCAGCCAAAAATTTTTAGGTGGGAGTGGACATGGGTCGAGTTTTTCAATTTTTTTTATTTTTAGGTCGTGTACTCAATTTTTCGAATAGTATATTTTGATATCGAAACAAATCGAATAAAGTTGGCCCAACTAATCAGGTACCCGTTAAAGTCAGATACTCTATTTCTTTTCTTAAATTTAAATGTGAAGAGAAGTAGGGCAACAAAAAGAAAAATTAAAAGCATGTTTTTCTTTTGATAATTTTATACTTATAAATTGTATTTTGTATGTATGCTGTGACTTTATTTTTAAAAATATAATTCAAATTAGAACTTCAACGTGTTAATGTTCACAAATAGTATAGCATCACAATTAATTCGAATTAATAGACAAAATAATTCAATTTATAAAATCAATTACTTGACAAGTACAGCAACCAACTCATATACCATTTTCTTTCTAAATTTACTACTTTAATGGTAACAACAAATAATTCTCATTCTTTCTTTATTTTTAATTTTAGAATTTTGAAATTTTTTAAAATAAATATTAGGTACCTGATTAGCCTAATCGGGTATCTTTCTCTACTCAATAACTGACCCGATTGATTTAAAACTGTATATGGTTAATTCAAAATCCAAAAATATTGAAAAAGAATACCCGATCAGACCCTACCCGAATCCGTTAGGATCGATAGAAACCCGAGCAACCCGATCGGAACACTCACCCCTACTTTCAGGCTATCTTTAAATTGGTGAATTTGAAATTATGAATTCAAATCCCTACTAACAAATTCTTTTGATTTGTTTGAAAATTCTAAATCCAAAAGATTTTAAATCATTCAACTTTAAATTTAAACTATTTTCTGTTGAATAGTGATGGACTTTGACTACCTCCAATATGAAGTCATTTGAAACCTTTATCGCAAAATCGAATATAGCGTTAGTTCTTATTTGGCTTTGTTTTATTCTCAATTTTCAACTCTCAAAACAGTGAAAATATGTTTTTTTTTTTTTTTTTTGGCTTTTTTTAGAATGAAAATATGCTTGTTTATATGAATTTTACTAGAATGTTTTCACCTTCAGTCTTATTTCAATTCTTATATATACAATTTTTTCAATAGTTTGACTTAATAAACTAAAAATATATTCTTTATGTAATGCATTATATGCCATCACTAACTATTTTAAATGAATAAAAAATAGAACTATCATTTCCGTTTAAATAAAACATACATTGATTTGACCCAACTAACACTAAAATTTTAGCCAAATATAAAAAAATGTTATTTTGACACAATTAATTATATAAAATGCAATTACACCGATTAATCCAATTATATTTTTAATTTCGCATAAATATCTATGCAAAAATGGAAATAGACATTTCAATTGAAAATTGAGAATAAAAAATAACACATTTCTCCCAAGCTTCTCATGAACTTTTTTCCACAATTTTTTAGGAAATTTTTATCTTATACACGTGGCGTGTATTGATATTTGTGTTAAATGAAATATAAAATGCAACATAATTTGAAATTAAAATTTCAATATGCAAATGGTGTCTGATGCTCTAAAAACGTTTCGGTTAATATTATTATAAGGTCTAGTATTTGTCAAGTTATATGCACACGTATATATGTGTGTGCACAGTAAAAAAGGAAAAAAGAAAATTAATGACAAAAAAGAATCAAGTGACAATTTAAATGGTAAGAAATAATTTTTATTTTATTACAATAAAATTTTTTACAATTTTAATAGTGACAACGACTCTGTAAAAGTCGTCGCTAGCGAGATAAAACTTTCACTAAAATAATTAATAATTATAATCATAGATAAAACTAAATCTGGACACCAACTGAGTCATGGGTCCAAAGCCAATCTAATTGTGGGTAAAATTCATTTTAGCACACAATATTTGATTTTAATTTTTAAATAGTCTTTATTTTTTTAATTAATTTTAAAAAAGTCCCTTCGGGGTGATTTTACCATATTATCCTTAGAAATCCTCCACACATAAATTTTGAAGAATATGACTTTGCTAATTGGAAGAACTCACATATGCACAATTATTTGGATATATAAAAATATTTATGAATATAATGAACGTTTTGCACTTTTCAAATAAAAAAGCCACTTGAATAAATAAGTCGAGAAAAGAGTATGAATAAAAAAAGAACAAATTATTTAGATAAAAAAATCTTTCGAAATTAGAATATAAATAAAAAAATGAATATGTCGACTAAAATGCTGAAAAAGGGGATATAAAAATATGTAGAAAAAAGAGTGGGAGGATAATTTTGACAAGCAAAAAATTTCTTTGTAAATTAACAAGCGAGGGACCCAATTGCAAATTTAAAATGAAAAGTGAGGGACTTAAATGTTTGCTTTGTAAAAAGTGATTTTTTTATAAAGAAAATATGAAAATATCACGGGTAATTTTCATTTTTATCCCTGTAGTTTTAAATCAATTGTAAAATCATCCTACGCATATTTAGATTTTGCAATGTCCTTCCGATGACTATCTGACTATATTTTTCGATCAAAAAGCATCCCAACAGAGTAAATTATTAAAATATCCTACATATAATTAGTAGTACACATGCAACAAATCAAATTGGTCCCTCAATTTTAAATACAATTCCAAAATGATCCATTCCTTTGCAAAAATAATATCAAGATAGTCCCTTTTTATCGTTACATACTGACCGTTGGAAGGCTACTAATACCCAACAAAAATTTCATATATAAATCCCATTTGGCATTTGAAGTAGCAACATGCAAGCAAAAATTATCACCAAAATAGCCAAATATTTCATCCAAAATCCCATTCCTCAAAACACACCAATTACAATATACTCATTAACCATGCATTCCTCAAATTCAAAATATTACAACGGTATCAATGGAGCATTAATCAAATTCAAAAATAGGATATAATCTTGTGGAACAAAACCAACAATAAAAATTTCTAAATTAAAAATATTCCTTTTCAGTAATATTTTCATTGTTACAATAACATTTGCAGTTTTTATACATTTTCATTGTTTTGGGTAGGAAAGTCCTACCCAATCAGGTACCCGACCTTTAAAAAAAAGATATTGTTTTATTCCTTTCTTTAGATCTTTTTCTTTTTTTCTTCTTTCCCAACAAAAATTCTTTTCCATATATATATATATATATATATATTTTAATTTTTCTCTTCTTCCTACATTTGTATTTCTATAGACTCTAAAATGCCACAAAAAGAAGGTGACAAAAATTTATCAAACTCAAATGTTAGTGTTGAATGTTTACTTTTCTTATATCTTTAGTTTATAATGGTTAACTTAATTTCTAATAGTTAGTTTTACTTGATTTATTTCTACCTTCTATTGTTTAATTTAGTTTATTAAAGTTAAAAATTTTAGTTTTTTCTTCCTCTTAATATACTAAATGATTAAAATATTTATAATTTATAAATTTAGATTTAAATTTTAAAAAATCAAATATAGAAAAAGAACAAAATTATTAAGTAACAAAATCTATTTGAAACGGCCTTTGTAGATGCACACAATGTGTCTTTTGTCCATCTAGCGATTGAGATTACATATTAATAATCAATGGTCATGATTTTTTCTTTTATAAATTGATTGGTAATTAGTGAGACTTAAAGTGCCTAAATGTCCTAAATTTAGAGGGAAATATGGCGGGAAAGTCACCGGAGGGATGACATTGCAAAAATAAAAAAAATATGTAGGATGACTTTGCAATTGGTTTAAAAATACAGCGATGAAAATGAAAATTACCCGAAATACTTATCAAATGGACTAATTCGAAGTGAGTTAAAAAGACAGAGACTATCTATACTATCTATATACTATTATATGAAGGGAGAGCACCTCTTTGGTGTCTCTCCCAAATTTGGTATGCCAATTTGTTGTTTAATTATTAGTTTATTTAATATTTTATTATTATATTATTATTTTTCTCTTTTATCAACTTCTTATTTTTCTCTCACTTCTCAACTTCCCATTTTCTATCTTATCAACTTCCACATCCATTTTTCTTCTCTCATTTTCTTTCATTAATTTATTATTTTTTTTATATTTTTAATATTTTTAAAAAAAAATTAAATTAATTGTGCACACAATTTGAGTGTGGCACATTTACTAGTCTTAATTAAATTTGAAATGAAATGTCGGGAATTAAAAATAGGGTAAATTACATCTACCTCCCCTGAGGTTTGACATAATTACAAATATCCTGTCGTTGTATGAAAAATTACAAAGACCCCCTAAAGTTTGTAATTTTCAACCAAAGGCCTGAAATTGACCATTTTGCCCTTGATTTTTTAGTTAAATTGCAGAAAAATCAGCCGTGGTAAATTGCATTATTAACTCCTCTCTGTAAAAAACTTTAAGTACCTCTCCATGCGTATTGTAGTCCAAAAATATTCAAAGAATTTTAAAAATGAAATATAATGCATAAGGGCATTTTGGTCAGTTCACCCATAAAAATGGATGGAAATGGGTTATTTGTTAGATAGTTACAAACCTAGGGGGGTATTTGTAATTTTTCAAACAACGAGGCGATATTTGTAATTATGCCAAACCTCAGGGGAGGTAGATATAATTTACCCTTAAAATAATAGGGACTATTTAAAATTGAAATAAAATATCAGGGATTAAAATAAATTTTACCCATCTAATTGTCAACACCCATCAATTTATTTCATAATCCCCTTTTAGAAAAATAATAAGTTGTACTATTTATTTAGATAATTATTGCTATTTAATTTAAATGAGAGTCATACCAATGGATAATAAATTTAATTGATTGGTTTATATTATTATTATTAATAATAATAATAATAATAATAATAATAATAAAAGGAAAAAATAAAATAAAATAAATAGGTACACCTAACTTTAAAAAGATAGTGTATAAATAAATATATTTGAGGGTATTTTAATTCATATACATGTCGTCAACTATTGGTAAATGTTACTATAGGTCCCTCCCTCTTAGTATATGGTATAGATATTATATTATTTTAGTTTTTTTTTTCTTTTAATTTTTAATCTTATTCAAAATTTCTTCTTGATGTGGAGTGTTATGTGATCGGTGTCTCGTTGCTCGAGATATTATACGTTGGATATAATTTTATCCTGAAAAGGCGCTTCGCTAGAGAAATCAACAAGCCTTCTGGGGCTTATAAGCCATTATTGCCGTCTACATCTGATGTAGGACACGTGCCTATATGATCAGCCCTCTAACAAGATGGATACATGGTCTCTAACATTTCCAACGACAACCCCTAATGATATGGGGTGCTAGACAATTGGTATTTTATTATACCAGATATTGTCTGCATTGACTTTGTATTAATCTCATGATCTTAACTGAAAAGACGTTTTACTAGAAAGTAAAAGGTCTTGGGATATATAAATCAACTAATGTGGGACACAGTGACTAATCACTTCTCTATATACTAGTCGTCGCTGCACATAATCCCTATAAGCATATAAAAAAGAATTGTGATGTGAAATAAAGAGAGGAAATAACTTTGTGAAGGAATGAAGAAAAAAAAAATTTGTAAGAAGAAAGAAACATAGAGTAGTGGATTGAGAAGAATTAAAATTACTATTCTAAATTAACAATAATTCTTTCAAAGAAAAAATGAATTAAAAAGCAAATTTGAACATTTAAAAGTTGGTTTGCAAAATGTTGTCTTTTACATTTTGGGACTCTTCTTATACTTTCATTCACTTCACATACTCATAATGCAAAGCCGTGCAATTAAGAACTTAGGCATTGCTTGTTTGTTAAGCAATTAATTAAATCCGAATAATAATAATTTCTTGTGCTACGAATTTAACTTTTTTTTTGTTTAATAAGAATTCTTTTTATTAAAGAATAAAATCAGTTGAACAGGAATACGTATCACGCAACTCACAAAAGCAAATAATTTAGATTCTTATTCTCTCTATTGTATTTCTTTTTTATAAACTTTTTCTTCAGAAATATTATTTAAATACCCTGTGTCAATGTGCGGGAGTAATACTTCTAAAAAAGATAAGTAAATAAAATTATGAATCCTTTCATTTAAATTTTAAAATATATAAATAAATAATTATAAATAATCCAAAATTCAAATTTAAAGTAATTTTCTTTGAAACATTGAAATTTAAAGTAATTAATAAGTATAAATTTACATTATTTTACTAAATAAATCTATTTATAAAAAAGAGTTAATCTTTTGGATAAAGATAATCAATAATAAAATTTTATATATTATTAGATATCAAAATAAGATTTCAATTATATTTGATGTGTACCTGGGTTTAGAGGTATTGAAAATTCCAAAGGATCCTTGTGCAAATCCTAAGGTTTGGGTGAATAATCTGCAAAGAAGCGTTAACACTCCGATGCTTAAGTAAAGTGTAAAAATGAAAGAAAACTTGAAATAAAGTAAGAATAATGGTGAATTGTGCAAAAATGGTAAAGGATAATTCACGCAAGTGATAGAATTCGTGTAAAAGTGGGCTAAAACTAGCTAACAAGTGGTAAAAGCGAGCGTGAGAGTGTATAATTGCCAAAGAGAGAGTACTGAAATGATGTTACCAAGCTTGACCTCTAATGACTGCACAAGGGGTCAATTTAGAGCCGTTAATGGAGCCAAATTCGAAAGTTGGTTGCTGAGTGCCACATATCCCTGGAAAGCCCTCTGACTTGGCTATCTTTCAGAAAAATTCGTTGGTGATTTGGATAAGTATCAAAAGAGATATACCTGTTTGACCAAGTCATGCCAGGTATGCCTGTTTTTCCAGAAAGCTATTACTAGTCATAATATTAGCTTAATTCTCATAGAATCTGATCAAGATCTTTGACTAAGATGTGTATCATTGTGTTGGCAAGCTATAAGAGGCGTCCGTTCAGCTGTACGATGACGTGTTGGACTGGAATGGGCTCGTTTCTTGGGCCTGCTGGTTCAGTAGAATTAGCAAATGAATTTATGGGCTTTTACCTCCTCTGTTGTTAGGGTGGCCTGCTGAATGCCAGATGGGCTGGTGTATTTTAGGCTTGGAGTCCATGAAGGACTTTGGGAGCACCATCACGCCCCCCCAACCACTCTAGGATTCAGGTGGTAGAGCTAAAATGCTGGATTAGGTAAAATGTCCTGCAAAAACTATAAATCCTTCCTGCTCGTGCGTTAGCATGATAGATCATGTTGTTTTCCGTTTGTTCTCTTTCGGCTGGAGAGTCCGTCTCTTTGAAGGAACCAATGCGCGGCAAAAAATTCAAAATTTATACAACAGAGGAAGATAAGCTATGATTGCAGGAGATAAGGGATGGAAAGAGTCTCTGTCTGACTCATGAAGCCCATGCGCTGCGCAATTCGCGGGTTCTGCCAGCTGGACGACTGAGTCCTTGGCTGATAGGATTGCTTGGCTAGCTGATATATAAAGCGTTTTCCTTCTTCATCTTCTTATGTCGCCCCCACTCTCAGGTAAATTCCCCTATTTTCTCTCTTTTTCCTTTCTTCTTTTGAAAAGAGTAGGGTTTTCTAATCCTCTTTTCTTTTCCAAATTTCTACAGGAACTTTTCAATCCGAACTTTTCCTCATTTCTTTGCTTTTCCTACTGTCAAATATGTTCGTAGATGAGAGAATAGTTGATGAGTTTGTGATCTATCTTGCTGGAATGTCTGGAGATAATAGTGATGAGAGTTCTGCTTCCTCCCACTCTGGCCCTCAGAGGGTCAAGGGCGAGGAGGAAGTGAGTAGCCATAGGAGGAGATCCACTAGGGAAGAGTTAGAGTGGAGAAAGTAGAGGATAGGGTGGTGACAGCTGATACTGAGTCCTTTAGGGTCTTTTGGACCTGTGTGCCAAGCAAGACGTAGGCGAACTTAGATCAAGGTTTGAGATACTTAGTGACTTTGTAATTCGGGTCCCTGCTCTTGTTGAGCGCCCTAACTTCCCTCCTGAAAGGTTTGCTTGCTTTTATGTGGCCCAGCTAGAGGCTAGTTTGAGATTCCCCTTACATCCCTTTTTTGCTAAAGTGTCTACTTTGTTTAAGACCCCTCAAGGACAGCTAGTGGCTAAATCTTTTAGCATATTAGCTGGTTTCTTTATTCTGGTTAGCAATTTAGGCGAAATCCCCTCTGTTGCTCAATTCCACTCCTTTTTCATGCTGAAGAAGGTTAGTGCAGGGCTGTTTTATTTTACCTCTCGGGGGATGCTCAATTCCTTCTCTCCGAGTCCACTATTAAAGAAAGGAAACACCATTATTTTTTCATCTCATCCCCTCTCCTTGGAGCTTTCCAAATGTGTGGGTTGATGTCGCCACTGAGCTCCCTAAATACTCTGTGCGTAATCGCCTTGCTCCCTTCAAGCTTCTGTTAGAGCGTTTGAATGTTTTCTAGTATGACCCTCACAAGCTAGTTCATCCAACCCTCATTTTCCATTATAGGCTGAATTCTAAAGAGTTCTATTTGGACCAGGCTGGTGGTATATATACTTGCTATGGTTTCCTGTTCCTGCTTTCTTACTGCAACGGTGAGTATACGTATGACGTTGTTGTACTTATATGCTTGGCAGTTGATATGTTCAACCAGCTGTTGCAGGATAAGGTTTCAATTGAGGGCAAGTCCCCTGGAGCAGGTTCTTCTGCTAAGGAACTGCTGCGAAGAGTCCTTCCTCTACTCTAGCCAGCCGGCTTCTACAGAGGACCTAAAAGGGAACCGTCAAGATGATCCCATCCCTACGCCACCTCTGGTCCGAGTTGGGACGCCTCGACGTGCTAAGACAAAAATAAAAAAGGCAAAGCAAGGGACAAACGAGGGTTGTTCTACAAGAAGAAGGAGAAGGCAACAAGGCTGCTGATTTCTTGAAGGGGATCCCTTCACCTATCAACTAAGCTTATGTGGACGCCCTGCCCTGCCCTCAAGCCCTAAAATTGCTGGTTTCCTACATTAGCAAGGTGAGAAAAATTTTGTGACGTATAATCTATATCCAAAATAGATTGTGTACCTGACCTGCTCGTCGATGTGTAGGCCACCCTGTTGGCTGGGGGTTTATTCAGCTGGTTGGAGCAAGGGGGGCCAGCAGCAGAGAAGGCCAAGAGGTAGCTAGAGGAGCTAAAAAAGGTGAGCAAAGAGAAGGATTGTAAAGAGGAGGCTAGCTTGACTCACCTGAGGTCCGAGATTAACGACGTTCACGCCCATCTGGAGTATGCCTCCTTGAAGCTGTAGGATTACCCTTCATTTGAGGAGGGCAAGAAGGTGCTAGAGGGGATGTGACTAGAAGGATGTAAGCGGGCCAAAACATTTGCTACAACTAAAATTTGTGGCAAATATTTTGGCCATAAGTAAAATCATGATAAATGTTGATTAATCGTGGTCAAGACTTAAGTTTTCACATTGATTTTGTCTGTCCGTGGAAGATAGTATTGATTTACTAGGTTTTTAAGCCTAGTGGTTTATAACATCGGGAATAATCTCCTTTTTTGTACTGTGTCCAAGATTTGTCCCGAAACCCCCTTTAAAAATATTTATAAATATATTTAAGTTTCTAAAATTTTGAATTTTTATATAACACATATCTTTGCAAAATAAATTATATTTTTAAGATAATAACAGCTTATTAGATGTTTATAAGCAACAATCTTATTTTTTAAAGAAAATTATATTAAGTAATTGAAGAACAAAAAAATAAAAATAAAACTTAATCGACTTTTGTGGATTAGACATATCGGATTTGGAGTTTGAGGTAGGACGATTCTTGGCAGGTCTAGGGTCCAATTAGAGTCAGAGTGATGTGGGGGCAGATGAGTTTCGAGCTTTACTAAACCTAAGTGAGGCGAGTCACGGATCAGGCTAAACTTGCTGATTCGTGACTCGCCTAAGGGTGCAAGTGAAGTCGAGTCGACTCGCGAGCCGGCTCAATTTTGAGCTCGACTCGAGCTCTATTATTTCTATTCGCGAGCCATCTTGCAAGCTTTTTTCTATTTTTAAGTATTTTTATATGTTTAACGACATATTCAATATTATATCAAGCTTATATTCAAAATTGACCATATATTAGAATTATTCATCAATATCTCCTATTTTGATTTTGATACTACTAAAATATGGTAATTTTATTTCATTATGTAATATCTATCTAAAAAAAGAATACCCACGAATTTAGTAAGGTTTGATAATTTTTTAAAATAATTATTTCATATAATAAATATAATTTTTATTGTTATATTTTAGTGTCAATTAATCTCTTGTGATTCTATAAATTAACAAGTCCTAACAATTAACTTATAATTTTTAATATTTATTTGCACCAAGAGCCATAGTATGTAATGTATTTTAGTACTTATAACTTATGTTGAAATTGAGTGATTCTCATGAACTAATCGATAATCTATCCTTTATTATTAAGTGAGAGCACCCTTTAGGTAACAACAACTTTTGTATTAAAAAATCCATATAACTGTACAAAGAGTCCTATACCATCCTAGTATCCCAAGCTATCCTCCATAATCGAAATACAACAACTTGCAAGGAGGAAAGCTGGTAATCCGCTATCAACTTCTGCATGACCTGTTCAATAATCATATTTACAAGTATATCAGGGTTAGATCTTTCATTATGAAATCTATGAAAGTTATGTTCCTGCCACAGATGGTAGACTAACGAGGCAAGTATCGCCCGCTTAGCAGCATTGAGTAGGTGCTTCCCCCTACCATCGACGTGTTGCCCACTGGATTCTCGTCCACCAATCGTTATACGGCCAAGCCCACTAGATCCGCCATCTCAGTAAAAGAACACACCGCCTAGCATAGGAACAACACAAAAAAAGGTGGGTATGGGTTTCCTGTTGATCCGCCGAGCACAGGATATAGCCGAGCTGGGGCTGCGGCATCCAGGGCCTGTCCAAAGTCGACAATTTCCCTTGCACGGCCAGCCACAAGATGAAGTTGTTCCTTGGGATTTTGAGTGGGCCGTGCAGCAGGGAGCTCAGGAAACTACAGTACTTGGGGGCGAGAAAATCGGCGTCGCTGCAGCAGAGGAAAATCTCCCTGGTTCCTCCACCGCACGACATCCTAATCATGAGAAAGAGGTGGGACCTTACCACAAACAATCGCCAATCCAACAGCTCTAGATTGCAGCCAATGCCAATGCCCCTCAACAATGACTTCACTCACTTTACTATCGATCGGGAGGCCGAGGGCGCGCGGAAGGTGGGGCATCGTTTGTTGGAGAATGCCCAATGGGTGCCATGGGTCTTGCCAAAGCCAAGTGAGCTGGCCATCCCCAAGGACATACTGAATTTTCGGCCGCAGTACATCCCTCAGCTTGAGCATTTTACGCCAGCTGCAAGGCCCCGTCCCAACTCCGACCGTTCATATAGAGTATTTCTGTAGCCGATATTCCATCACCCAATGCACCCAAATCGAAGTCGGGTTCTTAGCTATCACCTCCCATAGGTGTTTGCTCAACAACGCCTTATTCGTTGAGAGCACCCCTCTAGTGTCTCACTTTATTTGGTCTGTATTTTTTTTTCAATTTTTAATTTTTTTAATTTATTATTTAACTCCCCACTCTCCAATCATCTTTTGGTAGTTAATTCTTTCATTTTTTTTTGGTATTTTGCATCTTTTTTCTCTAATATTATATCACTGGTTTTTCTTATAACCATTTTTTTATAAACCTAATATTAACTTATTATTTTGTATACTTTATTATATAATAAAAGTTATAAATATTTTATATTAAATAATATTAAAAAACTATGCACATACGTAGAGTATGCCACAAATTACTAATAATAGTGATGGTTGAACAATTTTACTTATTTTCATTGTTATTCATTATATATATGTACATATATAATGAGTATGGATCTGTTTGGTTTAAAACATTCTTCTTTTTATTTCGGATAATTGAAAAATATAAAAATTTCAACCGAGATGTTCATGTCCATTCTCATTTTACTTTTAGAAAATAACTTATGTTTATTTAGTTTATTAGAATTAATATATTATATAATATTAATAAAAAACTTTATCTAGACAAATATATATTTTTAATTTGATAAATGTATAGCTTGCAAGTATTATATTTTCTATAATTTTACTAATTATGTTACTACTAAACTAATATTAGATATATAATAAAACATTATCAAGTCATAATTCAAATAAGGAAGCCTTTTGATTTTTTTTATTTATGTATTCACATTTTGCACTTTTAAATCTTCTATTATAAAAAAAAAGATGTAAACTAATTAACGCTCAAGTCCTAAATTTTCAATCTAAATGCCAACTACACGGGCAAAATTCTTTTTTTTTTGGTACCGTTAAGAAAGATCATTATCGATTTTGGTAACACAATTGTGACAAGTGTCGCTTTTGGTACCATTAAATACAAAAATACGTCCTTTTGGTCCCAAATTAATGGCAGAACGATCGTTAACCGATGTTCGCTCACGTGAGGAGCCATGTTTAATGGTACCAAAAAAACAGGAAAAAAATATTTTTTTGGTACCATTAAGAGGGAAAAAACATTTTGAGCAAGTTTGGCCACAAACTATAAGATTTTTTTTCCTTTTTACAAAAATGAAAATGTTAGGAAATTTTATTTTAATATATATAATAAAATAGCTTTAAAATTTGAACTATTTGTATTTCAGATAATTTTTAGGATATTTTTTTACTATTTTTGAAAATTGAATTATTATTTGGTCTGTATTTTAATATTTCAGCATAAATTATAAGAATAAAATTTATTTTTGGAATAAAAGTATTAAATTATTTTTTTTGAAAATAATAATTTAATTTTAAAAAAATTATAAAAAGATGCTCGAGTTTATCTCAAAAATAGATAATTATTATTTAAATTAATTAATTATTTATAATAAAATAAATTTATGTAATAATTTTATTTAAAAAATAAATTATATTTCATATAAAATAAAAATTTTCTAATACTTTTATTTTTTTAAAAAAATTATTTCTTATAGTTTGTTGCCAAATATTAAAATATTTTAAAACCAAATAATAATTCAATTTTAAAAAATAATAAAAAGTTCCTAGAAATTATCTGAAATAAAATAATTGTAATTTTAAAGTTATTTTATGACATATATTAAAATAAATTTTCTCAAATATATTTTCTTAAAAGTTTGGAAAATATTTTTAGACAAAAATTTTAATTTAATTTCAAAAAATAATAAATAGATGCTAGACTTTATCTCAAATATAAATAATTATAATTTAAATTAATTCATAATTTATATAAAAATAAACTTATCTAATATTTTTTAGTTAAAAAATATTTTTTAAAAGTTACTAATTTTTTTTCAAAAAGAGTAAAATAGATACTAGAAAATATTTGAAATACAAATAATTATAATTTTTAAAGTTATTTTATTATATATATATATATATATCTATACTATTATATAAAGCAAACCTCAATTTCACTAATAAATGGCAGTTATTTACACCAAAATACCATTTTTTTTATTATACCGATAATACCCCTAAGTTAGTTTTCATTTCTGTTCTTTCTTTCTATTTTTTTTTCAATGCAATGTGTTGATTAATATATATATATTTTTATTTATAATAACTTTAAATAAGCACTGTCGCACCATTTTTTTGTAATGTCAAAAATAACCATCCACTAATAAGGTAACTATTTATTTAACTTTTTATTTTTTATTTTACTTGATAAATAGTTTTTTCTTTTGTTCCTTCTTTTTTTAATGTGATGTGTTAGTTTATATATTTTATTCTTATTTATAATATATTTTAAAGTGTAAAAAAATATTAATTATATGCACGCAGGAACGGCGTGCCACAATGGCTTATCTATACTATTATATAAAGCAAACCTCATCTATACTATTATATAAAATAAACCCCATTTTCACTAATAAATGGCAGTTATTTACACCACAATACCATTTTTTTATTATGCCGATAATAACCCTAAGTTAGTTTTCATTTCATTTCTTTCTTTCTGTTTTTTTTTCAATGCAATGTGTTGATTAATATATATATTTTCTTATTTATAATAACTTTAAAGCGTCCAATATTATTTTATATGCACGCAGGGATGGCGTGCCGCGATGGCTAGTATTAAAATAAAATTTACCTTTCATTTTTGTAAAAAGGATAAAAAATTCTTATAATTTGTGGTTAAAGTTGGTCAAAAGTTTTTTTTTTCTCTTAATGGTACAAAAAATGCATTTTTCCTTGTTTTTTTTTTTTTTTTTGTTCCCATTAAACAAGGCCTCACGTGAGCCAACAAAAGTTAACGATCATTCACACTCACAAATGGTGGTTAATGATACCGTTCCACTATTTTTTTGTGAAGTATAAAATATCCTTCAACTGATAATATAACTAACTTATTTAACTTCCAAATTTTTACATTAATAGATAAATTAGTTTATTTTATTTTATTTCTTTTTTTTTTTTAATTTGATGTATTGGTTTATATTTTGTTCTTATTTATAATGATACATTTTATCTATATATGTATCTATATCTATACTAATATATAAAGAAAAGGCCTTTATCACTCACAAATGGCGGTTTATGACACTGCTACACCGATTTTCTGATTTTGCCGATAATACCCCTAAAGTTAGTTTTCTTTTCTTTCTTTCTTTCTCTCTTTTTTAAATGTAATTTATTGATTTATATATATATATATATATATCTATACTAATATATAAAGAAAAGGCCTTTATCACTCACAAATGGCAGTTTATGACACTGCTACACCGATTTTTCTGATTTTGCCGATAATACCCCTAAAGTTAGTTTTCTTTTCTTTCTTTCTTTCTCTATTTTTTAAATGTAATTTATTGATTTATATATATATATATCATATGCACGCAGGGACGGCGTGCCACAATGGCTATTTTTTTTTAAACTAACAATTGTGGTAGTTACTGCCTGCATATAATAATTTTTTTTAATTTTAAAATATATTTCTATACTAATATATAAAGGAAAGGCCTTTATCACTCGCAAATGGCAGTTTATGACACCGCTACACCGATTTTCTGATTTTGCCGATAATACCCCTAAAGTTAGTTTTCTTTTCTTTCTTTCTTTCTTTCTTTTCTAAATGTAATTTGTTGAATTATATATATATTTCATATGCACGCAGGGACGGCGTGCCACGACGGCTAGTACTATTATAAAGAGAAGGAGTCTTATAGACACAAAGTGGTAGTTTTTATACCACTACACCAAATTAATATAATACCAAAAATGCCTTTCAATTTCCCAACTCATGTAACTGAATGAACTATTCAACTAAGTTCCTTTTGAAAATTAATTCCATGCAATTATATGTACTCAAAAATTAAATTTACTTCAATTTTGTTTAAGTTTATTGTTAATTGGAATAGAAATAACATATTAGTATTTTTGTTGCACATGTATATATAATCATTGTCATCAATATACTGTATATTGTACAAAGATTTAATTCTTAATTTAATTTAGTAAAATATGTATTGATAATTAATGCATTAGAAAAAGTTATTAGATAGTTTTTGTATATCTACCTATACTATTATAAGAAAGAAACTCACTTTTTACTCACAAATAGTGGTTAATGACACCGTCGCACCGATTTTTTATAATGCCAAAAAATAACCTTCCAGTGATAAGATAACTAGTTTATCCAACTTTTCAAATTAATAAATACACCTAACAAAATTAATAATTTTTGTTAGGTGTATTTTTTGATAAATTAGTTTTTTTCTTTCTTTGTGATGTGTTAGTTTATATATTTTACTTTTATTTATAATATTTTTAACGACTTGCCACAACGGCTAGTTATTATAAAGATAAGGGGTCTTATAGATACAAAGTGGTTGTTTTTATACCAGTAAATCAAATTATTATAATACCAAATATGCCCCCAACTCATGTCATTGAATTAACTATTTAATTAAATTCCTTTAGAACATTATTTCCATGCAATTACATGTACTAGAAATAGTTAAATTTACTCTCATTTTGTTTAAGTTTATTGTTAATTGAAATAAAAATAATATATTAGTATTTGTGTTGTAGGTATATATAATTGTCATTATCAATATAACATATATTCTACAAAGTTTCAGTTTTTAATTCAATTTGACTAAAATATGTTATTGATATCTATACTATTATCTATCTATACTAATATAAAAGAAAAAGGGCATTCACACTCACAAATGGCGGTTAATGACACCGTTTCACAATTTTTTTGTGAAGTCAAAAATGCCCTTCAACCGATAATTTAACTAACTTATTTAACTTCCAAATTTTACATTAATTGTTAAATTAGTTTTTTTTCTTTTTTTAATGTAATATATTAGTTTATATTTTGCTCTTATATATAATGATACATTTTAAAGCGCACGTAGGAACGGTGCGCTACAACAACTAGTAATCTATAATAGAAACACATACATTGGTTTTTGTGTTTTTCCTTATTTTGACATAGAGCTTTGATTTTTTTGGTCTATCATAATTTTCATTGAATTTGTATTTAATTAAAGTAATATGATTTTTCAACCATCTGATTGATTTTAAGTTGTTTAATTATAGATTTTTAATACACAAGTAGATATACAAATAGTAGCTCACATCACTATTGTTTTGAACTTTTATGAGATGTTAGCCTGAATTATATATGGTTTCTTTGTTGCTCTTAAAACATAATTTTAGTTGAAACAAACTTTTAATTAATATCTCGGGTTAAAAGCGGACAAACCCCCAATTTTTAGACTGCTTTGTATTTTGCCCCTCAACTATTTTTTTTTACAAATGACCACCCAACCTTTATTTTTTGTTGCACACTCCCATTTTCGACGAATAAAATGAAATATTCCCATTGTTTGACAACACGAGCCTTAGGCTCAGTTTTTAATGTCCATTTAAGTAATTTGACACCATTTTCACCAAAACCAATGCTTATAACCAAACCTCCAAATGTATTGCCCTAATCGAGAGGCAACAGGAAGGAAGCAAGGCAATGGAAGAAAATTGCTACTGTGGACGTAGATGCTGAAGAAGACATCAAGGACATATTTGAACCCAGGTCGGAGATATTACACCTATGATAGGTACTGGGTTCCAACTTCTTTTCTTGACTTGATCTACAACCGGTGAGAGAAAAAGGGGATTGGGGTTGGTGGGGAGGAAGAGAATCGATTTAGATATCACATCTTTGAATTTAAGTTAAACAATAGGAATTGAGGTAAAATATTCGGTTAGCAATTATTAATTTGATCATTTTTTTTTACATTTTAAGTTGGGACAGAGCAAAATTGGAGGTAGGTTTTTTGAATAATATGGAGGAAGGAGATGACTTGATAGCTCAGAACGTATGTTTTATACATGTCAGGCATTCCTTAGGGGTTCTTAATCTTATTTTACTAACTCCTACTAAAAGCACAATGTTGATGTTCTTGATGCAGCGCTTGCTGCAAACAAAAATCAAAGCATGCTTTGATAAGCTTTTCCGGTGACCAGGGCTCCTAATATTTGCTTTATTTTCATTATAGGTTTTGTGAGCCTTTGATGGATTCAGGAAATGCGAGAACAAATTCTGAAAGCGAAGCACTCCAAGACACTCTTGATGGATCAATGGGCGAGTTGGAATATAAAGAAGGATTCAAATTTAAATGGAAAGTCTCCAAGTTTCATAAAGGTGCTGACATAATGAGGAAACTCTTTTACATATTCATCAAAGAAATTGTTGAGGGAATGATTGGATATGTGCGACTCCCACGGATCATGTGGAAACTTCTTTCGAATAATGGCAATCAAGAATTCGGTGATTTTAAACTTACAATACTTGGGATGCTTGGAACATATGATTTTGAAAGAAGAATTCTGGTGTCTCTTCTTTATCTTGTATGCTATTTCTCTTCCGCAGAAATTGGTTGTCTTATGATGGCGTCCCATTGATTGTGTTATCAGTTGTTTGTCTCTGTCCTTGCTCCTTGGGTTGGAGTGTCCTTGAGGCTCTACCCCTCGACTGTTGTTTGGTTGGGTAGGGCAATTGCAACTTCAGAACACTGAGACAAACATGTTTTTTCTCATTTGGTTTAAGTGTAAAAATTAATCCTAAGCTGAAAGCAGAAACATAAATGAGACCAGCTCTTATGCACTTCTTTGGGAGTCAAGTATTTTCTTTGTTATTTTACGTGTAATTTGATCCTCTGTAGGGCGTGATAGCAATTTAAGTGACTCTTTGATAGTGAATATTATGTGATCTGGATGTTTTTAGTGGTGTCAACTACTTGTTTTCAGTAGGAATGGTGTATTCCTCATAAGTTTAGCAGCTGTTTTTTTGAACTGTTAGTTTTTGTTATGTAAGATGCTGCAAAGAGTTTGATTGAGGATGACACATATTATACCATGAGTTTACTCAGGAAGGGGGCTTCACATGGTTATGCCCCTCGAAGCCTTGTCTGCTGTATCTGTAACTCCTTCCTTACTAAAAATTCTGTTGATTCTAGCGTTCAACTATTCAGTTGTGGTCATGCAATGCACCTCCATTGTGAACTTCAGGAAAATAGGGCCTCATTTAGGGGCACCGTTTCAGGATGTCCCGTTTGTATTCCTAGGAAGAAAGCTCAAAGATCAAGCGGCAAATCTATGCTTGCGGAGAATGGACTAGTGAGTAGATCTTCATCGAGGACACAGCAGGCACGTGGGTCACCAGCTTTGCATCCTCATGATCATGAAAGTGCAGATAACTCGTACAGTTTGCATCCACCTTCGAGGGTATGTTCTCACCGGATTATTTCTATTTTCTAGTGATTAATATGCTCGGGGTTTGTATGGTCTTGTCCTTGCTGCTTCTCTTTCTTAATTGAAAAGGTCCATGTGATAATTTTGCCAAATCCGGATCTTTATTGCAACAGTTTGAGCTCTTGCATAATCTTGAAAAGGATCAGAAATTGATCCAAATAGAGAACGTGCCTCAATTGAGGCTTGCACCACCAGCTCTTTACCATGAAAAGGTAAAGAAAGGAATTGTTATCTTAGCTGGAGAAAGTACCAGCACTTCCACAACAGAAAAAGCAAGAAGAAGGCGACTGGGGGATGTGAAAGTGAAAGGATCATTGCCCCTGAAATCAAATATATTCGGTAAGTTATTGCATAAACTCCGTAATACAAGTTTGTGGTTACCAGACTAACCAAACTGGGTCTTTAATTGATTTATTTGTCATTTTGAAGGTAAGGGAAAGATCAGTAGGAGGTAGCGCGAAACATTCGTGTGGATGATGATCCAGCAACTCATCACTAATATTTGATTGGGACATATTTTCTGGAAAATAAAGTTGCTGCTCATTCTATTTTATTTTGGTCCTCTGTTAGCGAGTCTTGACTGTAGATTGTGTAGATAAATGTGCTCTCCTGATGTTTCTAACTGTATTATGTGTACATAACGCATGAATATATTATTCAGGATACCAGGCAATTCGGAATACCATTGGTGATACTGCTCGTTCAGTTATTTTTTGTATACAGAATTACCCTTATAGAGAATGTCTAAACTTCTCAATACTCCTAAGAAATAGGGCAAGAATTTACGCAATACTTGATTGAAAACTTGGAGATCTTTTGTTCTGTATTCTTTTGAGAATGAAACATGGTAATTTCTTTTAATTGTATACTGATGTCCATGAAAATCGAGTCTGGTTATAACTTTTATAATTTGCTATCAATATAACCTTTATCAATTTAAGAAATTTATACTTCTAACCCGATATTTACAAATTTTTGAACATTAAAATAAAAACTATCCCAAATTATTATAGCATTCTATCCAATTTTTAATTGATTTAAATAGGACCTATCAACTATTGACCCCAACTACAAAAACAAAGAAACTTGAAACTATAACTTTGCTCTCACAACATATAGATAGATTAGTGCTGTAATTGGCGTGTATTCCATTTCCATTATTAGCGTGAAAAAATAACATTGGCTTGGTCCCAGTCCCTTCAAGTGAAAGGCAAGAAGCTCCTAGTCCTCGGGGATTGTCAATTGCGCCAATGGCCGCAACACCGAGAAGTTGTCACGTTTTCAAAGAGAAACGCGACTTTAAGTCGCAACCGTCCGATGGAAGAACTTGGGAGCAGTTCGATCGAGGGCTCAAACTGGATTGGGGCCGATTTGAAATTATGTGGCGACGACACCGTTTTGAAGCCCTAATTGGGCTGATCAGATTTAAGTGACGACGATGCCGTTTTGAGAGAGTTAGGGCTGGAATTCGAAGGAAGGATTGGGGATTGACTTTCAGGATTGCCCTAATTGTCTAAGCATCAGGCCACGCGGTGGAAATTCATTGGCGGAGCAGTTAAGCGTGGTTCGTGGTTCTATCCTTTTGGGAAACTTATTTCCCCTTTTGGCAGCTGAAGGAGGATGATAGTCTGGAGATTACTTTTGCAGCTTTTGATCTCGTACCTTTTGTAATTTTTGTTATTTCCGATGTAAAACGTTGAGGGCATGATTGGTATGAAGGAATGGAATTTAGTGGGAATGGAATGAAGTTAGGAATGGAATAATGATGGGAAAGGAATCATATTTGAATAGCATTCCTATGATTGGTATATACAAAAAATAGAAGGTAATAGAATTATCATTCCTTAGTTGATTCCATTCCCATGATTGGTAATAAGAAAGTTACAGTTAGTAATGGAATGAAATTATTTTTATGACAAATTTGCCCTTTAATATATTTTTGTTTTAGGAATATTGAATGCATTTTATAATAGTAGTATTTTAAAAAAATTACTTATAAAAGGTGTAAGCAATTTATAAAATATCTCATATATGAATAAAGAAATCTTTGAGAAAATTTATTTTTTTACTTATAACACATAGATAATATTTTTTTGCAAAAGATATTATATTGATTTGAACAACTAAATTACTTGATCTGATTTAATCCCTTCAATCAAAAAAATAATTGATAATTAAAACTAAATACCAAACATGTGCTTTTACATATTCCCAGCAAAGACTTGAAGGAGAATCTGCATAATACCATACTTCATATGTTCTTGCAAATTTCCCCTCTCGAAAGATATCCACAAGGCTGGTGAATGGCAGTTCTTATTGATTAATGGTGTTTAATTTATGTGATTGATCATTGAGCTTTGCAAGACAGATCATCAGTTCTGGAGGCCACAAGGGGGACTTCCCGAAAGATCCGTCTCCGTCTACATAGCTCAACATTCGAAAGATCCATCTTCATTTACATAGCTAAATACCAAACAATATCATGTTTAGATTATCATGCATGGACAATTATTTCTCATACTTAATAAAAGAAATACTTAAATTTAATAACAATCAAAACTAAACATTCAACTAGTAATATAATTGAGTATTTCACAAGGAACTACTCCAGCCACTAAAAAGAAATAGGTTAAAAGTTTGTGAATATGTTCTATTAGACAAAATCCTCAAATATCACCATGTAAGATAGCCACAACCAACTGCTCTCTTCCTTCTTCACTCATGCTAAAGAATACGTCAGTTAACTCATGGTTTTGAGCTATACAGCACACAACTTTGATAACTTTTGTAGCAGTGAGATTGGGGATCTTTCTTATCTCGGAATCAATTTTCTGTCTTTTATCTGAAACTTCAGTTTCAACTCCAATTGCTTTGCTAAAAAGTTGACTAGCTTTAGCAATTTCGCTTCCAATTACTGAAGCTGCTTCTTTGATACCCTCTGTCATGATCATCAAGTTATCAACACTTCTACTTCTCTTTTTCTTCTTTTGTATCCCTTCAGTTCTTGGAGATTGTAGAGGAGAGAATGGCATAGAAGCATCCAAGTCCTCAAGACCATTTTCAATAGTAGTTTCAACATCATTATTCGGATCATTGTTAACTTCTTCTCTTTGTATCTCTTCCATCATATCAGTAGGACCTTCAGCATTATTTCCAGTGGCTCGATCTTTCCCAAAGATAACAAGCAAGTCATCATAAAAAGGAAATGGCTTGTTTTGCCAAATTACATGGGTAGAATGACTCTGAAAAAGAAAAATAATCTCATTATATGTTAATATAGGTAAAAAAAATAACAGCACGAGCACACGTAAATAAGTTAAAATTACGAACCTGAAGATATGCTTCCCATACAGCTTTTTCTGCCGTGACACATTTTTTAATTGGGTCAAAACCAAAGCCGCTTGTATTAGGACCATTCAACATGTCATAAACAATACTAAAATCCCTCCATAAAGTCTTGATTCTTGATTCAATGTGTGGCTTGGCCTTCAAACCTGAATTAGGTAAAGACACTTGCATTTTTTCTTCCACATAATTCAGATAACCAGGTTTAAATCCATTTTCAGCTTTATATGCTCCAACGTTTACCATATCCAAAAGAGCCTCAACAAGCTTGGCATCTTCCTCATACTTCCATTTTCTTTTATTACCACGTCCTCTTGTATCTTGTGTCGGAATATCCATTCTTTATAGGATTAATCATACCCAAAAGAAAAGAAGATAAACCAGATAAATATCCTTGAAACAATTAATCGACTGAGATGTCTAGTTAACAAAAAAAATGAAATGCAATCCATTTCAATTATTTCGAACACCCATGAACTACTTTACAAGATAATATAATTGTAGACAATTGTTTGACAACTACACTAGAAAAACATAAAACAATCATCTAGCATGTTGTGCTCTCCAAGTATTAAACATGTTAACTGCGAGATTTTGTCTAAAAGTGGTCCATTCATTAGAAGGCTCAATCGAAGTGACTAGTTCTTCATCTTCATCGACATTGTTTGGATGCTCTCTTTGGCTTTCATCTTCTAGAATTTCCTCATCATCTGATTGGTAACCACCCATTTCTTGTCTTATAAAATTATGACGTAGGCAACAAGCCATGATAATACGATTTTGAATTTTAATTGGATAATATGAAGGACTTCTAAGGATTCCCCATCGACTCTTTAACAAGCCAAATAACCTTTCTATAATGTTTCTTGCGGAAGAATGCTTCATATTAAACAATTCTTCGGCAGAGTTAGGTTGGTATCTTTCACTCCAATCATTTAAATGGTATCGTTGGCCTCGAAATGGTGCTAGGAATCCATCCCCATTTGTATATCCAGCATCCACAAGATAATACGAACCTTCAAACTTACATAACAATTATAAATTAGTTTTAACTGTGTTACACATGATTTTACTTCTCTATTTTTCACTAAGTAGCTTTTATGGAGCTTACCTCGGGGAACTACAAAACCGTTTCGTCTAGTTATTGTATCTCTTAATACTCTACTATCAGCAGCTGAGCCTTCCCATCCCGGCAAAACATAGATGAACTGCATATCTTGGGAGCACACTCCTAATACATTAGTAGCAATTTTATTTTTACGTGTTCGATATCTAGGTTTGTCTTCTACCGGCACACGAACCCTTAAATGAGTGCCATCTAAAGCTCCTATACATCCCTATTATAGACATCAAAATAAGTACATAATAATATATAAACCAAACTTATATGAATATTTAATAGCTTACCTCAAACCATTTCCATCTCTCATCTGTGGAGTTAACATGTACTGCCTCTGGTTTCTTGAGTAACTCTCCTTGAAGGCTAATAATAGCATTAATCACTTTTCTAAAATGCCTACTAATTGTTTCGCCAGAGCGTTCAAAATTTCCATTTATGGTTCTTTGCTTCTGATGATGAGCCAAAATATGTATTGACATAGCTACTTGTTCGTCCACTAGCATGTTTTTAGTTCGAGATACTATACCAGTAGCTTCAAGTTTAGAGCATAAACGAACAAAAACCTATCTATTCATCCTAACTGTGTTTTTGCATTTACTATCACTCTCATAAATTATTTTTTGAATGTATTTTCTCCTCTCAAAAAAATTATATTCATATATTGGTCTTAAGCTAATAGATTCATTATTATATTCTATAAATCTAAGGACAATGAGCCAAAACCAATTTACTAATTGCATTATGTTCAACCAAATTGATAACATTGTCATGTATTTCTTTCTCCTTGCTAATTTTCTCGTTGCTAAGCTTAGTCGTGCCATAACTGCAATTTAATATCAAGGATTCATATTAATGAAATTAAACATTAAAATTAAAAAATTAAAAAACTAAAATAAATTGGAGTAATAAAACAACACATACAATTTAATAAATTATTCGAGTCTAAACAAGATTGAGAGTCCAAACAATATACAATATGCACAAATTTGGAAGAATCACATAGAAATTCACTCTAAAAACTTATTATCCTCCAAAATCACATAAAAACTAAAATACCTATCAATCTGGAAAATCAAAACCAGTATATTGATCAATTTGGTTATCCGCCCCAATAGTGAAAATAATCTGAGGGAAGCATTTCCTCAACAAAACTCATAAAGAACTTGGCAAGCAAATGAGTTCCTTCAATGAGATTCATGTTTAATAATAATAATATAATATAATTTTCAAAAAATATGTGGTATGTACGTGTAAAAATTTGCATAATAATTAAATTATTAAACAATAAAAGCATGTAGAAATATATAACTCCAATTTAATTACTCCTCATCCTGAATGTATAGTATCAATTCTTATTGGATGGATACGAGTGAATACAACTAATGGTCAGAGGGGTGATGAATTCTTAACAAAACATGATGGGGCGCTGAAACCGACTAATAAAATGAACTGATATTGGGTGTTTTTTCAGATTGTTTTAGTTGTTTTTATATGGTATTTTATGTGGTTTCATTATAATCATATGATTTTTTTTATTCAACAATAGAATTCCCACATGAACGAAAAAAAAAAAAAAAAGAGTAATCATACAAGAATATATAGAAAAAGTGAGAGCATATAAAATCTACCTTATAATTTTGATAGTTACAAGACGATGAGAGAAACTAGAAGATGAAGAAGAGGTTCATAAGAATATGATGATAGACATAGATTTTATTTTGGTTTATAAGGATAATTTTTTCATGAAAAAAAAAAAATTCCATTCCCAACATAATAGGAATAGGTAATACCATGGTGCAGGGATGGAATCACTAATCCCTATCCTAAAGGAATAACAATTGGAATGATCAATTCCTTTCCTTACTTATACCAATCACATGAATAGAAATTTAGTTGGGAATGCCAATTCCATTCCCACCCCATTACCTCATACCCGTTACCTCGTACCAATCATGGCATGAGTACGAAGTTTGTAAAGGATCTGGGCATTATGAATGAAGCAAATTTTCAGTTCTTCTTCCTCATCTTCTCTCATTTTCCAGAAAACCCTAACTTCCCATCCCTTTTCTTCTTCAGTAATCTGCAAATTGTTACAGAAGTGAACCAGATGCAGATGCCTCCACCAACACTGTTTCTCTAAAGCAGTGTTGAAAGGACTCTTCGAGAGAGAAGACGAAAATCGCTATGCTTATGGAGCAATCATCGGCAGTAGATCTCGACTCGCTTCTTCAATCGCACAGCGAAATTACTTCCGATGAGAATTCCCCTGATTGGCACTACCGCACGATCGATGAAATCCTCCTCAACTACTCTTCCTCTCCTTCTCCTCCTTCTTCCCCCTCCACTTCCTATTCTGCTCACCAGCACTCGCGCTCAAACCTGAAAGACGACGATTACGTTTCAACAGGTGTTGGTAGTTCGAGAAACCAGAGATGGTCACATTCACCCTCGAGTACCTTAGTTGAGTCCGACAAGTACAACCCAGCTGCTGGTCCTGCCAGCAATAGCAACAGAACTAAGTCAATGGGTAGGGTTTTGCCGCAATTATTCGGTAGGGGGGCGATCAGCTCTAAGCCTGGGGCTGCGCTGGCTGCCGCCGCCGCTGCCTCGCGCTCAATTACAACCCCCCACGCCACCGCCATCAAGTTGAGAAGAGCTACCACCGGTGTTCTTCAGAGGCCGGTTTCTGAAACTACAGAAAAAGTTGCCGCTAGTGATGATTCGTCATTGTCACCATCAGCTGTGGCTTCCAGAGTTTCTGAGAACGGGTCTGAAGATGGAGAGGTTAAGTTGGAGCAATTTCTTATGGGAAATACCAATGCAGACTCCCAAAAAACAGATGCTGGCGTGGGATATTCTGCTGGAGATAGGATTCAGGAGAATTCTGATAAGGTTGCTGAAGATGCAACCAACAGCAAGACTCTAAGCGAGGCAGCTGATGACAATGGAAAACCGAGGGTTGATGAGGATGATGAATGCAAAATGACAACTTCTGAAAGCCAGAAGGCCTCTCCTATTGAAAACGAAAAGGATTTGGCCTTGGACAAAGTTAATGTCAATGAGCAAGTCATCTTTCCCTTGTTGGATGAAAATGTTGAGGAATATCCTGCTGATGAATCAGGTAACAATGATAAGTCGCTTGGACCTACAACAATTCTGACTGATGATGACCATAAGGAAGATCTAACTGGAGGAGAAGAAGCAAGTGATTTTGGGAATGTAGTGGCTGGAACTGGGGATGGTGATGCTGCTAGTACTCAAAGTGTTGTTGCTGATATGCTTGGGGACTTGGCTTTAACGCCAGAAAAGAAGGGGCACCATACAAATTTGCAGCAAAATTCTCATCTTTCGTTAAAGCCACTTGACTTGGCTGAAGAAATTGAGAAGAAGCAGGCATTTACAGGTTTGCACTATGAAGAGGGTGCAGCTGCACAACCAATGAGGCTCGAGGGAGTACCAAGGGGTTCTACTGTGTTAGGCTACTTTGATGTTGATCCCAATAATGCTATCACCCAGACCATCTCATCGCAAGCTTTCCGTCGAGAGCATGGGTCCCCTCAAGTTGTGGCTGTACATTTAAACTATATTGCAGTAGGAATGTCGAGAGGATCGATCTTTGTTCAGCCTAGCAAGTATACCGCTCATCAAGTTGACAACATGGATGGAAAGGTTAGTATTCTACTTACTTGTCACTGCCTGTTTCAGGTCATTGGGTTCAACTTGGCATGTATTTTACTGAGATAACTGATAAAAACACTGTTTGGTTATTTTGTTGTAGTTGTTGGTAAATTTTATTTATTGAACTAGGAGTTTCATATTATTATATTGACTTGTTTTGCCTACTGAATGGTGCATATGAATGCGCTTTCAGATGATGTCACTTGGATTGCAAGGGGATAGATCTCATGTCCCTGTAACTTCCATGTGCTTTAATCAGCAAGGAGACCTACTCTTTGCAGGATATGGTGATGGGCATTACACTGTCTGGGATGTTCAGAAGGCCTCAGCACTTAAAGTTATCACTGAACATAGAGCTCCAGTGGTTCACATGTTATATCTGGGCCAAGATACTCAGGTTACTCGTCAGTTTAATGTGGTTAGTGGCGACAGCAAGGGTGTGGTCAAGTTGATTCGGTTTTCAGTGGTTCCATGGCTCAATAGGATATCCTATACAAAATCAATGGTAGAGATAGATGCTTGATGAAGAAATTGTTAATAAGCATTATCAGCTTCGTAGAACTAATCTATTTAAGTTAATGTTTGGAACAGAAACTTTTAGATGAAACTACTAGCAGAGTAGTTTGTGCATCTCCATTGCTCTATGGTGAAGGTCATGCAGGTGCAATGATTCCGTCGCCGAGTAGCAGTGCACTGACTACTGCTAGTATTAGTAGCATGATGGGAGCCATGGTTGATGAAGGTGTTGTCATATTCATTACGCACCAATCTGCTCTGGTGGTATGAGTTCATTTCCTTCATTTTATCCTATATTACTGTTGGTTGTGTACTTCAAATTGGCTCTGTTTATATCTTTATCTTTATGATATTATACCCTATGTAGGCAAAAGTTAGTCCTGCCGTGGAAGTGTATGCTCACATCCCCAGACCTGATAGTGTCAGGGATGGTGCCATGCCATATGCTACATGGAGATGTATGTCACAGTCACTTGGTTCTTCCTCCGGTATGTATGAGTAAAGTTTAGTGTTTTTCTGCTAGTGATGGTTTCAAAATGTTAATTTTGGCTTTTTTCTCCCAGAAAATGCTCCTGTTGAGACATCAGATAAAGTTTCACTGCTTGCCATTGCTTGGGATCGAGAAGTTCAGGTTGCTAAGCTGTTGAACTCAGAGTTAAAAGTACTTGAGAAGTGGACTCTTGAATATGCTGCTATTGGCCTGGCATGGTTGGGAGATGAGGTTCGAACTATACGACTTTTCTAATCCTTGTCATACAAATTTACTGAGTCTGATCAGGAAACTATCATGGTTTTCTTGTATTGTCCAGATGTTGGCAGTCCTCACTTTGACAGCTCAACTTTATTTGTTCGCAAAAGATGGAATTTTGATTCACCAGATGAGCTGTTCTTTTGATGGATTTCGAGGGGATGATCTCATTTCCTATCACATATATTTTACTGATGCTTTTGGAAACCCTGAGAAAGCTTATCATAACAGTGTTGCTGTTAGGGGTGCTACTATATACGTACTTGGACCAGAGCATCTCATTGTTTTCCGCCTTCTTTCCTGGAAGGAACGGATTGAAGTGCTGCGAAAAGCGGGTGACTGGATGGGTGCCTTAAACATGGCAATGACACTTTATGATGGTGCATCACCTGGTGTTATAGACCTGCCAAAAAACTTGGATGACATACAAAGAATTGTTATGCCTTATCTTGTGGAGTTGCTTCAGTCATATGTTACCGAAGTATTTTCCTACATATCAGTTGCATGTAACAACCAAAATGGTGAGCTGGATCAAATCCAATGAGATTAAGGAGCAATACACCCGTGTTGGTGGTGTTGCAATTGAATTTTGTGTGCACATCAGGAGAACCGACATCCTCTTTGATGATATTATGTCTAAATTTGATGATGCTCACCATAAAGGTGCTTTACCATCTTTTTCTGCTATTATTGGAGTTGGGACAAACTTTTAATAAGATTACACAATATTTAATTTTAATTTAGTTGACCGAGCTATTATTGCAGTCGATTGTCAGCGTTTGGACATTGTTCTCATCCCAAGTGGTGATTTACATCCGACAATTGATGTTTTAATTCCATCATACATAAAAACTTCTTTTTCTTATTCTAGAGACGTTCTTGGAGCTTTTGGAACCATACATTTTGAAAGATATGCTGGGATCTCTTCCACCTGAGGTATCTTGATCTTCAAATTTTATCCTCTATTCATTTGCATGCTCACTGTCATCTATTTAGTAATTGATATGTTTTGAAGATCATGCAAGCACTGGTGGAGCATTACAGTAAGCGAGGTTGGTTGCAGCGAATTGAACAATGTGTCCTCCACATGGACATTTTGTCCTTGGATTTTAATCAGGTAACATGTAGTTGCTTCACAGATTTAGCAGTTTGTTTCATTTGTGAAGTGGCAATGCTCTTCTGCAGCTGCCAGTAGGAAAGTTTCATTTGCATAGTTCTTCATGCTTGAACTGTTTGATGGAACTTTTTTTCTTCTTAAATATGGAACTGGTAATATCTTATAATTGTACCATAGATTGTCCGCTTATGCAGGGAACACAGGTTGCATTGTGCGTTGATATATTTGTTTAACAAAGGCCTGGATGATTTCAGGACGCCTATTGAGGAGCTCCTGGTTGTATTAAGAAATAGCGTAGGAGAAAATGCTACTTGCCTTGGGTAATTTTTTCTGATTTGTAATTGTATCTTCTGGGAGTAGTTAAGGGCCTCTGGCAGTTATTTGTTATATTTATAGAAAATTGTCCCCTATTCATGTATCAAAACCTCCCTTGGAAAATATTTTGACATGCTTTCCCCCTTCTTCCCTTTCTAGTACCATGTCTAAATAATGATATTGTGACCCATGGGAGCAGGTACAGGATGCTCGTTTACCTCAAGTATTGCTTCAAGGGTCTTGCTTTTCCTCCAGGTTTGGCTTCAGATGGTTTGACCCTCAGTCTTTCCTTTTGGATCCTGTCAAGCTTTCTTTATAGTTCAAAAATTGAAAAAGGAAATACATAAACTTGGAGAGAGAAATGATAAAGCAGAAGCAACCAATGGGTGGTTGACTTGTTAAACTGTGATGAAGAGCAAAAGTCCTATGATATTGGGCAGTCAATTTAGTTTCTAAGTATTGAGTTGTCTGTAATTGCAGGACGAGGAAATCTTTCTCCCACACGGCTACCCTCTCTTAAAAAAGAGCTTTTGCATTTTCTGTTAGAGGATTCCAGTGCTCCAAATTCATGGGCCGTTACAAGATTACCACCAAATCGAGCCTATGCCAACCTGCTTCATCTTTTAGAATTGGATACTGAAGCCACTCTGGAGGTCTTAAAATGTGCTTTTACTGATGTTGAACTTCCTAAATCAACTCCTCCTTTCCTGGAACCAACCAGTTTCAATATGGAGTCAGCTGAAAGTCAGAAGTTGGTTCAAAAAGTTGTGGATATTCTTTCTGATATTCTTGATGCAACTTACTTCCAAGCTGGCAGTCCAATCTGCAGTAATGATCTTGATTTGGTGGAACTTTGGCCTTCAAAGAAAGATGTAGGTCACATGTTTGATTTTATCGCTTATTATATAGCATATGAACAAGCTAAGGTCCCTAGAGATATCCTAAGTCAAATATTGGAGTACTTGACATCAGAGATCAATATCTCAGATACTGTGTCAGGGACGACAATTGAAATCTTTAAAAGAAGAGAGAGACAACTACTTTCACTGCTAAAAGTAGTGCCTGAAACTGACTGGGATGCTCCTTATTTATTATATTTGTGCGAGAAGGCTCAGTTTCATCAGGTATTTCACTTTCTACTTCTTGAAAACACACCTTATTCTAGATATTCCTCAATGGTGAAAAATAGGTATTTGACTATTGGCCTAATGCAGCTTGGTAATGAGATGTCTTATTTGCTTATGTAGGTTTGTGGCTACATCCATGCCATCAGGCATCAATATATTGCTGCTTTGGACAGTTACATGAAAGTAAATCATGAGCCAATATATGCATTCTCGTTTATCCATGATATGTTGAGGCTACTTAGTAATGGTGAATGTGATGCTTTTGAATCTGCTGTTATTTCTCGTATTCCAGATCTTTTTAAGTTGAGCAGGTAATGGTTTAAGGCGTTGAGTTTCTCATTCATTTTGTACATTTATGATCGATTTACAGAAAAGGGTTATTCTTTTTCCTCTTTACTGATGATATTTTTCCTTTGAAATCTGCAGAGAAGCAACTTACATTCTAATTATTGACCATTTTTCTGGGAGAACTCAATATATTTTTTCCGAACTTCGCTCTCATCCCGAAAGCCTTTTCCTTTATCTCAAGACAGTTAATGAGGTTCATACAACTGGCAACCTCAACCTCTCTTGTCTAGGAAAAGTTGATGTTTTGGATTTTCCTAGTGCAAAAAGAGCTCACCAGCAGTCAACTGGTGTCCAAGCTTATCTGGAAACAATATCCAGGTCCATAAAACTTCTGCACAACAATCAAGTTAACATGACTGATGAAATGACAGAGCTGTATTTTGAGGTGAAAGTTTCTGTAACTTATAAGTGATACTTTGTCAAACACACATCTCAGGTTTTTCCAACTACTAATGCATTTTCATTTTTGTTGTCATTTCTTAAAAATTATTGCTTTCATGATAGCTCTGATTTGGTCTCCTGCAAGATCTTTTGTCAAAATTGCTATGGTTGCAACTCAAACTCTGTGGGAACCACTACTTGCTCAGCGTAGGCATGAGTGGATATTGGAAGAATAGTAGTGAATCGAAGTTATTCTGGGTGTGTTTGTGCTTCATATTGGCGTCATTCTAAAAGTCTATCTGGCATCTATGTGTGACATGCGTGGTTTCATCTCGTTTGCTTAGAAATATTCTTTCGAAATGTAGGATCTGGTTGCATCTATCACCTAGTGCATGTATCTCCCAGTTAGAGGTTTAGCTATTCTCAGTTGGGTCTGTTGAGTCACTTCTCATCATTATATTGTCGGGTCCTGTGCTTTAGTATTGACATTATTATTTGCTCCTATTAAATAATAGTCACCAAATATAGGGAAAAAACCCCCAAAAAGAAAGAAACATGATAGAATGGTGTTGTTCATGTTGACTCATAGGTATGTATCTCTGTACCAGATTGAATTCTTTAGTTTGACTGGTAGTGGATCTTGTTCTTAGATTTCTGTTGGAATGTCATTGCATGAGTTAGAAATGTACACCACTACATTAACATGGAGCAGCAATGACTGGGAATATTTCTTGATTTGGGATCTGTAGACACATCTAACTATACCAGTCCAAACTTTGAGTTACAATCCGTCTATTGATTTCTATAGACATTATCTCTTTACACAGTGGCAATATCCTCGATATGGAGAATTGTTCCAGGATTGCCCATGTTTGCAGAGTAGCACCTGCATCTTTTCGAGTTAGTTGGGTCTATTGGTACTAGAGATAGAACTTGACCATGGTCTAATTGCCTTTATTCTGTGCCTAACTATCACCTTTTCCCTTCCGGTTTCCTCTTCTCATCACTGCAACACCCCAACCCCTCACCAGCCTTTTGTGTGCAGTTTTTAGCATACTTTTCCTATTTGTTTTTCTTGTAAAGATAACAATCCTCTATGTTCTCATGTTCGCTGACCCTTCTTATCCCAAAGTTTGCTTTTTCTTTCATGCTTATATTGACGGTGATGGATATCTATTTTATATGTCTTCTAGTTTCCAAAGACTTCAAGGGTTAAATTTCCTTGTTTTTTCCTTCTGCAGCTGTTATGTCGGTATGACCGTGAATCAGTTCTGAAATTCTTGGAGACTTCTGAAAGCTATAGAGTAGAACACTGTCTGCATTTGTGCCAGGAATATGGAATAGTTGATGCGGCTTCATTCTTGTTAGAAAGGGTTGGGGATGTTGGAAGTGCACTTCTTCTCATTCTTTCTAATGTCAGTGACAAATTTGTCATGCTTGACGCGGAGATTGAGAAAACATTTTCTGATACTGTAGTGAATAATCTCAATGCTGTTCTGAAGATAAAAGTGGTATTTTCAAACGTGAACAACTTCATATCCCTCGGCCCTTGTGTTTCAGTTTCTCCATCTGATCTCATCTCTAATGTCAATGCTTCAAATGCTGTTGCAGGTAGCTGAAATTCTTGATGTTGTGCATGCTTGCATTGGATTATGTCAGAGAAACAGTCCCCGTCTGAAACCCGAAGAGTCTGAGTACCTCTGGTTTCAGTTGCTTGATTCGTGAGTTAGTCGCTTCTAAGTCAATGCTTATTGGTTTGTCTCCTTTTGGTTTATCATGTTCAGAGTTTGTTCTTGATTTCATCTTTCTCTTTTAACTCCAGAAGAACGGCTTTTCTTTTACAAGTATTATATCCCATAGGGCAATTGCAATGATTTCCTGTATGAAATGGCTTAAAGTGCTTCGTTAACATAGTTTTGTTTGTTGCTTTGAAGGAAAAAAGCTTAATCTTTGTGATTTATAGCAGTCGACTATAAACCATTTTTAAACGCTCAGCAGGTCGCTGATTGCCTAAATTGGCATGCCGTTTTGTGTTCCTTAACTGAAAATTGTGAAAATTATTAGTCCAAGTGTGTGGAGTGATCTTGTCTGTCTGTTGAAGTAATTGTGACAATAGCATGCATACTTTTTGTAATCAACAATATACTGGAGTTACCTGTCAAAATAATCGAATTGTTATACTGGCTGTGGCTGTGATCTCCAAAAACAACTTGATTGTGTTCATTCGACAGAGAATGAGTTGATTTTGTCCAGATTGAGTGGGTTATCTTGATAGTTGACATAAGTTTTGTGGTGAAATAGTCCTGAATTTTTGCAACTCATACTTAGCAAGACTGGAATTTTTTATATAGAGACCATATGTGAAATTGTTTATTCTTTTGAGTGTGATTATTCTATGCTTTTAATTAAAGGTGCAAACCATCAGCATGATATGCAAACAATTGCACTATTAAGTTCCAGATTGTTTCTTAATTTCTTAGGTTATTCACCCTTACTTTCCATCAAAAGTTAGCTGTTGATGGATATTCTTTTGGCCCTCGCAAATATACGGCTGATTAGTGACCATTTCTTGCCTTGTCAAAGAAAAAACTACTAGGTGTGTTTCTTCTAGAGTTTTAGATAAAATATAAAGAAAGACCTTCTATAAGTATCTAAAATAACTTTGATATAGAAAAAAATCTAAAATATTTCTATCAGATTCCTTTTCTCTATCTCTCAATTAATCGTTCGTTTCTATTTTCTTTAATCCTCTTTTCCTTTTCAGTAGTGAAGAGGAGGGAGAATTTATAGGTGATGGTAGGAAGAAAAACAGGAACTCTTGACGGTGGTGAGGGAGCGGGATCTACAACCGGTGAGAGAAAGAAGGGGATTGGGGCTGGTGGGGAGGAAGAGAGTCGATTTAGATATCACCTCTTTGAATTTGAGTTAAACAATAGGAATTGAGGCAAAATATTCGGTTAGCAATTATTAATTTGATCATTTTTTTTTTTATATTTTAAGTTGGGACGGAGCAAAATTGGAGGTAGGTTTTTTGAATAACATGGAGGAAGGAGATGACTTGATAGCTCAGAACGTGTGTTTTATACATGTCATGCTTTCCTTAGGGGTTCTTAATCTTATTTTACTAACTCCTACTAAAAGAACAATGTTGATGTTCTTGATGCAGCGCTTGCTGCAATCAAAAATCAAAGCATGCTTTGATAAGCTTTTCCGGTGATTAGGGCTCCTAATATTTGCATTATTTTCATTATAGGTTTTGTGAGCCTTTGATGGATTCAGGAAATGCGAGAACAGATTCTGAAAGTGAAGCACTCCAAGACACTCTTGATGGATCAATGGGCGAGTTGGAATATAAAGAAGGATTCAAATTTAAATGGAAAGTCTCCAAGTTTCATAAAGGTGCTGACATAATGAGGAAACTCTTTGCCATATTCATCAAAGAAATTGTTGAGGGAATGATTGGATATGTGCGACTCCCACGGATCATGTGGAAACTTCTTTCGGATAATGGCAATCAAGAATTCGGTGATTTTAAACTTACAATACTTGGGATGCTTGGAACATATGATTTTGAAAGAAGAATTCTGGTGTGTCTTCTTTCTCTTGTATGCTATTTCTCTTCCGCAGAAATTGGTTATCTTATGATGGCGTCCCATCGATTGTGTTATCAGTTGTTTGTCTCTGTCCTTGCTCCTTGGGTTGGAGTGTCCTTGAGGCTCTAACACTCGACTGTTGTTTGGTTGGGTAGGCAATTGCAACTTCAGAACACTGAGACAAACATGTTTTTTCTCATTTGGTTTAAGTGTAAAAATTAATCCCAAGTTGAAAGCAGAAACATAAATGAGACCAGCTCTTATGCACTTCTTTGGGAGTCAAGTATTTTCTTTGTTCTTGTACGTGTAATTTGATCCTCTGTAGGGTGTGATAGCAATTTAAGTGACTCTTTGATAGTGAATATTATGTGATCTGGATGTTTTTAGTGGTGTCAACTACTTGTTTTCAGTAGGAATGGTGTATTCCTCATAAGTTTAGCAGCCGTTTTTTTGAACTGTTAGTTTTTGTTATGTAGGATGCTGCAAAGAGTTTGATTGAGGATGACACATATTATACCATGAGTTTACTCAGGAAGGGGGCTTCACATGGTTATGCCCCTCGGAGCCTTGTCTGCTGTATCTGTAACTCCTTCCTTACTAAAAATTCTGCTGATTCTAGCGTTCAACTATTCAGTTGTGGTCATGCAATGCACCTCCATTGTGAACTTCAGGAAAATGGGGCCTCATTTAGGGGCACCATTTCAGGATGTCCCGTTTGTATTCCTAGCAAGAAAGCTCAAAGATCAAGCGGCAAATCTATGCTTGCGGAGAATGGACTAGTGAGTAGATCTTCATCGAGGACACAGCAGGCACGTGGGTCACCAGCTTTGCATCCTCATGATCATGAAAGTGCAGATAACTCGTACAGTTTGCATCCACCTTCGAGGGTATGTTCTCACCGGATTATTTCTATTTTCTAGTGATTAATATGCTCGGGGTTTGTATGGTCTTGTCCTTGCTGCTTCTCTTTCTTAATTGAAAAGGTCCATGTGATAATTTTGCCAAATCCGGATCTTTATTGCAACAGTTTGAGCTCTTGCATAATCTTGAAAAGGATCAGAAATTGATCCAAATAGAGAACGTGCCTCAATTGAGGCTTGCACCACCAGCTCTTTACCATGAAAAGGTAAAGAAAGGAATTGTTATCTTAGCTGGAGAAAGTACCAGCACTTCCACAACAGAAAAAGCAAGAAGAAGGCGACTGGGGGATGTGAAAGTGAAAGGATCATTGCCCCTGAAATCAAATATATTCGGTAAGTTATTGCATAAACTCCGTAATACAAGTTTGTGGTTACCAGACTAACCAAACTGGGTCTTTAATTGATTTATTTGTCATTTTGAAGGTAAGGGAAAGATCAGTAGGAGGTAGCGCGAAACATTCGTGTGGATGATGATCCAGCAACTCATCACTAATATTTGATTGGGACATATTTTCTGGAAAATAAAGTTGCTGCTCATTCTATTTTATTTTGGTCCTCTGTTAGCGAGTCTTGACTGTAGATTGTGTAGATAAATGTGCTCTCCTGATGTTTCTAACTGTATTATGTGTACATAACGCATGAATATATTATTCAGGATACCAGGCAATTCGGAATACCATTGGTGATACTGCTCGTTCAGTTATTTTTGTATACAGAATTACCCTTATAGAGAATGTCTAAACTTCTCAATACTCCTAAGAAATAGGGCAAGAATTTACGCAATACTTGATTGAAAACTTGGAGATCTTTTGTTCTGTATTCTTTTGAGAATGAAACATGGTAATTTCTTTTAATTGTATACTGATGTCCATGAAAATCGAGTCTGGTTATAACTTTTATAATTTGCTATCAATATAACCTTTATCAATTTAAGAAATTTATACTTCTAACCCGATATTTACAAATTTTTGAACATTAAAATAAAAACTATCCCAAATTATTATAGCATTCTATCCAATTTTTAATTGATTTAAATAGGACCTATCAACTATTGACCCCAACTACAAAAACAAAGAAACTTGAAACTATAACTTTGCTCTCACAACATATAGATAGATTAGTGCTGTAATTGGCGTGTATTCCATTTCCATTATTAGCGTGAAAAAATAACATTGGCTTGGTCCCAGTCCCTTCAAGTGAAAGGCAAGAAGCTCCTAGTCCTCGGGGATTGTCAATTGCGCCAATGGCCGCAACACCGAGAAGTTGTCCTCGGGGATTGTCAATTTCGTAATATTACTTTTATGTGAGCCTATGATTCGTGCTTGATTAATTTATTTTGAATTGTACGAGTGGTTGATGATTACTTTGAAATGATTATGACGTGAAAGTGAAATGAGGAAGATATGCCATTGGCTGTTTGATATCAGTGCTATGTGCTTGTACGTAGAAATATGTTGCTATGTGGTTTTATGTAGCTAGTTGGCTTACAAGAACGGTGATATGTGGAATCGAGGGAGTGATGGAAATTGAATGTAATTATGATATGAATACCCCTTGATGTTGTTGAAAAACCTATGTGGCAAAATGAAATGAAAAGAGCTATGATGCGATATGAAAGAGCTATGATGCGATGTGAAAAGAGCTATGATACGATGTGAAAAGAGCTATGATGCGAAATGAGATTGAATAGCCTGTGTGGTATGTCAAGGGGATTCATGTATATATATGAATGAATAGTGAGATTGAGTTGGTGGAGAAAAACACTATATCACCTTTCTGGTAAGCCAACTAGGAAAATACAAGTTTGATTGGTTGTCGTGTTATAGGATGACTACGTGGAGAAATGAAATGAAATGTGCTTGATCAAGTTGATTATATAATTATTAATTCATAATTTCAAAATTATCTTAATTATGCTTTATACATTTTTATTGATTTTTCTTTTCAATTTGAATTTGGTTTTATCAGGAGATATTTTTTATTTGGTTTACTCTACCTTTATTTAATGACAAGGGATAATTTATTTATTCATCTTCATTTCATTGTTTTGTGTTTAGAAGTTTTTAATTGCATTTTACTTTTATTTCTTGCCATTAGTTTTGCCGTTTCTTTTTCTATATGCTTTATTATTTAAACATATTTACTTGAGAAAAGCTCAGTACTTCGTAATGTATTATTTTAGTAGAAATTTGTTAATTATATCATAGAATAGATATGATAGTATATATGTTATATAAAATGTATTTAAATATTAATATATATATATATTGTATTTTTATTTTACTACAACTATATTAATTGAATATGAAAATATATATTGTATTTGAGATTTATACAATTTCCTTAATATCTAAAAATATAATAATACTCTATGATTATTTTCAAAATATTCAATTTATATTAGTGACGAAATCAATATTGAGTTTGTACTACAACTACTATGTATAGTAAAACAATCATTAAAATATCGCACAACTTTATATAATTCAAAATTTATGAAAATATAGAGTTTATAAGTTTCCGTGCATAGCACGGGGTTCATGCTAGTATATATATATAGCAAAACGATGGTTGACTGTAATTGTGCTAATTTTGACCAAATACTAATTTCTGGTGATTTTGAATTTTTTAATTGTTAAGAAAAAATCTCATTGGTTAGAAATCTCATATAATTTAATTAAAAGTTTAATTTGCCTTTATCTAAAAAATCATATCTTCAAAATTAGTGTTTATCTATACTAGATTCACCTTCAAATTAGGATACTAATTCAATTTGTATTTATTTTAAACAAATTCAAATTTTAGGATTATTTTTTTTATCATAAAAAATATATATCTTATCACTAATAATTTATTTTCGTTTTAACCATATATTTTTTAGTCACTGAACTTATTACCAACCTCTTAGTATATCTTATTGAATAAATTCTTAATTAGTTAATCAGGTAAATCAATAATTTTTACAATTTATATCTTTCATTGACGTATTTCTTTAATAATTTTTTATTGGTTCATTACAACTGATAAAGTAAGTTATTAATTTTATTCAAATTAATGTTTTTTTCTTTTTCTTAATATTTTTCTGATTAGATATTATTTTTAGTATTTAATTGTTATTCATGTTTGAAAAACCATAAGCCACTGCACAATTTAAGAACTTATGTTACAAAATACATTTGCCATCTTCTCCCATATGAACATTTTTTCCTCAATGAAATAATTTTGTGAATGTTGCTTTATCAAAATTTTAACATTGAATATATTGCAAGCTTCATAGGTTTGAATTTATTGCAATACAAAAGGGCGACCATACTTGATAAAATATATGAATTTTTTAATTTCAAATTTTATTTATAATTATTTTTAGAAAATAAAAAGGTTTCTCAATTTCTTACATGATAATATATTTTTAATTCATCTCCCTGATGCATTAGCAATTTTATTTTTTTTACTTTTTTTGCTTTTTGATGTCCAATTTCACATCGCTTATGTATTTTTCTTTTTGTGTTTTAGTTAATCTTCTTTTCTTCATCTCTTAAATATTATTTTTTTATGGAGAATTATCATGATGTATTCTTATATTTACTTCTTATAAGTTTTGTAATTTTATAAGTTATTTATTTGCTCTTATATATTAACGATTTTGCTATTTAAATATTAATCTTTAGCTATAATAATCCGGTCATATAATTTTATTTCTAATTTCGTAATTTGTCTCAATCAAAATCATGATTTCTCTACTTGATCACTAAATGAATATATAGTTTTATCTAATAATAGTTCATCAACATCTTTCTTTTTTAATTTCAATTAGAATAAGTAAACCAAAAAGTTTGCATTTACTGCCCTCTTTATTTAGGTGTAAGATATAGTCATGAATATTTTTTTTAAATTAGTTTATATATTTTTCGTTGTATTAACGTTCTCCAATTTTTCAAATTCTGTTCATTAAATTTGATGTTTATTTATTTAAAACTCTTAATGAATTATATGTATAGACTTTTTTTTTTTGTGATATCCTCCACTGAATTTCTTCATCCATTATTTTGTATTCAGTGATGTTTTTGTATAGTTTCATATTAATTTTTCATTCTTAATTAGGTATCAATCATCTTTTTTTCATAAAGTACGTATATATACATTTATATTGTCACTGTCTACTTATTTTCTATTTTCGGAGTTCATGGTAAGAAATTCTACCTAACACATAAATTATTCATTAAAAAATAATTCAATCATTTTACAATATCTATCATAATTAATGAGCACAAACCCAACTACTAATTTTTTTTTATTAGGTATATTATTACTATTATATCTTACATTTGTAGCCTTTTAAACTTCTTATTGTATATATGTATTCTTAGCATAAAATTTAGACATATAAATCTCTTTACTTTTTATTAGTTTTAAATGTTGTTAAATTTATTTTTTATGAAGGAAATTAAAAAATGATTTGATAATAATATTTTTTTTTCTTTAAGAAATTGGATTACAAAAGAGAAAATTTATTGTGATTATTATTTTTTCTAAGAGAAATTTATTTATTTCATAGGACAAATATGCCAATAACCTATACAACATTTTTTTAAATATCAATATTTTTTTATTTTACTTAAAATATACATAGTATATTGAAACTTATAAAACAAGTTTTTCTTCAATATCTAAAATACGATAATATGCTATGGTTATTTTCAAAAAGGTAAATTGCATTTTGTGATTCAAACTATGTCCGTTTTTATTCTTTGTCATCTTTTTTTTTTTTTTTTTTGTGTCAACTTACCATCTCAATTTTGCAAAATTTGCACTTTGTCATAGTTAGTCAGTTTTTGGTCAAATTTTCTACCGGAAAATCATTACATGCAGTGCACATGCTGAAAAGACAACACTATATTGCCCTTAAATATCACATGTGCACTGCATGTGATATTTTTACGATAGAAAAATCGACCAGAAAATGGTCATATATTTCAAAGTGTAAATTTTGCAAAGTTGAGATGGTAAGTTGACATGAAAAAAAGTTTAAATGACAAAGTATAAAAACGAGCATGATTCGGATGTCAAAGTGTAATTTACCCTTTTCAAAATGTTCAATAAATAAACTTAGTAAAAATTCAATATTGAGTTTTGTATAAATAAGTTTGAACTATTATACATAGTAAGGGGTCATTAGAATATGACATACTTTTATGTTTAATGGCATGCCAAAAATTAAGATTTGTGAGGGTATGTATAGAAATTAAAATTTATGAGTAAATTATTTAATTTTTATTATTTGGTCTTTCAAAAGAAAATGGAACCGACAAAAAGATAAATAAAATCATAGGCAATTAACAAGTTCAATATCAAGTGAAAAATAATGAGTTGAAGTTGGAATGCATTATGATAAAAGGAATTATTCATTAATAAGTAACTCGATAATCTGACAGTATCTATGATAAATAGGCATGAACCCAACTACTAGAAACTTTTAATTGTATCTGTTATGTTTGTGCTTTCTAAATTTCTTATTGTATATTTTTACTGTTAGCATATAATTTAGAGATATAAATATATATATATATATATATCTTTGATTTTTTATTAGTTTAAGATATTTTAACTTTTTTCCCGTGTTACTAATGTTTTCTTATTATTGTTTTGAGAAATTTTATAAAGATCATTTAATTCGAATCGTATTCTTTTAGGAGAATTTATATCACAGGGTAATATGAAAATAATTTAAAATAATGTATTTAATACTAATATTTTTATTTTACTAAAAGTATATTAATTGAATAAGAAATTATATATATATATATATATGTGGTATTTGAATCTTATAAAATATTTGTCCATCAATATGTAAACATATTATAATATCTATTGCTAATATCAAAATAGTCCATAAATAAAATTATAAAGAATTTAATATTGACTTTATATAAATAATTTTGTTCTTATATAGTAAGACGGTTATTAAAATATGACATACAATTATAAAATTTAGAATTTATGAAAATATTATAGAATTTAAAATCTTCCGTGCATAGCACGGGGTTCATGCTAGTTAATATATATATCTCCAAATGAATTAAAAATATAAATATTTATTACCAATAATTTCTCGCCTGAGTGGTGGGGTTGAGATCACGAACGAGGTTGTGAGTTCGAGCCTACAATATAGGTATGAAGTCAACTTTTATAATAGTGAGTGTACATTATTTCTTGGTTTGTTTTGAAATTCTTGATGGTAGATTTAATTATATTATTGTAATGTGTACTGAACATTGTAATAGTCTGTTAATTGTTTTAATAATATCGTTGTATATTTTAAAAAAATATAAATATTTAATTAACATATTTCTTCCCTTTTTTCCAATTTTGATCATTCTGAATATTTTATAAAATGCAAAATTTTAATTGGTGGAATATTTGTTGTGAGTTTGAATTTCAATTAATTAAATTAAATCTCTCTATCCATATCTTGAATCAAGCTATCCCAACAAATTAGCTATTTTCATGAACCATCCCACAATCTTAGCTAAAAAATTCCATCAAATTACGCAAATTGAACATTGGAGAAGAGGATGACTCAACAATAAGAAATGTTGTGCAGGATATCAAGAATTGGGCGAGAACAATAGGATCAATTCATTTTGTTTTAATCAGGTAAGACTACTTTTTCGTCGGCCGTCGTATGTTGGGATTGTTGGTTCTTTTGTTCAAGCTATCAATTATTATTATTTTTTTGTTTTTTGCATTTTTTAGTTTATTTCATTGTCATGATTTTTATGAATAATCACCATACCTTTTTCTATTTTTATGTTTTGCTTATATATATTTGTTGTTGTTGTTGCTGTTTCTTTTTTTTTTTTTTTTGGTAGTCTTCTCTTTTCTCTAATTTGGTTGTTGGCTTGGATTCTTTTTTCGTAGTTTAGTTTGTTATTCCTCTATACAAGAATTTATTTTTATTTTTTTACTTATATATATATATATATATAGTGATTAACATGTTGGGAAGGATTTATTGAAGTTTTTCAATTCCTATTTAGTTTTAGTCGTTCATTTCTTATTGTTCAATTAAATTTATCATATTATTTTTATATTTTTGTTTGTATATATATTTCGAATAAGTTTGTTTACGATTTTTATTATGTTTTTAATGAGAAATAAGTTTGTCTATTATATATAATAGACAGACGTTTGACAAGAATCAAATAAACATTGATTGAAAATACTATTTTTTGAATTTTGAATTTTCTTATATTTTTAGAAAAATTTTAATTCGTTGATATTTAATCAATCTGTAAAATTTAAATTTATTAGTTAAATATCATTTACAATAAATAAACATGATTTTAATATACAATTAAAAAATGTGGATAACAATGGATAAATACAATTAAGAAATGCATATTAAGGAAACTGATTAGTGGGGTTTCAAATTTCTCCATCCTTTTGAATGTTCAATCAGCCATAAAATGTGTCGTTCTTCTTCTATTCTTTTTTTTGATCCACACATTTTTTATTTGATCATTTTTTCTTAATGTTTGAATTTCTATTTTTTTTGTATTCACGTGCTTTTCTCTAATTTTTTTTGGTCATGATTTTTTTTTATTTATGATTTCTATTTGTTTTAGTTTATCTTTGATTATTTCATTTTCTTCAATAACGAGTCAGGATTTTAATCATTGAATGAGCATCTATATCAAATAGTTCATCACAATCAATTTTAGTTTTTTTTCTTCTAATTTTAATTAAACAATGAATTTTTGGATTTTTTGATCATGAATTTTTTTATTATAAGTTCAACCATCAAATGTTTTTGCTGATTAAATGAAGAACTCGCAAATGTTTGGATTTTTTGTTTTCATTATTTTTGTTTATATATATTTTTTTAATAAGATAGTAAGGCTTCTTAATGCATGTCTGAATACCTTTTGTGTTCAATTCAAATCAATTATTTCAGAAATTATAGTTACAATTTTCATTTTTTAAGAAAAATTAATCACTTCTAAGTTTTTTAATTCTTTTTTCATAATTGCTTTGGCATTTTCTTTTCTTTTGTCCTTTTACAAATTATTTGTTATTACAAGATAAAGCAACTTGATGAAAAGCTATTTTCTCTAATGCATTGCCCAATGATCTCTTTCATCCTTTTATTTATGATGTCCAAGTTTAGGTCTCCTAAAGTGTCTTCCTCTTTGGTTTATAGTAATATTTTTTTTCTTCTATTTTCGATATTATTTTTTATGTTATGGCTAATCTACTTTGTACGTAGCGTGCTTCTTTACTTTTTTAAAGAATTGTGGTTGTATAATTTCTATATTTTCTGTTATTATTAATTCTTGAGTATTTACTTGAATTTTTTTCAATTTTTACTTTTTAATTATATATCTTTTTTTCTTCATGTGTCCCATTGATATTGCTTTTGGTTGTTTCATTTATTAATGATATCCTACTTAAATATTTGTCTTTAGCAAAACTATTCCGTTCTTATAATTTTCTTTTTACTTTCTTAAAATTTTTCAATCAAATAATCATCATTTTTCTACTTAATCATTAAATGATTACAAATTTTTATCGAATAATAGTTCATCAATATCTTCAATTTTCAATCTCAATGAGAAAATGATTAACTGAAATCTTACATTTCTTCTCCTCTTTTCAGGTTCGGAGATATGGTATTAGTTTATATGTTTTTTTTTTTGGGCAATAAAGTTCTACAAATTTTCAAGTTCTCCACCAATATTTTATTCATCAAATTCTATATTTATTTATTTAAAATCCTTATTGTATAATATGTGTAGAGTAGGAATTTGTGTAATATTTCTCCACCAATTTTTCATAATTCTTTTCAGTATTTTACGATGATTATATATAGTTTCATATTATTCATTTTTAGATATCCATTATTTTTTTCATAAGCTACATATATGCATATATTTATACTATTTTATTGATATGTATCATGCAATAAGCTTTTAATTTTTCTTTAAAAAAAAAAAGCTTTTAATTTGAATTCTGTATTTTTTTACATTATTAAATATTTTTTTCGTCATATGTTTTATTGATTCACTAATACTGATGCATTAAGTTTCTAATTTCATGCAAATTGAAAGTTTTTTTTTTTCCTTAGTAGTACTAGCTTCTTTCCTTGATGCATTATCCAGTGTTTTCTTTTTCATTCTTTTCTTTTTTTATGTTAAATTTCAGGTCTCTTATGTGGTTTTCCTCTTTGTTTTTTCATTAATCTTCTTTTATTCATCTTTTAGATATTATTTTTTTTTTTTATTTTTTGTGTGGCGAATCTACTCTAAAGTGTTCTTCCTTTGAGTTTTGTATTTGTTCTTATTGTTAATTCCGAGTATTAATTAGCAACAATGAAATGTTGTTTCTCATACAGTGTCATTTATGATTTTTTCTCAATTTTGTAAAATTAAGCTAATTATTTTGCATAATTAGTGTACCTAAAGAGTAATTTACAATAATTATTCTACTTTCAATAATTTGCATCGTACATTATCTAATTAGTAGACATATTCAATTGTTTTAAGAATACATATATATATATATATATATTTCACCATTCTCCAAGGGGATTAAATATTTACATTATACAAATAAAACATATTAATGTTTGTGGATTTAGTTTTTATTTTTTATTTAAAATTTAATTTAATGTATTTCCCCGTGCATAGCATGGGGATTACGCTAGTCTATATATATATATATATATAGCAAAATGACGGTTGACCGCAATTGTGCTAATTTTGACCAAATACTAATTTCTGGTGATTTTGAATTTTTTAATTGTTAAGAAAAAATCTCATTGGTTAGAAATCTCATATAATTTAATTAAAAATTAAATTTGCCTTTATCTAAAAAATCATATCTTCAAAATTAGTGTTTATCTATACTCGATTCTACCTTCAAATTAGGATACTAATTCAATGTGTATTTATTTTAAACAAATTCGAATTTTAGGATTATTTTTTTATCATAAAAATATTATCTTATCACTAATAATTTATTTTCATTTTAACCATATATTTTGTAGTCACTAAACTTATTACCAATATCTTTCATTGACATATTTCTTTATTATTTTTTTATTGGTTCATTACTACTGATAAATTAAGCTGTTAATTTTATTCAAATTAATGTTTTTTCCTTTTTCTTAATATTATTCTGATTAGATTTGATTTTTAGTATTTAATTGTTATTCATGTTTGAAAAACCATAAGTCACTACAATTTAAGAACTTATGTTACAAAATACATTTTGTCATCTTCTCCCATATGAACATTTTTTCCTCAATGAAATAATTTTGTGAATGTTGCTTTATCAAAATTTTAACATTAAATATATGACAAGCTTCATAGGTTTGAATTTATTGCAATACAAAAGGGCGACCCTACTTGATAAAATATATGAATTTTTTAATTTCAAATTTTGTTTATAATTATTTTTAGAAAATAAAAAGGCTTCTCAATTTCTAACATGATAATATATTTTTCATTAATGTAAAGAGCAACCTGATACAACAACTAGCTTCTTTCCCTGATGCATTACCAATTTTATTTTTTATTTTTTTTTGTTTTTTGATGTCCAATTTCACATCGCTTATGTATTTTTCTTTTTTTATTTTAGTTAATCTTCTTTTCTTCATCTCTTAAATATTATTTTTTTTATGGAGAATTACCATGATGTATTCTTATATTTACTTCTTATAAGTTTTGTAATTTTATAATTTATTTATTTGCTCTTATGTATTAACAATTTTGCTATTTAAATATTTATCTTTAGCTATAATAATCAGGTCATATAATTTTATTTCTAATTTCGTAATTGTCTCAATCAAAATCATGATTTCTCTACTAGATCACTAAATGAATATATAGTTTTATCTAATAATAGTTCATCAACATCTTTCTTTTTGAATTTTAATTAGAATAAGTAAACCAAAAAGTTTGCATTTAGTGCCCTCTTTATTTAGGTGTAGAGATATAGTCATGAATATTTTGCTTAAATTAGTTTATATATTTTTAGTTGTATTAAAGTTCTCCAATTTTTCAAATCTTGTTCATTAAATTTGATGTTTATTTATTTAAAACTCTTATTGAATTATATGTATAGACTATTGCTTTTTTTTTTTTTTTTTTTTTTTCGTGATATCCTCCACCGAATTTCTTCATACATTTTTATGTATTCAGTGATGTTTTTCTATAGTTTCATATTAATTTTTCATTCTTAATTAGGTATCAATCATCTTCTTTTCATAAAGTACGTATATATACATTTATATTGTCACTGTCTACTTATTTTCTAATTTAGAAGTTCATGGTAAGAAATTCTACCTAATACATCAATTATTCATTAAAAATAATTCAATCATTTTACAATATCTAACATAATTAATGAGCACAAATCCAACTACTAAAAATTCTTATTAGGTATATTATTACTATTATATCTTACATTTGTAGCTTTTAAACTTCTTATTGTATATATGTATTCTTAGCAGAAAATTTAGACATATAAATATCTTTACTTTTTATTAGTTTTAAATGTTGTTAAATTTATTTTTTATGAAGGAAATTAAAAAAATAATTTGATAATAATCTTTTTTTTTTTCTTTAAGAAATTGGATTACAAAAGAGAAAATTATTGTGAATATTATTTTTTCTAAGAGAAATTTGTTTATTTCATAGGAAAAATATGATAGTAACTTATAAAACATTTTTTAAATATCAATATTTTTTAGGGATAATTACACCCCCCTCCCCTGAGGTTTGGTGTAATTACATGTAGACCCCCTGTGGTTTGAGAAACACTACAAAAAAATGCGGGAATTGGAACGGGTATAGTCGACCGTTCCAATGACCGTTCCAAATAGGAATGGTAAGTGGAACTGTTGTGGAACGGGAAACTGTTGATGACATCACTTTCGACTTAATTGTAGTACAAACTAATAGGAACGGAATGGTACGACCGTTCCTATTTATGTGCCAACATATGGGTGTCAATTTGTACACCTATTACCGTTCCTAAATAGGACCGGATATATTTTGGTACTCCATTTGGAACACATGTGTGAAATTTGAAACGGTTAATCGACTGGGAACACTGACCATTCCTATATAGGTTCCAAACCCCGGGTCTATTTGGACCGGTCGCCTGACCGTTCCAATATGTAGTGCTAAATGAGACCCTTATACGCCATGAGCAAAAATGTAATGCAATGAACGTTCCAAATTGTGGGTATATAGAAAATGCAATGTTGTTACAATTACCGTTCCCAATTATGCTCCAATTAGGAACGATCATGTTTTGTGTGCCTCATATCATTCCTAATATGCCCTAGCGCCTGAGACCGTTCCTAAAGCTGGAACAACGGCTATATTTTAACGGCTAGTTTTGCGTTCTAAATAATATTCCAATGCCCATTCTAATATTTTTCTATATATATGTCCCCATTCTTTCTCATTGTTCTTATAATTACTCTCCAACTCATTTTGTTGTAACTCCCCCTGTTGATTCTTTATACGAAAATCGAACATATCAATTACTTGCGCGAATTTTGCATTGATATTGATAGGTGTTTTGCTCAGGTATGTATGCAAAATTCTGTAATTGTTAGTTATATATATATATATATATATGTAATATATTCTTGTCACTTAATTACGTACTGTTGTGAATTATACGTAGGACCAATCATGTTAAGACAGTTGAGGAAATGGATGTATGATTGAGACGTCCTGGGTGTGACGCCGGAGTTTGAGGATGGTGTTACAACATTTTTAGAGTGGGCCCAGCCTCAACGTGCGTATATGGACGGGGACAAGATTAAGTGTCCCTGCCGAAAGTGCAAAAACGAACGGTTCAAAACACCAGATGAGGTAAATTTTGATTTCTGTATGAAAGGGTTTATGTCAAGTATTATAATTGGACTTCGCATGGTGAGGAGTAGGGGTGGCAATCTAACCCGAACCCGCCAAAACCAGCCCCGTTTAGATATATATATATATATATCTTTTTTTTTTCTTTTTTTATTATTTATGATAGAATAAACACTAACAAAATATTGTATTATTTAATTTATTTATTATTAGGTACATGTTCAATAGTTGATGAATTGAAAAATTGTCCCACAACACTTAACGATGAGAAAGACGAAGAAGTTGTTACAAATGTATAATCAATAATTCAATATGAATTATTTGAGTTGTTCTATTATGAACAATTTTATTTGTACTTGAAATCCTTTTTCGACTTGAATTTGAGTTAGATCATGAACAATTAATTTTATTTGTAATTGATATATTAAATTTTTATTTTTTTTAATTTATAAAAAAAAAAAAAAAAAAAAAAATAAAACGGGTCTACCGGGTTAGACCCGCCTCGCCGGGTTTTGTACGGGGGTGGGGCGGGGCGGGTCCCGGGTTGAAAAATAACCGGGGCGGGGCGGGTCTCGGTTCCTTCCCGGAGTTGGCGGGGCAGGTCCCGGGTCCACCCAAACCCGCCCCGTTGCCACCCCTAGTGAGGAGAGGGTGCAGGAATACTTTGAAGCATGTTTTAAATTTTCATGCGTTTCCATTGAAACCATCGAAACGTTTCCCTTTTTGATGTTATGGAAACAAAAATATATGATAGTTTCGAAATTATTTAGTTTCCTTCGAAACACTTCATTTTTCTTAATTTTCCTTAGAAATCTTTGAGTTTCCTAAGAAACTTTTTATTTTTCCTAATTTTTCAGCGAAACATTTATTCCATACTTCTAGCTACAAATATATAAATTCCTTTGTTATACATAAGTATTTCATTTAATGATTTTAATATTAAGCTAAATTAGTAATGTTATATGTATAAGTATCAATATAATATAGATATTATATAACACATAGTTAAACATAAATGTTATATTATTATTTAATTTCTATATCAACTACATCAATTAATAACTCCAAATACATAATTATGCTATATAAAAATAATGTTAATTGCTTAAATGATACAAAATTAAACTATATATATTTGAATTAAAAAAAGAATGGTAATAATTTAAATTTTTCTATAACTAGTATTATGTATGTTTCTTTGATTTTACGATTTTTCTATAACGTTTCTGAAACGTTTTCGAAAAGTTTCCAATATTTATAAACTCGAAACATTCGTTGGAAACGAAACTTTAATCCATGCTTTGAAGCATTGACAATGCCTCCTGTGCAGCGGCAGCAAACGCCACCCGTTCAGGAGAAGGGTAGTTCGCATTCGGGTGATGCGGCTCAGATGGATTGGGCGCAGAGGATGGTATTCAATGCCGCCGGGCCGTCTTTCTGGTCTTCGTACAACCAGGAGGAATTGACTGATGATGGTACTCGGTATTGTCCATATGATGTGGGTCCTAGTTCATATTACGATTCGGGGCCCTATGATTATGTGTCTGGCTTGTCAGACCGTTTTTTTGATGTAGTTCATGTTGCGGACCAACCGTTGTGGAACGGCTGCACCACCTCTCAGTTGGCGTCAATTGCCTCTTTGGTGAATATCAAGGCCAAAGGGGGTTTTTCCGAGCATACATATGATCGGTTATGCCAGTGGGCTGATACTGTAATGCTCCGTGATCACATTTTCCCCGCCGATTATACAATACGAAGAAATTGATAAGAGAATTGGGTTTACCAGTTCAGAAGATTGATGCTTGCAAAAACGGTTGCATGTTGTACTGGAAGGATGATATTGATTTGGAATATTGCAAGTTCTGCGGAGACGCTAGGTACAAGCCCACCAGGGACAGAAATCCTAAACGCAAGAAGTCCCCGTATGCCATTCTTAGGTATCTACCGCTTACCCCTCGGCTGTAGAGGTTGTATGCGTCAGAGGCCACAGCAGAGCATGTGACTTGGCATGCGAGCCATCAGACAGAGGAAGGATCCATCCATCTGATGCAGAGGCTTGAAAGCATTTTGATCGGACGTATCCTGATTTTGTAGCTGAGCCTCGTAATGTTAGACTTGGTTTGTGCACGGATAGGTTTGCACCACACAGCCAGTATGGTAAAACTTACTCATGTTGGCCCGTGATACTTACATCGTACAATCTCCCACCGGGAATGTGCATGAAGTCTGAGTATATGTTCCTAACGATGGTGATCCCTGGCCCATCGAATCCGAAACGTCCTATCGATGTCTACTTGGAGCCGTTGATCGAGGAGTTTCAGAATTTATGGCATGTGGGTGTACGTACGCACGATACTGCGACAAACTAGGCATTCATGATGCATGCCGCATTGATGTGGGCAGTGAACGACCTTCCTGCTTATGGGATGGCGTCTGGATGGAGTATCGCTAGTGTTATAGGGTGTCCAGTTTGTATGGAGGACACACGGGCATTCTATTTACAGCATGGTCGGAAGGCATGCTATTTTGACTGCCACAGGCAATTCCTACCACCGGATCATCCTTATCGGAGGAACAAGAAAGCCTTCACTAAAAATTGAATCGAGAGGAAGGTTGCACGTTTGAGGCTAACTGGAGCACTGGTTTGAATCCGTGTCGATGCATTTAGTGTGGAAGTTGAACAACCGTTGAGTGAACCGAAAGGCTACGGTGTCGACCATAAGTGGACGAAGAAAAGCATCTTCTGGGAGCTTGAATACTGGGGAGCGCATATGATACAACACAATCTTGATGTCATGCATATTGAGAACAATGTGTTCAATAATATATTCAACACTGTGATGGACATCAAGGGAAAAATGAAGGACAATCCTACAAAATGTATTTTGTCTAATTCTGTCGATATCTCGACATCCGTGAGCCGGATCGACACAATTTTTAAACACATACAATATTATGAATATTAATTGATATTCAACGGTCTGATTTTCAATCAGCCACCCGGATTTAAGGATGCAACTGTTTTTGTTAGGATGAATACTGACCGGATACGATATCTCGAGAACCGCACACCGAAAATTTTCAAAACTACATGTAATGTATTCTTGTGTGTGTTATATCATATCTAACGGTCTGATTGAAATTTTGACGGTCTGATTATGTCGTGCAGTACAACAATATAGGATGCTAATTACATATGTGAAATACTAACAAACATAAATTTACAAATATAGTTCATATTGTGAACATGTGTCTATTTTTTTGGAAATTACTATATACTTTCAAATTCTTAGTATATTCAATTGCACACCTTTCTTGAATCATATGAGTGTCCAGAATGTGTTTTTCTTAATTTATAGTTATATCTAAGAAGATAAAAAAAATTGCAATACATATAGGAACAGGTCCACATGAAATTAGGAACGGTAGCTATGTTCATGTCTAAAAACGACATCGTATCTTACTTTAGGAACGGTGTAGGGAACACTTTTTGTATTAAGTGACCGTTCCTATTAGTACAATTCCAAGTACTAAGTATTTGGAATTGATATGGGAACGGCAATTTGTAATTTATGAACGGTCATAATTGGGAACGGTTAGGGGAACGACCCTACTACTAAGTGACTGTTCCTATTTAGGTCAATATCAGTACAAGGTATCAAAAAACGACATCGTATTATAGAGAATACGAAGTCGTTTTCTTCAGTTGGACCGATCTTAGGAACGGTTTGTACAAGTCATGACCGTTCCAAAAATCTGATATATATTCGACCATTGGCCGATTTTCTTTCAGTCTCCTTCCCTCACTCTCAGTCTCCCTCTCCCTCACTCTCAGCCTCCCTCTCCCTCTCCCTCTCATCTCTCTCTCTGTCCCCAAGTCCACCGTAGGCCGCCTCCATCGTCGTCGTCCAAACCATACCAGGAGAACAACCATCCGCCATCCCCTCATCCTCCAACCGTCCGCCGCTGCCTCATCCTCCACCATCCGCGGCGCAAACCGCTCTCGCCACCGACGCCCACCTACCAACCGTCGTCCACCGCCGGTAAACTTCCAAGTAAGGATTCCCAAAAACCCTTTTTTTTTTTATTTTTTTCTGTAAATTTCTGTTTTAGGAGTTTTGTGTAATTTATGTAATGACTGGGAATTTTATGTAATTTTTGTATAGTTAGGGTGTTTTTCTGTAAAATTTGTATAGTTTGGGAAGTTTTCTGTAATTTCTGTATAGTTAGGGGATTGAACTGTAATTTTTGTTTAGTTAGGGGATTATTCTGTAAATTCTGTATATTATGGGATTTTTCTGTAATATTCTGAAAATTTTATGGTAATTATGTGAATTTTCTGTATTTTCTGTATATTATGTTGCATTTTCTATTATTTCTGTGATTTTTTATATTAAATGCAGAATTTGATGTCAATAATTAGATGAATATATGATATTTTTAATAATTAGAAATTTAATATAATTATTAGAAAATTTGGAAAATAATGTTATGTAAAATTCTATTTTTTCAGTTTTAAAAATCTAGAAATTTTAATATTTTCTATTTTAAAAAACATGGAAATTTTAATTTTTTAAATTCTGAAAATTTGGAAAAGTTTTGTAAATTTTATGTAATTTTCTGTAAAGTTCAAAAAATTTCAGAAATTTTCAGAAAATTTTCTGTAATTTTAAAGATTTTTGTGAATTTTCTGACAATTTTCTCAATTTTTAAAATTTTTTATATCATTTTCTATAAATTAAAATATTTTCAGAATTTTAAGTAATTTTTAAAAATTATGTATTTTAAACAAAATTTCTGAAAATTTTGTAAATTTTATGTAATTATAATAAAATTTCCAAATTTTTTATTTTCTGTAACTTATTTTTTTAAAATTTCCTAGTAAAGTAAAATTTACTCATAATATATGGAATTTGTTATTTTTCTGAAACTTAAGAAAATTTGTGCAATTTTCTATAATATTTTGTAAGGATATTTAGTATATTTTGAGTAAAATTATGGTATTTAGTATAAATATATAGAAAAAAAGAAGAATTTAGAGCAATTTTAGGGAAAAATTGTACTTACATGTATTTTTTAATTTCTTACCACTAATATTTTTAATAAAAAATCTAAATCATGTCTGGTCGGGATTTTCCACCCTGAGGAGGTGGACGTGGCTGCGATCATGGTCGTGGCCGCGGTCGCGGCTCACCGGCCATACCGTCGGCTGGTGCTGCTTCCCAGGATGGAGAAACAATGTTCCGACCACCACCACTATCACTACCGGCAGACCAGGCACCGACAGCACCTGCGCCGGATCAGCAGCCCGATCCGGCTACCACTGCACCCGTCGAGGAGGGTGCCGGACCATCTACTACCGGACTGGTGGTAGATCTAGCCCGTCCATGGGCTGCCCCACCACCACCGGCCCTACCACTTCCACCACCATCCGCGCGCCAGTACATCACACTCGCCGACACGAGGTATCTTCACATTTTTTTTTAATTTCTTTGTAATTTAAATTATTATTTTAATCTCACACTAATTATTATATAATTTCAGGGGGGATCGGAAGGTACACGAGCGTATCAACGCGGTGGTGCAAGGACACTATCGCCACTCTTGGGGCAGTTTGCATAAGGTGCCACCAGAGCACCAGCATTTCTGGTTTGAGAGCGTGAAGGTAAGGTTAATTTCAGTTATCAATTAAATTTTTATTTTAAATATTTTAACAATTTCAGTTCTGATATATATATATATATTTTTAATACAGATGACGTACTGGTGGGACTGCGACGACGAGGCCATGTTCAAGATCTTCCACATCTGGGCGGGGAAGTTCCTCCGGAAGAAGTTCGTCCTCACCAGACAGTCCCTGCAGAAGCCTCTATGGCTGACGAACGAGGTCTGGCGGCAGCTCCTGCTGTACTGGGAGTCCCCGGAGTTCAAGGAGGAGTGCGCGAAGAACAAGGCGAACCGGTCCGCCAACCCAGCCGCATCCGCTACTGTGTACCGTGGGGGTTCTATCTCCGTTGGTATGCACAAGCGGAAGATGGTAAGTTATTTAACGTTATTTAAAGTATTTATTATTATTAAATTAAAATTGTAATAACTGTTTCCCATTTCTTTTTACAGGAGGAGCAGCTCGCTGGCCAGTGAAGCAGATGGAGTCATTCTCCAGATGCTACAAGAAGAAGGCCGACGGCGGCTGGAGTGGGTCGAGGGCAGCGGAGGTGATGGTAAGTTGTAGATTAAATATTCTAATTTATTTTTTTTAATGTTTGAAAATATTCTAATTTATTCTAACTATTTTTGTAGGAGACGTTCTAGAAGTTGCTAGAGGATCACCAGTCTCAGGCCACGGCCAATCCTGGGGATGCTCCGGTCGAATCAGAGGACTCGGTGGCGCAGACCGAATAGGAGATGTGGCTGGCTGTGGTCGGGGGCAAGAACAAGGGCCGAGTATTCGGTCTTGGTTCTGAGGCCCACGGTCTCAGCCATACCATTACCTCGCCGTCACCACCGCCAGCGCTAGGGCCTTCGTCAAACCTGGAGGGTCGGATGATCTGCCTCGAGGAGATGATGGTGGACATGATGGGCATGATGTAGGCCCTGCAGACCAGTCACTCCGGCGCCGGCCCGTCACGGCCTCCTAGAGACCCCCCCTTTCAGAAGTTGACGAGATGGACGAGGACGAGGGGGACGAGGAGTAGATTTAGGACTTTTTTATTTTTGTAATTAAATTGGATAATATTCTCATTTAATATAATTTTATTTCTCAATTATGCATTTTTTCATATTTAAATAATAATTATAAAACCAAATTCAAAAATATTATTAATAATTTAATATATATTTTAATGATAATAATTATTACTAAAAAAAAATTAATAATTCATTATTTAGGAACGGTACTTTCGGCGGTCATGGAGCGCTTACAAACCGTTCCAATGTGTGACTATTTAAAAAGAGGTGACCGTTCCTATTACCGGGTAAACAACCATTCCAAATTAATATGACAACCGTTCCTAAAAGCGGGTAAAAACGAATTCCAAATTATGGAGAGACCGTTCCTACATGTATTCCGAATTCAATGCTTTTGTGGTTAGGTTTTCGTTCTAAATACAATACCAAAACCCGGTCCAATATCTTATTCCAAATTAGGAGTACAAAACCAGTTCCCAAGGACCGTTCAAAATATATTCCAGTGACCATTCCTAACTTGTATACCCCACCATTCCAAGACGTATTTCAGAAATAGTGCTAAAATGTATCTGCAAGTTATGCTGACAATTCCAAAATGTGTTCTAACTACCATTCCTAATTGTGCGATTTACTTTTGATATGACTGTTCCAAAAATTTATAAGGTGTTCCAAATGCAAAAATTACACATTCATACATACAAAGGTAATTAGGAGCGATAAAACGATTGTATGCCAACAATCGTTCCTAAAATGGAACGGTCGCCCTGCTCCCATTCCTAATTATTAGGAATGCCTCTCTTTGCAACGGATAGCCTCCCATTCTTGAACCGTTCCTATAACTAGTCCAAATGAATCTAGTGATCTATTTACCATTCCAAAAATTAAAAAAATCGTTCCTATTCCCGGTGCAATTACTGCATTTTTTTTGTAGTGAAATTACATCTAGTACCTCTGAGGTTTGTGTCCGTTTAACAAATAGGTCCCTCCATTAGTCAAAATTCACCGAATTTATTGATATTAATAAAAAAATTTAATGGAAATCGATATTTACCCTTGATTAATTTATTACTAACTTATTACAGGCCAAATAAATTATTTATGACTAAAATACCCTTATAACGGTGAAGATATACCGTCTCACATGCTTTAATGTGTGAAGATATATAAGGGTAGTTTGGTCATAAAAATGATTCGTTTGACCTATAATAAGTCAATAATAAGTTAATCCATGGTAAATATGGATTTTTATTTAAGTTTTTTTTTTGCTAATATCAACAATCTCTGTGAATTTTGATAACGGAAGGACCTATTTGTTAGACATAAGCAAAACTCAGGGGTACTAGATGTAATTTCCCAAACCACAGGGGGTGTACGATAATTACACCAAACCTCAGGGGAGGGGAGTGTAATTATCCTTATTTTTTATCTTACTTAAAAATATACATAGTATTTGAAACTTATAAAACAAGTTTTTCTTTAATATCTAAAATACGATAATATGCTATGGTTATTTTCAAAAAGGTAAATAGCATTTTGTGATTTAAACTATGTCCATTTTTATTCTTTGTCATCTTTTGTTTTCTTTGTCAACTTACCATCTCAACTTTGTAAAATTTGCACTTTGTCATATATAGTCATTTTTTGGGTCAAATTTTCTACCGGAAAATCATTACATGCAATTCACATGCTGAAAAAACAAACACTATATTGCCCTTAAATATCACATGTGCATTGCATGTAATATTTTTACGATAGAATAATCGACCAGAAAATGGTCATATATTTTAAAGTGCAAATTTTGCAAAGTTGAGATGGTAAGTTGACATGAAAAAAAGTTTAAATGACAAAGTATAAATGAGCATAATTCGGATGTCAAAGTGTAATTTACCCTTTTCAAAGTGTTCAGTAAATAAACTTAATAAAAATTCAATATTTTTTTTTATAAATAAGTTTGAACTATTATACATAGTAAGGGGTCATTAGAATATGACATACTTTTATGTTTAATGGCATGCCAAAAATTAAGATTTGTAAGAGTATGTATAGAAATTAAAATTTAATTTAGAGATATAAATATATATATATATCTTTGGTTTTTTATTAGTTTAAGATATTGTAACTTTTTTTTCGGTGTTACTAATGTTTTCTTATTATTGTTTCGAGAGCATGTTTGATCTCCTCAGGTGTGAACGGCTGGAGTAGAGCCGCATTCATACTCTGATCGACCTTGGGCTCCACCGCAACCAAGATCTCGGTTGTGACAGTTTCGTTCGGGGGGATGGAGCGGAAGATAGACTGGAGATAGCTGCAAATAGTGGCCCAAATTCCTGCTGTCTAATCGCAGCCGCTCCTCACCGTCTTGGAGCCTGGTAATGGAGTTTTGACGTCTGCGTTTGCTGGCTCTTGCATGGAAGAAAGCCGTGTTGCGATCTCCTTCCCTTAACCACTGAGCTTTAGCCCCAAATTTCCAAATCAGTTCCTCCCGTGAGAGCATCTCCTCAATCTGGTCGCTGAGCTGTTTAATCCATTGTTTGGACCCGTCTGTGAGCGGCTTCTTTTTCAACTGACAGAGCTGATCATTCAGAGACTTGAGCTGGTATCGCACGTTCCAAAAAACTGCCTTATCCCACTGAAGTAAAGCAGCTCCAACGACCAAAATCTGGTGCAAAACCTTACCTGTTTCCCTCGGATTTCCGCTCAACCAGCCCTACCGAATGACATCCTCACAGTCGGCCGCCTACAACCAAGCTCTCTCAACTCTAAACCGTCGTTTTCTGTGCTGGATGGTGCCTGCCGTGTCGGGGTCAAAGGCAATGTGCAGAACATCGTAATCTGAGCAACCGACGGGGATATGTGACACAACTGCCTCGGGGAACAGCCCCATCCAAGTCGCCGAGCCACACGCACGGTCTAGCCATTCCCTGACCATGTGCGGGTGCTCTTGATTATTGCACCAAGTAAAGGCGGAACCCACAAACCCCAAGTCCACAAGATGGCTGTCTTTGAGGCATTTACGAAACTTCTCAATCTGCCATGAGGGGCGTGGGTGTAGTCCCATTTTCTCAGCCTGGCTTTGAACCTCATTGAAATCCCCCGCACAAAGCCACGGTCTGACGGATCGAGTGCTCAAGTGTTTCAGAAGATCCCGCGTTTGGCTCCTCTTAGAGGTCTCCTAGTGGCTGTAGAAACCCGTGAAACGCGAACCCATCTTGCCTTCCTGTGCAACCGTAACATCGATATGGTGATGAGAGTATGAGTGCAGAGTGATATTGAGGTCCTTTTGTAATAACAATAATAAGCCGCCACCTTTTACCTTTCGCATTCACCGCAAAGCCAAAGAAGTCGAACCTATTTTTCAAGCTATCACATCTCCTAGCAGAACACTTGGTTTCAGAGATAAAAACCAAGCCGGGGTTATGGAGTCGGATCAAGTCTGCAAGAGTGCGAACTGTCCAAGGGGAGCCCAACCCCTGACAGTTCCAAAGTAAGAGATTCATGGCGATCGGTGGGGCTGTTGGCGCAACCTCCGCCAACATGTCATCAGAGCCCTCATCCCTGAGACGTCTGTGTTTATCTATGTGGTCTATTCCATCTTCAAGTGCCATGACAGTCAGGCTCGGCCCTCGTTTGTGACAATGATTTGACAATGAATAGTATTTTTTGTCTCGCAATATACAACACAATACATACAGTATATTTTTTATACTATTTAAAATTAACTCCAAACACAAATCCAAACATACACTAATCTCTAACATACACTTTTTTATCTTTATTTTTTCTCTCTCTATCTCCACAAAACAAAACAAAACAGTCCAAAATAAAACCAAATACAATGAATGCATACATTGGGATGGGTTCTCGTGGATAATGCCACCTTAAATCGTTCTTTTAGTTTTCATCATTATCTAGAATTTTGAAATTATACAAAAAGGATAAATTGTTATATAATAAAAACTCATTTTTTTTTTTGAAAATTTGCTAACCTAAACTAAAATATAAAAAAAAAACGAAAAAAAATATTTGAAACAAATCGTACAAAATCAACTGATCACCCAAATTCTCACATAATTTGTTTTTTTTTTCTATTTGAAAATAAAATACAAAATATAACATAAACATTTTTGAGAAATAACATTAGTCACTGATAAAAGAATGAATTTACTATAAAAGTCTATATTAATCATCTCCTTACTATCTAAATGAATCAAAAAACAAAAATTAAGAAAGTAGACATATATAATAAAGCAAGATTTATAATTCTCAAAATTTATTTTTATATAGACAAAAAAATAAAATAAATGTCTCACGCCCTATATATAGTAAAACGATAAAACATAAAAAGAAGAAGATAAACAATGATCACATAAGGATAATTATATAAATTAGATAGCTTTAAGAGAAAGAAGAAACAAAATAAAATAAATGAATTTATATGAGAATCAATGAGTAAATATCTTTGTATTGGGGAAAAAAATAAAAACAAAACTCAGAAAATCAAGAGCACATATGCCAGTTGGAAATTTGAAACTAATAAAAAATAAGTTAGATTATCGGAGCACTATCAAATTAGAAACAATTGAAGACAATACGCTTTAAAAAGAAATAAAAAACTAAAAACAATACTCAAACTAAGTATGAAAGAGAAAATTAAAGAGCATGATAATGTATCACTGAATAACTAAAAGAAATCAACTTTGACAAAGAATAGTTTGAGTGAGTATAAAGAACTAATCGTCAACCAAAATAATTGATCATCATGATAAACTACTCCAAATTTTAATTGAATACAACATGAAATCATAAAAAGGAAAATAACATAAAAAAATGAAAATCAGAATAACAAAAAGGTGAAATCTAAGAAGAATTAAAAAGAAAACAAAATAAATACATGTTTTTTCGTATACAAAATCAATTTGCTATTATATTAGGAATATATATATATATATATATATATCTATTCAATCAAATTGAGAATCTGAAAGAGAAATTCCTAAAACTTTTTCTTTCCTTGGATCTCCATTATTCCATTTGAAAAGGGATGAAGGTGGATTTCTACCTGGAAGTCTCTTCCAAATAGTGATAAGTCAGTATTATGAGTGAATGTAGAGTTTAACGTATTCAATTCTCTTAAATATAAGATCGCTTCTTTTGCTCATAATATTCACCTTATTCACTCGATGGAAGGAATTTTAGTCGTGGCATAATGTTTGCCCAGAGGATATAACTAACTAACATGCATCACAAAAGAAAAATTTATACATGCATTAAAAAAGTTTAACATTTGTAAAACAAAAAGAATATTTTGTGCATTTATAATGATGGACAATGAGTTGTCTTTGCTGCATTATGAAATTTTTACCGGATTTCATTAATTATTGCTCATCTTTGGCGTTCTTTAAATATCTTCACGAGGATTTTCCTATTTTCATGCAAAATTTTAGGATTTAGTTTGGTAACTGAACTTTTTTAAACGGAAGAATTAACATTCCTGCTAAGATTAAACCAAATTAGTTCTATCTTTCCATGCAAAATTCACAAAATTTTAGGGATTTAATTTGGTGACTGAACTTTTTAGAAAAGAAGAAATTAGAATTTATGCTAAAATTAAACCAACCAATTAGATTTTTTTTCTAGATAATTAAATAATTCAAAATTCTAAAAAGATTTAGAATTTTGGTCATAATTGAACCATTGGGGTCAAAGACCCTCTTGAAATATATATATATATATATATTAATAGATTAACTATAAAAAATTACATATACATGAACTACAAAACAAAATAAGATAATAAGAACATTAAAAATCTAAAAATTAACACATAAAAATCACATATACATAAACTATGAACAAAATAAGATAATAAGAAACATTAAAAATCAAGCAAAAGGAATAATTTCATACCTTCTTTAGTACCTTTTTTTTCTCGTTTCTTGTTGACTTTGAAGATCCAATTGAAAACTCTAAAGATTGTTTAATCCTCATTGCATTTTCGATGGAGTCCAATGAAACTTAACAACATAATCAATATTATAAACGTAGCAACATAGTCAATATTGTAGACTTATTAACATGATTAGGCCATTTGAGTGGAAGATTGCAAAGGAAAATAATGAATTTTGGCCTGATTCGATAACGAAATTGCGGCTGATTGCAATATGTGATTTCCAATTACATATAAGGGTTGATTTCAATTTTCAGTTACATATAACAAAATTCGCGACTGATTTCAAATTTAAAAAATTAATAATTAATGTTGATGGTCTAATATAATTAAAAATATATATTAAAAAATCAGTTATTAGTTAAAATATGGTAATATAATCAGGGGTATTTTTTTGAAGATTTTAATAATTTAGGGAGATAATTGATGTAGGGTGGATACTTTAGGGGTGGTAACTGTATTTAACCCTTGACTTTATTAGGAAGATTATGAGTTTTTAATATACTACTTACTTTAGTCGGGTTTAACGAATTGGATTTTTTATTTAAATTTTATTGTAAATTTTACTTTATTTAATTGAACTGTATATACTTTTTCTTATGTTCTTTGAGCATATATGAATATTTTATTAACCCCCACTCCCTTCTCAATTGAGTTTCACACATTTAAAAAGTGTATGCAGTATAATTTTAATTAATTAATTTATTTCTATGCATAATTACACGAACCAAATACACCATTAACACGTATATATCTGTACTATATATAAAAAGTGTCTATGTCTCATGTTTATTCTACATTGTGAAAAGACATTTACATCCTTAATTAAGTTATCTTTTAACAATAAATAAAAAGGTTAATTACACTTAGACGCCCTTTGAAAATGATGAATTACACTTCCCCTGAAAATGTTCTAAAATTACACTTACACCCCTCCAAAAATTCACCGTTTACTCCTTACCTCCTTTTTGTTAGAATTTAAAAAAATAAATGATGACATTAGCAAAAAAATTTACATAATTTCGCAATTTTAATCTTTACTTAATATTTCTATGTAATAATTTTTGTACTTATAAGGGAAAAAATGTAATGATGTTAACATCACTCCAAATATATATTAACACTTATCTCCTTATAAGTACAAAACTATACATAAGAATGTTAAATGAGGGCAACATTGAAAAGTTATGTAATTCTTTTCTGTAGATGTCAGCATTTTCGTCCAAACCCTAATGGAAGGAGACCAACTGTAAATGGTGAATTTTTAGAAGGGGTTTAAGTGCAATTTGAAATTTTTTTGGGGCAAAGTGTAATTTTATATTTTCGGAAGATGTCTAAATGTAATTAACCCTAAATAAATATTAGTTGTAAAATAATAAAATTCTACCGAAAAAAGACTATTTAAAAGTCTTAATATCTCTAAACTTCTTGGAAAATGGTAAATTTATCCTACTAAAACATAGGCTAATAATATGTCTACATGATTAATTTGTAAGATGAAATTTTAAAATTCTTTAAAGATATTATTATACTAGTGCACAATATAATTCAAAAACTATATAAATATACATGAAATTAAGAATGAATATCATGAAATTTTAAATAAAAATGATCAATCTTATTAAATTAGAAATGCTTTCGAAAAAATTAACATTGCTGACTTATTACTAATTGATTTTATGTTAATATATATTAGTAGTAGAATTATTCTCATTTTTTTTGAGATTATAGTTTCATAGTTTCATGTACTTTTGAATTTTACCATAATATATTAGAGATAAAATAATACTACTAAGTACAACTTATGATTAAATATATAATAGTGAGAATCTTTGAGTGTTTATTTCGATTGTGAGACGACTTTCGTATAACTACTGTGGTACGCTTTTCGATAATAAATCAGAGGGATGATTACATTTATGGCCTTTTTATACAAATCACCAATGCCTCTTGCATAAATATAAAAACTACCTCTAACAACCAAGGAATAGGGGTAGTTGTGTAATGATGTTGACATTTTGGGGGGTGCATTTGTAATTTTTTAAAATGCATGAATGATTTGTGTAAATAATTTTAATATTTTTGGTGATGTATGTGTAATTATCGAAAAGACAGAGGTGATCACTGTAAACAAACCATAGGTTATGGGTTGTAAATATAAATATTCCTAAATTAGAATTAATTCTAAGAACAAAATTCTATCAAAGCAGTAAAGTATCGGGTATTTCCTAATTTGTTTGAAATGCTTAAAAAATGAATAATATAGTTTAAAATATAAATAGACAAATGATTTGTTAGGTTAATTTGCTAGGAATGATTTTAAATATTTTTTAATAAAAATATGATTAAATGGTCATTGTAAAATTTAAAATGAATAGCATATGAGTAAGATGTAATTATATACTAATTCAAACTTCAAAACATAAAAAAATAATAAAGGATAAATTAATTCCAAATAAATTCCAAATATTATTATTGAAGTCTGTTGAAAATTTTAAAATAGTGACTTCGGATTAATTGATTTTATTATAATATTATTAGATAATTCTTTTTAGATTGTACTTTTACTCTATTTTCCGATAATATAATGGAGGTAAAATAATACTAATAAGTGCAATTTAGATTTAAATTGCAACGACAATATGTGCTATTTAAAAGAAAAAAATCTGTAACAATTTGATCAAAGTAAATAAAGTACTATCAGAACATACTAAAGAATATGAAATACAAATCTACAATTTGAGACCAAACACACCATGTAAACACCCACCTGAAAGAAATAATATTGTATATAAGAATGTGCTAAAAACTAATGTGAATGAGGAAGACTGTACACATTAGAATTTATAAAGAGTAGTAAATACAATTAACATAATTATGGGCTCTTGTGATTAACAAAATTAAATTAAGTAATAAGAATACAAAATACCGACAAATGAAAGCACTAATTTTATTTATTGGATTTAAATTATGTATGAAAATTTAATTATCAAGTGAATATCTTATTATTTAATTTTTCAATGTTAGATAATCTTATATGCACATAAAAGATTAGGTTATTAAAAGCATAAGATACTATTGAATAAAAAATAGATAATATGGATTAATAGATCAGTACAAAAAAAGACGGGATTTGTAACGATTTTTTGTAACAACCAATACATACAACTGTTGCAACCATTTGGAACGGTAACAGTTTGGTGACATAACAATTGTGGACAAATGGATTTAATAATTTTGTAGTTGGCAACACCACTGAAAAGGTCGTTACAAAACGCTGGTATGCGTATAGCAGTTACAAACTTGTTACGTTGACAGTTTGTAATGACTTTTGGAATTGCTAGTTGACCTTGTTAAGGCTTTGCGTCACACGGCAACATGCCGTTCCAAGTTCTGCAAACCAGAGCCATACCAAATTTGCTAGCTTATAGTTCTGTTACAAAAATCATTCCAACAGGACAAACCGCTACAAATTTGCTAACTTTTGTAAGGGTTCCTTGTTGTTGTATCGGCAACGTAGATGGGAGCAGTCGTTCCAACTGTCTTGTGCAAAGACCATTTGAATTGCTACTAAATCGTAGCCGATTCAAAAACCGGTTCAATTGGGACAATTTTTTTCTAGTAGTACGTGGTGTTACAAAAACCACTCCAATAATTATGTATGTAACGACTACATTTCAACGGTCATATTTCAACGGCTATTTTTTTTGCCACAAAGGCCATTCCAAAAGCCGGTACATGATCACCTATATATTATGTTGCATGTTGTTTTTTAATTTGAAATAACTACATAGGGCTGTTGCAACCATTTGAAACGGTAACAGTTGGTGACATAACAGATGTGGACGAATGGGTTTAATAATTTTGTAGTTGGCAAAACCACTGAAAAAGTTAATACAAAATGCTGGTATGCGTATAGCAGTTACAAACTTGTAACGGTGACAGTTTGTAACAACTTTTGGAATTGTTGGTTGACCTTGTTAAGGCTCTGTGTCATGCGACAACAAGCCATTCCAAGTTCTGCAAACCAGAGCCATACCAAATTTGCTAACTTATAGTTCTGTTACAAAAATCATTCCAACAGGACAAACCGCTACAAATTTGCTAACTTTTGTAAGGGTTCCTTGTTGTATCGACAACGTAGGTGGGAGCAGCCGTTCCAAGTGTCTTGTGCAAAGACTATTTGAATGGCTACTAAATCGTAGCCAATTCAAAAACCAGTTCAATTGGGACGATTCTTTTCTAATAGTAAGCGGTGTTACAAAAACCACTCCAATAATCTATGTATGTAACGGCTACATTTCAAAGGTCATATTTCAACGGCTAGTTTTTTTGTCACAAAGGCCGTTCCTAAAGCCGGTACATGATCACCTATATTTTATGTTGCATGTTGTTTTTAATTTATTTCATTTGTTCTAGTCTTGATTAACCACACACACTCTCAATCTCTCCCAACCACAATTCGTGCACATACACTTAATCGGTTACCGTTAATCTATTGAGTTGGTCTGACCAGGTAACAACTTGAACCCTTGTTGTTAAATTAAATGCCATGTTTTCATTTTTATAGGTTGAAATATAAATCTGAATATATATAAGTCGCATATATGTTGTATCATGTTAAGGCAATTGAGAAGATGGATGTATGATGTATGAGAAGAATCTCCCGAATACAACGGGTCTTACTCTGGAGTTTAAGGATGGTGTTATGACTTTGATAGAGTGGGCTCAGTCTCAGCGTCGACATATGGATGTAGATACGATTAGGTTGCCCGTGTCCGAAAGTGCAAAAACGGAAGGTTCAACACACATGGCGAGGTGAATTTTGACTTATTTAGGTGCGGGTTTATGCCGGAATATTATAATTGGAATTCTCACGACGAGGAGAGGGTGCAAAAGTACTTTGATCCTGCGATCGGCCCTCCAACTACTCAGGAGGAGCAAACCCCATCTTACTCAGGAGGTTTCGCATTGCGGTGATGAACAACAGATGGATTAGGCGTAGATGATGGTTTATGATGCAGCCGGCCCGGCTTATTTTTCTTCTTACCACAAGGGTCTGCCTGATGATGGTACTAGGTCATGTCCCACTGACGCTGGTCCTAGTTTATGGTACGTGGTTGGGCCATATGATTATGCGTCAGGGTTGTCAGACCGTCTCTTTGATGTTGTGTGTGCTGCAGAGCAGCCGTTGTGGCGCCGTTGTACCCCAATCTTAGTTGGGGGCGGTTGCAGAATTGGTGAATATCAAGGTTGTGGGCATTTTTTCCTAGTGAACATATGTTCAACTGTGCCAGTGGGCTGATCATAAAATGCCACGTGATCACATTTTCCCTACTGATTATTATAGTACGAAGAAATTAATTAGAGACTTGAGTTTACCTGTTGAGAAGATTGATGCATGTAAAAAGCTTGCATGCTTTACTGGAAGGACGACATTAATCTGGAATACTGCAAGTTTTTTGGAGAGGCTATGTACAAGTTGACCAGGTAGCGAGACTTGCGCCGCAAGAAGTCCCCGTATATTTTGTCTTTCCATTTTTTTTCTTTTATTTGTATGTATATTTGAAAAACAATTTTGTAAATACAACTTTAATTTTGTTAATTATATTGTTATTTTTTTCTTGTTATATAATTTATATAAATTTCATATTCAACAAATTCAACAATAAATTAAAAAAAATTAATATTATACTAATATGAAAATAATTAAATTACGAAATAATATATTATTTTTTGTAACGGCTTTTTCATGGGTTCTAGGTATACATTTCACCACCACACAACTTATGACATTCCAAAAGCCGTTACAAAATATGCATGTAGCATCCACAAACTGTTACAAAAACCACATGTAGAAATAATACAAGAAATTGTACAAAGCCATTTAAATAACCATTCGAAAGATAGTTACAAAAAGCACTTGAAAGATTGTTTCAAGACTATAAGAAACATACACAATCAGTGTTACAAAGACCATTACAATTGTGGGTCACATACATAATACAATACAACTACAAAAATCGCTACAAAATAAGAAGAAGTTGTTACAAACATTGGTGAAAAGACCGTGCCAATTGTAATATACTATTGTCACACCACGTGTAACGAAAGCGATACCAAATACCTATCTTATTAATTCACACTGACTGTTCCAAAGTGACGTGCAAAATAAATTTCTGCTTAGGATCAAATTTTGTAATGGTCTTTATCGCCGTTACAAAGTTCGCGGCAGATTGGAATGGCTTTTCTGTTGGCCGTTCCAATTATTTTGTAACTTATCTTTTTCAAGAGATCCGATTGCCGTTACAATAACTGTTATAAAAGAAAGAAAAACCGCTACACATTTTTATCCATCCGTTACAAAAACCGCATCAATAAATTAATTTTTTTTGTAGTGGATAAACAAATCACACTAAAATATGAAGTTAAAAATGGAAATAATAACATGTTATGCAATAATATTTTAAATTTAGAAGTTAATTAAGCATGTAAACAATACTTTGACAAACTTTAAAATTAATAGTAAAATATAATTAGAATAATTATAGCCTTTGCAATACAAATTAATACTGATACTATGGATAGGTCTAATTAGATTAAATTTTTACAAAAGATAGGGGAAAAATTGGAATAACTTAGGGTGTAGCAATTTTCATCCTGTACGAATTGATTGTCGCAATTTAGTCCTGTAACTTAAAGAAATTGGCAATTGGGTCCTTTTTGGCCGAAAAAGAGATGTGCTTGGCACGTGACCTCTACAATTGGGGCTTTCCGGCCATATGGGACCAAAATTGTCAAAATTTTAAAGTTACTGGACTAAATTGCGAAAATCAATTCGTATAGGACCAAAAGTGCCACCCCCAAGTTACAGGACGAAATTACAATTTTTCCTAAAAAAACTCGTTATGTTTGCTGAAAATTCCATTATTTTTACTCCCCATAAACATTATTAATAATGTCTACAACTGAAAAATTACAGCCTTAAAAATATATTTTTCAAGCCTCGTAAATCAACATGCCCCTGCATGAAATTTGGCGAAGATTGTGTTGACAAAATAGACTATAAAAGCATTATTTTACTACACATTCACCTATTTTTTACTCTTTCTTAAAGAAAATAAAATGAATAAAGTCCATACTTAAAAAACTTAGAGCCAAAAAAGGTTAATTTTCAAGCACTATAGATCAACATGCCCCAACGTGGGAGTGTTTTTTTGTAGGAAAGTGCTGAACAAATAGACTTTAAAAATTCATACTTTTTTGCTGAAAACATTATTTTTTTACTCATAAAAAGAAATTAAATTAACAACAACTTTTAATTAAAAAATTAGAGCCTTAAAAAAAATATTTTTCAAACTTTACAAATTACCATACCCCCAGCAAGGGGTTTGGCGATGGTAGTGGTTAACAAGTAGACTATAAAGATATTATTTTTTCTTAAAAAATTTACCAATGTTAACCCCACTCAGAAAAAATAATTTAATAAAGTCTATAATTTAAAAAATTAGAGCCATAAAAATATAGTTTTCGAACCCCGCAGATCAACATACCTCTAGCATAGGGTGTACTAAGGGTAATGCCGAACAAAGATACTAAACATAGAAAATCACAATTTTGATCCTGTAACTTAGGGGTGACAATTTTGGTACTGCGCGAATTGATTTTCGCAGTTTATTCCTGTAACTTTGAATAATTGGCAATTTTGGTCCTTTTTTGTCGGAAAAACGCATGTGATGGGCACATGACGTTTAAAATTGGGGTTTCCGGTGAGATGGGACCAAAATCGCCAAATTTTCAAAGTTACACGACTAAATTGCAAAAATCAATTTGTGCAGGACAAAATTGCCACCCTCTAAGTTAATTTGCAATACAAATTAATATTGATATTATGGATACGTCTAATTAGATTAAGGTTTTACAAAAGATAGTTAATAAATAATTTGTTAAATAATTTCATATCAATAAATTTAAAAAAAAGAATTCCGGATATGATAGTAATTTTTTTAGAAAATATAATTGTATATTAATGATTTAATGATAAAAATATAAATAAAATTATGAATTTAATATCTTTTATGACTAATATATTCATCTCTGTAAATACGTCTTTGCATGCATTGCAATATAATGCTTATTAGTAGAATCTCCATTTTGCTGAAAGAAAGATACAAAGGGTTGTCCAAACAATCAGTTTTTTTTTTTTTTAAATATAACGTAAAGAGCACAATATATCAAAATAAATGAGGAGTACTTACTACTATTACAAAGATTGAGCTATGCTAAAAACGAAAACACGGAAATAAAATGTCCAAACAAATCAACGAGTCCAACAAACCGTCCGCCTGCGTAAGAAGTATGGAGGTGCGCTGTTGGCAGGCAAGATTCGCAAGAAAATCCCCTGGTTGGTTGCCTTCTTTGAAGATGTGGGTGAATATCAGTGTCATTTGTCGGCGCAGAATTCGCAATTGAGTCAGAAGATGTTGGAACTGCCACTGGCCCTCATCCGAATGAATAAGTTGGAACACTACCTGAGCATCAATTTTTCACCCTTAGCTGCACACATCCCGCCCTTTTTGCCAAATCGATGCCCCGAACGACAGTGAAAAGCTTCGCCTATATATTTGATTGGATCTCCAAGTAATCTGCAAAAGCCAAAATGAGCGTTCCCTGGCTATCTCGGATCAAGCCTCCCGCTCCGGCACAGCCGTGATTGCCGTTTGCAGCACCGTCAGTGTTTAGTTTCCACCAGCCCTACCCGGCTTTTTCCAGCGAACGAGGAATAGGGCGGCGAGGCTGCGGCTTAAAGAAGAACATACGCAATTTGGCAGCCACCTCCAGGTCGCCTGTCCAATGTTGTGCCGTGAAACCACCCGCCCAGAAAAGGCAAGTCAGGTGCCCATGCAGCCATCGGATGATCAGATTCGGAGTGATCCGCGTGCCGTCGAATTTCGCCTCATTACGCATGCGCCAGAGGAACCAAAATACAAGAATCGAGATGACCGGACGAGCACGGCCGCGCTGCACACGAGGGCCCGAAAGACGCCATGCGTGCAACATTGTGGAGATGAATTCTGTGTGAGGGGTTGTGAAATGGAAAAGCCGCCCAAAGTGCGCCCAAACCGCTCGTGCTACACTGCTATTCAAGAATACATGTGGGATTATTTCACTATCAGCACAACATTGACACCGAGAAACCATGGAAAGGCCCTTCTCCCTCAGCCGTTCATCTACCGGTACGAAATTATGCAGCAAGCGCCATACAAAAATTGATATGGAAGGGGAGATTGTCTTACACCAGATGTCCCGGAGGAGTGGTCTTATTGTCCTCCCTGTGCGGCCGGCAAGGACGGCTGATTGAAGAGTAAAATTACCGTTCGACATAAGCTTCCACCTTGGCCTATCTTCGGAATTGATATCGAACGGCACAGTAAGTACTCGGCGAACAACATCTGCCGGCAGAACCTTGTTAAGCATCTCTTCATCCCATTGATTATTTCCTCCAATAACAATGTATCCTCTCATGAATATCGAAGGAGGCTGAACTAAAGCCGCGAGAGAACCCTCCGCCATCCATGTATCATGCCAGAAACAGAGGTTTCCTTTGCCCAGTGCCCAAAATCTGTGTGGTTCAGCTGCGGGTAAATTACATTTTTGGTCCCATAAGTGCACCTATTTCCAATTTTAGTCCCACAATATCTATCATTCGCGAATTACATCCCATAAGTGGATTTTTTTTCCAATTTGAGGACTCATTGGGGATTTCCGTTAATGAAGTTAACGGAAGTTGGATCTCCGTTAAGTGGACCGATTTTGAAGGAAAATTGACCATCTTTCAACCACTTTTGGAGCGAAATTAACTCACTTCTTGTTCTTATAAGAATTCATTTATTTCTTATTTTTTCTATATTTACCAACAAACAAAACATAAAATGGCTGCAATTTCTTTATATATAATATCTTTCTATTTTCATTTGTATAAATTAAATTTTTAAGTCGAAAAAAAAGAAATAACAAATACAAAAAATAGAAATCCTGTACTGAATTTCTGGTGCTAGTAATTGAACATCAAAGTTCTATAAATGCAATTTATGTTTTAGTAATTGTTGTTCTACTTTTTGTATTTGTATTTCTGTTTTTTTTTTTTCGACCTAAAAATTTAATTTGTACAAATGAAATTAGAAATATATTATATATAAAGAAATTGCAGCCATTTTAAGTTTTGCTTGTTGGTAATATGGAAAAAATAAGACAAAAATGAGTTCTTATAAGAACAAGAAGAAGTGGGTTAATTTTCCTCCAAAAGTGGTTGAAGGATGGTCAATTTCCCTCCAAAATCAATCCACTTAACGGAGATCCAACTTCCGTTAACTTAATTAACAGAAATCCCCAATGAGTTATCAAATTGGAAAAAAAATCCACTTATGGGACGTAATTCACGAATGATAGACATTGTAGGACTAAAATTGAAAACAGGTCCACTTATGGGACCAAAAATATAATTTACCCTTCAACTGCGGAGCGCGCCTGCTGTAAACGGTGCCAGTGAGGGGATCCCGTTGAGAGAAGCCTTGATGACGCCGGGCAAGATCGTTTGCAATATTTCCGCCAAAAGAATTGTCGAAAGAACGAGTTTTATCTAGAACATGTCAACAGTGGCGGAAAGCGTGGATCATAGAACTGAGACGAAATTGCGAGAATCATATGCTAACCCATATTAAGAAGCGTGCTCCTTCAACCAAATTCCACAGCAAAAGATTCAAACAAGTCTTCACATCAACAACAACAACCACCTTAATTGATCAGCAAAGTTCTTGCAGAAAGCTAAAATGTCTCTGATTCCAAGCTTCTTCGGCACCCGCTGGAGCAACGTCTTGGATCCGTTGTCGTTGGATATCTGGGATCCCTTTGAGGGTTGCCCTTTCTTAACCGCCGTCGCCAATCTCCCGTCCTCCGCCCGAGAAACTACCGCCGTCGCCGACGCTCGCGTGGACTGGAAAGAGACGCCGGAGGCCCACGTGTTCAAGGTGGACGTTCCTGGGATGAAGAAAGAAGAAGTGAAGGTCGAGGTTGAGGACGGCGGAATTCTGCAAATAAGCGGGGAGAGAAGCTGGGAATCACAGGAGGAGAAGAATGAGAAATGGCACCGCGTGGAGAGGAGGAAAGGGAATTTCCTCCGCCGGTTTCGGCTGCTGGAGAATGCGAAGTTGGGTGAGGTGAAGGCGGCGATGGAGAATGGGGTGCTCACAGTGACGGTGCCGAAGGAGAGGTGAAGGCCATTGACATCTCTGCGTAATCCCTCTTCAAATTCTGTGTTTGAGCTGTAAAAAATGTTGAATTTGTGCAATGAGACGACTGTACAGAAGAGTGATGTTTGAGTGATGAAGAACAAAGAAAAGAGGGATGTGTAAATAACTAATTTTAATTTTCAAAACCTGTGTTCTATGAAATACTCTTAAATGTCATATATTGTTACTAGCAATCCACGCACACGCAATGCGTGAATAAATGAAAAACATATAACAATATTAACATAGATTAATCTATGTGTTTAAATTATGTAGTTTGGCCAATTTTAGTATATGACCTATTTTACCTCAATGTTTAGTGATAATTTTATACACAATTTTTGTCACTAATAATTATATAGTGACAAGATGAAAAATATTGTCACTCAATACATATTTTTAGTAACAACTTTTAAATTATCAGTTGATATTTTGTCACTAATATCATATTTTCTTGTAGTGGAAGAATTAAAAAGAAAACAAAATAAATACATGTTTTTCGTATACAAAATCAATTTGCTATTATATTACGAAAAAAAATATATATCTATTCAATCAAATTGAGAATCTGAAAGAGAAATTCCTAAAACTTTTTCTTTCCTTGGATCTCCATTATTCCATTTGAAAAGGGATAGAAGGTGGATTCCTACCTGGAAGTCTCTTCCAAACAGTGATAAGTTAGTATTATGAGTGAAGGTAGAGTTTAACGTATTCAATTCTCTTAAATATAAGATCGCTTCTTTTACTCATAATATTCACCTTATTCACTCGATGGAAGGCATTTTAGTCCTGGTATAATGTTTGCCCAGAGGATATAACTAACTAACATGCATCACAAAAGAAAAACTTTCTACATGCGTTAAAATAGTTTAACATTTGTAAAACAAAAAGAATATTTGGTGCATTTATAATGATGGACAATGAGTTGTCTTTACTGCATTATGAAATTTTTACCGAATTTCATTAATTATTGCTCATCTTTGGCGTTCTTTAAATATCTTCACGAGGATTTTCTTATTTTCATGCAAAATTTTAGGATTTAGTTTGGTAACTAAACTTTTTTAAACGAAAGAACTAACATTCCTGCTAAGATTAAACCAAATTAGTTCTATCTTTCCATGCAAAATCAAAAAATTCTAGGGATTTAATTTGGTAACTGAACTTTTTAGAAAAGAAGAAATTAGAATTTTTGCTAAAATTAAACCAACCAATTAGATTTTTTCTAGATAATTAAATAATTCAAAATTCTAAAAAAATTTAGAATTTTGGTCATAATTGAACCATTGGGGTCAAAGACCCTCTTGAAATATATATATATATATATATATTAATAGATTAACTATAAAAATTACATATACATGAACTACAAAACAAAATAAGATAATAAAAAAAAATATTAATTAATCAAACAAAAGAAAAAAATTCATACCTGCTACAAAATTATTACATAGAAATATTAAGTAAAGATTAAAATTGGAAAAATTAAGTAATTTTTTTTGCTAATGTCATCATTTATTTTTTTAAATTCTAACAAAGTGAGGCTAGGAGTAAACGGTGAATTTTCTGAGGGGTGTAAGTGTAATTTTAGAACATTTTCAAGGGAAGTGTAATTCTTCATTTTCAAAGGGCGTCTAAGTGTAATTAACCTTTTTATTTATTGTTAAAAGATAACTTAATTAAGGATGTAAATGTCTTTTCACAATGTAGAACAAACATGAGAGATAGACACTTTTTATATATAGTACAGATATATACGTGTTAACCGCAATTTCGATATTGAATCAGGCCAAAATTCGTTATTTTTCTTTGCAATCTTCCACTCAAATGGCCTAATCATGTTGATAAGTCTACAATATTGACTATGTTGCTACGTTTATAATATTGATTATGTTGTTAAGTTTCATTGGACTCCATCGAAAATGCAATGAGGATTAACAATCTTTAGAGTTTTCAATTGGATCTTCAAGTCAACAAGAAACGAGAAAAAAAAGGTACTAAAGAAGGTATGAAATTATTCCTTTTGCTTGATTTTTAATGTTCTTATTATCTTATTTTGTTCATAGTTTATGTATATGTGATTTTTTATGTGTTAATTTTTAGATTTTTTTATGTGATTTTTTATGTGTTCATAGTCTTCATAGTTTTTTCTTTTGCTTGATTTTTAATTTTTTTATTATCCCAATTTTTATAGTTCATGTATATGTTATTTTTATGTGTTAATAGGATCTTCAAGTCCATAAGAAACGAAAAGAAAAAGTACTCAAGCAGGTATGAAATTTTTTTTTATTGTTTGATTTTTGTGTGATTTTTTATGTGTTAATTATAAATTTTAGAAAAGAAATTAATTATAAACTTCACAATTACATATACAAACATTCATCGAATATATAAGTTTGATGAATGATTAGTCGTTGAACAATTGTTCAAAATTGTGACCAAATTGTATAGTCAAGTAGGTATGAATTTATTTATTTTTTGCTTGATTTTTAATGTTTTTATTATTTTATTCTGTTTTATAGTTTATTTATGCGTTCATTATAGATTTAAAAAAGAATCAATTATAAACTTTGCAATTACATATATAAATATTCATTAAATATACAAGTTTGATGGCTGCTTAGCCGTTGAACCAATTACATTGCGGAATGAGGATGGCAAAAACCATTTTCCTAGCTTCCTTATGTAATCTGTCAGGATAGTTTAAATCCCTAAAAAAAATTTGTATAGTCACGTAGGTAAGAAATTTCGCCTTTTACTTAATTTTTAATGTTTTTATTATCTTATTTTGTTTTGTTTGTTTATTTATGTGTGATTTTTTATGTGTTAATTATAAATTTTACCTAATAACTGATAACAAGTACTCACATCGGTATGAATTTCTTTTTTGTTTGATTTTAAATATATTTTTATTATCCTAACTCCACAAGAAACGAAAAAAAAAAAAAAAACTCACTCAAGTACTTATAAGGGAAAAAATGTAATGATGTTAACATCACTCCAAATATATATTAACACTTATCTCCTTATAAGTACAAAACTATACATAAGAATGTTAAATGAGGGCAACATTGAAAATTTATGTAATTCTTTTCTGTAGATGTCAGCATTTTCGTCCAAACCCTAATGAAAGGAGATCAAGTGTAAATGGTGAATTTTTAGAGGGGGTTTTAAGTGCAATTTGAAATTTTTTTTGGGGCAAATTGTAATTTTATATTTTCGGAAGAGGTCTAAGTGTAATTAACCCTAAATAAATATTAGTTGTAAAATAATAAAATTCTACCAAAACAAGACTATTTAAAAGTATTAATATCTCTAAACTTTTTGGACAATGGTAAATTTATCCTACTAAAACATAGGCTAATAATATGTCTACATGATTAATTTGTAAGATGAAATTTTAAAATTCTTTAAAGATATTATTATACTAGGGCACAATATAATTCCAAAGCTATATAAATATACATGAATTTAAGAATGAATATCATGAAATTTCAAATAAAAATGATCAATCTTATTAAATTAGAAATGCTTTCGAAAAAATTAACATTGTTGACTTATTACTAATTGATTTTATGTTAATATATATTAGTAGTAGAATTATTATCAATTTTTTGAGATTATAGTTTCATAGTTTCATGTACTTTTGAATTTTACCATAAAATATTAGAGATAAAATAATACTACTAAGTACAACTTATGATTAAATATATAATAGTGAGAATCTTTGAGTGTTTATTTCGATTGTAAGACGACTTTCGTATCACTACTGTGGTACGCTTTTCGATAATAAATCAAAGGGATGATTACATTTATGGTCTGTTTATACAAATCATCAATGCCTCTTGCATAAATATAAAAACCACCCCTAACAACCAAGGAATAGGGGTAGTTGTGTAATGATGTTGACATTTTGGGGGGTGCATTTGTAATTTTTTAAAAATGCATGAATGATTTGTGTAAATAATTTTAATATTTTTTGGTGATGTATGTGTAATTATCGAAAAGACAGAGGTGATCTCTGTAAGCAAACCATAGGTTATGGGTTGTAAATGTAATTATTCCTAAATAAGAATTGATTCTAAGAACAAAATTCTATCAAAGCAGTAAAGTATCGGGTATTCTTAATTTGTTTGAAATGCTTAAAAAATGAATAATATAGTTTAAAATGTAAATAGACAAATGATTTGTTAGGTTAATTTGCTAGGAATGATTTTAAATATTTTTTAACAAAATATGATTAAATGGTCATTGTAAAATTTAAAATGAATAGCATATGAGTAAGATGTAATTATATACTAATTCAAACTTCAAAACATAAAAAAATAATAAAGAATAAATAAATTCCAAATAAATTCCAAATATTATTATTGAAGTCTGTTGAAAATTTTAAAATGAGTGACTTCAGATTAATTGATTTTATTTTAATATTATTAGATAATTCTTTTTAGATTGTACTTTTACTCTATTTTGCGATAATATAATGGAGGTAAAATAATACTAATAAGTGCAATTTAGGTTTGAATTGCGACGACAATATCTGCTATTTAAAAGAAAAAAATCTGTAACAATTTGATCAAAGTAAATAAAGTACTATAAGAACATACTAAAGAATATGAAATATAAATCTACAATTTGAAACCAACCAAACCATGTAAACACCCGCCCGAAATAAATAATATTATATATAAGAATGTGCTAAAAACTAATGTGAATGAGGAAGACTGTACACATTAGAATTTATAAAGAGTAGTAAATACAATTAACATAATTATGGGCTCTCGTGATTAACAAAATTAAATTAAGTAATAAGAATACAAAATACCGACAAATGAAAGCACTAATTTTTATTTATTGGATTTAAATTGTGTATGAAAATTTAATTATCAAACGAATATCTTATTATTTAATTTTTCAATATTAGATAATCTTATATGCACATAAAAGATTAGGTTATTGAAAACATAAGATACTACTGAATAAGAAATAGATAATACCACTTAAATTTATATGGATTAATGATCAGTACAAAAAAAGACGGGATTTGTAACAATTTTTTGTAACAACCAATACATACGGCTATTGCAACCATTTGGAACGGTAATGGTTTGGTGACATAACAATTGTGGACAAATGGATTTAATAATTTTGTAGTTGGCAAAACCACTGAAAAGGTTGTTACAAAACGCTGGTATGCGTATAGCAGTTACAAACTTGTAACGGTGACAGTTTGTAACGACTTTTGGAATTGCTGGTTGACCTTGTTAAGGCTCTGCGTCACGCGGCAACAGGCCGTTCCAAGTTCTGCAAACCAGAGCTATACCAAATTTGCTAGCTTATAGTTCTGTTACAAAATTCATTCCAATAGGACAAACCGCTACAAATTTGCTAACTTTTGTAAGGGTTCCTTGTTGTTGTATCGGCAACATAGACGGGAGCAGTCGTTCCAACTGTCTTGTGCAAAGACCATTTGAATTGCTACTAAATCGTAGCCGATTCAAAAACCGGTTCAATTGGAATGATTTTTTTCTAGTAGTACGTGGTGTTACAAAAACCACTCCAATAATGTATGTATGTAACGGCTACATTTCAACGGTCATATTTCAACGGCTAGTTTTTTTGCCACAAAGGCCGTTCCAAAAGCCGGTACATGACCACCTATATACTATGTTGCATGTTGTTTTTAATTTATTTCATTTGTTCTAGTCTTGATTAACCACAAACAATCTCAATCTCTCTCAACCACGATTCGTGCACATACACTTGATCGGTTACCGTTAATCCATTGAGTTGGTCTGACCAGGTAACAACTTGAACCCTTTTTGTTAAATTAAATGCCGTGTTTTAATTTTTATTGGTTGAAATATAAATCTGAATGTATATAAGTCGCATATATGTAGTATCATGTTAAGGCAATTTGAGAAGATGGTCTTAGGACTTTGATAGAGTGGGCTCAGTCTCAGCGTCGATATATAGATGGAGATACGATTAGGTGCCCGTGTCCGAAGTGCAAAAACGGAAGGTTCAAAACACATGGCGAGGTCAATTTTGACTTATTTAGGTGCGGGTTTTGCCGGAATATTATAATTGGACTTCTCACGATGAGGAGAGGGTGCAAAAGTACTTTGATCCTGTGATCGGCCCTCTAGCTACTCAGGAGGAGCAAACCCATCTACTCAGGAGGAAGGTAGTTTGCATTGGGGTGATGAACAACAGATGGATTAGGCGTAGATGATGGTTTATGATGCAGCCGGCCCGGCTTATTTTTCTTCTTACCACAAGGGTCTGCCTGATGATGGTACTAGGTCATGTCCCACTGATGCTGGTCCTAGTTTATGGTACATGGTTGGGCCATATGATAATCTGTCAGGGTTGTCAGACCGTTTCTTTGATGTAGTGTGTGCTGACGAGCAGCCGTTGTGGAGCGGTTGTACCCCAATCTCAGTTGGGGGCGGTTGCAGAATTGGTGAATATCAAGGTTGTGGGCATTTTTTCCGAGTGAACATATGTTCAATTGTGCCAGTGGGCTGATCATAAAATGCCACGTGATCACACTTTCCCCACTGCTTATTATAGTACGAAGAAATTGATTAGAGACTTGAGTTTACCTGTTGAGAAGATTGATTCATGTAAAAATGTTGCATGCTTTACGGGAAGGATGACATTAATCTGGAATACTGCAAGTTTTTTGGAGAGGCTATGTACAAGTTAGCCAGGTAGCGAGACTTGCGCCGCAAGAAGTCCACATATATTTTGTCTTTCCATTTTTTTTCTTTTATTTCTATGTATATTTTGAAAACAATTTTGTAAATACAATTTTAATTTTGTTAATTATATTGTTATTTTTTCTTGTTATATAATTTATATAAATTTTCATATTCAACAAATTCAACAATAAATTAAAAAATTAATATTATACTAATATAAAAATAATTAAATTACCAAATAATATATTATTTTTTGTAGCGGCTTTTTCATGGGTTCTAGGAATACATTTCACCACCACACAACTTATGGCAATTCCAAAAGCCGTTACAAAATATGCATGTAGCATCCACAAACTGTTACGAAAACCACATGTAGAAATAATACAAGAAATTGTACAAAGCCATTTAAATAACCATTTGAAAGATAGTTACAAAAACTACTTGAAAGATTGTTTTCAAGACTATAACAAACATGCACAATGAGTGTTACAAAGACCATTACAATTGTGGTCACATACATAATACAATACAACTACAAAAATCGCTACAAAATAAGAAGAAGCTGTTACAAACACTGGTGAAAAGACCGTGCCAATTGTAATATACTATTGTCACACCACGTGTAACGAAAACGATACCAAATACCTATCTTATTAATTCACACTGATTATTCCAAAGAGACGTGCAAAATAAATTTCTCCTTACGATCAAATTTTGTAATGGTCTTTATCGCCGTTACAACGTTCGCGGCAGATTGGAATGGCTTTTCTGTTGGCCGTTCCAATTATTTTGTAACTTGTCTTTTTCAAGAGATTTGGTTGCCGTTACAATAACTGTTATAAAAGAAAGAAAAAAACCTGCTACACATTTTTATCCATCCGTTACAAAAACCGCATCAATAAATTAATTTTTTTTGTAGTGGATAAACAAATCACACTAAAAATATGAAGTTAAAAATGAAAATAATAACATGTTATGCAATAATATTTTAAATTTAGAAGTTAATTAAGAACGTAAACAATACTTTGACAAACTTTAAAATTAATAGTAAAATATAATTAGAATAAGTATAGGATATTGCAGTACAAATTAATACTGATACTATGGATAGGTCTAATTAGATTAAATTTTTACAAAAGATAGGGGAAATTGCAATAACTTAGGGGGTAGAAATTTTCATCCTGTACGAATTGATTGTCGCAATTTAGTCCTGTAACATAAAGAAATCGAAATTGGGTCCTTTTTGGCCGAAAAAGAGATGTGCTTGGCATGTGACCTTGACAATTGGGGCTTTCCGGCCATATGGGACCAAAATTGTCAAACTTTTAAAGTTACTGGACTAAATTGCGAAAATCAATTCGTACAGGACCAAAAGTACCACCCCCAAGTTACAGGACGAAATTATAATTTTTTCCTAAAAAAACTCGTTATGTTTGCTGAAAATTCCATTATTTTTACTCCCCATAAAGATTATTAATAATGTCTACAATTGAAAAATTACAGCCTTAAAAATATAGTTTTCAAGCCTCGTAAATCAACATGCCCCCTGCATGAAATTTGACGAAGTTGTGTTGACAAAATAGACTATAAAAGCATTATTTTAACTACAAATTCACCTATTTTTACTCTTCTTAGGGAAAATAAATGAATAAAGTCCATACTTCAAAAACTTAGAGCCAAAAAAGGTTAATTTTCAAGCACTATAGATCAACATGCCCCCAAGGTGGGAGTGTTTTTTGTAGGAAAGTGCTGAACAAATAGACTATAAAAATTCATACTTTTTTGCTGAAAACATCATTTTTTTACTCGTAAAGAAAATAAATTAACAACGACTTTTAATTAAAAAATTAGAGCCTTCAAAAAATATTTTTCAAACTTTAGAAATTACCATACCCCTAGCAAGGGGTTTGGCGATGGTAGTGTTGAACAAGTAGACTATAAAAATATTGTTTTTTCTTAAAAATTTACCAATGTTAACCCCACTCAGAAAAAATAATTTAATAAAATCTATAATTTAAAAAATTAGAGCCATAAAAATATAATTTTAGAACCCCGCAGATCAACATACCTCTAGCATAGGGTGTACTAAGGGTAATGCTGAACAAAGAGACTAAACATAGAAAATCATAATTTTGATCCTGTAACTTAAGGGTAAAAATTTTGGTACTGCGCGAATTGATTTTCGCAGTTTAGTCCTGTAACTTTGAATAATTGACAATTTTGGTCCTTTTTTGTCGGAAAAACGCATGTGTCGGGAACATGGCGTTTAAAATTGGGGTTTCCGGTGAGATGGGACCAAAATCGCCAAATTTTCAAAGTTACACGACTAAATTGCAAAAATCAATTCGTGCAGAACAAAATTGCCACCCCCTAAGTTAATTTGCAATAAAAATTAATATTGATATTATGGATACGTCTAATTAGATTAAGGTTTTACAAAAGATAGTTAATAAATAATTAGTTAAATAATTTCATATCAATAAATTTAAGAAAAAGAATTCAAGATATGGTAGTAAACTTTTTAGAAAATATAGTTGTATATTAATGATTTAATAATAAAAATATAAATAAATTATGAATTTAATATCTTTTCTGACTAATATATTCATCTCTGCAAATACGTATCTGCATGCATTGCAATGTAATGCTTATTAGTAGAATCTCCATTTTGCCGAAAGAAAGATACAAAGGGTTGTCGAAACAACGAGTTTTTTTTTTTTTTTTTTTTTTTTTTTTTTTTATAACGTTAAGAGCACAATATGTCAAAATAAATGAGGAGTACTTACTCCCTTTACAAAGATTGAGCTATGCTAAAAACGAAAACACAGAAATAAAATGTCCGAACAAATCAACGAGTCCAACAAACCGTCCGCCTCCGTAAGAAGTATGGAGGTGCGCTGTTGGCATGTAAGATTCGCAAGAAAATCCGCTGGTTGGTTGCCTTCTCTGAAGATGTGGGTGAATGTCAGTGTCATTTGTCGGCGCAGAATTCGCAATTGAGTTAGAAGATGTTGGAACTGCCACTGGCCCTCATCCGAATGAATAAGTTGGAACACTACCTGACCATCAATTTTCACCCTTAGCTGCACACATCCCGCCCTTTTGCCAAATCGATGTCCCAAACGACTGTGAAAAGCTTCGCCTATATATTTGATTGGATCTCCAAGTAATCCGCAAAAGCCAAAATGAGCGTTCCCTGGCTATCTCGGATAAGGCCTCCTGCTCCGGCACAGCCGGGATTGCCCTTTGCAGCACCGTCAGTGTTTAGTTTCCACCAGCCCCTACCCAGCTTTTTCCAGCGAACGAGGATAGGCCGGCGAGGCTGCAGCTTAAAGAAGAACATACACAATTTGGTAGCCACCTCCAGGTCGCCTGTCCAATGTTGCGCCGTGAAACCACCCGCCCGGAAAAGGCAAGTCAGGTGCCCATGCAGCCGTCGGATGATCAGATTTGGAGTGATCCGCGTGCCGTCGAATTTCGCCTCATTACGCATGCGCTAGAGGAACCAAAATACAAGGATCGGGATGACCAGACGAGCAAGGCCGCGCTGCACACGAGGGCCCGAAAGACGCCATGCGTGCAGCATTGTGGAGATGAATTTTGTGTGAGGGGTTGTGAAATGGAAAAGCCGCCCAAAGTACGCCAATACCGCCCGTGCCACACTGCTATTCAAGAATACATATGGGATTGTTTCACTATCGGCACAACATTGACACCGAGAAACCATGGAAAGGCCCTTCTCCTTCAGCTGTTCATCTACCGGTACAAAATTATGCAGCAAGCGTCATACAAAAATTGATATGGAAGGGGTGTCCCGGAGGAGCGGTCTTATTGTCCTCCCTGTGCGGCCGGCAAGGACGGCTGATTGAAGAGTAAAATTACCATTCGATGTAAGCTTCCACCTTGGCCTATCTTCGGAATTGATATCGAACGGCACAGTAAGTACTCGGCGAACAACATCTGCCGGCAGAACCTTGTTAAGCTTCTCTTCATCCCATTGATTATTCCTCTAATAATAATGTATCCTCTCATGAATATCGAAAGGAGGCTGAACTAAAGCCGCGAGAGAACCCTCCGCCATCCATGTATCATGCCAGAAACAGAGGTTTCCTTTGCCCAGTGCCCAAAATCTGTGTGGTTCAGCTGCGGAGCGCGCCTGCTGTAAACGGTGCCAGTGAGGGGATCCCGTTGAGAGAAGCCTTGATGACGCCGGGCAAGATCGTTTGCAATATTTCCGCCAAAGAATTGTCGAAAGAACGAGTTTTATCTAGAACATGTCAACAGTGGTGGAAAGCGTGGATCATAGAATTGAGACGAAATTGCGAGAATCATCTGCTAACCCATATTAAGAAGCGTGCTCCTTCAACCAAATTCCACAGCAAAAGATTCAAACAAGTCTTCACAACAACAACAACAACCACCTTAATTGATCAGCAAAGTTCTTGCAGAAAGCTAATTTCTTCAACAACCAAATGTTGAATTTGTGCAATGAGACGACTGTATAGAAGAGTGATGTTTGAGTGATGAAGAACAAAGAAAAGAGGTATGTGTAAACAACTAATTTTAATTGTCAAAACTTGTGTTCTATGAAATACTCGTAAATGTCATATATTGTTACTAGCAATCCACGCACACGCGATGCGTGAATAAATGGAAAACATATAAAAGTATTAACATATATTAATCTGTGTTTAAATTATGTAGTTTGGCCAATTTTAGTATATGACTTATTTTACCTCAATGTTTAGTACATTATTAACTGTATATTTGTTAATTGTATGATCTAAAATGATATTATGCAAAATAATTAAGTAAATTTTTATAAAATTAATTTACAAAAACACTGAATGAATGAGCGTAATCTATCTATACTATTGTAAAAGAATATTTATTTTTCGTTTAATAAATGGTGGTTATCTCATATTTATTTCACCTTTTTTTCAAAAAAAAAAATCCTCCCAAACAAACATGAATTTTAAGTTGAATAAATATATTTATTAGGATTTTCAAAGATAAAAAGTGAAGGAGTTTTGATTTTCTTTCTTTAGCAGATTTAATTAAAATAAAAAGTACAACTACAACTTTTTTTTTTCATTTCATGTTGTTTTATTAATGTACTACATATATGTGCAGCTTTTATTTAGTTACAAATCTACACATAAGTTATATTGTGGGGGCAAAATTTGATTAGCATCATTTTGGTATGAGAGCTACATTATTTTAAGGTTATTTTTATTTTTATCCTTGACAATCCGAATAAATTCACTGACGGAATTTAAAATTCAGTTTTATTTTGGAGGACAAAATTTGAAAGAAGTGGTAAAAGTATGAGATAACCATCATTTATTAGAAAACCCTTGCGATTATTAATAATTTATTTTAACGTATTAGAAACACATGATTGTACGACAATTTCTGATTGGAAAACTCAATATTCGACATATGTTCCACCTAAAATAAAATATTTTTACAGAAATTAGATATCACCAACCATATTGCATTGATCTCATACCAAAATTCCTAATGAATTTTAAAATGAGATTTCATGTTGCATATTGGATAAAGTAAAATATTAATTTAATTTAGTAAAATTCACTTACTATTTGATGGAAATCTTAACAAATAAAAAAAAACCAAGTCTGCAATATATAGAAAAATTCAATTATATATGAAGCATATCAATATTAACGGGAGAATTATACTTTTGGCCCCCCCATAATACCACTAAAATAGTTTTGGTCCCCCTTACACTTTTGGTCCCAATTAGATACATTTTTGAGCACTTTTCGTCCTACCGTCAACTCTCCGTTAAGAGTTAACGGAAAATACATGTGTTGTGCATGTAAGGCTGATTTTTGGGGAAAATTTGTTGTATTTTGGCGACTAAATTGGTTGGCCTTGACTATAAAGCCATTTTGGCACCAAATCCTCTCTAAAAAAATTACAAGCCCATCCCTATTCTCACTTTCATAATTTGACCGAAATTTAATTATTCAATAACTTCAAAATCAGATTTCTAGCCATGAGTAGAAGTTATATAAAAAATACTGAATTTTTACTGATTTCTAGCCATGAGTAGAAGTTAATTTATTTAAAAAAAACACAAAAACATAGAAAAAACCAGCAAACAATATTAGAAATCAGAACTTCACATCCATCCCACAACATCAAATTACTAGTACAGAAAATCAACAACATTACATTATCATCATCCACAATAGTTTATAGAAAACGAAACTCACAAAAATCAACATTAGACTATATTATCAAATTGGCCAAATCAGTATTTGAATAACTTCTATTCATGGCTAGAAATCTGATTTTGAAGTTATAGAACACTAAAATTTCAGTCAAATTATGAAAGTGAAAATAGGGATGGGGTTATAATTTTTTTTAGAGAGGATTTGATGCCAAAATGGTTATATAGTCAAGGCCAACCAATTTAGGCACCAAAATGCAATAAATTTTCCCCCAAAATCAGCATCACATACGCAGCACGTGCGTTTTCCGTTAACTCTTAATGGAGAGTTGATGGTAGGACCAAAAGTGTTAAAAAATGTATCTAATTGGGACCAAAAGTGTAACTCGCGAATAAAGGGGGACCAAAACTGTTTTAGTGGTATTATGGAGGGACCAAAAGTGTAATTCTCCCCAATATTAACATTAGAAAAGCAAGTTTCAATCTATAGTTACTATTACATAATTGTTTTGAGTGGATAAATTGGTAAATTCCAAATAAAAATAAGATGATGAGAAATAAAATATTTCAAAGTATGTCTTCTTAATAACATAAAGTTTGAATAATCTTTCTGATAGAGTAATTGTACATATAGCCCATGAAAATGCATTAAAGGATGACGTTTGATACTACATGGAGAATAATGTACAACTTTTTGCTAACGTCAGAGGGAGTTTAAAAGTAAAAAAAAAAAAAAAATCACTACTACATCTTGATTATTACTAATTTGTTATTTTTAGGTGTTTTGCGTCTTTGATCTTTACTTATAAAAATAGAAAGCAATGGCCTACAAGTCTTCATATATATAGACTATAGCAGAAAATGAAAAAAACAAAAAAGAAAATAAAGAACATACTAATTACATACTTTTTATTAAGATCAAATTCTGGAGAAATATATTAACATATTAGTTTGTGATAGAGATTTTAGGCTTTTAATTTGGTATTTGTAGAAAAAAAAAAAGATAAAGTTGGTGGGAGGACATGGGTGGTTTATGGAAAAAAGGGCATATTTGGTAGTTTGTAAAATTGGTATGAGAACTACCAATGAGATTGTGAATTTTCATTTTTGTCCTCTAGAAATAATTAATTCATCCTATAGAAAAAAAATCAATAAATGTATTTTAAAAAAAGCAAAGGGCAATTTTTGTAAAAATACATAAATAACTTCCACATTAGACACAAAAGAATATTTGTTTTTATAATTAGTATAGATTATCTAGGGAAAATTACAATTTACGTCCCGTAGCTTACCTCATTTGTGATTTTGGTCCCATTGTTTTACGATTCAGCAATATAGGCCCATAAATCCAAAAAAGTTGCAATTTACATCCTATTAACACTTTCCATTAAATTGTTAATGAACAGTGCATGTGCCAAGCACATGCTCCTTTAACTTTGTTTCTAAGTTAGTGGTCCATCTGTTTTAACAATTTAATGAAAATTCTTGATGAGACGTAAATTGCAACTTTTTTGGACTTGGACTAAATTTGTTGAGTCGTAAAATAATTGGACCAAAATCACAAATGAGGTAAGTTATGGGATGTAAATTGTAATTTTTCCTTATTATCTAAACATAAAATATGAGATATTGAATATTGATGTGTAAAAATTTTATGTTAGGTAAAGTCTGTGGACTTAAGGTCTCTTGGGTTGTGATTTCTCCCGCAAGCCTGAAACGGGAACCTGCAAAAGAAATATTAGCATTCCAACGCTCAAGTAAGTACAACAAACTTCAAAAAGTAAAAATATAATAACGCAATAATGAGTTATGCTGTGAAGATAATCGAAATAGAAAATTTGTGTTTAAATGAGTGCTTGTGCAAATATATTAATAATCGTTACCCTTGATTATGGAGGTCAAAGCTGTCTTTATAGTCGAAGTCTCTCAGTAAGCGAGGAGTTTTGTCCACTAGAGAGTCAGGGAGGTGGTTGTTGCAGATAAACCCCCTCAGAATCTAGCATTGGTTAGAGGATCTAAGGAAGTCTGGTAGGAATAGGAGAAATCAAAGTAAGATAAAGATCCTGCCAATCATATCCCGATTTCTTGGGGGAGGTTAGCCACATGTGAAGCCTTGTCAGTTCCTTGTTATAATCCATGTGTGCGCCCTCGTCATCCTTGCCTGAGTAACTTGTTGCAATCTGGGAGGGTGTTCTCCAAACTGTTAGATGGCTTTGGGCCTCCTGCCCTTCTGAGCCGCTAAATCCGTTCCTGTGCTCTATTCTTCTTGAGCCAAGGTCGAATGGGAACTCTTGGGGCCCTTCTCGAGTCTCATGTCTTGTTTGGCCTCTTTGGTTCGTTCTGGGTTTTTATCCCTAGGTTATTGATTAGGCCAGTTCTTTTTGGAGGGCAAATGTCACATTTGGTCCCGTAAATTTTCGTTCAAAATCACTTTAGTCCCCTAAGTTCATTTGTTGACATTAACATCCCTAAACTTTGGTTTTTTTCCCTGTTTGGTCGCTCTGACCATTTTCTGGAACTTATATAATCTGAAAATATAATAAAAAAATTAAGTTAGTAATTTTTAATCTTAGGACTTAAATAAGCCTAAGAAAATAAATTTGAACTATGTTATGAAATATTAACAGTTGGGGTTTTGAACAAAAAGTTGGTGGGATGTACTTGTTAACTAGATTATTTGGTGGATTTCAAATATAAGTTTTATAAAATTAATTCATAATTTTGATGTTTTTTAACTACTAAAAATGAAAAAAAAAAAAAAAAAGAAGAGTGCACTTATTTTAAATTAAGCAAGATGTTATTATTATGTTCACAAGAGTTCAAAGTTTTGATTATTCACATAAGATAATTACATCATATTAAACATACAAAAATATAAAAGAGTTAATTTTTTCACTTAAAACAAGGACAAATGTGATAATTTTACAAACTTAGGGGACTAAAGTAAAAATCAAACTTAGATTGACCATTTTACCTCTAAAAAATCAAAATCCGGTCACATTTTCTCCAGAAAACAGTCAGAAGGACCAAACTGAGACAAAAACTAAAGTTTAAGGTTGCTAAAGTTAAGAAATGAACTTGAGGGACTAAAGTGATTCTAAACTAAAATTTAAGGGACCAAATATAGCATTTATTCCTGTTTGGATGTATCAAATATAATAATAATATATAGTTACTCACAGAACTTCATTCTATACATTTTCGTCACACAATCGTCAAAAGTAAATGACTGTTTGTAGTTTTTGCAACGGTTTTTTGAAGCAGAGAGGAATTGGGTTTGGTTGGTTAAACATTAAATAATCAATGTTATAAATTTTTACACATTAACATTAATTTGTACATTTGATCTCAATCACTAATAAATATATAATCTCTATATTAATCATTAAGATCAAATATGTATAACTAAATCTCAATATATCATCTATTCATCGCCTAACATCACATATATTTAATTTTGAGTTTGGTGAGATTTCTTCTTAATTAATTGTTGAAATGAAAACAATTTCCTTAAAATCCAAAAACATAATCTCAGAGGCTGAGAAAATAATTTTAGGAATCTCCTTTATTACCATGAATACAACGTGTTATATTTCGATAATTAAATCTGAAAGAAAGATTCTTAATTGTATATATAGTTTTGGATGAATATAATTGTATAGTTATCAAACCTTTAAAGGAAATTATTTGATTTCGAATTTAGTAAAATTCCTATTGATACAGGGAATGAAATTAAATTATTGAAAATGAAATTCTCAGCATTAAATATTCCTTTCCAACCAAATAAAATTTAGTTATTTAAACACCTATAAAAAGAGTAGTATTGCCATCGCAAGCAAATATATATAATCATCTTCTCCAAATTTCCAAAAGAAAAAACCTAGTGAAGAAAAGATGAAGAATTATTCTATGATGATGATGCTATGTCTATGTGCAGCAGTTTTGCTAGCTCTTTCTACTCCATCTTTAGGTAATTAATCACCATGCCTGTCTATAAATATTTATATTAATTTATGTTTGTTATTTGCCTTGAAATATAATGGATGGTTGGTTTCGTTTGGTAGGGCAACTACCGAAATACTGTCCGGCACCCCCTATTCCAAGGCAAGGGGCATGTGGTTCGGAGAGGACAACAAGATTGCATTTTGAGGGTTTTGGGGCAATATCCAGCAAGTAAGATGCCCAAAAGTATCAAATGTGTAGATGTTGGCCCTAACAAGAGCCAATGCACTGCTCAAATTGTTTGCTGAAAACTGATGTCCTTTCGCTCATCTCCACATAAATCGTGTGTTTGTACCATTCCGCTACCTCTTTAATTTGATAATAAGTAAAATAAAACAAATTCATATTTTTCTCTCCACCATTTGCAAATATATCTTGATTTAACTAGACTTGTTCGCACTGACGGCTCCCTCCATCACATGATAACAAACAGAGTAAGCCTATTTTAAAAATTCCAATATTTTATATGCTCAACATTGAACCATATTACTACTCAATATAAATGTCGATGACGGTTGCTACAATATCATTTTTGGTCCAATAATTTAAATTTTTTAAAATTTATTTTGTCCATGATCACATGAAACAACGACATTTTTGAGCTCCACTAGTTGAAGCGTGCGCGGTTGTTTTGGTTGTTTGGCCCCTTGCGGCGATGCATGTTCGCTTTCTGCAAGACTTTTGATCGAATGTTTCTTACACCAGGTGATAGGAAACGACGACGGTTTAGGCTTTGGTAATTTGGAATGCTGTCGTTTTGGTTGTTTTTGGTCCCTTGTAGCAATGCTCATATGCTACAGTACCAATTTTCATCCAATGCTTTATCAATTCATAGCGTATGTGGTGTCACAAGAGATGTTTGTAGTGTGCCTTTTTTAACAGTGGGAGTAGACCAGTGACATTTTGATATGAATATAAAAAATGTGGTGCGCAACAAGAAAATTACATATCAAAGGTAAAAACTAGTCAGAAGAAAATCCTTATGGTGAATTGTTCGTTGTTGGTCCATCCTCTCCACGGGGGTTCTCTCGGCTAAGAGATTGGTGCGGCGTGATCGGAGTGAATTGACAGACATGCGTTGATTCGAAACAAATGATAGGCACATGGCTCGTACTGGGCGGATATTTTTTGGATGTGTAGATCGGTATAGTTCTCGTTCTTGAATAAAAGGGGACAAAGGTGGTGTCTCTATAATTGTTTGGGCTGTTTGTTTTCTTTTATCTTTTTATATATCTTTTACTATAATAAAATAATATATTTTTTATTAATGTAATCTTCCTCATGCATTAACTAATGGCTTTTTAATTATTTTTTCTTTTTCATGTCCAATTTCACATCTTTTCTATATATGCGTTCCACTTTGGTTTTTTAGTTAATATTCTTTTCATCTTTTCTATATATGCGTTCCTCTTTATTTTTTTAGTTAATCTTCTTTTTAGCCATGGCTTTAGAAGCTATTTTATAAATGACATTACATAGGCTAATGGGGCGATATTGGGAGATGGAGTCCGGGTTAGGGCACTTAGGGATGAGAACGATATGAGTAGCATTGAAATTATCTAAGCAAACATGATGATTCAAGAAATTCAGCACACAATCAGTCACGTCGGTACCAACGATATGCCAATATTTTTGAAAGAAAAGAGGGAACATATCGTTGGGTTCTGGAGATTTATAGGGGTACATCTGATCTAGAGCATGTTTGATCTCCTCAGGTGTGAACGGCTGGAGTAGAGCCGCATTCATACCCTGATCGACCTTGGGCTCCACCGCAACCAAGATCTCGGTTGTGACAGTTTCGTTCGGGGGGATGGAGCGGAAGATAGACTAAAAATAGCTACAAATAGTGGCCCTAATTCCTATTGTCTGTTCGCAGCCGCTCCTCACCGTCTTTGAGCCTGGTAATGGAGTTTTGACTTATGCGTTTGCTGGCTCTTGCATTGAAGAAAGCCATGTTGCGATCTCTTTCCCTTAACCACTGAACTTTACCCCGAAATTTCCAAATCAGTTCCTCCTGCGAGAGCATCTCCTCAATCTGGTCGCTGAGCTGTTTAATCCATTGTTTGGACCCGTCTGTGAACGGCTTCTTTTTCAGCTGACAGAGCTGATCATTCAGAGACTTGAGCTGGTATCGAACGTTCCCAAAAACTACCTTATCCCACTAAAGTAAAGCAGTTCCAACGGCCAAAATCTGGTGCAAAACCTTACCTGTTTCCCTCAGATTTCCGCTCAACCAGCCCTACCGAATGACATCCTCACAGTCGGCCGCCCACAGCCAAGCTCTCTCAACTCCAAACCGTCGTTTTCTGCCGTGTTGGGGTCAAAGGCAATGTGCAGAACATCGTGATCTGAGCAACCGACGGGGATATGTGACACAACTGCCTCGGGGAACAGCCCCATCCAAGTCGCCGAGCCACACGCACGGTCCAGTCGTTCCCTGACAGTGTGCGGGTGCTCTTGATTATTGCACCAAGTAAAGGCGGAACCCACAAACCCCAAGTCCACAAGATAGCTGTCTTCAAGGCATTTACGAAACTTCTCAATCTGCCATGAGGGGCGTGGGTGTAGTCCCATTTTCTAAGCCTGGCTTAGAACCTTGTTGAAATCCCCCGCACAAAGCCACGGTCTGACGGATCAGGTGCTCAAGTGTTTCAGAAGATCCCACGTTTGGCTTCGCTTAGAGGTCTCCGAGTGGCCGTAGAAACCCATGAAACGCCAACCCACCTTGCCTTCCTGTGCAACCGTAACATCGATATGGTGATGAGAGTATGAGTGCAGAGTGATATTGAGGTCCTTCCGCAATAACAATAATAAGCGGCCACCTTTACCTTTCACATTCACCGCAAAGCCAAAGAAGTCGAACCTGTTTTTCAAGCTATCACATCTCCTAGCAGAACACTTGGTTTCAGAGATAAAAACCAAGTCGGGGTTATAGAGTCGGATCAAGTCTCCAAGAGTGCGAACTGTCCAAGGGGAGCCCAACCCCTGACAGTTCCAAAGTAAGAGATTCATGGCGATCGGTGGGGCTGTTGTGCAGCCTCCGCCAACATGTCATCAGAGCCCTCATCCCTGAGACGTCTGCGTTTATCTATGTGGTCTATTCCATCTTCAAGTGCCATGACAGTCAGGCTCGGCCCGCGTTTCCCTAAGACCGAAAGCACCCCTCTGGCTTGTCGACCCCTGCGTCGCGGTCCGCTCTTTCGGCCGCGGGCCCTAGCCATGAACTGTACTGGTACCGAAACCCATGTATTCTCAGAAGCCGGGAGAATCCCAGGCAGTCCCTCGAGACCCTGCTGGTCCTATTGGCTCAACGCCTGTAGCTCACCTTTACCACCATCATTGTTGACGACATTCTTCTGTTGGTGCACACCCCCGAGGCCCTGGGCTGTTTCAGGAATGAAAGACTCTGAATCCGTAATCTCTGCGTCCCCCTTAACATCCCCCCTGCAAAACCCTATCCTGGAGATCTCTGGTCCTTGGCCCACTGCCCCTGTGCAATCCCTTGCCAGATTCTATCCACATAGCCAGCCTAGGTGCGTCCGGAGTCGCCAGGTATGCACTGCCTCCAAGCGTCCACGCCCGGCTGGCTGAAGTGCCACAAGTATTCAGGCTAGGATTCCTACGGCGAGGAGAGAAAGATGACTGGGACCTTGACCCGAAGGGGGGGCGAAACGGCGAAAAACCCCGAATCGGAGGGGTGGCACGAAGCCATTGCCCAAAAGGTGTATCGGTGCCTGGGTCCACAAATCCTTCCTCGAAGCACAAGTCGCACTGTTTGCTCACGTGTCCCAGCCTTCCGCAAAGGTAACACAAGGTATAAGAGGGAGGCATCGATGGCAAGTCGGTCACGGAGGAAGCCCTCCGTCAGTAGAGCCGCAGAATCGAATCATGGGATGGCCACAACGAGACCTCACCGAAAACCTGCCTACCTACACCGGTGAGAGAGCCACAGATCGGAAACGTCAACGGAATAGGATTGTGCCAGGACTCTCGAGTAGAAGAGAGAATAAAACCTCTCATGGGGACAGAACTTCTTTTTATTTTCTGGCTTCTTTTTTAAAAATTGATATTCTGTAATAATATTTTTATTTCTTATTTCGAGCAATGTATTTTAATGTAACTAATAGGATTTGTTAATATAATTAAAAAATATCAAAATTTGATTAAAATTCTGGAGATACAAAATGATAATGTTTTTCCTCTCAATTAATTTTTTTAATCTTCTATCTATTTTAATTATCATGATAGACTCATAGTTATTTCTTTTTTAATCTTTAATAAAGCTCATTTTCTAATAAGAAATTAATTTCAAATAGTGATGACACTTTGAAAAATATAATTCACCTTCATCTCCATCAAACACTATAAATGAAAACTTAAAAGATAAAAAATCATGATAATGAACTAAAGAAGCTTAGGAGCTAAGTTTACCTAGACATTGTTATATTGGTTTCCTTATTTAAAAAAATATTGTGTTAGTTTTACATAATGAAAACTTAATGTCCAAAAGATAGAAAAACATAAATAACGCTAAACATAATTGAATCGACATATTAACTACAGCTAAAAAATTTCTCAAAATATAAAAATATAATCCCTCTGTTTGATTTTATTTTCTAACCATCTCCGAGATGGTTAGAAAATAAAACCAAACATGACATTATCCAAAACACCTTTACTGAGTGTTTTCGATAATTTTCACATTCTCCTATACAATAATATATTATGTAATTTAATCCACCTACAAATAAATAAATATTATTATATACATATATATTTATAAAAATATATAAAAGAGACATGATTTGACAATAAACAGTATTTTTTCTCTCCCAATATACAACACAATGTATACAATAAACAAATATTACTATATATATATATATATACATTTATAAAAATATATATAAATGACATGATTTGACAATGAACAGTGTTTTTTGTCTCCCAATATACAACACAATACATACAGTATATTTTTTATACTATTTAAAATTAACTCCAAACACAAATCCAAACATACACCAATCTCTAACACACACTTTATTATCTTTATTTTTCTCTCTCTATTTTCACAAAACAAAACAAAACAGTCCAAAAATAAAACCAAATACAATAAATGCATACGTTGGGATGGGTTCTCGTGGATAATGCCACCTTAAATCGTTCTTTTAGTTTTCATCATTATCTAGAGTTTTGAAATTATACAAAAAGGATAAATTGTTATACAATAAAAACTCTTTTTTTTTTTTGAAAAATTGCTAACCTAAACTAAAATATAAAAAAAACGAAAAAAATATTTGAAACAAATCGTACAATATCAACTGATCACCCAAATTCTCACATAATTTGTTTTTTTTTCTATTTGAAAATAAAATACAAAATATAACATAAATATTTTTGAGAAATAACATTAGTCACTGATAAAAGAATGAATTTACTATAAAAGTCTATATTAATCATCTCCTTACTATCTAAATCAATCAAAAACAAAAATTAAGAAAGTAAACATATATAATAAAGCGAGATTTATAATTCTCAAAATTTATTTTTATATAGACAAAAAAAATAAAATAAATATCTCACGCCCTATATATAGTAAAAAGATAAAATAAAAAGAACAAGATAAACAATGATCACATAAGGAATATAGATTAGATAGCTTTAAGAGAAAGAAGAAACAAAATAAAATAAATGAATTTATATGGGAATCAATGAGTAAATATCTTTGTATTGGGGAAAAAAGTAAAAACAAAACTCAGAAAATCAAGAGCACATATGCCAGTTGGAAATTTGAAACTAATAAAAATAAGTTAGATTATCGGAGCACTATCAGATTAGGAACAATTGAAGAAAATACACTTTAAAAAGAAATAAATAACTAAAAAAAATACTCAAATTAAGTATGAAAGAGAAAATTAAAGAGCATGATAATGTATCACTGAATAACTAAAAGAAATCAACTTTGACAAAGAATAGTTTGAGTGAGTATAAAGAACTAATCATCAACCAAAATAATTGATCATCACGATAAATTGTTCCAAATTTTAATTGAATACAACATGAAATCATAAAAAGGAAAAATAACATAAAAAAATGAAAATCAGAATAACAAAAAGGTGAAATCTAAGAAGAATTAAAAAGAAAACAAAATAAATACATGTTTTTCGTATAAAAAATCAATTTGCTATTATATTACGAAAATATATATATATATATATATATATATCTATTCAATCAAATTGGGAATCTGAAAGAGAAATTCCTAAAACCTTTTCTTTCCTTGGATCTCCATTATTCCATTTGAAAAGGGATGAAGGTGGATTCCTACCTGGAAGTCTCTTCCAAACAGTGATAAGTCAGTATTATGAGTGAAAGTAGAGTTTAACGTATTCAATTCTCTTAAATATAAGATCGCTTCTTTTGCTCATAATATTCACCTTATTCACTCGATGGAAAGGAATTTTAGTCCTGGTATAATGTTTGCCCAGAGGATATAACTAACTAACATGCATCACAAAAGAAAAACTTTATACATGCATTAAAAAAGTTTAACATTTGTAAAACAAAAAGAATATTTTGTGCATTTATAATGATGGACAATGAGTTGTCTTTGCTGCATTATGAAATTTTTACCGGATTTCATTAATTATTGCTCATCTTTGGCATTCTTTAAATATCTTCACGAGGATTTTCTTATTTTCATGCAAAATTTTAGGATTTAGTTTGGTAACTGAACTTTTTTAAACGGAAGAATTAACATTCCTGCTAAGATTAAACCAAATTACTTCTATCTTTCCATGCAAAATTCACAAAAATTTAGGGATTTTATTTGGTAATTGAACTTTTTAGAAAAGAAGAAATTAGAATTTCTGCTAAAATTAAACCAACCAATTAGATTTTTTCTAGATAATTAAATAATTCAAAATTCTAAAAAAATTTAGAATTTTGGTCATAATTGAACCATTGGGATCAAAGACCCCTCTTGAAATATATATATATATATATATATATACTAGTAAGCATGACGTGCGATGCACGTGTATAAATATATTTTTAGAAGTAAATTTATCATTTATGATAAGTTCTTGATATTATTCATGTTTTTGGCATTGAAACATTAGTATTATACAATTATATTTTCAAAAAAATTCATGATAATTATTTAAATTGATAAGGACATTATTCAATTCTATTATTTGTAATTCACTTTCTAAATTTAATTGGTACTATTGAATAAAAAGATATTCCCAAAATTAAAATTTTGTATTTTGTATATTCACTAATGATTATTTCATTATTATGTATCAAACCAATTAATATGAAAATAAAAAATAATGATATGTGAAAAATTAATATGAAAATAAAAAATAATTAGTCAAAGCTCCTTATCTTGGATAGAAGAAATCCCAATTTAATAAAATAAATGGATCAATTTTATTTGTAGGTTTTATTATGCCTTGTTTAATTTTGTTTTATTTTTTGTTACATATTGTATGTGTGTTGTATGTTTTCTTTTACTACTATATTTGAATGTCATTTGTTTTTAATTTATTGACACTATTACAAACTAATTATTTATTGACTATTGTTATAAAACTATAATCAAATTGGACCATAGTACTAATATTTGTATCGTAAGATCCTATAATATATGTTAATCATATTTCAGTATCAAATTTTTTATGTTGTCAAAGCATTATTTACATGCTTTATTAGCTTCTAAATTTTGAAATATTATTGTATAAAATTTTATTTTCACCGTTATAAAAGAAACAATAGATGTAAAAGTAAAATATTTTGATTATCTAATAATAAAAAAATCAAGTGCTAAGAGATTCACTCAATAGTTGAATTCTCATAAGCAATTTCAATTTAATAATATTCTATTCATATATCAATTTTTATTCTCTTTAGTACTCATACTTTTTAAACTTTTAAGTTATTTTTATAAATGTATTACTGGAAAATATATTAATCTCATTGGCTTTATTTATTTTATTTATTTTTTTTTCTAATTTCAACATAATCAACTCAGTTTTTTATTTATTATTTTATTGTACTGAGTTTATTCTCAAAATTTATTAATTTTCTTAATATGAAAATGTAATTGTACTAATGTGTTAGTATATAATTATTTTAAAATTGTATGCTTTTAATTGTTATTGTGTTAATGCTTACCCACCATTTAACTTTTCTTATTTTCATAAGGGGAAATAACATTTTTTAGTCCGTAATTTGGTCCATTGATTTTGGGATTCTCACTTTTGGTTCTGTAAATATTAAAAAGTAGCAGTTTTGGTTCCATAATACCTTTCCCTCTGGATATTCAAAAGAAAATGTCATGTCGGCATTAAGTGTATAATAATACAAGGGGACTAAATGGTAAAACTTTTATGCACCTTTTAAAGCATAAAAAATAGTTATATATGTCTCCTTAGAACCTACAATTATATTCGTTAATTTACTACTCAATAAGATAAGGTTTTAAATTAAATTATTTATTATATTACTATTTATACTCTTCTTCAATGTCTATGTCTTGGGGATGCATGGGGAGGGGAACATGGTGTTTTTAAATATTGAAGTAAAATCAATTAGTTAGCCCTTTTTTAAATTTTCAATAGCACTTCTAATTTAATCAGATTGATAATTTTTATTTGTAATTAAATTTTTATACTTAATCATTATTCGATTTTAGAAGAAATTTTATTTTAATAAAATTGATCAATTTTTATTCGTAGGTTTTATTATGTGTCTTTGCTATTATTTGATTTTGTTATGTCATGTTTGTGTATGTAATATGTTTTTCTTTTACTATATTTTTGAATGTCGTTGATTTTTAATTTATTGACACTAAATGATTACAAACTAATTATTTATTGAGTATTATAATAAAAATATAATTTAATTGGACAATATTACCAATATTTTGTATTGTAAGATCCTAATCTTAATTATATTTCAGTATCAAAATATTGTCAAACTATTATTTACGTGCTTTATTACCTTCTAAATTTTGAAATATTATTGTATAAAATTTTATTTTTTCCCTTTATATTGCAATTTTAATTCTATATATTTTTAGTTTAACTTCTTAATCTTATTTTCATATGCACCTATTGGTATAATCTATTTCTTAATCAATAATATATTATGTTACAACTTAATTTTTCATGTCACATTTGTTGTTGTAATACTTTTATTCTATTAACTGATATTAAAAAAAAAGAGAATAGATGTAAAAGTAAAGAATTCAGGATTATCTAATACTAAAAGAATCAAGTACTAAGAGATTCACTCAATAGTTGAATTTTCACAAGCAATTTCAATTTAATAATATCATATCCATATATCAATTTTAATTTGTAGTTAAATTTTTTATATTTATTCAAAAATTTTGATATATCCATATATCTGCATATATATATATATTCATGTGTAGTTTATTTTAAATTTTAATGTGTCATGGTAAATTAAAACTTCTTTAATATAATTAAGATTTCTTCTAACAAAGTAATCGTGTTGAAATATTCATATTAATTTTTTTTTAGTTGAATATGTTATTCCTAAATAGTTTAGAGCAATTAAGAATCTTAAACATTTTTCTTATAGAATTTTATTTTTTTATAACTAATTTTATAATATAATTTTCTATCAATGCTTAGCATGTGTAATTGGCTCATTTATGATTCACGATTAGAAGCATGTTATTAAAATTTTGTGTAATTGAATTCATTCATGATTCACGATTTATATTTTTCATCCTAAATTTATATGGACGAGGTTTAGTATATATGTAAAATTCTAAATTGTTAAAAATTCCAGAATCTGTATATGTAGAATTCTAAATTGTTAAAAATTCCAGAATCTGTAATATAATAATTAATAATATTTAAATTAGGGTATATTTGTCTTTTCACAATGGGGAACAAACAACTTGAGTATTCACACATTTATATAGAGTATAGATATATTAATAGATTAACTATAAAAAATCACATATACATGAACTACAAAACAAAATAAGATAATAAAATAAATATTAATTAATCAAACAAAAGAAAAAAATTCATACCTGCTTGTGTAAGTTTTTTTTCGTTTCTTGTGGAGTTAGGATAATAAAAATATATTAAAAATCAAACAAAAGAACAAAATTCATACCGACTTGAGTACTTGTAATCAATTATTAGGTAAAATTTATAATTAACACATAAAAAATCACATATAAATAAACAAACAAACAAAATACGATAATAAAAACATTAAAAATTAAGTAAAAGGAGAAATTTCTTACCTACGTGACTATACAATTTTTCTTTTTTAGGGATTTAAACTATCCTGACAGATTACATAAGGAAGCTAGGAAAATGGTTTCTGCCATCCTCATTCCGCAATGTAATTGGTTCAACGGCTAAGCAGCCATCAAACTTGTATATTTAATGAATATTTATATATGTAATTGCAAAGTTTTATAATTGATTCTTTTTTAAATCTATAATGAACGCATAAATAAACTATAAAACAGGATAAAATAATAAAAACATTAAAAATCAAGAAAAAAAAAATTCATACCTACTTGACTATACAATTTGGTCACAATTTTGAACAATTGTTCAACGACTAATCATTCATCAAACTTATATATTCGATGAATGTTTGTACATGTAATTGTGAAGTTTATAATTAATTTCTTTTCTAAAATTTATAATTAACACATAAAAAATCACACAAAAATCAAACAATAGAAAGAATTTCATACCTGCTTGAGTACCTTTTTTTTTTTTTTCGTTTCTTGTGGACTTGAAGATCCTATTAACACATAAAAATAACATATACATGAACTATAAAAAATTGAGATAATAAAAAAGTTAAAAATTAAGCAAAAGAAAAAACTATGAAGACTATGAACACATAAAAAAATCTAAAAATCAACACATAAAAAATCACATATACATAAACTATGAACAAAATAAGATAATAAGAACATTAAAAATCAAGCAAAAGAAATAATTTCATACCTTCTTTAGTACCTGTTTTTTCTCGTTTCTTGTTGACTTGAAGATCCATTTGAAAACTCTAAAGATTGTTAATCCTCATTGCATTTTCGATGGAGTCCAATGAAACTTAACAACATAATCAATATTATAAACGTAGCAACATAGTCAATATTGTAGACTTATCAACATGATTAGGCCATTTGAGTGGAAGATTGCAAAGGAAAATAACGAATTTTGGTCTGATTCAATAACGAAATTGCGGCTGATTGCAATATGTGATTTCCAATTACATATAAGGGTTGATTTCAATTTCCAGTTACATATAACAAAATTCGCGACTGATTCTAAATTTAAAAATTAATAATTAATGTTGATGGTCTAATATAATTAAAAAATATATACTAAAAAATCAGTTATCAGGTAAAATATGGTAATATAATCAGGGTTTTTTTTTGAAGATTTTAATACTTTAGGGGTATAATTTGATGTAGGGTGGATACTTCAGGGGTGGTAACTATATTTAACCCTTGATTTTATTAGGAAGTAAAACTATATTTAGTCGGGTTTAATGTATGGGTATGGGCTACAATAATGCCCGTATGGCTGTAAGCCCATATTCCAGGAAAGTTTAACGAATTGGATTTTTTATTTAAATTTTATTGTAAATTTTACTTTATTTAATTGAACTGTATATACTTTTCCTATGTTCTTTTAGCATATATTGATATTTTATTAACCCCCACTCCCTTCTCAATTGAGTTTTACATATTTAAAAAGTGTATGCAGTATAATTTTGATTAATTAATTTAATTCTATGTATAATTACACCATTAACACGTATATATCTGTACTATATATAAAAAGTGTCTATGTCTTATGTTTGTTCTACATTGTGAAAAGACATTTACATCCTTAATTAAGTTATCTTTTAACAATAAATAAAAAGGTTAATTAGTCTTAGACGCCCTTTGAAAATGATGAATTACACTTCCCCTGAAATGTTCTAAAATTACACTTACACCCCTCCAAAAATTCACCGTTTATTCCTGGCCTCCTTTTGTTAGAATTTAAAAAAATAAATGATAACATTAGCAAAAAAAATTACATAATTTTCCAATTTTAATCTTTACTTAATATTTCTATGTAATAGTTTTGTACTTATAAGGGAAAAAATGTAATGATGTTAACATCACTCCAAATATATATTAACACTTATCTCCTTATAAGTACAAAACTATACATAAGAATGTTAAATGAGGGCAACATTGAAAATTTATGTAATTCTTTTCTGTAGATGTCAGCATTTTCGTCCAAACCCTAATGGAAGGAGATCAAGTGTAAATGGTGAATTTTTAGAGAGGGTTTAAGTGCAATTTGAAATTTTTTTTGGGGCAAAGTATAATTTTATATTTTTGGAAGAGGTCTAAGTGTAATTAACCCTAAATAAATATTAGTTGTAAAATAATAAAATTCTACCAAAAAAGACTATTTAAAAGTCTTAATATCTCTAAACTTTTTGGACAATGGTAAATTTATCCTACTAAAACATAGGCTAATAATATGTCTACATCATTAATTTGTAAGATGAAATTTTAAAATTCTTTAAAGATATTATTATACTAGGGCACAATATAGTTCAAAAACTATATAAATATACATGAAATTAAGAATGAATATCATGAAATTTTAAATAAAAATGATCAATCTTATTAAATTAGAAATGCTTTCGAAAAAATTAACATTGCTGACTTATTACTAATTGATTTTATGTTAATATATATTAGTAGTAGAATTATTATCATTTTTTTGAGATTATAGTTTCATAGTTTCATGTACTTTTGAATTTTACCATAATATATTAGAGATAAAATAATACTACTAAGTACAACTTATGATTAAATATATAATAGTGAGAATCTTTGAGTGTTTATTTCGATTGTGAGACGACTTTCGTATCACTACTGTGGTACGCTTTTCGATAATAAATCAGAGGGATGATTACATTTATGGTCTGTTTATACAAATCACCAATGCCTCTTGCATAAATATAAAAACCACCCCTAACAACCAAGGAATAGGGGTAGTTGTGTAATGATGTTGACATTTTGGGGGGTGCATTTGTAATTCTTTTAAAATGCATGAATGATTTGTGTAAATAATTTTAATAGTTTTGGTGATGTATGTGTAATTATCGAAAAGACAGAAGTGATCTCTGTAAACAAACCATAGGTTATGGGTTGTAAATGTAATTATTCCTAAATAAGAATTAATTCTAAGAACAAAATTCTATTAAAGCAGTAAAGTATCGGGTATTCCTAATTTGGTTGAAATGCTTAAAAAATGAATAATATAGTTTAAAATATAAATAGACAAATGATTTGTTAGGTTAATTTTCTAGGAATGATTTTAAATATTTTTTAATAAAATATGATTAAATGGTCATTGTTAAATCTAAAATGAATAGCATATGAGTAAGATGTAATTATATACTAATTCAAATTTCAAAACATAAAAAAATAATAAAGAATAAATAAATTCCAAATATTATTATTGAAGTCTGTTGAAAATTTTAAAATGAGTGACTTCGGATTAATTGATTTTATTTTAATATTATTAGATAATTCTTTTTATATTGTACTTTTACTCTATTTTCCGATAATATAGTGGAGGTAAAATAATACTAATAAGTGCAATTTAGGTTTAAATTGCAACGACAATATCTGCTATTTAAAAGAAAAAAATCTGTAACAATTTGATCAAAGTAAATAAAGTACTATCAGAACATACTAAAGAATATGAAATACAAATCTACAATTTGAAACCAAACACACCATGTAAACACCCGCCCGAAAGAAATAATAATGTATATAAGAATGTGCTAAAAACTAATGTGAATGAGGAAGATTGTACACATTAGAATTTATAAAGAGTAGTAAATACAATTAACATAATTATGGGCTCTCGTGATTAACAAAATTAAATTAAGTAATAAGAATACAAAATACCGACAAATGGAAGCACTAATTTTTATTTATGGGATTTAAATTGTGTATGAAAATTTAATTATCAAGTGAATATCTTATTATTTAATTTTTCAATATTATATAATCTTATATACATAAAAGATTAGGTTATTAAAAACATAAGATACTATTGAATAAGAAATTGACAATACCACTTAAATTTATATGGATTAATAGATCAGTACAAAAAAAGACGGGATTTGTAATGATTTTTTGTAACAACCAATACATACGGCTGTTTGCAACCATTTGGAACAGTAACAGTTTGGTGACATAACAATTGTGGACAAATGGATTTAATAATTTTGTAGTAGGCAAAACCACTGAAAAGGTCGTTACAAAACGCTGGTATGCGTATAGCAGTTACAAACTTGTAACGGTGACGAAAAATGTCCTTATTGTTTACACACCTAAAATATATTTATTTCAATCATTCCCCTAAGACATAATTTTAATTATTATAAAAATTATATTTAACCTAAATACTATCAGAATTTATTATTTTTATAATTAGTATAAAATCTGTGTAACACTCTATAAGTTTACAGACCTTATATTTTTTACATAATGTTTAAAAATTTACATAATTTTTTCTTGTGTTGTTATATATATGTTGAATTTTTTTAAAAAAATAATATTTTTGGTACAATTTAAAAATATTACATCGAACATAATACACTATAAATATGCAAATTTATAATATAATTAATCTATAATATTCATAATCTTTTGAGTAATGATATGATATCATTTAATTATGCATACATAAACCTAAACAAAAAAATATAGGTTATATAACATACTTTTTATAAAATTATATGCATCATTTATTTACACGTATTTACATGTATTTTTTAACATAAATAATTTACTTTGTAAAATATATGCATATAGTGCGCTTGTAAATATTTTTTGTATTACATAATTAATAAAAAAAATTATAAATTTTAAATACTGTTTCTTAAATAAAATTTGAGTAAAATTTTAAATCTCTAAAAGTAGTTTTGGCAAAGTAATAAAACATACCTTTAGGAAATAAAATGAAATGTATAGGAGATAAGTGAGAAGGGCATTTTTGTCCTATTAATATCAAATTATTTTTGTCAGGGGCATTTTTGTTACATTTCATACTTTAGGGGCCTAAATGAAACTATATGTATAGTTCAGGGGTGCAAAATAATTTAACCCAAAGTTTAATTTTCAAGCACTATAGATCAACATGCTCCCAACGTAGGAGTGTTTTTTTGTAGGAAAGTGCTGAACAAATAGACAATAAAAATTCATACTTCTTTGCTGAAAACATCACTTTTTTACTCATAAAGAAAATAAATTAAAAACGACTTTTAATTAAAAAATTAGAACCTTAAAAAAATATTTTTCAAACTTTAAAAAAAATCAGGGTTGTCAGACCGTTTCTTTGATGTAGTGTGTGCTGCCGAACAGCTGTTATGGAGCGGTTGTACCCCAATCTCAGTTGGGGGCGGTTGCAGAATTGGTGAATATCAAGGTTGTGGGCATTTTTTCCGAGTGAACATATGTTCAACTGTGCCAGTGGCCTGATCATAAAATGCCACGTGATCACACTTTCCCCACTGATTATTATAGTACGAAGAAATTGATTAGAGACTTGAGTTTACCTGTTGAGAAGATTGATGCATGTAAAAATGTTGCATGCTTTACCAGAAGGACGACATTAATCTGGAATACTGCAAGTTTTTTGGAGAGCCTATGTACAAGTTGACCAGGTAGCGAGACTTGCGCCGCAAGAAGTCCCCATATATTTTGTCTTTCCATTTTTTTTTTTTATTTGTATGTATATTTTGAAAACAATTTTGTAAATACAATTTTAATTTTGTTAATTATATTGTTATTTTTTCTTGTTATATAATTTATATAAATTTTCATATTCAACAAATTCAATAATAAATTAAAAAAATTAATATTATACTAATATAAAAATAATTAAATTATCAAATAATATATTATTTTTTGTAACGGCTTTTTCATGGGTTTTAGGAATACATTTCACCACCACACAACTTATGAAAATTCCAAAAGCCGTTACAAAATATGCATGTAGCATCCACAAACTGTTACAAAAACCACATGTAGAAATAATACAAGAAATTGTACAAAGCCATTTAAATAACCATTCGAAAGATAGTTACAAAAACTACTTGAAAGATTCTTTCAAGACTATAACAAACATGCACAATGAGTGTTACAAAGACCATTACAATTTTGGTCACATACATAATACAATAAAACTACAAAAATCGCTACAAAATAAGAATAAGTTGTTACAAACACTGGTGAAAAGACCGTGCCAATTGTAATATACTATTGTCACACCACGTGTAACGAAAGCGATACCAAATACCTATCTTATTAATTCACAATGACTGTTCCAAAGAGATGTGCAAAATAAATTTATGCTTAAGATCAAATTTTGTAATGGTCTTTATCGCCGTTACAATGTTCGCGGCAAATTGGAATGGCTTTTCTGTTGACCGTTCCAATTATTTTGTAACTTGTCTTTTTCAAGAGATTCGGTTGCCGTTACAATAACTGTTATAAAAGAAAGGAAAAACCGCTACACATTTTTATCCATCCGTTACAAAAAACCGCATCAATAAATTAATTTTTTTTGTAGTGGATAAACAAATCACACTAAAAATATGAAGTTAAAAATGCAAATAATTACATGTTATGCAATAATATTTTAAATTTAGAAGTTAATTAAGAATGTAAACAATACTTTGACAAACTTTAAAATTAATAGTAAAATATAATTAGAATAATTATAGGACATTGCAATACAAATTAATACTGATACTATGGATAAGTCTAATTAGATTAAATTTTTACAAAAGATAGGGGAAAATTGCAATAACTTAGGGGTAGCAATTTTCATCCTGTACGAATTGATTGTCGCAATTTAGTCTTGTAACTTAAAGAAATTGGCAATTGGGTCCTTTTTGGCCGAAAAAGAGATGTGCTTGGCACGTGACCTTGACAATTGGGGCTTTCCTGCTATATGGGACCAAAATTGTCAAACTTTTAAAGTTACAGGACTAAATTGCGAAAATCAATTCGTACAGGACCAAAAGTGCCACCCCCCCAAGTTACAGGACGAAATTATAATTTTTCCCTAAAAAAACTTGTTATGTTTGTTGAAAATTCCATTATTTTACTCCCCATAAAGATTATTAATAATGTCTACAACTGAAAAATTACAACCTTAAAAATATATTTTTCAAGCCTCGTAAATCAACATGTCCCCTGCATGAAATTTGACGAAGGTTGTGTTGACAAAATAGACTATAAAAGCATTATTTTTACTACAAATTCACCTATTTTTACTCTTCTTAGAGAAAATAAATGAATAAAATCCATACTTCAAAAACTTAGAGCCAAAAAAGGTTAATTTTCAAGCACTATAGATCAACATACCACCAATGTGGGAGTGTTTTTTTGTAGGAAAGTGCTGAACAAATAGACTATAAAAATTCATACTTTTTTGCTGAAAACATCATTTTTTTACTCATAAAGAAAATAAATTAACAACGACTTTTAATTAAAAAATTAGAGCCTTAAAAAATATTTTTCAAACTTTACAAATTACCATACCCCCAGCAAGGGGTTTGGCGATGGTAGTGTTGAACAAGTAGACTATAAAAATATTATTTTTTCTTAAAAATTTACCAATGTTAACCCCACTCAGAAAAAATAATTTAATAAAGTCTATAATTTAAAAAATTAGAGCCATAAAAATATAATTTTCGAACCCCGCAGATTAACATACCTCTAGCATAGGGTGTACTAAGGGTAATGCTGAAAAAAGAGACTAAACATAGAAAATCACAATTTTGATCCTGTAACTTAGGGGTGATAATTTTGGTACTGCGCGAATTGATTTTCGCAGTTTAGTCTTCTAACTTTGAATAATTGGCAATTTTGGTCCTTTTTTGTCGAAAAAACGTATGTGTCGGGCACATGACGTTTAAAATTGGGGTTTCCGGTGAGATGGGACCAAAATCGCCAAATTTTTAAAGTTACACGACTAAATTGCAAAAATCAATTCACGCAAAACAAAATTGCCACGCCCTAAGTTAATTTGCAATACAAATTAATATTGATATTATGGATACGTCTAATTAGATTAAGGTTTTACAAAAGATAGTTAATAAATAATTAGTTAAATAATTTCATATCAATAAATTTAAGAAAAAGAATTCAGGATATGGCAGTAAATTTCTTAGAAAATATAATTGTATATCAATGATTTAACAATAAAAATATAAATAAAATTATGAATTTAATATCTTTTCTGACTAATATATTCATCTTTGCAAATACGTCTCTGCATGCATTGCAATGTAATGCTTATTAGTAGAATCTCCATTTTGCCGAAAGAAAGATACAAAGGGTTGTCGAAACAACGATTTTTTTTTTTTTTAATAACGTTAAGAGCAAGATATGTCAAAATAAATGAGGAGTACTTACTCCCTTTACAAAGATTGAGCTATGCTAAAAACGAAAACACGAAAATAAAATGTCCGAACAAATCAACGAGTCCAACAAACCGTCCGCCTGCGTAAGAAGTATGGAGGTGCGCTGTTGGCAGGCAAGATTCGCAAGAAAATCCGCTGGTTGGTTGCCTTATCTGAAGATGTGGGTGAATGTCAGTGTCATTTGTCGGCACAGAATTCGCAATTGAGTCAGAAGATGTTGGAACTGCCACTGGCCCTCATCCGAATAAATAAGTTGGAACACTACCTGAGCATCAATTTTCACCCTTAGCTGCACACATCCCGCCCTTTTGCCAAATCGATGCCCCGAACGAAAGTGAAAAGCTTCGCCTATATATTTGATTGGATCTCCAAGTAATCCGCAAAAGCCAAAATGAGCGTTCCCTGGCTATCTTGGATCAGGCCTCCCGCTTTGGCACAGCCGGGATTGCCCTTTGCAGCACCGTCAGTGTTTAGTTTCCACCAGTCCCTACCCGGCTTTTTCCGGCGAACGAGGATAGGTCGGCGAGGCTGCGGCTTAAAGAAGAACATACGCAATTTGGTAGCCACCTCCAGGTCGCCTGTCCAATGTTGCGCCGTGAAACCACCCGCCCGGAAAAGTCAAGTCAGGTACCCATGCAGCCGTCGGATGATCAGATTCGGAGTGATCCGCACGCCGTCGAATTTCGCCTCATTACGCATGCGCCAGAGGAACCAAAATACAAGGATCGGGATGACCGGACGAGCAAGGCCGCGCTGCACGCGAGGGCCCGAAAGTGCGCCTATACCGCCCGTGCCACACTGCTATTCAAGAATACATGCGGGATTGTTTCACTATCGGCACAACATTGACACCGAGAAACCATGGAAAGGCCCTTCTCCCTCAGCCATTCATCTACCGGTACAAAATTATGCAGCAAGCGTCATACAAAAATTGATATGGAAGGGGTGTCCCGGAGGAGCGGTCTTATTGTCCTCCCTGTGCAGCCGGCAAGGACGGCTAATTGAAGAGTAAAATTACCGTTCGATGTAAGCTTCCACCTTGGCCTATCTTCGGAATTGATATCGAACGGCACAGTAAGTACTCCGCGAACAACATCTGCCGGCAGAACCTTGTTAAGCTTCTCTTCATCCTATTGATTATTCCTCCAATAATAATGTATCCTCTCATGAATATCGAAAGGAGGCTAAACTAAAGCCGCGAGAGAACCCTCCGCCATCTATGTATCATGCCAGAAACAGAGGTTTCCTTTGCACAGTGCCCAAAATCTGTGTGGTTCAGCTGCGGAGCGCGCCTGCTGTAAACGGCGCCAGTGAGGGGATCCCGTTGAGAGAAGCCTTGATGACGCCGGGCAAGATCGTTTGCAATATTTCCGTCAAAGAATTATCGGAAGAACGAGTTTTATCTAGAACATGTCAACAGTGGTGGAAAGCGTGGATCATAGAACTGAGACGAAATTGAGAGAATCATCTGCTAACCAATATTCAGAAGCATGCTCCTTCAACCAAGTTCCACAGCAAAAGATTCAAACAAGTCTTCACAACAACAACAACAACCACCTTAATTGATCAGCAAAGTTCTTGCAGAAAGCTAAAATGTCTCTGATTCCAAGCTTCTTCGGCACCCGCTGGAGCAACGTCTTGGATCTGTTGTCGTTGGATATCTGGGATCCCTTTGAGGGTTGCCCTTTCTTAGGGATCCCCTTTCTTAACCGCCGTCGCCAATCTCCCGTCCTCCGCCTGAGAAACTACCGCCGTCGCCGACGCTCGCGTGGACTGGAAAGAGACGCCGGAGGCCCACGTGTTCAAGGTGGACGTTCCTGGGATGAAGAAAGAAGAAGTGAAGGTCGAGGTTGAGGACGGCGGAATTCTGCAAATAAGCGGGAGAGAAGCTGGGAATCACAGGAGGAGAAGAATGGGAAATGGCACCGCATTTGAAGTTATTCAGTATTTGAATAACTTCTATTCATGGCTAGAAATCTGATTTTGAAGTTATAGAACAATAAAATTTCAGTCAAATTATGAAAGTGAGAATAGGGATGGGGTTATAATTTTTTTTAGAGATGATTTGGTGCCAAAAATGGTTATATAGTCAAGGCCAACCAATTTAGGCACCAAAATGCAATAAATTTTCCCCCAAAATCAGCATCACATGCGCAGCACGTGCGTTTTCCGTTAACTCTTAATGGAGAGTTGACGGTAGGACCAAAAGTGTTAAAAAATGTATCTAATTGGGACCAAAAGTGTAACTCGCGAATAAAGGGGGACCAAAACTGCTTTAGTGGTATTATGGAGGGACCAAAAGTGTAATTCTCCCCAATATTAACATTAGAAAAGCAAGTTTCAATCTATATTAAAAGTCACTTACTATTACATAAATGTTTTGAGTGGATAAATTGGTAAATTCCAAATAAAAATAAGATGATGAGAAATAAAATACTTCAAAGTATGTCTTCTTAATAACATAAAGTTTGAATAATCCTTCTGATAGAGTAATTGTACATATAGCCCATGAAAATGCATTAAAGGATGGCGTTTGATACTACATGGAGAATAATGTATAACTTTTTGCTAACGTCAGAGGAAGTTTAAAAGTAAAAAAAAAAAAAAAAGAATCACAACTACATCTTGATTATTGCTAAATTTGTTATTTTTAGGTGTTTGCATCGCTGATCTTTACTTATAAAAATGGAAAGCAATGGCCTACAAGTCTTCATATATATATAGACGATAGCAGAAAATGAAAAAAAAAAAAAAAGAAAATAAAGAACATACTAATTACATACTTTTTATTAAGATCAAATTCTGGAGAAATATATTAACTTATTAGTTTGTGATAGAGTTTTTAGGCTTTTAATTTGGTATTTGTAGGAAAAAAAAAATAAAAAAAAAAAGATAAAGTTGGTGGGAGAACATGGATGGTTATGGCAAAAGGGCATATTTGGTAGTTTATAAAATTGGTATGAGAACTACCAATGAGATTGGGAATTTTCATTTTTGTCTTCCATAAATAATTAATTCATCTTATAGAAAGAAATCAATAAATGTATTTTAAAAAAAGCAAAGGGCAATTTTTGTAAAAATACATAAATAACTTCCACATTAGACACAAAAGAATGTTTGTTTTTATAATTAATATAGATTATCTAGGGAAAATTGCAATTTACGTCCCGTAGCTTACCTCATTTGTGATTTTGGTCCCATTGTTTTACGATTCAGCAATATAGTCACATAAATCCAAAAAAGTTGCAATTTACGTCCTATTAACACTTTTCATTAAATTGTTAACGAACAGTGCATGTGCCAAGCACATGCTCCTTTAACTTTGTTTCTAAGTTAGTGGTCCATCTGTTTTAACAATTTAATGAAAATTATTGATGGGATGTAAATTGTAATTTTTTTGGACTTGGACTAAATTTGTTGAGTCGTAAAATAATTGGACCAAAATCACAAATGAGGTAAGTTATGGGATGTAAATTGTAATTTTTCCTTATTATCTAAACATAAAATATGAGATATTGAATATTGATGTGTAAATATTTTATGTTAGGTAAAGTCCGTGGACTTAAGGTCTCTTGGGTTGTGATTTCTCCCGCAAGCCTGAAACGAGAACTTGCAAAAGAAATATTAGCATCCCAACGCTCAAGTAAGTACAACAAACTTCAAAAAGTAAAAATATAATAACGCAATAATGAGTTATGCTGTGAAGATAATCGAAATAGAAAATTTGTGTTTAAATGAGTGCTTGTGCAAATATATTAATAATCGTTACCCTTGATTATGGAGGTCAAAGTTGTCTTTATAGTTGAAGTCTCTCAGTAAGCGAGGAGTTTTGTCCCCTAGAGAGTCAGGGAGGTGGTTGTTGCGGATAAACCCCTCCAAATCTAGCATTTGTTAGAGGGATCGAAGGAAGTCTGGTAGGAATGGGAGAAATCAAAGATAAAGATCCTGCCAATCATATCCCAATTTCTTGGGGGAGGTTAGCCACATGTGAAGCCTTGTCAGTTCCTTGTTATACTCCATGTGTGCGCCCTCGTCATCCTTGCCGAGTAACTTGTTGCAATCTGGAGGGTGTTCTCCAAGCTGTTAGATGGCTTTGGGCCTCCTGCCCTTCTGAGCCGCTAAATTCCGTTCCTGTGCTCTATTCTTCTTGAGCCAAGGTTGAATGGGAATTCTTGGGGCCCTTCTCGAGTCTCATGTCTTGTTTGGCCTCTTTGGTTCGTTCTGGGTTTTTATCCCTAGGTTATTGATTAGGCCAGTTCTTTTTGGAGGGCAAATGTCATATTTGGTCCCTTAAATTTTCGTTCAGAATCACTTTAGTCCCCTAAGTTTATTTTTTGACATTAACATCCCTAAACTTTGATTTTTGTCCCTGTTTGGTCGCTCTGACCATTTTTCGGCGGAAATGTGGCCGGATTTTGACTTTTTGGAGGATAAAATGATCAGATTAAATTTGATTCTTTTACTTTAGTCCCTTAAGTTTGTAAAATTATCAAAATAGTTGTCTTTTTAGCCAAGAAACCATTTTTTTTTTTGTATTTTGTATGCTAAATGATGTAATTATAATTGTATGAATACTTAAAATTTTGAAATCTTGTAAACATAATAATAATAATATATTGTGTAACTTAAAACAAAATAGTCTTTTTTTCCCATTTTCTGAAGTTACAGTAAAAATTAAATTATGAATAAATTTTCCAGAACTTACATAATCTGAAAATATAATAAAAAAATTAAGTTAGTAACTTTTAATCTTAGGACTTAAATAAGTCTAAGAAAATAAATTTTAACTATGTTATGAAATATTAACAGTTGGGGTTTTGAACAAAAAGTGGTGGGATGTACTTGTTAACTAGATTATTTGGTGGATTTCAAATATAAGATTTATAAAATTAATTCATAATTTGATGTTTTTTAACTACTAAAAAAAAAAAAAAAAAAAAAAAGAGACCACTTATTTTAAATTAAGCAATATGTTATTATTATGTTCACAAGAGTTCAAAGTTTTGATTATTCACATAAGATAATTACATCATATTAAACATACAAAAATATAAAAGAGTTAATTTTTTCACTTAAAACAAGGACAAATGTGATAACTTTACAAACTTATGGGACTAAAGTGAAAATCAAACTTAGATTGACCTTTTTACCTCTAAAAATCAAAATCTGGTCACATTTTCTCCAGAAAACAGTCATAAGGACCAAACCGAGACAAAAACTAAAGTTTAAGGATGCTAAAGTCAAGAAATGAACTTGAGGGACTAAAGTGATTCTAAACTAAAACTTAAGGGACCAAATGTAGCATTTATTCCTTTTTGGATGTATCAAACATAATAATAATATAGGGGAAAGGAATACTTTCGTCCTCTAACTTTGTCCAGAATTCCTTTTGGTCCTTTAACTTTGACAGTATTAGTTTTAGTCCTTTATCTTTTTATTTTGAGTAGATTCGGTCCTTTAGCTCAATTTAAGACCATTTTGCCCTTTTGATGCTAGGACACATTAGTCCCTCCACATGCTCTCAAAGTGGCCCAACATGCTTCCGAAATGAAATTAAGCCTCTATAAATTCATACCTTGTTTGACCGTCTTGCCGCCGGGTATTCCAAGTCCTCGGTTTTACGGACTTCCTCCAACCACACTACCGCAGCACATGGTTCGTGGATCCTTGGCTCCTTCAGCAGTAATCAGCACAGCCCTATTTCGTTTCCTACCTTAGGGCGTAAAAGTATTCCAACTCCTAGAATAAGAGTCACCACCTTGCTTTCTCCTCTTCTTTTGCTCGCTCGATTCTCCTATAATAGTTGGAAAATCATTATTATCACAACAGAGAGGGGTTCTTTTGATTCTACCTCTCAGTCTCTTCATGTTCTTTTGGACGGATGCTTGGTAACACCAATCCTTCAGTTTGTCTTTAAGAAAAGACATCCTCCTTGCAACTGAATCCAGCTGCCCTGCAGGTACTTTGTAAGATTGTATCAACATTTCCCTCCACGGGCTGCAGATCTTTGCAAAGAACATTGGGGCGGCTACTTCGGTTGTTACCCCACTCTGGAAGAAGTATTTGCAGAACCAATAGATATATTCGTCTACAGCACAGATACTTCTTAACTCGAGACCAAAGAGAGCTTGTGCATACTCCCTAGCCTTTTTTGATCTGCTTCCTTCGAAGTATCCATCTCCGATGAAATGGATCTTGATTAGCCTTCCGAGCCTATCCGCGATTGCACTTTTAGACTCTCCTTCAAGGATGCTTGCTTTGGTCTCTTCTGGGGTATTATCCCATCCGATCTTTACTGACCCTTCTAAGCTTAACTCCAAAAGTTTTATGAAGTTATCCTTGTCTAGTTCTAACGTAGTTGCTGCAATTTTCATGGCTGCAACCCATTCATCTATCAGCTTCTCGATGTTTCGGAAGTCAATAACATCCAGATTGAGAACCGTGCCATATGGATGTAAGGGTTGGAGCATGGTCCTTGCCCATGGTGTGTTTTCAGGCACTCGTCTTGCATACCTTCCTGGATTTTCTCGCAATCTTGTCCCCACGAAGGTAGGGGTAGCATTGGTGTGAAAATCCGTACCTTCTCTCATTGGATGATCCTGCGGTAGATCATTCGATCCTGTACTTCCCTCCGGCGGTGGTAAAGCTGGAGCGACCTCATTGATTTTGATATTAACCAAATCCACAATCCCTAGTTGGGAAAAGGATTCAGCTAACACTTGTAGATCCGATAGATCCACTCTAGATATTTCCATTATTTTATGGATTTGATGATCTCGATGATTTGTTCCTCTTGTGTTTTTGGCCTCGGGATCTCCTTCGCCTTTCCTTTCTGATGTAGGAAAGATACCGGTCCAAGGGTGTCCCTGATGCGTTCCTGATGGGATCTGGATGTCTCACGGGTATTCCTTTGATTTCTTCTCAGATCTGTAACTTCAATCTTCAGATCTGTGAGATCCTTTTGTAGATCTGGTAGGATTTTTAAGATCTCATCCATCTTTTGGTTCAAGAGATCTATTTTCATAGGTATATGGATTAGCCTATGTCCATAGTCTTGAACTATCTTTTGTACCTCTCTCAGGTCCTGAGAGTACTTCGAGGTATCCGGTTCGAGTTCCTTCCAATCAGTTCCTTTAATCATTATTTTTAGAACTGTATTTTTTCAGGAATCTACCTGTTCCGGATCTCCTGGCTGGGATTCTTCCATGGATCTCAGCTCTCTGTAGACGTCTCACTGCATTTCCCGGTAACGTCTCTCGAACATGGCAATTTCTGTGCCATTCCTCTCTTTCTTCTTTTGGAAGAAATGACGCATCGACCAACCTCGGACTGTTGGCGATATTTCTAAGAATTTCCATAAGAAATTCTATTTTTTTATTTTTCAGAATCTGAAAATACTCCCTGTTTTCAGTGTAACTCGAACTTTCGTTCGGTTCCATGCTTTTAAAGATCTCCTCCGTTAGGGATAAAATATCAATATATAATATAAACAAACATTTCTTCAATAAACCTAGGCTCTGATACCATCTTGGGTGAGCATGTGCTAAATTTATCAAAGGAACACAATTTGGACTAAAGTGTTAGTGAAAAGCTGCAATAGGGGTAAAATTGTGCGAAATACTGCCAGAGGACCAAAATTACACATTTTTTGAAAGTTACAGGACCAAAATTAAAACAGAGAAACTTAAAGGACTAAAATTAATAGATGGTAAAGTTAACGGACTAAACTAATACTTTCCCCTAATAATATATAGTGAATTTTGAATATGAACTTAATATATTTTTTCTCTTAAAATTACTGTTCATGTAATAGTTACTCGCAGAACTTCATTCTATACATTTTTCCCCTTGAATTGACGGTCAATAGCTTTGATCGTCACCCAATTAAAGATTCAGTCCAATCCATGCACAATCATCAAAGGTAAATGACTGTTCGTAGTTTTTGCATTTTCTTTTTTTTTTGTTGTTGTTTTGGTTAAAGGTTCAACGGTTTTTTGAAGCAGAGAGGAATTGGGTCTGGTTGGTTAAACATAAATAATCAATGTTATAAATTTTTACACATTAACATTAATTTGTACATTTCATCTCAAACACTAATAAATATATAATCACTATATTAATCATTAAGATATTTGATCTCAATCACTAATAAATGTATAATCACTATATTAATTATTAAGATCAAATATGTATAACTAAATCTCAATATATCATCTATTCATCGCCTAACATCACATATATTTAATTTTGAGTTTGGTGAGATTTCTTCTTAATTAATTGTTGAAATGAAAACAATTTCCTTAAAATCCAAAAACATAATCTCAGAGGCTGAGAAAATAATTTTAGGAATCTCCTTTATTACCATGATTACAACGTGTTATATTTCGACAATTAAATCTGAAAGAAAGATTCCTAATTGTATATATTTTTTCGATGAATATAATTGTATAGTTATCAAAATATCCTTCAGTATAGATACCATACCAAACCTTTAAAGGAAATTATTTGATTTCGAGTTTACTAAAATTCCTATTGATACAGGGAATGAAATTAAATTATTGAAAATGAAATTCTCAGCATTAAATATTCCTTTCCAACCAAATAAAATTTAGTTATTTAAACACCTATAAAAAGAGTAGTATTGCCATCGCAAGCAAATATATAATAATCATCTTCTCCCAAATTTCCAAAAGAAAAAACCTAGTGAAGAAAAGATGAAGAATTATTCTATGATGATGATGCTATGTCTATGTGCAGCAGTTTTGCTAGCTCTTTCTACTCCATCTTTAGGTAATTAATCACCATGCCTGTCTATAAATATTTATATTAATTCATGTTTGTTATTTGCCTTGAAATATAATGGATGGTTGGTTTCGTTTGGTAGGGCAACTACCGAAATACTGTCCGGCACCCCCTATTCCAAGGCAAGGGGCATGTGGTTCGGGAGGACAACAAGATTGCATTTTGAGGGTTTTGGGGCAATATCCAGCAAGTAAGATGCCCAAAAGTATCAAATGTGTAGATGTTGGCCCTAACAAGAGCCAATGCACTGCTCAAATTGTTTGCTGAAAACTGATGTCCTTTCGCTCATCTCCTCATAAATCGTGTGTTTGTACCATGCTGCTACCTCTTTAATTTGATAATAAATAAAATAAAATAAATTCACTTTTTTCTCTCCACCATTTGCAAATATATCTTGATTTAACTAGATTCGTTCGCACTGACAGCTCCTATCGTCACATGATAACAAACCGAGTCTATTTTAAAAAATTCCAATATTTCAAATGCTCAACATTCAATCGTATTACTATTCAATATAAATGTTGATGATTGTTGCTACAATACAATCTTTGGTCCAATAATTTAATTATTTTAATTTGTTTTGTCCGCGTGCACATGAAACAACGACATTCTGAGCTCCACTGGTTTGAAGCATGATCGTTTTGGTTGTTTGCCCCTTATGGCTATGCTCACTTTCGGCAGTATGACTATTGGTCCAATGCTTTCTTACACAGTGTGCATAAGAAACGACGACGGTTTAGGCTTTGGAATGCTGTCGTTTTGGTTGTTTGGTCCCTTGTGGTGATGCTCATATGCTACAGTACCAATTTTCGTCCAATACTTTACCGTTTTATAGCGTACGTGGTGTTACAAGTGATGTTTGTAGTGTGCCTCTTTTAACAGTGGGAGTGGAATGGTGTCATTATGAAGTGAATATAAAAATGTGGTGTTGATATGGGTAGCAAATAGTGATCTTTGATAACGTCTGAGTTAGCGATCTCCACCTGTCACCTAGAAAGTATGGGTACCTGAGAAGAGAGCAAATGTGAGTCTAGCTGGGATTGTTCCCGGCGAAAAACCTCTGATGCTTAAGTCAGCTCAAGCTCAAGATGGAAAAAATGCGATCTAAGTGGAGAAATAGATCGAATGCTATCAATAAATTCTACCATTAATGCTATGGAATAGGAGTATTTATGGAACCAAACGTATGTACTTACCTAACCTACGTGGCTTCATCTCAAGGCTTCAGCTGTCAGGAGACCAAGGGTGAGGATTTTGGTTCTTCTTGAGCGGGTTCCGGGTCGCGTGTCGGGTCGCAGGTAGCAAACCGACTACCTTGTGCGTGGATCCTAAGGTTCCATATATAAATTTAGCACCCTTTTAGGGTTATTTGTGTCTTTTCTATATATATGGAGTGCAACCCTAATCATTAGTCCCCCACTTCTTCTAGTGCAAGTTATCGCACTGGAAAAAGTTGAACAGGCATCATGTGATCAGTCGCGTCTTCTTGCTATTATGACGATTTTCTCATTTCTGATAACTTGGGAAGTCATTTGCCCATTTTGACCAAACCTTCTACCTTGACCTCTCATGGCGGAGTTTAACTCGAAAAATCTTTTTCATATTTATTCTACCTCGACCTCTTGGAGCCGAGCTTAACTTGAAGAAATCTTTCTCAGATTATAACGCGACCTCACCGGAGGTACGCGACCTTCTTGAAGATAAATCTCTTTTCAAATGATAAAGCGACCTCACAGGAGGTACGCGACCTTCTTAAAGATATATCTTTTTCAGATAAGAACGCGACCTCGCGGGAGGTACGCGACCTTGAAAACTTTCCAGATAATAACATGAACTCGCGGGAGCTACGCAACCTTGAACATACACTTTTTTTCAGATAATAACACAATCTCGAGGAAGGTACGCGACCTTCTTGAAGGTAAATCTTTTCAGTTAATAACGCGACCTCGTGGGAGGTACGCGACCTTGAAAACTTTTAAAATAATAACGCTACCTCGTGGGAGGTACGTGACTTTGAATAAAAAAATTTCAGATAATAACGCAACTCGCAGGAGGTACGCGACCTCTTGAAGGTAAATCTTTTAAATTAATAACGCGACCTCGCGGAGGGACGCGACCTTGAAAACTTTTAAGATAATAATGCTACCTCGCGGGAGGTACGCGACTTTTGAATAAAAAAAAAGTTCAGATAATAACGCGACCTCGCGGGAGGTACGCGACCTTCTTGGAGGTAAATCTTTTCAGTTAATAACGCAATCTCACGGGAGTTACGCGACCTTGAAGATAAATTTTTTCAGATAACAACGCGACCTCACGAGAGGTACGCAACCTTGTTGGAGAAATCCTTTCTGATAATACCGCAACCTCACGGGAGGTACGCGACCTTGATCTTTCACTGATCATTTTGGGACGATCTTTTTTAGATCTTTCACAGTTCACTTGAGACAATCTTTGTCAAATCGTTTTGAGGTGATCTTTCACAAATCATTTGGGATGATCTCTTCAGATCATTGTGAGGTGATCCTTTTTCAGATCGTTTTGAGACAATATTTTTCATATCGTTTCGAGGTGATCTTTCACAGATCACTTGAGATGATCTTTTTCAGATCGTTTTCATGATGTCACGTAACCCACAGGAGTGAACGACTGCGCACATGAAATTAAGTAGCCCGATTGTATTCAAATGATCTCCTCAACATTAAAAATATTCCTTTCCAACCAAATAAAATTTAGTTATTTTAAACACCTATAAAAAGAGTAGTATTGCCATCGCAAGCAAATATATATAATCATCTTCTCCAAATTTCCAAAGAAAAACCTAGTGAAGAAAAGATGAAGAATTATTCTATGATGATGATGCTATGTCTATGTGCAGCAGTTTTGCTAGCTCTTTCTACTCCATCTCTAGGTAATTAATCACCATGCCTGTCTATAAATATTTATATTAATGTTTGTTATTTGCCTTGAAATATAATGGATGGTTGGTTTCGTTTGGTAGGGCAACTACCGAAATACTGTCCGGCATCCCCTATTCCATGCCGCTACCTCTTTAATTTGATAATAAATAAAATAAAACAATTTCACTTTTTTCTCTCCACCATTTGCAAATATATCTTGATTTAACTAGACTTGTTCGCACAGACGGCTCCCTCCATCACATGATAACAACCAGAGTAAGCCTATTTTAAAAATTCCAATATTTCATATGCTCAACATTGGACCATATTACTACTCAATATAAATGTCGATGACGGTTGCTACAATATCATCTTTGGTCCAATAATTTAAATTTTTTAAAATTTATTTTGTCCATGATCACATGAAACAACGACATTTTGAGCTCCACTAGTTGAAGCGTGCGTGGTTGTTTTGGTTGTTTGGCCCCTTGTGCCGATGCATGTTCGCTTTCTGCAAGACTTTTGATCCAATGTTTCTTACACCGTGTGATAAGAAACGACGACGATTTAGGCTTTGGTAATTTGGAATGCTGTCGTTTTGGTTGTTTTGGTCCTTTGTAGCAATGCTCATATGCTACAGTACCAATTTTCATCCAATGCTTTATCAATTCATAGCGTATGTGGTGTCACAAGTGATGTTTGTAATGTGCCTCTTTTAACAGTGGGAGTAGACCGGTGACATTTCGATATGAATATAAACATGTGGTGTGCAACAAGAAAAATACTGATCAAAGGTAAAAACTAGTCAAGAAGAAAACCCTTATGGTGAATTGTTCGTTGTTGGTCCATCCTTCTTCTATGGATGGTGTGATCCTCTCCACGGGGGTTCTCTCGGCTAAGAGATTGGTGCGGAGTGAATTGACAGACATGTGTTGATTCGAAACAAATGATAGGCACATGGCTCGTACTGTGCGGATGTTTTTTGGATGTGTAGATCGGTATAGTTCTCGTTCTTAGTATAAAAGGCGACAAAGGTGGTGTCTCTATAATTG